>OY720615.1:2586250-4070000 GCA_963151315.1 Nymphalis c-album
AAATAATTTATTTGTCAAAAAAAAACGAGCTTTATTTACAGTGTGACATAAACTTTACATTTATACAACAACAAAAAAAGCGATAAGTTTTTTAATCTGTAATTTAATTATTATTTTAGAATGTAATTAACTATAAGTATGACATTGTTAACAATAAAATTTAAAAATGACAATTTTTATTGTTAACAATGATATGTCAATGTCATGTCATTTACTCAATGTAAAATATTTTTAATCTATAATAGTTTTCACAGAAGAATAAACAACGTTCCATTTTTAATCTGTAGTTCTATTTGTGAAAATTCTAATCAGTCTAGCATGCAGAAGTGTGATATTTAGTGGAAGTCATTATTTGTGAGTTTTGTTTTTAATAAAAATTAGTGAGTATGTGATTTCGTTTCGTCTGTTTGTTGACGAATGTCACAAGTCCCTGAACAAATAGTGTCCACAGGTTGAACGTACTCGCCGTATAGATTAGAATTGTTTTATTATTGTCATTTTAGGAATGTTTTTAGTTTAATATTAAGTAAGTCTTTATTGGTATAAATCTGATGCTTACAAATATTTCTGCTTCATTGGTCCAATGGCTGTTTTGTACGGCTGTATATTTCGAGATTATATGGTCAAATCCCGGAGTGAGAATAATAGTTTTTGGGTTTTCTATTGCGAGGTTTGCATTCTCTGTTCTTATAATACGATGGGCCCCATGCACCAGTAACTTGGCAAACCATTTCGAAATACACAGACTTGCACTATAAAAAAGTATGTTAGGTTAGTTAGTAGTTTCCAGTTTGACAATCAATAAGTAAGTGTAATACTTCAATATTATTTATTAATATTAATTTGAATTTAGTATCCCTTAAGAATGGAGGAAATTTTCGTACTTATATGATACTTAAATTATTTTAATATATTATCAACTAACTTCCTCAAAAAAAGAGGCTCTAGTTTAACACTGAAACATTCACAGCTGACACTTACTTTTACGTTTATTAAAAAACAATATTAATTAAATTAATAAATAAATAACACCCTGTATACACTGTCACGTCTGCCTATGGTGGTCTGTTATTTTAAACCCATAATCTCCCAACATTAAATTCATCTACATTGCATAAGAAAACATTTCTAGCAATTAAAAAAGGTTCGTCAAACAAAGTCAATGTTGATTTTGTTTATACGACAGTTTTTTAAGAGACGATTGTGAATATCGAGATTAATAATTGTTTGTTTTATTTTTTGACGTGACAACGTCTAATAAATCGATGAACGCTGGCTATGTAAGCGATGGTTAACATTTCTTACAATGCCTATGGCCGTTAGTGACCACTTACCATCAGGTGGCCCATATGCTCGTCCGCCTACCTATACAATAAAATAATTCAAAAATTACTATTAATTTACTCGGTGGTAGAGCAAATAAGTAAATTATAAAATAATTACATAGAAGATTTTTGAAATTACTACTAAAATAATAAATCCTGAATAATATTGTAAATGCAAATGTGAGTTTGTTTGTTACGCTTTTACGCCTAAACCAATTAGCCGATTTCAAAAATTTCATTACATTACATTTTGTCCCTGTATTCCGCACGAAACCGCGGGCAAAACGCTAGTAACAAATATAATTAAAATGATAGTTTAATTCTAGTATCTAAAATTTAGACGAATAATCTTCGACCAACAATACTACTAGATAACGCGTCACGAACAAAAACAATACTCAAATGTGGCAACGACTATAAAATTAAGAAAACGATGTAAAGGTTTAATAATTTCAACCTAAACTATGCCTTGTTCCCGAGCAATAAAGTGCGATTTAGATTGTGTTTAAATTCACTTACGATCTTACGCCATACGATCGAAGCCAGTAATAATAAAAATAATGTAACATCGACATTGACGTACTCGAGGTCGTGTTTTGATATGGAAGCCCTTGAAGGCTTCGCAGGATGCATTTAAGTGCGCGCGCAACTAAATTGCACGTACGCACTTATAAGCCAATGGGACGGCAATCCGACACGAACGGAGTGTTCAGTGCAGGACCAAAGTTGCTCCCCGAAGTACACTGAACATAGTCTCCCAGTATCTTAGCTTATACAAAAACCCATTTTTTATTGGCCTCACATATTCTAACCCAAATCTATTCTAATTTTTATACCTAGATTCAAATATACATTGAATTCTTACAAAATTTTGAGAGAGAGAGAGAGAGAGAGATGTTATGTTTCTTGTGCCTGTAATTGGCTCACTCACCTTTCAAACCGGAATACAACAATACCAAGTACTGCTGTTTTGCGGTAGAATAGCTGTTGAGTGGCAAAGCTCTACCATCAAGTAAATACTGGTAAATACCCGAAGTATATACTGCAACCATATTAATAAACACTGGCTCACTTCAAAAATAATAAAAAAAGGCTTTATTGTTTTTTTAATTTTGAATTATTATTTAAGGCCCAAATGCATATAAGTGTGATGTTAATATACATATACTTAGAATAAAAAATATAAGCTTATATATAACATACGTTCGGAACCAGAGAAACAATTTCGAATTAATCCTAACGTATCTGGTCCATGGAATTTTGACGGATGGGCTGATGGAAGCATGGACGTTGATTTTTTATTTGGAAGATTTTAAATGTTTTCAGAGATAGATCGTCTGTGACATTTTTTAAATCTCTTTTGTTATCTGAGGTTGCTTTTGACGGTGTGACTAAAAAGCTTCCAATGTTAGTGTCTCTGATTATGTGTATTATTGGTGCAGAGGTTCTGAATTCGAGTCCCGAGTTGAGCAAAGTCTCAATCGATAATCAAAATATACTTCCCAAATGTGTACGCAAACGCACAAGCACTCTCTATTCCATCATTAAGAGCTTTACGTGCTTTCAAAGGGAGTGTACACACTTTCAACTTCCAGACTGAAGCTGCTATTGACAATCTTCAACTGAAAGACCTAATAAGATTTTATAGGCTCATCCGGTTTAAGCCCAGGACATATAATCCACGGCTATATAATCTTGTGACATGCTTTAGTTTCTACATTGACTAATAGGCGGAAGAAACTGTGGAACCAGCTTCGCCGGCGAATTCTCCAAACCGATATAACAGCAACCTTGAAGAAAAGAGCATACGCATTCTTTGAAGGCCGGCAACGCATCTGCTAGCCCTAGGATGTTTTGCAGATGTCCATGGGTGGTGGTAGTCACTTTCCATCAGGTGAGCCTCCTGCTCCTCCTGCAAAGACAGCGGATGTTATATAATATATACCTATACATATGTCATCTATTACAATCAAAGAAAATTTACACAAAAGCAGTTTTTTTTTTTATATGAAATAATCTGGATGAAATATTAATTCATATAACACTCATAAAGTTAAGATGAAAAATAACGAATACCTCGTTAATCGTTAGGGGGATGTCGAACCGATAATTAAACAAACAAACAGTTCCGCTTAATTCGTTATAATGTACTTTTTTATTATGTAGGATGCCAAGACGTCGGCGTATATCAAAAGACGAAAGGCAAGCGCGCAAACTATGCCGCCTGTGTGGCATAGATTATATAAGACTTAGATAATACCTACTAGGTATTTATATTTAAGATAATATTAAAACATAGTGTACAATAATAGAACATGCGTGGCTCTTATGTATTATTATAATATACTTTTTTTTTGTTTTAATCCGATATGTTCGGCGTAAATTAAATTAAACTGAATATTTTTTCAGTCGTTTAAAAATTATATTAGCTGCTAATAGGCTAGTTTATGATGGTCCAAAGTCATCACATATCATCATGTTAAAGGTAAGGTATGTATGCACAGCACGGGAGGGGCCGCGGATGCGTTATATGAACACAATCAAGTACCCGATCCATGTCGAGGACGGTTATCGCAGTGGTTTTAGTGGGGTAAGAATCCCACATAACCCGGTTCCTCCCCCTAGGGAGTCGGGTACCATTTTGAAAGGTTCCACTGCGTTAAAACGAAAACAAAAATAAAGGGTAATCTCCCCACTGTGACTGTCTGTATGTCCACAAAACACAAAAACTACCGAACAGATTCTTATATGATTTTCTGCATCAGAATGGTTTTAGTGTATAATATATTATGGTTTTATGAAAAATGGCTGTAAAATGACTATGATTGTTGAATATCAATCAATCAATCAATCAATCAATCAATCAACAGCCTATCGTTGTCCACTGCTGAACATATACCTCTCCCAAGGTGCTTCAAAGACCCCGGTCCTCCGCCTTCCGCATCCAGTCGGTACCTCATCCTTCATAAGGTCATCGGTCCACCTGGCTGGAGGGCGCCCTACGCTGCGTTTGCCGATTCGCGGTCTCCACTCTAGGACTCGTCTGCTCCAACGGCCATCGGTCCTACGACATACGTGACCAGCCCACTGCCACTTCAGCCTGCTAATTTTGCAAGCTATGTCGGTGACTCCGGTTCTTTTCCGGATAATCTCATTTCTGATCTTATCCTTCAAAGATACTCCGAGCATAGCTCGCTCCATAGCACGCTGAGTGACTTTGAATTTGTGGACTAGTCCCGCAGTCAATGTCCACGTTTCGGCACCGTATGTCATGGCAGGTAAGACGCATTGATTGAAGACTTTCGTCTTCAAACATTGCGGTATAGACGACGTGAGGACTTGACGAAGGTTGCCAAATGCTGCCCATCCCAAGCGAATTCTTCGATCGGCTTCCTTCTGGAAGTTGTTCCTACCGACTTGAATAAAGAACATTACGATATAAACGTTTTCTGTGGATACTCTACCCGTATGAAGCTAAAACGGGTAGTGAACTAAAAATACGAGATTAATATACACTTGCCTTCGATCGATAAACTAGCCTTTCTTATAATAATATGTAAACATACAACTTTTCAATTAAGACATTAGGTACATAACAATTTTATTTTATGAAATTTGAAGACAACCCTAAAAACTATATTATTTTGAGATTAGTGTGTTTGTGTGTCTGTAACTCAGCAATTATTGTTCCACTAGTTAAGAAATTTAAATGAGTAAAGGCAAACGCACTTTTAAGATCTCATATGTGTTTCATGGAAGCTGTTAATAATAATCTTTATACTGTTAATGAATATTGGTCGTAAGTGATTTACCGTCTAGTGGCTCATAAGCCCTTTTACTACTTAAAAAAGAAAAAAAGCGAAGTACAGAAGCATTGCAGCTAGCAACAGCTGTAAAGATAATTACCTAATACTAAATGAATTTTAGCCTGCAGACGGATACTGTTTGCGTACTTTATGACCTGCCCTCTTTAAAGTCATAAAAAATATCATTAAAAATATTTAAATATCGAGCGTCGTTTCTCATTTCTCAATATTTATTCGATAATATTATGATTGTTTGTTAAATATTACCGTGGGATTTAATTAATCGCATCCATGTCATTTCAGTCGAGGACGTATCATTTAAGTAGGTGACGATCGCCTCTTCTGAAAGGTACTGGACGTGTATGACAGCGAGAAGCGACAATCCATTAATGATGTTTTGGCGCAATTATGAGACAATATGAAGAAAAACATTTGGCTTTTATACAGGCCTTGAAAGTCGAGATAGCCCAGTGGTTAAGACTCACGCGTACTTAATGGGCCAGTGGTAGAGACGCGTGAATCTTAACCGATGATCATGGGTTCAAACCCGGGCAAGCATCACTGAATTTCCTGTGCTCAATTTGTGATTATAATTCATCTCGTGCTTAACGGTGAAGGAAAACATCGTGAGAAAATCTACATGTGTCAAATTTCACTGAAATTCTGTCACATGTGTCAACCTGCATTGGAGCAGCGTGGTGGAATAAACTCCAAACCTTCTCCTCATAAGAGGAGAAGAGGCCTTAGCCCAGCAGTGGAACATTCACAGGCTGTTACTGTTACAGGCCTTGAAGATAGTGGTATGAAGGCAGGCGAAGAATAGCAACACCATAGCATATTACCAGGAAGAACTATAGCTACGTATGTCTTTGGTGACCACGCGCTTGGGTTATCTCCAGGTGGGTATGCGCAAGTTCGTCGGACCAAGCTATCACACTTTTCTACTGAAAGTTCAGGTCTTAGGTCTTCATCAAGGGCTTCCATCGAATAATTTGTTACATGGCCAAAAATTAGCGTCTAGGATCATGACTCGGAGTGGCACCTTGGCTTCTCAGCTTCATAAATTTTGGATTGTTCTTCTGGTCCTGGTCCTAATCCTTATTGGAGATCTAAGCCCGACTCCTACTAACAACTACCGGTCTGGCGTTTCTGATGACCTGTTAGGGGTAAAAGACATTATATACTGACAGCAAAATTTAGTTTAGTAAATTAGATTTATTACCACTACCACAAATTTTGATGATTGTGGTTGATAACACTATCATCAGTAGATACAGCATCATTATAAAATATAACAAAATTTGTATCACTCAAAAAAGAATTGGTCCTCAACCGATCTGGCCGCCGCCGTATCTTCCGAATATTTTTAATCTATACAAAACCCACACACGCATAATTAAAATAGCATTCTGTCTGTGTGTTTATAACGCAATGCGATATATGTTAAACTTGCTTAAATACAAGTCGAAAACATTCAGTGAGACGGCCCTTCCTTTTGATTTAGACTTTTTGTTGTAATTTTTTTAATTGTTCGACCGAGTAAGATTTTGCGGATGCCTAATTTTGGCTGTTACACGAATTTCAACCTTATCTCATTACAATAGGCACTATCGTACGGTCAAAAGTTTACAATGTATTTCAGTCATATTATATAACATTGTGGCAAGATTTTTTCGGCGCCATTTTGTTAAAAATTGCAACCGACATTTTCGCTATTCCCGGTATTGATTTAAAAATGGTTAATTTTTTTAAAACTAATTAGCGAATATTTTCTGTTATTATATTGAGTTCATTTTTTGTTGTTAAATACCTTAATTACTGTTAATTATTTACAAAGTTAGTAAATAATGTTAAATTAGATTTTATCTTATGTTTAACAAAGGTAAAAATTCACTCCATAATACCTACCATTTTTTATCTGCCCTTGTAAATAACAAAATCCTTAATCATAATTATAAACATATATTATTATGTACTTAACAAGGTAAGGCGATAATATATACATACTAATCTCTTTAATTGAAACGTATGTATGTATACATATATTGAATAATTAATATTTTCATAAAGAAAATTATCTTTTGTTTTTTTTTTATTTAGAATTTGGTTGATTTAATTTGTATGCGTTATCTATGTATTTTAAATTATTTGAGGTTTATGTATATAAGCTAGTACATATATAGACGTTGCAGAAACTACTGATACTGGAAAACAAAAACCGGAGCAGATACGAGAAAATATAAAAAGAAGACTTTTGACTCTTTGATATAACGAGAATCGACGTACTTCTGCGAAATGGGCTCGTCGTCCACTGAATGCTATACTATTATAGCAACGGACCGTGCTATATAATCGTTACATTAATAATCAAATATATAAATATATATACTACAAACAAATAGCAAAAGTATTCTTGTGTTTCGGTTTGTATTGTGAGTCTAAGTACAGCCAGAAGAGCTACAAGATTTTAGTTTCAATTTGGACATTGGCGATGTAAGTAATCTCGATTGCCGGCTATACAATTTACCACCAGGTGGAACAATTGCCAGTGCGCGAAATTATTAAAAAAAAAAATTGGTTGCCTGTAAAGTCGGTATACGGGCGAAAGTTTTACGTGACAACGACTTTGAGTGGTAAAATAATTTTAATGTGAATATTCATTCGTATAGTAGGAAGAAGGATGAAATAATAGTAACAATTTAAAACATTTATTTATACAAAGAATTATATTTAAAACATTAATTTATACAAAGAATCTCGCACTGAATTTCATATTAACAAAATTTTATTTTTACCTTTACACATACATACGTATTTATACTTAGAAGGGACGCGTGCCTTTCACTTTTTATGTCTGTCTCTCTCGCTCTTAGGCGGGCTAACCATGCCCGAGTGGAAGGGACGCGTGCCTCTCACTCGCTCTCATTGTGAGCGCATAGCGTGAGCGGAGCGTAACGCAGTTTCTTGAAGTGTCACCCGGCAAACCAATTTATAAGACGTTGTCACGTCAAAAAGGTGTGTGTGCGATTCACACACGATAGAAGTGAAACTTCAGTAAATCGACAAAAGAAATAATATAAAATAGTACGTATATTTCTGTCTCATTCTTTGCTGGCTTCATCCTACACATTTTTGTATTTGTGTCTCTTACCTGTCTTTTTTTCCGTTGCATCCGGTTTGAAATCACAACGATTCTAAAGAAGTTTCACTTCAAAACTGCCAAACTTACTAGCAATGTTAAAACTTAAAATACATTGTGCCGTCCCCAAATAAACGAGATAAGGGTAAGCGAATAATGACGTCATAGTATAGCAACGCGCAGTATAGCTTAGCGCGCTATAGAAGACGACCCTTAGCCTCTCAGAATAAACTAATATGTGACTTGACGTGTACAATTCGAGCTCTCAAAATATCAATCATTTTTAATATATTTAGTTCTGTTGGACTACTGATTGTGACAGTTATTTTTAAATGGCGAGACCACCTGGTTACCACTTACCACCACTAGCAACGCCGACACCTTTTGGCCATTTCGGCCAATTTCGAGGCGCCAAGCGAACTCACATAGTTATCGTTATGACAAATCCGGTCAGGTAAGAAATATTATTTTACTTTGTCCTTACATCACCAATGCGCCATCAAACTTGGAAACTAAGATGTTACGTATGCCAGTTAAAATAACAATGAATCTCTATTAAAAAATAAAATGATTCTTAAACCCAGTACTGGTTTAAAATTAGATAAGCCGAGAGCAGTGGTAAGATCGCGTGAATCTTAACCGATGATCGTGGGTTCAAGCGGCAAGCACCACTGAATTTCATGTGTTTGATTTGTGATTTTAATTCATCTCGTGCTTGACGGTGAAGGAAAACATCGTGAGGAAACCTGCATGTGTCAAATTAAACTGAAATTCTGTCACATGTGTGTTCCACCAATCCGCATTGGAGCGTGGTGGAATAAGCTGGAAAGCTCTCCTCAAGAACATTCACATGCTGTTACTTTTAAAACTCACTAGACTACAACAAGACGAACACGAAGACACGTATATAATTCTATATATATAAATTCTTATAATACATGGTCGAGCCTTGCCACCGAACAACAATATCATAATTACGATCCTAAGTAAACACGCGCGGCTACATTTGTATTGCCAGAGTTAAACGGACAGCTCGGTTGAAGCTTAACCGACGAGAGGAAAGAAGGGTTATGTATTTTGTAACTTAATTCTAACAAATTTTGTATATATTTTACTTTTTATTAAGAGCTTTTTCTTATGTCATTGGAAAAACGCATTAATGTTTTCCCCCTTGAAGTAGAGGGTATGTGGGACTCACCAGCGCCTAGTGCGTCGTAAGAATAAAAAACAGGAGTACTTGTTTTGTGTTCCGATTTGAAGGGTGAGGGAGCCAGTGTTATTACAGGCACAAGGGCATAACATCTTAGTTCCCAAGGTTGGTGCCACTTTGGCGATGTAAGCGATGGTTAACATCTCTTACAAAACCAATGTCTATGTGCTAGTGACCACTTACCATCAGGTGACCCAAATTATCTACTAGTGACGGAAGGGCTGGTTCATTTCGCCAAGAAAATCGGAATTGCTATTCAAAGGGGAAATGCCACCATTCCTGCCACCATTCCACGCGGTCACGATTGGTGCAGTAGGTAACTATGGTTAATTTTTATTTGTATTTATTTAATCTTTAATGTTTATAAATATTATTATCCGTAACAAATAACAAATTATGTTTTAAAATTCAATTATATATAATAATGTCCGGTTTGCTCGTAAGTTTTAACTGCTTGTGTACAATGGGACGCAAACGAGGCGGGCCCGGTTGAAAAAAAGGGCCCTTCAATGTAAGCAAAGCGTCGTACGCACATGTTTATTGTCACAATATGTACTTAATAGATACACGATTGAACGCGACTGCATCTTTATTTACTTTCTATTTATAATATATAAGAAAATTTCAATCATTATTTATATCATATAATGTACTAAAACTTTCAAAAACGCCCACCATCTTCTAGTGTAAGCTGTTTTTTTATTTGGATCTCCAACTGTTGCAGTTGTACATAACATACATCCAATACATGATTTAATTTCACTTAAAACTATGTATGTAATTATGTACAAATTAACATATTAAGGAATAAAATATATTTAATTTAAATAAAAAAAAAAAACTGTAAAGTCGGTTTACGGACGATAGTTTAACGTGTCAACGTCATAACAAAACAATCTTCTCCTCGGACGCATAGGCCAATCGAGCGAAAGAGAGATAGATGCGGCGCAAGCGTCCAATCAGCGTAACGGGACAATGAGTCATCCTTTTTCGTGCATGCAGCCAGCATTCATCGATTTATTAGACGCTGTCACGTCAAAAAAACAATCTGAAGCAAAAGAAGACACTACTATAAAAAAAAACAAATCAACTTTTTAAAATAAAAGATACATCATACATTTCATAAACGTTGAGAGCCCGTCACACGTTACAACTTTGCATATTCCATGCAATAGCTGTATAAACTACAAACACTTCTTGATTAAAATATATTTATCTCTATTCATATCCACTTAAATTTAACTTACAAAGTAAACAAACACCCGATGACCACAAAATATCTTCGACCACATGTATCAATACCTTGTGCCGGAATATATTTAAAAAAAAATACGCGTCATCACCCGTCACAGTAGAGTAATATCACTTTTGGCGCGAAGTTTGGGTACTTCGAACATACAAACACGGTGTTAAGTGGTATTTAACCTGACGATTTGGTTTTTGTTAGCATTTAAACTAATTAGTTGTATTTTTGTTTATTATTAATTATAAAGTCATTTATTTAATACTATAACGAAGGAGTCGTACAAAAAATCTCTAGTTCCAGACCTGAATTATTTGTAAATATAATTAACTATCTAGTTTTTGTCACAGCATTCCGAGTATAACTCAGAAATATTTATTTTTTTAAGCTTTTGATCAGACTCAATCCTTGAAAAAAAACCACCGCAGAAATCCGCAAAATATCCATCACTTACATCGTCAATGCGCCACCAACCTTGAGAACTAAGATGTTATGTACCTTGTGCCTGTAATTACACTGGCTCACTCACCCTTCAAACCGGAATACAACAATAACAAGTAATGCTTTTTCGCGGTAGAATATCTGATGAGTGGGTTATACCTACCCAGACGAGCTTGCACAAAGCTCTATCTACTATTCAGTATATACAATATTTTTAATGTTGACCAGTTCAATTGACCCATATGACAAAAAAAGCGTTAATAATTTTTCTTGACCTGTCTTAAAATTAAGAGATGCTTCGTAGCCTTATAAAATATAAAACTAGATATTAAGTGAGTTGGTTATTAACACAGATCAAAGCACACCGAGGCTTTGTGATCGTTTATTTTCTTATTGGCTCAAATCAAACCAATATATATTCAGCTTTTCGCCTTCCACTGCTGGACGAATGCTTCTCCCATAAAACGCCAACTACCCCGATCTTGGGCAGCCCGCATCCATCTCGTACGAGTACCTGCCATATTTTTCATTGTAATGCAAATACCCCCTATGAGGGACAACCCACCATATTTTTATTTACTTTTACAAGTAGTTATGAATTGTAAAACGTTACTATCAACTAGGAATGTGGATTCTACAGAGGAACCGTCAAGAAGTACATCGGTTACTTTTCTTTTTTAAATAAAAATTGCTCATACAGGCAGGCTGTAATTGGACCGAAATGTTACCACTACCCTTTGATCAACAATACTACTAGATAACGCGTCACGAACAAAAACAATACTCAATGTGGCACCGACCATAAAATGAAGAAAACGATGTAAAGGTTTAGTTATTTTTAACCTAAACTATGCCTTGTTCCCGAGCAATAAAGTGCGGTTTAGATTGTATTGTCATTCACTTACGATCTTACGCCATGAATGACAGAAAGACATAGGAAATGTACAATAACGGTTGTTCCATGTTCAACCTTATTTCCTTAGCAATAAGCTATGATTGGACCATACTAATTTGAAATAACCTCACAAACGTCATTGTGTTCTAACTTTTTGGGCCGTTTTTTAAGCGCTTACCGCTAATTTAGTACATTATTGATCGAAGCCACTGCCTCTCAGTGCGACGAAATAAAGGCATCCCATCCACTTCAGGGCTGTCGTAAGCAAAGCATATGGCTTCTATATTTTTAAGCGTTTTCAGGGCTGTATTATTTATCTAAGCCAACTAATGAGCTCACAGCACAAATTTTTATACTGAGCTTACAGCTCAAATTGGTAATACACAAATCAATTATCTTCTAGACCTTATATCTTATAGCGAAACAAAATGTAATTACATTTTAATAAACATGAGGTTCGCATTCTTAAGATTTCTAACTCACAGACCGTAGAACGAAATACAACAATGTTGTTTGTCGTTTCGAGTTTACGTCCTACGGAACTTTTGACGGTTACATCAATAGAATTAAAACGTCAAAAGGTATTTCTATCAAAAGGTATCTTTCCGAGTAATACGAATGGCGATGGGTCGACGGTAAATCTTCGAATTAGTCACAAAAGCCTACAATAGCTAAGGTCGTTGCTGTGTATGATGTCATGCGATGCTATAATATAATTGATGTATTAGCGCTTCTTCTTCTATACAGAATCAGTGCACATAAAGCTAACGTAAGTGTCGAAATGTGTTATTTTGACTTAAAGAGTAATTTAGTGAGTAATTAACATCAATTTATATGATTTGGTGTTCTATTTTTGAATATAACAATTTAAGGTTCTTAAAAAAATAGTTTTCTTCTGAATGCTAAATATACATACTAGCTTTTCATAGCGGTTTCACCCGCGTATTTCCCGATCCAGTGGGAATATGGGGACAAAATATAGCCTATATCACTCGCTGATAATTTAGCTTGCTTTAAAATGTACTTGGTGGTAGAGCTTTGTGTAAGCTCGTCTGGGTAGGTACCACCCACTCATTAGATATTCTGCCGCAAAATCGCAGTACTTGGTATAGTTGTGTTCCGGTTTGAAAGGTGTGTGAGCCAGTGTAATTACAGGCACGAGGGACATAACATCTTAGTTCCCAAGGTAGGTGGCGCATTGGCGATGTAAGCGATGGTTAACATTTAGTTGGGCGTCATGGGCGTTAGTGACCAATTATCATCAGATGGCCCATTTGCTCGTCCGCCTTACTGTACAATAAAAAAAAGATATATTTTGCCAATGAAATCGTATCGCACGATGATATCTATAGCACAGCCTCAGTTAGCGCAACAGTTTTATATTCTGATAAAGAATCTTTCACCGCCATTGTGTTCTCAGGAAGTTGCAAATTTTTTTTCTACACCATTCTATAAATACGAGGCATATGCTTACCAGGGTCGAACAAGGACCGATGACCGTGAAACATCAGGGCTGTGACGCATTAAGCTTGAATGGCATGTAAAAAAAAACAGTTTGCTTATGTACGCGCTCGAGAAGTTATACTTCTTTAGCATCATTAAGAATTTATTATTATTATTATTCTTTCTATTCCCCCTCCCCAGTTAATACCCCCTCGTTAAGCGTTTAACGCAACCTTGTTGGAATTCGCATTAGAAGTTATTCATATTTACATGTAAGTTTCTCTTTCAATGATCGAATTGATTGTTTTTATGCAACTATGCGTAAGTGATGTACATCTCTTTTGCGCGGAGTCGTGGGCCCGTAGACAAGTGGCATTTACGTTAATAGGATAGAATAGAAAATAATAATCAATGTATGAGATTGAGATTCGCGTTCGACATGTAATTTGACATGTTTCGAACGCGAATGTCAATCTCACTGTCAAGTCTGACTCCGAGCCGCTACTGAGAATTTTCGACAGAAAATCTCTATAACATTTTATTGGCCCAACCTGGGAATTGAACCCAGGACCACCGGGTCTGCGGCCTTGTTCTAGCCAATAGACCAACGAGGCAGTTAAATTAAACTATGTATGTTGTGTTCCGATTCAAAGTGAGAGAGCTAGTGTATCTAAAGGCAGAGGGGGGCCTTATATCACAGGGCGCTTTGGCGACATTTCTTAGTGCCAAAGTCTATGGACGATGGTGACCATTCACCATGGGGCCCATCTGCATGACCGCCTTCCGATTTTATAAAAAAAATGGTTGTCTGTAAAGTCGGTTTACGGACGATAGTTTAACGTGACAACGTCATAACAAAACATTGATGAAATGACTGCAATCGAGTGAAAGAGAGATAGATGCGGCGCAAGCGTACAACCAGCGTAACGGGACAATGAGTCATCCTTTTTCGTGCATGCAGCCAGCGTTCATCGATTTATTAGACGTTGTCACGTCAAAAATAATTATCAATGGAATTCGATTCTTCACTTTAAGAATGAACGAATGGTTCTCTTTGTTGTTTTTTTTCATTGAAACTAACAAATCCATCTTTGTAAAGATTTATTATTGTAGTCATACAGCGGTGTAACACTTTGTGCTTAGGGGTCCAGGGTTCGATGCCTTTTGTTGCTAGTTTTGCACATTTTCATTGTTTAGTACGTGCTAAGAAAGGTTTTTTTTATTGCATAGGAAGGCGGACGAGTATGTGGGCCACCTGATGGTAATTGGTCACCAACGCCCATAGACATTGGCGTTGTAAGAGATGTTACCATCGCTTACATCGCCAATGCGCCACCAACCTTGGGAACTAAGATGTTATGTCCCTTGTGCCTGTAATTACACTGGCTCGCTTATCCTACATACCAGAACACAATAGCAAGTATTGCTGTTTTGCGGTAGAATATCTGATGAGTGGGTGGTACCT
Source organism: Nymphalis c-album (assembly GCA_963151315.1). Classification (NCBI taxonomy): domain Eukaryota; kingdom Metazoa; phylum Arthropoda; class Insecta; order Lepidoptera; family Nymphalidae; genus Nymphalis; species Nymphalis c-album. The sequence continues at coordinate 2,601,218 of OY720615.1, forward strand.
ACCCAGTCGAGCTCGCACAAAGCCCTACCACCAAGTAAAGGTACTTAATATACTAAAAAAGCCGGACGTTATCCTCATCAATAGTTATATAATATTTGTATATTAGTTCGACATATTTAAATTTATCAAATATACATATATACATTTTTACTAGTTTATAATTGACTTTATGTAAAGAAGTTCGCAGAAAATAGTTTCCTTGTTAAATGCAAAAGTGCGCAAACACAGGTGCACTCACTATTCCCTAGCTCTCATAATCCGATGGGACGGCAATCCGACACGACCGGATAGAGTTCAGGCGCAGGACCAACGGCTTAACGTGCTTTCCGAGGCACGGGAGTGTACACACTTCCAACTTCCAGACTCCGGGCTGCTACTGAGAATTTTCCGACAGAAAACCCCAATAACTATTTATTGGCCCGACCTGGGAATTGAACCCAGGACCACCGGGTCTGCGGCCTTATATCAAGCCACGAGACCAACGAGGCAGTCAGTATTAAGTATAAATAATTATCGTCCGCCATTTTTATAATATATTTGTAGCAAACGTATTATTTAAATACATAGCACAAACGTTTAGTTAAAACGAAGCCATAAGGCTGTAACCCTTTTATTTTCATTCGGTTTTATCGTTGAACACAATACCAAAGACGTGGCTTTAGTCATGGGGGCTAGTGATGTGACAGCTATCGATAAAGTGAATTTTTAATTAAAATATTTTATCTTTATTTATATTGTTAGATATTTTATGATAGAAGATTAAAACAAATAATCAAATAATATAACAAAGTTAGGAATTTTTAGATACAAAATTATTTACAGATCACAACGATATAATACTGAGAGATAACAGTTACCATGGTAACCGCGTTTACGATTGAATTATTAGCAGATATTTAAAAGTTCTTGACAGCTACGAGATGTTTCCTGCCACAGGTAAGGTAAAGGTTTTGCACAGATTTATAATAATTTTTGCTGAGTTAAATCTGTACGAATAATATTTTATTATACTTATTTTCAAGTCGAAAATGAATTGTTCTATTAATATTTTACTGGTGGTAGAGCTTTGTGCAAGCTGGTCTGTGTAGGTACCACCCACTCATTAGATATTCTACCGCAAAACAGCAATTCTTGGTGTTGTTGCGTTCCGGTTTGAAGGGTGAGTGAGCCAGTGTAATTACAGGCACAAGAGACATAACATCTTAGTTCCCAAGATTGGTGGCGCATTGGCGATGTAAGAGATGGTTAAAATTTCTTACAATGCCAACGTCTAAAATGTTACCAAGCCCTTCTCCTCAAAAGAGGAGAGCCTTAGCCTAGCAGTGGGACATTCACAGGCTGTTACTACAATGTGTATGGGCGTTGGTGACCACTTGCCATCATGTGGTACATATGCTCGTCCACCGTATGTAACTATGTATTGTAAAGATGAGATATATATATAAAAAACACCCGCTGAGTTTCTTTCGCCGGTTCTTCTCAGGTCTGAGGTGTTTATTTCCGAACCGGTGGTAGATTTATGACAATCAATAAGTAAGTGTAACGCTTGAATATTGAATAAAGATTTTGACTTTGACTTTGACCTACCTATTCCATTGTATAAAAAAACTATGTCCAATAAAAAATCATTTGATGACTGATAGCCCAAATTTAGTTACTTTCCTTTAAACTGAACGCATTCATCGATATTTTTTCAATTAACACGACAATGGCACAACACTATCGTTATTTTAATGGGCGCGTTTAATTTTCCTCTGTGACGAAACGGCTCTAGGAAATTCAGTAAAATTTTTTCAGCCTTTAAAATAAGCCTTTAAATATTAACTCTTATATATTTGAAAATTATTGCTTAGAATTCGTAATATATTTCAAAACTATTAATATGTCACCATTTTTATTAGGGCTACTGTAAGAACAAACTCGAAACTTACAAATGGTCGTGATAGCAGAATGTGATATGCGAAATTGACCTTTATAATCATAACATTTTAAGAACACACACATCAAAATCGTATATCACACTAAGTGGGTTATCAACATTTCACGGATAAATAATCAAGTCAGGAGACCAATTCCACTAATGTAAAACATTTATTAATGTTCTCGATTCAATTACGATCCAGAGGCCCTAGCCAAGTTGACATTCTACAATTGTAAACGCTAATAGAAAACTGAAAATTGTATGAGAATGACCACGTGACTTTTCGTTGAGAGATGTCATTCTCATACATTTGTTTAGTTTTCTATTAGCGTTTACGATTGTAGAATGACAACTTGGCTAGGGCCTCAGCTTCGACTATTCCTCATTAAACTAAATCGGTATGATGTTACCATATATGACGAGCCGGTTGGCGTGGTTGGTAGATACCCTGCCTTTCGCGCCGCAGGTCGTGGGTTCGATTCCCACCCAGGACAAACATTTGTGTGCATGAACATGTCTGTTTGTCCTGAGTCTGGGTGTAATTATCTATATAAGTATGTATTTACAAAAGAAAAAGTAGTATATGTAGTATATCAGTTGCCTGGTTTCCATAACACAAGCTCTGCTTACTTTGGGATCAGATGGCCGTGTGTGAATAATGTCCCAGATTATTATTATTATTATTATATACAAAAGCCGAAAAACCATGTCAAAGTCAAACTTAATTGTTAACTTTTGACGTTCCATCGAGGACGAATCGAATCGCAACTGGATCGTTGTATTAGCAGAATAGAGAACAAGCTAAACGTCAACGATTGTCTTTCGATTCGATTCCGATAATGTGACAATTATGTTAGTAGAATTGGTCTCCATTTGTTATAGAGAAGCATTGCAGGTGAGTCTTGTCTTTGTAACTCATTCTGATTTTTTTTATTATTGACTTAGAAGAAAAACCTAGTGTCACATCTGGAATTAATCACTAGAGACATTTTTTAATTTTATACTAGCTGATACCCGCGACTTGGTCCGCGTTGCTTGATATATTAACAAAGTTTTCTTATGTACGAAGGAAAAAGCATCGCAAGATCGCAAGCAAAAATATACTGTGTTTAAACACACATCACTGAACACGCAGTGCATATACAAATCGTTGTTTCTTAGAACTTTAATAACTTTTTATATAATGAAGATATCGCAATAATTATTTTTTTTGATAAGGGCCAAGTGTCTAAGGAATAAAATTTAGAAAATTTCATTGAAATCTATCCAGTAGTTTTTTCCGTGATGCGCGCACAACTGCATATCTCTATCATTTTATTTATATAGATTAATAGGACTAACAATTACGCCATGGTAAGTATCTTGGAAACTAAGGTTGAATGTGCCTAGAGTTACACTGGCTCTCATGTCTAACATCAAGTAAACCCATACGGAAAGTTTCTTCACTATTATAACTTAACGTTGATCTAATAGATTTCTTATATTAAAAATAATAATAATAATATCCTCGGATATTATTCACACAGGGCCATCTGATCCCAAATTAACCAGAGCTCGTATTATGGAAACCAGACAACTGATATACTACTTTATTTTGTAAATACATACTTATATAGCTAATTATACCCAGACTCAAGACAAACAGACATGTTCATGCACACAAATGTCTGTCCTGGGTGGGAATCAAACCCACGACCTGCGGCGTGAAAGGCAAGTGTCTTACCAACCACGCCAATCGGCTCGTACTGTGCTATATTCAAGGCCTGAGTCGGGTCATTGAAAAGCTATACAGATTTTCTGGCATGAACATCTCAGTAGCAGTGCTTAGATTCTATTATATGAATTATATAATAGGAATTGATTCCTGGACCAAATTTTTTATATAAGGTATTTGCTATTAAAATATTTATTTTCTGACACATGCAAAAACAAAACAAAAAAGAATGGTTGTCTGTAAAGTCGGTTTACGGACGATAGTTTTACGTGACAACGTCATAACAAAACATCGATGAAATGACTGCATACTTTTATGAATAAAATTGAATCATTTTTATTGAATTATCATTATTCTGTATGGATACAGAGGAGTGAAATGAAATCTACAATTTAATTGATAAATTTACTTTTATTTGAACTCATAGGCCAATCGAGTGAAAGAGAGATAGATTACTGGTGGTAGAGCTTTGTGCAAGCTGGTCTGTGTAGGTACCACCCACTCATCAGATATTCTACCGTAAAACAGCAGTTCTTGATGTTGTGGTGTTCCGGTTTGAAGGGTGAGTGAGCCAATGTAATTACAGGCAAAAGAGACATAACATCTTAGTTCCCAATATTGGTGGCGCATTGGCGATGTAAGAGATGGTTAAAATTTCTTACAATGCCAACGTCTAAAATGTTACCAAGCCCTTCTCCTCAAAAGAGGAAAGCCTTAGCCCAGCAGTGGGACATTCACAGGCTGTTACTACAATGTCTATGGGTGTTGGTGACCACTTACCATCAGGTGGCCTATATGCTCGTCCACCGTATGTATTGTAAAGATGAGATATATATAAAAAAAACACCCGCTGAGTTTCTTTCGCCGGTTCTTCTCAGGTCTGAGGTGTTTATTTCCGAACCGGTGGTAGATTTATGACAATCAATAAGTAAGTGTAACGCTTGAATATTGAATAAAGATTTTGACTTTGACTGACCTACCTATTCTATTGTATAAAAAAAACTATGTCCATTAAAAAAATCAATCGGTGACTGCCCAAATTTAGTTACTTTCCTTTAAGCTGAACGCATTCATCGATATTTTTTCAATTAACACCACAATGGCACAACACTATCGTTATTTTAATGGGCACGTTTAATTTTCCTCTGTGACGAAACGGCTCTAGGAAATTCAGTAAAATTTTTCAGCCTTTAAAATAAGCCTTTAAATATTACCTCTTTTATATATTTGAAAATTATTGCTTAGAATTCGTAATATATTTCAAAACTATTAATATGTCACCATTTTTATTAGGGCTACTGTAAGAACAAACTCGAAACTTACAAATGGTCGTGATAGCAGAATGTGATATGCGAAATTGACCTTTATAATCATAACATTTTAAGAACGCACGCATCAAAATCGTATATCACACTAAGTGGGTTATCAACATTTCACGGATAAATAATGAAGTCAGGAGGACGATTCCACTAATGTATAACTTATTAACGTTCTCGATTCGATTCCGATCCAGCTTCGACTTTATACTTGGTGGTAGAGCTTTGTGCGAGCTCGTCTGGGTAGGTACCACCCGCTCATCAGATATTCTACCGCAAAACAGCAGTACTTGCTATTGTTGTGTTCCGGTTTGAAGGGTGAGTGAGCCAGTGTAATTACAGGCACAAGGGACATAAGATCTTAGTTCCCAAGGTTGGTGGCGCATTGGCGATGTAAGCGATGGTAAACATCTCTTACGATGCCAATGTCTATGGGCGTTGGTGACCACTTACCATCAGGTGGCCCATATGCTCGTCCGCCTTCCTATGCAATAAAAAAAAAAGACTATTCCTCATTAAACTGAATCGGTATGATGTTACCATATAAAAAACTGAAAAACCATGTCAAAGTCAAACTTAATTGTTAACTTTTGACGTTCCATCGAGGACGAATCGAATCACAACTGGGTCGTTGTATTAGCAGAATAGGGAGAAAGCTAATCGTCAACGATTGTCTTTCGATTCGATTCCGATAATGTGACAATTATGTTAGTAGAATTGGTCTCCATTTGTTATAGAAAAGCATCGCAGGTCTCAGGAAAAGTCTTGTCTTTGTAACTCATGCTGTATTTTTTTTATTATTGAATTAGAAGAAAAACTCAGTGTCACATCTGGAATTAATTACTAGTCAATTTTTTTATATTATATTAATAGGACTAAAAATTATGCCACCTGATGGTAAGTGCCCTAGATGGTAAGTATCTTGAAAACTAAGGTTTAATGTGCCTAGAGCTACACTCGGTCTCATGTCTACCATCAAGTAAACCCATACGGAAAGTTTCTTCACTATTATAACTTAACGTTGATCTAATAGATTGCTTATATTAATAACAATAATATCCTGGGACATTATTCACACACGACCATCTGATCCCAAACTAAGCAGAGCTCGTACTATGGAAACCTCACAACTGATATACTACATATACTACTTTATTTTGTAAATACATACTTATATAGCTAATTATACCCAGACTCAGGACAAACAGATATGATCATGCACACAAATGTCTGTCCTGGGTGGGAATCGAACCCACGACCTGCGGCGCGAAAGGCAATTGTCTTACAAACCACGCCAATCGGCTCGTACTGTGCTATATTCAAGCCCTGAGTCGGGTCAATGAAAGGCTATACAGATTTTCTGGCATGAACATCTCAGTAGCAGTGCTTATATTCTATAATATGCATATGAATTGACTTCTGGACCAAATTTTGTATAATATAAGGTATTGCTATTAAAATATTTATTTTCTGATACATGCAAAAACAAAACAAGCCAAACGAAGCTCGGTAAGAGTGCTTCCATTATAAGCACGTTAAGCGTTTGGTTGTGTTAAAAAAATTACGGGAATTAATGGTCCAGCTGTGTTTTCCTACATGTTATGCATTGTGACCCTTTTGCGCAGTTTGCTAACCTCCCTCGGTAAGATAGGCCGCCGTCAATAGGTTATTATGTATGCGAACAAACTGCCAGCCAGCTCCTGCCAGCACGGCGTTTGGACGTAGAAGAAAGTCTTAATGCTGACATAACTAAAATGTAAGCCCAAAAACTTTGGAGATAATTATTATTTATTTATTTTAATCTCCCAACAGTTGTACATAACAAATATTCAAAACTAGCCTTACATTTACATAAAATTAATTAAAAAAAATGTACAACCAATTATTATAATATGACACACCATTCAGAACCACAATAACGAAAAGAGGTAAGAAAATTATATACAATTAAAAATAAAAAACAGAAATATTTAAAAAAGCAGAAACAAAAAATTAGCATTATTAAGTTTTAAAATGACAAAACTTTTTAAACTATTTTTTTTTTCTAAAATATCCCTTTTGCACAAATCATCTTTATTCATTGAATTATTTTAAAAAAAGCGATTGTAGGTATGCTATATCATATATTTTTACGTTTAAAACACATTTCAATAAACCGATCGTAATATGTCGACGAATAGCGCCATCTAGCGACACCCCGCAAATACTAATAGTTTCCGTGACGCCGAAAATGAAAACGTTTGATATTAAATGTCGTTTGTTAATTTACTTCGAAGAAAGAGTGAGGTTTGCAAAAAATACGTCCTGCCGGTCCGCACAGCCAATGGGCTGGAGTGCAACGAAAAACTGAGTAATTAAGAATTCGGGAAACAAAATGGCTGACGTGCGACTACATACGAGCTAACAGGACTGTTTTGAGAGATGAGCTTTTATTAAATAAATAATTTTTTGCAAGGCTTTTTGTGATGTCATTATTTCATTACAATTATTTATTATCTATTACATTTATTTCCGGTTCGGAAGTACAACCGACTCGTATGCCGTGACGTTAAACGTCATAACGCTCTTTTATGACGTCATGCGCTCCATGGCTACTCTCTAATCCTCTGTGTGCGTGGCGAATATAACTCGTTGCTATATATTATTATAATAATAAAAACATTTATTAAATTACCAAAGATCTATACATATTTTTATTTATGTATTTCATATTTATTGGTTTTATTTAATTATAAATTATTTCATTAATAAAGTTCAATGTTTCATATCTGCGTGCGTCCTATAACTACAAATAAAGTTTAGGGAACAGATTATATTAATTCTTAGTCTATGATCAGAAATTACTTAAAATAAAATGACCTAGGACAAGACTTCCCTTGATATCGAGTATTTAAACTGAACGTCTATCTCTTCATATTCAATTATAAATTCATAATTGGAACGAAGTTCCTTTACGCGGCTTACAGTAGAGTGAAATGGCAGTGGCCCAAGGTCACGTTACATAACGAAATAGCGTTCATACTGTTCCTACCAAATGCTACAAAATGCGATGCGTTGGGCGTTCGAATTTAGGAGGTCGATATAAAGGTAGTTGAGGTGCTTTTCGTCTAACAAAAATACAGTAGTCGGTAGACGGTTTGAGTCAAAAAAAAACCGCATAGAACTTCGTTCTTGACGGGGATCCCCCGACCGAACAATTTTTTATATTCTTCGCTATTACCAATGTGTTGTGTTAGCATTACATTTATTTTTATTTTCAATGGTCACTATTAAAGACTTATTCTTTTATAGTGACCATTGAAAATAATATATTTTTACAGCAATATAAAAGCAACTTAAAATATTTTAAGTTAATTAAAATAAATATAAATTATAACTTAATAAAAAAAGTATTCAATTAAAAAAAAAAGATTAAAGTCTAAACGTCCGCATAACTCCGTAGCAAATATTCTCAAAACAAATTAATATGTACGCTTGCCTCCTGGTTTTTGCCGCATTTCGCGGGGCAAGGCGTACAAGGTCTGAGGTACTGTTGCCTAAACGAATGTGACAGTTGCTGTTTCGATTTTGATTTAATTTGCTCGCATGCTGAGACACCAATTGGTCGGAACGATATTTATTAATAACGATACGATTATGTAACGAAATAAAAAAAAATTAAGTTTAAATTAAAAATAAATAATCAATAAGAGTCGAGACGGCCCAGTAGTAAGAACGCGTGAATCTTAACTGATGATCGTGGGTTCAAAACCGGGCAAGCACCTCTGAATTTTATGTGCTTTATTTGTGATTATAATTTATCTCGTGCTTGACGGTGAAGGAAAACATCGTGAGGAAACCTGCATGTGTCATATATCACTTAAATATTGCCACATGTGTATCCCACCAACTCGCATTGGAGCAGCGTGGTGGAATAAGCTCCGAATCTTCTCCTCAAAAGAAGAGAAGAGGCCTTAGCTCAGAAGTGGGACATTCACAGGCTGTTACTGATACTGATGAATCAATAAGTAAAATACGTCACAAATTATAAAAATATCTAGACTACAGATAACTAAATCGTAAACGTTAATATTATTAAGATAAGATAAGATCTACTCAGCTCTGACTCGAGACTATATCCTGTAAACTCAGTGTGTCTCGGCATGCTGCTTTTACAATCGTGTCCCAACACGGCGGGATACCTCGCTCGCCCTAATCAATCGCTTAGTAGAAAGCCAGCCGTGCTCGCCGACGATCCTGTCACAGGGGTTGAAGGTATGAACGGACCGGCCAGTGCTGTGCCACCAACTTCCCAGGAGGATAACTCCCAGACTGCGGGTATCGCAGCAATCACTCGCATTGCGAACCATAGTGAAACAACACCGACTCCAGAGACATGAAAGGGGATTCTGTCGAGGACTCAGCTATGAAGTTGTTCGTGCACATCGATCGATCGGACCACGCTCATATCAGAGACCTGGACCCTCAACACGTACGGCCACCCGATGGCTGGGCATGCCGATGGGATGAGACCTTGTGGACCACGACGCCCGGACGGACCCGGCTGCACTTAGGACGCCTACCGGAATGAATATCGACGAGCGACCAGCGGTCGTGGGGACCGCTGGTCGCTCGATGGACCTCCCCGAACTCTCATCTGGTGCGCTCGATCGGATCGTTAGAGTGGTGAATAAGCTCCAAACCTCCTAAAATAAGGAGAGAAGGCCTTAGCCCAGCCGTGGGACATTCACAGGCTTTTCGTATTCCGTATTTGTTGATATTGCCATAAAGAACATATAAATTTTATTACATATGTACAAATATGCGTAATATAGTGTTGACTATGCATTGAACTAGAAAAAAAACTAGATTCTAAATTTTTACCGGTGGTTCTCAGTAGAATATAAACTCGTAACCGGTCTTAGTTTTTAATTTTATAAAGCAACAACAATAAACATTAAATAAAACTGTATTGACGTACGACAAATCGTAAATTATAAAAAAACCCAAGGCGTTTTAAGCCCAAGCGTTTATAACGTTAAAGTAATTATTTTAGCAGCACTAAATGAGCTAATTATAGAAAATAAACCCGCAGCAAGAAATTAAATAATGATTTTAACGGCTTGAACACCGATTACGGGCCATAAGCAGCGAATGTACCATATTAGGAATGACTTACATTCAATTTTGTTGTAATTCGTTTAAAATTTACCCATTCAACATATTCTTAATAGGATGCTTTAAACACTTACAAAGTCGCTGGTAACTGACTGAAACTATGTACGTTTTTTTTTTTAATGACACGAACCACTGGGACACGTAATGTCGTAAATCCAACTACCACGGTAGACTGCTATCCCATTCAATACTGAGCTTCGTTTCCGCTTACCAAGTTTTCCCAATGTGTAAAGGATATTGGACTTCTTTATTGGATTATCTATAGTAATATATAAAGCTGAAGAGTTTGTTTGTTTGATCCGACTAATCTCAGGAACTACTGGTTCGTATTTAAAAAATATTTTTGTCGTTTATCGTATTTATGTCCTTTTATCGAGGAAGGTTCTAGGCTGTTTTTTATTTATTATACGCGGGTGAAACCGCTGGGCACAGCTAGTCTTATATAAAAACCGGTGATTTTATATAATTATAATCGTAAAATAATTCCATTCTTCTCGAATATTTAATTCCATCATTACAAAATACGTGACTTTCGTTTTTATAATTAAAATTAAAATAAACGCCAAGTTTTTCCTACCCCATTAAGGATTTGGACCTAAACGTAGTGGAACGTTCCACTACGGGTTGTGATATTTCTTCATTTACATAATCATACATGCCAAGAACAAGGAAAACAAATATTTCAATTTAATATGTCTTTCTGCTTTATTACGCACTATACACAATTCTTGATTAATTTACCCTAATAAAATATTAATAATTCAATTAGTAAGAAACTAGAAGAAAAATCTTATTTCGAATTTTTTTCCCTTTGATTTATGCCTTGAACGCCATCTATTGGAGATTTGCCGGCCTTTGAGGAATGAGTACGCTCTCTTCTAGGTTTTATAAGACGGGAATTTTTTTTTTTTCAGCCTTTACCATCCACTCCTGGATGAAAACCCCATAAAACGCCAACCATCCCGATCTTGGGCAGCCCGCATTCATCCCAAGCCGTGGAATATAATTCACTTAAATAATTATAATATTAGTTTTACATTATTAACTGTACGACCTTGCACCTCATAACAGGATACACGAAGTAACCACGACAAGATCCAATATGTAGCGACATCTATCTCGCCACATACGAACTAAGGACTGACGTATCCTACATAGCGATATTAAAGTTATCAGAGCAATTGTACATATATACAAGAACCCGACAACAACCAGGGGTCAGTAGCCCACCAGACCAACACCCGTCTGGTCGGAGGATCCTCCTCTGGCAGGCAGTGCAGAAGAATTTCACATCCTGTACCTCTCCCATCCACCCCCAAAAATACAAAGTAGAAATGAAACAAGAAAATAATTTAAGTTATCATATTTATTTAAACCAAACCCAGTGTTATAAAATCACAATTCTGTTTAAAATACTATCAATTTACAATTACTTCTTTAAGTATAGAGCTCAAGGCCTTAACGTCAAATACATGCAGTTTGATATACAGGGTTATTTTTAATGACCCAGCAACCTCGCAGGACTAGATAGCTAAAATCATAAGCAACAACTTTTGGTCTACGACTTGATAATTTGTTACATTTTATTTTCATACATAAATAAGTATTAATTTAATTTCCCGCTTGAACGTTTATAAATCTACGCGCAACGCAAATATCGAAGCGTCACGTCAACCTTTCGTGTATGAATGAAATATAGACCTACAAACGTCACGACAGCACAACAAAAACATGTAAAATCAATTTTTTCTCATGTATTATGTCCAAAGTCGTAGAACAAAAGTTGTTGCTTATGGTGTTAGCTATCTAGTCCTGCGAGGTTGCTGGATCATTAAAAATAATCCTATATAAGTATATACAGATGTAACAAAGATCTCGTGATGAGTGATATTTCGCTTAATTATATATATAAATATTTTCCGTCCGCTGAAGGAAGGTTCAGGTGTTAGATAAAAGTAGTGTAAAATATGTGTCAATAAGCAAGTCTATCACTCAATGTCAATGTAGAAACATTGAATAAAGATTTTCGAATTTGAGTATGTCCATTATTTAGGTTCAAACTTCATCATAATCAGTTCAGTGGCACAGCCGTGAAAGCGTGACAGACAGACAGAATTACTTCTGCATTTATAATATTAATATTAAAAACAATTGTCACAGGGTTATTATGAAAGCCATGTTATATAGTTAAAATATTCTTAATTTAAAATCTATATCGACCAATCAAAACGCGCCACACCTGACGCCATTTTGGAATTGTTATTATTTATATAAAACTTTATTAATATAACTAAAGGTGGCGAGGTAAATGAAATACGTCCGTGTTCGTATGAAATAAATTGATTGTAATATAAATGGCTTTTGCAATAAACCAGTAAACATAGATGAGATATTGAACTTTGTTGTAGAAAGAGACAAAGCGATATTCTTTTAAAAGGGGGCAACCGAGTATGGAAAGTGACTACCACCGCCCATGGACACCTGCAAGAGCCGTGTGCTTGCCGGCCTATAATAGTTATAGGATTTTGAATATTGAATTTTTGACGTCATGCCTTTGTTTAAGACCATAAAGACAAGGAAGCAGATAACTCGCACGATCGCTTCGTCTCTTTCACACACAAATTATCTACAGCCGTACCGTATCAGCTCTTGATCAACTGCCAATGAGGTATAAAGTATAAAATGTTCTTTGATATATCAAGATCTTAAAAAATGTACCCACAATTGTCCAATACCATGTATATAGACTTGCATTTGTGTTATACATAAGACAAAACTGCATGTATTGACGTAACATAATATGTATATAACTAAATATTAAATATATTATTTTTCTATGATTATACAATATTTACATAACGGCAAAAGTTTCTACAATTTAAACACAGATATATTTATTTTTACAGAAATTTAAATAAAATGTGACAAAAAAAAATATAATAATACAAAAATGCTCAACGGTAAAACAAACTATTACTAATAAAATATACATTTCAAGCATTATACATAGCTTTTTTTATTAAAGAAATACACTTATATATGTATTTATTGAAAAATATGATATTGTTTTGTAGAAAACACTAATTAAATGCAATGAAATAAAAACACAGACAGACAGAAGGATATGAGTGATCGCTTAAAATTTACTTTATCAAGTTTATTACAATAACACACATGACATTTAATATAAGAGTGAATTTAAAAAAAAACAAATCAAAGCAAACGGTATATAACAATATTTTTTACACTATAAACAAGTAAATAGTAAATTAAAACTAATTATTAATTATATATTTTTATATACAGTGTGTAACAAAAACCCTGTCAGATCCGTGAAGTTGTTATTAGATATCGTGAGTCGGTTCTATTTATGTTATAATTTTTAAAATACGAAGCAAAAAAAATTGCTCGAATAAATTTATAATTAAATGACGAAAATTACAACATGGCAACACAGGCGCGGGTGACAGCGCTCTATAGGTCTAGGTATAACCTATCGGGTAGCTAAGACGAGGTGATGACCTCAGTTGTCCATGTGTTTACCACCAACAGCGTCATTAGACACAATTAATATTATTTATAGGTAATTGCTTAGTATTTTAAAAATGATTACACAAATGGAATAAACTCACAATACCTAATAACCACTTCACGGGTCGGACAGGGTTTTTGTTACACACTGTATAGTATAGTTTCTATAATGAAATGTATGTTCATCATCATACAATTTTCAAATGTGCGATTTTTTTTTTAAATTTTACTTTTTTTTTTTAATCGTATTCAGTCTAAGATGTTAGGCACTTAGCATCCTCATTTTTATATCGTATTGTTAAATCAAAGTGCCGTTCTCGATCGCCGTTCAACTTTGTTACCAACCAAAACCTTGAAACTCTACTCAAATCTCTTCTCTCTTTCTCTTTAATTAGATTGAGTAAACATGACAAATTAATATTTTAATATGAGAAAAAAAAATTTTTTTTTCGCAACTTTAATTCGAATGTTATGTACTCGGACGCGGTATTTATTTGTTTTTTTTATATACTAATGTAATATATAACTGTTCGCGCGTTACCTGTATATCAATAACCAGTCCTTTTAATTTCTTCACATACAAGTGGTCATTACAAGTTTTTAAGGACTATATGACCACGGAAAGACTTCTATATACAGCAAAAGAATAACATATCAATTACATATTAGTATATATCAACTTTTCCTATAACATAATATTGCACCGATGTCTGTTTGTAAAATATATACATATAGCAACATTATATGTTTGCATTTCTGACTTTTAATTTGAGTTTAGAAACAAAATAAATACTTTTTTTAAAGAAACCAGTATTTTTTTTTCTTGAATTGTCATCGAATACTAAAATTATTTTCAAAATTGCAACTAACTTCATTACGAAATTAGTATGACATTAGCAACAATTTCAGCGCCAGGATCGTGCCATTGCGAGGCACGATTCACCCCATTCAAACTATTACTAAATTTAAATAATATTTTTTGTGCTTTGAATACATTTTCTTTTTTATTATTTCTCATAATTTCATATTTTCAATATATACTTTTATTCTCTCGCTATATATATACATATATACATTACATAAACATAAGTCATTCTTTATATACTTGGAACTTAAAATATATATGAATTCTTTCGTATCGCTATTTTTTAAATCGTTTCAAAATTTTTTCGTTTATCTGGAACAATCGTTTATCGCCAATCAAAACATTAAGAATTCATGATTACGAATCCCAGTCGAGGCTTTTGGATCCTCAAGTAACTTTGAAACATTGTTATAAAGCTTTTACTCCAACTTTAAAGTAATCCACCCCCCAAAAAGTGGGGGGAAATTGTAATGAACAGTGAATAGTGGATGTGTAGTTACACTGAATTTCTTTCAATTCTTCTCAGGTCTGAGTATATTTCCGAACCGGTGGTCGACTTTTTTCACGAATTTGACTTTGGACAACATCTTCTGTCTTCATCTCTCGTATATCGAATCACTAATGACAGAAAGAGAGAACAGGCTATGTAACTATTCATCCACTGTACATTTATTGGTATTGTAATCATAACACAGGATAATTGTGTGATCAAAGTCTTGGTAATTGGTCGTTATCAAAGATATTTAGCATTGATAAGAGATTATCAATATGACGTTACTGACCATTATCATTTAGAATTTCAAGTTCTGCTATATAAGAATGACTTCTTTAAAACGAATATTCGTCAAGTGTCAATACAACCGTCTGTAATTAACAAATCACCCATTTTAATTAACGACTCATCATTATTTTTCGTTTCATTAGAATCATTAATTTCATTGCTATATTCAATGTCACTTCTATCGTTATCATTAGAGTGAGTATCTAAATCATTTTGGTCCCAATCATTAATTGGAATTTTACATATATTCTTATCGGCAGGTGATTCAATATTTTTACATTTCTCGTGAGTTGTATTGTTGTTTAGAATATTATCTTCATCAACATTAACTTTTGTAATTTCACTGATATTTTCGACTACTTGATCTTCATTTTGAATTTCCTTTTTATTTGAGCCTGTGTCTTCATTTAAGTTACTCTTTCTACCATTATCATCTGAATTAATTAACTCACAGTTTTCTTTTGCTTCTTTTTGATCTTCTGTTTGCATTTTAAGCATCTTCTCTCTTTCTTCTAATTCTTTCTTCTCGGCTAATTCTTTCCGCTTCTGTGCATTCCACCACGGTCTGAATCTTTGGAAGACGACCCTCGCACGATGCTGGGGCTTGAGAACCCAAGATATTGCCATTTCTACGTCCGCTATCCTGGAATGAACGAAATGAAAGCGATGAGTGAAAATGAATTGTCAATGTTGGGGGTACATTTTAACAAAGTTCAAAATCATATCATGAGAATTACCAAATCAAAATAATTGTACAATACATTTTAGCTTAAGAAAGTTTGACTTTTCTACAATTTCTTTTTTATGGGTTTCGACACATTTAATTATTTTAAAAATAAGTGTTCTAAAAATAAGTGTTTCTTCTATTCGATGTAATAATCAGTGTTAATCAGTTTCTATATAATATATATTAGTGATATCAGCCCTATTTTCACTCGTTTATTGTTAAATTTAATGTTTTAATTAATTTTAAATATTGTTATCAACACTATTCTATTGCATGTTGTGTTCTCCAGTAATTGGGGGTACATTTAACCGTAGTGCCCCTAGCCTTTAGCTTTTATCTTTTGTATTTTATGTGTACTTCCGTTGGAGTTCCTTAATAAATAAATAAACGCTGTTCAACTGCAGGATTCACAAGTGACAGAATATACGTATCGAACGTGCAGGTTTTGTCACGATATTTTTCTTCATTATACACATGATATTAGGGACTAAGATGTCACGGCCCTTGTGCCTGTAATTACACTGGCTCACTCACCCTTCGAACCGGAACACATATGTGATGAGTGGGTGGTACCTGCCCAGACGAGCTTGCACAAAGTTCCACCACCGAGTAAAACTATCTACTAAAGCATATTGGTATTTTATTTGATAAGTTGTTCTCATTAGGCGGCTGCACTTTTAAGCCTTATAGGTATTCCTACCTCCTCTTGAACCTCTCCCGGTCAAGTGCGTGCCTCTCCCAGTGTCCGGCTCTGGCCTGACGAGCCGCGAACGCCCAGACACGCATCACGTGGACCTTTGGCGGCAAAGTTGAGAAGTGGACCTGGAAAAAGCAATTAAAACCAAGTTTATAAATAATTAACTTTAGGTACAACGATTTCTTTTGTCTCTATCAATGTATTCTATTTTCTACTATAGTAGAGATCATAAAAATATTACGTTATCTACTCCTAACCAAACAGGCTTACGATCGAATACTGAAACGTCACTCAAAGTTAAACACTACAATATGCGAAATTGGAATTTAACGGCGTCTCAAATAATTAAGTTGCATTTAATATTTAAGTGACGTTTCAGTATTCGACCGTTAATCAACTAATAATAGCCACTTTCGCAAGATATATTCAAGTTTACACGTGTGCGTGGGTAGTACACAACTACGCACGCACTACGCACAAGTGCAATCCGACACGATCAAAGAGATGAACTCTCTCGACACAAGATAAATGTCTTAAAAATTTCACTTGTGATTTAATGTTTTATATAAGCTACATCTATACTAATATATAAAACTGAAGAGTTTGTTTGTTTGATCCGGCTAATCTCAGGAACTACTGGTCCGGTTTAAAAAAATATTTTTGTTTTGTATATCCGAGTCCGTTTATCGAGGATGGCTCTCGGCTGATTTTAATTCATTATATTTTTATTAATTATACGCTGGAGAAACCGCGGGGCACAGCTAGTAAAATATAAACCCAACCCGACGACATTGACAGGGGCACGGAGGGGGGAGAGTGTCGTAGTCGTAGTTTTAATGTATAATTATTATTTTTTTATTGCAAAGGAAGGCGGACGATCATGTGGGCCACCTGATGGTAAGTGGTCACCAATGCCCATAGACATTGGCATTGTAAGAGATGTTAACCATCGCTTACATTGCCAATGCGCCACCAACCTTGGGAACTGAGATGTTATGTCCCTTGTGCCTGTAATTACACTGGCTCACTCACCCTTCATACCGGAACACAACAATAGCGAGTACTGCTGTTTTGCGGTAGAATATCTGATGAGTGGGTGGTCCTACCCAGACCGGGACCGGGACCTACCCAGACGAGCTTGCACAAAGCTCTACCACCAAGTAAATAAAATAGTCATTATGTCACAATAGCCAATAGTAAACGAACGATTCAACAGCTACATCAGTTAAAGGCTACCATCGTGTTATCCGAGTAATCTCACTCGCCTTGTACGATTCGGTGGGTCTCGTACAATGCCATCTGAATCGGTCCGGACTGACCATCAAGTGACGTCACTCCGACCATGACATCACTCGTTATAATACTTGTAAAAATATACATTGTGTTCGTATGTTAATACACACACACAGCTATACTTGTGGAAAGGCACACATATTTAAAAAGGGGTAATAAACATGACTATTATTACAAAATTAAAAAAAAAATATCTCCGAGGCCATTAGAATCGTAATTAACGCAATCCGTCATTATTAGAATAATATTCTAGAATGTTTCTTCTAATGCGAGAAGCTGACGGAAAACTGCGGGGTTTGCGTTATTAAGTTCAATGTTATATCGCGACTCGGCATCCACGTCAGCAAATTATTACATCCTTATATTAATAGTATATTAATATAAGATGAAATTATATATAGCTATGTCTTATACAGGATTATTTGTAACTCGGAGCGTCACGGTAGCATGCGCAAGCGATCCCTTGGCGCTCCACTTAAGACGAGAAGGGTACCGTGGTGGTTTTAGTCGGTAAGAGTCCGACATAACCCTCCTTCAGAGGGTACCCATGAGGGTTTCCCCACGTTAAAAAAAAAAAAAAAAAAGGATTATTTGTAACGACCCAGCAACCTCGCAGGACTAGATAGCTAACACCGTAAGCAACAACTTTTGTTCTACGACTTCGGACATAACTCAATACATGAAAAAATAATGATTTAATAAGTTTTTGTCGTGCTGTCGTGACATTTTTAGGTCTATATTTCCTTCATAAACAAGAAGAAAAGAAAATATTCAAGCGGGAAATTAAATTAATATTTTTTTTGTATGAAAATAAAATCTAACAATTTATGAAAAGTCGTAGTAGTTATGATGTTAGCTATCTAGTCCTGCGAGGTTGCTGGGTCATTGAAAATAGCCCAGTATAGTCCTAAGTTATATTATTAATGCGAAAATGAGTTTGGTTGTTAGTTTTAGTTCATTCGTCGCGTCTTAACTACTCAACCATACGTTCATAATGGTAGGACCGCCCCCTTAAAATTATTATTATTTATTATAATTAACATATTTAGATTTGATGTTAATATGTATGGACATACTATTTAAAATCCGTCTACTTTAATATAGTAAATGTTAATATTAGTAATCAAACGACGGTCGGCAATGAACTGGTTTATTATTAATATATTTTGCGACCGCCATTTTTTAAATTCAAAAAGCGCGGGAACAGTCGTCGCCACTTTTTAATATGAGCTAATCGAACGACGGTTGACAATGCACTGGTTTATTATTAATATATTATAGATTATAAATCAAAATTATAATGCCACCCTATACACATACACGACAATATATTATAAAATATTTATTAGATATAAGAGCTTAACTAAGCCAAGTACGAAATAAAAATTAGCACTCGAAAAAACAATTCTCAATCCGTATAAAGTAACTCGATTGAATGTATGTTTCAGACAATACGGACCACCGGCGATGTAATTACGACTTGCCCATATTATCTGACAGTGGTGTACTCCTAAACGTGGGAACATTCTTATCGCATAGTTCGTCTTTAAGAATTAATCATATTTATTTATACAGGTAACAACAAGTTTTTGTCGTCCTGTCGTGACATTTGTAGGTCTATATTTCATTCGTACACGAAAAGACGACGACGACGCGTCGATCTTCGCGTTGCGCGTAGATTTATAAACGTTCTAGGGGGAAATAAAATTAATACTTTTTTTTTGTATGAAAATAAAATGTAACAAATTATTTATCAGAAGTCGTAGAACAAAAGTTGTTGCTTCTGGTGTTAGCTATCTAGTCTTGCGAGGTTGCTGGGTCATTGCGAACAACCCTGTAGATAGTAGAATAGACACGAGGGCAGTTTTGTTTTGTCAAACATTGAGTTCAACTGAAAGCCGAGATGGCCCAGTGGTAAGAACGCGTGAATCTTAACCGTTGATCGTGGGTTCAAATCCAGGTAAGCACCAATGAATTTCATGTGCTTAATTTGTGATTATAATAATTCATCTCGTGCTTGACGGTGAAGGAAAACATCGCGAGGAAACCTGCATGTGTCAAATTTCACTGAAATTCTGTCACATGTGTATTCCACCAGCGTGGAGCAGCGTGGTGGAATAAGCTCCAAAACTTCTCCTCAAAAGAGGCGAAGAGGTCTTAGCACCGCAGTGGGACATTCACAGGCTGTTACTGAGTACTTTTTACACATAAGGTTAGCACTAAGGACGTAATTTAATAAAATGACTCGACAGATGAAATGAATAAAATACTCGACTGCATAGAGTCAGTAGCTCTTTTGTGGGGCAATGTGTACGTTTCTACAATAGGATCCCAGAGAGCGTTCAAAATACTTCAGTTGCTAAATTTAAAAAAATTGTAAAAATTGCTTTGGTGCTAAAGGTTATTATACAATTAATTAATTTATGGATGATAGCACACCTTGGGAATGAGGCGATCGCCGCATGGCTATTTCTTTTTGTTTTTTTTTTTAAGTAAAAAAAAAAGACAAACGAAAAACAACCCGCTGAGTTTCTTTCGCCGGTTCTTCTCAGGGCTGGGTGTTTCTTTTCCGAACCGGTAGTAGTTTCCAGTTTGACAATCAATAAGTAAGTGTAATACTTCAATATTGAATAAAGTAATTTGAATTTGAATGTAGCACATAGAGTAGTCTTATACGGGAATAAAGTTTGTATGAAAAAACCTTAATTTTTAAAAGTTAAATCTATGGAAATTGTTATTCAATTATGAAAAATAACATTTGTGACGCGAGTGAAGCCGTATGCAAAGCCCTATTAAATATATGTACATGTATATCTATACTACTAGATAAATCTATTGGTTCTGTCTGTACATTTTTTTCACATAAATTTGTGATAAATAATCGTTTTATGATGCAGTGAATCAGTGATTCACATTATACTATTATTTTTTTTATTTTTGTCTGTCTGTCTATCTGTCTGTATGTCTTCTTATAACTCAAGAACGGCTTGACCAATCTTGATGAAAATTGGTACACACAAAGGACATGTGATGGCGCAAATGTGAGGCCATATATAAGATGGGTAAACCCTACGGTATCTTATGAAAATAAATTACAAATCGTTAATTACGTATTTCTTTACCAGTAGCCACATGTATGTATGAAAGTATGTGTATGTATGTGCGTGTGTCCGTGCGCGCGCGCGCGTGCGTGTGTGTTATTATAGTAATAAAATTATTTATTATAGGTATTTTTATTAATAAGACGCGGGTGAAGCCCAGCTAGTATGTACATATGTTTGTTTGTATATAAATAGCACAAATCGTTATTATTTACTATAATCTCGTGGAAAACAACTCGAACGATGAATACGACACTATATATAGAGCCGTACGAGTATCGTGACGTCACCTTGAACAGATCGAGTCATCAATGACGTCACGGTACGATCACCGACGGATAGGTACGAATTTAACGTTGAGCGAGTGATCATTGAACTCAGTCGTGAATAACGGAGAACGTTCTAACTGGGTCACAATTAAGCTCAATACTTGAGGATGGTGTTGAGATTTATTTGTTACAGTAGCATATATTAGATGTTCTACCGCAAAACAGCAGTACTTGGTACTGTTGTGTTCCGGTTTGAAGGGTGAGTGAGCCAGTGTAATTACAGGCACAAGGGACATAACATCTTAGTTCCCAAGGTTGGTGGCGCATTGGCAATGTAAGCGATGGTTAACATCTCTTACAATGCCAATGTCTATGGGCATTGTTGACCACTTACCATCAGGTGACCCACATGCTCGTCCGCTTTCTTTTGCAATAAAAAAGTAGCAGTAACAGCCTTACGGCCGAATACTGAAACGTCATTCAAAATGAAGTGGGACTTAATTATTTGGAACGTCATTTATTTGGAAAATTTAGTATGCGAAATTTGAAATTAATGGCGTTCCAAATAATTAAGTCCCACTTCATATGTGAATAGACGTTTCAGTATTCGGCCATTAGAATATCCCATAGCTGGGCTGAGGCATCGTTTCCTCTTCTGAGGAGAAGGTTAGAGCTGATTCCACCACGCTGCTCCAACGTTGGTTTGATGAAGGAAAAAAACCGACACGTGTTCTTTTGCCGCGAATGAATTATAATTACCTACACATAATCAATAACATAAAACACATAGCTTGCTCTTAGAATCACGTGACTAGCTATATCGGCCCAATAAAAAACGCAGACGAGTTTTTTTTTTTGTAACCAACTCGTATTATTTATAGCGATCCGCATTAAAGGTCATCGGATTCGACTTGATTGTAACCGACCGGGCGGGGGATCAATCTACTTATCTCATTTTTTTTAAATCTATACATATAAATAAAATTGGAGTGTCTGTTTTTAATATTGAAATAACCGCTTTTTGCTACATGCATATGAATATATATACGGTACATACAACAAAATAACATTTTTTACAATTTTTGTCTATCTGTCTGTCTGTCTGTTTGTTCCGGCTAATCTCTGAAATGGCTGGACCGATTTTGACGGGACTTTTATTGGCAGGTAGCTGATGTAATAAGGAGTAACTTAGGCTACTTTTATTTTAGAAAAAAATGGTAAAAACAATAAAAATGCAAAAACCAAAAAAAAACTAAATAAACTAATTAACTATTTTGTTAAACTTCACGCGGACGAAGTATCAGCTAGTACATAATATAATAATAAAAAAATAATAATTTATTGATGCTATAAAATGGTTTACATAATTATTATTTGCATAGCCTAGTATACTAGGACACTAATACAGGTTGTATTATGACGGACAGTTTCTTATCTCGCAATCATAAGTACCCACTTATGATATAAAATATAAATACCTACCTAATTAATAAAATAAAAATATTTAATAAACAGAAGAAACAATATAACTAATTATTCAGGTTTAAATTTACAATACAATTTCGAATATTCTATATAATTATGTTATTTTTCATTGCATAGGAAGGCGGACGAGCTTATGGGCCACCTGATGGTAAGTGGTCACCAACGCCCATAGACATTGGCATCGTAAGAGATGTTAACCATCGCTTACATCGCCAATGCGCCACCAACCTTGGGAACTAAGATGTTATGTCCCTAGTGCCTGGAATTACACTAGCTCACTCACCTTTCGAACCGGAACACAACAATACCACGTACTGCTGTTTTGCGGTAGAATATCTGATGAGTGGGTGGCATCTACCCAGACGAGCTACTACCTACTAAGCGAATACACCGATTTTGATGAAATTCATTCTTCGACTGCAATAGTTAACTAATAGTTAACTCTGAGTAGTTGTCGATGGAGTACAATTTTTTACCTTTATTTTACCTGAACGAAGTCAAGACCGGCATCTATTTATTTATACAATACCCAGGCATATTGGCTAAGGCCTAAGTTTTATATAATTTTATAAATAATAATCATTAAAGTACCGTCAAAATGTCGTATAAGGAACACGAATTTGGCAATCGCAACGCTTTAAGCGCTTCAAATTAAATCTGTATATAAATGTAATTATAAATTAACAGAATTTATTGCGCGAAATGGAATTTAAAACAACGTGTCTGGTTGTAAGCCAAAAACAATCGAGATTATTACTAGACAGTTTGATTTATATATGAAAGTAATAAGGGAGCGTTCACACTGTGGTATGTGTTAAAGCTGGGACGCATACATTCGACTTCACGAGCACACAAAATTTTTAAAAGCTTAATTTGATTGTATATCTTTATATTTATGAAGTTTTATATTCATAAAGAGATCATGTGTATCGTCCTATATTTTGCTCCAAATAATTTGCCCCCACCCCCATAGGAATATAGATTGTTAGTAAATTTACACCTTAACATATATTCACAAACTATATTTTTTTATTATATTTGAAAAAATGGTTGTCTGTAAAGTCGGTTTACGGACGATAGTTTAACGTGACAACGTCATAACAAACCAATGATGAAATGACTGCAATCGAGTGAAAGAGATAGATGCGGCGCAAGCGTACAATCAGCGTAACGGGACAACTTTTCGTGCATGCGGCCAGCGATCATCGATTTATTAGACGTTGTCACGTCAAAAAAAGAACAACAAAAAATTACGAAATCATATCATTTCTCGTAAGCTAACAGGTAGGTACGTTAGAACGGGTTGGTAACTTGACACATAAGACTATTTAAAAATGCAAACGATTATATCAAAAACCAGTCGCATGTCCTCTAAGCATGTCACAGTATAATTTTAACTATATTAAACATATATTACATAATATATATACTTATTATATTCATTTAAATATTTTTATAACACTTTTAATACCACTCGTACTCAAAGGTTGAAAGGAAAGTGATTAATTTTCGGGATAAATCTAACATTGTACTTATATCTAACTAGACTTACGGCGACCAATCATAAGAGAGATGAATCAACTGCACAGGTAATGTTATAGTGCACAAATGTGTGCGCAACTCTTTTTTCTAACACTCTCTTAATCCGATTGAAAGGCAAAATCCTACACGAACGGAAAGAGTTCATAGTTCATGCAAAGGAACAAAAGCTTTACGTGCTATCCGAGGCACGGGATTGTACACACAAACTTCGTATTCTACCCAAAGGTTGTCTGGAAGAGATCGCTCTTTTAGCGATATGACCGCCTTTTGTACTTACATTAATAGCATTTATAATTGTTAAAGTTACAGTTACATTAAAGTTACTGTACAATGTTTGTAAATATTAATCACACGAAATGACTCATGGATGGACTCATGACCACGTGGTCAACTCGTGGGAAAACCTCACTTTAAAATGTGAAAGTCATCCCAATATATGTTTACATTAAAACCTTAACTAAATACAAGTAAACTAAATACAAGTTTAAAAATAATTATTATACAAGTCGTGACCGCGTGGAATGGTGGCAAGAATGCTAGCAGCATTTCCCCTTTGAATCGCAATTCCGATTCTCTGGGCGAAAAATTAACCAGCCCTCCTGTCACCAGTGGAGACAATAAGGCGGGGAGTAATATTTTGGATGAATATATGTTTTTAAACTATAATTTATTATTTTTATTTGTATATTTAATAATGCATTTATTGCAATAACGCTGTTAGCTCACTCATAAATAAATAATAATAATAATATTTTTTGAGACAGGAAAAAATATTTTCTACTAATTTCAAGTAAAAATAATTATTATGAAAACTGTTTAAAACAAAGGTGGTACTCTCGGTTAACATAAATGAATTCATGTAGGTCTGCGACCAACAGACTGTGTGTGCGTTTGTGTGTGCGTGTGTGTGTGTGTGTTATGACAGTTATTTCCAAATATAAAACCACATAAACAAAACTCCTACACAACGATAGCGGTAAAAGAAGGAGAGATAACATTGGAAACACATTTTTAAATTACCTACAATTTGTTTCGTGTAATGAAAAACAAAACGAATGGGAAACCAAATGATGAAATATTTTGTAAACTGATAATGATTTTAATTCTACCTTGACGCCCTGACGATTGGTTTCGAAGTCACCTATGCGGGCCTACATTCTTTGGGGATTCCCGGAGGCGGGGAACCCCCTTTGGGCTAGCGCGCTTGAACAATGCATTCATGCGTTTTTTCACATTTGTAACAAGCGTCTATCGTCTTCGTCACGCCGAGCAAGTGTAATTTTTTTATGCACACTATAGGGGATCCTACACTCAGTGTCTTGCGATAATTACCAGTCTCTTATTTATATCAATGCTGTGTCTTCTTCTATCGTATGTGAATTGAACAATGTCAGAAAGAGACAAACCGAACAGTCGCCGAGCAACGTGCGCGTGCGTTTATAATAAAATGCTTGAGATACGATAACGACATGCAATATGTATGCAATTGAAATTTCATCGAAATATTCCGATACCTATAATAAATAGAAAAGAAAAATTCACCATTATTGAATTCTCATACTAAGATTATATAAAGAAGTATTTATGTAAAATCATTGTTCGTCCGAATCGAATTGAATCGATTTTCGATCGTAATAACTTCTACCAACTGCGTTAATCTATACATATTGATAACAATCGTCTTCAATATCAACCTAACAAAAAAAAAACTATTGAAAATCAAGACGAAAAATGAAAAATGAACTGTCTCGTTCTTTGTCTATTTATACATATATTAGACTAGCTGTACCCTCGACTTCGTCCGCGTAGAATTTAACAAAAAAGGTTAATTAGTTTATTTAGTTTTTTTTTTGCGCTTTTATTTTAATTATCATATTTTTCTAAAGTAGCCTAAGTTACTCCTTATTACATCAGTTACCTGCCAATAAAAGTCCCGTCAAAATCGGTCCAGCCATTTCAGAGATTAGCCGGAACAAACAGACAGACAGACAGATGCATATAGTAAAAAGCGGTTATTTCAATATTACAAACAAACACTCCAATTTTATTTATATGTATAGATTGTGTTGTTTAAAAAGAGTAAATAAATACTATACTAATATTAACTCTTGGCCTTTTCAAAAGTATCCAACATTTTCTATATTATTTATCTAATCGCCTTAATATCAATCATTATCGATGAAAGTTTGCACGTACATAAACGTACGTTCGCATAATCTTATCGAGACGACTTAGTCGATTTCGATGAAATTTTGAAGAATAAAACTTAATTATTTGTTGTGTCAATTTATGAAATCAATACTTAGATATTAGTTGAAAAAAATATAAATCACACTGAATCAAAACA
The DNA here is from genome assembly GCA_963151315.1 of Nymphalis c-album. NCBI lineage: Eukaryota > Metazoa > Arthropoda > Insecta > Lepidoptera > Nymphalidae > Nymphalis > Nymphalis c-album. The sequence continues at coordinate 2,627,964 of OY720615.1, forward strand.
AACACTTAAAAATTTGCTGGTCACCGCCGTCTATGACTTTTGTTTTGCCTTTTACACGCTTCAAATTGAAACTTTTTAGAAAAACTTTTTTTTTTTTTAGAAAATGCGATGAGTGAGTGGACAAGGAGTGAAACAAGGTCGGGCGGAATTTCACAAAGCTCTACCACCAAATAAAATTTACGTAGATATCCTTTTACCAATGTATTAAATGGAATTAATTAAGAAAAGAGTAAGTTTTATACAATATCAATAAACCGAATAAACTATTCGTACAATAAATCGATTGAGAAAATACCCTTAAAAACTATCTCCTTGAAAAAACAATAACTATTTTAATCGATAGATAAGGCGAGAAAGAGATAGATAGATGCAATTTTATTATTAATCAATAAACATTCAAACGAGTTGATCACCATGACAAGGTTACATAGAACGCCTAGTGAATATATACGAAACATTTACCAATCAAAACAAACTAATCTTACACCACAATAAACATAACTTGCAAATAGATGGCATTGCACTCAATGACGCGGCTGATTCAGATAGACCCCGATTCGCAGCAGGGATGACGTGGAAAGCGATGACAAATGTCTTAGTAACTGGAAATGTTACACACAACGAAAGTTTCAATTTGAGATATAATGTGTCTCAATATAGAGTTATATGTCGTCAAGTACTAAAACTATACATATCTTATATATTTAAACGAGCAATTCTTGTATATATATATATAATCTGAATCTCGGAAACGGCTCCAACGATTTTCATGAAATTTAGTATGCTGGCGGTTTCGGGGGCGATAAATCGATCTAGCTAGGTTTCATTTTTAGAAAATGTCATTTTCTTCGTATTTTCAATAATCAACTTTATCGATAATAATCAATAACTCTTCCTGACATCTATTGGCGAGTATTTTTTTAATTGAGAGCAACGACACAACAACATTAAAGCTACTCCAGTAGATGGCGTTGTATAATTTCGAAAAATCACATAATTTACCAATTAAAAAAATACCGAGCAAAGCTCGGTCATCCAGGTACTGATAAATAATAATAATATCCTGGGACATTATTCTCACACGGCCTTCTGATACCAAACTATGCAGAGCTCGTACTATGGAAACCAGACAACTGATATACTACACATATTAGTCTAATACCTCACAACATATCTCCCTGACGGGGGAGAGGGCTAAAATGTTGCTAGACCATCACAATATGACAAATGGACGACCCCTTACTGTATTATGTATATCAAATTCCAGTTGTAAATGCAAAAAACATACTATTAAGGAAAAGCAAAGAAAAGTTAATTTCTAAATCCGTCTTGTGCTGTATTTTAAGGTCGCTCCTAACGACCTTCCGTTTAACATTGCAATATCAACCTTACGATTAAGCAACAAGAACGATAATAGAATAAATTATTGTTAATTTTATTGAAAGTATACATACATACATACAAGTTCGAGAGCTTGTGCACGCGACTTATATTGCTGACAGATAAAATATTTTGTAGCCAATCTCAAAGAAAATTACGCAAGATATATTATATTTATATTATTATATTATACTAGTTGCCTACTTCTACTTTATAAAAGAATAATATTCTGGGGCATTATTCACACGCGGCCATCTGATCCCAAGCTAAAAGGAGCTTGTACAATGGAAACCAGACCACTGATATATTACATAAATACTACTTTTTTTTGTAAATACATACATACTTATATAGATAATAATAAAACCTAGACTCAAGAGCAAACAGACGCATTCATGCACACAAATGTCTGTCCTGGGTGGGAATCGAAAAAACGAACAACTGCGCGAAAGAAAAGTATAACCAACCACGGCAACCGGCTCGTCATCATCAAATACAAAGTTAAGTATTTCTTAGTTGCTTATATTATGAAAGACAAGGACAAACGATTTTATGAATATAGATTATATTTTTTATCATCCAATAAACTTCTAAAATTTTTATTGGGTATGGGCTAAAGTCTAACATATTGAATACTCGTATAGTGTCGATATGTATATCTAAATGTACCAATTCACCAACCTCTATACGCACATAATGACCTCTAAATTAAAGGCTTTCAAATAAATAACTCGCCCTCGTTACCGATTTATAATGAACCGTATAGATTTACTAAGAATGTTTATAATTATTGACTTCATAATTAACTAAATCAATAGTAGGTATATAATCGCCATTTATGTGGTAATTACTCTAATGAGTCATTGAGAAATATTATAAAAACATGCTTGTTTTGTGAAACTATGATTTTTTATCTCTTTCTGTCGTTATTGATTTGACATTTGAAAGAAAAAGACAGAGCATTGTTTACTTTAACAGTCACTAAACAACAGTTATAGGTAAACCAGATAATGCTTTTTGTTTGATGAGTAAACAAAAACAATACCATAAAGATGACATTGTTTGACAATTTATAATCAAACAATAAATCATTAGTTCAATTGTCTCAGAGGATGCCGAGATAACTCAATGGTGAGAACTCTTAACTGATGGTAGCAGATTCAAACACAAATGTTTCATGTTAATTCATGGTCATAATTCATCTCATGATCGCTGATGAAGAAAAAACTTCCTAGACACCTGAATATGTCTAATTTCACTGACTATGTATCCATCAACCTGCATTGGAGAAGTGTGGTGAAATAAGCACCAAACCCTCCACTTGTTTTTCCATGTAGGGACATTCATAGGCTATGACTTAATTTTAGTGGAATGATTGAAAAAGTTAAAATCCAGTCAAACACTGCTGATTTATCATGTTCTTAATTAACTAAGTTACAGTGGAGAAACACCTTGGACAAGAGGTCGAAGCCTTTTGCTTAAGAGAAGTCTTTGACCAGCAGTTGAACATTTCTTTAATTTGCTCTATTAATATTAAATCAATGTTAATGACAAATACAATTGCAACTAGAAACACAAAACCTCTATTTAGTCATGCTTTGTTGTGCATTTATCATTTTCACAATATTATATTGGAAACTTAGTGACAAAATAATTATTTATATTTTTCATTTAGGAGGAAATATATCACAATATATGTGACAAAATAATAAAAATAATGTCCTGGGGCATTATTCACACAAAGCCATCTGATCCCAAACTAAGCAGAGCTTGTACTATGGAACCCAGACAACTGATATATGTACTACATATACTACTTTTTCTTTTGTAAATACATAATTATATAGATAATTACACCAAGACTCACGACAAACAGACATGTACATGCACACAAATGTCTGTCCTGGGTGGGAATCGAACCCACGACCTGTGGTGTGAAAACCAAGTGTCTCACCATCCACGCCAACAGGCTCATCAAAAAGATACTATATTTATTATTTCTTTACGTAAACAACTTCAAAATACATTTAGAAAGTAATATTTTCTTATAAGTATTTTATGTCGGTGTTTGTTAAATAATAAATCTCCAGTCATATTGAATTTTGTATATGCAATACAATCGCATGTTCTTATTGTCTTATGTCGAAGTCGTGACATTCCCATTGAAATTGAGTAATAAAGTTTTGAAATAATAAATGTAACGTATGACAGAATTGTACATTACGACATATTACTGAAATATTTCACTTCAATTTATAATATTCAATAATATAACTTTAAGTATGGCAACTTTTACCTTTAGACGTAATTTATATACTTTTAATATTTAACTATTACTGTATGTCATGTTAGTAATCTTAAATAAATAAATATTTTTTCAAATAATTACTAATATTCCTTTTCTCTTTCATTTAAGGTCTATAGATGAAACAAAAAATAAAAAATAGTTTTCAAACTAATCAACTCGCATGTAAAAAAAAAAAAATTTAAAATCACTCACCTTTTTAGCTGGTAGTTTCTTCTTCTGATTCTTTCTTGTCTCATCAAGAAGTAATCCCGTCTTCTCTGTTGTCGTCACGCTGGGTGCACTCACTTGAACACTGTCCACAACATCCTGACCATACAAGCTATTGTCCGTCAAATCACAAAATGTCCTAGACAGGCTCGGTGATAATTTACAGGTAGCACCACAACCAGAATCCTCATCATAATTAGAGTCAGCATCTGAACTATCATTATCCAGATCAACTTCCTCTCCGAACACTTCATTTGACGTGTAGCAACTATCCGGTGATTCCTCAAATACAATAAAAGAGTCTTCAGACTCACAATCCGATGATAAACGCTTTCTACAATTCTGTGGGCTGTCGGTAAAGACTATTTGAAATGAATCTTCGCTATCGACTGATGACGAATTAAATCTCCCTGTTACTTCGTTGAAATAATCGCTGTTTTGTGAGCTGTTTGAATTTTGTATGTCCGATGAATTAATTTCCGTACCGAATACAGTGTCTATAGGGAGTTCTTGGTGTGGTATTGGTATAGGTTCTGTTGTTTCGACTTCCTTGTTCGTATCTTTCGTTGAGGACTTACGACATTTAGATTGTAACAAAGCTTTGAGTTTGGAAACTTTATCCTCACATGACGATACAACTTCATCATTAGATTTTGTTACAGTGATTTCATCTTTTGGACAGTTGTCGGTAATTACATTTTGTTTGGTCTCTGTAGATTTCTTTTCCGTCTCTTGCGGTACATTTTTAGTAATGTCCATAGACTCAAAAACATTTAAATCAGTCTTTATTCGAGGTGCATCTGATACTACAAATAAATCATCATGATAATTAAACGGACTGTAGTATTCTATATATGTATCACTCGGAAGACTTAGAAAGTTTTCTGGTGAGAAAGCATCTTCAAAACTTTCTTCCACAGAACTGGCTTCAATGAAGGCTTTGCGTGGTCTTCTTGAGTACTTACTACTTGTTTTAGAATTTTGAACATTATGTTTATTATCATTACTGAGTAGAAGTCTTACTTCGTTTAATTTCTTTTCACAATGGGTGGCAGCTATTCTACAATCAACGCTCATTTCTGAGTCCAAACTTTTATGATCATTGTTACTTTCATACAGCATGTCGGCTTGTTCATTTTTATTTTGAACCTCAAAGTTGGGAGACTGCCAGATAATCGATGGCGCCAACTGTTGGTCATTGTAATCATTATCAAAACTATCGTAGTACTGTGAAGCAGGAGAACTCGCACGTTTGTGGAAAATAGTACCCATTATGTTTAGAACTCCAGAAAAGAAATTTGTAATTCCAGCCAGTGATGGATAATAATCCGTTCTTTGAGTGTTCGGAGGCTTAACAGCCTCCTTCTTGTTATACTCCTTTGTTTCTAGCATATCTTTCTTTTTTTCCACGCTTGTTATCACAGAATCGGCCAAATTTTTCTTCAGTGGATCGGATAGTAGATGAAAGTTGCAAAACAAATCCTCATCAAATGTATGCTTCATTTCGGACTTGATTTGAGTGTCTGTCGAATAATTAGATCTAGGAAAATGTTTCGGAGTGAAACCTAAGTCTAGAAGGTTGCGCCTATTACGCATAAGACTACCATTAAAATTATTATCCATTTTTACAAAAAATACACTAACTTTACAAGATCAAAGAGGATGCTAAGCCATTTTAATTCACGCGTACATGTTCAAAACGTAAATTCTACACTCGAAATAATCAGGAAAAGGCTTGTGAGTTGTTCTAGAGCACTTCAAGTGATTTCTTCGGGAATTCCGTGGTCCAGAGTCACAAATATTCACTTTGTTAATCGTGCTACACACTGTATCACCACAATTGACGATGTCTGTAACGTTCGAATAACTTGTAAATTCGTTTTCTTGAGAATAATAATCGTTTGTTAGCTCCATTGTTACGATATTTAAAAAATACACGTCTTTACAGTTCAGCCATTTTGTAAAATAATATCCTTCCTTGACTTTTGTAAATTGATATAAGTGTAAGCACAGATAAAAAACTTATATAAAAAGTCGATACCATTGACTCGATTATTCATAAACTATAAAATATTTTCTAATAATAATATATAATATTATAAAACATAATATAAAAGAAAAGCAATATATCTGGTAATATTGTACGAATACATAAAGCACGACTGAGAATTTTTTCAGTTAGTAAGTGGTACACTATAGGTATTTAAAATAGAAATGTACCTGTTTATTTATATTTAAAATATTCTGTTGGTGAAATTTTGCAAGTTGGGTTTTATCACTTTGATTATTGTAAAATTATAGTTCGATAATCAATGTATCAAACTATCATTTCGTTAATTTCATTCGATTCTATGACTTATTCGAAGTAAACTACAGTTCAAGGGCATTTAATATCATAGACTTATTTTTCTTTTTCTGATGCAATAATTTATTAGGACTGAGTCCAAATCATTGTTTATTAATATATTTTTAATTATATTATTATACTTTACGTTTGTCTGTATTGGTAATATTAATGCCTATTTTATATAACATCAATACCGTGTTTATTATAAGTACTTTTTTGTTTTTTTTTTGGATAAACACTGTTGGCAAAAAAATATTGTATTATATTGAAATTTAGAAATACCGGCAACATACAAAAAATATAACATTCTTTTTGACAAATAAAACATAAAAAAAATTGAAAACCATGAACATGTCTTACGAAATGTGGACAGAAACGTTATTATTATAAAAATATTTAAAAAACCCAAAAAAAATTGTAAAAATCCTAATATAAAAGTGTAACTTAAAATAAAAAATTTATCTTTTACCGAATACATATCTAAAATTGACTATAAACGTTGGCTTTATGTTTTAAGTTTTGGACATTAAAGCGAATAGCGAGGCAAGATGGCAAACAAGTATGTTATTTGTTATTTTATTGTAAAAAACAATATCTCTTTCGCTCTATTGCAACTGTTATTACATGTAAAAAAATTCATATCGCTATCATTAGTCATCTGTTACTATTTTTTCATTTTTACTCCCTTAATCCACAGATTGTATATAGACCGGGAGATACTGACACAAAATTTCATATCATTTGTACCAGTATGGCGACTCTTCAGGGGTCTAATACGTGATGACGAAAAGGAAAGTGATGGTTATAGGGCTGGTACCGGCGGTCCAATCGCGTGGGCGTTAATCGAAAGTGTCGGATAAATTACGAGAGTCAAACGATTTGTTCCCCTGGAGAGTCGACATATTTGTACAAATGATCTGAAATTTTGTGCCAGTATCTCTTGGTCCAATACTCATATACTTAAATGTAAACTTCTTAAGGAAAAATTACATAAACAACACAATTATTTTTAAAATAAATAACGTAAAAGACAATTGTAATTAAATTATTAATTATATGTTATTTATACATGTACGTATATATAAAAACAGGCAAAGATTCAGTACCTTCCCGCCTCTGTTTCTCAACCGATTTTCGTTCGTAACTATTATCGAGATATAAGCTTATCAATAAAAGAAAAATAAAAAACGAAAAATTCGAAAAGTGAAACTTCATGTAGGTACTATATTTTCTTCAAATTTTCAATAGTAACAACTGAGTCGTAATTATCAAGAATGTTTAAATGAATTTTACGGGAGACGACCCTTAAAGGGTACGAAAATGGAGCGGTACCAAAACGGGAGGTATAGTCTGCCTTTTGAAATGGGGTTTCATATAAAAAAATTTCTTTTTGTGAGATACATAATAAATTTTTGCTTTTGGATACTCGGATTGGATCGATTATGTAAATTGAAGGGAATTTTGTCTAATACTAACTACTTACAAATATACATTGTAAGGACATGTTTTTTTAAACGTCCGTTCGTATACAATTGTATTAATTTTTTTTATATCATCTGGAAGTTCGTTTTCCAGTTATAAGTTGTTGTTTGAGGGAAACAACGGTTTCTAGGGCTCCGTACCTAAAGGGTAAAACGGGACCTTATTACTAAGACTCTGCTGTCCGTCCGTCTGTCACCAGGCTGTATCTCATGAACCGTGATAGTTAGACAGTTGAAATTTTCACAGATGATGTATTTCTGTTGCCGCTATAACAACAAATACTAAAAACAGACTAAATATTTATGTGCGAATAAGTGTTTATAAGTATGTATTTAAAATATGTATGAATAAGTATTTTATATTTAAAATCATGTCTGTTTTATAGGGGAGCCCTATAAAACAGACATGATTTTATTGCCGTTTTAGGTAATGGTACGAAACCCTTCGTGCGCGAGTGCGACTCGCACTAGGCGGCTTTTTTACAATAATTAGTTCGAGAGGCTATTAAATTAATTTCATAATAATCCAAATACGTTAATTTGATTGAATTGAAAAGTCGAAATAGCTCAGTGGTAAGAAGGCGTGAAACGTAACCGATGATCGTGGTTTCAATCCCGGGCAAGCACAGCTGAATTCCATGTGCTTAATTTGTGATTATATTTCATCTAGTGCTTAACGATGAAGGAAAACATCGTAAGGAAACCTGCATGTGTCAAATTTCACTGAAATTCTGTCACATGTGTATTCCACCAACCCGCATTGGAGCAGCGTGGTTGAATAAGCTCCAAACCTTCTCCTCGAAAAGAGAAGAAGAGCCCAGTATTTATTATTATTTATTGATTGAATAATTTATTATTGAGAATATTGATATTAAATCGCTGATTCTGTTTCCAAGGTCACAAGCAGCTGGCGACGCACCAGACAGGAGAAAAGATAAAAGCAAAACCAGATTAAAAGAGGAACCGCTCTCAGAACCAGAAGATCTTCCAAAGACACCGTCACAAATTGCACGCGAGTATGTTATTTATTATCTTTATAGATAGAGATTTACTTGGTGGTAGAGCTTTGTGCAAGCTCGTCTGGGTAGGTAACCCACTCATCAGATATTCTGCCGCAAAACAGCAGTACTTTGTATTGCTGTGTTCCGGTTTGAAGGGTGAGTGAGCCAGTGTAATTACAGGCACAAGGGACATAACATCTTAGTTCCCAAGGTTGGTGGCGCATTGGCGATGTAAGCGATCGTTAACATTTCTTACAATGCCATTGTCTATGGGCGTTGGTGACCACTTACCATCAGGCCCATATGCTCGTCCGCCTTCCTATGCAATAAAAAAAAAAAGATTATTTTCCTGTGCAACGCCGCCTATAGAAGGCGGGCCGTATGCAGTTGTATACCGTAATGAAGCTGTGTGCTGCCCCCCCCCTCCGTCAGCTTTCTCTTTACCCGGGGAAATTATATCTGTTCCCGGAGTACCGGAGGCAGTTCCTTTCCTTTTTGACGTGACAACGTCTAATAAATCGATGAACGCTGGCGGCATACACGAAAAAGAATGACTCATTGTCCCGTTACGCTCATTGTCCCGTTACACCTATTGTCCCGTTACGCTGATTGTACGTTTGCGCCGCATCTATCTCTCTTTCACTCGATTGGCCAAGTATGCAGTCATGTCATCAATGTTTTGTTATGACGTTGTCACGTTAAACTATGGTCCGTAAGCCGACTTTACAGACAACCATTATTTTTTTTAAATAACCCAATATTTAAGGTAGACTTGCGAGATGTGTCTGTTGTAATATCTCTGGAACGGGCCTAGGGCCATTGCCTAGTAACGGTAGTGGTACCGGGGAATAGGGAAACAGGCTATCTACGTTCTTACTCCCGCCTTTCTGTAGATGTCGACGAGTCTAAAGAATAGGGTATTCTTAAGACTTTGACGTCTCTTGGCGGTCTCGAATGTCAAAGAGCCGAGAAGCCTTGGAGTTGGCTGGTCTAAAGCCTGCCTGACAGTTGGGCTAGTTCAAAGGGGTAGAATCATTTCGGAGTTGTTTTTTTTTCGAATGGACCTGTTGCTATTGACGCAAATGGCCTCGACAGCGTCACCCAGCGGGGGGGGGGGGCGAATCTTTTAACATACTCAGCCGGATATTTTCCGATTTGTTAATTATAATATTGAAACGAAGTGCCGTTTTTCAGAGAGGCAGAATACAGATCAATGTTACGCAAGCAACGTTTCAAGCGACGATGGCCGGAGGTCACCAAGGTGACGATTCAAACCCGACCGTGGAGACCACCGCCGCCACCACAGCGAATGCCGCGTATTGTAAGAATGTTAATTCAGCTTTGCATTTTTATGCCTCCAGTCGTTAAGATTGTTTAATCTCATAAACGTATAAATAGACTATCCAACAACAAGAGAAGTAAGGACATAGTCGGGGGACCCCCGTCAGGAACGCAATTCTGTGTAATATTTTTTCGACTCAAACCGTATTTTTAAATGTAGATTTTAATTGATTATATTGCTGTAATTCCTCAAACCTCAACCTCCTTTATATCGACCTCTTAAATTCGAGCGCATCGAATTTTGTAGCATTTGGTAGGCTCAGTATGAACGTTATTTCGTTACTTACGTGACCTTGGGCCACTGCCATTTAACTCTACTGTAAGCTACGTAAAAGTACTTCGTTCCAATAAAGAACTTTGACATTGAATTCAAGCAATACCAATCATCGAGATAGGTTTAAAGACATTTATTCTCAATAAGAAATATTACAGTCACTTTACTGGAGAACAGAATTTACATGTGTTAAATTTTTAGTATTTAGAAAATTAGGAAGTGTTAATAATTTTTTATAGGTGGGTATTTTTTAGTTTAATTATAATGAGATCGTAAATAATCTATGATTTTTATTATGAATTCGAAAAAAAAAATAATTGAATGTCACCGAAATGGTTATCGAAACTCAGTTCGTCTTCGTAGTTAGTAAAATTAAAGTGGATTTTAAATTGAATAATTTTTATGCATAAATTCTATAAACCAGATGATAGACCTACCAGAGCTGACGACACGTAAATGGGTTCCGCCTTACAAGCGGCGGAGGAGAAGGAGGCGAAAGCTGCCGAGGATAGCACCCGAGGAGATCACGCAGCCATTGTACGAAGGAGCTAAATTAAAAAAGGTTGTTTTTTTTTTTTATAGCATAGGTTGGCAGACGAGCATATGGGCCACCTGATGGTAAGTGGTCACCAATGCCCATAGACATGCATGGCATTGTAAGAGATGTTAACCATCGCTCACATCGCCAATGCGCCACCAAACTTGGGAACTAAGATATTTTGTCCCTGTGCCTGTAATTACACTGGCTCACTCACCCTTCAAACCGGAACACAACAGTACCAAGTACTGCTGTTTTGCGGTAGAATATCTGATGAGTGGGTGGTACCAACCCAGACGAGCTTGCACAAAGCTCTACCACCAAGTAGTTTTGACACTTTGAGTTATTTGACCATTAAAGAAAACATAGATGACGGACATAAGGACGGACGGACCACAAAGTGATTCTATTGGGTTCCGTTTTTACTTTTTAAGGTACGGAACCCTAAAAAGAGATTAAAAAAAACGGATTTTAACGTTATCTTAATATTTTTTATTTAATTATCGCGTATATGACAAAAGTTATTCACTTGGTAGGGTAGCTGATTAAGCTACAATGTTTGGACAGTGGCTTTTTGTTCTCAGATCTGGCATAACTTCAGTCAGGTGGAGAAGAATAAGATGATGCTTCAAGGAACTACGGGATGTAACTCGAAGAAATATTCGTCGACCACATGTGGTATGAACAGGAGATTAATACGTAGTAGCACGCACTGGCGATCACAGTCGCAACTTAAAATTAAATCAATTTGATTGCAAGATTTTCCACAGATTATTAAATAAATGGTGTTCACAGACACTTCACAAAAACATTTCACATTTTCACTAAAATTTTATGTATCAAATACCGTCCAATGTTTTTTTTTTTTTAATAAAAAGGCAAGGCTTTTTATTATATGGATGTATTAAAACCTAACCCGTAAATGCTCTCGATGCTTGGCCTTCCCCATTTTTTGCGGTTTGGTGATTTAGGTTTTCTTATGTTTAGTAATGTAATGTTTAGTAAAGATGTTTGTTCAATATTATTAAAAAAAAGCCCAGTGGTTTCGCGAGAATCTTAACCGATGATCGTGGGTTCAGGTCAGTGGAATTTAATGTGCTTAATTTGTGATTATAATTCATCTCGTGCTTGACGGTGAAGGAAAACATCGCGAGGAGACCTGCATTTAATGATACATAAAGTTATTCTCTTTCATAGGCGCACAGACAGCTTGCATAGCTGTTATCTGCAGAGCTCTTCTAGAAGAGAAGTCTCCAGCTGAATTCGTTAAACTGGATGTTGATGATATTATTGACTCTGGTGACAGGTACTATAGACAGTGTATGCTGGCTCTCAAGTGTTACAAAGGTAAGTTTGAGATATCATGATCATCACCATATTTGTCGAAGGAAGTCCGCTCGAGAACCATATGCGGCCGTTAGTTCTGCGAGCATTGTACCCCGCCAATTTTTGACTTCAATTCAGTAATGCAAAAATCAACCAATCAGAGCATAGTTGGTTTCGTTCTAATCCAATCACATCTTACTGGGTGGTACAGCTTTGAGCAAGCTCGAGGTAGGTAGTACCATCCACTCATCAGATACAAAACAGCAGTACTTTGTATTGATGTGTTCCGGTTTGAAGGGTGAGTGAGCCAGTGTAATTACAGTCACAAGAGACGTACATCTTAGTTCCCAAGGGGTGTGGCGCATTGACGATGTAAGCGATGGTTAACATCGATGGTCACCAATTATATAGCACATAGACAATGCCATTGTCTATGTGCTATATAATTGGTGACTATACAATAAAAAAAATCTTACAGGGAAGCCACAATTGCAACTCAATCAGCTCTTAACATCATTCTTCTACCACGACAACAAGTACACCGTCAAGATGGTCGAGATGGAACGAGGGTTGCTGGCTAAGCATCCAGATAATATACAGGCTGAACCGGATCTGATGGCGTTAGTAGAATTACGTTCTAATTTCATATCGAGTCGGCCTCGTTGGTCTAGTAGCCTATAAGGCTGCATATTCCGAAGACCTGGAGAAGTTTCACTTCGGTTTGAGCGGACGCGAGATGTGAGAGCACAGTGATATCCTATTTCAGACGACCCTGAGTACAGCAGGGATAGCGATCGGTGCCGAAGATGACCATCGCATTGGCTTTAGTGGATAACAATCCTACATTACACTTATTATTAAGTAATGAGGCAATATTCGATCAATTTATGTAATGTACCATAAAGTGTATTTACTTAGTCACAATGTCGTACTTTTAACATTTTTTTCTTTAGATTTATGGAGAAACGCGTGGGCACATCGTATATGATGATCCTATCAGCTGGTGACCGCCACTTTCTCATTTGGGGCCATCCTCCATCACCCGAAAGTGGGAGTCAAGTGAAAACCGTATGCTACATCTTGGACCCTCACATGTTGAACGATTTGGGACAACCCCATAAGTTGTGAGTATCTTGAATAAGAATATACGTTCAATTTGCTAATATACACATTAGACCTTTCTTAATTTGAAGATTTGTTCTTCGTTCCGATTATCTTAAAGCGCTCCCACACACTAGAACTTATATATAACGTTTGAGAATGTTGCATAACATTTGTCATCTTATGTTTTTTTTTTAACAAATTGAAACTAAAGTTATAAATTGTTGGCGATGTTATATAACTGACTTTAACGTTTGTTCTGCCTGATCTAAACTATACACTAACAGTATATGTTATACGTGTTATACAATTTGATTTTAACCAGTGTGGGAGCGTTTATAACATTCACATTGTACATGTAACATTAACATGTTGTAGCAAAAGGAGGTTACACATTGTTGTTCCCTTACTGTTTTATTTATGATCTGTACAAAATGTGAGTGGGATAGAGGAATTTGTGTGTAACGTGACATCGAGTTGACATTGATCTCCAAGGTTTTCTTTTTTTAATTTTGTCATAATGTTGATAAGAGGACTTTTGGTACAGATTTTTTTTTATTGTATAGGAAGGCGGACTAGTACATGGGCCACCTGATGATAAGTGGTCACCAACGCCCATATACAATGGCATTGTAAGAAATGTTAACCATCGCTTACACCGCCAATGCGCCACCAACCTTGGGAACTAAGATGTTATGTCCCTTGTGCCTGTAATTACACTGGCTCACTCACCCTTCAAACCGGAACACAACAATTCAAAGTACTGCTGTTTAGCGGTAGAATATCTGATGGGTGAGTGGTACCTACCCAGACGAGCTTGCACAAAACTCTACCACCGAGTACAGTTGACAGTAAATAGCAATGATTGAAGTTTATACCATCTAATTTAATGGTTATTCTCGCTTATAGACTAGTACTGCTTTACAAATCACTCTTTAAAATTCGGTTAATACAATAATTGTATTAACTTAGCTAATATAACCGATAATACTGAAATGATTATTGAAGGTTCGGTGCTGGTGCCTTCCTCCGTTATGCGGGGATAACTTCGTTTGTTTTGGACTTCCTGGCCAACTACGGTGATTTGGACGCTGCTAAAAAGGGCACGCCGAGGCCCGGTATAACCCTAACTAATATCGAGGTAAAATACTTGAGTGGTTTGTTGAAACGAGATGGCCCAGTGGTAAGAACGCGTGAATCTTAACCGATGATCGTGGGTTCAAACCACACGGGCAAGCATTTAAATTATTATTTAGATATTACCCATGTTTACTATTGATCATATCGACTGCCTCGTTGGTCTAGTGGCTAGATATAAAGCCGCAGACTCGGTGGTTCTGGGTTCAATTCCCACATCGGGCCAATAAATAGTTATTGGGGTTTTCTGTAAGAAAATTCTCAGTATCAGCCCGGAGTCTGGAAGTTGGAAGTGTGTACACTCCCGTGCCTCGGAAAGCACGTTGGTCCTGCACCTGAACTCTTTCCGGTCGTGTCGGACTGCCGTCCCATCGGATAATGAGAGTTAAGGAAAAGAGAGTGCACCTGTGTTTGCGCACACACTTGTGCACTATAATATTTCCTGCGCAGTTGACTAATCTCTCTTGAGATTGGCCGCCGTGGCCGAAATCGGTCTGGAGGACCTTATTGATCATATACAAATATATGTGGAATCTCACCGATTCTCAATGTAAATTTTTAATTTGTAATTTTTTTTTTTTTTTTTTTATATAATTATGACCGAATATAATTTAAAAGGTGTCATTTAGTCGAATATTGCCTAAAAAAATGAGCAATTTTTATCATAGGCATATAATATACTTATTTCCTTACACTTAATTGTCATCAATCATACAGGTGGTGCAAAAAGAACCGCTTCTCCGTGATCCCAACTACGATTTGGATTTGAAGGCTTTAAAGATACACTGTAAGAGTGAATGGGAGTGCATGAACAGGAACGCACTGATTGAGAAGAAGTTGAAGGAGGTGAGTGGAGTGATGTCGTTCGAATGGATACTCAGGACTTTCTTCCTTTTATAAATTCCTGTCACAAATATTATCGTCGAATTTATTTTCGATTATTATTAGAGCGATTTACTATTTCAGGGTAAATATCCGCATGGTTCCTTGAGCGCTGTAAGTTTAGCAACTTCAAGAGCTACTACCAGAAAGAAGGTTCAAGACTTTTATCAGAAAACACCGAAAGAGGTAAATTATAATAATGTCAGATTTAATAGAGAAACTAGATTTTAATGACGATGGTGTGAATATATAATATTTTGGTAAATTTTCCTTTTTTTTATAGCATAGGTAGGCAGACGAGCATATGGGCCAACTGATGGTAAGCGGTTACTAACGCCCATAGACATTGGCATTGTAACAGATACTAACCATCGCATTACATCGCCAATGCGCTACAACCTTGGGGACTAAGATATTATGTCCCTTGTGCTGGTAATTACACTGGCTCACTCACCCTTCAAACTGGAACACAACAATACAAAGCTGCTGTTTGCGGTAGAATATCTGATGAGTGGGTGGTACTTAATCAGATGAGCTTGCACAAAGCTCTACCATCTAGAATTCCTTCTTTATTTAAGATATACTCAGACTGTATAATGAGCTACTTGAAACGCGAGTGATCACCACCATCCATAACGTTGCTACCATTTCTTATATCGCTAATGAGCCACGAACCTTGGGAACTATGATATGTCCCTTGTGCCTGTAGTTGAACCGTCTCACTCACTCTTCAAACAAGCACACTACAAACCTAACTTCTGCTGTTGCTGGCCGCGAAATTTGTGATGAGGTACATGCTCATTAGTGGCACATTATAGCCGAAATGATTAAGGGCATAAAATGTATCTTTATTCACGCAGCCACCACCTCAACTACCGGTCCCACCAGAGCGACCTCCTCCAGCTCCCACGCAGGATCAGATCATGCAAATGCGAGGCGAGGACTTTTTCCTGTACTGTCCTAAGTCAGATGGACATGCATATGGCAGGTGTGTATGGAATTGTAATCAGATTGTTTTTCTTATAAACATGAGTGATACGATAACCAGCTCAGTATAGCTGAGTCGATAGACACCAGTTGCATGCTGTTGCATTTTGGACATGCGAAAGCATTTAAAAAAAGCCTTGTAAATACCATTTTTTTAATTTACCTAAGTAGTTAGACAAAAATCGTCAGCTTTATTTAAGCTAAGCTTTTCTTAAGCTTAAAATTTGGCATTGATGTAAAGAGCATCATTTAGCGGTGTTTATTTAAACACCGATTTCTCTCTTTCTGTCATAAATGATTTGCCATTTGAAAGAAGAAGACGAAGCATTATTTCAATTATCAAATCCTAAGCAACACGGTAAAGCAGGTTTTTATCTAGAAACTAATTAAAGAACTATTTTATCTATTTATCTACAATTGTGTTCCTTATTTGATTAATCTTATTTGTTGTTGATCATAGAGATGATATGATACCTCGGCCGAAATCCGAGACGATATTGCACAGCGTTGTCGAGATAGCTGATCAGAATTACCATTCTCAATACCAGCAGATGGATGTCGACAAGTGGATCCTAAGAGCTACGAGACACATGGCTAGCTTCAGGTGAGGATAGGGGATGTAATACGTACTGTTAAACTAGTAACACACACACACACACACACACACACACACACACACACACACACACATATAGACAAGTTTTAAGTAAAAAATATTTTTTGAAGTATTTATAATTACTCCGAATTTAAAGTGACTTTTTTTTATATCACTTTTGCTATACACGATTTGTGAAGGACCAGCAAGGTGTAATAGGTCCAGGAATTGTCTTGTTGTTAAGTTCAGACCGGTGGACAGAGACCCACCAGGTTCGCAGCTGAATTCGAGTGATTACCAGGTTTATTTTTTGGTAAAAATGCCTCGATTTATATACGCCAGTATTGCTGATTGTAAATTTATAATTGACTTAAAATTACTTTCTACAATAAAACTAACTATATAAGTATAGTATATAATACTATAGTACGAACTTGAATGGTGTAGTGCACGCTATATAAATTATATGTTTTATTAACGAATTTTTTGGAAGGCAGTTCTTCGATTAGTTCTGTTAAGGTTAATCAGCTTTTAATTTGTCAATCATAGCATCGTCATAGCAAAAAATAAATGAATTATGACATATGACTTATTCTTTTGTATAGTTGTAACTAACTGCAGATTTGGAGTTTTGGGGTATTCATTAAGAGTAGGGTCAAAATAAGTTATTGGAATTTTTCAATAGTTAGGAAGCTGGTAGTGTTTCTTTACGTTGTCTCGGAAAGCACTCAAAGCTTTTGGTATTGAGTTTGATCTCACTTTGAACGTGTCGGATTGCCGATCCATCAGACTTTATATAAGAGTGAGGGAGTAGCTTTCTTAACTAGTCCATTATTAGTTATTTTTAGTCCAGCGTGTCCAAAACTTTTCGAAGAGAAACGATATTATAATTATATTTATTATTTTTAATCAGATATCAAACTTTTAAAACCTACACGGGCGTTGCGTGTTGCGTCGCCGCGCTAGCGATGTTGCGCAGACTGAGAGCACGCGCTTGGAACGAGGACATCTTGGACGAGACTTTGGACGTTGGATATAATTTCTTTAGGGTGGGTGCGAGATTTTATAGAATACTAGCTAATGATCGCGGCTTCGCACTTGTAGGTCGAGCCCCTCTTTCCCACTGGGCACTCTTGGCACGTGTCCTAGGGTCCCGATATTGATAGGGAGGTCCCTAGTCCAAGCCAGATGACCAAACTATATTCGATATTTGTAGTCGAAAAAAAATTCAAATGAAAAGAAAATGAAGGTCGCCGCAGTCAGCCTGACAGACAGTCTACTTGAACATTATCCCGTCCAAATTAATGAATAAATTAATTTATTTTGATGAATAGTTTTGGACTATTCGCTATGATAATATGAAATCACGTAAGAAATATTATTTTGTATTATATTTATTTAATCTTGTATCAATGTTGCTTTAATTAATGTTCCAGGAATCGCTAGTAGAGAGAGGTGGTCCGATAAGACGGCTCGTTTTAGGTGAATTGAAAGAAACTTTCACTATCAGGGATAAGGACTACATGCATAAGGTAATAAGTTACCTTAAAGGTGAAGTTCAGAATCAAAGGTAAGCCTTTGATTCTGAAGTTTACCTATATAACCTAATAAGCTGTAGATTTGGTAAGAATCAAAAATCAAAATTGCAATAGTTTTTTCGATTTGTATAATTGTAAATATATTTGACGTAATTTTCGTCAATGTTTGAACTCAATTTTAAGAAACTTATGTACAAAAAGTCTACTTATACTCTTTTGTTAAATACTGGGACCGAATTCTATTAATGTAAGAATACAATACGCCTCCCATTTAATTCCGATCCAACTTTGATTAATCTATATTAATTTGAAACAAGTACCATTAAACAGATACCATTACTTCGAAATCAAACTTAATTGTTAATTTTAGAACAATTTAGAACTTAAGACAATAGTCGATTATTAAATTAAAGAAGAAGAAAATGGATAAACGGCATCGATCACGCTTCGATTCGATAGCGATAAAGTGACTATTTGTTAGTAGAATTCTTTGTGTCAGCATTTGTTTGGTTTTTGAAAGAGGGAGACAGCATTATATTGTCATCCCTCTCCGAATAGCTAGCTAGCTAGCTAATAGCTGTAGATAATTTATTTTAAAATAAGATCAATTTTGCCATAAAAATTTTGATTTTATACTCTGTTTAGGAACGAGGAATAGCGGTTTGGGGTAAATTAATATCGAACAATATGAAAGTTTTCGATCTCTGCCGAGGAATTGAGGCTTTCTTCAAGGAATCTGATGCTGGACTGCTTCAGGTATGTATCATTTGGAAGTTGCATACTTTTACATCAGTTTATTTCTTTATTCATCGGTTCATGCGATAGTAAGAATTAATACTATAGTCAGTACAGTACACTAACAGTACAGTATAGTACAGAAACAGTACGGTACAGTACAGCAACAGTACAGTACAGTACAGTATAGTAACATTACCGTACAGTACAGTACAGTAAAGAAACTAACTAACAGACAGAAACTAACATACTATAGTCATTGCAATTTATTTGCCGGTGTCACTTTGACGAAATCTACTCTAAGATTTTATTGCTGAAAATAAAATTATTTTTATTATCATGCTTATTAGTTTTTCTATGATGTAGTTACATTATGTGCGATAGTAATTATATACAAAGACGTGCGTCGTTTGTCTAGTTGGCCATCTAGAACGCCGCAGATCGCACAGGTCCTGGGTTCAAACCCCGGGTCTCGAGCCATTGAAATTATTTTACCGGATTTTTGGTTGAAAAATTATCAGTAGCATCCTAGAGTGGAAATTGGAAATATATACAATCTGTATCTTAGAAAGCAAGTTACGCCGGTGGTCATGTACCTGTCGTGTCATGTCGATATTACAATTCCTTCATATTATTAGAGTGTACATGTGTTTGAACACACAGTTATGCACAGTAATATGTCCCACTCAGTTGGTTAATATCACTTTCGAATGGTCCACCTTAGTCAAAATCGTTCACGAAATCCTTCGATCAACAATACTACTAGATATCGCGTCACGAACAAAAACAATATTCAAATGTCGCACCGACCATAAAATGAAAAGAAAACGATGTAAAGGTTTAATAATTTCAACCTAAACTACGTCTTGTTCCCGAGCAATAAAGTGCGGTTTAGATTGTATTGACATTCACTTACGATCTTACGCTGTGAATGAATGGCAGAAAGATATAGGAAATGTACAATAACGGTTGTTCAATATTCAACCTTATTTCCTTAGTAATAAGTTATGTTTGGACCATACTAATTTGAAATAACATTACAAACATCATTGTGTTCTTACTTTTCGGGCCGTTTTTGAAGCGCTTACCGCTAATCTAGTACATCATATGATTATTTGTGTATGGTACAATATTCAATGACTTCTCCACATTTAAGATTCCTGGTGAATTTGAAGTCGCTATCTGGAACGAGGGTGGTAAATACTACGTGTACCACCCTTGGCCCGCCGATAGATACGGGTATAAGGTGAGTTTAATTTTAACATCTATTACAATATGAATTTTATAATGTAATGTAGCTAATATATCCTTACTAAAGTGATAAGACCGCCCCTTGCATGCGTCATCCTTCCTAAGAGTCTTTTTTATTTTTATATATATTTTTTTATTTATTTTTTTCACTTATTTGTTTCTGACATTTTTTTTGTTTTTGCTTTCTTTTTCTTGAGTGTGCAATAAAGTTATTTATTATTATTATTATTAGTAAACATCCTCAATGATCTCTTTGTATTTTTTCTCTAAGCAATTAATTTATAACATTTTCTTTGGTGTCATTTGGTATCTTGGTTACTAAACTCGCTAATAGTTTTTGTTGATTGTTCAAATTTATCCGAACAACTGATGTTTTTGACGAGCCTGTTGGCGTGGTTGGTAAGACACTTGCTTTTCACGCCGCGCAGGTCGTGGGTTCGATTCCCACCCAGGACAGACATTTGTGTGCATGTACATGTCTGTTTGTCCCGAGTCTGGGTGTAATTATCTATATAAGTATGTATTTACAAAAGAAAAAGTAGTATATGTAGTTTATCAGTTGTCTGGTTTCCTTAGTACGAGCTCAGCTTAGATTGGGATCACATGGCCTTGTGTGAATAATGTCCCAGAATATTTATTTATTTGTAATTATTGTCAACTATACCAAAAAGCCTTAACAAAATTATGACAAAATAAAAAAATGGTTGTCTGTAAAGTCGGTTTACGGACGATAGTTTAACGTGACAACGTCATAACAAAACATTGATGAAACTATGCAGTAGTCGAGTGAAAGAGAGATAGATGCGGCGCAAGCGTTTATATGATATTATTGTTCCATATTTCATATAAATATGTACATTGAAACATTTAATATGAATTCACATTGACAACAATTTGTTTGTATTAATTTTTCGTAGTAATTATGAAATTTCATAAGTTTTAAGTGACCAGTCAGAACTGCTTATAAAAGTCTAGAATTTGATTGTTTATCTTCCTTCCGATTATCTATCTTAGGTTGGCCTACAAGATGGCGGTAGGGCTTGTATTCTCAACTTCAATCGCGTCTCACGGCTCTGTGAGCATTTCTTGGATAGCGTCGCCGACTTGAAGAGGAAGCCGTTCAGCATTTCTGATGTTTACGTCACGGAAAGGGGTGACATGCCGGAGCCTGTGAATAAGTTGAAACGTGAGTGTCTTTTGGAACCAATTTATGTGCAACTAGTATGTAAACTCTATGTCAAGTCATTGCCATCATCTGCCGGTGAAGTTGTAAGTAGTAGACAAAGTTGAACTGTGGTATAAATATTACTGAACAAAACAAAAACGCATAATATAACAATAACAGCGATAAAAAACCTATATACCTCTTCGATAAATGTCTGTCATATATTTAGATATTTATTACAAGCTGTACCCTGCGCGCATTGCTACGCTACTTATCAAAATATTGGTTGTACCAAACTCGGAAATTATAAATGAAATTAATTGCAATGATAGTGGCGCCATCTGTCAAATATTGGTCGTATCAACTCTGAAACCTTTGTGGGCTCTTGCCCAACACTTTGCTGAAGATACGATTCTATAAAGGACAAACAGACAAACATTCATTTTTATATATACATATAGATGAGCAGCATTCAAATTTGTAATCTTTTACAGCCAGTGGCGCTGAAATCACCACGTATTTGCCTTCCATTTCATCGGGTAAACAAAATGCCAGTACTAGTAATTGTATGGTTTTCAACAGCGGTAGCCCCGAACCGGTGGGTGATTCGCGGTAGGTTTCACGAATCTGACCTTCGGTTCCCGGAGGAGCATCGTGGAAAGCAAGCGACGCCTGTATCCATTGCGGCTATCGCTATGGCGCACGTTCTCGAACCTTCGAATTGGACAACCGACGATATCGATGAGGCTGGTATTGTTTGGTTCCTTCTGATTTGAAATTTTTTTTTTTCAACTTGAAGTGTTTTTTTGGCTCAACGTTTCGATATCAACTTGGAGGAAAGCCAAAACACAAAGGTATGGTGAATTTCATAGATAAATAGTTCAAGATCTAGAGTGTCATCACCGACCAATGATATCGCGTAAATTTAATGTCTAACGGCCCAATACTGAAACTTCATTCAAATGTTAAGCGCATCTTAATTATTTGAGACGCCGTTAATCTAAAATTTAGTATGCGAAAATTGAAATTAACGGCGTCTCAAATAATTGAGTTGCTCTTAATATTTGAATGACGTTTCAGTATTCGGCCGTTAGAACGTTGTTTATTTGTCGTTGCTCCTCTAGCTCGTTCCAAAACAGGCTATAAATTATGACTATTAAAGCATTAATGTAAAAACTAAAAGTCAACGTTAAATTGATTTAACTCATAAATTTGAGCTCGAAAATAATATGAATATACAATTTTATTTCAATCCCCTTCCATAGAAGCGAGTAATCTTGAAATTAAACGATGAACATGTAATCCAATTAGATGGAGATTGAGAATAATCCCAATATATATTGTACTAGCTGATACCCGCGACTTCGTCCGCGTTGCTTGATATATTAACAAAGTTTTTTTATGTACGAAGGAGAAATCGCAAGCAAAAATAGACTTTGTTTAAACATACATAACTGAACACGCAGTGCATATACAAATCGTTGTTTCTTGAAACTTTAATAACTTTTTATTAAATGAAGATATCGCAATAAATTCTTTTTCTGATAACGGCCAAGTGTCTACGAAATAAAATTTAGAAAATTTCATTGAAATCTATCCAGTAGTTTTTCCGTGATGCTGATTTTATGTATATAGATAAAATATATTAATTATATTATATTTGAAAATAGACCCTTGTTCGAGGCGATATTCTCTACCAAAATACGATGGAACATCTCGATCGTATGGGCATCAACATCGAGACGCCCCGAGGGGAAGAGGGGGAAGAAGAAGAGGAAAAGGGGGCGTCGGGGACGTTGGCGGCCGCCGATGTGCTGACTAGATTCAAGATATCTGAGTATGATTGTATCGAGACGGAGGTTATGGATAGCGTGTATAGCGGTTAGAAATTGTTTTTACTCTATAGTAATTGTTGGTGTTGATAATATTTCATGAGAAGGATTTGACCAAGTTTGCGTTTGCTAGTAGGTTGGGTTCATTCGGTTAAATGCTCGATAGCATTTTTTTTTTTATTGTATACGAAGGCGTACGAGCATATGGGCCTCCTGATGGTAAGTGGTCACCAACGCCCATGGACAATGGCATTGTAAGAAATGTTAACCATCGCTTACATCGCCATTGCGCCAGCAAACTTGGGAACTAAGATGTTATGTCCCTTGTGACTGTAATTACACTGGCTCACTCATCCTTCAAACCGGAACACAGCAATACAAAGTACTGCTGTTTTGCGGTAGAATATCTGATGAGTGGGTGGTACCTACCCAGACGAGCTTGCACAAAGCTCTACCACCAAGTATTGATGGTTCTTAATAAAAATACTGCAGCCACGGGTTGGTTTGGGGTTATTATATTTTCGAAGCGTCACGGTAGCATGTGCAAGCGATCCCGTGGTGCTATTCGTTAAAACGGAGGGTACCGGTGGTTTTTTAGTGGATATTCCGACGACCGGGGCGCTCTCGATGCCCTGGACACGGGTGAGTCCCGTATACACCCCCACTGTTTCCGTGAGGGAAACGCGTAATGTGTTGGTATTGTGTTGGGTTGGTATACTATTCTTCATATAAAACATTTTTTTTTTAAATAAAATACAAGTCGAAAGCGTATTTAATAAGTTTATTAAAGGTTTCATTATTCTTGTACCGACCTTTCTCGACTTAAACATAAGTCTTCTGGGGATTGTTCCAATTTTAAAAACTACTTACTGGAGGACTTTGACATATTGAAATGAAGATAAAGTTCTTGTATTTTCATCTTATTCATTACGTACTTAGAAAACTAGGTAATTATTTTAATAGGTAGCTCATATTAGTGTCATCTTAAATAGATCCATGATTCCAGGTCAGTTAAACCCGGAGCCGGGTAGTGGCATCGTCGCACTCAAGGACTCTATCCGCCAACTCTTTAAGGAGCACACCCACGCCGTTATCACAGCGAGGGGAGGGTCGACGGCTATTTGGAGATTTGATGACAGCTACTACTTTTTTGATCCTCATGGTTGTGATGAGAATGGTATAGTTTTTTGGGATAATTTGTGGTTATTATTTTCTGAAATGAATGAGTATTCAGAATGGAAAAAGCTTAATAATAATTTGATCGTTAGGATATAATATATAATTAATTTATATAAATGATCTGGTTAGATGCTAGTAATAAGTTGGACTTGTTAATTTGATCTCAAAAACAAAATTGATCTTGGTTGACTTCCTCTTTTGGTAATGGCCATACTATTGTCTATTATTTAAAAGCCAATAAATTGTATACAATTAAATATTTATGCATTATATATTGCTGAAAAAACTCCATAATCGTTGTAGTTTTACTAACATTACACCAGCTATATAGGAAATTGGTTTGAATCGACTTCATCATCAACAGAGCACTATATACGTATTTTTTTGTAGAATGGTTACATAATAGACATGTTATTTATAAAAAATAGGTTATCCATCGGAAGAACCACGATCAGCTGCATGTCTTGTGAGGGTGAAAGGATCACCCGATGATCTGACGAACGTGATTCTCGGCAACCTGGCTCCGGGACTCGACGATAGTTTCAATATATCACCTGTAGCAGTGAACGCGAGTAAGCTCAATGCTGAGATTGGTGCTCCTGAAACGAAATTGGACGTGAGTGTTGACTTTAATGGAGATAAAAGGTTTACTTGAGCTTTTTGCAAGCTCGTCTGGGTAGGTACCACCCACTCATCAGATATTCTACCGTAAAACACCAGTACTTGCTATTGTTGTGTTCCAGTTTGAAGGGTGAGTGAGCCAGTGTAATTACAGGCACAAGGGACTGATCTTAGTTCCCAAGGTTAGTCACATTGGCGATGTAAGCGATGGTTAACATCTCTTACAATGTCAATGTCTATGGGCGTTGGTGACCACTTACCATCAGGTGGCCCAAACGCTCGTCCACCTTCCTATGCTATAAAAAAATATCTATCTTTGACAAGTGATTGTTTGTAGCATGGAATATTTTGAGCATTGATTCCGATCAATGCTCAGATCTCCGGATCTGATCTCTCTCCATGCAACTAATTCGTGTGTTAGCTTAAGAGATATTAAGACGTAAGACGAAGAAATGATAGTCTTTCATATTTAAATGTAAATGTAAATAGCGCGTAATCTAAACAGCAAATAGCGCGTAATCTAAACAGCGACTTTGATTTTGGGCTGGGCAGTTATATTATATACTTATGTATATGACTGCCTCGTTGATTAAGTGGTTAGAGATAAGGCCGCAGGTCGGACTAATAAAAAGTTATTGGGTTTTGCTGTCAGAAAATTGTCAGTAAAAGCCCAGAGTCTTGAAGTTGGAAGTGTGTACACTCCCGTGCCTCGGTAAGCACGTTAAGCTGTACTGTGCCTGAACCCTTTCTGATCGTGTCGGATTGCGCAGTTGGCCGCCCCCGCCGAGGCCGAAATCGGTCTGGAGGATTATTATTATATTATAAAATTTAATTAACTTAACATACATTTTGAATCTGTAAGACTTAAATATCTGTTATTGGCCACAGAGTAAAGCATTCAATTGGATTGCGAAAGGCAGCGCTGCCATCATGATGGGACCGAGGGGCGAGAACACGGCAATCGGAAAAGCTGCTGAGAAGGCCGGCATTACGGTGAGTGGTGTCATGATGTTGGATTTTATTACAAGCGGTCTAAAGACTATAATCTTATGAGAAGAGTGTTGGTCCATCAGGTGGCCCATAATATGCTCGTCCCCTTTTTTAAAATACATAAGCTAGCAATAGACTGTTATCACACCTAATGGAGCGCACTTGCCTAGAAGTCCTACCTATCCTAGAAAAAGGAAGGGGGAAGCTTTAGCCCCTTACTATATACATTTACCTTAAGCTTTTTTACGAAGTATGAGAATTGATGATGTTGATTTTGACCTTTGAATTTTATAGGATGAAGATATGGCGGGTCGCACTTTAGCGTTGCCTGTGGTGGCAGCCTTTGCCGCGGCTACCGAGTCGGTTCCACCGCCGCACATGCACCAGGATCACATGTACAATTTTCTTGGTGGGTGGTCGATTTTCTACTGGAATATTTAGATTTGTAATTAGTAATGATAGGTATTATACTGGTAATGTGAATTTCGACTAGTTTGACAAAGCATATAATTTAAAAAAAAATGTACCTCACAAAAGCTTGACTTAATTCTTAACATAAAGAAGCATGTGGCATGGATACCTACATTTCAAGTCCCCTTCATACCATATACCCAGAAGCAGAGATGGCCCAGTGGATAAAACGCGTGAATCTTAATCGATGATCGTGGGTTCAAACCCGGGCAGGCACCACTGAATTTTCAAGTGCTTAATATGTGTTTATAATTCATCTCGTGCTTGACGGTGAAGGAAAACATCGTGAGGAAACCTGCATGTGTCCAATTCCACTCAAATTCTGCCACATGTGTATTCCACCAACCCGCATTGTAGCAGCTTTAGCTCAGCAGTGGGATATTCACAGGCTGTTACTTTCCTTTACTTTCAGGGTACCCAGATAAGTTAGATAATTTTATTTTTTCAATTAACCGCATTTTTGCTATTTTTCTATAAACTAGACCTGATGTTCTATAAAATACAGAAATTACACATCCCCCTTTCAATTTATATTGCAAGTATTATCAATATAGATCGCCAGAATGACAAATTAAACTGTCAATTGAACAGATGCTGGTGTTGATTACTATTTGAATCACGTGAAGAAGACTGGGCGTAAGGAAATCGAGCCGAACGACTTGACGGAGAAGTTTGAAATGGGCGCGAATACATTCTCCATTGAACTCGGAGATGCCATCCGGCTACCATTGAGACTTCCCGATGAACCAGCAGGGGTAAGTGGGTTAATGGGGTATTTAGAATAAGTTGCTTGAATAGTTTGGGTCATGGGATGGGGAAAAGTCACTAAGTTGAGCAATTTCACGGGAACTTGTAATGAAGTACGAATAAAGCTTCGTGCTAACGTCACAACTAATGGTTTTATATGGTACAGTTGCACATTCTTCATTTATAATATTTAATAAAACATTCCGAGGTATATAACAAAAGAGGTATATTTTAGGATAGGTATAGGTACAATGAGGTAAGCTGGTGAGCTTACCTCAATATATTTTGAACGATTAAGAAATTTATATTAAATAAGCTATCTAACTTCACATTTAGGAAGGAGGTGAAGAAGAAGCAGCAGAGAAGGAAGAACTTGGCGAAGAGGAAGAAGAAATGGACAAGGAACTACCTATGAAACGTAAGCTATCCTCTCAATCCAGTGTATACACGCAGTTTTCACCACCAAATGTTTTTTGTTTTATTGATATCATAGTTGACATTGTAGAAAAGCTCGTAAGGAAACCTCTTTCATGTATATTATGCTAGTAGTGATTCTCCATATCTTCTTTTTGAGGAGCGAAGGCATGATGCTCCATATGACGAATTTAGATTTAAGTTTGGTAGAACAAATTTAGAACTAGTCTTCTGATCTGTCTACATTATTTTACGTTGTCAGATCCCACTGAGCGAAGAGATACATGTATTTAGAGTGAGAGGGAGTATATTAATAAGAAAACAAAATTCAACAGAAATTAAGGATGCGTTATTCAAAATGTGGTACGATCAGACGAAGCCCACATCGGTGTCGTTACTTGTCGGCGACTACCACCAGCTCGGTGTGTGGGTGTCTGCTGGAGGGAAAGTGGTCGCATTCGATCCCGCGCCGACCTTGCCCAAGGGTGTATTGACAGCACAGAGAATACGGAAGGGTCAGTGACTTCATTATTTTATATTAGTTGGTTTCATTTTAAAATAATTATATTAATACAAATTCGTGCTCGAAACACACGATCACTAGATAGATAAACACGATGAGATTTTGGGGGTGGAGAGGAACATGGACACACCCCCATTGAAAAGGGAAGATCCTCCGACCAGACGGGTGTTGTGTCTGGTGGGCTACTGCCCCAACGATTGTTGTCGGGTTCTTGTATATATGTTCAATCGCTCTGATAACTTTAATATCGCGATGTAGGATACTACGTCTCTTCATAACTCATATGTGGCGAGATAGATGTCGCTACATCATGATTCATCATTTAACCATAGTTGATGATGATATTCTGGTCATCAAAATCGCTTGCATTATCTCAGTAAAATTGGGTTCAGCAGTTTGAGTTGCATCATAAAATATAATATTTTGTAAAATTGTCGCCATCTTGACGTCAACTCTCGTCAAAAACCATTTTATTTTCTTGTCTTCATTTATGTTCCACCTTAGGCTGTATCATCACTTTCCATCAGGTGTGATAACAGTCAAGCGCTTGCTTATAAACTTTAAAAAATATATGTGCTTTGCAATTAGAGATTATTATAAAAAACAATATTTATTACGAAGGTGATGAGCTACGACTTCAACGGATCAAAGATGAGATGGCCGGCGAAGGTGGTGGCGGTGGCGAAGAGGAAGGAGACGAAGAAGCTGGAGCAGGTGAGATGTCTAATTTAATCGATACATATAATTAAGTTGTAGAAAATGTTAAACATATAATCTTTAGTCTAGTAATAGTATTAGTAGCTTAGTAATATATATGACGAGAGGGTGGTATCTACCCGAATATATAGTAACTTGTGAAGATCAACTCGTTTGTTTGTGTCTAAAGAGGAAGATAAATTTTGCAGAAGGCGAAGAGCAACCAGAACCAGAGCCTGAATTCGTTCCACCGGAGTCTTGTCCAGCTCTGATGGTGTTCGCCAGCCCCGGGGAGTTTATCGACAAACTCAGTAAGTTGATCCAACTTAATAAGATTTTCGTATATTTTTGACCTAATAGGGACCTAACCACCGAAAAAATTGTAATACTACATGGCGACCACGACCGCACCGACAAGAGTGTCACATTGAAGAGGAGATATTTTTGACGTCAAATAATTTTCGCCAGCTTGCATTGCAACAGTAACACATGTTCAAATATTTCCGTTGATATTAATGTTTTCCATTTTCCCATTGATTTGGTTTTCCCAACTTGACGAATTATATTGATATGTCATATGTATTGAGAGTGTTTTAATCACATGGCTGGCAAAGCATTGACAATGATTATGTTAAATGAGCAAGCATACATAATTTTTAATTCTTGTATCTCGGGTAAGGCTTTAACGCTTTAGCTCACTATTAAGTTTATTAATAAAGTTGTATATTTTGATGAAATTTCAATTTTGAACAAAAAAGAATGTTTGAAAGAGTACGCTCTTACAAGCACACTTGAATAATGTACCCGAATATAAGTCTTTTGTCCTTAAATCGTAGTTGATTGTTTTACTAAACTGTCTCTTTGTGACTATTATCAAACAGCCCTTCAAGGAGGACTCGACAGGAAGCAATGTCTGGCGCCCTACAAGCTCTATCCGGTCAAGATTACTAACGAACTGACATCGGTTTTGAAGGAGAGGAAGGGAACGACACCGAAGGGCGGTGACGAAGAAGCAGCAGAAGATGAAGAAGGTAAAAAAACTGTAATCATTATATCAAGTTGATTGAAAGTAAAGAAAATCTAGAAGTCTATATTAATAGATGCTGATTACAAAACATTTCTTTGATAGTAATAAGTCTTTCCGTTTCTAAATTATCAAGTTATACAGCGTGTAACAAAAACCCTGTCCGGCCTGTAAACTGGTTATTAGGTATCGTTAGTCGGTTCTATTTATGTAATCATTTTTAAAATTGTAAGAAAAAATTTACCCCGAAAAAAAAATACTTAAACGACGACAATTACATGGCAACAAAGGCGCGGGAGACAGCGCTCGATAGCTCTTAATTATCGAGTAGCAAGGACACGAGGTCATGACCTCAGTTGACTATGAAATTCTCGTCATTTACAATTGAAAATGGCAATAAATATTTTTTATGGGTAATTTTTTTTGCATAATATTTTTTTTTTTTTACGTAAATAGAACCGACTCACGATACCTAATAACCACTTCACGGGCCGGACAGAGTTTTTGCTACACCCTGTATATTATTGGAACGAAGTTCTTTTACGAGACATACAGTAGAGTAAAATGGCAGTGGCCGAATGTTTGGATAATTATGTTATTAGCTTGTTCTTTTCTAGTATAGACACATTTCAGCTTTTATATTAACTTGATGAAATTTACATATATGTATATGTATATGTATTTATGTATAGACAAAACTATAAAAGGCGACGCAAACTTTAAATGGCTTGCTAATTGCGAATACCTTTCTTTGATGGTGATTCGTGAATATTTTATTTGTAGCGGTCTAAAACTGATTTATATTAATTTATTTACATCAAAAAAATTTGATTTTATTTGACAGCGAAATTAGCGTGTCTTGAGTGTGTGCGTATGCGTATTTGTGTGTGCTGTGCGTGTGTTAGTCACAAAGTTTTTCATCTTTGCCAATGTTTTCAAGAGGGAGAAGTGCTGATAGAGCCCTTGGACGACGCAGCGATTGGCAAGTACTTTACGAGGCTCGGACGAGCCGTCGCGTCGGTCCGAGGTCGGGTCGCGCAAAACGAGGATTATTTCTTGGATCAACCGAACAGAGATAATCAGGTAAGGCGTGTTTTATAGATAGTGATTATAAATCATCCCCTACTACTGATTTTCTACTGATACTTACGATTTAAGAGCCTGTGAATGAATATTTTATTTCATTATTAAGGTTTTAGTATGTGAACCAGCAATGGTTTGGAACCAGCTAACTTAAAACTAGATATTGTTGCCGGTTGGCGTGGTAGATACTTGTCTTTCGCGCCGCAGGTCGTGGGTTCGATTCCCACCCAGGACAGACGTTTGTGTGCATGAACGTATGTGTTTGTTCAGTCTGGGTGTAATTATGTTTATAAGTACGTATTTACAAAAGAAAAGTAGTATATCAGTTGTCTGGTTTCCATAGTACGAGCTTTACCCAGTTTGGGATCAGATGGCCTCGAGTGAGTAGGACCCAGGACATTTGTTGTTGTTTTCTCTTAATTGCTCAATTTAAGGCAATGATAGATTTTAGGGCATATCTGAAAATATTGCAATTTTAAATAATAATCCTTCACAGGATGCGGCTAACGCGATAATGGGTATCGTCGTCGATCACATTGAGCCTTACATATTCTGGAAACCGAAGCTTTTGGATGCGATACTGAAGTATGGTGACCGTCTCTACACGTTGTCCATACCGAAGGCTTCAGCTCCGCCGAGACTGACGCCCGAAGAAGTCCAGAGGGAATTTCACGTGACTACATTTAATGTTAGTTATTTTTTTTTCTAATCTAGTTGGCTAGTTGTGAGTCATTTTTGATGTAAGAGGCTTGTAATTTTATATACAAGCCTGTGGTTAGAAATTGATAGATATTTATTTTAGGGTTTTCGAAAATGTACCCCCGATGAGGGTGATGAAGTAGGGGTTGAAAGTTTGTATCGCGGGTCCGTCATTTTTACGTAAGAAGTGAATTTGCTACAGAAGCATGAAATGTTCTCCGTGCTTCTGTTTAGAAATAAATAAAATAATTATTTCACGGTTTTTTAAAAACTACCCCGCAAGAAGGTAAAGTACGGGGTTGAAAGTTCGTACGGCGGATCAGTCATTTTTGATGTTAGAGGCATAAAATAAATTTTAAAGCTTCCGAGCAAAAATAAATGCATACGTAATTAGTTATTTTTAACCGACTTCAAAAAAAGGAGGTTATCAATTCGTCTGTACGTTTTTTTTTGGTGTTGTTACCTCATAACTTTCGACTGGGTGAATCGATTTTGATGATTTTTTTTATTTGAAAGGGGTTGCTCCGAAATTGGTCCCATTTTTTTTAGTCCAGTTTTGACACTGGCATCCATGACAAAACCGTATAAGTCGTAAATTTGCATAAATATGTGCGCGACAAATGGACGAATAACTTCATATCTATTCAACCGATTTCGATGATTTTTTTTTTATTGGAAAGAGTGTACTTCAAGGGTTGTTTGATGACAGCTTGGTTAAATTCTGATTATAGGATCCATGACAAAGTAACGGAAATCTTCAATTCTTAGTAGCAAATTAACGATACACGGCCGAATCTTTTATAGGCTATCTAGATTTTTCATTCACCTACCATAACATCGTTATGATCAATTAATTGTAGTACTATTGTATAAAACACTTCTTTATATACCGTCAATAGTTTTCGCAGCGCTCGCGAAATAATAACTTTTATAGGCAACAGTTTGATACGTTGGGTTACATTGCTCCATTTTAAGTAGGGATCTATAAGTATTTAAAAATAAAATATAACCTATGTTACTCGGTAATGACGTAGCTTTCTAAGGGTGAAAGAATTTTTAAAATCGGTTGAGTAGTTTTTGATTTAAATCGTAATAAAAAATCAAACAAAAATCAAATCTTTCCTCTTTATAATGAGTTATGCATCTAAGCATTAGTATATATGTATATTTTGTAATTGAAACATATTTGAACATCTCCTAAAAGTTGAGACCAATTTTCAAAATTATATATATATATATATATATATATATATATATATATATATATATATATAAAATCGTTTAAGTACTCTTATATTACATGTTATATTTATGTATATTTATATATTGATTACTAGTGTTTTTCCCGCGGTTTCACCCGCGTAGTTCCTGTTCCCGTGGGAATATGGGGACAAAATGTGGATTATGTTACTCCCTGATAATGTAGCTTTCCATTGGTGAGAGAAATTTTAATTATAATTAAATCGGCTAATTGGTTTAGGCGTGAAAGCGTCACAAACAAACTTACTTTCGCATTTATAATATTAGTTATGATAATATAGATACTTCCCCTTTTTTATTAATATACAGACATTCCGTCATATTTTATGGTGAAGAATGGTATAACACAACATCTTTAAACATACAGTTTATTTAATTATTACTAGAAATAATTATTTGATTATGTTATGGCTACCCAACATTCCACCAACTAAATCTATTTAATCAAAACATGTTAATTTATATTCATACATTTAACCATATTAACTAATAGTACCTGGATGACCGAGCTTTGCTCGGTATTTTTTTATTGGTAAATTGTGTTTTTTCGAAATTATATAACGCCATCTACTGGAGTAGCTTTAGTGTTGTTGTGTCGTTGCTCTCAATTAAAAAAATACTCGCCAATAGATGTCAGGAAGAGTTATTGATTATTATCGATAAAGTTGATTATTGAAATTACGAAGAAAATGACATTTTCTAAAAATGAAACCTAGCTAGATCGATTTATCGCCCCCGAAACCGCCCATACTAAATTTCATGAAAATCGTTGGAGCCGTTTCCGAGATTCAGATTATATATATATATACAAGAATTGCTCATTTAAAGATATAAGATTTATTAAGTAAGTAAGTAAGTAAGTTTGGGATTGAATTTTCAATAAATAAAAATTTTAACAAAACAAAAACCGACTTCATATTAAAAACAAATTAATATGCACTAAAAAGTAAAAAAATAATTGCGTACTTCTTCTACAATTTGATAATTAACTTACTATTTTCTACTCATCAATATGTAGGTACGAATGTGTTGTGTGGTTGATAATTTATTTACAATTATTGTTATTTTTGGAGTCGATGTCAGCTAAGGAAACACTATAATATACCTAGCAATAATAGAACGGGAATCTTTTAAAAACAAACAAAAACATACACATTACAAATTGACTTTTATTCGCCTCGTAATGTTGCGCGTGCGACACAAGCACATCTCACCTATAACTAACTATGTATGCAGTTATAACCACCTTGGCTGACATCGACTCCGTGTAAATAAATTATCAACCACACAACACATTCGTACCTACATATTGATGAGTAGAAAATAGTAAGTTAATTATCAAATTGTAGAAGAAGTACGCAATTATTTTTTTACTTTTTAGTGCATATTAATTTGTTTTTAATATGAAGTCGGTTTTTGTTTTGTTAAAATTTTTATTTATTGAAAATTCAATCCCAAACGGGATAAACGGGTTGGAAACATTAGTACAAAAAAAAATGCTCATCAGCTTCAAAATTTCCTATTTTTACAGCTAAAATACTAAAAGACCATAATTTTATTAATATATTTTATTATTTCTGATTATGTCGTGGGCATGTGGTGAACCGCTAGTATTACGATATAAATGTATTAGTGAGACCCTTAATTTACATGGGATGCCAGGACGGGGATAGTTTAGAAAAAATCTATTTCAATTTGAATTACTTTACCATGTTTTGGTTTGTTTTGTGAGTCACTTATGTTTTTAATTGGCCATTGTTTTTTAATTGGGTATCCGTTTTGTTTGTTTGTAACACACACATACAGGTCAGACTAGAAGTAGAGAGCGATGCAGTGACCGGTGATATAAAAGCTGGCGACACTGGATCTCTTCTGAATCTTCGAAGGGGAATCATAAAATTCTTTGAGACGGTAAGATTTTTTTTCTGTACTATCATTTTTTGTAATTTTTCAAATAATGTATAAAACGAATTTTTTTTTTAGTTCACAATTGATTGCTCACTTTAATGTAAATTTACTGACTAATAATTTGCTATTCATTTTGTAAAAAAATATTATAATAATTATAGAATATTGTTGATAATATCCAAGAAAACATATTATTCTTTGCGTTTGGATTACTGTAGGCAAGTTAATTAGGACATGATACAAAAAAACTCGAGTGTCTTTCGCCGGCTCCGTCAAGTATATTTGGGCATTTCAGGATATTAATATAGTATTTCTTTACCGAACCGGATTTTCTCGATTGGAAACACACACATCACCCAAAGAAAGATTGGCTGGTCGAAATTGAATGGCCTGTATACAAAGCATTACAATTATACATTACACTATTTCTCGCACTTGGTTTTATTTTGCGTCGAACACATTATCCCGTAAGCGTTGACGTATCGAGTACCGGTGCTCGTAGAACAAGTACGGCTTGCTGTGCGCGAAGGGCTACTGCGTGGGCGTGTGGCGCGCGGCGGACGAGCGCGCGCTGTGCCTGTGGGACGCGCACGCCGTGGGCCCGACCGGCGTGTGCGCGCCCGGCGGAACAGCCGCGCTCGTGCTGCTCGCCACACCCGAACAGCTGGCCGAAACCTTCGCAGCCACCCTCGAGCGCATCGCTCGCCCGGGGCCCAACAGGTCAGTTGTGTTTCGTGTTTTATTTTATAGTATAGGTAGGCGGACGAGAATATGGTCAACCTGAAATATAAGTCACCAATTCCCATAAAAATTTGCACTGTAAGAAATATTAACCCTCGCTTACATCACCAATGTGCCACCGACCTTGGAAACTGAGATGTTATGTCTCTTGTGCCTGTAAGTACACTGGCTCACTCACCCATCAAACCGGAACACAACGATACCGAGTACTGATTTTTTGCGGTAGAATATCTGATGAGTGGGTGGTACCTACCCAGACCCATCATTAGTAAATCTAAAAGCCATGTTCTGTTTATTACACGAGTTTACGAACTGGATGCTTAACAAATACATTCTAAAATTGGTTAACCCTCTATAAGACCAGGGTGACCGATCATGTCAAAAAAAATCTAAAGTACCTAATATATTACTTTGATTATTCTCAACACGAAAAACTGTTTATATGGGATTCTATCACCAGATATTCGATAACGTCGGTGAAGGTGTTCTGGGAGCTGGCCAAGTCGCCCGGAGCCGTCACTCAACAGGGGGCCGTGCCTGATGAGGGTTACGAGTGGAAGGTTATTATAAATGGTTTAAATTAAAATTACAGTTAGGTTTACATTCACACGGGCGATCCGTAATTACTAAAAACCCTGATCTGAAATAGTCATGTGAGTGAACTATTTCGTATAGCTACATTTAATAAAGCGGACTGCGAAAATGGCACTGTCAAAAATATGTAACGTATACTAAGATGTTCCATCGCTTGTTTCTGTAATTAAAAATTAAACCCGCATTGTAAGGTGGTACCAACCAGCGCGGATTTAAACAGCAATATAATTAACCTTAACCTTTTTCTACTGGCGATTCTCTGTCGAATAGGTCTTGACTGCGTTCGTGGAGACAGCTCGAGGTCGTACGATACTTCGAGGGACCCGCCCACCAGACCTAGTGAAGTGAGTGAATGTCCTTAAGCTTTTATTTTTCATTTAAATTGGGTAGGTAAAGACTTAGACATTGGTACAGTGAGAACCTCACATTGCTAAGTTGCCACAAATATTTGGAACTAATGTGTTGTCTTCTCTGCACTTGGATAATACTGGGTCACTTACCCTTCTATCCGAAACACAAGAGTTATATGGGTGGGTGGGATGTGTGGGTGTAATCTATCCGCACTTTTCTGCATATTGCAAAACCCTACTACCAAGTGAAATGACATTATTTAATCGCAAGGAGTGTTTTTCTCCTGTTATCAAATGGATTAAGTACTCCAACGATTATTACCATTATTACCAGATTTACTCGAGATGCCATCCTCCAATCATCTTGTGGGGCGATTGTGGGTGCCTGCATGTCGCACGTGAGGAGACCTCACCTCTGGACAAGGAACACAGTCGACGAGGTCATGGTCGTGGCCGGGCAGCTATTTTCTGCTTCCTTGTGTGCCCTGGGCTATGAGTTTAGACCTGGTGAAGATTTACTGTCACCACTGCAGGTGAGTTTTGTTTGAGGTTTTTATGACGAAGACAACAAACGATGACGATGACAAATTAAAAAATATATATGTATATTATTTATTTTATTTATTTAAGTTACCTATGTCGTATGATGTTTCCGTTTTAGGTCTTGAAACGCTTCATCTTAGGCGTGAACTACGTGCGCTACGACTTGCAGCTGGTGTATTCTGGTAAACTCGAACAGAGGGAGCCCACTGAGATGACTGTCAGGTAATCTTCATGGTTCATCATAGTGTTACAGTATAGTGACATCTTCACGCGTTCTAACCACTAGGTCATCTCGGCTACAATATTTTAAGCGACTTAAAATAAATATTTAAATGAACTAAAATAATAAATTACAAATGTTTTCAAATATACAAATGAATCAGACCTGTATATAACATAAATAAAAAAGGACTAAGAATTGTCCCTGTGGAACTCTTAATGGTAGTTCAGAGACAAAATAGTTTATTAAAAGCGACGAGCGCGCTAAGTGAGGTTACTGACGTGGTTGGCGCAGGTGCGCGCTGGAGCGCTTCTTCGAGCGTCACACGCACGGCGTGCTGTGGTCGTGCGGGCGCGCCGTGGCGCTGTGGCGCGTGCCGGGCGCGCCGCCCTACTACATGCTGGAGCCGCACGCCTGCGGGCCCACCGGCCTGCGCGTCGACGCGCAGGTGAGCCTCATGGTATACTGACAATTTAGTAAGGTAAACAGCTCCAACATAATTATCATCATAAATAAATGATATTGATTGGCTGATTGATTGATTGTGACGTATTACATTTCCTAGTATAATTGTTTTTTTTTTTAATAAATGTGCTATTCTGATACGAAGATTTAAATATTATTTTTACTATTGCTATTTATTTAAAAAATGTTATAGTAGTTAACTAATTTGTAGGACGATGGTGCTGCTTGCGTTTTGACGTTCACGTCAGCAAAGATGATGGCGTTTGCGTGAGTAAAAGGGCATTTTTACGTTTTATTTTCGTAATAGAAGGCAGGCGCCGGATATCTAAGATATCACTTGGAGGATCAGTAAGTCAAAGTAACTACAAGCTGCTTTGGCTCACTGACCCTTTAAAGCGATAGTCTAGTTAGTCTATATATTATATTATGTATATAGTCTATGTAGTATATTATGTATATAGTAGAATAGTATAGTATGGTCTTCTGTAGTGTCGAATTGGTATCTAGTCGGACAGTAAGAGTGTGTTAATCTGAGAACACACACACACTCTTGAGTTGAATAATAACTGTTGTACACAAACATAAATTTGTATACTTGTATATATAATAGGTATCTGCAAAACGTGCCGGTGACGGAACGACCGAAATACGATTTTCAATTATACGCGATGGCGGTAACGATTCAGCCGATCAAGAAATTGGGTGGAGTCGATCCGCCTCTAGTCCGAGCACCGCCTGGAGTCAAACTTGTACCGGCAACCAGTAAGGTAACGTAAAATCGTAGTGACTGAGTGCGTTTTTCTGGTGGTACTCTTCGTTGAGGAAGTCCGTGGGGTTGGGGTGCCCGTTGAAGAATATACTCTATTAAGCTTAGCTGGTTACCACTGGTTCTGATCCGGTAAGAAATACGAGAAAATCGAGTATATAATGACATACAGATATCTTTACATAACTCACTTGGTAGGGATTTGTGAAGTCCTTCTGGGTAAGCACCACCAACTCTTTACGTTTTCTACCGCCACACAACAATGTTTAGTATGTATAACGATATGTTTGTCTGACAGTGTACAGGCACAAGTGACATAACACAAGTTCACAAGGTTGGTGGCGCATTGGCGATGTAAATGGTGGTTGATATTTCTTGTAGTGCCAAAGTCTATGGGCAGCAGTGACTAGTTGCCATTAGGTTACACTGGTCTGTTTGCCTGCCTATTTAATTTATTAAAAAAACATTAAAGTTATGATTTGACAAATGATTGATAATAATGATTATATAAGAAAATGCAGTAATGGGGTAATAATTGTTATTACATGAGTTATATTGAATATTTTTTTTGTAGATTGGCATTGATGGAAGTAAACGTCGAGCCTCCGAGGGCGATAGGAAGCACCCTCCGGGGAGTGCCACCTGCATCGACGCGCAGCGGGCCGCCGAGAAGAGGGACAAGGAAGAGGGGAAGTTGAAAGGTTTGATGACGCAGATGATGAACGAAAAATTTCTTACAAATCATAATTATGGTTCAAAATGTTATGAAATATTCTACTAGTCAATATGGGTTCTACTGTCAATATAAAAGTGTCAAAATATTGTATAATATTATGTGGGAATGTGTAACTGCTCTATTATTTCTCTCAGGCGTGATCTCCATAGTATTGATACTTTATTTGCTATTAGAAATTACTATTTTTAATATTTTGTATTAGTCATATTTTAGTAAAGAATTGTAGGTAGGTTACCAATGGGCTTAATAAAACTTATCTCAATCGGTTAAAGAGGCGTATGCGACAAGCACGGGTTAATTTGGCCTCGGTCAGGCTATGAACGACTCCGACTGTAACAACATTGTATCAGTGAGTTTACATACGTGATGCATACGTACCATTGATGTAAATTAATATTATGAATATTTATATACTATTAATTTGTTTTATTTGAGATAACATTTCTGGAATAGGCCGTGGAATAGGTAGAACTCTGTCGCAACGAAATCGGTGATCATAATGGTAATGTGCTGGTCTTTAAAACTGGAATGAATGAATAATATGTTTTATTTTTTTAATCTATTTTATTAAGGGTTTTTATCCTTGTAGTCAGACACATATTTAACAGAGTAGGTACCACCAACTTATCAGATATTCTACTGCAAAACAGCAGTACTTGGTACTATTGTGTTCCGCTTTGAAGGGTCATTGAGCCAGTGTAATAACAGGCACAAGGGACATAATATCTCAGTTTCCAAGGTTGGTGGCGCATTGGCGATGTAAGCGATGGTTAACGTCTCTTACAGTGTCAACGTCTATGGGCATTGGTGACCAATTGCCATCAGGTGGCCCATATCCTCGTCCACGCCTACCTACCATCAAATCATCTTATATGATGAATATAATGAGGCTATTGATAAACAGACGTCATATGACAATATGGCATTTGGTGGCCCAATCGTAAGCGTATCACATGTCTCATGAAATACTTGAAGGTCAACGGAACACCAGCGGGTGGCTGGTACTCAATGATGGCACGCAGTTCCTGTCGGCGCAGCATTCGATGTGCTGTCGGAAGTTCCCGTACGGATCGAGAGGGAATCAGGTAAGGCGTTATTACATTATTTACATTAGAATATAATAATATTATTATACAATTTTATTGGCATTATTATATTTCGAAAATATCTTATTCTTGACTATACCTAGTAGAACATATCTCGTCGTCCTCCTCCATAAATAACTTCACTTGATTCTAAGATTTTAATTTCACTTTTGATATCAATTTCTTGGAACGGAGCGGACACATTGCATTAATTAAATATTTCCAAAACAAATGTATCTAAAACTACAACGATGACTAAAATATTTTCAGATTTCGTAAGGAAATGTAAATATTTTTAAAATGAGCTATATATTTCGTGACTCTGTTAATTGTTTTAATTTGGAACCATAAATAGATACTTGGTGGTAGAGCTTTAAGCTCGTCTGGTATCCACTCATCAGATATCCTACCGTAAAACAGCAGTTCTGGCTATTGTTTTGGTCCGGTTTGAAGGGTGAGTGAGCCAGTGTAATTACAGGCACAAGGGACATAACATCTTAGTTCCTAAGGATGCTGGCGAATTGGCGATATAAGCGATGGTTAACATCTCTTACATCGCCAATGTCAATGAGGGTTGGTGACCACTTACCATCAGGTGGCCCATATGCTCTTTCGCCTTCCTATGCCATAAAAAAAGATACAGGATCGTACACTTTATTTAATGTTTTTTTTATCTATTGCAGCTTTTCTTGCCAGCCATAATAATGTTTGTCCATGATATCTCCTTCAAGGCTCTAGCGTGCTCGGTGATGGCTGTTGCTATGTCCCGCGTCGAGGACGTCTGCCGCTGGTGCTCGTCAACGCTGGATCAGATACTGGAAAGCGGAGATCAGCTCTACCAGGACAGTTACCTACACTTCCGACCACATGGAAAGATCCTTGTCATCGAACAGGTATTCTTCGCTTCATCTTGCTATATTGAATCGTCTATCGTTAAAATTTAAACGAGCCGGTTGCCGTGGTTGGTTGGTATTTGCCTTTCGCGCCGAAAGTCGTGGGTTCGATTCCCACCCAAGAAAGACATTTGTGTGCATGAACATGTATGTTTATGATATACATAAATATGTATTTACAAAAGAAAAGTAGTATATCAGTTGTCTGGTTTCTATAGTAAAAGCTCTGCTTAGTTTGGGATCAGATGACCGTGTGTGAATAATGTCCGAAGATATTATTAATTATCATTTTTCACTTTTTGTCGAACAAAGTGTTGATCCACTTGAGCTGAACTTTATAAAACAAAGGTGAGTTTACGAATCATACGGTGGCGATGAGGACGTTAAAAAGACAAATAATAAATACTTATTCAGAATTAGAAAATGGGATGATTTGAAAAGAATTAAAACATAACTAATTTATCCAAATTAAGCTCTCGTCAAAAAAGCCGTAATGACAGATAAGAAAGCGTAAATCTTAACCGATGATCGTGGGTTCCAATTCGGGTAAGAGCACCACTGAATTACATGTGCTTAATAATCTCGTGCTTGGCGGTGAAGGAAAACGTCGTGAGGTAACCTGCATGTGTCTGAAATTCTATCACATGTGTATTCCACCAACCCACATTTTATCAGCGTGCTGTAACAAGCTCTAAACCTTCTCCTCAAAAGAGGAGAGGAGACCTAAGCCCTTACGTTCTCATATCAATATAAGCG
This sequence comes from Nymphalis c-album, assembly GCA_963151315.1. Lineage (NCBI taxonomy): Eukaryota > Metazoa > Arthropoda > Insecta > Lepidoptera > Nymphalidae > Nymphalis > Nymphalis c-album. The sequence goes on from OY720615.1 coordinate 2,670,154, forward strand.
TGTGCTTTATATATTTCGTATGTATTAATTACGATATCTGCAGGACTAGAAAAGTGTTTTTTTCTAACGCGAATGTCAATCTCATACATTGATTTTCTATTATATTCTATTAACGTAAAAGCCACTTGTCTACGCGTCCTGACATGCGTATTGTGAAATGTTTTTTTCCTCAGGTTTTGCGAAAATTCTACACGCCCGGTAACTGCGTGTGTCGCGTCGTCGTCTACCAGCCGAGACAGAAGGGGGTCGTCGACAGTGATCTCGAACAGATGGTACCATTCCTGTCGTGTTTAAATTCGTTCAATCACACTAATATCTTTAATATAAACGGGTCACATGCTGGAAAGTGGTCACCAACGCCCAAAGACATTGGCGTTGTAAGAGATGTTAACCATCGCTTACATCGCCAATGCGCCACCAACCTTGGTGAACTAAGATGTTACGTCCCTTGTGCCCGTAATCACACTGGCTCTTCAAACCAGAACACAACAATAAAAGGTATTGTTGTTTTGAGGTAGAATGTGTGATGAGTGGGTGGTACCTACCCAGACGAGCTTGCACAAAGCTCTACCACCAAGTGACTGATATTGTAAATGTTAAAATTGTTTTGTTCCGTCCCAGCTGTAATATTAGAAGTTATGCGAGTGTACCTCAAGGGAGTAAACTGGGATCTCTTTTATTTATCTACGTTTGCGATCTCTTTGCGTCATTTTTCGCATCTGTTTATAAGGTACCCTCTTCTACTTCAACATTCCATAATGACACTACACCTTCACTTATTAATTGTTTGTCGGATCTATTCTTCTCACAACATGACGTACTACAGGGTTTGAAAAACTTGGATCGAAGTAAAGGAGCTGGATCTGACGGCATACCATGTTTATTTGCGACAGAATGTTGTGATGCCCTCTCCTTACCACTCTCGATGATATACAACACATCAATAAAGTCCGGATGCTTTCCTTCCGCTTGGAAAGAGTCTAGGGTTGTACCAATTCCAAAATCAGGGGATATTGCGTCTATAAAAAACTACAGACCTATTTCTATTTTGCCCGTCTTCGGTAAATTGTTCGAAAGATTAATAAGACCTGCAATCACTTGGCATATAAAGCAATTGATATCACCACAACAGACTGGTTTCTTAAAAGCTCGGTCCACAACCACCAATCTTGTTTCTTTTGTTTCATTCTTAACCGATTCAGTTGATTCTAACATTCCTGTTGACACAATTTATACCGACATAAGCAAAGCGTTCGATACCGTGGATCACGTTATTCTTCTTCAAAAACTTTCAACTTTTGGTATAACAGGTAACTTGTTACAATGGTTTTCCTCATATCTAAGCGACCGGACTTCTAGGGTAGTTGTTAGTGGATACTCATCTCAACCATTCTTAACCCAATCAGGCGTCCCGCAAGGCTCTGTTCTGGGGCCAATTTTGTTTAATATATTTGTAAATGATATTGTAGGCATATTCAAACATAGTAAATGTTTTCTTTACGCTGATGATCTCAAAGTTGCAAAACAAATTAAAAACAAACATGACACTATCCTTCTACAAGAGGACTTAAACAGCTTAGTTGATTGGTGTGGGAGAAACGGCTTGGCACTAAATATCAATAAATGTGTATTTGTACGATTCTCACGTAGAACCCACCCGAACTCGCAAACTTATACTATCAATAATGAGACATTGAAAGAAGTGGATACTATTAGAGACTTGGGAGTTTCTTTTGACAGTAAGAGTAGATTCCACACTCACATCGACAAAATAACAACAAAGGCGTTTCAAATGTTGGGCTTTATTATTAGGAACACTAAAGATTTTAAAAAACCGCAGACCAAGATTAGACTTTATTCAGCTCTGGTTCGATCTGGTCTGGAATACTGTGCTCAAATTTAGTCACCACACTACGAGGTACATATTAAACGTATTGAGAGGGTCCAAAAGCGTTTTCTGTGGCACCTTTCTTATCGGTATAATAAAGTCAATCTGCTACCGACATATCATAGTCGTTTAAAATATTTCAAACTCAATAGTTTGATCGATCGGAGACAATTTTTGGACCAGATTTTGCTATTTAAATTGATTAACGGCTTACTAGATAGCCCCAATCTCGTTGAAAAAATAAGTATAAATGCGCCCTCAAGATTTCCCCGCGCAAGTAAATACTTTCCATTTTCGATTCCAAGTTCAAAAACAAGATTGGGTCAGAACCCTACTATGAATAGACTACTTACTCAGTACAATAGATTAACAAAAAACAAAGAAATTGACATAGATATTTTTTCAAACAGCCTGCCAAAATTTAAAAGCAAAGTTATTGCAAGTTTTTAGTTTTAGCATTATTTTTATTTTATTTATATTTAGTTTCAGTTTTTGGTTGATTTCTTTGTTGATTTATATTTATATAATTTTAAATAGTTTAACATGTTAATTAGGTAATTATAAGATAAAGTTGTCCTTTACCATGCCGTGGCAACTTTTAAATAAAACAACACTCAGCGAGTTATTATAATTTTTTGTGAATTATATGTATATTAGTGTATGTTTTGTAAGTTGTCCTATTAAATAAATAAATAAATGCTACTATATAAATCTATTGGCTCTGTCTGTACATTTTTTTCATGTCGTTTTATGATGCAATGATTCACTTTATAGTTTTTTTTCATTTTTGACTGTCTGTCTGTTTGTATGTCTTCGTATAACTCAAGAACGGCTTGACTAATCTTGATGAAAATTGGTAAAAACAAAGGACAAGTGATGGCGCAAATGTTAGATCATATATAAGATCGGTAAAGCCTACGGTATCTTATGAAAATTAACTTTAAATCGTTAATTACGTATTGCTTTACCAGTAGCTGTATGTATGTAACTATGTATGTGTGTGTGTGTGTGCGCGCGTGTGTGTTATTATAGTAATAAAATTATCTATATAAATAAAATGATAGAGGTCTGCAGTTGTGCGCGCATCACGGAAAAACTACTGGATAGATTTCAATGAAATTTTCTAAATATTATTTCTAAGACACTTGGCCCGTATCAAAAAAAATAATTATTGCGATATCTTCATTAAATAACAACGAACAAGAAACAACGATTTGTATATGCACTGCGTGTTCAGTGATGTATGTTTAAGCAAAGTATATTTTTGCTTGCGATCTTTTTGATGTTTTTTCCTTCGTATATAAGAAAACTTTGTTAATATATCAAGCAACGCGACGAAGTCGTGGGTATCAGCTAGTTTATTATATTTTTATTAATTATACGCGGGCGTGAAGCCGGGGGACACAGCTAATCTTATATATATTATTATATATGCTCGTCCGCCTTTAACTATGTAATAAAAAAAAAGTATTGCCCAATTAACGTAATTTATTATATAATACATATCGTTTAGCAACGATGACATTGCATTTATATTAACAATATATATGAATTATACTGGTACGTGCATGAATAATAAAATTTATTTTATAATACAATGGCTTGGCGAAATTAATATGACCGTCAATGTAGTAAATCAATTTTATTAACAATTTGCATTGAAAACAATTCAAAAATATTCATTTTTTTTGACGTGACAATGTCTAATAAATCGATAAACGCTGGCTGCATGCACGAAAAAGGATGACTCATTGTCCCGTTACGCTGATTTCACTCTCTTTCACTCGATTGGCCTATGCGTCCTTTCATCAATGTTTATGACGTTTTCACGTTAACTATCGTCCGTAAACCGACTTTACAGACAACCAATTTAATTTTTTTTTTAAGCTTATTCCTGCCATGTTTCTTACGCAGGGTGTTTTCTTTTCTGAGCCAGCGTTAGTCACTGCGTATCACTGAGCATATGGGCCACCTGATGCTAAGTGGTCGCCAATGCCCACAGACATTGGCATTGTAAGAGATGTTAACCATCGCTTACATCGCCAATGCGATACCAACCAAATATCACACCAATGGGAATTAAGATGTTATATCTTACACCTGATTATACCTGAAATTGCACTGGCTCACTCACCTTTCAAACCGGAACACAAACATAGCAGGTACTACTATTTTGCGGTAGAATATCTGATGGATGGGAGATGCCTACCCAGACGAGCTTGCTCAAAGCTCCACCACCGAGTATTCGTTATATTTTAATCAAGTTATAAAAAACCATATGAATTATACACCTTGCCATTGGATTGCTCCGTCCACTGGGGAAAACCGTATGAAAATTCGTTGGATGTTTTTTGAGTTAATTGTGTTCACACCATCAGACAGACAGACGAGGTTCGGAGATTTTGTTTTATGATATACTAGCGACCCGCCCCGGCTTCCCCGAGTAGCAGAGTAAATATTCCTAAAAAATATATCTGTCGTAGTATTGTATAAGCTTTTAGCCACAGTGGGCGACAGACACGTACCCAGCCAGCCAGCCAATAACTTTTAAGATATTAATTTAAATTGGGTGGTGTAAAGGGCAATTATAATATAAATGAAATGCTTAAAGTAAATAATGTATTCAATTTAATAAGGATTAATATCGTATCTGTTTTATAACTTTCCAATTTTAACATTATTATGTAACCATTTTTTAAACATGAAAGTGGGTACAGTTTCCTTTTCTTAAAAGATTGATATATTCCATCATATAGTTATAAGGATTTTACAGCATTTTCGATGAAAGCTCCCACTCGGCTCGTTTTTTTTCGACTTCTTCAACAATTTAATCGTCATATTTAAACATTAATGATTTATACACGTAAACCTTCCTCCTGAATCACTTTATCCATTGGTGAAAACCATATGAAAATCCTGTCAGTAGTTTTTTAGTTTATCGCGTTCATACAGACAGACAGCAACCGCGGGGGACTTTGTTTTATAATATGTAGTGATTGTGACAGTTAAAATTGCAGTGCCGTGAACATTGATCTATATTTTACAATTTTGAAGGTTATTCAAGTTCATACAAATTATTCAGGGCCTCCGATCTTTAAACTTTAACCTGTTTTCATTTTAGAACATTTTTTTTAATTAATTTATTTGTATTGAATATTGCATGACTTTTTTTATTGTATAGGTAGGCGGACGTGCATATGTCACCTGAAAGTAAGTGGTAACCAACGACCATCGCTTTGCACCCAAGGTTGGTGGCGCATTGGCGATGTAAGCAATCTCTTACAACGCCAATGTCTAGGGGCGTTGGTGATCACTTGCCATCATATGGCCCACATGTTCATCCGCCTTCCTATCCAATAAAAAAAATGGACGAAATGGTCGAATCAGTCAGGAGTCATCATCGTCATTAACGTCAGAGCTAAAAGTTACTTTACGAATTAAAAGTAACAGCTGAAACCAGTGTTGGGTTTCCTCAACTTTACTGAACTCAAATTGTCATTGTGTGGGTTTGGCGATAAATTCTCTTTCTCTCTGCAGATGATGCAGTTCTTCCGCGAGGAGAGATCTGGTGTTCTCGTTGCCGGTAAAGGTGATTTTGCCGTGGCACTCTTTAGGACACCGCGTGGTAAGTTGACGATTTGGAGTGGTTCATTGACTTCTCTTGCAAGTCTATGAGCGTTTTAATTAACTTATGTATTATGTATGTGTTCAATTATATGTTGATCAATCGATATATTTATATATTTGTGTCTCGCCTATATAATTAAGCTATATTAATTGTGTTTGTATAATTATGTATGCTGTAACATAGAAATCTTAGATGTATATTTTTATTTTCATGTGCATTATATTTGTGTTAATTATAATTTATCTCAAGGAAACCATTGTGGGGAAACGACCATGTTTTGGATGATATTCTGTAACGGCCGAATACTGAGACGTCACTCAAAGTTAAACACTGCTTAACTTTGAGAAGCTCCTAAATTAGTATGCAAAAATTGAATTTAACGGCGTCTCAAATAATTAAGTTGCATTTAATATTTAAGTGACGTTTCAGTATTCGGCCGTTAGACGTGTATCGCCAATCTGAATTGAGGACCCCGAGGTATTGGAATTGGCAATGGTACATTTAGAGGCTGCTACTGCTGATATTGCAGAGGCCCCTGACACGAAATGTGCACAACTGCACACAGTAATTGTTGTGTACGTAAAGAACAGTGTGGGGGGCAATGACTTTTAACCTTGTACCTAAATGTTAATTAATGTAAATCACTCGATTTTTATGCGTAATATTAAACATTTTTAATTTATGGATACGTTACAATAGCGTACACAATCAATGGGTTCAAACACCTGAAATAGGGGCCCAGCCTGTGTCCCAGACGCTTGTCTCTTCATGATGACTAGACAAGCGTCTGATTCTCAATATCGCAAAGCCTCTTGTCAGACAACAAGACTGGTTCTTGATACGGGGGGACCATATATTAATGTGTTTATTTAAAATACGCCGTTAATTTAAAATTTAGTATGGAAAATTTTAAATTCACGGCGTCTCAAATAATTAAGTTGCGCTTAACATTTGAATGACGTTTCAGTATTCGGCCGTAAGTATGTTATCGAGTCGATATTTGAAATTGAGCTGAATATTATTAGGTTATTACATGTTCGACGCGGCTGATCGCGACCGTTACGGTCGCGCGGTGGCACCACCTTGCATCGGACACGCTCGAGCTTGCTTCTCTCAATATCCCAACGTTAGTATAACATTTTCTTTTAGCATTACAATATTTTAATTTGCAAACTTAAAAACTCATTTGCCATATAATGTTATACGTGCCGGAGACCATTAATGTACTTGGTGGTAGAGCTTTGTGCAAGCTCGTCTGGGTAGGTACCACCCACTCATCAGATATTCTGCCGCAAAACAGCAGTACTTGGTATGGCTGTGTTCCGGTTTGAAGGGTGAGTGAGCCAGTGTAATTACAGGCACAAGGGACATAACATCTTAGTTTCCAAGGTTGGTGGCACATAGGCGATGTAAGCGATGGTTAACATTTCTTACAATGCCATTGTCTATGGACGTTGGTGACCACTTACCATCAGGTGGCCCATACGCTCGTCCGCCTTCCTATACAATAAAAAAAAGGCTTTCGTCCAACAGTTGGACGGCGATATTAGCTGAAAAATAAATAACAATATTTATTTGAATTTTGTTTGAGTAACTGTCACGAGATACAATGTCTAGTGGTACTTACTTTGTCTAAAAGTAATTATTAGTAACGATTAGGGAGTCATTGCAAATAATAGATTTAAAAGTCTATTTAAAACGTTGCAGGTACCATCGTTGGTTGAGAAATTAGGCGCAAATATACCACCAGTTTTGAAAGAATCGGACGAAAACGACTCAAAAGACGTACGTAACACGGTCATAGTTTCTATTTAATTTTCCAATGTAAATAATTGTTAGTCAGCTTAAACTAGAAGTTGACTGAATTTTCCAAACTATTATGGGTTAGCCAATAATAAATAATGGCATTTTTTTGTTGTCGGTTACAAGAATTAGTTTAGAGTCTAAAAAACTCATAGACATCAAATCTACTTGGTGGTAGGGCTTTGTGCAAGTTCGTCTGGGTAGGTACCACTACCACCCACTCGTCAGATATTCTACCGCAAAACAGCAGTACTTGGTACTGTTGTGTTTTGGTTTGAAGGGTGAGTGAGCCAGTGTAACTACAGGCACAAAGGACATAACATCTTAGTTCCTAAGGTTGTTTTTATTTTTATTTGTTAACATTGCTTACCATCAGGTGGCACATACGCTCGTCCACCTTTCTATTCCATTAGGCCCTACATTCTGCTAATTTCATCGCATTGTGGAATCGTGGTGGCCACCAATTCTACTAACATAATTGTCACATTATCGGAATCGAATCGAAACATAATCGTTGACGTTTAGCTGTTTCCCTATTCGACTGATACAACGATCCAGTTGCGACTCGATTCGTCCTCGATGGAACGTCAAAAGTTGACAATTAAGTTTGACTTTGACATTGTGTTTGTGTATGGTAACATCATACCGATTCGGTTTAATGAGTCGAAGTCGAAGCTGGATCGGAATCGAATCGAGAGCGTTAATAAACGTTTTCCATTAGTGGAATTGGCCGTCTGAACAATTAGATAAAGTCTCAGTTCTATAGTAGGACATTTAACGGCCGAATACTGAAACGTCACTTAAATATTAAATGCAACTTAATTATTTGAGACGCCGTTAATTTCAAATTTTACATTCTAATTCTAAAAATCTAAGCTCCTAACTGGAACGCCATTAATTTCAAATTACGCATACTAAATTTTGAAATTAATGACGTTCCAAATAATTAAGTCCCACTTCATATGTGAATGACGTTTCAGTATTCGGCCGTAAGCTTCTCAATGTTAAGTAGTGTTTAACTTTGAGTGACGTTTACTTGTTACGCCTTAAATTTGTTTAGTGAATAGTGTAATGTGATGAATCTAATTTATTTTTATTTGATATATAGGTAACCGTTATAGCTGACAAATCGAAGGGCGAAGTGCAGAAAGATGAAGATAAGGAGGTTTGTAGTTGTCGATTTTTAGTTATCTGTGTTCGGAATTGGGTGTCACGTCATCATACTAATATATAAAGCTGAAGAGTTTGTTTGTTTGATCCGGCTAATCTCAGGAACTACTGGTTCGATTTTAAAAACTATTTTTATGCTGTGTAGTCTTTTTATCGAGGAAGGTTCTAGGCTAATTTTTATGAATTATATTTTTATTAATTATAAGCGGGTGAAACCTTTTTATTAATTAATTTGGCTTGTGTCGTAGAACGTTGAGACTTGTGCTCTCACTCTTTTCTCACGAAACCGAAGCTCTGGATACTTTCTTACTTTGTCTGGAGTATATCGCGAGAAACTAATAATAGTAATTCATAACTATCGCATTTTGTATATTAGAACGAAATATAATTGGGGGTTCATATCAGATAATTAATTTGTGTTTATAATTCATCTCGTACAATCCAGAAAAACATTGTGAGGAACTATGTTTGTATAGCATGATAATTTTCCACATCTCTGTGTATTTGTGTGTGTGTGTGTGTGTGTGCAATTGAGAAGCACAAGACTAACCCTTCTGCTCGAAGGAAAGCCTTAGCTTCAGACGTACCAAAAGCAGTTTTGTAATTGTTATAATCTAGAGATTTTAATTGAATATTTAATTTTAGGTGAGATTTGAAGAACCTGCATCGTTCACCATATACGGAATGGAAGTTACGAGTTTGCGAAGGCTTAACAAATATGAGAAATAATAAAATTAAAAAAAAAAAACGCAACAAACGGACAGCTCTCTAGACGTTCCTTATATATATACATATATTGTAAAGTTCTCGCTTGTTTATGTCTTGTAAAATGTCCGTATGTATAGCGACGTACGTAACATTGATTTGTACCATGTCATAGATGATTTTATAATAGACGGACTAACATACATACATACTTTAGCTTTTATCATTAGTATTATTAATTTGGAGAAGAATTAAACAAAAATCTAGCTTGAAGTAAATACAAAAATAGGTTATTATAATTATTTTTCCAAACAAGCTGTGACGTCATTATGATTTAACTGTACGAATTGTAAACAAGGAAATAAATATTTGAACAATGTTTAAGACTTGAAGAATGATATTAAAGAGTAGAAGGTAGATAAAAGTCGAACTATATTTTTGTTATAATTACGATACTCAATAGAATTTAATATAATTACATATTTTATTCATAATTAAATGTAATAGATAATAAATTATTACTTTGTTTACAATTTGAACACATTGTATGGGAATATGTGGAAAGTTTATTCGCTGAAACCTTTTTGCCACGTTTCGTCGATGTGATGGTATTGAATAAAAAAAATAATATAATTTTGGTTTTATTTTGTGAAATTTATTAGTTTAATAAAAATATTTTGGGTATAAGGTCCTCCAGACCGAGATCGGCCACGGCGGCCAATCTCAAGAGAGACTAGCCAACTGCGCGGGAGATATTATAGTGCACAAGTGTGTGCGCAAACACAGGTGCACTCTCTTTTCCTTAGCTCTCATAATCCGATGGGACGGCAATCCAACACGACCGGAAGGAGTTCAGGCGCAGGACCAACGGCCTAACGTGCTTTCCGTGCACGGGCGTGTATACACTTCCAACTTCCAGACTATGGGCTGCTACTAAGAATTTTTCTGACAGCAAACCTCAATAACTATTTATTGGCCCGACCTGGGAATTGAACCCAGGACCACAGAGTCTGCGGCCTTATATCAAGCCACTAGACCAACGAAGCAGTCAATTTTAGGTATATAATATACATAATTATACAAATAATGCTCTTTTTAGAATGTCAAATCGAAAATTACAGCAGGGCCAACATAAATCTATAGGAGGCCCTGGGCACATTAGAATCTCGGGGCCCCTGTGTATACAAGACTCGACAATGTCTTGATATCAGCGGTGTTTCTTGCCCTTGATAAGCCCTGTATTACATTTAATGGTTACAGCTTATCCTTAATCTTATTACGGCGATAACTTTTTCTTTTTACTACGAGATACATAATATTATAGCTTAGTTTGGGACTTTACTTTGGCACATTGAAAATTTATTCTAAATCGTATGTACTGGCCCCTTCGATCTTTGGGCCCTGGGCACTTGCCCAGAGTGCCTAAGCGAGAAGACGAGACCCTGAATGAAAGTTTTAAAGTGAGTGAAGCCATACGGGTGTTTTACTGCGTTTTGTTTGAGCGACCCTGGTATGCTGTATTGTGTATAGTGTTGACGACGAAAGTAATGGTCCGGGAGGTAGCGTTGCATTGAAAAGTAAGAACACAATGACGTTTGTGAGGTTATTTCAAATTAGTATGGTCCAATCATAACTTATTGCTAAGGAAATAAGGTTGAATATGGAACAACCGTTATTGTACAACACCTGTCTTTCTGTCATTCGTGGCATAAGATCGTAAGTGAATGGCAATACAATCTAAACCGCACTTTATTGCTCGGGAACAAGGCATAGCTTCGGTTAAAAATTACTAAACCTTTACATCGTTGTCTTCATTTTATGGTCGGTGCCACATTTGATTTATATTAGAACGATCATTAACAATGATATTATAAGTAAAAAGGTGTAGATAGGTTACATACATAGCATTCAATCTACGAAAATGACACTGTTACGCACACATAAATAACTTTATATTGTGATATACACACTATATTACGATTCGTCGCTAAAGTAGGGTGGCATGATTTAAGTATCACGAGTGAAAAAAAGACGAATATATTTGCGAGAGTGCATCGTCTCGTGTCAAAGAAACGACATAGAATACATTATCAGACGCTACGTTTTTTCGTACCCGGATTTATGCCTATGAATGCGATTACTCATAAATTCATTTTATAAAAGTACTAAAAATTAATTCAAAATAGGCAAATAAAAACTATCAAAAATATAAAAAACTTAATATCAAATAAACAATATCAACCCACTGGATGCACCTTTCGATGGAAATCTAGAAACAATTATACTTCTAAATAAACATCTTCTTTACGACATACTGAAAAAAATATTTATTTATATTTTGATTTCAATTTAGTAATATAATATAATTAATAATTTAATATTCTTTTTCATTTGTATAAATTATACAAACATATAAAATTATTATATATGTGCCAACTGCCACCACTGTTTGTGTTTTACTCTATGATCAGTAACATCGTCTATCTCTATTGCACTCGTTCATTAATATACTTTTGTTGCATTCATTCATTTCTAACGTCATATTTTACGAATATAATATTTGATTTGTGAAAATATTAAGATAAATAGTAAACTTACTAATGAGAAGTGATTCCTTAAGTTTAAGAAGTTTTGATAGTATAATTTGTGCAATATCTCATAACACACGACGGGATTTCTGGTTATTTTGGGTCACTTTTAATTATATTTGTACTCGCTACGTGACGTCTATCCATTGACAATTGTGACATAATACTGAGGTGAAGTGTTGATAGTAATCTTGATTTCGAACTATTGCTCACGGAGTGCTTGTAACCTATCTACACCTTTTTACTTATAATATCATTGATCATTAATATATCATTTTATGCTAAAAAACAGCAGTATTTTCAAGTTGAAGAACAAATAATCTCCCGAAAGTCGATCTTATGATTGCGGATTATTTTCTGTTAAAAGTTTTTTATAATTATGTGTCTAATAATAATAATAAAATTAACTTTAATGTAAGAACAATAATGCTCCTTAATTTTATGTTAAAATGTAAAGAGCATAGTCTGTACCTTATATTTCCTATTACAATTTAAATGAATGAACAGGATATATACAACAAAACAACGGTCAAAATTTTGATTTAAGTGCTTGACCCACTGACCCCAATGCGATTAAAATTGCATTTTGTGACATCAATTAATCGGAAATCTGACGTCAATCGTATTAGTTTGCATTTATATTTGCAACTAAATTAACATGGTATAACAATTTAAGCAACAACTCGTTAAATATTTTAACAATTTGCCGTTTAATGATTTATGTTTTGTGCAGGGTTGTCAACAGGGTGTTGCCAGGGGAAAAAAATATTTTTAACAATTACGTTTTAATAGATAAGTTGAATGGTAATGATTGTTGATATATAGCTTATTCTTTGTCGTCACACTCTTGGCAGAGTGGTCGTGGTCATCATGACAGGGGTGGTGGCAAGCTTCACAATTCGTCGCCATTCCTCTCGTAGTGTTGCTTGGCTGGTGCATTCGTGGCGTGGACCATTTAGCGCAACTTTGTCTTGGTCGGTCCAGCGCATTGGTGCTCTAACGCGCGACGTGCCCTCAATTTTGCCCTTAAATTAAGCTTATTAATGTTAGTTAATTATTGAAGTTGCCTATAGCAGGCTTCTATTAGTTATAAAAAATATTTTATCAGTTAATTACTATATTTATGTGTGTTAATTTTCATTATTCTGTTTTTTGCTTTGGATGTGATTGTGAATATCACTGCTAATTTGACTATATTAATGAAGTAAGTACTAGGCTATGGATTTCAATATCTAATATTGGATATATGGATTTAAATAGCTGTGTAAATAAAATAATGAAAATTAACACAGTTTGTATTCTTTTAAATAAAAATATAGGAAATAGATGTTAACAATTTTATATATAGATCACATCACCTCCACTGCGACATATGTATATCTGATACCGATGATACACGTGTAGGCTGTAGTAACTAAGTATGTATATGTCGTATATATATATCTGCCAGGAGTCCCGAGACGGCTCATATATATATATATAATATAACAAAACATCGAATGTTATAAAATTGTGACGCATTGTTTATTTGTTTAACGTTTATTTTCATTAAATAAAAAAATTTAATTCAAGTTGCCACAACATAATTATTTTAATCACTCACTTACTGACTATTATGTATAATATATAATATTGTACTACTACGCATAGACTTGCTTGTTTTAATCATCATATTGATTAACAATTGTGGCGTGTAGTTTACACAAATTAAATCCAATTGTGTTTTATTGAAATTGACTTCAAAAAGTAGTTTTTAAATCGAAAAGCGCTAAAAAAGTTAATCTACATATTTTTGTTTAAATACTTTTTGATGTGAAACATCTATAGGCGCGGGTTAAACTGATTGTTGGCGTGGCGAGTGGCGAGTGGCGACGCATCTATCTCTCTTCCACTCCATCAGCCGATGCGTCCGAGTATTCATCAATGTTTTTCTTATGATGAATTATCGTCCGTAAATCGACTTTACAGACAACTATGTTTTATCTATCATGAACACCACAGATTATTAAGTATATCGACCAATGATATCACGTCAATTAAATGTTTTTTTTTTATATTATCCGGAAGGGCAAATGTCTACTCCAACTGATGGTAAGTGGTAGTCAAGTCCAAACGCAACGACGTCTAATACCACGGGAAGAATGATCTGGACTTTCACCGCCGTCTTGCCGGCCCGCAAGATGCTTCTCACCTCAAAAGTTTCTTCTGTGATTTGAATAGGCTATACTTGGAGTCTGCAAGGTTAGCTCCACACAATGTTTGTCCTTTTCACGATTATGATCCTAAAACGATCATATTTATTATGGAAGCAATACTATAATGTAAAAAATTTCTGCCACATGTGTATTCTGCCAACCCGCATTGGAGCAGCGTGGTAGAATAAGCTCTAAATACTTCACCTAAAAAAAGGAGAAGAGGCCTTAGCTCAGCAGTGGGACATTCACAGGCTGTTACTACTACTATAATAAATAAGAACTAGTAATAAGGCGAGATAGCCTAGTGGTAAGAACGCGTACATTTTAACCGATGATCGTGGGTTCAAGCACAACTGAATATCATGTGCTTAAGACAAATTTAATTTTATTATAATCTTGTGATTATAATTCATCTCATGCTTGACGGTGAAGGAAAACATCGTGAGGAAACCTGCATGTGTCTAATTTCACTGAAATTCTGCCAAATGTGTATTCCACCAACCCGGACTAGAGCAGCGTGGTGGAATAAGCTCTAAACCTTCTCCTCAAGAAAGGAGAGGAGACCTTTGCCCAGCAGTGGGTCACTCGTTATTTAATGAAAGGTGAAAACCGACTCACGTTGATACGCTATTTTGACGCGAGTTTCCTTTAAATGTTATGATTATAATAGTATAGGAAGACGGACGAGCATATGGGCCACCTGATGGTAAGTGGTCACCAACGCCCATAGACATTGGCATTGTAAGAAATGTTAACCATCGCTTACATCGCCAATGCGCCACTTTTTAAGGGTACCTCTCAAATTGGAGCTGATACCGGTGACTTCGTCCGCGTTGCTTGATATAATATTAACAAAGTTTTCTTATGTACGAAGGAAAAAAACAACAAAAAGATCGCAAGCAAAAATATACTTTGTTTAAACATACACGCAGTGCAGGTACAAATCGTTGTTTCTTGAAACATTAATAACTTTTTATTAAATTAAGATATCGTAATCATTTTTTTTTATAAGGGCCAAGTGGGTAAGAAATAAAATTTAGAAAATTTCATTGAAATCCATCCAGTAGTTTTTCCGTGATGCGCGCACAACTGCAGACCTCTATCATTTTATTTATATAGAAGATATAATTGAAAAATGTAAATGAAAACAAAAAGCTATTTTTGCGACTTTTTTAAGGGTACCTTTCAAATTGGACGGGTTATATCGACTTTTATAGTCCATAAGTACCTTAGAATATACAAACATAAATAACGCGCGAGACATTTGTTAAGTTAATTGAATTTTTTTCGTTTAAATTAACTTATAATATAATTTATATAGATATTTTTTGCCCCGAGGTTTAAAGAACCTTATTCTAAATTGTTTTTTTTTTCTTAATGTTTTTTGATTTTTATATGTATAATAAAGTTTGTATTACGTGTTATCAACGCACACATCTTTTCCTATTATAAAAAAATCACTTGCATTTATATAGAGGATTAAATGTACCTTTGTCAGTAAGAACTTAGCGCACACAGTGAAGGGATTGAATTGATTTGAGTGCTTTTTTATAAGGAATTTATTATTTATATCTATGTGAGTATTAATTGAATCTTATAAATATTATAAAATTTATTATTCTATAATTACTTTAAATTTTTATTATTAGATAATGATGTATTGTTTTTTTAATTAGATAGAATAATATCTCGTTCTGTGATCGTCAATTGTCGTTTGAAATTGGATATTGGTTTCACTTATTAGGTTGGAATATTTTAATGTTCCAAAAAGTGGAATAAGGGAATTAGTGGAACAAAAAATTATTTCGTTTTTTTTTTTATTAGACGGAATAATATCATATCGTTGAGTTTTCGTTCGATATTGATTATGAAAAAATAAGATTTTTAAAAAAAGGTTCACTCGGTAATAGGAAATTATAGAATAAAAAAATACTTATGCAACTAATTAAACAGTAGTGCTAATTAATCGATTTTCAATAGTGTGTGGTTCTTTATTTTACTAACGCGCTTTTATTAGCTTGACTTGTATCACCTGTATGTATCTGTGTAACGAAATCTTTCAATGCAATTATCACCCACTTCAAGACGTCCAATTGATTTGAAAATTTGCATACGTATTAAAGACCGATGACAATACAAAAATTTAACTGTACCCTCACAATGTGACAACGCCAATTGCATCTAATACATCTTAATCTTGTATTTAAGATAGGTTATGTTACTCCGATAGGCTTAGATAGGCCGCCTGGTAAGGTACCACCCACTAATCACATATTCTACTATAAATAATATTGTTGGTGTTATAGGTGAGTGAGCCAGTGTAAAATCTCATAAATGCGGAAGTCACTTTGTTTAACAAACTTTTGACCTAACGTTACATAAACTCAGCTGATCTTCATGAAATTTTGTATACACGTTAAGTGTACAGAAATGAATGAGTGAATAGATTAACAAACACCTACACTCGCCTTACACCTGGTGAGGGACTTAATATATAAAAAAGAGTGTGTGTACTTATGTACACGCGTTAGAAGTTATACTTCTGTGGCGTATGGAAAAAAAATAACTAAAATGCAGTAGTGATTAACGATAAATATTAAACTTGATAAAAAAGATTTTATTTAAATAAAAAAGATTTTATTAACGTACCTAATAAAAATACTAGAATATACAACTTGAACATAGTTATCGATTTTCATGCCACCTAGAACTAACTTCACGTTGTAGAATTCAGGTGTCGGTGTGCGCGCGCATCGTAAAAATTCACTCTCATCAGTTTTCTCCATCGCGCCAAAAGAAGTATAACTTCAAAAAATTGATATTATTTTCAGTATTCTTAACCTTCACATTGAACTATAACACTTTGTTTGTTCAGTGTCTAGACCGGGTTTTCTTTAATCAATCGCTAGCGTTGACATTTCATTAGTAACACTTATGTTATACATTGCAATGAATACATTTGAATCATAAACATTAAACGTCGTAAATTGCAAAATCATTTACAAACAACACTTTGTAATTTCTACATGAAACAAATATGGATACTACTCGCCTGGCTACATTATATTGCCTTTTTTCATAATATTACTAGCGATTTGGCCGCGGTTTCTCCCGCGTAGTTCCCGTTCCAGTGAGAATGTGGGGAAAAAATGTAGCCTATGTTTTTTTTGAATGTATAGGAAGGCGGGCGAGCATATGGGCCACCTGATGGAACGCCCATAGGCAATGGCATTGTACATTGCCAATGCGCCACCAACCTTGGGACTTAAGATGTTATGTCCCTTGTGCCTGTAATTACACTGGGTCACTCACCCTTCAAACCGGAACACAACAATACATAGTACTGTTGTTTTGCCGTAGAATATCTGATGAGTGGGTGGTACCTACCCAGGCGAGCTTGCACAAAGCTCTACCACTGAGTAAATATAAAGCTGACGAGTTTGTTTGTTTGAACCGGCTAATCTCAGGAACTACTGGTTCGAATTTAAAAAATATTTTTGTGTTGTATAGTCCTTTTATCGAGGAAGGTTCTTGGCTGATTTTTATTTATTATATTTTTTTATTAATTATACGCGCGTGAAACCGCGGGCACAGCTAGTAATATATGTAATTTAATGCTTTAATTATTCTTGTATATAATCTGACGTAACTCTTATTTGTTACATAGTACACAAGTGATTCTATGTAAAAGTCATTTACATATATGCGAATTATAAGAATAACATATACGAAGTTTTCAACTGATCGATAAATGAACGCAATGACTATGAGAAATTAATTTTGTAAGCGTAAATAAATATGTACATACGTACATGCGTACATATGTTCGGTTATATATATAACTTATTTATAACAGAAGAATTCAAGTATATAACGTTTAATGACAGATTTTAAAAGATTTTCGTCAATTCTCAATTCCATGCTGTGACTACAAAGCCTACGATCAGATGGTTCATTTCAAATTCAAATTCAAAATACCATATTCAATATTGTAGTATTACACTTACTTATTGATTGTCAAACTGGAAACTACTACCGGTTCGGAAAAGAAACACCCGGCCCTGAGAAGAACCGGCGAAAGAAACTCAGCTAGTTATTATTATTATTTTTTTTTGTACTTTTTTGTTTTTAAAAAAAAAAAACTAAAGAAATAGCCTTGCGGCGATCGTCTCATTCCCAAGGTGTGCTATCATTCATAAATTCATTAATTGTATATTGCACCTTTAGCACACAAGCGTTCCTTTACAATTTCCCAGTAACTATCTTAACTTCCCTTAGACATTGGCAGTGTAAGGTAAAATAAAGGCTACACTCCCTTATCTCGAAAAGTACTAAATGTCTTATATCTCATCAGTTGAATTGGATCGTACGATCCTTAAGCAATAGCAAAATTAACACAAACAAACAAAGCTATGTCAAAGTTGACCGACGCTAATAGGTGTCTGAGATCCAAAAGGTCGTATCCTATTCTGATCGTGCGCAGAATATGATACCTAATTAACTTGATAGTAATTTGTAAATTGTATCAATATTTGATTTTACGAAGACATTGATTTCCTTGGTCTAATGACTGAAGACAGATCGCAAATTCCTTGGTTCATACCCTGTCCAATAAAAGTCAAATTAGATTTTTCTTTCAAAATCTCAGTAGCAGCTTGGAAGTAGTGTTCAGAGTACGTGATTCACGTGAAGCAATAGAGAGTACACCTGTAGTTTCGACCATATTTGTGCACTCACTTTTTAAAGCATTTTCTGCCTCGCACAACCACTCTGAGGTATCAGCTTACGCCGGCGAATTTCCGAACCAAGAAAATGGCCACCGTGGCTGACAGCTATCAAACTTACATCTATCAAACTGACATTATTATTATTCTTATACTAAGGTCATTATTATTATAACAATGACCTTAATTTTTTACTTAATTTGGACATTTTTGGAAAACTGCTCATGACTTTTTTTGTTACTTTTAATTTTGAATTAGATTTTGTAGTGTTATGAACACTTGTAACTGACATGCATATTAGATATTAATGTTTTATATGTTCTTTTTGTCAATGTTTTATATGTATGTTGTAAGTGTTCTTTTACAAATAAATAAATCATTAGATACACTCACAGAAATATTTTGAAACATTTGGTCTAAGCGCCATCAACAGAGATACAGTTCTTTACTCCATGCACTAAGCACGTAAATTCTTGAACAGCTTCCATTTTTTAACCGACTTCAAAAAAAGGAGGAGGTTATCAATTCGTCTGTATGTTATTTTTTTTTTTTTTTTTTTTTTTTTTTTTATGCTTGTTACCTCATAACTTTCTACTGGGTGAATCGATTTTGATGATTTTTTTTTTATTTGAAAGGGTTTGCTTCCCATGGGGTCCCATTTTTTTTTGGTCCCGGTTTGACAGTGGAATCCATTAGAAAACCATATAAGTCGTAAATTTGCATGAGGTATGTGCGCGACAAATGGACGAATAACTCAATATCGCGCCAACCGATTTCGATGATTTTTTTTTTATTTGAAAGAGTATACTTCAAGGGTTATTTGATGATAGTTTGGTTAGATTCTGATTATAGGATCCATGACAAAGTAACGGAAATATTCAATTCTTAGTAGCAAATTAACGATACACGGCCGAATCTTTTATAGGCTCTCTAGATTTATCATTCATCTACCATAACATCGTTATGGTCAAGTAATTCTAGTAATATTGTATAAAACACTTCTTTATATACCGTCAATAGTTTTCGCAGCGCACGCGAAATAATAACTTTTATAGGCAACAGTTTCATACGTTACATTGCTCCTCATTGACATCGACTCCAAAAATAACAATAATTGTAAATACATTATCAACCACACAACACATTCGTATCTACATATTCATGAGTAGAAAATAGTTAGTTAATTAACAAATTATAGAAGAATACGCAATTATTTCATTACTTTTTAGTGCATATTAATTTGTTTTTCTTATGAAGTCGGTTTTTGTTTTGTTAAAATTTTTATTTATTTTTTTTATTCAAAAACATAGTATACTTTTTTTTAGTTTTATAAATATAACAATATTTTCATCAATCAGTTTTTCAGAATGCCAATAAAATTTTGGTATTACGGAGCAAGCTTTGGAATTTACTGTGTTTACCACTACACCAGTACACGCAGTTTGCTTCGGGACGCATGCGCAACTTCGCTGTTCTATCCTTGTCTCTTGCACGAAAAATTAGATTGTCTGTCTCTTTTATCAGAATATTTTCTTCTTAAATTTTGGAAATTGTACTTTTTCTTATAAGTGCTGCTGCCAAATTTCTTTTAAATTTACAAATCATGCTCGTAATTTTTAATTAACATGCGAGGGAAATAAGCTCCATTTATCTACCTTTTCTCACCTGGCTGCAAGTTAGTATGGCAATCATAGAGATGGGTGCCAACTATAGTTAGTAACATAATACAAAATACTGACGATTTTAGCTTTTTTTATTGTATAGGTAGGCGGACGAGCATATGGCCCACCTGATGGTAAGTGGTCACCAACGCCCATAGACAATGGCATTGTAAGAAATGTTATCCATAGCTTACATCGCCAATGCGCCACCACCCTCGGGAACTAAGATGTTCTGTCCCTTGTGCCTGTAATTACACTGGCTCACTCACCCTTCAACCGGAACACAACAATACAAAGTACTGCTGTTTTGCGGTAGAATATCTGATGAGTGGGTGGTACCTACCCAGACGAGCTTGCACAAAGCTCTACCACCAAGTAGCTTACTACATGTAATTAAATTGAGACGGTAAAAATTATAAATAAATTAGTTGTTAATTAATTTATTATTATTAATTTCAGCAGACATGGTGGCAGAGGTTGTTTTTATAAATTCATAATATTGAAATCAGTCTATAAGAAAATGTTTCATCTAATAAACAGATTAGAGTACGTTCTTCTTATCCCGGATCTTAGACTAATTGATTTCTTAATAATTTCGACACCAGCAATTTATACTACGCTAACTCTAAAATGTGTACTTTACAGGAGAGGCGTTTAAAGAAAGAAACGTGATAACTTTTATATTAATTAAGATACTTATTTCAAATTTGGTACCGTTAATAGTTAATTTATTCATTATATTTTCTCATATTTATTTTTCCTTTATTATTTATATTTTATGATTTAACGCAAGTTAGCCGTTTATACACGTAATTCGTCAATAATATTTAACATATTACAAAAGTCTAACTAATGTTAGCGTAGTGTATTACGGCGAAGCATAATGCTAAAAAAGTGTTATTTTTATTACATTGCAATAATAATTTTAAAATATATTATGCACTTATCATAACCTTAGGTTTACATATATATACTTATAAGACATCATATTGTAATTTTTTATGCTAAATATCAAGTTATTAAAGTTAGCTTTGTTTAAACGGTACATGCGTCACTGGCGAATATCGTATTAAAAGCTGTCAAATTATATATAGCGTACTATACATCGAACTGTGGCACAAGTTAGCGTATTCTTTAACTTTCCGTTGAGCTATAATAATAATTATTATTATAATATGACATGTCGATTGAAATAACATAGTTATGGTTTTTGTGCCGACCTCTGTCATCAGTAACGTCAGTAAAATCATTGCAGTATAAACAAAATCTTTACTTAAATTAAATGTATTCAAAAACATTGTTTCCAAACTTTTTGTAGTATGATGGCATTGTCAGAATCTATGCGAAGCTAATAATGCGAAGTGTGTGATCGACGACTATATTTGCTTTCGACGTTAGTGGCAGTTTTTTTACGTTTTGGTATCACATATTTGGCGATGATTTCCCATTGTTAGGTGTGATTTCCAGTACCCCAGAACATATCTATCAGACAATTGACGCAACTGATGTAACTGCTTTTGGTTTTCCTATTTTTTTGTATTGCATGGGAAGGTGGATGAGCGTATGGGTCACCTGATGGTAAGTGGTCACCAACGGTTACATAGACATTGGCATTGTAAGAGATGTTAATCATCGCTTACATCTTCAATGGGCCACCAACCTTGAGAACTAAGATGTTATGTCCTTTGTGCCTGTAATTAGAGTTGCCTACTCACCCATCAAACCATAACACCACAATAGCAAGTACTGTTGGTTTGCAGTAGAATATCTAATGAGGTATTACCTACCCAGATGGGTGGTACCTACCCAGACGATTATCTATTGCTGTATACTCCAAACTTTTGTTACATAAACGTTCTTGTTCTATCTATCCACTCATCTTCAAACTTAAGAGACCCACATCATTCCTTTTTTTCGACCTAGGTTTATTATTTTCTGGGGTAGATACTGCTGAATGGTTACTATTATTGAAAGTTACAGGCGAGGAAATTGCACAATATGTTATTGCTAAGGCCGTTATCTATATGCGAATCAGGAAGATTTTCCTGGGTGGACGTACGAATTTCAGGTGTGAGAACACTCACAGTATCTTTGGAAGAAGTCGGCACCAAAGTATAATTTAATCTTTTTGGAGATTCTGAAAAATCACAACAGGGTGAAGGTACGGGAGTATTATTTATGCTGTCAGAAGGATCATTAGCAATCACCGAAAACAAAGGTTTGATACTTGATGGAGTTAATGTCAATGGAGAAGATTTTTGGATATAAGTCAATACTTTTGGTAAATTCATATTAAACGGAGTATTAGGAGCCCCAAGTCGTTTATGTGTATTTCTTGTAATACGAGGCTTGCCTTTTAAGTTTTGTCGTTTGAAGAAAAAAACACAACTAGAACCTTTTAGTACTTTTTATTGTTTTTCAAAGTATATACCACGTAGCTTAATACACTTTTTGATTCGCTCAAACCAGTTATTATAACATTTATTCCACTCTAAAGTGGGGGTGTTCAAAATGGCTGAATTGAATGCGTCGACTGCTTCTTCACCGGACTGGAACCTTTGACCACGCAGACTTTTCTTAATTTTAGGAAATGTAAAGAAATCGTTAGGGCTTAGGACAGGACTGTGTGGAGGATGGTCATGAATTTCTACTTTTTCCTGCTTCAAATACTCAATCGTTTAACGAGCGCTGTGTGAGCTTGCGTTGTCGTGGTGCAGGATGATGCTTTGCTTTGAGTTAGATTTTCGAAGTTTGGCGATGACTTGTGGCAAACAAACTGTGGTATACCACTCTGCGTTAACCGTTCTACGATCTTCAAGTACAATAGTCGCAACATGGCCGGTTTTTCCAACGAACGTGGCCACCATCTTCTTTGAAGTGCTTCGAGAACGAACAACTTTAGTCGGCTTTGGCTCGTCTTGAAAGACCCAGATTGTACATTGTTGTTTGGAATCAGAATCGTAGGCATAGATCCAAGATTCGTCACCACTGATGATGTCGTAGACGTGATTTGACTCTCCTCGGTTGAACCTTTGCAGAGTTTTCTTACACCATCTGACGCGGGCCGCCTTGTGATCGTCGGAAAGCAGATGCGGTATCCAACGGCAAACTAGGTTTCTCACACCAAGCGCTTAATGCAAGATCTTCTGAATGGTTGTCCCTAATAGTGCCTCTATCTTTCGATACGTCACATGACGATCTTCGAGAATTAGTTGTCTCACAGCAATGATGTAAGCTTCAGTGAAGGCGGATTTTGGCCGTCCTTCGCGAGATTTGTCACTAACACTAGTATGTCCACACTGGAATTCTAAATACCAGCGTTCGACAGTCCGCAGACATGGGGCTTCATCACTGAATACAGATGTTAGCTCTTCAAAACACTGAAGTCGTGTCAGGTCTCTTCTAAAGTTGTAGAAAATGATTGCACGAACATTTTCCTTAGAAAGATTCATTTTCGTACGTAACCTGACAGATTCTAATCGACGCTGTGACTAAACAATAGCATTAATCCGAATTCCTTTAACTTTTTTGAGATTCAAAATTTAAACACATTCGAATATAGAACAGTTCCAAATTCAAAATTGCCGGGAAATATGGAAACGACAGAACTTAAAAGGCATGCCTAGTACTACATCATTTTCATAATTGACTATATCTCAGCTAGCAGAATTGGATATAGAAATTGTGACTGTTGTATGGAAGTCCCCTTAATATTTATTTTATTTTAATTTAATTATTTATTTTGAAAGTGAATATAAAACTAAATATTCTGTGAATATTTCAAGCGTCTACCTGTTGCCGATATCAATATCGAGCAAAAACAAGCAAAAAAATCACGTTGTTATATAGGAGCCCCCATAAATATTTATATTATTCTGTTTTTAAGTATTTGTTGTTATAGCAGCAACAGAAATACATCATCTGTGAACATTTCAACTGTCTAACTATCGCGGTTTATGAGATACAGACGGACAGACTGACGGACGGACGGACGAACAGACAGCGGAGTCTAAGTAATAGGGTCCCATTGTACTCTCTGGGTACGAAACCCTAATAAGCATGCTCTTAAATAGGCTCATTAAACATGACGTGATTATACAAAGCCACGAATTTAAGCCACGATTATCAACTTCGGCAGGTAATGCCGATTCTATTACAATAACTTTAATGTATTGATATCATAATATGATGATTTTTATTTAAAAAAAGCATGTAAATTAAAAGGAATAGTCAAGTACCACCAATAAACTACTTAACATACATTTTTATATAATTATTTACAACGTAAAATTCGCTAAGTAGTGTATTTTACAAACGAACAAGTATAATCGAACGCACTAAACTACGCTAACTAAGGGTTAGATTAATGTAAACGAACAAGCGGCGCGTCACCTCCCCTCGCACACTCCGCTAACTATAGTTGGCGTCATTTAAATCGAGTGATTTCAAAAAGTACCTTTAGTTAGCCTTGTATAAAATTTGTAACTTCTTTATTTTTGTATATTTCTTCACAATTTTTTTAATATATATAAAAAATCATATTTTAAGCAACTTAGCATAAAAAAACGATTTTCCCAAAATTCGAGTTAGCGTAGTATAAATTGTTGGTGTCGATTTGATCTTTATTATGATCATTATACAACAAAATGTCAAAAATTGTTTCGAAATAAAAAATAATGCTAATATTTACTTTAAGTCAGTAATTAACAGTGTCGTAGCGCTGAGGTCAATCTCATTTAAATACACAATCGACAATTATTTATTATTAACAATGATGATGTAATAAAGATATCGTTCACAGTAAAAGCTATGCAGTTTTTTTGAAGTTATACTTCTTTTGGCGCAATGGAGAAAACTGATGAGAGTGAATTTTTACGATGCGCGCGCAAACCGACACTTGCATTCTACATCGTGAAGTTAGTTCTAGGTGGCATGAAAATCGATAACTATGTTCAAGTTGTATATTCTAGTATTTTTATATTTAGATCACGTGTTTCGTATTACGTTAATAAAACCATTTTTATTTAAATAAAATCTTTTTTATCAATTTTAATATTTATCGTTAATCACTACTGCATTTTAGTTATTTTTTTTTCCATACGCCAAACAAGTATAACTTCTAACGCGTGTACATAAGTACACACGCTCTTTTTTTATCTGTCAGGCAAATGCGACTATAAATTCCCTCACGCTTCAAAATTAAATACTGTAATACAAAATATTACTTCTTGGGGGTAGATTTTGCGACGACTACCCGGTAGATTATTTAATATCACACTCGCGACGAGGACGAAAACTCTTGGAAAAGAAAAGAAAAAGAACAAGTAAAACGTAATTTCATTGAAAAATTGATAAAAATATATAATTTCGCCCTTATATATATACTAGAGTTTTGCCCGCGGTTTCACTCGCGGAGTTCCCGTTCCTGTGGGAATTCGGAGACAAAATATAGCCTATGTTACTCGCTGATAATGTAGCTTTCCATTGGTGAAAGAATTTTTAAAAGCGGCTTAGTGGTTTAGGCGTGAAAGCGTAACAAACAAACTTACATTCGCATTTATAATATTAGTAAGGATAAATACGAAGAAATGATATATTCAATAAACGTGACGCAAGCACACACACACACACACACACACACACACTCACACACAAAACGTCATGATACCATGACGGTCAACGGCATCATACGGTCTTAGTCCAAGGCGCTCTAATAAACATTAAAAAAAATAATAATAAAAGCAACGCTTCGCTTTCGCATTAACTGTCAAAACAGCTGAGGGTCCCGATGTTAAAAATAAATAAAAATTTTAACAAAACAAAAACCGACTTCTTAAAAAAATTAATATGCACTAAAAAGTAAAAAAATAATTGCGTATTCTTCTATAATTTGATAATTAACTCACTATTTTCTACTCATCAATATGTAGGTACGAATGTGTTGTGTGGTTGATAATTTATTTACAATTATTGTTACTTTTGGAGTCGATGTCAGCCAAGGTGGGCTTATAACTACATACATAGTTGTAGGTGAGATGTGCTTGTGTCGCACGCGCAACTTAACGAAGCGAATAAAAGTCAATTTGTAATGTGTATGTTTTTAAAAGATTCCCGTATTATTATTGCTAGGTATATTATAGTGTTTCCTTAGCTGACATCGACTCCAAAAATAACAATAATTGTAAATAAATTATCAACCACACAACACATTCGTACCTACATATTGATGAGTAGAAAATAGTGAGTTAATTATCAAATTATAGAAGAATACGCAATTATTTTTTTACTTTTTAGTGCATATTAATTTTTTTAAGAAGTCGGTTTTTGTTTTGTTAAAATTTTTATTTATTTTTCGATTTTTAGTGAATCTGAAGTACACTCACTAATTTGTAGAATATGGGTAGACCTTCTAAACGTGCAGCTCATATGAGACAGCGCCGTTTATATTATTATTTAAATATATTAATCTAAAACAGTGAAACGTAAAGAAAAATGTATTTTGGTACTTAATTAATAAATATTAGTTAATATGGTTAACTAATGTATGAATATAAATTAACATGTTTTGATTAAATAGATTTAGTTGGTGGGGTGTTGGGCAGCCATAACATAATCAAATAATTATTTCTAGTAATAATTAAATAAACTGTTCGTTTATAGATGTTGTGTTATACCATTCTTCACCATAAAATATGACGGAATGTCTGTATATTAAAAAAAAGGAGAAGTATCTATATTATCCTAACTAATATTATAAATGCGAAAGTAAGTTTGCTTGTGACGCTTTCACGCCTAAACCACTAAGCCGATTTAAAAAAATCTTTCACCAATGGAAAGCTACATTATCAAGGAGTAACATAGGCTACATTTTGTCCCCATATTCCCACGGGAACGGTAACTACTTGGGTTAAACCGCGGGAAAAACACTAGTAATTAATATATAAACATACATAAACATAACATGCTTATAAGAGTACTTATACGATTCTATATATATATATATGTATAATTTTCAAACTTGGTCTCAACTTTTAGGAGATGTTCAAATATGTTTCAATTACAAACATATACATATATACTAATGCTTACATGCATAACTCATATTATAAAGAGGAAAGATTTGATTTTTGTTTGATTTTTTATTACGATTTAAATCAAAAACTACTCGACCGATTTTAAAAATTCTTTCACCCTTAGAAAGCTACGTCTTTACCGAGTAATATAGGCTTTATTATATTTTCAAAAACTTATAGATCCCTACTTAAAATGGTGCAATGTAACCCAACGTATTAAACTGTTGCCTATAAAAGTTATTATTTCGCGTGCGCTGCGAAAACTATTGGCGGTATATAAAGAAGTGTTTTTTACAATAGTACTATAATTACTTGATCATAACGATGTTATGGTAGGTGAATGATAAATCTAGATAGCCTATAAAAGATTCGGCCGTGTATCGTTAATTTGCTACTAAGAATTGAAGATTTCCGTTACTTTGTCATGGATCCTATAATCAGAATTTAACCAAACTATCATCAAACAACCCTTGAAGTATACTCTTTCTAATAAAAAAAAAATCATCGAAATCGGTTGGCGTGATATTGAGTTATTCGTCCATTTGTCGCGCACATACCTCATGCAAATTTACGACTTATATGGTTTTCTCATGGATTCCATTGTCAAACCTGGACTAAAAAAAAATGGGACCCCATGGGAAGCAACCCCTTTCAAATAAAAAAAAATCATCAAAATCGATTCACCCAGTCGAAAGTTATGAGGTAACAAACATAAAAAAAAAAAAAAAAAAAAAAAAACATACAGACGAATTGATAACCTCCTCCTTTTTTTGAAGTCGGTTAATGAATTATTTTTATACATTATGCGTACCTACTGTATGTGTTGTGGATAAAGTTTAAACATGGACACTTTTAAAAATGACCGTTAAGTCAAGACAGTGTACACGTTATTCAAGTGAGCCAGTGTAACAGGGCACATGTCCCTTGTGTACAAAATATTTCCGTATGTGTTTGAAGCATTTGATGATTGATGGTTGCTTAATAGTGGCAGGGCATTCTGCAATCTCGTCTGGGTAGGTAGTACCCACTGATTAGATATTCAACCACAAAACAGCATTACTTGTTTTAGTTGGGTTCCGGTTTGAAGGGTGAGTAAGTGTAATAACAGGCACAAGGATCCTAATCCTATCGATCCTATGAGTGTCATAATGGGCACGTCCTAATTTCGAAGGTCGGTGGCGCATTGGTTAACATTTCTTACAATGCCAATGTCTATGGGCGTTGGTGACCACTTACAATCATGTGGCCCACATGCTCGTCCGCCTCTATTATATAAAAAAAAACTATATTTCAACTTTTTGCCACTGCTCTGTGGATGAAAGTGGTCACTTCTTTCCCGGAGTCTTTGATTGCACGATATCAGAAATAAGAAACCTTCCGTACTTAGATGAATGTTCCATAGCAATTGGAAACATAAAATATATCTTTATAATAATTGTGTGATATTTTACTTTTAATTTTTAATCATATCACAAATTGACATTATTATAACTTTACAAGTAACATATAGAAAATTTAAATTAAACTGTAGCGTTGTTTTCCAATAACATACATATATAGTTGACACAATATTTTGGCTTTTAAGACACATAATACATACTATATGTAAGTACTTGTTTTAAGTTCGTTTTAATAACTTTTATATTTTTTTTTATCATTTTAATATTTTGTATCTGTGAAGTGATAAAGATTTTCATTTGTATATTGACTATTGAAATATTTAAATGTATTTATTTTAACTAATATTATAAATGTGGAAGTGCTATAAATTTTCGCGTCTTAAACTCTTGTGTGGATGAAACTAGTTGAATTTATACTACTAGTATAATACTAGCGAACCGCCCTGGCTACGCCCGAGTAGCAGAGTAAATATTCCTAAAAAAATCTGTCGTAGTATTGTATCAGCTTTTAGCCACAATAAGCGACAGCGGGGTCGCGGGAGCGCGCGAGCGGAGGAGTTAGTATGATCGGCGTGGGATCACTTGAATTCATTTAGTGCGCGATAGTTTTAAAATTACGATAACTCCTAAGATATTAATTTAAACTGGGTGGTGTAAAGGGCAATTATAATATACATGAAATGCTTAAAATAAATCACGTATTTAATTTGATAAGGATTAATATCATATCCGTTTTTATTATCATATCACATAACAATTATCGTCATATTTCAACAAATGTACAGGAAACATTCATGAATTATACACGTAAACCTTCCTCTTGAATCACTTTATTCATTGGTGAAAACCGTATGAAAATCCGTTCCGTAGTTGTTTAGTTTATCGCGTTCATACAGACAGACTGGAGCCGCGGGGGACTTTGTTTGATATCAGTGATTGCGTTCACGACGACCGATTTCAGTGTTAAGGCTGCATATAGTTCATGAGTGAGACAAATATAGTTGCACTGTCTATTCTCTCACTCTAATAATGCGATGGATTGGCAATCGAATAGAACATATCTCTTAGACCAGTGCTGCGATAATTTGAAACGAAAAAGTTTATATTAGCATTAAGCCCATTGGAAAAAGAATTTTGCAATTTATAGGACCCGGGTAATACTTCATGTCAGATCCGGGTACCCGGGTACCCACTTCGATCAGAGAATCCATCGAAATTCTCAGACAATTATTACTAAGCAGCGTTATAGTCTAGGTGGAAACGGCGCATGAGTGCCGAGAACTATTCCGATTCAATTTTTTTATGCGATCCTCTCCAAATTGCCCTAATGATGATATAAATGCATTTTGCCAGGGGGTAACACATATTGTTTAAACCGAAATTGCTTAAACAATTGCAAGAAATTGTTATTTTCCAACAGAAATTTTTTTCTTGTATTCTTTATTGAAATACAAATAATAAAAGAGTGTGTGTACTTATGGACACGCGTTAGAAGTTATACTTCTTTGGCGTATGGAAAAAAAAACTAAAATGCAGTAGTGATTAACGATAAATATTAAAATTTATAAAAAAGATTTTATTTAAATAAAAAAGGTTTTATTAACGTAAAAATACTAGAATATACAACTTGAACATAGTTATCGATTTTCATGCCACCTAGAACTAACTTCACGATGTAGAATTCAAGTGTCGGTGTGCGCGCGCATCGTAAAAATCGCTCTCATCAGTTTTCTCCATCGCGCCAAAAGAAGTATAACTTCAAAAAAGATCCAATGACTTTTCACGATACAAATAATATTCGTTCGCGTAAATTTATGCGTAAATAAGTGTTTGTTAATAGACTAAACGTAGGACAGTTAAAATTCGTTCAAACGATAACATTTTTCTTACTTGAAGAATTTTTATACCCGTCATAACTTTTAAACGAAAAGTCCTATCGTATAATTTAAGTGGAATTTACACTGACACAATCAACCTTAATTAGCAAACCATTGAAATGGATAACAATTAAATATCATGATATCAATATCACCACAACTCAATACCACCCGTATATGAACTTAAAAATTTAAACAAAAATTGTTATTGTGGTTTGAAAATAACGTTTAGGCATTTATCATCGTGTAATTTTTTGTGAGCAATCATGAGTAGGTACTTTTAATATATAAAACACTGTTTTATACATTGTCAACAGTTTTCGCAGCGCACGCAAAATACTTTTATAGGCAACATTTTGTTACTTTGGGTTATATTGTTCCATTTTAGGTAGGGATCTAATTTTTTTGAAAATATAATATAGCCTATGTATGTAGCCTAATATATGTAGCATTTCTAATGGGGAAAGAATTTTTATTGGTCTAGTAGTTTTTGAGTTAAATTGTAACAAACATATTAAGAATAGAAGACTCTTTATCTGAGTGTTAAAGTTTATTTAGTTATATTTTTGTTATTTTATAACAGAATTTATTGTAGTAAAAAGTCATTTTATTTCCTAATTAGTTAATGAGAACAAGACCTTTAAGCTGTGTAACTGATTGTACTGTAAGTTAAGGAGACTTATTGACACATACTTCACTCTTTGGTAGTCAAATAAAACATGTTTTTTTTTTTTTAAAATCCTTTTCCTGCAAAAATTGCAAATAACCGGATATACCCGGGTATTTGAAAAAATTACACCCGATACCCGGGTATCAAAAAAAATCGGGTACGCGAAAGCCCTAGTTATAATGTTACGGTCGAGTATTTTACGTGAATTAGTAATTTAAATACATTTACTATGTTAGTTACTTTCAGATATTTTTTTTATTCAGTTTTACCTGAAAAATGAGACAAAGATACCTGGTGTAGGTTTTATCTGCTTTTCTTCCGGGTTTCGTTAGTAAATTTATGGAAAATAATGTTTGTTTATATGTGCGTTCGGATCCGATCATCCATATAAGTAGAAACTTTTTAGACAGATACTTGTGTGAGTTTCTCGAATAATTCCTAAGACATTTCATAAGTTACGCAAAATAGTTAAATCGTTTCATTGCAATATATTAGTAAAAACTGTTAGAAAAAAAAATAGAAAATCCTTCGGAATTCATAGTAGAACATTAGTCACGGTCAGTGCCAAAACGAAAAAAAATTATAAAAACATTCAATAATAAAAAAAAAAATTCAACAATTTTTATTTATAACGGATATTATTAATTTTAATTAGATCTATTTTGTCTAATTAATATGAAAATAAAAACGACAACTTGCCTATAAAAAAGCAGCTACAATATTTTTTATATTTAAAAATTTAAAATGTCAGACTATAATGCACTATAATTGTAAATTTACTATAATTACGGCTTAAAGTTCAATAATTATATGACACCGGCAGCCAAATATTATACGGCAGCCAATCTCAAGATAGATTAGTCAACTGTGCAGGAGATATTATAGTGCACAAGTGTGTGCGCAAACACAGGTGCATTTTCTTTTCCATAGCTCTCATAACCCGATGGGACGGCAATCCGACACGACCGGAAAGAGTTCAGGCGCAAAACCAACGGATTAACGTGCTTTCCGAGGCACGGGTGTGTACACGCTTTCAACTTCCAGACTACGGGCTGCTACTGATAATATTCGACAGAAAATCTCAATAACATTCTATTGGCCCGACCTGGGATTTGATCCTAGGACCACCGTGTCTGCGGCCTTATATATAGCCAATAGACCAACGAGGCAGTCTATATTTATATACATATACAGGAAGTATTTATTCATTACGGTTTTGTGTGAATTCTTTGAAATATGGAGATGCTTTTGAAGATTTTTCTTTGTGGGCTTGTGCTAGCCTCTCTGGGTACCACCCACTCATTGGACATTCTACTGCCAAACAGCAATAGTTCGTATTGTTGGCTGATTGAGTTTAACTACAGGCATAACAATTCAAATTCGTTTATTGGTAGCAATATTGCCAGGGGTTCTCGTACTAGGCTACGCCTGTTGCGCGAGGTACCAATTAAAAATTACATAGTAGAATAAATATAAGTTACGTAAAAGATACTCGATAAACAAAAATTACATAATAAAATTAAATAAAACGGTATACAAATCAGACTTAAAAATATAACAAAATAAAAAATTTAAACTTCTGATAAAAACATGACCACAAAATATTACTAAATATAAGTCAGGTTGCTTTAGCTAGCATATTCTCTGTTTCAGTATAAGAGAGAAGCAATTTAGGAATTCGTTTTTTTGCTTCATTTATAGTGCATTCTCTAAGGTTACAGTGTTTCTAGTGTGTGTGTGTATGACGTTATAAGTTGCCCTTATGTGATCCCCGAATCGTTTACCAAAAGTGGAGAGTGTTCTTGGAACAGGTAAATTGAAAGTACGTTTATTACATACAGCGCTATAGTAAGTTTTGAAATTAAGGGACAAAACATCTTAGTACCCAAAGTTAGTGGCGCATTGGTGATGTAAGATACGGTTAATATTTCTTACAATACATTCGTGGTGACCACATACCATCAAGTGGCATATTTGTCCATCCAGCTTGGGTTGGATTTGCCGCGTAAACCAATACATTATATATTACGATATATTTTTTACGTGTAGGTATGAAAAACCTTATTCTACCCATGCGAAGCTGAAGTAAAATAAGGAGGGTAGATAAAAATATTACAAAGACATATGAGCAGTGATATCACAGCGACAGCTTGTTATTAAACAAATAGTTCTGTGTTGTTAATTTGGTGGCAATTAAACATTATTGTAATTAGCTAATGTAAGTAGTATTTATTGTGATTGATCGCCGCATGGCTATTTCTTTTGTTTTTTTTTTGTAAAAAACATAAAAAAGACAAAAAAACAAAACAACCCGCTGAGTTTCTTTCGCCGGTTCTTCTCAGAGCTGGGTGTTTCTTTTCCGAACCGGTAGTAGTTTCAAGTTTGACAATCAATAAGTAAGTGTAATACTTCAATATTGAATAAAGTATTTATTTTGAATTTGAATTTGTGTTACAAGTAAAACAAGTTATTTTTAAGTAAACAAAGTAGTTTCTTTATTGTTTATTAGATTGAAATAATTAAATATTGTACTGATTAACATATTTACTCGTTTTTTTTTGTATTACAAGCACCAATGACTTCGCGTAATATTTGAATTTATTATGAATAACGAAACTGCTTTAGACTGGTTGTAACCGGATGTTAAATGTATTCAACACGTGCAAGGAATTGTGATATATATATATATTGTATAGGTGGGCGAGCATATGGCCCACCTGATGGTAAGCGGTCACCATCGCCAATAGATAATGGCATTGTAAGAAATGTTAACCATCGCTTACATCGCCAATGCGCCACCAACTTTAGGAACTAAGATGTTATGTCCCCTGTAATTACACTGGCTCACTCACCTTTCAAACCGGAACACAACAATACAAAGTACTGCAGTTGCGGTAGAATATCTGATGAATGTGTGGTATATATCCAGACGAGCTTGCACAAAGCTATACCACCGAGTAAATGATTTTTTTTTTTTTTTTTTTTTTTTTTATTATCTTTCACAATCACATAAGAAAAATTATAATTTATCACTCATAAAAAAACATACAAAAAAAAACCACTGTGGTTTGTCTTGCATGCTATTAATGCCAGCATCGATGTTTGCTTCTACTATAAATTAAACACTATAATATAAATTTATTGACAGGCTATAACAATAATAAGATTTATAGGCTAATTATGTGAAAACGTAACTACGCAGGTACATTTTAATATTGTATTTCATTAATCTCCTTCATAAAGTATGTTTTTAACTTTTGTTTTATGTTTTTATAATTAATAGATTTTTTTAAGTACGAGGGTAGGTTATTTATTAACCGCGGCACTAAATACCGATTGGTTCTCTTTCCGTAGCTGTTTTTAGCTTTTACCGTGCGTAACTGTTTTTTTGTTATCGCACGCGTACGTATAGGATGTTCTACTTTGATAGTAAATTCCGGATTAAAGTATTCTTCTTTTAATAAGCTTAATTTAAATAATTGGTGAATTGGCAATTTTTTACAATGTTGGAAAAGGTTTATATCATTTTTTTTGTACGTATTTTTAATATTATTTGACACAATAGTTTTTAGGATTTTTAATTGAAGTTTATATAATTTATTCAAATAAGTATGAAATGTTCGACCGTAGCTACTCAGGCCATATTGTATATACGATTCCGCAAAAGAGTTGTACAACATAAGTCTTACTTTGTACGGAATTCGAGATTTTATAATATTTATAATTGCTAAAAATTGTCGCAGTTTATTGCAAACATATTCAATGTGCTGACTCCAGTTCAACTTATTGTCTACAACTAGACCAAGATACATGTGCGTTTTGACAGTCTCTATAGAAGGGCATTTACATCCTCTCGTAAGAGTATCGTGTAGACAGCTGTGTTCGTGAGCAGTTACATTTGGAATAGGCTGCTGGGGTATGTGAGTTGACTTAATATGAATTAATTTTGTTTTATCGGGATTCAGTACCAATCCGGCATCGTGACACCATTTAGAAAGGGCATTGAAATCTTGCTGAAGTAAGTGATGTATATTTTTAATATCTTTTCCTGCCATCAAAAGACACGTATCATCGGCAAATTGGTAGCATGAGCAATTTATTATACAATTACTCATGTCGTTGACATACGTTAAGAAAAATAGAGGCCCTAGGACAGATCCCTGGGCTGTTCCTTCTCTAGCCTCTACAGTATCACTAAAGGTATCATCTATTTTGACCACGTAAGTCCGATTAGTAAGGTAGTTAATGCACCATGTCAACAGGGGCCCTCGTATACCACACGCATCTAGTTTCTTTATCAGATGGTTGTGATTAAGAGTGTCGAATGCGCGAGAAAAGTCGATAAAAAGGGCTAGCACCTGTTTTTTATTATTTAAATGTCCATAAATTTCGTCTGTAAACTTTGATAGAAGTTTAGTTGTACTCTTACCTTCCTGAAAGCCATATTGATTTACATTTAGAATTTCATTATCTTTATAATATTTATATATTTTACTACTTATGAATTTTTCAACAACTTTATCTAAACAAGAAAGCAAGGTGATTGGACGGTAATTATTTACGTCATTACGTGAACCTTTTTTGAAAATCGGTCTGACACATCCTTTTTTAAGATCATCTGGGTAAATTCCTGTCATAACACTAGTATTGATAAGGTTTGCGATAGCTATAGATATATCATTACATGATTTTATATGCGATAATTTAAAGTTGTCAATACCGGGAGACTTGTTAGAATTTAGTTCTTTTATAATTTTACCGATTTCCTCACCGGTCGCTTTGTAAAGTTTCATACTTACGTTATAGGGCCTAATATAACTTTTATCATCTAAAATTTTAATATTACATTTTGGAATAATTTTTTGTACAGCTTTATTAAAACCAAGTGCAAAATTGTCGGCTAATACTTTTTTTGACTGACCTTCAAATGCCTTAAGAATGATCTGATCAATAGATAATGACATTCGTCCTAATATTTCATTAATGATTTGGTAGATTTTCCTATAGTTGTTAAAATTGTTTTTAATTTTATTTAAGTAATAATTATTTCTTTTGTATTCTATTGTTTTATTTATTTTGTTACGAGTTTTATTATATTCAATTCTGAGCTTTGCATTATATGGATCGTTCTTCCATAAGTGAAACAATTGATCACGTTTATCGCACATTCGTATAATATTATCGTTCATCCAGGGGACACGAAATTTTTTATTTTTTATAAATTTATGACTCTTATAATACGATGTGCTGCATGCATTATGGTAAGAATCATAAATAAACTTTAAAATTTTGTCGGGTGATTTAATCGTATTAGTTTGCGACCACTGGATTTTATTAAGTGTATCATTAAGTTTTTTAAAATCAATATAATTTTTTGGAACCACCTGTATACTACTTTGTTTACTTAAAGAATCTCCGCCCATGCAAGTTAATATAATAGCCTTGTGATCAGCCAGTACAATGTCAACTGCAGCAGAGTACGGATTGCATATTGTGGAGAAACGGGCAAAAATATGATCTATGCAAGATTTTGTGATTATGTTTAGTTTTTTTTCTATTCTTGTGTATTCCGTTATTCCACACATCAATCCGCACTCACTCAGTGTCTCGAGATACGAATTTTTGTATGAACAAGTTTTCTTAAGGTCGATATTAACGTCCCCTAATAATATTATATTACTAGTGTTTTTAAAACTATGAATGTACCTGCGTAGTTCGCTTATAAATACATTTCTGTTTGTAGATGGTGGTCTATATATTGAGCAAATAATAACATTTTGCCCGCTTCCTATACTTAAACTACCCGTCAAATTTTCAAAAGTAAATGTATTAATATCAAGTTCTGTGAATTTTAAACAATTCTTTGTGTACATAATAACGCCACCACCCTTCTTGTTTAGACGCAATTTAAAGTACATGTTATATCCCGGGATTCGATACAGTTGAACAATGTTATTTGTTACATTCGGTTCGGTAATTACAATGACATCCAGTGGAAAAGGACAGTTATGTATAACTTGTAAAAGTTTTGTAAAGTTTTTAATTAAAGACCTTATATTAATATGAAGACATGAAAATCTTAAATTATTATTAACGGGCAATTGCCGAAAAAATGTATTTAAAGAATTACAATCAGTTATTTCTTTAATTGTTAATTCGTCCATTATATAAAAAATTAACAATTAACTATTTATAAAAAGAGAATTAAAAATATTTACCCCTATTACAAACTAGGTTAGTTCGGGCTTCTCCAGTCGTTTGATATCTTGTAGTGTTTTAATATAAAAGATTTTGCTGTTGTCCGTTTTTCTAACACATATCTTCCCATCCTTGTGCCATATATATTGATACGAAGCGCGTAGTTGCATTTTGGTGTTATATAATAGGGTTTTCATAGACTTAGTAAGGGCTTCTCTAATATATACCGGTTTTTCAGCAATTTCTTTAGGAACATCTGGTAAGATAGTTCCCATCGTAAGAATACCTTTTTCTTTGCCAGCTTTTAACCATTGTTTTTGGGCGGTTTGCGATTTCATTTCAATCAAAATAGAGCTCGGTTTATTTTTATTGCCTGGGATACGTCTTGAGAACTGAATATCATTATTTTTTTATTATTGTTGACATGAAAACTATCGTCCGTAAACCGACTTTACAGACAACCATTTTTTAAGGCTTTATTTAATTCTCATACGAAAAGGAATTCTATATATTTATTTATTTATTATGTTTTGCTAGCGGATGTTACATAAATTACACACCAATAAATCATGTACAAAATAAGATACATTATGTACACCCATTCAAAAGCAAAAACTGCATATAGATGAGTTAGACTTGTTTATTGATTGTCAGAATAACATATAGATACCTACATATATAAATATATGTACTTTCAAATAGTTTAATGCGTTTACTCCATTCTCTAATTGAAATGGTTTTTTTATATTGTAAAAGCGACCTTGGTTTCGCACGAGTTGTATATTCCAATCAAAGATAAATCAAAATTTACATATTATATGCAATTAACTCTAATTATAATACAACACTTACGGCCGAATACTGAAACGTCATTCAAAATGAAGTGGGACTTAATTATTTGGAACGTCATTAATTTCAAAATTTAGTATGCGAAATTTGAAATTAATGGCGTTCCAAATAATTAAGTCCCACTTCATATTTGAAAGACGTTTCAGTATTCGGCCATATTTCTCTTAATTAGTGATTGTCACTTTAACTTTCAAAGTTCCGTTAACTAACGTTAACTTCGTGGTGAATTAAAATGTATTTTTTTTCTCGTCCATAGAGAATACCATAGATTAGACCAATTGTAGATTGCCCAGTAGTTAGAACGTGTGAATCTTAACCGATGGTCGTGGGTTCAAATCCAGGCAAGCACCAATGAATTTCAAGTGCTTAATTTGTATTTATAATTCATCTCGTCAATCATCTGTCAATCAATCATCTGTCAGTCAATCATCAATTGTACTTGGCGGTGAAGGAAAACAAACATGTCAAATTTCACTGAAATTCTGTCACATGTGTATTCAACCAACACGCATTGGAACAGCGTGGTGGAATAAGCTCCAAACCTGCTCATCATCATTAATTCATATACTTAATATACATATTATCAGCTTCTTATACATGCTCGGTGATTAATAGTTTCTATTATTTTTATCCATTTAACTGTGTAATTGCTGGATGCTCACAGGAGTCACAGGATGCATGAAATTTTCTGATATATTGGATTGGAGATGATATACCAGATTTTCTTGTGAATCTGTTTGTTTTTTGGTGATATCAGACAGAAATCCTCCATAGTTATTTCTGTTTATCACCGTACCCATGTAAGAATTATGTACACGAGGACACGGTTCTTTGTAACATATAAATCATCATATTGCAGATAAATTCATCGTCATCATAATGCCATCTATCGGCGTCGCGGAGTACTATGCTGGGAAGTCGATCTTCATCACTGGAGCCACTGGCTTCATGGGCAAAGTTCTGGTGGAGAAACTCCTTAGATCCTGTCAGGACCTGAAGACAGTTTATATTTTGGTTAGGAAGAAGAAAGGACAAAGTGCCGAGAGTAGACTGGAGACATTCATCGCGTGTCGGGTATGACCACTATTATTATGATACCACTAAATATCCCTTTTCTCCCGAAGTACTAGTTACGCATATTATAGTGCAAATGTTTGCGTACATAAATAACTAGCTTATACCCGCGACTTCGTCCGCGTTGCTTGATATATTAACAAAGTTTTCTTATGTACGCAGGAAAAAACATCAAAAAGATCGCAAGCAAAAATATACTTTGTTTAAACATACATCACTGGACACGCAGTGCATATACAAATCGTTGTTTCTTGAAACTTTAATAACTTTTTATTAAATGAAGAAATCGCAATAAATTTTTTTAATAGGGTCAAGTGTCTAAGTAATAAAATTAAGAAAATGTCATTGAAATCTATCCAGTAGTTTTTCCGTGATGCGCGCACAGAGCTCTACCACCAAGTAAAATATTATGTCGGTTCTATTTATGTAATCATTATTAAAATACTTGAGCCATTGAGCCATTGAGCGCTATCGCCCGCGCCTTTGTTGCCATATAATTTTCGTCATTTAATTTAATTAATCATTTATTCGGGGTAAATTTATTGCTTAGAATTTCCAAAATTATTCATAAATAAATAGATGTGACTCACGATACCTACTAACCCTGTTCTTATTACACACTGTATGTCAATTTCCTATTACAAGCATTGAATAATAAGGCTTTTTACTCGATAAATTACCATACTTACTCGGTGGTAGAGCTTTGTGCAAGCTCGTCTGGGTAGGTACCACCCACTCATCAGATATTCTGCCGCTAAACAGCAGTACTTTGTATTGCTGTGTTCCGGTTTGAAGGGTGAGTGAGCCAGTGTAATTACAGGCACAAGGGACATAACATCTTAGTTCCCAAGGTTGGTTGCGCATTGGCGATGTAAGCGATGGTTAACATTTCTTACAATGCCATTGTCTATGGGCGTTGGTGACCACTTACCATCAGGTGGCCCATACGCTCGTCCGCCTTCCTATAAAATAAAAAAAAAAACCATTCAGATGATAAAAAATCTAGTTATTCATTGTTTATTTATATATAATAATTTAACTATTTCTAATCAACGTGCTTATGTTTATTAAATTGTGTAAAATAATGTAAATTATTCAATTAAATAAATAATATTATGTACTTTGTACTTTGATTTCGCGGTAAGACGAAGCATATAATTATGATAATTCTTTCGCTAATAAACAATACGCTAGAATTTGGGTTCCTCTATATCTTGCGGTTTCCACTATATCTATGCTGACTGCCTCGTTGGTCTAGACTCTAGTGGTTCCAAGTAAGGAGGTCCTGGGTCCATCAATCCAAGTCGGGCTTAAGGCCGTTCATCTCCTGAATCCTTTCCTAAGGTTCATGGCAAATTGACCAAGTTAGGGATGACTAATATTTCTTACACTGATACCACTACTTTGATTGATCTATGGTAGGTAGTGGTGACCACTTACCATCAAGTGATCCGTTTCGATACGGAACCCACGCTATGTGAGTCCGACTCGCTCTGTTTCACTCTTATTACATTGTTATAAATAATTTAGTAAGACGTTAAATGCTAATTTTTTTATATTCACATATACTACGCGTAACGACCATTAAAAGTATTTTTATTAGATATTTTGACATGTATTTAATATGTTAAGCACAAATAAACAAAGATTATATAAATAAATTATTGTGAAAAAAAAATATATACAGTAATTATTTCCGGCAAACATATTTATAAAGTTTATTTACTTAAAGGTTATATTATAAAACATTTTTTGGTTGTATGGCTTTGCGTTGTTGAGTGGTACCACCTCGTCAGTCCCCCATGTAATTAGTAAGCTAGTCTAATTACATGCACAAGGGACATACCAACTTAGATGATTGGCGGCGTATTGAAGGTATTAGGAACCCCAACTAGTCCCATTGCTGGCCAAAGGTCTCTTCTTCAAAGCGTGGTGGAATAAACTCCAAAACCCATCAGCGGGATATTTAGAAAGTTACAGTAACTTTTACAAAAAACAATATATTACTGAATAGCACCGAAGCTTATAATGATCGTTTTTTTACAGTTATTTGAGAACCTCCAAAAACAAAATCCAAAAGTGTTTGACAAATTGAGGCTGATCCCTGGCGATGTACAAGAGGAAGGTTTGGGGATATCTGCTGAGCATTTGGCAGAATTGGAACGGGAATGTCAAA
The DNA here is from genome assembly GCA_963151315.1 of Nymphalis c-album. Classification (NCBI taxonomy): domain Eukaryota; kingdom Metazoa; phylum Arthropoda; class Insecta; order Lepidoptera; family Nymphalidae; genus Nymphalis; species Nymphalis c-album. The sequence goes on from OY720615.1 coordinate 2,711,833, forward strand.
TTGTTTTCAATAACGCTGCATGCGTCAGGTAACTATCCCTCCTTCAAGTGGGGGAAACGCGTCAGGGCGTTTTTCCAGCGAAAAAAAAAAAAAAGTTAACTATCCCTCAATATTTATTTTATAATGTTTCATATTATCATTATTAATTAACTTTTTATAATTATCGTTTTTACAATGTTGACTTACATTTCAATTTTCATGTAATTTTAGAATACCTATAAAAAGTAGGCAATTACCCAATTATTTATAATGACTCTTGTTTTATTGTGTATTTTTATTGTGCTACTTGTTGGTGTTGTCAAATAAATAAATTATCTTCTATTAAAATCGGTGTAGATAGAAAAAATGGCGAGTGGTGATATGGGACAACCCATTGGAACGAAGTACCTTTCTCTATATATATATATATATATATATATATATATATATATATATATATATATATATAGAGAAAGGTACTTCGTTCCAATATATATATATATATATATATATATATATATATATATATATATATATATATATAATACTAGCTGTGAACCACGGTCTCACCCGCGTATAATTAATAAAAATATAATGAATAAAAAGTAGCCTAGAGCCTTCCTCGATAACAAGACTATACGACACAAAAATGATTTTTAAATTCGAAGTAGTAGTTCCTGAGATTAGCGGGATCAAACAAACAAACTCTTCAGCTTTGTATATTAGTATAGATACAACTGTTATTTACTTGTTGGTAGGGCTTTGTGCCCGTCTGGGCGATAATCAGATATTCTACCGCTAAATAGCAATACTTTGTTCCAGTATTAAGGGTGAGTGACCCAGTGTAATAGACACAGGGAACATAACATCTTAGTTCCTAAGATTGCAGATGGATTGGCAATGTATGGTGTGTTAATATTACTTAAAGTAATGTTTGCGGGCGGTGGTGACCACTTGCCGTCAGTTAGCCCATTTGAATATGGAATTGACGCTTGTGACGTCAATAGACTAAATTTAATGACGTAGAATGTTTAGAAGTTGTTTTTATATTCATATGCATACTAATAAATACATAACATTAAAAAAATATATGTAATAGGTATAGCTAAAGTCAATTATCTTTAAACATAAATACAAATAATAAATATAAGTACTGTTTCAACCGCGACCGATTTATTTATTTATTTATTTATTTATTTACTTTTCCACATACCGAAAAAAACATTACAGTTGCCCAAGTCGTCTTTTTCGGGTTATTAACAATAGGAATACACAAAATTAAAAAAAAAAAAAATACAATAATACAAAAAATATAAAAATACAACAATACAAAATATAATACCATAAAACATAAGTAAAATAAAACAATATATTTTAAACTACCTAAGCTTACTATCTAACAAAAAAGTTATAGTATTTTTGAACTTAGCTGGTGGCGTATGAAACACATCAAGTTCCGGACACTCATGAGTGAGATCATTGAGCAAGCGCAGCGCACGAGTAAGCGGGGCCTGGCTTGCTAGCACAGTTCTACACTGTGGCAATGCGAATAATGTTCGGCGACGTGCAACTGCATAACCATCGGGCACATGCAGATGTACAGACTCTAATATAAAAGAATTGGTTTTACGCCCTTGCAGTAACTCCACTAAATAAACAATAAGACTTATGTTACGTCTGAGCTCCAGAGTGTTATAGCCGGTCATACCCAAAAGAAATAAACTGGGATATATTATAGGATAACCTACGAAATATCCATACTGTTTTTATATAACCACCGAATAAATTTCCTTTGAATACTTTCTACCATTTCTACATATTTCTTTTCATGCGGATTCCAAATAATAGAATTATATTCTAATTTGCTTCTCACGAAGGCGTTATATAAGATTTTAACTGCAGTAATGGATTGGAAATGATAAGCTAGCCTTAGTACAAAACCTAGAGTTCTAAATGATTTTTCACACACACTGTTTATATGACAACGGAATGATAAATCACTTGAAATCTTCATCCCGAGGTCTGTAACGGTTTTTACTCGGGATGTTCAATTCTTTTACGAAGTTTGCAATTAAAAAATTCTTCTTTAAGTATTGTGTACTTAAATAGCAGCTGAAGCGGCAGGGTTTTGCAATGTTTGAAGATGCCTATTTCGTTGCTAAAATACTTTCTTTTAATAGATTCTGATACTATTGTTTTTAGAATTTTTAACTGTAGTTTATAAATATTGGAAAGATGAGTGTTGTAAGTACGACCATAATTACTTAAGCCGTATTGTATGTATGATTGTGTAAAAGAGTTATATAACATTAATTTAATTTTGAATGGTATGCGTCGATTGAGAATGATTATATTTGCAAGAAATTTAATTTTTTTGTGACGTATTGTATATGATGGATCCAGCTAAATTTATTATTATTTGTAAGTCCGAGATATGATCCGATTGAAGCAGCGTGTTGGAATAAGATCCAAACCTTCTCCCCAAAGAGGTGAAGAAGCCTTAACCCAGCAGTGGGATGTTCACAGTTACTGTATTGTAAGAAATAAAATAAGAAATTGATTGAACTAAAATCTTATTTATTGTATTTTATTCCAGTTTCAAAATGCCGATCAGAGAAGCGGTGACCATGAATACTGTTGGGGTCCTGAAGACCTTGCAATTAGCAGAGAGGATGAAGAAATTGGAGGTAAACCATGATAAAAGATTATATATCAGAATTATATATTATAAATTCCAGTTTCTAGTACGTTTGTTAGAAATAATTAAACTGAAGTGTGAAGACAAGCACAGGGGCACACAATACGACGGGCTGGTGTTTTTCTATAATTTTTATGTCATATATTTACATATATATATATAACCACTAAAGTTACCTAACGGAAACTAAAAATTTAATCTCACCATTATTTTATATAATTATATTTGCTACTAGCTGATATCCGCGACTTTGTCCGCGTTGCTTGATATATTAACAAAGTTTTCTTAGGTACGAAGGAAATATCATCAAAAATGCCACAAGCAAAAATATACTTTGTTTAAACATATATCACTGAACACGCAGTGCATATACAAATCGTTGTTTCTTGAAACTTTAATAAGTTTTATTAAATAAAGATATCGCAATAAAAATTTTTTTGATAAGGGCCAAGTGTCTAATAAATAAAATTTAGAAAATTTCATTGAAATCTATCCAGTAGTTTTTCCGTGATGCGCGCACAGCTGCAGACCTCTATCATTTTATTTATATATATATATATATATATATATATATATATATATGTATACAATAAATAACAATACTTCAACTAAGGTAAATAAGTATTTAAAAATAATGTCGTAAATATATCTTAACCACAAATAAAAACTTACTTCACGCTTAGAAGATTTTGCGTTGTATTATAAATTTATATATTATTTAACCTGCTGCTGCGAACGTAGCCTGTCTCTTACACGCGGTCAGGTACCATACACTCAAGAACAATTTATATAAGTTTTACCAAACATTATAATTAAGTCCACATATATTTTTTTTTTTATAAACCATATTTATGTTTCCTTGCTCAGGTCTTTGTGCACGTTTCAACGGCATTCTGTCATGATGGTGTCGAAGTCCTCGAAGAAAAGATGTACCCCTCAAAACATAATCCCTTTGACGTGATCGAATCCTTGAAGTGGATGGACGATGAGCTACTGGCTTCTCTTCAAGAAACGTAAGTAAGAAGTATATGGTTTTCCGAAACAGTGGGGAGTATCTGGGACTCGCCAAACATCGGGTAAACCCACTAAAAAAAAAACAGCGCGGTATCCTCTCTGTCATAACGAGAAGCGCCACGGGATCGCTTGCGCATGCTACCGTCACGAGGTGATCGTACAACTACATAACTTATGGTACCTCCTACCAATCTCGTACATATTTACGTACATTCTGCTACATTACTGTTCCTTACGTCTAATCAGCTCATAAATCCACATATCCTGGGTATAAATCAGAGTTTGGTTCAGTAAAAAATATTGGATTTTTTTTTTGTAAAGTAATTCTCATTCGAAGCAGCCCGGATTTTCAGAAAAGATCTACTGTGTAATCATTGACATACACTTAGAACACGTTAATTTTAATCGAAGATTCCTGAGGCCCTGTCCAAGTTGACATTCTACAATCGTAAACGCTAATAGAAAACTAAACAAATGTATGAGAGTGACCACGTGACTTATCGTTGAGAGATGTCATTCTCATACATTTGTTTAGTTTACGATTGTAGAATGTCAACTTGGCTAGGGCCTCTGATCCGGTTGGACCAGTTTTTCATTTTAAATTAATCATGCGGCGATGAATTAAATCTTGTCAAAAAATCTCCCTGGCTTTCAACAATTCCTACACAAGCAACGTGGATAAAGCTGATCCTCTCAAAAGCCTTAGCAGTGGAATATTCAAAGGCTGTTACTGTACGTTAACTCATACTTTCCAGATTAATCAGGCCATACCCAAATACGTATGGATATACCAAGTGCCTGGCTGAGCAGATTCTCACATCATTTGTAGGAAAATTTCCCATCGCAATCGGCAGACCTTCGATCGGTGAGTTCGTGCATTATATTTCTAAAATGACTCATATAAATAATTTCATTATTTTCGAAGTTTAAAAACTAAGTTTAATTATTTTTTTTTGTAGTAAAAGTAGACGGACGATCATATGGGCCACTTGATGGTAAGTGGGCACCAACGCCCATAGACATTGGCATTGTAAGAAATATTAACCATCGCTTTTATCGCCAATACGCCTCCAGCCTTGGAAACTAAGATGTTATGTGATTTTTGCCTGTAAATACATTGCCACCACAATACCAAGTATTTTGTTTTGCGGTAGAATATCTGATGAGTGGTTATGAGATGGTGGTGGTGGTTAGTACCCAGATGAGCATGCACAAAGCTTCACCACCACGGTCAATTTTATTCTGTCAAGTTGTGATATATTTGGTGAAAAGAGTGAGTGATAGCTTTGAGACGAAAACGAATTAATTTATGCGAAGAACTTTTATTTCTGTACATATAATTATAATTATTGAAATTACTATCAATAAGACATAAGACTTAAATAATATTATAATCAAGAACTGTTTATATCTCTCATCTCAGTCTCATCTTTATGGTTATAATTTTTATTCTTTACAGTGATACCAGCAGCTAAGGAACCCATGCCAGGCTGGATAGACAATATAAATGGGCCAAGCGGTGTTGTGTACGCGGCGTCTAGAGGCAAGTTCATTCATGAATCAAAACTTATTTGATGAACTTTATTGCGTGTATAAACGTACACGCAATAATCCATATCTAACAAATGAGTACCTATACACATTTTTCTATAATGTCTAACTGAAATAACACACAAATATATTATTTACTTACATAATTAAAAATCTCGGTGATGAGGATTGAAAACTCAAAGCTGGTTTTCGGGGAGAAGAGTTTGTTTTTTGGGGAGATATCTCATCCCACTTGATAGAGGATCATAAGGTCCTCCAGACCGATTTCGGCCACGGCGGCCAATCTCCAGAGAGAGACTAGCCAACTGCGCAGGAGATATTATAGTGCACAAGTGTGTGCGCAAATACAGGTGCACTCTCTTTTCCTTAGCTCTCATAATCCGATGGGACGGCAATCCAACACGACCGGAAAGAGTTCAGGCGCAGGACCAACGGCTTAACGTGCTTTCCGAGGCACGGGAGTGTACACACTTCCAACTTGCAGACTCCGGGCTGCTACTGACAGTTTTCTGAAAGAAAACCTCAATAACTATTTATTGGCCCGACCTGGGAATTGAACCCAGGACCACCGAGTCTGCGGCCTTATATCAAGCCACTAGACCAACGAGGCAGTCAAATCATTACTAGATTAAAATAATGCTGCGTTGAGACTAGGCGAGATGGCTTACTAGTTTTTAAATCTTTTATTTTAAAGAGGGGTTTTCCTTTATGTAAATGCGACCCTCATGGTGAACACAAACTATAACTTTATACATCACTTAATTATATTTATTCTAGATAATACCATCATTAATTTGTACAGAACTTGCTTGCAAACTCCGCCATCAGTATTCCGAGCATTATTACTATTGGTCTTCTATGGTGTGATTAACAATACAATTAGGAGACAGCTTACCCATAAGAAAACCAAAGTCGTTTAATGGGATTTGTCCGAAAGCTGTGAAAATAGAAGACCTGCTGATGTTTGCACTAAAGGTTTTTTTCATAATCCAGTCTGCATTGTTGTATACCACCTCTTAGCAAGCGATTGTCAACCCATTAGTTAGACCACGGGCCACACCCAGGGCAAGCACCACTGAATTACATAACCTCAATTTGCGTTTATAATTCGTCTTGAAAAACAACATGGCTGCCATAGATTTCAACCAATGATATCGCGTCATATCCGTTGTTGTTTGTTAGTGTTCTTCTGTTGTTGGAATAGACTTCATGGTAGTATTTTCTTTTTTTTTCAGGAGTGCTACATTCAATGTACTGCACAGAAACAACGAAAACCGACGCCGTTCCTGTCGATATTGCTATTAATGCTCTGATTCTGTTGGCATATTTTACTGCAATTGAAAGGTAAGAATAAATTAAGGTCTTTTTTTTTAAATCTGTTCAGTAGTTTAGGTGTGAAAGAGTAACAAACAAACAAACTCACATACGCATTTATAGTATTAGTAAGGATAAGTTATATTATGACTCATGTATTTTCCATTGATTCGAACATAGATATTTTTAATACAAGTTTAAAAACTGCATATTTTACTTAAATAATTAATTCATTGATTAAGGCGATTAACACACGGCACCGCGCACCGACGCGGTAGGCAGTGAAGCGGATCTCATGTCGTATTGGGGTCTAATAAATACGTTTATGCCTAACACACGTACACCGACCGACCGCGCGGTCGAGCGGTGTTCTCACCGCCACCACGCTGATGTCTGCGCAAAGCGGCGGCGCCTCACACACGGGCCGCCACATAACCGCGTGAATAATCGTTATTGCCACCACTTCAGCATCCATTATTGAGAATGTCTTTGATCAAACTGGTCAAAACCGCGTTAAATCCATCAGCGCGTACAGGCGCGTAAACCTTAGCGCGTAAGCCTTACCGCGCGGGACACTGCTACGAAATCCGCTTTACCGCCGCCCTCCGCGGCGGTGCGCGGTGCCGTGTGTTAGATACTTCCCTTTCGCGCTGTAGGTCGTGGGTTTAATTCCCACCCAAAACAGACATTTGTGTTCATGAACATATCTGTTTGTCCTGTGTCTGGGTGTAATTATCTATATAATTATGTATTTACAAAAGAAAACTAGTATAATATGTAGTATACCAGTTGTCTGGTTTCCATAGTACGAGCTCTGCTTAGTTTGGGAACAGATGGCCTTGTGTGAATCATTTCCCAGGATATTCATCATTATCATATTCTATATTATCATATTTTTCATTCTATTATTCTATTATTAATAAGAAAAAAGCATTATTTTTAAAAATACGAATTGCGATTTTTGCTTATATTTTTTTTAGTACCCCAAAAAGAAATGTGTCCAAAAAACATCTTGTAAGTTGATGATCGCTTGCGTATTTTATACTAACTCAATGTCGCATTTATAAGTTACGATGGCCGATCCCATTTGTTTTTTTCTGAACAGTTCTTCATTTATAACTCTTGATGCTTCCAGGCCGAAGGACATCAGAATATGTAATATTACTCAATCTGGTATAAACGCAATTACTTGGAAGGAAACCTCAGGCTATTGTGAGTATGTTTTTGGAAAAAATTTGTGATCGCGTAAAGATATTCGACCATAATCAGTATTGAAAATGTTAGGAAAACATATATTGAATTAGAATTTAGCGACATTTTTTTCCACTCTGACAATGCTCATTAATGCTGCCAATAAAAAATATGTCACTAAACTCACTAGTTTTATATCTCTTCCACATTTTATTCCATTCTGGCAACACTAAACCTCATTGCTGCCAACAAAAAAACTGGCATTAGACTTGGTAGTTCTATATCTTTTGAACAATCAGAAAATTACATGAAATAACAATGATTTTTATGTATACTGTATGCATATCAAAGAATCGTAAGCTCCTAAGGGGGGGATCCCAAGCCATCCCGAAGGAAGTATCTAGTTCTAAAATTACAAACCCGAACAGCTTCTTTCTGGAAGAGTATAAGCCATTTCTATTAATATGTCTTAAGGCACTTCGATTACATTATTTCCATTATAATGTTGTCTATCAGGAAACGTTAGTCAGCGTCAGGTAAAAATCGTACCCCACTGGTTTATCTTTTAATATTTTTCAGGGGAGAAGTATTTAGCTGAATACCCATTGTCATATAGCCTATGGTATCCCGTAGCGACTGGAAAAAATTACAAATTTGAACATGAAATAGCAGTTTTCTTCACTCAAAAACTACCAGCTTACTTCATAGATTTAATTTTGTTTATCCTGGGACAAAAAACATTGTAAGTTATAATAAAATATTTTATTATTACTATAATAACACACACGCAAACACACACACACACACACACACACACACACACACACACAGAGAGAGAGAGAGAGAAGAGAAGAAATACGTAATTAACGATTTGAAATTAATTTTCATAAGATACCGTAGGGTTTACCGATCTTATATGTGGCCTAGCATTTGCGCCATCGCATGTTCTCCATCCAAAAATGTACAGACAGAACCAATAGATTTATATAGTAGTATATAGATGAAGTAAATAACATGAAAGTTATGTCATGGAGATCTATGTATCTAATGGCCGAATACTGAAACGTCTTTCAAATATGAAGTGGGACTTAATTATTTGGAACGCCATTAATTTCAAATTTCGCATACTAAATTTTGAAATTAATGACGTTCCAAACAATTAAATCCCACTTCATATTTGAAAGACGTTTCAGTATTCGGCCGTAATCTATGTAGCGATACATACATAGGTTTTATCCATGTTTTGTAATCTTTGTAGTGTAAAGAAAGGTAGTAAGTGGTGAGGGTTCTACTCCATTATAAGATGTGACTTGATCTAATGTTTGCAGTATGATAAATATATCGAAGCGGCTCGACGCTGGCATGGAAGTATTGGAATATTATACAGTTAGGGATTGGACATTTAAGAACGACTACTTCAGATCTTTGGAGACTAGAATAACAAAGGAAGAACGTGAAATATTTAATACAGATATGATGGTACGTATTGTTTAAGATTCATTTAATAACTAGGTTACCTAGGTAGATCGCAAACGATCCCGTGGCGCTCCCCTAAGACGGGAAGGGTACCGCTGGTTTTTTAGTGGATATTCCGATGTCCGGGGTGCACTCGTTGCCCTGGACATACGGCGAGTCCCACATACCCCCCCCCCATGTTACCAGTGGGGGGAAACGCGTCATGTTTTTTCCAGCGTAATAAAAAAAAGGTAAATTCATAATGATCGCTTAACGTCTACCCTGATATTTTACGGTGACATATTCTACATAATTAGATGAGATTACAGCAGCTGGGTCCAACTGTGGGATATTTGTTGTAGTGGATTCGTAGAATTTTCTATAGGGTTTGAACCCAGGGTCTCGTGATCTACGCCCTTATAGCGAGCCACTAGACCAGCGCCGCAGTCGGACAGTTATGTGTATTAAAAAATGCACTAAATTCGATTCAAAGATAATAATAATAATAGTCCTTCAGACCGATTTCGGTCACGGCGGCCAATCTCAAAAGAGATTAGCCAACTGCTCAGGAGATGGGATGGCAATTCGACACGACCGGAAAGAGTTCAGACGCAGGACCGCGCTTTACGTGCTTACCGAGGCACGGGAGTTTACACTCATCCAACTTCCAGACACCGGGCCGCTACTGACAAATTTCGACACAAAATCTCAATAACATTTTATTGGCCTAACCTAGGGTTCGAACCCAGGACCGCCGTGTCTGCACACTTACATGTAGCCACTAGGCCATACAGATAGGTCTGGCTACTAGACACCTATTGTTTATTTTGTTGTGTTTATTTATTTCAGTCGATAAATGTGGATGAGTATATGAAGTATTATATAAAAGGCATGCGAGAGTTCTATTGTAAGGAAGATGATTCAACTTTGCCTAAAGCCAGGAAGCTTCACAGAAGGTCAGTCAAATAAAAATATATTTAAAGCTCCCCCCCCCTTAAGCTTCGCATGCGTAGAATAAGGGTCTACATATAATGATCTACTTGGTGTTATAGCTTTGTGCAAGCTCGTCTGGGTAGGTACCACCCACTCATCAGATATTCTACCGCAAAACAGCAGTACTTCGTATTGTTGTATTCTGGTTTGAAGGGTGAGCGAGTCAGTTTAATTACAGGCACAAGGGACATAACATCTTAGTTCCCAAGGACGATTGGACGTGCATTGGAGATGTAAGCGATGTTAATATCATATCAATGTCATTTTGAATTAAAAAACTTAATTAACGAAAATAGAACCTTCTGATAACTCACTAACGTCGACATATATGTTCAAATCAAATTCAAATTACTTTATTCAACATTAAAGTATTACACTTATTTATTGATAGTCAAGCTAGAAACTACCACTTTTACGGCCGAAACTGAAACGTCATTCAAATATGAATTGAAACTTAATTATTTGAGACGCCGTTTATTTAAAATTTCGCATACTAAATTTGAAATTAATGGAGTAATTAAGTCCCACTTAACATTTGAATGACGTTTCAGTATTCGGCCATTAGTCAGATAATAAAGAATAGTTATTAAATATAGTGTTAGTTTTGACTCGTGTACGAGTGACCTATACATGAGTTATCATGAGTCAGTAGAGCGGTGTTCGAAATAGTGTTGCAGAACTATCGATAGCTGACCATTTTAACCAAATACCTATCGATACTATCGTTACTATCGATACAATCGATAGCATTGCTGTTATCAATAGTATTGTTCATGGTGAGCTATCGATACTATCGAGAATATCATCAGTATTGACACGTGCCAATAATAACGATAAACTATCGATAAAGTATCGATACTATAATTTACACCTAGTACACAAGTACTAGTACACAAGTTCGAAATCATTGTATTGAGATCATTCGACCGTGCCGCACGTGCACACTGGTCATTGACCGTATCGGACAAACAAATTATACATAGTACCTCTGCAACATATAATTAATTATATTGATTAAGATGAATATAAATGTATAATTATATAAAGTTTTTTTTTTCAGATTGTATTACCTCCACGTTACTTTTAAGACAATTGTATACGCGTTATGTGCGTACCTAATATATTGCATTTTTGTAAAATTATTTTAATTATTAAGAATTTTTTTCAATATTATGTAAAATGAGGTGGTTAATAAAAATAATTTATTATATTATATACTTTGTTTTATTATTTCTTTTGGATTACTTGGTGGTAGGGCTTAATGCAAGCTCGTCTGGGTAGGTACCACCCACTCATCAAATAATCTACCGCAAAACAGCAGTACTTGGTATTGTTGTGTTCCGGTTTGAAGGGTGAGTGAGCCAGTGTAATTACAGGCACAAGGGACATAAAATCTTCGTGCCCAAGGTCGGTGGCGCATTGGCGATGTAAGCGTTGGTTAACATCTCTTACGATGCCAATGCCTATGGGCGTTGGTGACCACTTACCATCAGGTGGCCCATACGCTCGTCCGCCTTCCTATGCAATAAAAAAAATATATATATTAATTAATTGTTACAAAGTTCTTCTTTCTTTTTAATCTGCTTTTTTTTTTAATTTTTCGTTATTTTTTTTACTCATTTCAGCTCTTAATAATAACTAAACAGCACTTTAAGAAATATTATATACTCATAAATTAAATAATAATTCGTCAAATGTAAGAGAGAAGTATAGGATTTAAGCACAACAATCTTTACCTTTCTTAAAAAAAACTTTTTTAACTCTGGCCACACACATAAGACGACAGATTATGTAATCAACCTAGAAGCGACGAAGGAGGTTTTAAATTTACGTGACATAACTGTCAACTATTTAACAACTTTAATACACAACGTCAAAACAATAATATTTAATAATATTTATTCTATCCAAAATGTTTCGTAAAATAATATCTAGAAATTATTCAAGTTTAAATAAAAAGGATTTTCGATTAGAGAAAACGGGAACTCATACAAGAAAAGTTATTTCAAAGTAACGCATTGCTTATTCGATATGGACGGGACTGTTTTAAGTGAGATATACTTTATGAAATCATTTATAGGAAGTAATGATGATAGTATGTTCTCTTGGCTATTTCTCAAAGGGCACCTGCACTGAACAGTGTACGCGTAAACACAGGCGCAGTCCATTCGTTCACTTTCATAATCTGATGGACAGCAAATTCGATACGACCGGAAAAAGAGGCGTATCGCCAATGAATTCAGACGTAGGATAGAAGCGCAGACCATAAGGATTTCGTGTGCCGATTCCATGTGGGGTCTGCCCCCAGTTTAGTTCGTAGTTGGCAGCGCTGGTGTCATTCTCCGTCTCTCTTGCTCTTGTAGTTAAAATTCACTGCGCTTCAAAAACGGTCCGAAAAGTAAGAACACAATGACGTTTGTGAGGTTATTTCAATTTAGTATGGTTCAAACCTGTTATTGTACATTTCCTATGTCTTTCTGTCATTAATGGCGTAAGATCCTGTGTGAATGTTAATACAATCTAAACCGCACTTTATTGCTCGGGAACAAAGCATAGTTTAGGTTGAAATCGTTAAACCGTTTTACATCGTTTTATTCATTATGTGGTCGTTGCCACACTTGAGTATTGTTTTTGTTCGTGACGCGTTTTCTAGTATTATAGTTGATCGAAGACACTGGAATAACGTGATTCGCTTTGCAATGCGTAAGAGGGAGTCAGTTGCAGCAGCGCGACTGCCACGCCGCCAAGCGGCATTTTGGGTCGCTGAAAGTTTTTCTTCAGAGCGCCCAAAGGACTGCGCTTCTACTTCTGAATTCTATGGTATTGCCAAGAGCGTTACGTTTCCAAGGCACGGGAGTAGACATACAGCAATGTTTAGTATTTTTGTAACGGTTTGAAGGGCGAACCAGTGTGCAAGCACGAAGGACATTGTATCTTAGCGTCTGAGGTTGGTGGCGCAATGACGATGTAAGGTAGGGTAGGTCTTCTTCCAGTGCTAATATCACCTTCCTATTTTATATAAAAAGATCCAAACTCTAGGTTCATTCTGAGACTTTTTGTCAGTTATCTATCCTGTATCTATAATCTCTAGATTCTGAAGTTATATACCATAAAATGATAAAGCAAATATGCGAAAAGTATAACCGAGTATATACAAAAAAATTACAAGTCAGGGTAAGTGATTTATGTACTTTAAAATGGACTTATGTATAGTGTTTAGTTGTCATTTTACATTTACTAAAAAAAAAACAATTGACTGTGAGTCAGTCAAACTTATCTGGCCAGAAGTTTGACATTCGACGACGTAAGGTCCGTTTTCATCGCTTTTAAAATTAGTTTACGCGATCAATCCATAATGGCCAGTTATCATTAAAAACAGCCGCCGTGATCGAGGAAAGGACATCAGCCTTATGTTCGAAAAAGCAATTATATTTTAATGAATTTACTCCGTTCGACACGATATTTTCTTTGTCAGCCAATCTTAATCCACTACTAGACCTCTACCACGGTGCCAAAGCTTCTGGTTTCTTTTGGCATCCAATAGTGTCCCGCCATCAGATCGTCTTTCCACCTGGCTAGGCGCTCTTGCGTTTGCCGATCTGCAGTAGAGTGGAGCTCTACGACTCCTACGGCCACGCCTCAATCTGAATGCAATAAAAATAATAAGAAAATGACTTTAAAAGATATATCGACTGCGCTAATTCAAAACTTTGCAGATGTACGGCGTAACTGATAGACAAATTTGTGAAACTGTAGTCAATGAATTAAAAATGCCAATATCTATCAATGAATTTGAAAAGCAATTGGGTGATTTAGCTGTGAAACTGTTGCCGAGCGCGCCGTTACAAAAAGGTTATTTGTTTTATTGTAAGAGGCAGCAAACTAGCAGGAAGCTCACCGGGTATCGGTTCGGAAAAGTTATCGGCGAAAGATGATTCAATAGAATGGTTATGCGAGCCAGAAAATGGCTAAAAGTTGAAAAGTATTTTACAGTATATGATTTTATTTGAGGAAAAATTCCACTATTGCTCCACTTCTGGACATGCCTCCTATTCTCTCAAGGTTTGAAGCTGATTCACCAACACTTTATTCCATTGTAGATTGGTGAATGCAAGTACACAATGCAGGCTTCCTAAATAAATAAATAATCCTGGTTGGAATAGGCTCTATGATGTTTTATTTAGCCGTCGCGCGAAATGAATTATTTCGTTCAGGAATCCAAATTAATATAAAAGCTGAGCGTCTATCCTAACTAATATTATAAATGCGAATGTGTGTTTATTTGTTACGCTTTCACGCCTAAAAAATCTTTCACCGATGGAAAGCTACATTATCATCGAGTAACATAGTCAATATTATTATCCCCGTATTCCCACGGGAACAGGAAATACGCGGATGAAACCGCGGGAAAAAGCTGGTACTAAATAAATACAGATTATATTTGTCTGTTTATGTTTGATTATTATATAACTCGGTTCTTCCCCCACGATTCAGGTATAGAAGTATCCCTGCGTGCAAATCAAAAAGTCTAGGTCCAAAAATTATATTAATTAAAGTTGTAACTTAGGAGCAGAACGTCTGCTAATTCATCTTCACGACAGCAAGATTCCAACGGCGTTAGCGACAAATTCGACTGAGCAAGCGGTTAGACTTCATGCGACGGCCAGACCTAAGCTGTTCGGTTTATTTCATCACAAGGTATGTATCCAGGTTTAGCCAACTGAGAAAAATATTTTGACTCTCGTTACGGTGAGAAGGCATGACTTCAGAAATTTCAGGTACAAGATCAAGATTTCTGCAGCTGGTCCAGCTGTTCTTTTATCCAATGTACAGCGTATTAATAAAACAATAACTTTTAAACTGTCTTGAATCAGATACATTTTCTCGGTGGTAGGGTAAGTCTGGACAGGTACAACCCACTCATCAGATATTATACCACAACACAGCAGTACTTTGTATTATTGAGTTCCGGTTTGAAATGTGAGTGAGCCAGTGTGATTACAGGCACAAGGGACATATCACAACTAAGTTCCCTATTTTGGTGGCGCATTGGCGATGTAAGCGATGGTTCACATTTCTTACAATGCCATTGTCTATGGCCCATAATATGCTCGTTACCTATATTATAAAAAATATAAAAAAAACAATGTAAGAGAGAAACTATACTTAACTTATTCATATTAAATTAATAAGAAAATTAAAGAACGAACTCGAACTAAAATTAAAACTATTAAATATCCCATCGCTGAACAAGCTCTCGGGAATTTCATGATTATTATCTTCGCCTTGATGACGTCATTATGTATGTACTGAGAAGAAGGATAAAAACAAAGCTGCATATCTCATAAGAATAAAATATTATTTTATACTTTCTGAGTTTGATACAGAATTAGATAGTTTAGCATTCTTGTTTATATTTAGGTAAGCGTGACGGATCCAGAAGTGTCCCGAGGGAAGCCGAAACCTGACATATACCTGGTGGCTGCATCCAGATTCCCTGACAAACCGAAACCAAAACAGGTTGGAATTATTTATGGAAAATTCTCCCCCTGAAAATCTATAGCTATCTTCTTTATAAAGCACTAGCTGATACCCGCTACTTCGTCCGCGTTGCTTGATATATTACAAACAAAGTTTTCTTATGTACGAAGGAAAAAACATCAAAGAGATCGCAAGCAAAAATATACTTTGTTTAAACATACATCACTGAACACGCAGTGCATATACAAATCGTTGTTTCTTGAAACTTTAATAACTTTTAATTAAATGAAGATATCGCAATCATTTTTGTTTTTAATAAGGGCCAGGTGTCTAAGAAATAAAATCTAGAACATTTCATTGAAATCTATCCAGTATCCGTCATGCGCGCACAGCTGCAGACCTCTATCATTTTATTTATATAGATTGTAGACGCGTTTTCGCGTATTTGTATTAATCACATTAAATTAATTTTCAAAATATAATCAATATTGGTGAGAATCGAACCTGCAGTATTTACATCGCTTAACCCGTAAGCCATTGTGGAATTGACGCTGTATAATCTTGTACAATATAAAAGCGCTTCAAAAACGACCCGAAATGTAAGAACACAATGACGTTTGTGAGGTTATTTCAAATTAGTATGGTCCAATCATAACTTATTGCTAAGGAAATAAGGTTGAATATGGAACAACCGTTATTGTACATTTCCTATGTCTTTTTGTCATTCATGGCGTAAGATCGTAAGAGAATGTCAACACAATCTAAAGCGCACTTTATTGCTCGGGAACAAATCATAGTTTACGTTGAAATCATTAAACTTTTACATCGTTTTCTTCATGTTACGGTCAGTGCTACATTTGTGTATTGTTTTTGTTCATGACGCGTTATCTAGTAGTATTGTTGATCGAAGAATTTTATAAAAGAAATTTCAATATAATTTTTAATATTACAGTGTCTTGTATTTGAAGACTCATCAGTTGGTGTGACATCTGCGATAGAAGCAGGAATGCAGGTAAATTTGATCTATTTATGATATAATGGTCCTCCTGACCGATTTCGGCGCACCGGCTAACTGCGCAGGAGATATTATAGTGCACAAGTGTGTGCGCAAACACAGGTGCATTCCCTTTTCCTTAGCTCTCATAATCCGATGGGACGGCAATCCGACACGACCGGAAAGAGTTCAGGCGCAGGACCAACGGCTTAACGTTCTTTCCGAGGCACGGGAGTTCCAGAGAGAGACACTTCCAACTTCCAGACTATATATGATATAAAGTTGCATCAAAAAGTTTTTATATTTCTATTTATATTATGATGAATTCTGTACAAGCCTGTTTGGGTATCGTTTGGTACCCGATGAGTGTTTTTCAGTTATACGAATCGACAAAATAGTTATGCTGGTGGTAAACAGTTTTGGTAATGACCTTATTTGGTGTTACGGTTTTGTGCAAGCTCGTCTGAGAATATACCACCCACTCATCAGCCTTAAGGAATTAGTTTTGTTGTGTTCCAGTTTGAAGGGTGAGTGAGTCAGTGTAACTACTGGCTCAAGAGACATGGTAGTGCCCAAGTTTAGTAAAGCATTGGCTATATAAGGAATGGAATATGCGGTGCTGATCACACCAGTAGGTTTTTTTTTATAGGATGGGTAGACGGTATACTGGCCGCCTGATGGTAAATGGTCACCAACGCCCTTACACATTGACAGGGTAAGAAATGATTATCAACGCTTACATAGCCAATGCGTCACCAACATTGTGATCTAAGATGTTATATCCCTTGTGCCTGTTAATAACAGGCACTGACTCACTCACCTTTCAAACCGGAACACAAAAATACCAGATACTGCTGTTTTGCGGTACAATATCTGATAAAATGGTGGTATCTACCCAGTCGAGCTTGCACAAAGCTCTACCACCAAGTAAAGGTGGACCTGATTGAATACTTTTAACCCGCTTTAAAACAAGTGATGCCAATTTAATATCATACCCAGGTAGTCATGATTCCTGACACTCGTCTGGATCGGGAACACACACGACACGCGACAATCGTCATCCAATCCCTCATGGACTTCAAGCCAGAGCTATTCGGGTTACCGCCATTTGATGATACTCCAAGACGATACAGCATAGTTGAAGAGAATCCACCGTAATTCAGTAGGGTATTCTTTAAGAACAAAAGACTCACCATGGAAAAAGGTCGTATAATATCACAAAGCGTAACGCGACATTGATCATAATAATACAAAAAAATCAAATATATACGCATCAAATCACGCCTCAATTGTATATCACCATAAGTTGAACAATATTTTATGGATGAATAATAATAAATAATAATAACATGCCTTTCTACAGTGTGTTTTAAACGATAATTATTAAACTATTATCGAAGTGTCAAATAACTTTAATGTTTCATTTATGTGCCAAGTTTGCTCGTATCTGTTACTTATTGGATAACTTAAAAGTTAAAAATTAAGTTATTTGCGTTTATTGTCACTAGATGGCGCTGTTCTCAATACAAATAGTAATTAACGTCAAAGCTATCGAATAATTGAAATATAACATGTAATATTTATTGTTAATTTACAATTAAAGAACAAAGGAAAAATATTGTATATTAGTTTTTTTTTTAAATATTAAAATTTATATTAATTTATAACACAAATTAAACTTTTTTTTGACTTTTTTTTTTTAATTACATTAAAACCTTAACTAAATACAAATAACATTTAAAAATAATTATTATACAAGTCGTGACCACGTGGAATGGTGGCAAGAACGCTAGCAGCATTTCCCCTTTGAATCGCAATTCCGATTCTCTGGGCGAAAAATGAACCAGCTCTCCTGTCACCAGTGGAGGCAATAAGGCGGGGAGTGATATTTTGGATAAATTTTTGGCACTATTACTCCAAGGTCCAAGCGTTACAACGGCAAACGGAACAAAAATATAATTTGGAATAAGAGACGAATATTTGTTACGTTTGTTCGTTTCAGCTTTTTCGGCGGCAGCTCCGGCTTTCAACATTGTTTCCCTGATATGAGACGGGGGCCAGTATATCAACACATGTTGCGTCCCACACAAGGACCCGTCCCCGTTCCCAGGGAACCAATGTCAGTCCATCAGGTCTCTTGCCATCATCACGACTAATTCCATGAGGCTCAATAAGAGCAGGAACGTCAATGGTGGCAAGAGCCCTTTTATTAATTAAAACTTAATTAAAATTTAATTAGACGACTTTAAACCATGGAAATTCTTATCTCAAGACATTTCGTAGAGAACGTAATCTTCGCTTTCTTTAGATGAGAGATGAGTCACGGGGTAGCTAGCTGAAAGGCGATTAACACACGGCACCGCGCACCGCCGCGGTAGGCGGTGAAGCGGATCTCATGTCGTATTGGGGTCTAATTAATCCGTTGATGTCTAACTCACGTACACCCACCGACCGCGCGGTCGAGCGATGTTCTGTCTGTGATCAAACTAAAATTAATTAATTAATTAGTTAAATCCATCAGCGCGTACAGGCGCGTAAGCCGCCTTACCGCGCGGGACACCGCTACGAAATCCGCTTTACCGCCACCACCCTCCGCGGCGGTGCGCGGTGCCGTGTGTTAATCGCCAAACTGGTTTGTGGCGGTTTTAGTCACTGTATTACACTACACTGTGTCACTACTACAAACGCAACAATATCTCCAGGCTGATTTATACCTTCAAGTTTTTCATTCCACATATATTTTATACTTCAGTTATGTATATTTGATATAAGCGTACATATAGTAATAACTTCATATTATTTGCTATGAATATATGCTTAAATATCACAGTCAACCTGTAGTTGTAAATTTTTCAATCAAAAAGTATTTATATGTTGCAAGCGCTCTCCACCTTTGGCTGTATAGTCACTTTCCATCGGCTGTGATAAAAGTCAAGCGCTAGTTTATATATTTAAAAAAAAATAGACACTGGTGAAAAAATAAAAATAAATCACACACATTGACAGCTAATCAATCATTTACATAACACATTGACAGATGAAGTTTTATACATATATATTTGTTATAATCGTTATATTTTTACATGAAATCGGTACGGACGGTAATCCCGAGTTATTTACTGAGAGCGGTCTAGTAACGCCGAATCCATTATCGATTGGATTAATATTTTTCATAAAGATAAATAATACGTCAAATGATAATGACTACAATATAGAAATAACTCCAGATATATGCTGTATACGAGATGCTGGAGAATTGAATTGTGATTATTTGAATATTATAGGAGGATGTTCTGATTATATATCAAAAGGTAGGTTTGGAGACAAAGATAGAAGAGTTTTATTTCACAAATTAACCAAAAAGTTATTATTGATTAGGTAATTTATAAAGACTTAAATATTATTCTCTTTCTCTTTCATTCTTCAATTAATTAAATAAAAATGACTCCTTCTTTCTTTATCTGTTTGATCAACTACTAAAATAGCTTAAATTTCATTAAAATAATTATAGACTGCAAGGGATTGTGTTTGTTGTTATTATTTTTAAAGGCTACTTCAAATAGTAGTAAGTAGAGTACAGCTGTTGGCTAGGAAGTAATACCCTTTTATATTATATATTTCTCATGCTTAATATATATATTTTAGGTGAAGTAAAAACTTTAAGCGTTGCTGCGCCTCTGTTAGATGTCTATGGGCGAAATGGTGTCTGTAATGTGTTCATTGATTCAAAAACAAATAATGGTCCGAATAAAAGAGACGCTATAAAATTTCATTTCGATACAACAATAGAAAATAATGATTTTAAGATTGTTGGTAAATTAAAGAATTGTAAAAATAGAGACGAAGATCCGTTAAACGATTGTAGACCAGTCAATTGTGATACTTATTACAATGGTAAGAAGCCTTATTTTAGCAGGAAGCATAAAAGATGTATTGTCGTACCTCCATGCGTTTCTGATGATGAATCTGAATATCCAACTGTTATATATAATCCGATTAGTAATCAATGTGATGAAGAATCAATAAATGAAAGAGATTTAGAAGATGTCAAAGAGTTAAGTAGAGATGGAGGGAACAGACAGGCTAAAGACGTCTTAATCGTAAGTAAATTCGAGCCTAATGCCACAGAATTTGTCGACGCAATTGATTTAATAGATAACGTAATAAGAATAACGACATCAATACCAACGAAACACAACGTTGAAGCTGAAAAAAAACAAGTTAAAAATTCTTGCACAAATTCGTTTTGGAAAAGATATTTCATGGACAATAAGTGGACTTTGATTATTCTCAGTGCTGTCGTTACAATACAATGTTTTTTGATTTGTACGATGTTTTATTGTTTGACTAAAACGTGTAGCTGTTTTGAGGAGAAGAAGGTTGTTAGTAAGTTTTTCAACTACCGTCAAGACGTATCAGTTACGACGCCATTAATTGGTACAAGTAATATTGATATCGAAACAGATTTTCAATACTTAAGCGAAACGTCTAATAACGCTGAGCAAAAAATCAAATGTTACAAAGCATGTCAGAAAGAGAATCAGAATTTGAAAACAAGTATGTCAGATGATATATTATCTAAATGTTTGAACAGACGAGATTGGAAGAAATTTAAATCTGAAGCAATTACCGAAATAAATAAAGACGCTGAAATTATTAAGGAATTGAATAACAAAGAAGATAATGATTTATCAAAGTCGGAAAAGGTTAAAAGAAATTGCGATGTAAAAGTTGCATTTGAAGATGAAAAAATTAACGAAGATAATAAAACTAAAACAATAAGCGCGGTTGATAACACGCAAAGATTGGAATTAGAGGATTCTGATATCGAACCTAATATAACATCTTCGGAGAAAGAAATTAAATGTCACAGTTATAATTGCTTCGATGTAGCTGAAATAAGCCCTATGAGAAATAATAGTCGTCTGAATTTATCTAAATTCGGTGCTACGTCTATTTCAACGGAAAAAGGCGCTCAAGTTTACTTCTCGAACGATTCAATTGACGATTTCTTATCGGAACGAGGCGTTACATATCTCGCTGGTGAAAATATATCGAAATACACGTTTTCAAGTGATTTCAACGATGTTAAAGAGTCTGCTGCATCTACGATTTCTAGTAAAACGCCGAAGAATTTCGTCAAAAATGTTTTATCTTTGCTGCGTAAGAAATCTAAGCTCGTCACATCATCAGATCCCGGTCGGGACGAAGATGTTGATGTCAAATTGATTCACATGTCGAAGGCGTCTGTTTATACATCAAGTAACGATTCAGATTATGTTCGAACTTTGAAGAGAAACGATTCGAGAACATCCTTCTAATTTATAAGATCTTTTTTTAGTTTGTATTGTTTTAGGTGAAATAAATTCATACATGTTATATGGTTTATACTAAATTACTTATTTTGGTGCTATTTTTTTGTAACTAAAACTTTCACTTTTATTTACCACACTATGATCAAAATAATCACAATATTAGGAGTAACCTACCACCCACTCATCAGATATTCTACCGCAAAACAGCAGTACTTGCTATGTTGTGTTCCGGTTTGAAAGGTGAGTGAGCCAGTGACAGTTATAGACACAAGAGATATAACATCTTAGTTCCCAAGGTCGGTGGCGCATTGGCGATGTAAGCGATGGTTAACATTTCTTACAATGCCAATGTCTATGGGCGTTGGTACCATTTACTATCAGGTCGAGCGTAATATGGGCCACATGCCCGACCGTCTTCCTATGCAATAAAAAAAAGAATAGCACTGTTGTTATTGTTTTCTTACTTCATAATAAGTGGTTTTTTTTAAGGACGGGATAATTCAAACAGGGTTTTTAGAAGCAATATAATATTTCATATTTCCAAGTATATTGTAATATTAATATTTTTATTCACTTGTCTATTTCATTGTCGCTAGGACAAAGTTTACAGATACAGGGCGGACACAATGTCGAAGTCGGCTCCGTGGGTAAGGTCACGTAGCGCTCAGGAGTTACCTATTGGATAAAAGTGATTTATTCAGCTTCATGGAAAAAGTATTTCCCATCACATCTGCGGCTGCGTGGTACATATTACAGTGCACAAGTGCGCCACCTGTCAATCTCTATTCCGTCATTCTCATAATCTGATGGGACGGAAAATCTGACGTGAGATATCTTACATCAATGTCTATGGGCGGTGATAACCACTTACCTTCAGGTGCCCCATTTGTCAGTCCTATTTCATGTGGGATCTCCCCACCCAGACTGGTCTGCCCATTGTTTTTTTATATCACTGGAACAGTGTTTTTGTACATTTGGAGTGGGGATATGCGGGACTCTTCGGCACCGGAACCCACTACAAAATCAACGGTACCTACCCACTGTGTAATCGAGGGCGTCTGTCCAAAGCAGTGTTATTAATTTTAGATAAGACATACAACATAATTGTTTATACAATTCACCTTTATTTTTGGAAATTTAATATTCCCTCTCAATTTGAATAGTGATATCGGGCCCCTTGTCACGCATTCACACTGAAATTTTACATTAAAGCATAGATAAGCATACCGCTTCACTATTCAGTCAATTTATATCCGGTTCCTATATTTAACGATTCGTTAACCAATCGCTTTTGAATTAGGACAAAAGAGCCGCTGAAGTCTTTATAGATAACACAGTTTTCTGGGTAATCATGACACGTTTTTGATGTAAATATATACGCAGAAGTGGCGCAAATCGCGGGCGGTGTTGGCGAACGCCCACGGCCTCGCGTTCCGTAGCCCTCGCGCCTCGTATTACTTAAGAGCTGCGCAACTACGCAAGGACGAATTATACAAGTATGTTTCAGCGGTAGGAGAAAAAAAAAAGGTGAACCATATTTCCGCAATTAATATGGTGGAAACGATGCGGGCCGCGCAAAATGTATCTCGCCCACATAAAATTTCAATCTTGCGCCGCCCCTGTCTGTTAGTGCTCGGTACACGATTCGGGCTAACTGAAAGTACGAGCTCGTGACGTCAGCGTTAGGTTTGTGCGTCTGATGACGTCAGCATAACTGTTCTTATTGTAAGTGTGTTAATGTGTGTGTGAGAGCAACATGAGCTGTCATGCTTACACGTCAATTCCTGTGTGTGGTACTCATAAAATTTCTTTTGTGACGATTTTAAATTACGTCTAGGCAATGAATACAGACGTTACATAGAAGCGCAGTTCTTAAGGATTTCGTGTGCCGATTCCAAGTGGGGGACTCCCCAGTTTAGTTAGTAGTTTGTCGGCTCTGGCGACATTCTCCGTCTCTCTTGCTCTCGTAGTTAAGATACGCTGAGACATCCGTCTCTCTTGCTCTCATAGTTAAGATACGCTGGGGAACATCCGTCTCTCTTGCTCTCGTAGTTAAGAAACACTTGGGAACAACTGCCACGCTGCCAAGCGGCATTTTGGGTCGCAGAAAGTTTGTTTTCAGAGTGCCCATAAGAACTGCGTTTCTTTATAACGTCTGTATTCATTGGTCTCGGCGACAATACTATCCGTAACCAAAACGAATGGTTTCGTGAATATAGTAACCGGATATTATAACTTCCTGGGAATATCCTGGGAAATTAGTCACACAAGGCCATCTGTTCCCAAACTAAGCAGAGCTTGTACTATGGAAACCAGAGGACTGATATACTATATATACTACTTTTTTTTTGTAAATACATACTTGTATAGATATACACCCAGACTCAGGACAAACAGACATGTTCATGCACACAAATGTCTGTCCTGGGTGGGAATCGAACCCACGACCTGCGGCGTGTAAGGCAAGTGTCTTACCAACCACGCCAACCGGCTCGCCAACTTATGTCATAATCCAACTTTAACAGGAGTAACCAAAACTGTCAACCAATGACGTTACACTATCAATTCAGTTATGGTTGTTTATTTATTTTTTAACGCCATTGGAATCTTCTATGGGCTTAAAATATTTAATGTCATTTATATACTGTATAATGGCATGTGTTACTACTTTCTAGCAATAGATGGCGTTAATAAAATCTGTCAGTTTCCTGAATCGCGCTGTCTAGATTCGCTAATCAATACATATAATGTCAAAGTGATTTTGTTAAATTGATCAGAAACAAAAAAATACAGTGTGACTAGTGGAAAGGTCTTCCTTGGTTTTATTTACCGTTTGATGCCCCGATATTAGTTCGGTGTAAATGTAAACATATACTTACTCCAGGCTGTTAAATAAAATAAAATAAATTAAGTTGGTATATTTTATTTTTAAATTAATTATTAAATTATTTACTTAAAAATAATATACTTACAATCTGAAAAAAATAATGAAATATTAAACGATTATTCGTCACAGATTATAATAAAGGTATAAAATAAGTTTATAACTCAAATAGATTATTCAAACATTTGTATCATCTTTAATTGGATTAGTGTTTTTTTATTGTATAGGTAGGCGGATGAGCATTGGGGCCGTCTCATGGTAAGTGGTCACCAACGCCCATAGACACTGGCATTGTAAGAAATGTTAACCATCGCTTACAAGTGTCATACAAAAAAGTGTTTGTCGGTCTGTCTGTTTGTTCCGGCTAATCTCTGAAATGGCTGGACCGATTTTGACGGGACTTTTATTGGCAGGTAGCTGATGTAATAAGGAGTAACTGAGGCTACTTTTATTTTAGGAATAATGATAATAAAAATAAAAATGCAAAAACCAAAAAAAACTAAATAAACTAATTAACTTTTTTGTTAAATTCTACGCGGACGAAGTCGCGGGTACAGCTAGTAATATATATAAGCGAATACTACTGACTGATTCATTACAATATCTCCTAAACTATAAGTCTGATTGACTTCAGTCATAGTTCCTAATGCAGACTCTCACTAAGAATTTAAGGCTAATCAAACTCAAAATCAATTTTTCATCATCTCTCCGTGCAGTGCGATGGGTAGCTAGTAGGGTTTGGGAATTCCCGACAATTTCAAAGTCCCGGGACACTAGAAATACAATCAGAGTCCCCGGAATTCCCGGGAGTTTGAGACTTAGATTTTTTTGTTTTTTTTTTTAAGAGGGTTATATTTTTATTGTAATATTGAAATTGAGTTAATTTCTGGTAAAACGTATTAAAAAAGGTATTTTTTTTAAACTCAACATTTATTAAGCAGAAAATTGATTCTTAATAACTTCAACGTTAATTTCAGTCTTAATAATTGCTTTGGTTATTTCTTTTAATCACAAAAAGATTCACTTTTAAGCAGTTAAATCTCATAGTTCAAGTCTGTCAGTCAGTCTTTAAACAATTAACTAACACGTTAAATAGACTTCTTTGATGATTTAATAAAATAGGCTTTTAAAAAAATCAGTGTCAACAGCTCTGTCCGACAATCTGTTTCCGATTTTTGTAATAATGCCACCGGACAAGGAGAATACTACTCGTTTTCGAACAGACAGCGCTAGGCTCCTTCAATTATTCGAAAATAGAAATGATTACATAACAATTTCGACAATCGTGTCTCGTCCCGAAAGTCCCGGGACTCGAAACAACTAAAATTACGAAAAGTCCCGGGACTTCGAGACACGACACGTCCCAAACCCTGGTAGCTAGCTAAATTTAATCATTTATGGCCACCAATTTTACATAAACTATTTACACTGAAACTCGGTTACATTAAAGGGAAATACATTTTTATTGTGTTGTAGTCTTAAGAATTAAATTAATAAACAAACTTACAGCGCGACCCTGAAAAATATGAACATTATTTATTATAATATATATAACTCTAGCTGTATGTTAGGCTTTCAATGTAAGTTAAGTAGCGCTTTAAGTGTAAATTGGTAAAGAGTAATCTTGAACCAAAAGTAATAAGGGACAAAGTCGAGGGCGAAAACTAGATTAAGATTTATGTGTAAAAAATATATACTTACAATCGTCTGTAAATAGAGAGATTATTATTTAAACATTTCTTAATAATTGTAAAAAAAATATTTTTATATTTCGTATATTATATATTACAATATATTATATGTGTTTGGAAAATCCGAGTCTTTTTTGTTTGTATAGATTATTTATTTATTTGCAGACTATAATGGCGTAACTACATGGCAATGTTGTGTTATGTATTGTATTAAGTTGTATCTCTTACTTTACATTGTATTATGTTAAATCATTAAAAATATAAGAGTATCTCTATTGATCTAAAATAAATTTTGCGTAAAGTGAGATTGCATATACATATATTTATATACATTCATTCATTTCATTCAAACTTACTTGGTACTGAAAAGATATTTAAATAATAATTAATTAAACTAAAGTAAATATTATAATAGTATAAAAATATTAATATAATTCATCCATACTCACTGTAAGCTTAAAAGTAAAAAAAATAATTAAATAACACAATAATCATAAATGAAATCAAATATTTTTAATTATTTATGATTTAATACATACCCATTTCTACAAAAAAATAAAAAAATATATATTATAAATAAATATATTATGTATATAACGATATAGTGAAATAATAATATAATAATAATAAAATTGTTACCTCTGTCTGTAAAATAATTTTATTTATAATTATTATGTTAAATAAATTCGAAGCTCTCTACTTGATTATAATTTTCGTCCCAATTGAGCAAACTCGTCAACAGATTTTTATGCGCAAATAAGCGCGCGCGTGAGCCCGTGCAAACAGAACTCTTTGTTTTCATAAGCAATTAAGCACTATTCATAATAGAAATGTATACATAATTGTTTACTTAATTAAACGTGAAATATCTTGTGTATATACATTATAATTCATTAGTGTTGAGGCTTAATAACATATATGTATATGCTATATATAACTGTAACTTCAAATAAAACGTAGCTATTATTAAATAAAAATCAATTAATTACCACTAATTGCTGAAAATATAATTTTATAATGAATACTGTGATATTCAAAATTACATATAACTAATATCATCCAGTAAGGAGACAGTATATTATGTAACTTTCAATTATATTCAAAGATACTTCGCACGCTGTCTTGCCATAACTTTTAAGAGTCATTGACCCTTATTAATACTACTCTAAAATATATTAAGTAAGTAATGCATCAAGTTGTTTTCTTATTAAGTAATACTTAATTGAATATTTGGTAACAAAGAAATTTCCAAAATAACAATTTCTTTTTCGGAGTTTCAAGAGCGCGAATCTTTCCTTAGTTAGGTTTTAATATTTAAGTTATTGTGTATATTATAATGCAAGACTACATAAGCTTTCCATGATAATTTCACATTTACATGATAATTTCAATAAAAAAAATGCAATCTTATTTAAAATTTGATATAATTCAGCATACTAACCAAAAGCTGTAACGAGATTTTTCTATTATTATTTTATAGACGTGACAACGTCTAATAAATCTATGAACGCTGGCTGCATGCATGAAAAATTGTCCCGTTACGCTCATTGTCCCGTTACGCTGATTGTACGCTTGCGCTGCATCTATCTCTCTTTCACTCGATTGCAGTTATTTCATCAATGTTTTGTTTTGACGTTCTCTCGTTAAACTATCGTCCGTAAACCGACTTTACAGACAACCATTTTTTATATACTCTACCAACGAGTAAGATAAGAGAGATAAGTAAATGAGACATTTAAACTTCTTTAAATATATTGTTTACAATTTACATGATAGGATCTTGTTGGTCCAGTGGCTAATTTTTTAACCGGACAAGCTCAAAAATTGATTTTATTATATTAGATGGCAGACTCTTCAGTGGTCCCTTATACATTTTCATTGTAAGAAATATCAACTTACATTACCAATGTGCCAATAACCTAGGGAACTAAGATGTTGTGTCTGGGTGTCGTACCTGGTGGACGAGCGTGTGGTACCTTCACTTAGCTTTTAATTCTGTTACAAACAAATAATAGGCACCAATTCAGAATGACAAGCGGATGCAATTATTAAAAAATATTTAAACGAATGTCATTTCAATCGCAGATCTTTATTCATCTTATATATATCTTATTTATATATCTTCCTGACTAAATCTTAAGAGAGATTAGCCAACTGCGTAGGAGATATTGTAGTGCACAAGTATGTGCGCAAGCACAGGTGCACTCTCTATTCCTTAGTTATCATAATCCGATGGGACGGCAATCCAACACTTCTAATTTCCAGAAAACGGGCTGCTACTGAGCATTTTCTGACTGATAATCAAATAACTGTTAATTGGCCCGACCTGGGAATTGAACCCAGGACCACCGGGTCTGCGGCCAGCCACTAGAACAACGAGGCAGTCAAACAAAATAAAAGAAAAAATACTTACGTATTCGTGCTAGATGATGAAGAAAAACAAAAAGAATCAATTAAAATAAACGAATTAGCACAATAAATTAATATATTTATACTTCGATCAATAATGTACTAGATTACCGATAAGTGTTTCAAAAAAGGCACCAAAAATAACAACACAAATTCGATTGTGGGCTTATTTCAAAATAGTATGGGGACGTCAAAATTTGTCGAAATAACCACCGCAATTACGTAAGTTAAATGTTGTCTGTAATTATCTGCTTTATTGCTAACGAAATAAGGTGGAATTTGGAACAAAAGTTATTGTACATTTCTTGTCTCTTTCAGTCATTCATGGCGTAAGATCGTAAGTGAATGTTATAGTACAATCTAAACCGTAATTTATTGCTCGGGAACAAGGCATAGTTTAGGTTGAAATAATTAAACCAATTTACATCGTTTTCTTCATTGTATGGTTGGTGTCACATTTGAGTATTGTTTTTGTTCGTAAAGCGTTATCTAATAGTATTGTTGATAGTAGCATTTATATATGTTTTTTTTATATATTGCTAAATTATTACAATATAATATACTTACCGCGATCTGCAAACGTAAGTAAAAAATGTAAATCAAATCATCCAATAATTTATTCCACAGATTAAACACGAGATCTGGTAGGTAAGTTGGTGTACTTACGGCCGAATACTGAAACGTCATTCAAATATGAAGTGGGACTTAATTATTTGGAACGTCATTAATTTAGTATGCGAAATTTGAAATTAATGGCGTTCCAAACAATTAAGTCCCACTTCATATTTGAATGACATTTCAGTAACCGGCCATAAGTTGATTTGTGTTGCATGTCTCGGTGGGGAATGTAATGAGACGAGAGAACCTTTAAGTGTCGGAGATAAACAGATACATATGTAAGATATTACGTAAAATGTGCTCCAGAGCACTTTCCTTAGGACTAGATCCTTTGTCAGGCAATGGGACAATAAAAAAGTAATATTTACCGATATCTATAAAATTAAATATAAAAAAATATAAATAAGACGAATGTATTAATTATCATCAATAATTTATTAAAATATTAATACTATATTTATACTTAATCATACTGTTTCATGTTAAATTTGTAATTGCACTAAATTATAATGCGATCATAGCTCAACACACACAAACACTCATACATACATAAAAAAGAGTGTGTGTACTTATGTACACGCGTTAGAAGTTATACTTCTTTGGCGTATGGAAAAAAAAATAACTAAAATGCAGTAGTGATTAACGATAAATATTAAAATTGATAAAAAAGATTTTATTTAAATAAAAAAGGTTTTATTAACGTAATAAAAATACTAGAAAATACAAATTGAACATAGTTATCGATTTTCATGCCACCTAGAACTAACTTCACGTTGTAGAATTCAGGTGTTTAATGAGCGGTTAAGCAGACAGCTTCATACTGTTAATTTTGTGTCACAGATGCGCGCGCATCTTAAAATTTCACTCTCAATATTTTTTCATAACGCGCCTAAAGAAGTATAACTTCAATAATTATTTATGTATGTCACATACATACACAACCCTGACCCACAGCAGCTATAAACAAAAATAAATAATGTCTATGAAAATACTCACATTTCTCTATAAAAAAAAGAAATATTTAAATATATCAAAAATAATAAAAATTATGAACGTATCAATGTCATTAAAAAATGTTTTACTTACGATGTCCTAAAAATTTTAAAAAGTTTTTTTTTTAATTTCAAATTTGACATATCGGATAACATACGAGTATTAGGCACGGTCTTGTATACTGAGGCCCTAGCCAAGTTGACAATCTACAATTGTAAACGCTAATAGAAAACTAAAAATTGTATGAGAATGACCACGTGACTTATCGTTGACAGATGTCATTCTCATACATTTGTTTAGTTTTCTATTAGCGTTTACGATTGTAGAATGTCAACTTTCAGTTGTGAGAGATTGGTGCCGATTGTGATATAACTTTTATTTCGCGTGAACGCCGCTGTACGTCGTCACTATCGTACGTGGTTGAGTGACATGCGGCGCATGTTTTTCTCTCCCGAATTATGTGGTATTTAAACAATTTACATCGTTTTTTTGAGTTTTGCAGATTTGTTGTTATTTTTGTTTTGTTATCTAACTGATTTTTTTTTATTTGAATAAATGTTCGGGACATCTATCGATATCGCCATGCCTCTGGTGGCCGTAAATCTTTCAGCCGACGTACCCCCACTAATGTAGTTGATAGATCTGAGTATAAGAATAAGGTCCTCCAGACCGATTTCGGCCACGGCGGCCAATCTCAAGAGAGATTAGCCAACTGCGCAGGAGATATTATAGTGCACAAGTGTGTGCGCAAACACAGGTGCACTCTCTTTTCCTTAGCTCTCATAATCCGATGGGACGGCAATCCGACACGACCGGAAAGAGTTCAGAGTTCCTGAGTATAAGACCGTGGTATTAAGAATTAATGACATTAAAATAACCACAGGTAAGTAATAATATTCACCACGTATATAGTAGTGCTTACTTAAACACTATTTTTTTCTCTTTCTACCATCATTAATTTGATATTCAAAAGAAAAGGACAAAGCATTGTAACTAACCAATTTGATAGGTAAATAAATTAATAATTAATTAATGAAATACTTACACTAGCCTGAAATATATTTTAACAGCATGAACTATTATTACAATTGTCACATCGTAAACCTAACTAATGTTATAAATGCGAATATGAGTTTGTTTGTTTGTTACGCTTTCAAGCCTAAACCACTCAGTCAATTTTGCAAATTCTTTCACCAATGGAAACCAGCAGAAAAAATAGTTTAAATATAAAAGGTTTTTTTACATATTATATAGGCGAAATTGGAAGATCGTTTTTTTTTTTAATTATTTAATAGTAAATAAACCTTTGTCCTTTTTTGTACCCCTGAAATCGTGAATGCAACCTTTCATAGTAATCGCTTGAAAGTATAAATCGTGACAAACAAACAAACGCACTTTCACCTTTAATATTAGTAAGGACGTAATTTATTGTATAGTTACGATACAATAAACACGGGGCAAAACATTGTTATGAAGCCAGGATGAAAATCTGCCCCAAACCTTAAAAAGGAAAGACCTACTCGTAACTGTTTCAGATTACGATACAGCTAACTTTAAAATGTGTAATGGCGGTAAAACAAATGGGATATGCGTCTTCTTCTTGACCCAGCTGGACATTTACAGGCTATTATTAACTTTTAAAACACGTCACGTTAAGGGGACTTATTGTCTCGTAAAGGGGGTCCTCCGGACCGATTTCGGCCACGGCGGCCAATCTCAAGAGAGATTAGCCAACTGCGCAGGAGATATTATAGTGCACAAGTGTGTGCGCAAACACAGGTGCACTTCCTTTCCTTAGCTCTCATAATCCGATGGGACGGCAATCCGACACGACCGGAAAGAGTTCAGGCGCAGGACCAACGGCTTAACGTGCTTTCCGAGGGTTTCCGAGTGTACACACTTCCAACTTCCAGACTCCGGGCTGCTACTGAGAATTTTCTGACAGAAAACCCCAATAACTATTTATTGGCCCGACCTGGGAATTGAACCCAGGACCACCGAGTTTGCGGCCTTATATCAAGCCACTAGACCAACGAGGCAGTCGATAATAGTGTATAGTGAATTAGTTGAGTCGTAGATAGGAGTATATTTTAATTACCTTCAGCTAAAAATAAAAATAATTTTATATAACAAAGCTGAAGTTATGTTAATAACTAATAAGAATATTTATTTTTATTTATAAAAACTGTTTAATGTAATTTTTCGTTGCCCTAAGCTAAAAGTATGAAAGGGATGGTTGGATCAAGAGTGTTATGTATCACGGTTGAATGCGCAAGCGATCCCGTGGCGCTCCCCTTAAGACGGGAAGGGTACCGCTGGTTTTTTAGTGGGTATTCCGATGTCCGGGGTGCACTCGGTGCCCTGGATATACGGCGAGTCTCACATACCCCCCCACCTTACCCGGGGGGGAAACGCGTCATGCGTTTTTCCAGCGAAGAAAAAAAGAGTGTTATGTAGCCAGGATCAGTTTTATCAGACACAGTTCTAAATAAGTTTCAGAGTTTACAATTCATTGTAAGTTCGTACTCTGGCATCAATTCAGTTCCCCTGTATATTATGTTGTCATATATATTATGTACTATTTTATACAGCAGTACTTGGTACTATTGTGCTTCGGTTTGAAGAGTGAGTGAGCCAGTGTCAATTACATGCACAAGGGACATAAGAGCTTAGTTCCCAAGGTTGGTGGCGTATTGGTGATGTAAGTGATGGTTAACATCTCTTACAATGCCAATGTGTATTGGCGTTGGTGGCCTCTTACCATCAGGTGGCCCATATGCTCGTCCACTTACTTTGCAATAAAAAAAAAATATACTTACTGGATTCTGAAATTGAATTTTAAAATATAATTATAAATATATAATTCGATTTGAATATTTTAATTGACATTTAAATTTATTTTTTCTAATATTACGTAAAAAATATTTTCGGAACTTCTACAGTGGCTTGGATGATTTAACCGAGAAGATAAACGTACTACCATGTTTTAATGTTCTTTTTATGGTGCTAAGCGCACTTTTCCCCACGGGGTAAGAATCACCAGGGCCAGGAAAGTAATCGATATCATGACGACCACCGAAGAGTTAGTTAGATGTACCGTTGGTTTTTACATACTCCCGTGTAGGAAACGCTTTTACGCGTTTTTTCCAGCGACAAAAAATACTCCAAGGGTTATCAGACCATAGCAAATGGAAAACTATTTCCGATATATTGGAAGAATAGCTAATGAGCAGATACGTTAAACCGCTGTTACGTATTGTTTAGCAAAACTTACTAATTTTCTACTTTTAACGGTATTTAATAAATATAATATTACTCACTCCCTGATTTGCTGTAACAAAACATTTTTATGATTATTTAGTACATTTATTTTAATGTAATTCCCGTTAGATGTGGTACCATCTAGACCAATATCAATACCAAGATTTGATCAATTATTTAATTATAAATAAGCATGATCCTTTTTTGTGTTTATTATCTGAACCTCTCAATAATTCATCTCATATCTGAAGGTATTGTAAGCCTACGTAAGATATTCTTTATATAAGTAGGCTCATAAAAGCATGCCTGTAGCTGTCATGTTACCGAAACTGTTAGCTGGTGACCATTTTAAATCTTAACGCAAGTGTCAACAAAAGCTTTAATCAGTGAAATGGGTAGGATGGCTTACACCCAATAAACATTATTTTTCTAATCACATATAAGGTAGTTCAATGTTGCCATTAGAACGCCTTAGGAATGTTACCATTTATAAAATATATAATGAATTAATCTTACCATTTATTTTTCAGAACAGCACCAATGATTATGAAAAAGAAATTAGTTAATTTATTAATAAAACAATAAATTAGTATGACATGTCTGCACTTAATATAATTATCTATACTATTATTATGTATAGTTAAATGATTCCTTTATCCATACAATAGCATTGTCAAAAAAAGCGCGCTAATGTTCATACCGCCATTTTGTTGGTGGACAAAAAAGTAAAGTATTCGCGACTTGTGAGTTTTGATTTATTGAATCCGTTCAATTATGTTACTCGATTTTTAAGAATAATTTTAGACAGACTAATTTACACCAATTTGGTGTTCTATTTTTATAAATAATAAGTTAATTTTTATTGTTTATTACCTATTTATAATTTTCTTAATAACTCTTTCTATGTAATTACTTTTGTTTTGTCGTATTTATTTTCTTTTGAAATAGGTTTCTCTTTTTTAATATCCTTACGGCCTTAAGGAGCTGATCTTAACCTCAAATGACTTAGGTAGAATAATTTATGCACATAGTTATTATAAGATATGAACCTTAAACATTATATCATTTTCAATATAAAAAAAAAACGATAATATTTTTATATTTAAATTTCAAACTTACATAGTGATCCTGTAAAAAAAATGATGAAATAAAATTTATTTAATTATTGTTCTTTATTTGTATAAGAATTAAAAAAACAATACATATAGTTTTTTTTTAATTAGAAATACGTGGACAGACTATCGAATGGACCACCAGATCACAATAGCCCATCGACATTGGCGCTATAAGAAATATTAACAATTCCTTACATGCGTCACCAACCTTGGGGACTAAGATGTCCCCTGTGCCTTTAATTACACGGGCTCACTCATCTTTCAAACCTTAACACAACAATATACTCAGCATTGTTGTTTGGCGGTAGCATATGCGAGTAGGTAGTACCTACCCAGACGGTAGATAAAAAATATGTATTATGTGACTTTAAATAGAAATTATATAATACTTACTGTAAACTATAAATACAATTAAAATATAATTTAATTTAAACGGCACATTGGAATCGAAGATATAAGATCATAGAAATTATAAATAAATTATATCAATATTCTAGTTAGGTGTATAGAAATATTGTTACTTACCACATTCTATTAAAAAATTAAAATTTAAATAACTTTTATTTTATTATATAAAATATCAAATCGTTTAAATATATTTAAAAATAATTTTCTCAAAACAACTTACCTCTGGCTAAAAGTTATAATCGATCAATTAATAAAACAAGCAATTTCAGAATTTGTAATTTTAATATAACAATTATCATAATTGTCTTTGAATAAAATAAATAAAAAAGGGAAGACATCCAAATGACACATAATATCATTGGTTGAGATCTTGAATAATCTGTGGTATTATAATCTATATATATATATATATATATATATATATATAAATGAATCTCCATTTCCCTTGGTCATCGCATCACGTTTAAACGGATGGAACGATTTTGCTAATTCTTTTTTGACGTGACAACGTCTTATAAATTGGTTTGCCGGGTGACACTTCAAGAAACTGCGTTACGCTCCGCTCACGTTATGCGCTCACAATGAGAGCGAGTGAGAGGCACGCGTCCCTTCCACTCGGGCATGGTTAGCCCGCCTAAGAGCGAGAGAGACAGACATAAAAAGTGAAATTCAGTGCGAGATTCTTTGTATAAATAAATGTTTTAAATATAATTCTTTGTATAAATAAATGTTTTAAATTGTTACTATTATTTCATCCTTCTTCCTACTATACGAATGAATATTCACATTAAAATTATTTTACCACTCAAAGTCGTTGTCACGTAAAACTTTCGCCCGTATACCGACTTTACAGGCAACCAATTTTTTGTTGTGTTTGCCATAGTCAGGAGAAGGTTCTTATGAAAGAAAAAAATCAAGAAAGTTGATCAGAACATCTTCTTCTATCTATATACAGGATTATTTTTAAGGTGTTTAATGACCCAGCAACCTCACAGTACTAGATAGCTAACACCATAAGCAACAACTTTTGTTCTACGACTTTGGACATAACTCAATACATGAGAAAAAAATGATTTTACAAGTTTTTGTTGTACTGTCGTGACGTTTGTAGGTCTTTATTTCATTCATACACGAAATGACGACGCGACGCGTCGATCTTTGCCTTGCGCGTAGATTTATAAACGTTCAAGCGGGAAATTAAATTAATACTTATTTTTGTATGAAAATAAAATCTAACAAATTATCAAAAGCCGTAGAATAAAAGTTGTTGCTCATGATGTTAGCTATCTAGTCCTGCGAGGTTGCTGGGTCATTGAAAATAACCATGTATAATTGATTCCCCACTCATCATGAGATCTCCTAAACTATGCGCCAGACTGACTTGAAATTCGTCACAGATACTTCCTAAACGAAGACGCTCCCTATGAACGAATTTTGTTCATTGTCTATCCAAAGTGGAATAATTATATACTTTATCTTGTTTGTAATAAATATCCTATGAAATATAATTATATTATACTTACTGGAGTCTGAAAAATATTAATAATAGATTTTATTGTATCTCGGATTCACTACATTTAGTTGATAATATTTATATTTTTTATTATAAATAAACGACTTACTTCTTCAGGCTAGAAGGTACATGTAATTTTATAAGTATGTACATATTATATTTCAATAACAAAAATCTCTTAATGCTAAAAAAATACAAGTCCTACTTACGGGATGCTGAAAAAAAGTTTTCTTTTTAAATCGCTGATAAACATTAATTTTATAACGATAAGGTACTTTAAGATAATTTAAAGTCGTAATTAAGATATATTGCTTGATTCATGTAAATATAAAATCAGAGACCTAGTCAGCACTTACGACACCGAAGGTTGAGGTGTGGTTGTAATCCAAACGGCAACTTCCCAAATTTATTTATTTATTGATACAAGAAACGCCAGCGGTATACTCACAAAATTAACAACAATTATAGCATTTTTTATTGTATAGGGAGGTGGACGAGCATATGGGCCACCTAATGGTAAGTCACCAACGCCCATAGACATTGGCTTTGTAAGAAATATTAACCATCGCTTACATCGCCAATACGCCACCAACCTTGGGAACTAAGATTTGATATCCCTTGTACCTGTAATTATACTGGCTCACTCTTTCTTCAACCCGGTAGACAACAACAAGTACTGCTGTTTTGCGGTAGAATATCTGATGAAGTAGATGTTTCCTACCCAGACGAGCTTGCACAAAGCTGTACTACTAGTAAAGTGTGAAATATTATAGACATTTGACGAGCCCGTTGGCGTGGTTGGCAAGACACTTGCTTTTCACGCCGCAGGTCGTGGGTTCGATTCCCACCCAGGACAGATATTTGTGTGCATGAACATGTCTGTTTGTCCTGAGTCTGGGTGTAATTATCTATATAAGTATGTATTTACGACAGAAAAAGTAGTATATGTAGTATATCAGTTGTCTGGTTTCCATAGTACAAGCTCTGCTTAGTTTGGGATCAGATGGCCGAGTGTAAATAATGTCCCAAGATATTATTATTATTTATTTATTATTTACAAATATACTATTGAATGACACTACACTTATAAAATAAACACTATAATTTATTATAATGGTAACATTCTATTCGATTTAAAATAA
This sequence comes from Nymphalis c-album, assembly GCA_963151315.1. NCBI lineage: Eukaryota > Metazoa > Arthropoda > Insecta > Lepidoptera > Nymphalidae > Nymphalis > Nymphalis c-album. Next base: position 2,749,852 of record OY720615.1, read on the forward strand.
GGAAGGTTAAAAGAAATAATAAAAATTATAACGATAAAACGTAATAAGAAAAAAAAGTCATTTGCTGCTAATGATGGATGGGAATATGGTTCAAGCGTAGCTGCAGGGGGTCTAACGGAACCAGCTAAATTTTGAAAGTGGTCTATGAAAAAAAAGTTGGCGACCTCTGGTTTAGCTGATGTTAATGTCATGGGAGTTGATATCATTATAGGCTCCTATAATTTATTTTTATTAGGTTGTTATTTAATTATCTAACAAACATAGGTATACTTACTGTAAGCTGTAAATATTAATAAATAGTTTATTAAATATATTAATTACACACATATACAGAGTGTAACAAAATTTGTGTCCGACCCGGGAAGTGGTTATTAGGTATCGTGAGTCGGTTCTATTTATGTAAAAAAAATTAAAATATTATGTAAAAAAATTAATCATAAAAAATTTTTTTTCATTTTCAATTGTAAATGACGAAAATTTCCTGGACAACTGAGGTCATGACCTCGTCTCCGACCTACCCGATGTGTAAGAGCTATCGAGCGCTAACGCCCGCGCCTGTGTTGCAATATAATTGTCGTTATTTAGTCAAATTATTTTTTTTCGGGGTAAAATTTTGCTTAAAATTTTAAAATGTATTACATAAATAGAACCGACTAACCATACCTAATAACCACTTCACGGGTCGGACACGAATTTTGTTACAGCCTGTATATTCATAAAGGCCTCTTTTGAAGAAAGGGAAGAAGTATTGGAAGGTTTATTCCACCACGCTGCACACATTCGGATTTCCATCCGGCACATGCAGGTTTCCTTACGATGTTTTCCTTCAACGAGCACGAGATGAATCATAAATACAAATAATATTTGAATCTGGGGGCCAATTCTACTAATATATTGTCACTTTATCGGATTGAAGTGTTATCGTTGCCGCTTATCCGTCTTTCTATTCTTTAACTATATCAGCGACTATTATCATTAAAGTTAAAACTTGGTGGTAGAGCTTTGTGGAAGCTCGTCTGGGTAGGTACCACCCACTCATCAGATATACTTTGTGCTGTTGTTCTTCTTTTTGAAGGGTGAGTGAGCCAGTGTAATTACAGGCACATGGGACATAACATCTTAGTTCCCAAGGTTGGTGGCGCATTGGTGATGTAAGAGATAGTTAACATCTCTTACAATGCCATTGTCTATGGGCGTTGGTGACCACTTACCATCAGGTGGCCAAACGCTCGCCCGCCTTCCTATGAAATAAAAAAAAAGGAGTAGCGTTGTAAATACAAAAGCCATAGTAAGCCGGATGATTTTGAAATGTATAGTTGATTTTGTATAGCTAATAGGCAAACTGACCGCCAGCTGTCCAAATAGCGGTGGGTTTGGCTGTGGGAAGGCTCCAGTAAGGAAAATTAGTAGAATTGACCTGCAGCAGAACTGAATAATGCTTGCCCATGTTTGGACTCACAATTTGGATCGGTTTTCTGGTTATTATCATTCTATAAAAAAAACTAGCTGTGCCCAGAGGTTTCACCCGCGTATAAGTAATAAAAATATAATCAATAAAAATTAGCCTAGAGCCATCCTCGATAAAGGACTGTACGACACAAAAATCATTTTTAAACTCGAACCAGTAGTTCCTGAGATTAGCCGGATCAAACAAACAAACTCTTCAGCTTTATATATTAGTATAGATATAGATAATAAATGCTATAGCATACCACGACTTTATCTGTGCTCTGGAAATATAATCGGAAAATAATTATCATTAAATTTAAAGGGATATATTAAAACAGATACAGATAGATATCTTCTACTACAAGAGACATTGGTAGTTAATAATAATTAGAAGTTAGTAATTATTTTCATTAACTTGGAACGCTTGCAATACTTGGTTCTCGGATGAATCCTCTGACAAACAGAAGAGAGAAAGTACGAAATTATTTTGTCTTTACATATTATTGATAATACTATATACAGGGTTATTTGTAATGACAAAGCTACCTCGCAGGACTAGATAGTAACAATTTTTGTTCTAGGACTTTTGATAATTTGTTAGATTTTATTTTCATACAAAAATAAGTATTAATTTAATGTCCCGTTCGAATGTTTATAAATCTACGCGCAACGCAAAGATCGACGCGTCGCGTCGTCCTGTCGTGTATGAATGAAATATAGACCTACAAATATCACGACAGTACGACAAAAACTTGTAAATTTTTTTTTTTTATGTATTGAATTATGTCCGAAGTCGTAGAACAAAAGTTGTTACTTATGATGTTAGCTATCTAGTCCTGCGAGGTTACTGGATCATTACAAATAACCCTGTATAGATACCTAATAAGTCACCGCCTATGTCTCTGAGCGGTGACCATTGTCACCAAAGAGACACCATCTTGGGGACTAAGATGTTATGTCCCTCATGCCTATAGTTTTACTGGCTCGACACTTCAAACTAATTTGGGTGTTGAGTAGGTGGTATCTACTTAGAAGAACTTGCACATAACACCAAATAAAATCTATTTACCGCAGCGCCAGTTGTCGATTCGTCCTGAAACAAAATGAACTCTATATGTGTTTAAAGTTTTTTATCCTAGTATATTAATTAATTCTTCTTCTTCAAGAGTCTCTCCGAATAGCGAAGGTTGGTAGTCAGCTTAGAACAATCCTTCTTGTTCTTCGCGAGGTGGAAGAGCTTATATATAATAATTAAAAATTGCTACTAAACAAATCATGAGCTTATTGAATGGTGGCAAGAATTCTTGCAGCACTTCGCCTTCGATTATTATTATTGTTATTTAATGCTTTCATTTTTTATTTTTGCAAATCTATGTGTTCTCGGACATGTGACAGAATTTCAGTGAAATTTGACACATGCAGGTTCCCTCACGATGTTTTCTTTGACGGTCAAGCACGAGATGAATTATAATCACAAATCAAGCACATGAAATTCAGTGGTGCTTGCCAGGATTTGAACCCACGATCATCGGTTAAAATTCACGCGTTCTTACAACTGGGCCATCTCGGCTATTACATAAATTTTCTATACAAATAGTCTTAGAGATTATTTACCGGAGACACAGAGTTCTTGGACATGTGACAGAATTTCAGTGAAATTTGACACATGCAGGTTCCCTCACGATGTTTTCTTTCACGGTCAAGCACGAGATGAATTATAATCACAAATCAAGCACATGAAATTCAGTGGTGCTTGCTAGGATTTGACCCCACGATCATCGGTTAAAATTCACGCGTTCTTACCACTGGGCCATCTCGGCTATTACATAAGTTTTCTATACAAATAGTCTTAGAGATTATTTACCGGAGACACAGTCGTGGCATCCTGAAATAAATAATAGGGGTTGATTATTTAGTAAATAGACATACATGTCGGAACAATGCTTCACCTCAAAATGGCGCCATATTTATTTATATCATTCTCCATCACTCCAAAAATGCTATTTTATGGCTTTTCTGTATTGTGGATGAGTTCCAACGCCATTATAGTAATCTGGATAGCTTTGGTTAGTTACTCCTTTTGTGGTTGAAATTGAATTGGACTGTACACGTTTTCATTTATATGTCAAAGTGTCCTTATGTACAATAATTTTATTTAGTTTTATTTATATATATATATATATATATATATATACATATATAAATAAATCAAATAATGCTTACCGCGGCGTCTGACGGTGCGTCCTAAAAGGATTTTGCAAATTTTAGTTTTTATTATAATCGAAAAAGAACAATATTTCTAAATACGTAGTAATTAGAATTATTAACCGAGAGTTTACATCCTGAGGCTAAATGTAAAAACGAAAATGTCGCCAGTGCAGACACTCATTCTTCACTAAATAAAGAATATAAGCTAACAATTGGAGCTGATTCATAAGCCGAGTGCTGTATAATGTTTTATTACTAGTTAGATTCTAATGACATTCTGGCACATGTGTATTCCACTTATCCCCATTGGAGCAGCGTGGTGAAATAAGCTCCAAAACCTCCTCCTCAAAAAGAGGAGAAGAGGCCTTAGCCCAGCAGTGGGACATTCACAGACTGCTATTGTACTGTACAGTATCAGTTAGTCAAATTGTAAAGACAAAGTCTAAATTGTAATTTCTAAAAACTGACAAAATCGTATGGGAGCGTTTAATTTATTTTATAGGTAGGCGGACGAGCATATGGGCCACCTGATAGTAAGTGGGCACCAATGGCCATAGACAATGGCACTGAAAGAGATGTTCACCACCGCTTACATCACAAGGCACAAGGGACATGGCAACAAGGCGCGATGGTTAACATTTCTTACAAGCCATTGTCTATGGGCGTTGGTGACCACCTACCATCAGGTGGCCCATATGCTCGTCCGCTTACCTATACGATAAAAAAACGTATTTCCTCACAAATTAAAATACTGAAAATAACTTAAACTTACTGATGGACTTGAAGTGTCGTTCTGAAATAAAAGACACGATTTATTTTAAAAATTGTTCATTTGACATTATATTATAATAAATATTGATATATATTTAATTTTATATAATTTACTATATACTGTAGTACATTATGTAACAGCGTAGGGATACATCGTGCTACAATACTTAGGTACTATTCCTCAAGTAACGAAGGCAACAAGTTTATATGCCAAAAAAATACACAGAATTACACAAAATATAAAATTTAATTTAATTAAATGACTAAAATTACATGGCAACATAGGCGGTATCGTGTAGCCAAGACACGAGGTCATGACCTGAGTTGTCCATGTTTTTATCAACAGTAAACAACTAATATTTTTCACGGTATTTTTTTTTGCTCGGACAGGGCTTTTGTTACACACAGTATATATATGTACGCAGCTCAATTAGTTTACAGTAAATATATTTATACTTATTGAATATGGGCAGGAAATGAAATACTGCATTAATTAATACTAATTTAATTTATATATCTATTCATAATAACAAAAACTTCCATGATTGCATCACTATGCTGGGGTTATAAATGATAATATTCTGTAAAATACTCACTGAAGGGGCATCCTGAAAGTAAATTACGTAAATGTAGTAACAAAAGACCGAAACAGACAAGTCTATCAGACACGGCCGGATCTGCCATATGGCTTTTTGGGCTTCAGCCCAGGGCCCCGGGCTTCAAAGGGCCGCCAGCTAAGCCAAGACAAAGTCGAAAATAGATCGATGGTTTGCAGTCCTACGAATCCTGTAATCAATCAAACCCATTCAATTCCTTTAATTCAAGTTTACTGTCTCACTGTCTACTAACTGACTCATTTTTTTTCTATACTTTGATTAAATAGGTGGGCCCCTAAGAAGTATTAGCCCAGGGCCCCCTTAACTCACGGTCCGGCCCTGCTATCAGGTGATGTAAAATCGAGACCTTGAGCAAACGGTCGTAATTTCCAAAAGTGTTATGCGATATTGACCTTAACAATTATAACATTTCAAGGAAACACGTATCAAAATAGCTTATCACCAAAAATCCGTTGTCAATATGTGATAAAAGTGAGTTCTTATAATTATATAAGATCACTGCTGACAATCAATGTCGTTATAAAATAAATAATGCATTATTTTGCAAAACGAGATATGATAGTTAGTTATGTAAATAATAAATGTTACATTGTAATTTTGGTTGAGAATGGCGCATTTTTTATTGTATAGGTAGGCGGACGAGCATTTGGTCCACTTGATTGTAAGTGGGCACCAAAGCCCATAGACATTGGCATTGTAAGAGATGTTAACCATCGCTTACATCGCCAATACGCCACCAACCTAGGGAACTAAGATGTTATGTCAATTGTGCTTGTAATTACACTGTCTCACTCACCGTTCAAACCGGAACACAACAATACAAAGTAGGTAGTGCTGTTTTCAGGTTGAATATCTGATGAGTGGGTGGAATCTACGCAGACGCTGAAGCGATTACGGTGCAACTTATTAAAAGTATAATCTTATTTTTAATGTTAATATTGAAATTATTCACCTATACCTAGTTACCTACATATTGGTACACGAAGATAATGTCAATAAAATTATGAAGTAATGACAATAAAAATTGTTAGGCATATGTCAAACTATAAAAAGTATTAAAAATTGTCTACAATCTCATGAAACTAGTATTTATAATATTTCATAAGATAGTTTTTACAGTCCGTCCTTCCGCCTCAAGGCTCCGTGTAGCAGAGTCTCTGTCAGTTAACTGAGTGACGATTATTACGTGAATAGTAGGTATATATGTATATACCCTATTCCAATGGGAATAGAAATAAATGTAAACACACCGTAGATTTACAAATTGCATGCGATTGTCAAATCGTTCTGCATTATTATGCACTGTTAACAGTTCTTGATTAATTTACCCTTATTCATAATACAACACTATTCCAATTAACTAGTTATAACCACATTCATTTAACTTTAAAAGTTCCGAATACAACTTCGCGTACATTGAAAACGTCATCTTTTCGCGTATCCATAGTGAATGTCATAGATTATTCAAGATGTCGACCAATGACATCGCGTCAATTGATATCGATGACCAATTACATCGCATTAATTCGGTGTCAAATTAGTTTATTTGGGTTTATTCCTGTTGTGGTTGGAATAGGCTATAGATAAATAATAACAATAATATAGAATAATACTTACTGAAGCAGCTGCCTGAAATTACATTATCATAACTTTTTTATTTATTATAATAATTGGTGGATGAGCAAAGCACTAACGCTGTTAGAAATATTGGGTACTAATATATCCTTTATGCCTTTTATTATACTGGATCAAACTGGAACACAACAATATACCAGTTAGGCAAATGACTCTACTGGCCTCTACTCCACCTGGTTGTGGAAGTAGAGGCCAGTACAGTAGGGGAGAATGTACTGCACTAGCCGCCCCCGCATTACCGGCCTACACATGTAATCATCAAAATAATCTAGAAAACACTCACTGCAGTTGTTTCTGTCTGTAAAATAAATTACCAAAATTTAGTAAGTAATAAATAAAGCAAAAATGGCGAATTCACTTTGATAATACTTGGTCTCCTATGCTCATTGACATTGGCACACTAAGAATGATATAATTATGCCCTCCTGGCCGATTTCTGTTACGTGGGCCAATCTCAAGAGACTAGCAAAACATAATAAATTATACTGCACAAGTGCAAATTGCCAATCTTTCACTCATTATGCCATGCCGATTAATACCGCGTGCATCAGAATGACTCTACAAAATGACAGATCAGCTTTAAAATGGTACTAGGTAGGTACTAAAAGTACATATTTAGTCTTGAAGTCAAAACGAAAGGCCATTTTAAAATTTAATTATTTTGTTAATGATTTCGGTACTAAATATTTAAACAATGGTTCTAAATAGATACTAAACGCTGGATACTAAAAGTATTTTAAAACTGATCCGTCATTTTGTACAGTTATTCTGATACACGCAACACTGCCAATTTCCAGAATCCGGGCTGGGAACTGAGAAATTCTCGATAAACCCTTTAAAACTTGGTAATTCCCCGGGCTCCGGTTTCAAGCCCGGGACATAGAGTTCTATGACCCTATAGTTTATCGCTAAACCAAAGGCAATCAAGAATATCAATATTTTACCAATTACTTAAGAAATACTCACTGCAGGGGTTTCCTGTAAAATATCAATGCTTAGTAAATAATAAATAACTAACTATCACTAAGGGGGATGGAGGATGGCGTTATTCTTTATTATTTATTTAAAAGGCTTACTTACTAAATTTACATAGTGGCTGATATATATTATACATAATTATTGACAAATATTCTATATAAATTTAACTTACAAGTATGCACAGCATTAATTTTATGTATTTTATAGTAACACTACAAATTGTGACAGCTTACGATAGAGTAAATAGATATATAAGTAGTACACAGTAATTATAATGATGATTGAATTGTGTTTAATAAGAATCTTTTTTTTAAATATATATATATTTTGTTTTAACCTTTTTTTTAAATTACATAGCCTATCAGAAAAAATATCTATATTGCATTGATGATACAAAGAGTTATATAATTTAAAACCCTGTACCATTGGTGAATTTGATCCATACTTATTTTTTCGTTGGGGTATAAACAGTGGCTTATAATTAATTGCTCTTGCTGAGGGGCGGGGTATGTGTATATTTATTTTGCCTATAATATTATTAATATGAATTAAGGAATACTCACTGCAGGTGCAGGGGTGTCCTGGAAGAAAAATAGATAAGAATGGTTTTTTTATTGGTTTCTTTCGTATTCATGTTTGATTTCATAAGAATAAAGGCTATTTAATTCAGCCATTAATTAGGTAGTAGATCAAGAATCTGCGGCCATAAAATTTTCCAGGTATAGGTGTGATAGTGGCCTAGAAGAGATCGCTATTCGATTGTACCCATGTATTATGTAATGTTATGTATATTGTTGTTGCCATCTTACTAGAAGTTGTAGACAACTATGTTTGCCTAGGTCACACCATCCAACTAGGTAGGTCCAAGTTCGAGAAAAATGTCAATTAAACTCGGCTGGGCAGCGTTTGAGAAGCTACACGATTTCTTCTCACACCAAATACCGCAGTGTCTCAAGTCGAATATCTTGGAGCAGTGTTTGTGATGACATACGGATCAGAGACGTATCACGTTGTCGCTCACTATGGGCCTCATAAGAAGGCTCAAGGACACCCAACGAGCAATGGAGATTGCTATGCTCGGAGTTTACATTCGAATCAGAATATATGCAATCCGCAGGCGATTCAAAGTAACCGGCAAAGCCCGAAAAATTGATAAATTGAAGTGGCAGTGGGCGGGGCACTCGCAGAACTGACGGTCGCTGGAGAAATAAGGTTTTCGAGAGGCGACTACGAAACGGAAGATGCAGATAGAAGAAGATATAAAAAGAGTCGCGGGAAGCCGCTGGATGCGGGCAGCGCAAGACGGGCCAAAATGGAAATCCTTGGTGGAGCCCTTTGATCAGTAGAGGACGTATTTTGACTGATATGATGATGATGATCAACCTTTGTGTGCAGCCCCTCTTTCCCATTGGGCAATCTGAGCACGTGCCCAAGGCCCCGCCATCGATTGGGGCCCCCTAATCCCTGCCAGACCACCAATCTACAAACATATTTTATTACCGAAAAAAACTTATTAGGCCATAGGAGCCCCATTAGGGTAATGTGCCAAGGCCTCCAATAGGTTAAAGACGGCCCTGTTTGTGTGTTACCTACACAACACATTACACAATATATCTAGATAGGTGTTTTACCTGAGCAACACCGCTTGCGCATTAGCTTGTTAGTATTCACGTTGATAAAAAAGGAAAAGTAGATAATAAACATCAAAAAAATATATGTTATCAAAATCGTACTCTCGCAAACGAAAATATATTTTTTGTGAATTAAATAAATTAAATAGGCTTACATCTGGCTGTAAACAAATATCATTTCATTAAAATATTTTCATTATAAAATAAAAAAAAAAGAAAACTCGATGGATATTTTAACTTTACGTGTTGAAGCACGTGCCATTAATATATTTAAATTAAATTGTTAATATTTTGTAATTCCATATAATAATTATTATTTCTCATATTATCTATGGTTCATCTTGATATAATTTGATTATGATATAAGTAGGCTCCATGTAAGATGCCATTGTCATAATTAACTAAAACAGTGACAATACACTTCTACAAATACCATTTATTATTTATATATAGCAATACTTACAAATGGATATGCATCGGCGCATGACAAATAATTAATAAATATGGCAACAATTATAGAACAACGTAGCATTTCGTTTATGTTACAAATTTAAAATATAAAATAATAAAAGTATTCAGCGTCGAATACGATAGCAAATCATGCAATAGAAAATGGTTTGTTTTACGATATCATAAAATTGCAATATTTCAAATTACGTACGGATTTATTTAGTTATTCCCGCAAAACGTACTTATTTTATTTTATTAGGATCTCCAACAAGGAATACACATGACATGCTTAAATAAATTATGTTAGTTACAACTTACAAATCTATGTGCTCCCTCAGTCACAGGAAACCACAGCATCCATCTTATGTAACTGAGTAACAGATATTAGAGTAATATTAAAATTAATGACTACAAATTACTAAATGAACAAAAACAAAAAACAAACTACAAAACTTCTTATTTTAAATAACTAAAGTTAAAAATAAAGAATACAATTTGAAAAACTAAAAAAATAATAATAGAAGTAATATAAGAATTCTAAAACATACTAACAATGAATAAATGAATGAAATGTTATTTTATATTAAATATTGCTTAAGGTTTTTTTTAAATTTATTTAAATTATCGGCAATATCCAAATTGTTGCTTTTTGCGAGTTCATTGTATTTTCTACATATTCGAGGTATACCAGAATGATGTCCGAGGTTGGTTTTAAAAGTAGGTATTTGGAAGAAATTGTAGGCTCTAAGTCGGGGCAAGCGAGACGGAGTATGAATAGATAAGGTTGAAGTTAATTCGTTGCAGTCGACGCTACCATTGAATACTTTATGAAGGAAGCATTGAATACTTAAGAGCTTATGGGGTAACAAGATGAATTTGATAAAAATAAGTGAAGTGTGTAAGTCACTATATTGTTTTTTCCTTAGTGCGTAGGATACGGGCAATGAATACAGACGTTACAGAGAAGCGCAGTTCTTAATGAATTTCATGTGCCGATTCAAGTGGGGACTCCCCCAGTTTAGTTCGTAATAACTTTAAAAATAGAACAACAGAATTGTCATTAAAAAAAAACCAACAAACATATATATAAATTTATTTTATAAAACAATATATTTACAAACTCCATATAAAATATTTTACTTCGCCTCATCTGATTTCTCCTGATATTTGACGACGCCTCTTTCAATTAACTCAGGCACTTCAACTGCTAACCATGGGCCGAGCTAGAAAAAAAAAGATATAATATAAGCGGTATGAACGAAGATAAAAAAAGTGTTTTGTATTGGCGATCGCAATGGGGGGGGGGGATGCTACCGGAATTATACGAATATCCAATGGCGACCACTAACCATCAGGTGTTCAAGAACGATTGGCGTATTTTTTTTTAATGTAAGAGTGGCCAAACGATCTTGAGGCTCATCTGATGGAAAATGACTACCACCGCCCATGGACATCTACAACATCCGAGGACATGCAGATACGTTGCTGGCCTTTAAACTTTTAAATTTAAATAAAGATTAAAATGTTCTTACCACTATGCCATTTCCTAACCAGACATTTGAGCACATATAATCGAGGAACGCAAGCACAGAATAGCTCTATAATTGAATCCCTAGCGGAATATAATTATATTTTTACGTCATAACGTCTTATAAATCGATGAACGCCGGCTGCACGTACGAAAAAGCATGAGTCATTGTCACGTTCCGCCAGAGCTGAGCGCGCAAGCGAGAGCGCGGCACAAGCGATAGAGAGGCACGATCGGTCTAAGCGTTCAACTTTTGACGCATCTATCTCTCTCCCACTCCGTCGGCCGATGCCTCCGAGTATTCATCAATGTTTTCTTATGGCGTTATCATGCAAAATTATCGTCCGTAAAGAATTAAAAAAAAAAAAAAAACATTTATATTAATACTTACACCCAATGCCATAGCGTGTGCTATACCAAATTTCGGTACATTCCTAGCCCATAGTGGCTTAAAATGATCTGTTAAGCATATCTTTCCACCTCTGTACATTTTAGCGGTTTTTCCGTCTAGACCTGGTAAAGCAAGTTCTGGTGCTGTCGTCGGATAAGTAACAGGTATCTAAAAAAAAATGGTTGTCTGTAAAGTCGGTTTACGAACGATAGTTTAACGTGACAACGTCATAACAAAACATTGATGAAATGACTGCAATTGAGTGAAAGAGAGATAGATGCGGCGCAAGCGTACAATCAGCGTAACGGGACAATGAGCGTAGTGGGATTTTTCGTGCATGCAGCCAGCGTTCATCGATTTATTATATGTTGTCACGTCAAAAAACATAAATTATTATTTTCTGCTTTTGAAGATATGACAGAGATCGTTTCACAATAAAATTTGAAGGCTGACTTCTTAATATTTCTATTTAATTTATAACAATAATTATGTCCCCCTAATCAATTGCAACCACGGCCAACTGCCCAAGACATATTATAGTGCACAAATGTGTGCATAAACACAGGTGCACTATATATTCCTTCATTCTCACAATAGAACCAAAAGAAACCCAGGTTCTCAGGATCTGGAGTCTTATATCTTGCCACTCGACAAATATGTCAGAGACTATAATATATGCTATATGAATGTGTGTTGACTGATAAAATTAAATATAGATTAAATGTTAATAAGTAATGATTGTCATCTTTTATATATAGTTCATACCGAATATAAAGATTGGTGACCACTTATCATCAGGTGGCCCATTTTTCAATTCAACTACCTCAAATAAAAGATAATAATATTGAAGCTAATATAGTTAGTTGGTGGTAGAGCTTTGTGCAAGCTCGTCTGGGTAGGTACCACCCACTCATCAGATATTCGGCCGCAAAACAGCAGTACTTTGTATTGCTGTGTTCCGGTTTGAAGGGTGAGTGAGCCAGTGTAATTACAGGCACAAGGGACATAACATCTTAGTTCCCAAGGTTGGTGGCACATTGGTGATGTAAGCGATGGTTAACATTTCTTACAATGTCATTGTCTATGGGCGTTGGTGACCACTTACCATCAGGTGGCCCATATGCTCGTCCCCCTTCCTATACAATAAAAAATATATAAAAGTAAGTAAAAAGTAAGTAACAGCCTGTGAATGTCCCACTGCTGGGCTAAGGCCTCTTCTCCTCTTTGTGAGGAGAAGGTTTTGGAGCTTATTCCACCACGCTGCTCCAATGCGGGTTGGTGGAATACACATGTGGCAGAATTTCAATGAAATTTGACACATGCAGGTTTCCTCACGATGTTTTCCGTCACCGTCAAGCACGAGATGAATTAGAATCACAAATTAAGCACATGAAATTCAGCGGTGCTTGCCCGGGTTTGAACCCACGATCATCGGTTAATTCACGATTCACGCGTTCATACCACTGGGCCATCTCGGCTAAATATATATATATATATATAAAGTTCTTAACAAAGAAATACTCACATCAAACTCCAAGTCAAATTCATACTTCAGAAGGTTGTGGACATACCAACACTTTCCAAACCATTTTGTTCCTGTCTTATCTGATTCCAATCTAAACCAGTCATTGTCCGCTTCTTTATTATTTTGTACATACTGACAACAAAATGATATGTTAAACAAATGTATATGTCAAGACAAAATAAAGGACTATTTGATTAAATTAATTCTAGATGGATTATTATCAACTATTGAAAAATTGAGAACAAAGCATTCTTTTTACAATAACATACATCAAGCTTCAATAGTTTAGGTGTAATCTAAAATTTGTGTCACTTTGTGTCTACTCATGTTTTTAATTATGTATCTATAAATGTACATTTTATGTTAACATACATATTTAATACATACATACATATTTAATACATACATACATATTTAATTGGAAAAGAGTGACTGACTACTACTTTATAATTTCCTGATATTTGATAGAATAATCATGTCAGTCTTTTTATGTCTTTTAGACTAGAAAAATGAAGAATTGCTTAGAATTGTATTCAATATAATCAATAATTAATTGAATTAGCTAACATTTTTCATATGAAAGACTATCCTTAATAGTTATTATATTTTTCTTAATAAAATCTATATTATAAAGTCTACAGAATAATTTGCAATGACTTGAGCAAGCATAAGCTTGCTTATATCGATACAAATACAATAAACATTCTTAAGTAATTCTAATTCCTGTTTTTCGTTAGTTATGTCAATATAATTATTAGAAAGTAGAATATTGTTGTAAGTGTATAAAATGGTTAAAATGCTAAAATCATTGTCTATTGACGATTTTATTATTTTATAGTTTAATTAATTACGAATTTACGGAAATTTTACCTTTATTAATGCCTGGTATTCCTCTTTTAAACGGGTTGGCCATAATTCCTTGTCTCTGGGACCTGCTTTAGTTTTTAGCAATGGTATGCTACTTAATGTCTTTCTAGTACCCTCATCTACCATTTTTATGAGTTTGAGTCTTAGTCATGGAATATTTTAAATTGAAAATATTGTAATTGAAATATCCGCGTAAGCAAAAGTGTTTCTTTTTTGAGACACGGAAATGTCAAAACTAAATGTCATAGCTCAATTCTTACAACGTGACACGTGTCACTTTCCAATTATTAACGTCTAATGACGAGAAAACAATATGGGTTTTAAAGGGGTTAGGGTCAATTATGCATTAAATATCAGAAGAATGAGATAAATAAATATTATACTCCAAATAAAATAGAAAAGGTTGTTGTTTAGTAATTAATAATAAGATTAAAAACATAATATAATTTTTTTAATAACTATAAAAATATCAAAAAGAAAATATTGAAATAATTATGTTGTAGAATCTAAACATACTATAAGTATATTATAGGCAGCACCGCAGCAACCAACTAAAAACCCACTAACCCAGTACCAGTAGACAGTGAAATGTCAGTTATTAAGTCATTATGACAGTAGACATATTTTATTTTATTGATTGTAAATTGTAATCAATCATCGAATAGAAAATGAGATAATTTAGGAGAAATTATTTATTTGTAGTTTATTTAATTATCTATTTTTATAGAAATAGAAGGTGTGTAAAAAAAAAAGTTAAGAACAGTAACAGATATTTGTATTGCTATGAAATTTATAAACACTAATTTAAAAACATTTTTTTAGTTGAAGACTTAAAATGGGCTCAGAACAATCTATGCCTCCAAAAAAGCAGCCGCAGAGAGCTCCTCCAGTGCGCAGAGAACATACAATAGCAACTTCAGTTTTTCCAGGTAATTAGTTAATTAGTTTTCACACCAATATTTATTCTTTTTTTTTATAAAATATGCATTAATTATGATAAGACTTTCGTTTTTAACTCTTGTATATAATAGATACAATATAATTTATTTAATACCTTGATATTATTTAAGTGATGAGAGAAACAAGCAATTCCCTTCTTATTCAGCTCACAGTCGTAATTTCTAAAGGCAATCAATAAGTTGTACTACTTTCTGTTTGAGAAAAAAATTGTAAATATATCAAGCATAGTATAACATATCAGAAACTGATTCTCTCTCTGAATTCTGCTGTTATTATTCTTTTTATAGATACAAGGAGACCTGATCCATCGCCGAGTGGCAATAATTCACCCGGAGCCAGTATGTGCTCAGACTCGGAACTGCCGTATATATCATACACAGTGGATAGACCTATTGGAGGTAATATATTTATTTAGACACGCTAACTGCAAAACATAGAACAAAAGTTGTTGCTTATGATGTTAGCTATCTAGTCCTGCGAGGTTGCTGGGTCATTACAAATAACCCTGTATATATAATATATTGTCATATTGCTGTCCAATTGGATTATGAGAGGTGGGGAATTGAGAGTACACCTGTGTTTACGCACATACTTGTGCACTATAATAATTATGTCCTGTGTATATGGCTGAAATTGGTTTGGAGGACATTATTATTAACTATTAGTTTGTATTATATAATATAGCAGTATGTACATTAGCGAATCACATGAAACATGTAAATCTAAGATTTTCAATATAAAAAGATTTTCAATAAGAGGCCATAATGAAAATTTATGCAAATTTAATGTCTTGTAAAAAATAAACTTTTGTCTCTTTCTTTCACATGTTTTTTACCATTGGTTCAAATATTAGATTCACCTAAAAATTCGGCAAAAACTCAACGATCCGACAGCAAGAAGTCCCTCCTACAACGTAGGCAGCTGAGCTTGCAAGCGAGGAGGAATAAACGTGCCCGCGATATTGTCGTCGTTAAACCGGCCACCGACACGCAATTGGACGAGGATATCAGGCGACTGCAGGTGATTGAACTGTAGTTATACATAATATGTATATATAAATGGATGTTTGTATATTTGTTTGATATTCGACTTCGAAGCAGTTTGATCTTGTGTTAGTACATATAAGTATTTTTCTGTGGAGATTTTCATTTTATTAAAATTTAATAAAACAACAATTATAGTGTTATTGTTATGTATCTGTGTTTCTTAAACTCTGATTAAAATGATTTTAATTGCTGGCTTACATCTGAATGGTTATTGGCTGCGGATGACGCAATGACCTTAACGCTCATTGGTCGGTGTCAACGGATGATGTGATAAGCGACCAATGAGCGGTCGAATTCAATTTAGTTAATCGTACTTTTAACATAAGTGTATATATGTATATCTCCTTATTATGTTCAGGAAATACCAACGTTTTTACCGATCATGAGGGGGGCGCTCGGTTTACCAGGCGCAAGAGATCCTGAGGTTCTCGAAGGTGAGTTGATTCGTTGTTTACATACATACATACAATGGATCATGTTGAGGTCAGCGTAAAGCGCTTTATAGCTGAAGTTTCGAAATTGTTTTTTTTATAATTTTTTCAAATATTTTATAACTATCTCAAAATCTATATACATATGTAAAAATGGCTTAAAACTTATATCGCACTTATATTTAAACAGATAAGTAATTATTCGTTGTGTATAGTTGTTACACAAAAAAAAATCATAGATGGCGCTGTTTATATTTTAAAGTATTGTCTCAATCGCTTTTAACTGCTTACAATTAATCTAATCTATACATATAAATAAAATTGGAGTGTCTGTCTTTAATATTGAAATAACCGCTTTTTACTACATGCATATGAATATATATATGGTACATACACCAAAATAACATTTTTTACAATTTTTGTCTGTCTGTCTGTCTGTCCGTCTGTCTGTCTGTCTGTTTGTTCCGGCTAATCTCTGAAATGGCTGGACCGATTTTGACGGGACTTTTATTGGCAGGTAGCTGATGTAATAAGGAGTAACTTAGGCTACTCTTATTTTAGAAAAAAATGATAATAAATATAAAAATGATTAACTTTTTTGTTAAATTCTACGCGGACGAAGTCGCGGGAACAGCTAGTACAATAATAAAAATATATATACATTGAGCTTTGTTACCTCGAAAGCAGAAGTCAAAAAAACAATGTAGTCTTTTTTTTTTATTGTATAGGAAGGCAGACGAGCATATGGGCCACCTGATGGTAAGTGGTCACCAACGCCCATAGACATTGGCATTGTAAGAAATGTTAACCATCGCTTACATCGCCAATGCGCCACCAACCTTGAGAACTAAGATGTTATGTCCCTTGTGCCTGTAATTACACTGGCTCACTCACCCTTCAAACCGGAACACAGCAATACAAAGTACTGCTGTTTTACGGTAGAATATCTGATGAGTGGGTGGTACCTACCCAGACGAGCTTGCACAAAGCTCTACCACCAAGTAAATAGTCATAGAATAGAAGTGAATAGATATAGAAATGACGTATCCGGGGTGCTTGTTATATAATAGCCCTCATTATTTATTGTATTTAATTTTTTAGGTTTAGATCCCAGACCGTGGGTCAGGATGACTACACGTCTTCAAGCGCACTTATCAGCTTGCGCTCAGCCGCTAGCTGCTGAAGAGATCCAGTTGGCGAACAAGGTTAAGGAGGTGAGTGGTACCATCATCTCAATCGAAATATAATCGAAAGTCCAGTAGGTACAGGGCCGGACCGTGAGTTAAGGGGGCCCTGGGCTAATACTACTTAGGGGCCCACCTAATTAATCAAAGTTTAGAAACAAATGAATCAGTAAGTAGACAGTGAGACAGTAGACTTGAATTAAATGAATTGGATGGGTTTGATTGATTGCAGGATTTGTAGGACTGCAAACCATACAATCTGTTTAATTTAATAAAATTATGGATTATTTTGTATTATCGTCTATTTTTGACTTTGGCTTGACTTAGCTGGACCCGAGGATTCAATGGCTGAAGCCCAAAAACCGCCCACCAACTCATCAGATATTTTACCGCAAAACAGCAATAGTCAGTATCGTCAGTGTTCCAGTTTGGAGGTCGAGTGAGCCAGTGTAACTACAGGCACGATAGACATAAAATCTTAGTTAATAATATAAGTAGGTGGATAGATGGGTTGTGGTTTGTGGTGATGGTATGTA
Organism: Nymphalis c-album; assembly: GCA_963151315.1. Taxonomy (NCBI): domain Eukaryota; kingdom Metazoa; phylum Arthropoda; class Insecta; order Lepidoptera; family Nymphalidae; genus Nymphalis; species Nymphalis c-album. Next base: position 2,768,059 of record OY720615.1, read on the forward strand.
GTCATAGATATTAAATATATCTTGCATAACCAATCCGACAATGCTATGTCGTGTTTGCAATTATACAGGCTCACTCATACTTCTTACCGGAACACAACAATGCCATGTATTGTTGTTTGGCGCCAGTTTGTATTGAGTGGGCGGTACCTACTCAGAAGGGCGCGCACAAAGCCCTTCCACCAAGTAAACTCATAACTTTTTAGATGGATAGTACCGCCAGAAAGAACATTTGCCGTGATACGTATTTAACTATATTATTGTTACTACTTTTATATTTTTCAGAGCGATATAATGGTTAAATTTTGTTATGTTAACAAATATACGAAAAGCTTTCATTGATTTCAATTGACAGGCGGATTCGGAAATAACCCGTCTCTATTCAATAACGGTGGAGAAACAGAGAAGCAACGCGCGTCACGCCGAGAGGCTGTCGCGCGTGAGGGAGGTGGCCCATCAGCTGTCGAGGTGCAACTCATTGCTGAACCAGGTAATTGGTGAAATATTACTTTGACTACACCGTATTCCTGTCACATGTGTATTCCACCGACCCGCATCGGAGCTGCGTTGTGGAATATGCTCCAAAAACCTTCTCCTCGGGAGAAGAGGCCTTAGCCCAACAGTGGGACATTCACAGGCTGTTACTTACTTTTTACACCGTATTCCAATAGAAGAAGAAGTAAAAGACAACAAATTGCTGATGCCGCTGAGTCACACTAAAATATACAGCAGTTCATTTACTGTAAAAGCTGTCAGACTATGGAACTCCTTGCCTCATTGTATTCGTCAAGCTGATTCCATACACATTTTTAAAAGTCGTTTACATAATTATTATTTATCAATATAAGTATGTATTTACTGTATAAGTATATATATTTATATATCTAAATATTTATGTATGTATAAGTGCATATGTATGATTATATATATAAAAGTATTTATGTTATTATGTTATATATATTTTATGTATCAATATTATATAATTATGTATATTATTTTATATATATTGTATGTATCAGTTCGCACACTATACCCGATCAATTCTCCTGGCAAAATATTATTTTAATATAGAGGTTGCCTGGAAGAGATCACTGTAAGTGATAAAGGCCGCCTTTGCATACTATATTATGTAAAATTTGTTCTGTCTATGTTATGTTATGTTATTTTAGTATGTGCAATAAATAATAAATAAAAAAAATAAAAATAAACAAACCATAGATTTTTGAAACGAAGTTCTTCTACGCGGCTTACAGTAGAGTGAAATGGTTGCTCGATTCTATACGTCTTTATTATCTATTAGCGTTTTGTTCGCGGTTGTACCCGCGTAGTACCCGTTCCCGTGGGGATACTGGGATACAATATAGCCTATGTTACTCGCTGGTAATGTAGCTTTCCATTGGTGAAAGAATTTTGAAAATCGTTTTACTGGTTTAGGCGTGAAAGCGTAACAAACACACACAAACTCATTTTTGCATTTAAACGCCTTCATACAACTAAATTAAAACTAAATTAATAGTAGTAATGTTTTTTGCAGACCCTACAAGATATAGAAGAATTGAACCAGCTGTTACCGGTGAATAAAAGATTGGAACCATTTGTATGGAATGAACAAAAAGTTTGAAATATATTAAATTAATTAATAGTCAAAAATTATTTTATATATGTGCTCATAATTGTATTAATAAATATAAATGTATATTGCTTTTATTGTAAGTATAAGTTAGTGAATTTGTATGTTTATTATCCCCTACCTCATATATTCCTCCGCCAAATAGCATGCATTGTTGTACTCCGGTTTGAAAGGTGAGTGAGACAGTGTAACTACAGGCGCATTTGATGGTGTCTGTGGGTGGTGTGGACTTACCATCAGGTGTTTCATTTGCCAGGCAGCCTTCCTATCTTAAATTTTAAAAAGGATGACTAACTTCTAGGAGTTATTTTCCTATATTTGAATTGTTGTAGCTCGATTTGCGTTCAATATTGAAATAAGAAAAATATTTTCTATATTATCACGTTAGAGAATTTTGTGATAGCACACACAGAGCACACATGATGCCCTAGTATATAGTCCTATCTCACTAAATAACTATTGGTCCTACGGCCGAATACTGAAACGTCATTCAAATATAAAATTGAACTTAATTATTTGAGACGCCGTTAATTTAAAATTTCGCATGCTAAATTTGAAATTAATGGCGTTCCTTAAAATTATATTAAATTAATCAAGAACTGTTTGTAGTAATACAGTAGTACTTGATATTGAAGGGTGAGTGAGCCAGTGTAATTACACAAATTGCACAAGGGACATAACATCTCAGTTCCTAAGTTTGGCGGCGCATTGGCGATGAGAGCCATGGTTAACATTTCCTACAATGCGAATGTCTATGGGCGTTGGTGACCACTTACCTTCAGGTGGCCCATATGCTCGTCCGCCTACCTACGCTATAAAAAAAAAACAGCAGAGCTATTATCAAATCGCATGTAACATGTACATCTATGGTTTATTATTATATATGCCTGTACATTATATTTAAGAGAATTAAATTAATTGAAATAAAAATTAGTTGTTTCTTTGACTAATATCATAATCTATATGAATTTAAACTACTAAAATTAATAAATAATATCATATGAATGAAGTATAATATTTTATTGACGAGCGAATCAACGACGAGCAGGTTGGCGTGGTTGGTAAGACTTACACGCCGCAGGTCGTTGGTTCGATTTTCCCATGACAGACATTTGTGTGCATGAACATGTCTGTTTGTCCTGTGTCTGGGTGTAATTAATAAAGAAATAAAAATAGTTTATTTACAGCAAAGTATAAGTAAAATAATTACACACTTGACAGAATAGCTGGGTTGTTTGCTGAAGTGATATCATAATCGTGTTTCCGGTGGCATCCACACTAACCAAGCTTGTGTTGTGGATGGATACCTTGCTACGATTTCCATACGGCATTCCACCTACGGTTAATAGTGTGTACTTGAAACAATTATCTATATAAGAATGAATTTACAAAAAAATAAAGTAGTGTATGTAGTATATCAGTTGTCTGGTTTCCATAGTACGAGCTCTGCTTAGTTTGGGATCAGATGGCCTTGTGTGAATAATGTCGCAGAATATTTATGTATTTTATTATATATCCTGGAAGTTCTTACAGTAAATAAGAAGTTAGGCCTTCTCGAGATGTCCACAGCATGCGTTAAGATATTATGATAGATAGATGTAGTGGAGATATTAAGATCAGGTAACCTCAAATTAACGCACGGAGCCATGTGAGAAACGTTGTAATAAATTATATTATTTAAGATGATTATCATTAAATTATCTAATTATATCTACTTGGTGGTAGTGCTTTGTGATAGCTCGTCTGGGTAGGTACCATCCACTCATCAGGTATTCTACCGCAAAACAACAGTAATTGCTATTGTTGTGTTCCGGTTTGAAGGGTGAGAGAGCCAGTGTAATTCCAGGCACACAGATGATGTATTTCTGCTGTCGCTATTACAACAAATACTAAAAACAGGATAAAATAAATATTTAATAAAATATATATTTAAATATTATAATTTAAAAATCATGATATTTTTGCCGTTTTTATAGATAATGGTACGAAACCCTTCGTTCGCGAGTCCGACTCGCGCTTGGCCGGTTTTTTATAAACAGTATCGACAACGCGCCAACCGCATCTAACATAAAACTAATAATATAATTAATTAATCGTAAAATATCATCATAAAAACATCTTCAATTACATAATTCTAAATTTACACCTGTGTGTATGATTTTGTACGAAATCCGCTGTAATGTTGTTTTTCCATGTAATAAATGATGCTTACAACAGTTCCGATTCATTATTTTAAATTTTTTGACGTGACAACGTCTAATAAATCGATGAACGCTGGCTGCATGCACGAAAAATTGTCCCGTTACCCTGGTTGTACGCTTGCGCCGCATCTATCTCTTTCACTCGATTGCAGTCATTTCATCAATGTTTTGTTATGACGTTGTCACGTTAAACTATCGTCCGTTAACCGACTCCACGGACAACCATTTTCTTTTATTGCATAGGTAGGCGGACGAGCATATGGGCCACCTGATGGTAAGTGGTCACCAACGCCCATAGACAATGTCATTGTAAGAGTTGTTAACAATCGCTTACATCGCCAATGCGCCACCAACATTGGGGACTAACTTACTAAGATGTTCTCCTTGAATGTATAATTATTATTATTAATTAAATATTATTTTTCTTATTGTAACCTGAATTTTGGAATCATTATGTTAGATTGAAATTGCTATCCTTTACTAGATTACGTAAGCATAACTAATCTTAGGATAACAAAAGTAAAGGACCGGCCTACGAATGTCCCTCTGCTGCGCAAGGCCATGTTAGGAAATGCGAAAGTAACCGTTTGTTACAACATACTGACTAAACAGTGTAGTATTTACTAAAGAATTAAGAAAATTGAAATTACGGGATAAGAGGAGGTCGGAGTAGTTTTTTTTTTTTTTGCTAATATATAGTACTAGTGTCAGCCCGCGTGTTGGGTCAGGTTTTATTTTGTTGGAGCGTCACGGTAGCATGCGCAAGCGATCCCGTGGCGCTCCACTTAAGACGAGAAGGGTACCGTGGTGGTTTTAGTCGGTAGGAGTCCGACATAACCCTCCTTCAGAGGGTACCAATGAGGGTTTCCCCACGTTAAAAAAAAAAAAAAGAAAAAAGGTTTTATTTTGTTGTCACGGTAGCATGCGCAAGCGATCCCGTGGCGCTCCCCTTAAGACGGGAAGGGTACCGTGGTGGTTTTAGTCGGTAGTTGTATATTCTTTTTATTGAGGAAGGCTCTTGGCTTTCAATTCATTATATATTTTTTAATTAAACGCGAGTGAAACCGCGAGGCACATCTAGTTTATTTATAAAAAATACTTCTAACCAAGAAGTCGTTTATCTGTAATAAATCTGTAAAAGTTAATCCCTTCACCAATGCTTTTGCTCATAGTCTTGCAGGCATTTACAAAGTCCTACCAGCAAAGTGAGCTCTACCATCTAAAAGGTTACCACTATTTGTTGTATTGTTATGGTCGGTTAATAGATCTTATAGTGCTAATGTTTATGGGAAGGTGGTACCCAAATATAATTTGGTAAGCCTGCCAACACATTTTAAATAAAAAAAATATTACAGACACAACATGTTAAAATGTAAAAGTAACCAAATCAAGTTGCTTATTACAGCTGTTTTTTTTTTTAAATAATAAATGGAAATCGTTTTCTAGATCAAGTTATGTTAACGATTTCTGACAATTGTGTAAAAAAATAAACAAATGTCTATGATCTAGATTCTAGGCCAAGGCCTCCTCTCATTTTGGAGGGTAAATGGATCCACGTCATGTGAAAGAATATCATACGACAAATCCAGGTTTCCTCACGATGTTTCCCTTCACTGTCGAGTGCAGGTATACAATGAAAACTTGGGTTTTTAATAGCAATTTTGAGCAAAAACAAAATTTAAATATTTTCATGCAAAATATAACAACATATGATTTCAAATCTATTTTTTAAAGATGCAACAGAGTTATTATAGTTCAGGATTAGAATTCTTTGTAAACTGAAATACTTTAATTATTATTCATAAATAAAATAAAAAAAAATGTATCTCTCTACATACATTTCATTGTAACATAACTTTTAAACTGTCTGAACATATGTATAGGGTATCGTTAGAATCCTTACTATACGTCATCCCGAAGTAAAACTCGTTCATTCTATCAATAAATTCATTCATTCATTCAGGACAGTCGTGTTTTTTTAAGTAAGATAAAAAAAATATATTTACGGCAGTCTTTCTTGTTAGCGTCTCTTAGACAGCATAAAGTTGTGCAGTTACAAATAATTTAAAATATTTTCAAAATTAGAACAAGTAAATAATGTATTTAGACACGAAATGGCATCACTCAAAACTATTCCACTTCTAGATCGGTTAAACCAAGTCTTGTTTCCTAATGCATTGCAAGCAGCAATTGCGTTAGACCTAACTCTGTGTTTCGTAAACACGCCGTCAGTACACATTTTTCCGACGTCGAGTTGTAACGTTCTGTTAAATTTTCCTCAATAAATAAACCGGTAAGTTGATTTGATTATTTTTTTTTAATTTCGTGCAGAAATAATCGCCAATAATTCAAATAATTAATACTTTAATTTTTATTTAAAAAAATAATAACACAAATATGACTTCTAATATTGAAATAAATAAGTTGTTTTTTTTTAAATTAATATTCTATAAAAATGAGGTTGAAAGAAAAAGGTTTTATTATATTCAATTTAAAAATATTAGAACTGAACATTTCAGTTATATTTTTTCCGTGATTGTTTATTTAATAACGCGATCAGATAATTATTATGGATGCTGTGAGTTGATAATAATTGATCATGCTCATTAAGTATAAGGTTTTTCTTGTAAATTAGTTTCTAGTATCATCTTTGCACTATTTAATATTAATATAAATTCCCATATTTTATAAATAAAGTAATTATTATACGGCACTAGTTTTTCGTCGAAAATTGCAGTCAAATATAAACAATTACTTTGAAAACTGTCTATTCCTTGACAAATCTGTTCAATAAGATACATTTCTATTATATATAATTAAGTTATTAAATTTATACATAATATATACAGATGTGTATGATTAATCATTTATTAGTATCAATAAAATACCAATTATTGGATTTACCTCAATTTCGCTGTGCCCTGTCATTTGTGTCATAACACAAATTCAAATTCAAAACTGACTTTTGACATTTGAAAAACAATTGATTTGAATTTATTGATTAGGTTAAATCATACAAAAATTACTATAAATATTGTATTGATTATTATTTATTAACTTTATAACGATAGCTGATAAAGATATTTGTCAAATGAAGTGTCTAAAATGATTCGCAATTTTTTCCTATGTCGTATAATATGTTTTGTCTCGTTTTAGATAGCCTTACTTTGCAAAACTACTTATATTAATACTTTCCGACAGCCAGAATTAACATTATGGACCTCTTCAATTCGGCCGGCATATAATCAATTTACACAACAATATAAAATCATAAAAACAACAACAGAGCTCAGAAATAAACCGGCAAAAATTTACAGAAGATTATATTTTCGCCACCAATAAAGTTATTTATAAGTATTACTTGACCAACTTAAGAAGGTTTTAAGTAAATGATTTCCAAAGGGATCAAAATTTCACTTATTGTGATATTTTATTATGTAAAATTATATTATTGCGAGTAATGTACATAGTTACATCATAATATTCTTAGCAAATTCATTAACACCAATCATTTGAGTTATTTCTTAAACGCTAAATATTTCACACAAGGCGGGCTCATTACTGAATCAAAGATTTGAAAATCTTTTATTTCCTTATATACCGGTTATTTATATATAAAACTTGTACCAAAATTTTCGGCGCATTTCGTACTTTTTAGTATATATTAATAGTATTATATAAAAGAAACTCCGTTTTGCAGTTTTGACCACTTTCAGTTTAGACTATTTGTTAAAATTTGAATTTCATATACATACTTATCATCTATAAAATCTATAAAAATACACAAAGCTGAAGAGTTTGTTTGCTTGATCCAGCTAATCTCAGGAACTACTGTATCGAATTTAAAAATTATCTTTGTGTTGTATAGTCTTTTTATCGAGGAAGGCTCTAGGATGATTTTTATTCATATTTTTTTTATTATGCATTATATGCGGGTGAAACCGCGGGGCACAGCTAGTAATAGATATAATAAACAATTGAAATATATGAAAACTCAGTGCCTGTTCGGATTTGAACATACCAACTTAACTATGAAATCCATACGTTGAGTTCACTGAACCATGGTACACTTCGCAATTAAATATTTTACATTAAACAATTGCAATAGTTACGTGTAGACTTGACGGCATGTGGTCACCACTGCCATGACCATTTAGATTGTTACAAACATCGATATGCTCATTAATATTTTTTTTAACTAATGCATTCCATTAAAAAGATTACATAAAGCTACTGTTTAATATAATTACTAATCTATCTATTGTGACAACCTCGTTGGTCTTGAGGCTAGATATAAGGCTACTGACCTGGTGGTCCTAGGTTCAATACCTAGGTCTGGCCAATAAGTTATTGGGGTTTTCTATCAGGAAATTCTCAGAAGCCGACCGGAGTCTGAAAATTGGAAGTGTGTACATTCCCGTGCCTCGGAAAGCACGTAAAGCCGTCGGTGTGTGTTGTGCAAATAATATAAAAATATTTTTATAAAAACAAGTTTTAATTGCCAAAATTTCGTGTCTATACTGATAAACGTTGAAGAGTTATTTCATCCTCAGCCAATCTTGGATGTGGAGTCAGGTCAAGGTTATCATAAAAATGCAAGCGCAAGCCTACCTGCCCCTCTAGACAAGTGGCTTTAACGTTAATAGAATAGAATAGAAAACAATAATCAATGTATGAGATTGACATTCGCGTTCGCCATTTCGAGACGTTTCGAGTCGAACGCGAATGTCAATCTCATACATTGGTTGTTGTTTTCTATTCTATTCTATTAACGTTAAAGCCACTTGTCTAGGGCCCCTGGGTAGAAAGAGAAACTCATGAGATATTCTATAGCTAAACGGTGACGTCTTCATCGACTCGAAATGTATCAGTTGAATTCCTTGAGGTGTTAGTTACCTTCATGGGATTCTGGACTCTAAATCGCAATTTTTAGATTGTAATTCCAAACGCGTCTTCTTTGACGTCCATATTGAGAGAGGTTATGCGTTAAGTTTTACTTCACAGTCCATTATTAAAACGATTTAAAATTATAATATTCTCTTATAAAAAGATATCACTTACGTCCTTTTTTAAATTAACAACAGTCATAGCTAGTTATCAAGCATATTTGTTTTATCACGCGCGCGGTTAGTGGTTCATATTTAAATGCAAGATGTGTTTATTCTTGTCCTTGTATCACACAGCAACGGAATATCAGATTGGACTGATTTTTAGGGTTCCGTACACAAAGGGTCTAACCGTCTGTCACCAGGGTGTATCTCATGAACCGTTACAGTTAGACAGTTGAAATTTTCACAGATGATGTATTTCTGTTGCCACTATAACAGGAAATACTAAAAACAGAATAAATTAAATCTTTAAGGGGGGCTCCCAGACGAGATACGGCAACAGGTGGACGCTTGAAATATTTAAAGAACGTTGAGTTTAATTATTGTAGATAATGGTACGGAACCTACAATAATCCAATTTAACTTACATTTTAATTTTATGTAGGGTTTTGTCCAAGCTCTTCTGGATAGGTAACACACATTGGATATTCTACCGCAAAACAGCAGTACTTGGTATTGTTGTGTTCCGGTTTGAATGAGCCAGTGTAATTACAGGCACAAGGGACATAATCTTAGTTCCCAAGGTTGGTGGTGTTTTGGCGATGTAAGATATGCTTGCAATGTCAATGTCTATAGGCGTTGGTTACCACTTATATGCTTATAATGCCCATAAGCTCGTCCTACCCATGATATATATAAAAAAAAAACATTATACTTAAAATATATAGTAATGTACAGTCAGAATGATCATAGTTATAAATGTATATGTATTTAGTTATACATGTATATATATATATATATATGTTTGTAGTTAAAAGAACGTGTTACGAATAGATTTCCTGTTAAAACAATAGTTAGTTGTCTAGTTCGGTTCAAAGTGTCTTCGTGATTCGTCACGGGTTTTAAAACGTATTAGTTATTTATATATCAATTGTTATGTCTACAAATATACGTTTGATATTTGGATAAATAAAAATTTTAACAAAACAAAAACCGACTTCAAGGTAAAAACAAAATTAATATGCACTAAAAAGTAAAAAAATAATTGCGTATTCTTCTATAATTTGATAATTAACTTACTTTTTTCTACTCATCAATATGTAGGTACGATTGTATTGTGTGGTTGATAATGTACCTAGTTACAATTATTGTTATTTGTGGAGTCGATTTCGAGTCGACTTCCTATCGAGTCGGGGCACCGCTAGTTTAATATAATTGTCTAATTAATGTCTTGATAAATAATTAAAAAAATCAAAAATCATTTAACACTCAAAGTTAACTAAAGCTTTTTATAAGCAAATATAATTAGTTATTGTTGCTATATACTTATTACAATGTGCGATACAGAGGTATATAGAGTTGCAATACATACATATATTTTTTCCCTTTAAAACAGAACGCGATGTGACTTATAAATATGCTAATAATTTGTTTAATTCTTTCTCGTATACATTTTTAACATTTTTTGGCTGTACATTTTTATACCTTCGCCATTTCTATGGGTTATTAAAAAAATATACTCCGTATCAAATAAATTCTTATAAGTATCTATATTAAAGTAGACATATTACATAATCCACTTAGACGTAAATCAACCAAGTTCCAACTTAGATTCTAACAAGTAGAATAGTCAAGACAGTCATTATCCCACATTAATTATTTAATTATTGCTATTACTAAAAATATAATTATTTTTTTATTATAACGATTCTAATTGTACCTTAATATTTTCAATTCTAACCAGTTTAAGAAATATTACCTAGTAATTATTATTTAAGTTTAACTGAACATCAAGGACAGTTGACAAAAAGTCAACGTCTAACTAATTTTATGAAAAAATTAAGACATAATGACTCGAACAACAGACTTGCAATATTTCAATTATTTATTTATTTAAGGAAAACAAACAGCATTGTACAAAATATGTTGACATTTAAATACAGTATCTATTTTCCATTGAATTATAAAAACCAAATTACACGCGGCGTGTATTTGTATTGAGCGAACTAAAAGTTTGGTATATCTTATTAGTTAAAAAAAAACGGTATAAAATCCTTATTATATCTGTGCGAAGCTAGGACGCCATTTTAATGCAACATAAATAAACAAATTTAATTTTTCTCCTTTTGTTGCGTGCGATAAAGATGGTAGAGCTTTGTGTAAGCTCGTCTGGGTAGGTACCACCCACTCATCAGATATTCTACCGCAAAACAGCAGTACTTCGTATTGTTGTGTTCTGGTTTGAAGGGTGAGTGAGGCAGGCACAAGGGACAAAAAAATTTAGTTCTCAAGGTTGGTGGCACATTGGCAATGTAAGCGATGTTTATCATTTCTTACAATGTCATTGTCTATGGGCGTTGGTGACCACCTACCATCAGGTGGCCCATATGCTCGTCTGCCTACTTATACAATAAAAATAGATATACATTATTATTAAATGTACATTATTTAACAAGAAGAGATAAAAATCGTGGACAATAAATCACACTGAATTAAAAAAACTCGCCAAGACGTAAACTAAGTTAACAAGTAATTAAAAAAAAGGTTGTAACCTTTTTTTTTTAAAGTAAAAATTGTAATTTTAAATCGTTTTAATTACGTTTTAAACATCTTTGCTTTGTGCTAAAAACGTATTGATGCGAAACGTTGCTCCACTGTTTACGCGCGAAATTACAAAACTGTTACTTATTTGTAATTTTACACTCGTTTCTGCACGCGGATGCGCTTGCATTATGTAACGTGTTAGCGTGTAGGTGTCATTTCATGAATGCGACCTAAAATCTCGAATGTCCGAAGTTTGTTTAGTTTTCAAAGTATATTGAACATATGTGTTATTATAGAGCTGTATACTTTTTGGAAGGAATTTCTTTTACGCGGCTTACAGTGGCGTGAAACGGCAGTGGCCCAAGGTCACGTCATATAACGAAATCGCGTTCTTATTGTGCTTCAAATGCTAAAAAATGCGATTTGTTGGGTGAATGTAGTAGTAGGTCAATGTGAAGGAGGTTGAAATCATCTTTAGTGTGACAAAAATACAGTAATAGGTAAAGTCGAAAATAAATATAGTCGAAAAAATATCGCACAGAACTTCGTTAATGACGGAGGTCCCCCGACCTTACAATTATTTTTATTGGATGCACCTCCTTTTTTAGGAAAGAAAGGACCTATTGGAGCGCATCGGGTTGTATGGAATTCTTACTAACCAAAATCACTACGATGGCTATCTTCGGCATGGATCTGAGAGGTTATGGTGTCCCCATGTCCTATTCCAGTTATGATAACTTACCCTATATGATAGCTTGCTATTTAAGCCAAATAAAAGCCGAGATGGCCTAGTGGTAAGACCGCGTGAATCTTAACCGATGATTGTGGGTTCAAATCCGGGCTGAATTTCATGTGCTTAATTTGTGATTATAATTCATCTCTTGCTTAGCGGTGAAGGAAAACATCGTGAGGAAACCTGCATGTGTCAAATTTCACCGAAATTCTGTCACATGTGTATTGCACCAACCCGCATTGGAGCAGCGTGGTGGAATAAGTTCCAAACGTTCTCCTCAAAAAGAGGAGAAGAGGTCTTAGCCCAGCAGTGGGACATTCACAGGCTGTTATTACTATATAGGCAGAAGGGACTAAACTACCTAGTTCTTAGCGATGTAATGGTTATATAACATAGTGGCAATGGACTCACCGTTTGTCAGGGTGATTCTGAATCGTGAGGAATACATGTTTTGGATGTAAATCTGCAATTAATGTGTCTCCATCCCGTAATGGAGGATAAGCTTCAGGACCGAAGGTTTGTGTGCTAAATACACGAGAGAACACTTACGAGTTTTTGGTTTAACACACTTGAAACCTGGTCTTATAAGCTAACCACCAGTTCCATGAAGCAGTTCCTTTGTTATTGTGATTAATTTCCTTCCTGTAATAATTCGATTTGAAATAACTCAAAACAATTTGTTTCACGTTGTAAATAAAAAAGATTATATCACAATTGGAATGACGCCATTACAGAACACATTTACGAATGTATTTATCTTTATTTGTAAACAATGACATTGCATGCACCTTGAACTTAATTGTAAGAGCGTGACGTCACAGTGACTTTGACGCCATTGCTTATGCTTTACTATTGGTTCATATAGATATTGCGAGTTCGATTGGGTGAGATTGTATGGTTGTTGATTCAGAGGTTGTTGTGATCACGTAGTTCGCTGGTGAGATATAATTGACCGCTGTTTGTCGTTGAAACGTTGAGCGTAAGTTAACGCTGAAGTCGGACGTAACCTACGTAACCTGGCATTTAAAAAGAGACAGCCCTATGACTTCAGGTGGTCAGATTGATGATATCTTGAAACAAAATATTTTTAATATTTTAACAATAATCCGTTAAGGTACCACCAGAAGTGGTGGTGTGGAAGTAGTAACCCTTTTTTCAAAAAAAGAGTTTGTCGTATAAGTGAGCCCGTGTAAATACAATGTCATTTTAGTTCGCATTGCTGGTTGCGTATGATGACCATAATTATGGTAAAGGATGCTTAAAATTTCCTGCGGCATCATTATCTAACGGTGGGAACTGCGTTCTTATTTTAAAAATTAACAAAAAAAAGTTAAAAAATATTGCATGCACAGATAAGCAAGATTATAATTTATATAGATAAATAACAATAACAATAACAATACAATTGTAATAAATAATTGGTATATTATATGAGGAAAATACACAGTATAAATTAAATTCAATATATGAATAGAGGTATTTTCTCGCTGGAAAATGTGTTTTTTTATAGCATATGTAGGCATATGGGCCAACTGATGGTAAGTGGTCACCAACGCCCATAGACAGGCAATGTAAGAGATATTAGCCATCGCTTACATCGCCAATGCGTCACCAACCTTGGGAACTAAGATGTCATGTCCCTTGTGCCTGTAATTATACTGGCTCACTCATCCTTCAAACCGAAACACAACAGTTCGAAGAACTGCTGTTTTGCGGTAGAATATCTGATGAGTGAGTGGTACCTACCCAGACGAGCTTGCACAAAGCTCTACTACCAAGTTTTCGTGTTTCCCCCACGTAAAGTAGGACTCGTAGGAGGTACCCACTACTTCTACTGGGAGACGTCATGGGATCACTTACGCACGCTACCGCGAGATTCTGTATCCTTAGTTTTCTCTCGAAAGCTTACTCCTGTGTCTCGAAAGGCTCATAAAGCCGTTGGTCCAGCACCTGAAGTCTTTTCGGTCGAGTGGGATTATTAGATTAAAATAATTACTTTCAACAAACATACAATAGAAATATTACATAACAGCAAGCGGTGGCAGCGGCAATCGAAATACAGGAGACAGGATTTTTTTACAGTTTAAACAAAAACATTAATATTTATCGCCAATGCGCCACCAACCTTGGGAACTAAGATGTTATGTCCCTTGTGCCTGTAATTACACTGCCTCACTCACCCTTCAAACCGGAACACAGCAATAACAAGTACTGCTGTTTTGCGGTAGAATATCTGATGAGTGGGTGGTACCTACCCAGACGAGCTTGCACAAAGCTCTACCACCAAGTAATAAATATACTATATATACTACTTTTCATTTGTAAGTAGTAACAGCCCATTCATTTCATTAGTAAATACATACTTATATAGATAATTACACCCAAACTCAGGACAAACAGACAAGTTCATGCACACAAAAGTCTGTTCCTAATGGGTATTTAACCCACGATCTGCGGCGCTAAACTTAAACAAAAGAAAAGATTAAGAATCAGATAAATAACAGTAGGTATTGTATGCTAATTGCTCGCTGTATTAATTCAGTTAGCATAAGATAAAGATGATTATCTTTTTGATAAAAACTATTCAATTCGCGCGTTAAGATAGCGTGGTAATTAACAATCCTCAAGAATTGGGTTAACAAATGCAAAAAAATATTATTTAAATCCAATTGGTAATACCAGAGATTTGTGCCTTCAAATTAACTTTGTGTTTTTTATTATATACTAGCTGTGCCCGGCGATTACCCGCGTGTAATTAATAAAAATATAATGAATAAAAATCAGCCTAGAACCTTCCTCGATAAAAGGACTATACAACACAAAAATAATTTATCAATTCGAACAAGTAGTTCCTTAGATGAGCCGTATCAAACAAACTCTTTAGCTTTATATATTAGTATAGATATATATATTTTTTAATATCTTGGGACATTATAAACAAACGGCCATCTGATCTCAAACTAAGCAGAGCTCGTACTATGGAAACCAGACAACTGATATACTACTTTTCATTTGTAAATACATACTTATATAGATAATTACATAATAATGTAATGTTTGTTCCGTTACGAACAATACATACATAAGGTTGTGACCCAAAACGTATGTATTACATTACACATAAGACATATTTGTTTAACCAACATTGGACCCAACGTTTTTACACATTCGTCCTTGGCCCTAAAGTTTGTGCAATTACTTGAACATTGCCCGAAGATTATGCAATTGTGAATGTTATACTGACGTACGAACATATTATATACCTACTTATATATTTTTAATTATCTACAAGTATAATGTACTTCAGTAAATAGTAACTGTAACAGCCTGTGAATGTCCCACTGCTGGGCTAAGGCCTCTCTTATTTTTTTTTCAATGTACACTATTGATTATTGTTTAACAAGCCGGTTTGGCGTGGTTGGTAGATACTTGTCTTTCTTGCTGCGGATTGTGGGTTCGATTCCGTCTCAGTTAACTTATAAACAGACATTATATATATACATGTTCGGACGCGCTATTTCTGGAACCGTGAATCGGATTTGAAGAAAATCTTCCACCATCTTAGTATTGAGGAAGCTTAAGGACTATTTTATATCAAAACTCGACTAACGGACGCGTAACACCTAGTTTATCTAATAAAATTACGTTTAAGAAGTGTACAGCCTGTGAATGTCCCACTGCAGAGCTTAGGCCTCTTCTCCCTTGTTGTGGAGAAGGTATGGAGCTTGTTCCACTACGCTGCTTCAATGCGGGTTAGTGGAATACACGTGTGGCAGAATTTGAGTGAAATTTGACACATGCAGGTTTCCTCACGATGTATTCCTTCACCGTCCAGCACGAGATGATTTATAAACACAAATTAAACACTTGAAAATTCAGTTGTGCTTGCCCAGGTTTGAACCCACAATCGGTTAAGATTCACGCGTTCTAGCCACTGGACCATCTCGGCCATTATGTATACTTGAAGTATAATTTTGATAGCCTTAAAAATATTTTAGCTTAATTTTGTTATACACTATAATCTTCTCGAAAGGAATACCTAAAGTATAAAGTATAAATTATAGTTTAGTATATATATTTTGTAACAAACGGACAATCGCGAAAAGCGACATTGATTTATAGTAACATACACTCGCCATAAGTTTAAGAAGATTATTTCGGGATTTCTTTCCTAATATCATTACATGATAGAAATAATTACGTAATTTAATGAGCATGACAATATAATAAGCGTAATTTTTGCGTCAAAAAAGTGGCAGATGACATTGTATATTATAGTGTGTCATCTCTGCGATTGTGCAAGCGAAAACCGACTTAATCGACAATGTTTACAATACGGGGATTTCTATTGTTAACAAACAAAGGTTATAAGAAATATGATTGTCAGCGCATATTGACCCAAAATGACTCGTGAATGAGTGGATTAAAAATGTGAAGTTCGTGGGTTCAAATTTTAGTTGGTTTCGTAAAGGAAAACATCGTAAAAAAGTAAAAGTAAAGTAACAGCCTATGAATGTCCCACTGCTGAGCTAAGGCCTCTTCTCCTTTGTTGGATAGAAGGTTTGGAGCTTATTCCACCACGCTGCTCCAATGCGGATTGGTGGAATTCACATGTGGCAGAATTTTGAGTGAAATTTGACACATGCAGGTTTCCTCACGATGTTTTCCTTCACCGTCAAGCACGAGATGAATTATAAACACAAATTAAGCACTTGAAAAAATCAGTGGTGCTTGCCCGGGTTTGAACCCACGTTCATCGGTTAAGATTCACGCGTTCTAGCCACTGGGCCGTCTCGGGAACATCGTTCATCGTACACATCGTAAGGACACTTTTTTATAATATAGACGTTATGAGACGTTATGTCCCTTGTAGTTGTACTGGCTCACAATACGTCCCCGATTCGATTCCGATCCTACTTTGAATATTCAGAGGCCCTAGCCAAGCTGACATTCTACAATTGTAAACGCAAATAGAAAACTAAAAATTGTATGAGAATGACCACGTGACTTATCGTTGAGAGATGTCATTCTCATACATTTGTTTAGTTTTCTATTAACGTTTACGATTGTAGAATGTCAACTTGGCTAGGGCCTCAGAACCGAACCGATACGATGTTTATATATATGTCAAAACCAAAATTTATTCTTAACTTTTATGACAGCAGTCGATAATTAAATTAAATGATAGGAACACGGATAAACAGCAACGATCACGCTTCGAATCGATTGCGATAAAGTTGCATTTTTTTAGTAGAATTAACCCCCAGTATAATTGTTACTCCATATTATATATATTGCAATATTTTTCTTACAATGACTGGCCTTATCTTACTTAACTTCTTTCACTCAAGGTCTGTGATCGCTAAGCGACCGCCTTAGCTAATTATTTGTTTTTGTTTTATTTATCTCAACAGTTGTATATTGTGCAATAAAGTATAATAAAATAAAATAACATACTTTAATTCAGTTTTTATGGCATAGGAAGGCGGACGAGCATATGGGTCACCTGATGGTTAGTGATCACCAACGCCCATAGACATTGGCATTGTAAGAGATGTAAACCATCGCTTACATCGCCAATGCGCCACCAACCTTGGGAACTGAGATTTTATATCCCTTGTGCCTGTAATTACACTGACTCACTCACCCTTCAAACCGGAACGCAACAATACAAAGTACTACTGTTTTGCGGTAGAATATCTGATGAGTATGTGGTACCCAGACGAGCTTGCACAAGACTCTACCACCAAGTGATTACTCAATATTCTGTTTTATCCAGTTAATGTATGTCCTGCAGGCTTCACCATGTCATCCGAAGGCTTCTCGTCATCGGAACTGGACACGATGCCGGACCGTATATCAGAGACTTTTAAGGGAATGACGCTGCTGGTAACCGGTGGTACAGGATTCATGGGGAAGGTGCTAGTGGAGAAACTTCTAAGGTATATCATATTTCTTTATGTTTCAGCACTTATATTTCAGCGTCTAAATAGTTAAAGGCAAAAGTTTAGTGACCTTTATCTCCTTTCTTTTTTTAACCGATTTATTTTATTTCCTTTTGTGTAATATCTATTGAATATGATAAATCATTAAAAAGTACTAAATTGTCTATGCTTTTATTCCAATATTTTTGGTTAGAAAACTCGACTCAAAATTATTTGTAAAATTAATGAATTTGTCGTTGCAAATTTTCATTCATAGAGTAAAAAGATTACGGACTAAAAATTTATGAATGATTTCTTTTCCGTATTAGAATTAGACCTCTTCACACGAGTTCATTACGTATTGGAGCGGTATACCAGCTTCTCAGTCTCATCAGCCTAGCGATGTGAAAGAGCACGTTTAATCCAAACTCTATTATTATCGTCACAAACTAACACTAGCTTTAACTAGAAAGGAAAATAGTAATATGACCTACAAAAGAAGTTACCAGTGTTTTGAAAACAAAACAAAAGAACTAATTTGTTCAATTATACTATGTAATAAAGAACAATACATCACAACAATAACCCAAAGCAATTCACGTTATTTCCCACTGATTTATTCATTCAAATTAGATAATTTAGTTAATAAGAAAAACCGGTTATATCCGGTAAAAAGCGGATCGTAAATTAATGACTTACTGGCACAGTCCCAAGTTAAACGAAAAATATATTTATAAGTAGTGTTACCCAGTTTCCTATTCAATAATTAAACGTGCTTATAATAAAAATACTGGTTTTAACCTGTTGGATTCAGCATTAAGCGAATTGGTAAGAGAAGTAAAAGAATAAAATGATGTTACAGAAAATGTCCAGATGTTGGAAAAATAATGCTGCTGGTTCGTCCGAAGAAAGGGAAGACGCCAAAGCTGCGTCTGGAAGAAATGCTTAATGACGCGGTAAGTTATCAACAAGAGAAATATAGAAAAAGTATCTTAAATTTAATAATTTTAACAAATATTTTTTAATCTGCGACACGTATATTTAATTCACAATAATGGACGCATAATACATAAACACTACTTATTTTATTACTTTATTTTTAAACTTACAAATTTGTTACATAAAATAATAATTCGCCAAACTGTTTATCAGTTGATGATGATCAACATGATCTAGGCAATTGTTTTTACGTATTGATTCCCAACAATATATAATATATTTGTTCGATGGCTAGTTACATAAAGGCACATCTACAACAGTGCATAGATTTATAATGGACAATACTGCCAAGGTAATTTACTATCTTGTTACTTGACAAAAAATAGTTATATATAATAACTACATTTATTTATATAAACATGAACATAAAATTTGATAAACTAAAAAGAAAACTAAAACTATACCAAAACAAACAAATTGAAAATATTACAAGTTGACGTGACTGCATTTCGAATTCCATAATGCCTTCGTGACGCCACGCTGATTCTATATTAGGTCTCATGTCTGGCTTATAAGGATCCCAACGTCAATGAAAGTCAATCTCAATGTAGAAAATCCCAACTAATATATTCATTTGCTTGTAACGCTTACAAAATAATCATTATATTTTCCACATACGTTGTCGAGGGTAAAATAGGATAGCGAATACTTCCCTCTCACTCACACGCGACTACGTCATAAAATAGTACAATATGATTTGCTGTGTATATACTTGCAAAACACATGTTTGCTTTAAACATTACTCGACTGTACTTGGTCACCATCTTGGAAATGTCATCACATATGACACTAATGGTGCGTTCGTGATGTTTTCGTCATAAAATTAGGTAATCTTAGTGTACAAAGCCATTTGCGTATTGAGAACATTAATTGCAAATAGATCTCTTAACTAACTTGACAGATTGTTTCAACTGAGGATAGAGTTTATGAATAAATATTATGTTTATAATCTCAATGGACTGCTGGGCTAAGGCCTCCTCTCCTTTTTGAGGAGAAAACCTTCTTAGAATTAAATAATTCATAATTCGAATAATTATAACGAGAACAAAAATAAATTAACAGCTTGTAATTATGCGAAGAATAAAGATTAAGAGCTTGACCTACAGCAATAGTCTAATACTCGTTTGAAAGATTTTTCCTGATTTTTTTCTTTATCTCTGAGCATGAAACATAAGAAAATATGAATCACATGAACATTTATAATTAATAAAAATTAACGGACTTGTTTAAAGGGAGATTAATTAAACAATGCCGTCTCTTTCTTTCGAATCTATCTATCTCTACTAATATAAAGCTGAAGAGTTATTTTGTTTGATCCGGCTAACCACAAGAATTACTGTTTCAAAATTAAAAAATATTTTTGTGTTGTATAGTCCTTTTATCGAGGAAGGTTCTAGGCTGATTTTTATTCATTATATTTTTATTAATTAAAATGAAACCGCGGGGCACAGCTAGTGTTAAATAAATAATGACAAAATACTAAACATAAAAATATTGCTATAATAATCTAATACATTTAGTTTTATGTAAGACTAGCTATGCCACGCGGCTTCAACCGCGTATAATGAATAAAAATATAATCAATTATTTTAATACACACATGCGCGCGCGCACACACATACACACACTCTCTCTCTCTCTCTCTCACACACACACACACACACATACACATAAATATGGCTACTGGTAAAGTAATACGTAATTAACGAATTGAAATTAATTTTCATAAAATACTGTAGGGTTTAACATTTGCGCCATCACATGTTCTTTGTGTGTACAAATTCTCATCAAGATTGGTCAAGCCGTTCTTGAGTCATAAGAAGACATACAGACAGACAAACAGACAAAAATGAAAATAAATTTTTAATGTGAATCACTGCATCATAAAACAATTATTCATCACAAAATTAGGTGAAATAAAATAATGTACAGACAGAACCAATAGATTTATATAGTAGTATATAGATTATTAATAATTTAGGCCACATAAAACATACATACATATATTTTGAACGCAATAAACGACATACTAAATATGCACTCGCGCACTTGTGATGTCGAAATATACACCATTCCTGGCTAAGGCTATGTCGACATACATAATATAAAGAGTGCCTACAACGTTAACGATTTGTAAGAGTTTATGACCGAAATGTCATATATACATAGCTATCATTACTTCTTGAGTATACATAATTATATATGTACTGTTTTTATGTATTTACTACCTTATATGTAGGCGGACGAGGATATAAGCTACCTGATGGTAAGTGGTCACCAACGCCCATAGACAATGGCTTTAAAAGAAACGTTACCATCACCAACCTTAGAAACTAAGATGTTATATGCCTTGTGCGTGTAATTACACTGGCACACTCATCCTTTAAACCGGAACACAACAGTACAAAGTACTGCTGTTTTGCTTTAGAATATCTGATGAGTGTGTCCCACGTGAATTATTATTATATTCTGCTTTGAGTTTGTTGTTACATAGCCCTTTTGGTAAACTGCTTTTCCATTAATTACATTTTGACATACGACCTTTTACATTAGCGAATTGCAGCTCAAACGCTCTTATTAACGCTTATACAACGCCTCGAATCAAACGCAATCTCCTAGCTATTTAGGCCAAGCTTTTGTTCGTTTTTTATTAAGCATTCGCTTAATATTTAATTAATTTGTACTTTGACTGTGTTAAGCCGAGATGGCCTTGTTGTAAGAACTCGCGAATCTTAACCGATGATCGTGGGCTCAAACCCGGGCAAGCATTACTGAATACATAAAAACACATAAAGTGTTTAATTTGTGATTATAATTCATCTCGTGCTTGACGGTGAAGGAAAACATCGTGAGAAAACTTGCATGTGTAAAATTTCATTGAAATTTTGTCACACGTGTATTCCACCAACCCACGTTGGAGCAGCATGGTGGAATTAGCTCCAAACCTTCCCATCAAAAAGAGGAGAAGGGGCCTTAGCTCAGCAGTGGGACATCCACAGACTGTTACTGTTACTGCTATAGCCTAATAACCAAGCTGGCTCAGTGGGTAGAACTCTTAAATGTTAATTGAAGGTTGCAAGTTCAAACCCGGGCTAGCACCACTAAATTTTCAACGAAAGAAACACTCAGAAAACCTACACTTGTGTAATAAAAATCTACTACTGTAATAAAAAGGTGTGCAATTAACAGGTTATAGGGTAAAAATAAAATCGCGTATTTTAAATTTTCAGCTCTTCGAGAAACTCAGGACTATGCGTGGTGGTATTGAACCATTGTTGGAGAAGTTACAAATCATCGGTGGTGACGCCTCAGCCCCAGATTTGGCGATCAGTCAAGATGACAGGAAAATGATAATAGAGAACGTGAATATGATCATTCATGCCGCAGCTACCATCAGGTATATTATAAAACATAGTTATTATGTCATTCGGACTTTGGCCAATTCTGGGCAAATCTGGGCAATTGCACAGGATATATAATAGTGCACAAGTGTGTCTGCAAATACAGTGCATCCTGTTACTTTCTTAATAGGTTAGCAACTTAGATGGGATTGTAAAGGCTCCCTTAAAGAGTACGTGTTTTTAAATAGCACGAGACTGTGAAAATCTTTGGCTACTGTTTTTTGTCAAAAAACTCAAATCAAATTTTACTGCTCCGAACTAGGATTTAAGCCCTCGGGGTCTGCTGCATTACATGGTTGCCACTAGACCGAAGCAGTTATAAAATGCTTATAGATAGAGTGAGTATATGTTTCACGGCTGACTAAAGCCGCATCTCCTTTTGAGGATAAGGTTTGGAGCGTAAATCCGACACGATGCTCAAATCCAAAAAACTTCTGTTAAGTTTAATGTATCCTGTCATATCAATTACAAAATTCCAGCTTCTCAGTTCGCCTAAAGCGAGTCTGGGTCCACAATTCTGGTGACTCGAAGAGCTTGCGCTTATTTAGCCCAAAGACTGAGTCTAGCAGTGCAGAGAGGCAATTAGCCAGCGTCTTGGGTACAATGCCACAGGACAATCTTTTAGTCGGCCTGTTTTTCCTTGAAAATTTTAATGTCTAGTTATTTTTTTTTATTTTAACCTAAGAATATAATAATAAATATACTAAAGCGGGTTAATAATCGTCATAATATAAAAATATCTTATTTTAGATTTGACGAAGAATTGAAAAAGGCAGTTCTACTCAACGTCCGAGGAACGAAGCTGGTTCTCGAACTGGCTAAACAATGCAAACATCTTCAAGTATGTATATTTTAGGTTACATTTTGAGTTTTAGTACACCCCATTGTCAAAATTACTAGGACAAAGTTAGGAGGAACACCTGAGAAGAACCGGGGAATTAATCTCAGTGGAATTTTTCTTTTGTCTATTATCTAATTAAGACAGTAATTAATGAGTTTCTAGCCGGTTTTTCTCATTAGAATTTTTATCCCGAATCAGTTGGAAAAATTGTAGAATCAGCTGATTTGAACATAGAATATTATTGATGTTATATATGATTTTCTCATTCCTTTCTAGCTCTTCATCCACATTTCAACAGCATACTGCCACTTGCACGAGAAGCTTCTAGAAGAGAGACCGTACCCCCCACCAGCTGATCCACACAAGATCATCGAAGCTGTGGAGTGGATGGACGAAGAAATGATTGCTACCATTACACCAAAGTATGTAGCTCATTGTTTTAACATTATGCCTAACAATCAGGGTCGGATCTACCGTATGGCTTTTTGGGCTTCAGCTCAGAGCCCCGTGGATTCAAGGGGCCCCTAGCTTAGTCAAGTCAAAGTAAAATATAGACAATAATGCAAAATAATCGATAATTTTATTCAATTAAACAGATCGTATGGTTTGCATGATCGTATCCTGCGATCAATCAAACCCATTCAATTCATTTAATCAAGTCTACTGTCTCATTTTTTTCTATACTTTGAGTAACTAGGTGGGCCCCTAAGTAGTATTAGCCCAGGGCCCCCTAAGCACACGGTCCGGCTCTGCTAACAATATCTATGATATATATTAGATAATGGTCCTGCTGCTGATGGAAGGCTTTCTCACATTTAAACAAGGTTTTGAAGTTATTCTACACTTATATATAAAATATTGCTTTTGTGCGTAAAAACGAGTTGATATGACTGTTTGTCGTTTGAAATGTAGCCTTCATGTATCACGATGTTAAATTTCACTTTTTTCTCTTTATTTTAACTAAACAAGAAATATAAACTATTGTTGTTGTCCGGTTCGAAGGGTGAGTGAGCCAGTGTACAGGCAAAAGGGACATAAAATCTTAGTTCCCAATGTTGGTTTGGCATTGTCATAAATAATGTAATATAAATTGGCGATGTAAGCGATGGTTAACATCTCTTACAATACCAATGTCTATTGGCATTGGTGACCACTTACCATCAGGTGGCCTATATATTCGTTTGCCTACCTATGCTATAAAAAAAGTGACGGATTTCCGTCCCATCATAATGAGAGGAATAGAGTGTACGTTTCTCACTTTTTTTTGTGTTTACAGATTACTAAGCAAGCTGCCTAATTCCTATGCGTTCACGAAAGCATTAGGCGAGGCACTGGCTGTTGAAGCCATGGAACACATACCTGTTATCATCCTGAGGCCCTCAATTGGTAAGTTTTCGAATCTATTTTTAAATGACAACGTATAATAGTCTTATTTTATTGGTGTCATCCTGGAGAAATATAGCGATCGATTCAGCAGTTTATCAACTAAAATTTTCTGTCCTTAGACAGTGACCTTATAATATATTTGATCTGTGTACCTGTAATTACAATGATGTACGCTCAAGAGACCAGCAGGCATAGACAAGTGGCTTTTACGTTAATAGAATAGAATAGACAATAATAATCAATGTATGAGATTGACATTCGCGTTCGACTCGAAACGAAATACAACTACTTATTATTGGCCAAAAGCCAGCCCTATTCGTATGTATGTGTATGTATATAACATAATCTTTAGTTTTTGAACAATTTATGTATTATTTTATATAATGATTTTAGTGATACCAATATGGCAAGAACCAGTTCCTGGTTGGACAGATAACATCAACGGACCGACGGGTTTACTGATTGGTATGTAAATGATTTTAAATTTTATATATATAGATTATAGGTATATATAGGGTTTTCCATTAAGGGCGCTTGATCTTTGAAATGCAAAAAAAAATACATGTAGGAGAGATATTTGCAAAATTTTTTTTTTATTTGGAAGGTCTATCGACCCCATTATGTATGGAATATGACATCATTCAAATGACCGCCACGGCTTCGGTTGGTGGCGCGCACACGAAAGGTCCAATTTTCGATGACTCTGGCGCACAAATCGGGCTGTATTTGATCGATGGCGTGGCGTATGTTGACTTTGAGGGCATCGGTGGTTTGCGGCTTGTTGGCATAGACCTGCGACTTAAGAAAACCCCACAAGAAAAAGTCCAGCGGGGTCAAATCGCACGATCTCGGTGGCCAGTTCACGTCGCCTCCGCGCGAGATGACCATGTCCAGAAATTGCTCGTGCAAAACTTCCATCGTAGCGTGTGCTGTGTGGCACGTAGCGCCGTCCTGTTGAAACCACATGTTGTCCAGATCCATATTCTCGATTTCAGGCCAAAAGAAGTTGGTTATCATCGACCGGTATCGCTCACCATTGACGGTGACGGCCACACCATTATCGTTTTCGAAAAAATACGGACCAATCACGCCTCCGGCCCAAAATCCGCACCAAACAGTCACTTTCTGCGGGTGCATTGCCACTTGGTGAACCTCGTGTGGATTGGTCTCGTCCCAAATACGGCAATTTTGCTTGTTGACATAGCCATTCATCCAAAAATGCGCCTCGTCGCTGAAGATGATTTTTTTGCCAAAATCGGCGTCAACTTCCAACTGCTCTAATGCCCAGTCAGCGAACACACGGCGCTGTCTATGGTCATTAACCTTGAGCTCTTGGGTCAGCTGGATCTTGTACGGGTGCAGGCTCAAGTCACAACGCAAAATTCGCCAAGTTGTCGTCTGCGAAAGGCCGAGTTCCTGTGCGCGACGCGGAATTGACTGCCGCGGGTATTCGAGGACACTGTCGCGCACAGCGGCGATATTCTCGGCAGATCTCGCGTTACGTTGACGCACGGGAACCGGCTGATTGTTAACTGACCCGGTTGACTCGAATTTGTCCACCAATCGATGGATAGTCGACTCGGCAGGACGATCATCGCGACCGTAAAACGGGCGAAGTGCGCGGAACGTTGCTCGAACTGAAGACCCATTTTCATAAAACAATTTTATGATTTGCACGTGCTGCTCGACACTGTAACCTGCCATGGTGGTTTGGGAGGACGGAATGAATATAACACACTGCATTTGACAGCTGTCACTCAAACAACATGGCCGCAATCAGCTGTCAAAGTTCAAGCGTCCCTATTGGAAAACCCCATATAAAGAAAGTTGTACTTTATACAAGAAAGCACCTTTGAATTGAAACTTTATACAATTTTAGTAAATTTAAAGCTATTCCAATCATAACAGAGTTGTAAAGAAAAACAACTATGACATCGAATTGACGCGATATCATTGGTCAAGAACTAGATCTTGAATTATCTATGGCATTCACTATGGATTCACGAGAAAACGTCATTTTGAATAGCACTGCTATGTTAAATTTGAGTATAATTAGTTAACTAGATTAGTGTTGTATTATAAACAAGGATGTATTAATGAAGAATTGTTTATAGTACATAATATAGCAGAGCTATTTATTATTAGCAACTTGCATGGATTACGGAAATTTGAGCTTTGCTTTTTATTTCTTCGATTTGGAATCAAGGCTCAATCTTCAATCATATCATACTGTCTATATATTTATATGTAAATAATTGTATAACATTATATTTTAGGTGCGGGAAAGGGAGTCATCCGTTCTATGTATTGTAAAGGAAACAGTTACGCGGATTATTTACCTGTTGACGTTTTCATAAACGGTATCATGATCTGCACCTGGAATTATATAAAAAACGGGTATATACTTATATATATATTTATCATAAGTTGGCAATTGAACTGATAACTGATTTATCACCACAATAGACAATAGCCCATAGGCTAATTAACTAATGCTTGCATTTGAGCGTATAAGGACTTCAACCTGTGAATTATATATGAGATTTATTAATCTTAATTTATTTCAAAATTTGTTAGTTTCATTTCGAATGATTAAATTTAAATATTGATAAAACTCTCGTCTAGGAGAATGCTTGGTGCTTACTCCTCCACGCTGTTCAAATACACACATGTGCCAGAGTTTTAGTTAAATTCGACACAGGCATTTCCTCATGATGTTTTTCTTGCTAATAACCTAATCCTTAACTTTTAAGTTACTGTAGGGGTATTCTATAAGAACAAACTCGAAACGCCGTAGAAAACGGTCGTAAAATAAAGAAAGTGATACGCGATATTGACCCTAATAATCATAACATTTCAACAATACACGAATCAAAATAGTATATCAACATATCGGCTGTCAACATATTACGGGTGAACGCTGTGAGTTCTTACTTAGCGCTCTTCGATCAATAATGTACTAGATTATTTCAAATTAGTTTGGTCCAATCATAACTTATTGCTAAGGAAATAAGGTTGAATATGGAACAACCGTTATTGTACTTTTCCTATGTCTATCTGTCATTCATGGCGTAAGAGCGTATGTGAATGTCAATACAATCTAAACCGCACTTTATTGCTCGGGAACAAGGCATAGTTTAGGTTGAAATTATGAAACCTTTACATTGTTTTCTTCATTGTATGGTCGGTGCCACTTTGAGTATTGTTTTTGTTCGTGACGCCTTATCTAGTAGTATTATTAATCGAAGTTAGCGCTGCTGTTTTTTTTAACATATTACGTTTATCAATTTAAAGTGATAAGAAAACGAACGTCGTCAACTTCACGTCATCAGCTGAGATAAAAGTGACGTGGATAGAGATGATAGATGCTGGCCGTGACATCATCATGAACAGGGTACCTCTCAATGGTGTTGTATGGTAAGTCATATTATTTATTAACAACGAAAAATTAATGTTAATCTATACTAATATATAATCTGGAATAAGAGACGAATATTTGTTACGTTTGTTCGTTTCAGCTTTTTCCGCAGCAGCTCCGACTTTTAACATTGTTACTAATATATAAAGCTGAATAGTTTGTTTGTTTGATGCGGCTAATCTCAGGAACTACTGGTTCGAATTTAAAAAATATTTTTGTGTTGTATAGTCATATTATCTAGGCTGATTTTTATTCATTATATTTTTATTAATTATACGCGGGTGAAACCGCATAGCACAGCTAATCAAGTCATAAGCCTTGTGAAAAGTGATTGTGCAGACAAATAAAAAATATAGAAATGCACACCAATGGTAACCCAACACATCTAAAGATATGCCTATCAAATAAATGAAGAAAAACTGTCCTCACGTTGGTGCCAAGTTGGTCCAACGTTGGTGACGTTGTCAAAGTATGACCAATCAAGGTATAATTTCAGAAAAGGTAGTCAAGACCAACTTCCTATTAAGAAGTCACGTCATGTTTCATCATTGCATCATTTAAGCTTACACACGTACAACACACATTACGATCTTTTGTCTTTATTGTTGTTTTTAGAACTTGTACTTAAGCGGTGAATTATTGTGTGATATCTTAAGATATATGCTGTGGTTTCTATAGATATTTCTGTTTAGTTTAGTGTCAGTGATTTTATATGAAAACTTATTACTATATAAGCTCCAGTATGAAAGTACACTTAGGACCTTACTTATATGAAAAAAATGGTTGTCTGTTAAGTCGGTTTACGGACGATAGTTTAACGTGACAACGTCATAACAAAACATTGATGAATTTACTGCAATCGAGTGAAAGAGAGATAGATGCGGCGCAAGCCTACAATCAGCGTAACGGGACAATTTTTCGTGCATGCAGCCAGCGTTCATCGATTTATTAGACGTTATCACGTCAAAAATTGCTGGTAATTAGTTAAACAATCCTGTGTCTTCTTCTATCAAATATCAAATTAAGAATGACAGAAAGGGAGAACATCGGTGTTTAATTGTTACTGTATAATATCAACAAGTAAGGCTTATTATTATTATTATATATTACAGGTATCCTGGGGGTTCAATGAAACATTCCAGGCTTTACCATAACATATGCGCCCTGTTCTTCCATTGGATTCCAGCTCTGCTGATAGACACCCTGCTGTTCTGCCTAGGCTATAAACCTGTGTAAGTATAAATATATTTCCTGATTGTCTTAGATTGTATATCTTAATGAAGATCCAAAAGGGTTAGTCGATACAACACTAGTAATTTAAAAATGATCATGGTTCAAATCCAGCCAGCAGATGAAATGAACGCAAATCATTAAAAGTTTTACTTGGTGGTAGGGCTTTGTGTGAGCTCGACTAGGTAGGTACCACCCACTCATCAGATATTCTACCGCAAAACAGCAGTACTTGCTATTGTTGTGTTCCGATATGAAGGGTGAGTGAGCCAGTGTAATTACAGGTACATGGGATATAACATCTTCGTTCCCATTGTTGGTGGCGCATTGGCGATGTAAGCGATGGTTAACATTTCTTACAATGCCATTGTCTATGGGCATTGGTGACCACTTACCATCAGGTGGCCCATATGCGCGTCCGCCTTCCTATACAATAAAAAAAAATCAAATAACTTGTAAATACAATCGTTGAGCAAATACTTCATCATGAGAAGATTAAGAACTTATTCCACCACGCCGATCTAATGAACATTTATCTATACACCAGGGTTATTTGAAATGACCCTCGCAGGACTAGATAGCTGACACCATAAGCAACAACTTTTGTTCTACGACTTTTGACAATTTGTTAGATTTTATTTCCATTCAAAAATAAGTATTAATTTCCCGCTTGAACACTTATAAATCTACATGCATCGCAAAGATCGACGCGTCGCATCGTCTTTTCGTTTATGAATGAAATATAGACTTACAAATGTCACGACAGTACGACAAAAACTTGTAAAATCTTTTTATTTTTCATATATTGAGTTATGTCCGAAATCGTAGAACAAAAGTTGTTGCTTATTATGTTAGCTATCTAGTCCTACGAGGTTGCTGAATTTCATCTTACACATGCAGGTTACCTTACAATATTTTCTTTTACCGATGAACACATGATCCTTTCAGCTTCAGCTTTTTAGAGTTTGAACCCACAATGAGCTAAGATTCCCATGTAGCCACTGAGTCATCTCAACTCTTAATCTGTAATACTTATCATAATATTTAACTTAATTACAATTTACTTCACAAGTAATCCATGAATCATGCTGTATTTATATCAATATTTTAAGGTTAATGCGTGTCCATCGCCGTATCAGCAAAGGCTTTGACGTTTTCGAATATTACACGAACAACCAATGGGACTTCAAGTCTGACATCGCACAAACGCTCAGAAAAAGTCTCAATCCACGAGAACGCAGAGATTACAAAGTTGATGCTATCGGTAAGTTTTTTTTTAATTTATTTATTTATGCACAAGTTTTGTCAAAATTGTCATACAAGCTCTGAATTCCAAAATAGCTTTACGTATATAACGAGTTACCAAAATCCCATCCCATTGCTGGGCTAAGGCCTGTTCTCTTTTTGAGGAGAAGGTTTTTAGGAGCTTATTACACCACGCTGCTTCAATGCGGGTTGGTGGAATACACATGCGACGGAATTTCAGTGAAACTGGTCACATTCAGGTTTCCTCACGATGTTTTCTTTCACCGACACAAGCACGAAATCAATTATAATCATAAATTAAGCACATGAAATTCAGTGGTGCTTATCCGGGTTTGAACCCACGATCATCAGTTAAGATTAACGTATTCTTACCACTGGGACATCTCGGCTTACTATCGTATAGTCTATCGCAGATCAAGTAGTAATTAATAATGGTAATTTAAATTCAACTAATGTTTCAGGTTTAGATATTTCCAAGTATTTCGAAGATTGCATCAGGGCTGCGAGGATATTTATATTAAAGGAATACGACGACACTCTACCAGCTGCGAGACGTCACATGAATGTGTTAGTATTTTGCATTCATTGTTTTGTTTACTCGGTGGTAGAGCTTTGTGCAAGCTCGTCTGGGTGGTTACCACCTACTCATCAGATATTGTGCCGCAAAACAACAGTACTTTGTATTGTTTTGTTCCGGTTTGAAGGGTGAGTGAGCCAGTGTAATTACAGGCACAAGGGACATAACAACTTAGTTCCAAAGGTTGGTGACGTATGTAAGCGATGGCTAACATTTCTTAAGATGCCATTGTCTATGGGCGTTGGTGACCATTTACCATCAGGTGGCCCATATGCTCGTCCGTCTACCTATGCTATAAAAACAAACAAAAAATAACATGAAAAGCTACCCGTCCTGTCTTCGTACGGGTAAAATTACAAAGTTACCCATCAATTCCCTCCTTGAAATTTAAATTTCTAAAAACCAGCTGCTACAGGCACAAGGAATATAACATCTTAGTTCCCAAGGCTGGTGGCGCATTGGCGATGTAGGAAATGGTTAATATTTCCTACATGTCAATTTGGCTACCTGATGATAAGTGACTACTTAATATCAGATGGCCATTTTCCCGTCCACCTGACTATAAAAAACCGCTGAATAATAAAATCTGTCAGTCAGGACAATCGATTTTAAAAGTATATAAGTAAAAAATTAACAGGACTATACCCCCTCTTTTTTGAGGAGTCTTACGGCCGAATACTGAAACGTCATTCAAATATTAAGCGCAACTTGAATATTTGAGACGCCGTTAATTTCAAATTTAGTATGCGAAGTTTTAAATTAACGGCGTGTCAACAGTGCAGCGTGTTACAGCTGGGTTCGATTCCCACCCAGGACAGACATTTGTGTGCTTGAACATATTGTCTGTTTGTCCTGAGTCTGGGTGTAATTATCTATATAAGCGTGTATTTTCAAAGGAAAAGTAGTATATCAGTTGTCTGGTTTTCATAGTACGAGCTCTGCTTAGTTTGGGATCAGATATGAAGAAGCCCTAACGGGACTTCGGTGTAATAAGACTTGGACTGTATTATAATAATTTATTCGCGTATTTAGAATTGCACGCAAGGACGATAAAGTGTCCGCCTAGTTGGCTGTCGCTCGCTGAGTGACCGGTGAATCGCGGCGCACGCGCAACGGGCCGCTAGCCCGCGCCCCGCGCCCCGCGCCTCTCTCGTCGTCGGCATATGTGAAGCGCCGACATACTCCCCGGGTTGAAGAGTGCTCTTCAATCTTGATCAGGAAGGGGGCAGATGTTATTGAAAGCGCGACGAATTGTTCCTCTCTTCGTTTTGATTTCTGCCACCCGCGTGACTCCGTCTACGCCGGGAAAGGTCTGTGTGACCCGACCCAGGGACCAGAGCAGCGGTGGCGTTGTTTTGTCCTTGATTAGGACTAAAGACCCTGGTTTCACCTCCCCTCTGGAACTAAACCATTTGGATTTGGCCTGTAGCAAAGAAGTGTACTCATTATGGAAGCGGCTCCAGAAATGATGTCGTATGTACTGGATTCTCCTCCATCGGTCCAGTCGAGTGATGTCGGCTTCAGTCACCCGAGAGCATGGTACTGATAAGAGTGGTCGTCCAATTAGAAAATGAGAGGGAGTTAGTGCCGAAAAATCATTAGGGTCTGAAGAGAGAGGTGTTAGAGGACGCGAATTTAGAATCGCTTCTATTTGAGTGAGACACGTAGTCATCTCCTCAAATGTGAAATGGGTTAGAGAAAGTAATCTTTTTAAATTATGCTTGCATGATTTGACTGCTGCTTCTGCTAAAGAGTTGAAATGAGGACTATAAGCAGGTGTGAAAATGAAATCGATGCCCTCTTGTGCTATCTCACATGCAACATTCGATGATTGAATAAATTTCTGTATTTCGTTGGATGCGCCTACGAAATTCGTGCCGTTATCAGATGTTATCGTCCGCGGTTTGCCTCGACGCGCTATGAAACGATGTAGCGCGGCCATATAAGCATCAGTGCTAAGATCAGAGACGAGCTCCAAGTGCACTGCTTTTACTGCTGAGCAAACAAAGATGCACATATAAGATTTTATAAGTTTGCAACCGCGGCCTTTACGATCGGCTATCAATACTGGCCCCGCGTAATCTACATAACAGTTGAGAAATGGAAATTCCAGATTAGTTCGAGCACTAGGTAAATGACCCATTAGAGGCTGTACATTTTGTGCTCTATTTTTGAAACATGTGAGGCATTTATTTACGATAAGTCTAGATAAGTTTCTGCCACCTAGAGGCCAATAACTTTGTCTTATATGTGACAATAATAATTGTGGGCCGGCATGTAAAAGTTTTAAATGTTGCATATGAAATAAAAGTTTAGTAAAAATATGCTTACTACAAATTACAATGGGATGTTTTATGTTAAAATCGTAGGGGGAGTTGTCAAGCCTCCCGCCCACGCGAATGAGATTATGATTGTCAATGAATGGAGTCAAAGGAAGCAATCTACTTTTGCGTGGTAATTTCTGACCAGATTTTAAAAGATTATACTCTTCAGGAAACATTTCAAGTTGACAATGATGTATAATAGTATTTATTGAATTTTGTATTTCTGTTGCAGAAAGATTGCCATGCATTTTATTTTTATGTCTTAAGTTATAAATAAATCTTTGTATATATGTAAATATTTTGTAAATTTTATTTAGGCTAGAATATTTTTCTAATAAGCAATTAATGATTGATGAATGCGTGATTGCGTCTGAATGATAAACGTATGAATGATTGCGACAATTACTAATGAAATGAGTAACTACTTCCGGCAAATCGTGTTTCTCTGTGTTTGGCATTTTCGGCCACTCTTTTTCACCATGAAGTAAAAAAGAAGGACCGGACCACCACAGAGGTGTATCGTTTATTACGTCGGCACTGAGGCCACGGGAAACAAGATCCGCCGGGTTGTCCTTCGACGGTACGTAGCTCCAGGAGTGACCAGATGTGATTTCCAAAATCTCATTGACTCTGTTTTTAACAAAAGGTTTTAATTGATTAGAAGGAGTTGAAAGCCATCCTAGAACTATGGTAGAGTCACACCAAAAGCTACATCTATGAATGGGTATGGTAAGCGATTCCTGAACCTTAGTACACAGCCTTGCACCTAACAAAGCTCCGCAAAGTTCAAGCCTCGGTATGGTCGTCGGTTTGACAGGCGCTATTCGGTTTCTAGAGACTAGAAGCTGTACATTTGTAGAGCCATTATCACTACTTGATCGAATATACAGACATGCCCCGTACGCCTTTTCCGATGCATCTGTGAAGACATGAATTTCGTGTTTAATAGAGTCTTGACACAAAACCCATCGTGGTATTTTTAAATTATTTAATGATATCAAAGTGTTTTCAAATGTCGACCAAAGATTTTTAAGCTCGTGTGACATCTCGTCATCCCAATCATATTTATTTATCCAAAGTCTCTGCATAATGATTTTTGCTTGAACGACACAAGGTCCTACTAGACCCAGTGGATCAAATATTTTACTGATTACAGAAAGAACATGACGTTTAGTGATTTTAGTTTTTGGCGTTATATTAATAGTATATGTAAGGGAATCTGAATCACAAACCCAATTAAGACCTAGAGTTTTAGCCTGACAAGAATTTGGATCTTGATCAAAGAAATGTAGAGTATTTTGTGATTCGATTTTACTATTAGTAACATGTCTAAGAATTTCTGGATTATTTGATCTCCATTTACGTAAATTAAATTTAGCTGATGATAGAACCGATTGTACCTTTTTTGAAATTTCGATAGTCTCGCTTATGGTATTCCCTCCACTCAAATAGTCGTCTACGTAAAAATCACGACGAATAGCGCTTTGAACACGATAGTCGTCAAGGTTATCAGCTAGACTTGTGAGACACTTTGTAGCTAAATAGGGGGCAGAGGCAGTACCATAAGTGACCGTATTTAATGTGTAGGCCTTTAGAGGTTCTGAAGAATTAAAACGAAAAATAATTCTTTGAAGAGTTCGTTGAACTGGATTTAATTCAATCGCCCTATACATCTTTTCAACGTCACCTGAAACCACGTACCTATGCTGACGAAAACGTGTTAAAATTGAAAACAGGTCGTCTTGAACTACTGGTCCGACCATCTGTATGTCGTTAAGAGACACGCCCGAACTGGTAGAGGCTGATGCGTCGAATACTACGCGTAGTTTTGTCGTGGTACTAGAATCTCGAACAACTCCATGATGGGGAATAAAATATTGAAATTTAGAGATTTCAGGTACTGAAGTAGAGTGTGAGTCTAAAGTCATATGACCTAAGTTTTCATATTCTCGCATAAATTCAATATAATGCTTTTTAAAAATAGGGTCACGCCTAAATCGCCTTTCAAGGGATAAAAACCTATTTTTAGCATGTAAATAAGATTGACCTAAATTACTAGGGTCACCCTTTTCCCCCCCGCGTGGGATCTCCACCTTGTCGTGGTGGGGGGGCTCAGTACCCGTGGTAAGGTCGGCCACGGGGAAGCTAAGAGGGATCCCGGACGTGGGGCGCTCCTCGTGGGCCTCACGAGGAGGCTTGCGTTGGATGCGCCCAGGGAGCGGGTGCGGGGGACAGTTCTGTCTGTCCCTCACAGTCGGGAGTGATCGCGGGAGGAGAGGCGTGTCGGTGTTGCGTTGCCGCGCGCCCTATCTCCCGCGACCAAATGGGGGCGCACCATGTGTTGCGTTGCGGTGGGGCCGCAGAGGAAGAGGAGATGCGGTGTTGTCAGGTTGCCGTCCTCCCTGTCCTCTGCGGCCGCTGGGTGTGTCGCTGTGGGGGATGGTTCTGTCCATCCCCTGTAGCCGGGAGCGGTCGCGGGAGGAGAGGCGTGTCGGTGTTGCGTTGCCGCGCGCCCTATCTCCCGCGACCGAATGGGGGCGCACCATAAGTTGCGTTGCGGTGGGGCCGCAGAGGAAGAGGAGATACGGTGTTGTCAGGTTGCCGTCCTCCCTATCCTCTGCGGCCGTCAGGGTGTTTTTTGGCGGCGGAGCCCAACACCTTCATCCGCCGCCAAGGAGCTTGTAGCCTTCAGGCTATCCGTCGGGGTGTCAGGGTAGAATGCTCACGCGATCCCTTGGCACCCCCATAAAGGCGGTGAAGTATACGCTGTGGTTTTAGTGGGTATTACGGCCTTGCACTTCAGCCGTCGAGTCCCACATAACCCCCCGCTTTTCACCTTGCGGGGGGTATGCGTAAATGCATTTCCACAGCGAAAAAAAAAAAAAAAAAAAAAAAAAAAAAAAAAAAAAAAAAAGGGTCACCCTTTAAAGGCATGGTGACTACAAATCCACCATCATTGTTACGAACAGTGGTTTGCTTAAAAATTTGCTCACATGCTCTTTCTTCTAGAGAATATGAATGTTTCGAAGAAACGTTGTCAAGCTCCCAGAATTGAGTAAGGTCGGGAGTGACATTAGTGTGATGGCAAAAATGATTAAAAATAGATTTTTGTTTAGATTGGTGGGGAATACTACCTGATACTAGCCATCCGAATCTAGTTTCGTGTAATTTAGGTAAGTTTTTCCCTAAATCTATATAATTTTTACTTAATACCTCCCAGAACACTTCAGCCCCTACCAGGATATCTACGGCCGACGGAACGTTGAAGTTCGGGTCCGCTAGTTTAAGACCTGAAGGAATAGAGACGTGGTTGATGTGTACGAAAGACGACGGTAACACTTTTGTAATTTCAGGCAAGATATGACACTCTATATCTACAGTATAGGCACAGCATAAAGACTCTATTAGGAGGTGACAAGACTGTGTACTAGTAGAAATACGATTATTAATACCTGTTACCCTGGTGCTAGTACCGCGTCGTAACAAACCCAGTTTCTCGAAGAATGTCTGCGTAACAAAGTTGGCCGTGCTACCGTTGTCCAGCAGTAGACGTGCAGTGTACTTTTTACCCGACGCGCCGATCACGTTCACCAGAGCTGTGGACAGTAATACATGCGCAGAAGTAGCAAGCTGCAAGCAATTGGCCGGAAGTGCAACATTTGACGTAGCAAGGTGCAAAGAAGAAGGCAATGAATTGACAGTTTTGAAGTCATTCGAATTTAAATGCAAAAGCGTATTATGTTTTATTTTACAATATTTGCAATGTGATAGTTTGCATTGCTTAGCAGAATGGCCTAACCGTAAGCAATTAAGACAAACATTATAATCATTTGCCTTTTGTATGCGACTTTCAATAGATAAACTTCGAAATGAATCACATTTGTATAAAGCATGTGCTTGGGAGCAAAGCGGACATTTATTAAAATTATTATTAGATTTTTTTGGTATTTGAGTAGTTTTATCTGGAACAAATTTATTTGAATGATTATTATTTAAAGCAACAATAATATTATTTTGAGAAAGATTAATATTTGATTCGACGGATTCCAACCAATCTGCCTTTTTGTTTAAAAAAGAACAAAATTGTGCTAGAGTGGGATCATCTTTTAAAGTATTGTTTCTATGTTCTTCCCAATCACGACTAGTTTTTAAATCTAATTTTTTAGACATTATATAAATGAGTAAAGTATCCCAATATTGAGTGGGCTGATTTAATGTTGTTAATGCCCTAACATTTTTATTAATCGTATCAACTAGATTTGTAATTGAAACACTAGACTCATTTGTTATTGACTCGACATCAAAAAGGGCCTGTATGTGGTTATTGACGAGAATGCGATTATTATTGTATCGTTCGCATAAAAGATCCCATGCAATATTGTAATGATCCCCTTTAAAATCAATATTTTTAATAATTAAAGCTGCATTACCCTGGAGTGAAGCTCGAAGGTAATGGAATTTATTGATATCATTAATGGTAGTATTATTGTGAATTAAAGATGTAAAAGTATCGCGAAATTCTAGCCAGCATTGATAGGTCCCGTCGAAATGCGGTAAATCTATTTTAGGCAAACGAATAAAATTCCTTGAATTGGAAATATGTGCACCTGAGTCAGCATCTTTGAAGCCCGCCTCAGATCCAGCACCGTTGGACAAAGCACCGAGCAGGCTGCGCGTGAGTGCCACCAGATTGAAATACTGACGGTCGAAGTCCTCACGCTCAGTAAACGTAGACTCGGCATCCTCGGAAAGTAGTTCAATCGTATTCTGCAGGTCATCAAATTCATTATATAAATTTTCAAATTTACGAAAACGTTCCATGAGATCAAGACGTTGTAACTCTGATAATTCGGGACTGCTTTTTATTAACATTAAATAATTATTAAATATTGTTAATTTAGACTTTATTGAACTACGTTTTTTAATAAGGGTTTTTAAATTATCAGACATCTTAAAGTTTTTATGTTGCAATGTGAAACAAAAAAAGAGTCATAAAAAAATAAAATTAAACAAAGGAATCGTAATGAATGGATATAAAAAATGCAGCACCTGTTTGCGTAGACGAACGGGTTCTATTCAAAGCGATAAGACTTGACCGGTTTCAAGGTTAACACGTGTCAAGTGCGTGCGTACTTTTTATTATAAAGCAATCAAATAATGCATCAATGAAGTAAATTAAGCAATATATTACTTGATTAACTAGAAGATGAAAATTAATTATGGAGAAATATTTAAAAAATAAAAATTTCAGCAAAAAGAAGTTTTCAATAGGGAAAGTTGGAAATAAGTAATTGGATGGACTCACTCAAATACAGAATTATACTCCCTGACATCAGCTTCTTAAGACGACAAAGGCTGCCACGTAGATGACGGAGACGACTTCTTGTCCTTTGTCCTTGGGCGCGGTCAATGTACACCACGCGACGTCAACGACCGTTGCGTTGCAATTGTAATGCGACGGAAGTATGCAGGTTTTTCGCTTCGAAGGACCAGAAATTGAAGAAGCCCTAACGGGACTTCGGTGTAATAAGACTTGGACTGTATTATAATAATTTATTCGCGTATTTAGAATTGCACGCAAGGACGATAAAGTGTCCGCCTAGTTGGCTGTCGCTCGCTGAGTGACCGGTGAATCGCGGCGCACGCGCAACGGGCCGCTAGCCCGCGCCCCGCGCCCCGCGCCTCTCTCGTCGTCGGCATATGTGAAGCGCCGACAAGATATGTGAATAATGTCCCAGGATATTATTATTATATTGATTTAATTATTTCTCATTAACAGGATGTGGTTCGTTGACCTGGTGACGAGGTGCCTATTCTGGGGTTTAATTCTATACTGGTTCAGCGGTTGGATGTCAACAGTCTACACATTCCTTGTTGGTACCAGTGATATAACCCCTAAAATTATTGAATGATTAAGTTATTTAAATATATATATTTTGATAGATTGTTATTTTAAGTGTACTCTGTAGGGCTAATCTGTGACGAATTCGAAACTCACCGCAGATAAGGGTCGTATGACAAATACGTGATATGCGAAATTGACCGTTATAATCATAAAATTACAAGAATACACCGATCAAAATAGTATATCACCATACGTCGGTTGTCAATATTTAATGAGTAATGAAGTGATTTCTCACAGAGTAGCTCAGCTATTATTTCTTTATTAACTATAAAGTATAGTTTTATAGGAATATGCAGTATTATTATTTGTTGATATCATTATTATATTTAAAAAAATGCATCACATAGACAAACGAGATTTATAGTTGCAGGAAAATCGGATGATGTCCGATTTCCGGTTTTTTTACAAGTCGTTTTGTATTTACAGATAAAATGTCAAACATATATTCTTTGTTAATAAATGTAAATAAATATATTTCTTTACTAATTGTAAAAATATAAATAAAGTTTAGACTACACGTTTCCAGAGGAAAACTTCAATTCACAACATTTTAATATTTTTTATTGGCAACTAAAGGACAATGGCAGGTCTCCATACTAAAAAATGTCTGGGAGCAAATTGCAGCATCCCGTTATGAAAAAATTGTCAAAGATTCGGCGTTAGTTCCAGAGTCTATAAATAGGTCCATTTTTATTTGGGAAAGCCGGAAAAAAAAGATAATCGGGTTTAATTTTTTGAAGGTTATGAACAAATTATTTCAAATAGCCCATTATAGTAAATACTTATACTTCATGCACATAAAATCAAATGGAAACGGATAGATAACATATAGAGAAAGAAAAAACGTCAATTGTCAATTTAAAGTACCAAAATAGAGCTGACGGTGTGCTAACATGGTCGGATCTGACTATGTTTAATATCGATACAATATCGTAATGATTCTTAGCTATTTTAATCAATTATGAATTTGATAATTTTGATTATGAATTATTCGGGTAACTTCGCTTTAATTATGTCAACATTTGACCACTATTTTCATTAAAAATAAATTACCACCATTCCACGGGGTCATGAGTGGTCACGAGTTGTATAGTAATTTTTTTTTTATATGTTCAAGGTTTTAATGTAAATAAAGTATATTATATTTTTTATTAAAGATAAAAAACAGCACATTTCAATCAAAACGTAAGTAACCAGTCCATATCGATTTTTCGTTTAATTGAATCGATGCAGTGACTACTTATACCAATACTTGTACTCTACATCCCTATTTGTTTGGATGACATTTTATTGGCAATTCATACATCAGTTTATACAAGTTGATATACTTTTAATAAAAATAAATAACGTCGGCTCTAACAAAAATGAGGATATATTTAAAAAATCTTAAAAAAATAAGTTATTTTTTTTGCTATAAGTGAAATCTAAGGACGTTAAAAAACTTCCAGACATAGATCTGCCATTGCTCTTTCGACAGAAAGTCTGTCATCACTTTTCGTGGATGTGGACGCAGCTTAACATTTAAGTATTTTCCAATAACCGTTACAATAAACGTTGTTCAAGAGGTGATTAATTAAAAAATGCTGTCTTTTTCTTTCTAATGGACAATCAATAATGAGAGAAAGAGCGAAAACGTCGACGAGACAAAGTCGCTAAATTTTTTCATACGTCAACTTGTCATGAAATATTTAATCATATTAAATTGAAATTGGTGTATCGATATTTTTTATAATCGCGATATTTTTATGGTTTCGGATAATTATTATAGCAACTAATCATTGTATTGGTCAAAATATAAAGCTATTGAAGGATTTCGAATGTATATAACGTTAATATATAATATACAAACATAATATATGTATATAGTATTTTTTTTAATACTAACGAGCCGGTTTGTGTGATTGGTAGAAGTATGTGCCTTTCGCGCTGTAGGTCGTGGGATAGATTCCCACCCACAGACATTTGTGTGCATGAACATGTCTATTTGTCCTGTGTCTGGGTGTAATTATCCATATAAGTATGTATTTACGGAAGAAAAGTAGTGTATGTAGTATATCCGTTGTCTGGTTTCCATAGTACGAGCTCTGCTTAGTTTGGGATCAGATGGCCTTGTGTGAATGTCCCAGGATATTATTAATATATAATTGTCATCTGTGGTGTTATTCTGTAAGAACGTACCTCACTCGTAAAATGTCGTATGTAACGTTGACACGCTATTTTGATGCTTTGAAATTTAGTAATTATGTCAGTCAACGTCGCATATCACTTTTTGATATTAAACTATCATGTTCTGCGACGAGTGTCGAATCTGTTCTTACAGTATAGCCTTGTAAATTATAACGTGTGGCCGGGGCTTAATGATAAAACCATAGACTATATTTGTATACATATTCTAAGACTGTTTTTTGAAAATAATTATTGCTTTTGTAAGGTTAGGTTATATTTTAAATACTTATAGTTTGGAGCTTTACATTTTTATACAATAAAAATAATCAATATAATATTTTTTGTTTTTTTTATTATTACATTTTCCTTAATTTATATTTCTAACGGCCGAATACTGAAACGTCATTCAAATATGATTAGGACTCAATTGCTTGGAATGTCATTATTTTTCAAAATTTAGTATGCGAAATTTGAAATTCGAAGACGTTTCAAATATTTGAGCACCCTTCATATTTGAAAGACGTTTCAGTATTCGGCCATAAGTGTTTTATTAAATCGTATAAAACTTAAGCGTGCGATTAATTGCTTTTATTATTCAGACAGGCGTTACTAATTCAAATTCAAAATACTTTCCAATCCAATCTACAATCCAATATTGAAGTATTACGGCAGCAAACATCTCATTCCCACGTTCAGGCGCGGGACCAACGGTTTAACGTGCTTTCCGAGGCACGGGAGTGTAAACACTTCCAACTTCCAGACTCAGGGCTGCTACTGAGAATTTTCTGACAGAAACACCCAACAAATATTTATTGGCCCGACCTGGGAATTGAACCCAGGACCCAGGAAAAAAATATAATATATAAAATGTTAAACATAGTATTTATTAGCTTTAATTATATAAATAAGGCTTTAAGTAAAACTATACATGGTGTTTTATAAACATTTATTTCAAATATAACAAAATCGTAACACACTACAATAAGATCTAAATGTTTTTTAAGGGAAACTATCCTCTATCCCCATTTTTAAGTATTTACTATGCTATACTATGCTATGCTATGCTATGCTATGCTATGCTATATTCCAATGAAGTATATAGCTTGTGCTCGAAGTGGGAACGACAGAACCTAAGGAACCATCGTTTCTGTGACTTTGGCATCACTAGGCAAATATGTTATGTATCTTATCTGTAGTTATAATCACACTGACCCACTCACTCACTGTGGACTATAACTGATCAATTTACTTTTAAATGTTGTTATGTATTTAGTTATAGTTATTTTTAGTTATAGAATGAAATGGACTAAAATTATAACAGAATGGCAACCACGTGATGGCAAAAGAAAAAGAGGCAGACAAGCTAAAAGATGGACAGATGATATCAAATTGATTGGAGGGACAATCTGGTCTAGAAAAGCTACCAATAGAGAAGAATGGAAGCAGCTGGAAGAGGCCTATGTGTCAATGGACACGCTGACCACTAAACCGGGAAACCCGATGTATTAG
Source organism: Nymphalis c-album (assembly GCA_963151315.1). Classification (NCBI taxonomy): domain Eukaryota; kingdom Metazoa; phylum Arthropoda; class Insecta; order Lepidoptera; family Nymphalidae; genus Nymphalis; species Nymphalis c-album. The sequence goes on from OY720615.1 coordinate 2,811,158, forward strand.
ATTTAAGTTAAAAACAATTTGCTAGTGTGTGTAAAAATCATTGTTTAGTATCAGCAATAAAGGCTTATAATAATAAATGTATTTAGTTAAGCGACGTGACGATAAAATAATTCTCGAATGTCATATCAGTGATGAGTAAATTTGTGTTTAACTAAAAAACATTGCAATAATTAAACGTTGCAATACAATTACCTCCTTTGCTCAAAATAAAAAATTATATATTAAAAAATACATTAATTTTTAATCTTTTCTATTTTTTATTTTTTAACATTGGTTTCTGAACTGTATTCGAAATTTAAAATATCTTACTCATCCGAGTCAATTGAAAATTAATTACAATATTTCACAGACATCGCACGAAACGAGTTAACAAAAACGCAGTACAATAACTTGTAGTTTAAAATTATTTACAGTAATAACAATTAACATTACAGATCATATTTAAAAAACTGCTAATAAATGTAAATTAATTATCTAAAATTATAAAGCTGTAAAAAAGTATACTTTGGCCCAAATATCGTTTAAAAAAGAACAACAACAATATATCATATAACTAGATTTCACTAATAACTACCTTATTTGAATTAGTTATATTATAAAAATAATTATATACGGAATCTATAACATTTACGATGCCGCATTTCGAATATAAAAACCACAATAATAGAGAAAAAAATAAAATCTTCGTGACGACGTCGACCCAGTAACGACTGAAAAAGAAAAAAAAAAAACAAAATTATAATAAAAAAATATAAAGACCAAAATTATGGAATTTTTACATTTTTTAACCGACTTCAAAAAAAGGAGGAGGTGTTGTTACCTCCTAACTTTCGACTGGGTGAATCGATGTTGATGATTTTTTTTTTTTATTTGAAAGATATTTATTTATTTTAAGATTTGAAAATGGGGTCCCATTTATATATCATCGACTCCAAAAATAACAATAGTTGTAAATACATTATCAACCACTCAACACATTCGTACCTACATATTGATGAGTAGAAAATAGTAAGTTAATTATCAAATTATTTTTTTACTTTTTAGTGCATATTCATTTGTTTTTCCTATGAAGTCGGTTTTTGTTTTTTATAAATAATCTTACAGTATACAACTAAACAATATCTATCTTAAGTCTAAATACAAATAACATTCAAAAATAATTATTATACAAGTCGTGACCGCGTGGAATGGTGGCAAGAATGCTAGCAGCATTTCCCCTTTGAATCGCAATTCCGATTCTCTGGGCGAAAAATGAACCAGCCCTCCTGTCACCAGTGGAGGCAATAAGGCGGGTAGTAATATTTTGGATGATTTTTTTTGCACTATTACTCCTAGGACCTTGGAGTTATAGTGCAAAAAACGTTTCAACTTCAAACGGAACAAAAATGTAATTTAGAATAAGAGACGAATATTTGTTACGTTTGTTCGTTTCAGCTTTTATATTTATATTATTAATAATCTAAGCGGCGCCATCTTTAAAGTGTAGTCATAAAATATTCTACTTATTACCTTTGAATACAATATAAATAATAAGCCAATGATCCGGCGGTCTTTTTGGACAACTGTTGCTAAAAATTATGAAGTTTCATTTTTCTTATACGTTATATAGAAAAAAATATAATTGCAAGACATATTTTGAAGGGCAAGCAGTTGTGTCGATAATAATTATAGCCAGACTATTAAAAGGACTATACAACACAAAATATTTTTTTAATTCGAACCAGTAGTTCCTGAGATTAGCCGGATCAAACGAACAAGCTCTTCAGATTTATATATTAGTGTAGAATAATTAATTGAATTATAAAAAGTTCTGAGGTAACACACAAAAAATAAATACAGACGAATTGATAACCTCCTCCTTTTTTGAAGTCGGTTAAAAAATACTTCATTTTTATTGATAAATGAACTTTATCAAATTTGTCGTTTTAATATAATATAAACGCTTCAATCAAGTTCATTTTTTATCACATCCTGTCAGGTCAGTGACCTTTGGCATTGATTATTCAGAACCCTTTATATTGCGACATGACTTTTTTCTTAAGGTGGACCTTTATCCTGGACAGTGTCTGTGTGACGTTTTATTTATTGCTAGCTGATACCCGCGACTTTGTACGCGTTGCTTGATATGTTAACAAAGTTTTCTTATGTACGAAGGAAAAAACATCAAAAAGATCGCAAGCAAAAATATATTTTGTTTAAACATACATCACTGAACACGCAGTGCATATACAAATCGTTGCTTCTTGAAACTTTAATAACTTTTTCTTAAATGAAGATATCGCAATATTTTTATTTTTGATAAGGGCCAAGTGTCTAAGAAATAAAATTTAGAAAATTTCATTGAAATCTATCCAGTACTTTTTCCGTGATGCGCGCACAACTGCAGACCTCTATCATTTTATTGACGTGACAACGTCTTATAAATTGGTTTGCCGGGTGACACTTCAAGAAACTGCGTTACGCTCCGCTCACGTTATGCGCTCACAATGAGAGCGAGTGAGAGGCACGCGTCCCTTCCACTCGGGCATGGTTAGCCCGCCTAAGAGCGAGAGAGACAGACATAAAAAGTGAAATTCAGTGCGAGATTCTTTGTATAAATTAATGTTTTAAATATAATTCTTTGTATAAATAAATGTTTTAAATTGTTACTATTATTTCATCCTTCTTCCTACTATACGAATGAATATTCACATAAAAATTATTTTACCACTCAAAGTCGTTGTCACGTAAAACTTTCGCCCGTATACCGACATTACAGGCAACCAATATTTTTTTTTTATATAGATAATTATGTACATTTATATTTGATCGTGTTTCCACATAAATCACTGGGTTTCATTTTATTTTAATAATAATAGTATTAAACATGGCATTCCTTACAATTTAGGTAACTAGTTTTAGGTAACGACATTGTGTCTTCTGTAGTTACTATGGCTCGCTCACATTTCAAACCGGAACACAACAATACCGGGTACTGCTGTTTTGAGGTAGAATATCTGATGAGTTGTTACAGACAAACTTGCACAAACCGAGGTGGCCTAGTGGTAAGACCCCGTGAATCTTAACTGATGATCGTGGGTTCAAACCCGGGCAATTACCGCTGAATATCATGTGCTTAATTTGTGATTATAATTCATCTCGTGTTTAACGGTGAAGGAAAACATCGTGAGGAAGCCTGCATGTGTCAAATTTCACTGAAATTCTGTCACATGTAGATTCCACCAACCCGCATTGGAGCAGCGTGGTGGAATAAGCTCCAAACCTTCTCCTCAAAAAGAGGAGAAGAGGCCTTAGCCCAGCAGCGGGACATTGTTATTTTTGCACAAAGTCCCACCAAATGAGAATTTCAGTATTACTTACATTCTATGTAGTTTCCTAGCTCTAGGCAGAGTCGCAGGATCTTCCTTGCACACATAGTGCCTGGTGCCTATGACGTAGTCTCTTAAGTATTCATCTCGATCCAAAGAGGAGACGTCTGTGAAGAATGTATTGTTCTCCGCCTCGCTGACTCTCTTCTGTAGAGACAGGAAGTTCGTATTCTTGAAATTCCACTCCTTCGTCGTGTAGTATTGGAGGATGTTCAAGCCGTGGCTGATCCGCTTTTGAAGATTAACCATGCTGAAAAAATAGAGTGTCTTAAGATAATATAACACACACAAGGCCATCTGATCCCAAGCTAGGCAGAGCTCGTACTATGGAATTCAGACTACTAATATACTACTTTTCTTTTGTAATTACATACTTATATCCATAATTACACCCAGACTCAGGACAAACAGACATGTTCATTTTACTGGTGGTAGAGCTTTGTGCAAGCTCGTCTGGGTAGGTATCACCCACTCATCAGATATTCTGCCGCAAAACAGCAGTACTTTGTATTGCTGTGTTCCGGTTTGAAGGGTGAGTAAGCCAGTGTAATTACAGGCACAAGGGACATAACATCATAGTTCCCAAGGTCAACAATGCCGTTGTCTATGGGCGTTAGTGACCACTTACCATCAGGTGGCCCATATGCTCGTCCGCTTACCTATATGTCTGTCCTGGGTGGGAATCGAACTTATAACCACGCCAACCGGCTCGTCACATTTAAATTTCAAGATACATTTTCTTTGATATCTAAGTAATTAGTTTTAATTATGGATTGATTTATTTAATAGGAAGCCAATGCGAATTGACTGATCGTTTTAAATTACTCATATATACTTCTACGAGTAACTAGCGCACGTGTAACGGTATTTTTTAATGTTACTTTTAATTGGAAATGAACAATAAAACATACACACACACAATATATATATTGTTACATATTTTTATACCATAAGCGCCATCACATTGCATGTTTCCCTAAAAAATAAATATCAATATTTGCTTATCCTACAAACTTAATCAAAAATTGCTTGGAGAAATTACCTAGGTAAGCTGACTGGCTGTTTGCAGAGATCACAGTTGTAAAACGTTAAACATGATTAACAATCTGAATTATGTAAAAGAAAATGTTGGTACTCACAAGGTTTTCCTTCCCAATAAAAACAGGAGCATATCAACTAAATATGCAGGTAATATATGTATGAAGATCACGGTGAGTTGGTGAGTGAACCAGTAGGACTTGATGGTACCACCCGGGTACCACAACGCGATCGTGTAAGGGTAAGTGTTGACCCACTTCTCACCTCGAAATTAAAATATTAAATTAGAATTTTCTACCAATTCCACTTCTAGATCCATCTGGCTTATCTTTCGTTTAGAGAGGATGCTGGGCATCAATCTAGACAGCGCGATGTTGTGACACTTTGAGTCTGACTACTATGGTGATAATACAAGACCAACAGTCTTTCTTGGTGGTAGGGCTTTATGCGAGCCTGTCTATGTACGTACCACCCACTCATCAGATATTCTACCGCGGAATAGTACTTAGTATTTTTACGTTCCGGTTTGAAGGATGAGTGCACAAGGGTCATAACATCTTCTTACTCAACGTTGGTGGGTCATTGGCTCTAAGAAACGGTTAATATTCTTCACAGCACCAATGTCTATGGATGGGTCACAACTTAACATCAGGTGGCCCATTTGCTCTTCCACTTACTTATAACATTTGCTTACTTATTTATTTTTCTCCAATGTGCATTGCGCCTGAACTCTTTCCGGTCGTGTCGGATTGTCGTCCCATCGGATTATGAGAGCTAAGGAAAAGAGAGTGCACCTGTGTTTGCGCACACACTTGTGCACTATATCTCCTGCGCAGTTGGCTAATCTCTCTTGAGATTGGCCGCCGTCACCGAAATCGGTCTGGAGGATCCCTCACCCCTTACTTATAACATAAAAAATAGTCAATGATTTTCAATGATTTATTTGATATCGATTCAAAATATATTAAAAAAAAACAGCATCTTACCTAATTCAATCACTTCTCGCCATGTAATCTTTTGGACTCCAGATAAAGTGATATTAAAGATACGCAGATCTTTAGGTCTGTGGCAAAACAATTATCATTGAGTAAATAATTCATTAGAACTTATTGATTCCAACATTAATTGAAAAATATCTAAGTTAATCGTGAATAGAAATTCACTGACATGAGTTTTTTTATAAACTTTAATAAAAAAACTAACTATGTAAATAATAAAACTTGTGTGTAATATATATTACTATGGTGAAAAGCAGAGTTAGTTAGAGTTAGTCAAATCGATACTAGAAATAAGCCAGATTTTCAATAGTAGTTCAACAAAAACGTTCTGGGACATTCCAGAGCGCCATCTTTTATTTACTTACTTATCTAAGGCAGTAACGTAGGCTATCAATATACACCCATTGACAACCACATCCACAGGTATTGCGTCCGCCATGTACGAAGGCTCACAATGCATCGAACGTATAACACCTACAAATTAAAAAGCATAATAAGCACAGCTATGTTTGTCTCTGTCACACTCGTAATTAAAAATAGAGGTCGTTAATTATGGTAGGATTTTCAAAGTTGTTTGTCACACATATTAATTTCTTCATAGGTTATAAAGTGTGCCTGTGAATGCCCTACTGCTGGGGCTAAAGCCTCCTCTCCTTTTGCTTGAGTTTTGAAGTTTTGGAGCTTATTTCATCACGCTGCTCCAATGTGCGTTGGTGGAATAAAAATGTGGCAGAATTTTAGTGAAATAAGATCGTCACTCTGTCATTAATTTCACTTCACCGGCCACGGAAACCGTCCAGCTCGAGATGAAGTATAAACACAAATTAAGCACATGAAAATTAGTGGTGCTTGGTTTGAACCCACGATCATCGGTTATGATTCACGAATTCTTGCCATTGGGTCATCTCGGCTTACATAAATTAGAAAAGCAAGGCTCATTAGCTATGTTCATTATTACGTCTGCGGAGCCTGTTGATTAAAATAAATTTCTCTAAGTAACTATGTCCAAAATTGAACACACGCAATAATGCCTTATTCCATTTACTGTCTACTCGAACAAAATGTGCTCCAAATGTATTTAATTCTTGTAAAAATTACAATAAGAAATTTAATTATTTAGACAAAACTTGTCAGTGTCTTGTATAAATACATTAAAAGAATTTAATGAGCATTTGTTAATTTAGTCAATTTTATATGTTCTTTGCTTTTTACTTAACTTTTTGGATATTTATAATTACTACCTGGATGACCGAGCTTTGCTCGGTATTTTTTTATTGGTAAATTGTTTTTTCGAAATTATACAACGCCATCTACTGGAGTAGCTTTAGTGTTGTTGTGTCGTGAAAGCAGTTAGTTGCTCTCAATTAAAAAAATACTCGCCAATAGATGTCAGGAAGAGTTATTGATTATTATCGATAAAGTTGATTATTGAAAATACGAAGAAAATGTCATTTTCTAAAAATGAAACCTAGCTAGATCGATTTATCGCCCCCGAAACCGCCAGCATACTAAAGTTCATGAAAATCGTTGGAGCCGTTTCCGAGATTCAGATTATATATATACAAGAATTGCTCGTTTAAATATATAAGATAATTTATAATGTTTGTTTCCCTAGGCAAACAGCGTAGAGCGCCCTACTGCTAGGTGGAGTGACGATATACGCAAAGTGGTTAGCAGCGGATGGAAATCGAGAGCTGAAGATCATTGGCGTGCCATTGGAGAGACCTATGGCCAGCAGTGAACGGAAAGTGGTTGTTGATGATGATGTACTGAATGGCATTTTTATATATGAATTAGTTTTAAGTGGAAACTTGATTGGCTTAAAAACAAGTTAAACGTATAATGCATTATACTTACAATATGTTACCCTAAAAAAAATGGTTGTCTGTAAAGTCGGTTTACGGACGATAGTTTAACGTGACAACGTTATAACAGATAGATGTGGCGCAAGCGTACAATCAGCGTGCTTTCAGACAGCGTTCATCGATTTATTAGACGTTGTCACGCCAAAAAGAAATTAAACAAAAAGTAAAAAGTAGGTGCAAAATTAGATTAGATTTGAATAAGATTTTTTTTTGTTATCGTCTTTACCTTTTCCACTACCTATTACGAGTCCAGTCGGCCCATTTAGGTTGTCAACCCAACCAGGCATCGGTTCCTTCCAAGCAGCAGTTACTAGGAAAAAACTTATCAAAATTAATTTAGGGGCTTTATTTTTTTTTGTTTATTTAACTCACTCTATTAGCACAAGAAGACTTAACACTAGCATGGTTAGTTAGATATTCTACCGCAAAATAGCAGTACTTTGTATTGTTGTGTTCCGGTTTGAAGGGTGAGTGAGCCAGGGGAATTACAGGCACTAGCGACATAACATCTTAGTTCCCAAGTTTGGTGGCGCATTGGCGATGTAAGCGATGGTTAACATTTCTTACAATGCCAATGTCTATGGGCGTTGGTGACCACTTACCATCATGTGACCCATATGCTCGTCCGCCTACACAATAAAAAAATAGCATATTTTTGTTAAAAAAAAAGTTTTGATGGTTCTGTCGAGTTCCATATCTTAAAAGGAAAAACCTTTTGGGGTCACCTTATGGGGTCCGGCTCTCCGTCTATCAAAATCCTTTTTCTCAGAACTGCGTGGAGCTATCAAGAGTACAATCCCTTGGATCTATTGTGTTTTTTTTATTACTTACCAATAGAAGGTCTTCCAATTGCAATAGGAAATTTAGAACTGTATTCAGCTACAAGATCTTCGGTTATCGCTTTTGTATATGAGTAGGTATTGGGTTCAGATGATATCAATCTGAAAATAAATTTGTCCATTTTCATGACCCAAATAAGTACAAGCCTATTTAATAAAAAAGGTTTTTACAAATTTGCGAACGAAATAAATAAGAGTTAGCAATCAGCTCAGCAGTCCTGAGGCCGTAGCCAAGTTGAAATTCTACAATTGTAAACGCTAATAGAAAACTAAAAATTGTACGAGAATGACCACGTGACTTATCGTTGAGAGATGTCATTCTCATACATTTGTTTAGTTTTCTATTAGCGTTTAAGATTGTAGAATGTCATCTTGGCAAGGGCCTCTGACCTGTAAGAACTGACTCCATTATTAACTCGTGAAATATTGACAACCGACTTTGATATACTATTTTGATGCTTGTGTTATTGCAGTTTCATAATAATTATGATCAATGTCGCATATCACTTTCTGCCTGACTGCCAGTTTCGAGATTGTTCTTAGAGAATATATAAATAGCCCTACAGATTGCATTCAGTCTCATCTATTTATACTAATATATAAAGCTGAAGAGTTTGTTCGTTTGATCCGGCTTGTCTCAGGAACTACTGGTTCGAATTTAAAAATTATTTTTGGATTGTATAGTCCTTTTATCGAGGAAGGCTCTAGGCTGATTTTTACTCAAACATTATATTTTATATTTTAAACCGCGGGGCACAGCTAGTTAAATGATAAAACAGAAGAAACATAATGAATGCAGATGTGTACGCTTTTATCAAAACTAAATTCAATTGAATAAAGATCGTTACTTAGGCTCTAAGTAGTCCAGCGTTGAGTCATCAAGCCATTCAACGAGTTCCATTATCTTCTCTGGATTATGAACTGCAGGGTACAGTTTCTCATCCAACATGTCCAGTTCACATCGACAATATGCTGTGGATAGATGGACGAACGCCTGAAAATTTTATACGTATATAGTAATTGACCGAAAGGCGAGATGGCTCAGTGGTAACGAATGAAAACCGATGATCGTGGGTTCAAACCACTGAATTTCGTGTGCTTCATTTGTATGTGTATTGTTGTATTATAATGAACCTCGTGCTTGATGGTGAAGGAAAACACAAGGGTCATAACATCTTAGTTCCCAAGGTTGGGCGGTCATTGGCGATGTAAGCGTTGGTTAACATTTCTCACAATGCCATTGTCTATGGGCGTTGGTGACTTCTTACCATCAGGTGGCCTATATGCTCGTCGTACACTACAAGCAAAAATATGACTATTATATTTTGGACGGAGACATGAAATTTTAAATGATTTTAAAGTTTATGTGTAATAAACATTTTTTGATTGATACTTAAATTCGATTAATTAGAATTTCGAATTATCCCGAGATTAATATTTTAATTTTCGTTCATTAAGAATTCAATTGATATATCTCACCTCGAGATTTTCCATTGTTTCAGCTAATTTTAAAACTCGTAAAGTACCCGATGTGTTCATATTAACAGCGTCTTTTAACTTCTGATCGAATCTGGATAAAATATAAAACTTATAAATTTACCGGAAGAGACGAAAAGTGCTAAAATAAATAAAATAAACAACAATTAAAAAAAAATGCCTAATGTTTTTATACGAGTAGTGTAGTATTTTCGCTCTTGTAAGAATTACAATAGGAAGTTTAATGACTTGGGCATGTTTTCTTGTTCGCTTAATACATACAAAAAGAAAATTAGTATGCATTGGTCGATTTAGTCATTTAGTTTATATTTTTTAGCTGTTTTTCAAATCTTTTTAAATCTTGATAATGAATAAAAACGTATGTAATGTATAGTGTTTGTGGTGTTTACTGTATGTTCCCAAATTAAAACAAAAGTTGTGTGGTAGCAGTTTTTTTCTCGTTTGGATATAGAACTGGAATTACTATACTTCGACCCAATTGAAATGATTTATCATTAAAAAAGCATATAGCCTATTCCAACCACAACAGGAATAAACCCAAATAAACAAATTTGACACCGAATTAATGCGATATCATTGGTCATCGATATCAATTGACGCGATATCATTGGCGCGATATCTTGAATAATCTATGACATTCACTATGGATACGCGAAAAGATGGCGTTTTCTATGTCCGCGAAGTTGTAATCGGAACTTTGAAAGTTAAATTAATGTGGTTATAACTAGTTAATTGGAATAGTGTTGTATTATGAATAAGGATAAAATAATCAAGAGCTGTTTATAGTTCATAATACAGCTGAACGATTTAAAAATCGCATGCAATTTGTAAATCTACGGTGTGTTTACTTTAATTCTTACTCCCATTGGAACAGGGTATTATAGTTCTTGTCATTATATTATGATTATCTTAGATCTCGTATCATTTGAACTGACAAATCTCATAATCATGGACAGATTAAAAAATTACAACTGCTTATGTTATGTCAAATATTTATTTATTTATTTAATGGAAACAAACAGTACATAATAATTTTTATACATATCAAATATAGACAAGTCAAGTAGCAATAGTTTCCAATGATTAATAACTAACTCATAACAGGCGTAGATGCATAGTATAACGGAAAAAAATAACGATTAATCAGAGATTACAGGTACAAAAGAGAGAGAGAGAGAGAGAGTGGGCGTACAAACGAGAGAGTGGGCGAGATGACAAATTCATTCAATGACAATTAATTCAATCAGTACTACCATTTGATAAGATATTATTGATATAACGATTAAAGCTACTGAAAGAGACAGAAATATATCACAATCTAAAAACATCTGATTATATTTAGAACAACTCCTATTAATGAAAAGAATTCTTAGCGAATTTAGTTCTGGTTACAGGAGCATAGAACGTTTCTTTACGCCTATGTATTCTATGTAGGTATATAATAAAGTACCGAGTTGCTCTGCAACTGGTACCCGTTATGAACGTCACATCGTGTTTCCATTCGATTCTCTTAAACTCTTCTCTATAAATTATCTATCTTACACAGAAACAGAGGCCCTAGCCAAGTTGACATTCTACAATTGTGAACGCTAATAGAAAACTAAAAATTGTATGTGGAAGACCACGTGACTTATCGTTGAGAGATGTCATTCTCATACATTTGTTTAGTTTTCTATTAGCGTTTACGATTGTAGAATGTCAACTTGGCTAGGGCCTCAGTTTTTGAAATTGAACTTGTAGATGAGGTCGGAGTGATGTAGATGATTTAAATTCAAGTTATATCTCACCTGACACACGCAGCGCTGTGGAACACAATATTGCAATGGCGCTGCAACTCTTGACGGTCATCGTTGGAGATGCCCAGCTCATCTTCCAAGATGTCTCCCGCGATCAGCTTCAGTTTGTTGAACACATCCGGCTGCTTCTCTTGAAGATGCTCGAATATCTACAAGAAATAATTAATTATCGATTGTCTAACATTTCCATAATACACCTAAAATTAATTTAAATATTTAAAATAATGGGAATCATCTAAATTTTCAAAACCTACTGGTACTATTTTTATTTATTTTGAGTTACATTTTCGTATATCTAAATTTAATTTGTTATTTCTTGTCTATTTCTAGATACACTGGTACTATATTTAGGACATTTGAATCCATCCCAGCCGTTTGGTTATTTTTTTTTATTGTGTAGGAAGACGGACGAGCGTATGGGACACCTGATGTTAAGTGGTCACCAACACCCATAGACAATGGCATTGTTAACTATCGCTTACATCGCTAATGCGCCACCAACCTTGGGAACTAAGATGTTATGTCCATTGTGCCTGTAATAACACTGGCTCACTCACCCTTCAAACCGGAACACAACAATATCAAGTACTGCTGTTTTGCGGTAGAATATCTGACGAGTGGGTAGTACCTACCTAGACGAGCTTGCACAAATCCCTACAACCAATTAAGGTGGTTATATGATAGCGTGATAGTCATCAAAATATGGCTGTTAAGAATTGGTGGTGGTAAACAGTAGCTAACTATTGGATTTCTTGCCAGTTCATCACATTAGAATCTAAATTCTGTACCGGTTAGAGATTTTCGTCTAATTCTCATACAAAACGACAAATTCACTTGATTAAATTATACATTGATTTCAATCGTCGTGTTTCAGACACAACGGACAGAACGGACAGAACTGTCCATGCTCTGTTTGAAAGTGTGGACGACTGTCCATGCTCTAAGAGAGGAATACTTTGATTTCCATATTATTAGCAGGGAGACCACTAGGTTAAAAAACAAACTGTAACAATCAAATCGTAGTTATTATAAGAAACGATTGACATATTAAGTAATCATATAATAATAATTTCAATGAGATTTTTGAGCTTGCATCTTCTGAAGGATTTCTTGATCATTGAGGTTGCAATATTGCGGACCATATTTTATTTATGGGAACACCAGTGGTTCGCGGACCAATGTTTGGCAATCACTGCTCTAAGTTATTCATAATTCACTTACCTTATTATTGCAGAGGGCTTTTAGTCTATCCTCGCCACTCACACCTTTCTTTTCCCTCAGCAAGAGGTATATGGTCTGAATACCCGGACAGGCCCTCAGTAACTTCTCGACTAATGCCTATAATTGAAAAACTTATTATAATACAAAACATAATCCTAACTAATATTGTAAATGCGAATGCTTTCCCGCCTTAACCACTAAACCGATTTCAAAAACTCTTTTACCAATGAATAGCTACATTTTGAATAAAATTATTAAAATCTATATAAATAAAATGATAGAGGTCTGCAGTTGTGCGCGCATCACGGAAAAACTACTGGATAGGTTTCAATGAAAATTTCGAAATTTTATTTCTTAGACACTTGGCCCTTATCAAAAACAAAAATGATTGCGATATCTTCATTTAATAAAAAGTTATTAAAGTTTCAAGAAACAACGATTTGTATATGCACTGCGTGTTCAGTGATGTATGTTTAAACAAAGTATAATTTTGCTGGCGATCTTTTTGATGTTTTTTCCATCGTACATAAGAAAACTTTGTTAACATATCAAGCAACGCGGACGAAGTCGCGGGTATCAGCTAGTGTTAAATAAAATTTATTCATTTAAATCCTTTCTTAACATTTTTGGATTGAAAAAATATTAATAAACATAAAGTACACAAATTAGATAGTTAAAAAAGGGGGGCAGAGATCTTTGGTGCGACAAAGGTAATATAATAAATATAATATAACAAAGAAATAAAATAAAATATGGTATGTATTAACTTTTCCAAGTTTCTATTCATCTTCATTTGTAGATTTTCGTGGTGCTACCATTTACTTAGTGCTGTGTTCCGTTGATTAGTAAACGAAGGTCATGACTTACCACCATATAGATTGTTATCTATCTGTATCTTACCTTACCAAGGAAACCAGTCGCTCCGGTTATGAAAACGTTCTTCCCATCGTAGAACTCGGTTACTGATGGCGCCATCTTTTACTGCAAAATCAATTACTTAAAAGTCGCAAATAACATTGACAATAGCATCAAGTCTGGCTGACTGACAGAGTGGGTATATGCCAATCATTAACAGTAACAGTAACAGCCTGTAAATGTCCCACTGCTGGGCTAAGGCCTCTTCGCCTTTTTTTTGAGCAGAAGGCTTGGAGCTTATTCCACCACGCTGCTCCAAATGCGGGTTGATGGAATACACATGTGACAGAACTTCAGTGATATTTAACACATGCAGATCCCCTTACGATGATTTCCTTCAGCGTCAAGCACGAGATGAATTATAATCACAAATTATCTGATTTAATCATGAAATTCAGTGGTGCTCGCCCGGGGTTTGAACCCACGATCATCAATTAAGATTCACACATTCTTACCACTTGGGCCATCTCGGCTTCCATCGGCTTCTCTGCCAATCGTTAACATACCAATATTATATGTCATATATTTATTAATTTAAGATTAATTAGGTACGTCACCCAATTTATATAAAAGTATTTTATATCTTTTTTTATATAATTTTACTTATAAGGAAATATCTCCATCACTCGGAGGTAGGGCTTAGATCAAGCTCGTCTGGGTAGGTACCGCCCACTCATCAGATATTCTACCGCAAATCAGCAGTAATTCATACTGTTGTGTTCCGGAATATATTGTGAGTGATCCAGCGTAATTACAGGTACAAGGGACATAGCATCTTAGTTCCCAAAGTTGGTGGCGCATTGGTGATGTAAGCTATGGTTAAAACTTCTAACACTTCCAATATCATAGATATTTGAAGGCGTTGGTGACCACTTACCCTCAGGTGGCCCATATGCTCGTCCGCCTACCTATACAATAAAAAAAAAGACAGCATTCAATTAATTAACTTGAAAATTATTTTATAAATAATTTCTGAACTATTACAACACAACTATTTATAATTTCACGGTGTGTACACATTACTTAACTGTTGTTTTTCGTTTCGACGGATTTGGTTCATTGTCGGTATTACGATCGATCTATTGTAATAGACGTTTGTATTTTTAATGCAATATTCGTTTTTCAATTAACATATAATTAATCGTACTACAGCTAATTGAAGGAGCAGAGATACAACGTAGATTTATTAATTAAATGCGATTTTCTGATAGCTCTATTATGTACACAATAAACAGTTCTTGATTAATATATATTTATTTATAACACAACACTATTCCTCTAATGCCGAGACGGCCCAGTGGTAAGAACGCGTGAATCTTAACCGATGATCGTGTGTTCAAACCGGGCAAGCACCTCTGAATTTCATGTTCTTAATTTGTGATTATAATTCATCACGTGCTTGACGGTGAAGGAAAACATCGCGAGGACACCTGCATGTGCCAAATTACACTGAAATTCTATCACATGTATATTCCACTTAAACCCGCATTGTTGCGGCGTGGTGGAATAAGCTCCAAACTTTGTCCTCAAAAGAGGAGAAGAGATAAGGCCTCTTCTCAGGCCCAGCATTTCAACTCGATAACTCCTCGCGTTCCCGAGACAAAGGTTCTTGACAGACAGACAGAGGTTCCGTTTTTTTCTTTTTATTTACGGAACCCTAAAAATGATTTTAGGGTTGACGGTTTGAAGAGTAAGTAAGCCAGTGTAATTACAGGCACAAGGACATGACATCTTAGTTCCCAAGGTTGGTGGCGCATTGGCGATGTGATCGATGGTTAACATCTCTAACAATGCCGATGTCTGGGCATTGGTGACCACTTACCATCAGGTGGCCCATATGCTCATTCGCCTCCCTATATAATAAAAAAAAACTTAATTCAATTAAAAAATCAGAATTGAAACTTTACAATTAATCATTAATGAAGCATCAATTTTTTATCTCCATTCGTATATTATGTCTGTATATTTTTTTCTCATGAGGTCATACCATGAGATCAAGACCCCGAGGCTTGGGTCATTATAAAGTAGAATACATAATATACGTATATAATTCCCACGAGTTTTTTAATCTTCCTTGAGATCATATGTTTTTATAATTATTTAATTTATACGTTTACTATTTTATTGTGTTTTTCCGTACGTGTAAAAAATTGTATTCCCGAACGAGCGAAGATCACTTGGGCTGAGATATATTTTTTTAAGTGTTGAGCGATTTATCGACTTGTATAATGATGTTACTATTTTCTAGCGATAGATGGCGTTAATAAAATATGTCAGTTTTCTGAATCGCGCTGTCTAGATTCGCTAATCAACACATATAATGTCAAAGAGATTTTGATCAGACTCAATAAATTGTAGTGTGACTAGTAGAAAGCTCTTCCTTGGTTTTATTTACCGTTTGATCCCCCGATATTAGTTCGGTGTATACACGACTGTTATAACAAAACCTGTCTCGTTGGTCTAGTAGTAAGATATAAGGCCGCAGACCCGATGGTCCTGGGTTCAATTCCTACGTCGCGCCATTAAATAGTTACTGGGTTTTTCTGTCAGAAAATTCTCAGTAGCCTATTATTAAGACTATTATTATAATAAAAAAGATGACTTTTGTAACTGGCCCTAATACTACCGAGATATAAAAACTCAATAATTAAAACATAATAAAAAAAAATACTTATGTATATTGATCCGGCGAAGACGACGTTGCTCATTAGACTTTAAGTGTTATGTGTAAATAAAAAAAAAACACTTAATAATGCTGATCTTCGTTGAATTTCATACAATTAAACTTATACTATTATTATTAATTAGACGACTAAGTAATTATATCTGTTTTTCAAGGCTGAATCACTACGTAAGATATATAACAAGATGATTTCTATACTAATATTATAAAAAGGAAAGATTTTTTTTTCTCTGATTTTATTTAGGGACTTTTTAGCGCTGATGCTAAATGTCAGCCCCATCATTCCCATAACAAATATTCACCACTAACAATAATATTACCCACATTATTCATTTATTTTAGCTTAAACTGGTAAAGCATCTAGGCTATATCTGAGTTCAGAATTCAGTTCAGTTCAGAAAGAGTTGACTGCCTCGTTGGGCTAGTGGCTTGATATAAGGCCGCAGACGAGGTGGTCCTGGGTTCAATTCCCAGAGCGGGCCAAAAAATTGTTATTGGGGTTTTCCTTCAAAAATTCTCAGTAGCAGCCCGGAGTCTGGAATTTGGAAGTGTGTACACTCCCGTGCCTCGGAAAGCACGTTAAGTCGTGTGTCCTGCGCTTGAATTCCATCCGGTCGTGTCGGATTGCCGTCCCATCGGATTATGAAAGCTAAGTAAAAGAGAATTCACCTGCGTCTGCGCACACACTTGTGCACTATAATATCTCCTGCGCAGTTGGCTAATCTCTCTTGAGATTGGACCCCGTAGCCGATATCGGTCTGGAGGACCTTATTATTATTATTATTATTATATCTGAGTTAGGTTAGGTAGATTTGTTTATATGTTTGTTAAGATTCAACTCAATAACTACTCGACCAATTTAAAAAAAAAACCCTATTAGAAAGCTACATCTTTACTGAGTAACATAGGCTATATTATATTTTCAAAAAAAATAGAGTTCCCTACCTAAAATGGAACAATGTATTCCAAGTATCAAATTGTTGCCTATAAAAGTTATAATTCTGCGTGCGCTGCGTAAACTATTGACTATGTATAAAGTAGTGTTCTATATATTAATAGTACTAATGATTGGTCATAAAAAAGTCCGCAATATTTTACTTGGAGGTAGGGCTTTGTGCGAGCTCGACTGAGTAGATACCACCATTCATCAGATATTCTACCGCAAAACAGCAGTACTTGCTATTGTTGTGTTCCGGTATAAAGAATGAGTGAGCCAGTGTAATTACAAGCACATGGAATATAAAATCTAAGTTCCCCAGGTTGGTGGCGCATTGGCGATGTAAGCGATGGTAACATCTCTCAAAACGCCAATGTCTATGGGCGTTGGTGACCACTTACCATCAGGTGGCCCATATGCTCGTCCGTCTACTTATGTGATAAAAAAAATGGTTGTCTGTAAAGTCGGTTTACGGACGATAGTTTAACGTGACAACGTCATAACAAAACATTAATAAAATTACAGCAATCGAGTGAAAGATATATAGATGCGGCGCTAGCGTACAATCAGCGTAACGAGACAATGAGCGTAACGGGACAATTTTTCGTGCATGCAGCCAGCGTTCATCGATTTATTAGACGTTGTCACGTCAAAAAAAAATGCCTAACTATTATAGTTACGCCACAATAACAGCTTTTGTTTAAATTATTAAGTTCGAATACCGATGGAATCGAACAGTGGAGATATTGGTATCATGATATTATACCTTATATATATAAATGGTTTGATAATTAAGGTTTATTATGTATATTTAATTTCCACTTCAAATTATTCGTATCGGACTTTTCGTTTAGGAGTTATGACGGGTATAAATATTCTCTTAGTAAGAAAAATATCAAGGTTAACGTTTGCACAAACTGTAATTGTAGAACAATTACAGTTTGTACAAACGTTAAGTATATTAATAAATACTAATTTACGTTTGATAATAATCGTTTTTAAATTTTCTCGGACGAAATTGCTATAATAATAATATCCTGGGACATTATTCACACACGGCCATCTGATCCTAAACTAAGCAGAGCTCGTACTATGGAAATCTCACAACTGATATACTACATATACTACTTTTCATTTGTAAACACATACTTATATCACAATCACAGGCTCAGGACAAACAGACATGTTCATGCACACAAACGTCTGTCCTAGGTGGGAATCGAACCCACGACCTGCGGCGCGAAAGGCAAGTCTACCTACCACGTCAACCAGGTCTATCTCGTCTATCGACTAGTACATAATAAAAAAATTTGGTATTTGTTAATTATCTGTCGGTTATATAAAATAAATGGAATTGTATACTAAATAGACTTATATTTTAATTGAAGGTACAGAAAAAGTATTTAATTTCTTGAAGGTTTCTTTGTACACATGTAGATTACATTCCTAAAAGTTATATAACCATTTGCCTACCTAAATTAAAAAAAAAAAACTATTATTAATTTATATTGTAATATAATAACAATATAATTAATAATAATAATAAATGTAATATATTAATATAATAAATTTATATTGTAATTTTTGTCTTTATTATCCCTGTTGGTCGAAAATAAGTGATTGATTATTATTATTAATAATAATAATTAAAAAATGGGTATATACTATAGCTTATTTTAAGTAAATTTCACTGTCTAAAATATATATACAATTATAGAAATAAGTCTTTAAAATAATAAAAAAAAAACGGTCACTCACCAATTATCACACAAAAATATACTGAACGTGCGTGCACAACTCGTTTATAATAACTACTAATATATTTAGTGGGTACTTCGTAACGATAATGGATTCAATATTACATGAATCCGTGGCAAAAAAATATGATACATACTTTCATACATACATTACAGACACTACCAGTTCTAACAGTGATTTTTTGGGTACGATTCTATTTAGGCGCTGATTATCTTTTCGGTGCCTCGTTGGTCTAGTGGCTTGATATAAGGCCGCAGACGCGGTGGTCCTGGGTTCAATTCCCAGGTCGGGCCAATAAATAGTTATTGGGGTTTTCTGTCAGAAAATTCTCAGTAGCAGCCCGGAGTCTGGAAGTTGGAAGTGTGGTACACTCCCGTGCCTCGGAAAGCACGTTAAGCCGTTGGTCCTGCGCCTGAACTCTTTCCGGTCGTGTCGGATTGCCGTCCCATCGGATTATGAGAGCTAAGGAATAGAGAGTGCACCTGTGTTTGCGCACACACTTGTGCACTATAATATCTCCTACGCAGTTGGCTAATCTCTCTTGAGATTGGCCGCCGTGGCCGAAATCGGTCTGGAGGACCTTATTTATATATCTTTTCGGTGAAATATACCTAAATGTGACCGATATAACTTACCTGTTGAGCGATTTAACGAAACGCAAGCTTTGGCCGATAAGCCAAATATTTGGGAAATATCGATGATTGCGGAGGTTTTTTTTATTGCATAGGAAGGTGGACGAGCGTATGTGCCACCTGATGGTAAGTGGTCACGAATGCCCATTGGCATTGTAAGAGATGTTAACCATCACTTACATCACGTGATGTTTGCCACAATTAATTAGTGAAAACTGCACTCAAATTCGTTAAGCCGTTTGCATGATTAGCGTGCACGAACGCACAGACAAACAGATAAACACAAACAGATAGACAGAATCATTGTTTTGGGTTCTATTGTGTTTATAAAGACACCAAATTATTGGCCCTAACTTTAATAGCTTACGCTCGGCGATTATGAATCAGTCAGTCAGTCAGAACTTGTTATTTTATATATATCCTGACTGACTATATATATAGATAGATAAATATATATGTTTTTTTTTTAAATCTCAGTATTGTAAAAATTATTGTTTTTGTTATAATCTGTTACAAGTTATATAAAAAAATGTGTATACATATATTGTACCTTAAATTGTTGTGCCCGTCTTGAAGTTTTACGTTAAGTACATATGTTTATTTATTTACATGTGTAAGTGTAGTGACGGAGGGCCCTAGTTAATTAAGGTGACAATTGTCAGTGACAGTTGTCGGTTTGTCATGACAATGACATCGGCTTGTGACATATTTCAAACAATTTTGTTTATGAAACGGGTAAAATAGAAATGCCTCCGTGTGTTATGTTGCGATAGAGGTAACGACTCCTGTCAGAATTGTCGGACAATTCTACAAATATGTCAATACGTCATGACAATTTTCTTTTATTTTATTTTTTTATTTTTTTTATTGGAAGGCGGACGAGCGTATGGGCCACCTGATGGTAAGTGGTCACCAACGCCCATAGACAATGGCATTGTAAGAAATGTTAACCAACGCTTACATCGCCAATGCGCCACCAACCTTGGGAACTAAGATGTTATGTCCCTTGTGCCTGTAATTACACTGGCTCACTCACCCATCAAACCGGAACACAGCATTACAAAGAACTGCTGTTTTGCGGCAGAATATCTGATGAGTGGGTGATACCTACCCAGACGAGCTTGCACAAAGCTCTACCACCAAGTATAAGTATAAGTATTTGACAGATTGATATTCGACAAATTGTCACCCGACACCTGTCGCATAAAAGGTTTTGTTAAAAAGATAAATATCGAATTGTCGCGACAACACGACACATATTTGTAAATTTCCCACCGTGACAATTTTGTCACCTAAGTTTTATTAAACAAAATTGTCGATTTCTGACATATGTCGCACTTGTCGAATTGTCAGTTTTATTAAACAGGGCCCTGATAATGAATAAATAATTAAATAAACCAAACTTTTTACACGGCTTAAAGATAAACTGCCAATTAAAAAAAAAACAGTTTTCGAACGATTTATTTGATTAACGGTAATTTGGAAATGGTGATAGCTTCTAATTAATTCAATTGTTATTTATTTATTTATTAACCGACTTCAAAAAAAGGGGGTGGTTATCAATTCGTCTGTAAGTTTTTGTTTTTTTTGTGTTTGTTACCTCAGAACTTTCGACTGGGTGAATCGATGTTGATGATTTTTAGGGACCGTCAATAAGATCCTCCAGACCGATTTCGGCCACGGCGGCCAATCTTAAGAGAGATTAGCCAACTGCGTAGGAGATATTATAGTGCACAAGTGTGTGCGCAAACACAGGTGCACTCTCTTTTCCTTAGCTCTCATAATCCGATGGGACGGCAATCCGACACGACCGGAAGGAATTCAGGCGCAGGACCAACGGCTTAACGTGGTTTCCGAGGCACGGGAGTGTACACACTTCCAACTTCCAGACTCCGGGCTGCTACTGAGAATTTTCTGAGAGAAAACCCCAATAACTATATATTGGCCCGACCTGGGAATTGAACCCAGGACCACCGCGTCTGCGGCCTTATATCAAGCCACTAGACCAACGAGGCAGTCAAAACTCACTACTCCGTCAGTACTCAGTACACATACAAATGTCCTAATAAAAACATATTCAGACTTAATACAAAATGAGTGACTCTTAAGACGGCCACGACATGCAATTTAAAGTACAATACAGATAATAATATATGCTTTTTGTATTACTTATAATAATAGATTACAAATTAACAATTCTATATTACTAAAATACAAGAGATTGTTAACTACATTATTAGAATAAAGCAAGAAATATTATAATTAACGACTGCAGTAATACAATTAAATTTATCACATAACAAAATAAATGATAATTTATATCCAATGTTCAAGGCATACTCAAAATTATTTATTGGGCGCGTATACTACAAAATTGCTATGTTTAGGGCAGCATTGAAGTTTTTCGGAAAATTTTGTACAATAATTTACAAATTTTATAAAACAAAAACATATGTAAATTATCGCTCTTACTGCTAGTGAAAACCGCATCAAAATCGAATACGTTGTTTTGAAGAAGTAAGCGAACATACAGACGGAGGAAAACAGAGACTTTGTTATATACTATTTAGAGCCTTAGTTCCCGAAGTGGTCCAGTTGGACTCCCAAGGTTCCATGGTAGACTCGACGGGGGTCTCCGTTGGCATGATAAAAACGGGGGTTCACAATTCATAAGCGAGAGTCAACGAAAATTTGTTTGCATTCGATGGTGAATTCATACAACAACTGGTTAAGTTGTTGTATGAATTTGTTGTATGAAAAAAACCCTGACATTTATATCTTTCATGAGACCCTTGCTAGTTTTAAGAAAAAAATCTATCAAACTTATACAAATTAATTATTATTTTTTATTATTAACCTTTATATTTTATTCTAAATGTTTAATTTAATGTTGAAGTTGTTTTTGTTTTAATTTCAGTTCAATTAATTTTTAATATTATCTTTATTAATTATATAAACCAGACAACTGCAATGCTATATATACCTGTAATCGATTATTGTAATAGTATCATAATTTAATTTATAATGAAAATGTATGTAAAATGTATCGTTGGTATATCAATAAATAAATAAAAAAATGGTGAAGAACAAAAATGTTGGCATGACTGCACCCTATTGTCGATAACTATAAATTCGTGGTTGGAACTCAGTCTCAACGCAAATTTCCATAGTTAGATAATAGTCTTCACATATTTGATTGAGTTTTGGGAATATGATAGAGATATAGCTGAAGGTCTACAGGAACCCGCTACATTTTGAAAGTGAGCTATGAAAAAAAAGTCTGGGAATTCATCTCATGCTCAGCGGTGAAGGGAAACATTGAAAAATACTTGCATATTCCAGATGAAATGTGTATTCAATAGGAGTAACGACTTATTGCCTCCACTGGTGACAGGAGGGCTGGTTCATTTATCGCCCAGAGAATCGGAATTGCGATTCAAAGGGGAAATGCTGCTAGCATTCTAGCTATTTCGTTTTTATTTGTATTTATTTAAGCTTTAATGTAAATAAATGTGTTATGTTAACTCGGTGGTAGAGCTTTGTGCAAGCTCGTCTGGGTGGGTACCACCCCCTCATCAGATATTCTACGACACAGCAGTACTTGGTATTGTAAGCGTCAATAATTTTTTTTTTTATTCTCCTTCTTTTTTTTTCTATTTTGATATATAATATTGAACATAATACGTATTATTATTAAATATTACTGAAGAGTGTCTGTCATTTTTCATATCGAACAACAATATTCTATATTTTTTTATCTGTTAGCAAGAACAAGACAGATTCCCTTTTTGGCGGGAATGAATTCACATATAAAATATCTTACGAGCAGCGCGCCAAATTAAATATAAGGATTTTATGTTAGCATATATATTAATTTCATTCAAGTCCCGTTTTATTTCTGAGTATAAGCTAGTTATTTCAGTATTATTGTATTCCGATGTGATGGGTGAGTGAGCCCCTCTAATTACAGGCAGAAGGGACAACATCTTAGTTCCCAAGATTGGTGATGGTTAACATATCTTACAATGCCAATGGCGTTGGTAACCATCCATCCCATACGGTACCATCAGGCCCATATGCTCGTCCGCCTACCTATGTTATAAAAAAAATGTAGTAACGACATTTATAGTTAATTTCAAGTAGTCCATAAATTAGGTACGTAAATGATTTTTCCATGTCATTGATATATACATGAAAATATAATTTAAAAAAAAACAACGGGAGTGCCAGCAAAAGTGAAAACTTGAATATTAATGTTGTGCATTTTTGATATTTTGGAATGGTTAGGGAAAAATTTTGCACGAATTGCTTTAATTATAAGTATAAAGGTACTATCATTTATGTGATAAATACAATATTCATTTATTGCGCTATCGTACACAAACATGTCAATTTATATTACATTAAAAATTTAACACTTCAGAATCCGTCTTACGCATTTTCAATCAGGGTCACGTGACCTGACGCGAGTTTAACACTTTTACCCTTCACAAAAAGCAGCGACGTTATTTTATGTACAAGTTTTTTTTTCTCTATATAAGTCTAAAAATAAAAATAAAAAACAATTCATTTAAAATATAATTCAATACAGTTATCAATATTCATAGCCATTTTGTTGTTTGCTCCTTGAACTTGCTAGGGATATCAAGTGACAATACAACGGAACTTATATAAAAAAACTGTTTTATTTTATTTTATAAAACTTTTTTTTTAAATTAAATTCCTTAATATTTCTTGCAATGCCAATGTCTATGGGCGTAGGTGACCACTTACCATAAGGTGCACCTTCCTATATAATAAAAAACAACAGAATGCAGAAATTATTGCGAGCAATCGCCCAGGAGGACAGCAGCAGGGATGGCCTCGCATACGCAATAGACTGCTGTTGGTGGTGAAGGCTCCACCGAGCCACGAGCGAAAGCACTTAAGAAAGACACCCGCTACCTCTCTGATCCATGCCGAAGACTGCAATTCCAGTGGTTGTAGTTGGTAAACAAAGCGGAAGTATGAATGATCTGGCCTAGACCCAACCAATACAGAATTGGCTCTTAAACGGTAATGTTTTAAAGGTACAGGATCCAGTACATTACAAATATATTTAAACTAAGTTACTGATCATAATGCGATTTACCAAGACGACCAAAAAAGACTCCCAGTCAATCTTCTGAATTAATTTTAGTAGGTACATAAATAAAACTAATTAAAAAATGTTCACGTTCGAGTACGAGTTCTTTATTGTTTTAATAATTAAAAATTAAAAATAATAAAAAATTAAGTAGGTTCTCAATTCTGTGTACATATATAAACATATATTATATATTTTTTGTATTTGTTGGGTTAGGTTAGGTAGTTTTTTTTAAATCAATTTTGGTGCTTGCGTTGGGGCAATTAACCTCAGGTTCCAGCTTTATGTCATTCAGGCAAATTTTCGAATTAAATCTTTGTTATTATTTGACTGTTAATTAATAATTATTATATTTCAACTGTCTCATTTGTTTAGTGCTGGTTTGATGGCCGCAAATTCTGAGGCTTAAACCTCAGCTCGATCCAATAAAAAGTTATGGGGTTTCCTTGTCTAAGATTAGAAAGAGCACGAAAAGCCTGAACTCTTTACAGCCGTGTCAGTATGCTGTCGATATTATTGGATTATGAAAGAATAGTACATTTGTGTTTCAAATATACTTGTGTTCTATAACATACTTGGTGGTAGAGCTTTGTGCAAGCTCGTCTGGGTAGGTACCACCCACTCATCAGATATTCTGCCGCAAAACAGCAGTACTTTGTATTGCTGTGTTCCGGTTTGAAGGGTGAGTGAGCCAGTGTAATTACAGGCACAAGGGACATAACATCTTAGTTCCCAAGGTTGGTGGCGCATTGGCGATGTAAGCGATGGTTAACATCTCTTACAATGCCAATGTCTATGGGCGTTGGTGACCACTTACCATCAGGTGGCTCATATGCTCGTCCGCCTTCCTATACATTAAAAAAATAAAAAAAATATTCTTTGCTGTTTGGTAATCTATCTTGATATCGACCGACGTTGCCGAAATTTAAACATATATTCGACAGCAACTCTAGGTACTTGCGTTTCACGCCGTGTCGTGGGTCCGATTCCCATCCAGGACTGACATTTGTGTGTATGAACATGTCTGTTTGTCCTTAGTCTGGGTGTAATTATCTATATAAGTATCTATTTACAAATGAAAAATAGTATATGTAGTATATCAGTTGTCTGGTTTCCATAGTACGAGCTCTGCTTAGTCTGGGATCAGATGGCCGTGTGTGAATAATATCCCAGGATATTATTATTATATTATAATAGTTTATTATTCGTAAATCCTGCAAGTCGTAAGCGTGACTATCAACTTGCAATAAAAATATAATATGTAAAACAGCTATGCAATTATAAATATACGTGTAATTATGATAGAGCATTTATTTAACCTAAGGGAGTATATATAACGATTTAGCTAACTGTACCGCGCAGTATTGATTCTGTTATCATTGCAAATTGTTTTATAAAGGTGTTCAAAAAAAAATTGTTATCATTTTTATACTATTTGAACGCAGGTAAACGAGATTTTCTTTTGTTTGTTTAAGTTTTAAGAATTATTGATGTTACATTCTCATTATTTCTAGAATCTTCCAATTTGAACTTCTATTACCTCCAAATGTTTCAATTCAATAATAATGTCCTCCAGACCGATTTCGACTTACCACCAGTTGGCCCATTTGCCAGTCCACCTGCCTAAAACGTTAAATAGTTTAGATTTCAGAATCTTAGTATGCAGCCTTCTGTCGCTGAATTCTTCCAAGACAAAAGTGTCTTCGTCACTGGTGCGACCGGTTTCCTTGGGAAGGTAACGTTATCTAATAATTTTAATAACAACTGTCAGACACCTAAGGTCATGGCACCAAAGCATACTCCTCGGATTGAAAAGACGTCATCTTTTACTACACTTAAGACAGATTCCACTAAACCAGCTTGGGTATCTAAAAATTAACCTTAAGAAACTAACCAAGCTAACCGACCAAAACATTTCCACAAAAACTTGCTATAAACACAAATACTCAAACGTCGGAAGCAAATGTACCCCCGGTTCCTGGAAAGACGCTGAAAGGACCCACAGCACCTTTTTCTACTGGAAATAAACAACCACCCAAACCGACTGTCCCTACCGCTGTTCCTATTCAGACAATCAGCTTCGACGCCCAATCACTGATTAAATTCATAAACATTAATGGTATATGGACTTCCATTTTACAAGTATTGATGTTGGAACCTCCCAAGACTTTGAAGCTGAGCTCCCAAATGGCTATTTGTCCTGATTCAGATCCAGGTAGAATAAGGATCTCGATAAGGTTATTTTGGACCACAATGAATAGTCTATGAAACGCAAGGGGAATTTAAAAATCATGCTGATAGTAGATCCTTACATAACTCACATTCATGAAGAATATGGTCCTCATTTTCTATAGTTTCCTCTTGCAGGCGTTAATCGAAAAATTGCTGAGGTCATGCCCTGGGATCACAACCATCTATCTCTTAACAAGGCCGAAGAAAGGTCTAAGTGCTCAGGATAGACTACGAGAACTCTGGAATAATAAGGTACTAACTTTTGATTTACTTAACAAAATACAGATAAATTGGTGTATGTATTAATAAACTATAATAACAATTAAATGCAAGGTAATGAGTTTTTTTATACAGGATGTAACAAAATTCGTGTCCGACCCGTGAAGTGGTTATTAGGTATCGTGAGTCGGTTCTATTTATGTAAACATTTTTAAAATATTATGCAAAAAGATACCCATAAAAAAATATTAATTGTCATTTTCAATTGTAAATGACGAAAATTTCATGGACAACAAAGGCCATGACCTCGTGTCCGAGCTACCTGATAGGTAAGAGCTATCGAGCGCTGCCGCCCGCGCCTGTGTTGCAATGTAATTGTCGTTATTTAGTTAAATAAAATTTATTTCGGGGTAAAATTTTTACTTACAATTTTTAAAAATGATTACGTAAATAGAACCGACTCACGATACCTGATAACCACTTCACGGGTCGGACACGAATTTTGTTACAACCTGTATATGACTTATGTATATAGATAGTCACTAAACAATTGATACAGTGAATATATATATACAAATAAAATACCGTTATAAAAACACTTTTCCTTGCAAATTTATCTACTTAACATAACTTAGAATTTTTTAATATAATTTAAGCTGAACTATTGTTTGCTTTAGTAAATATATTGTATAAATTATAATAATATGTAAGTCATTAATTAACCATTTAAAATTAAGTAGTATAGAATAAATTGGTTATAGTTTTTTTTTTTTTATTTACAAAGACAAACGACGAAATATTATGAATTGTAATTCGACATTAATTTAATTGACTTGGTGGTAGAGCTTTGTGCAGGCTCGTCTGGGTAGGTACCACCCACTCATCAGATATTCTACCGCAAAACAGCAGTACTTGGTACTGTTGTGCTCCGGTTTGAAAGGTGAGTGAGCCAGTGTAATTACAGGCACAAGGGACATAACATCTTAGTTCCCAAGGTTGGTGGCGCATTGGCGATGTAAGAGATGGTTAACAACTCTTACAATGCCATTGTCTATGGGCGTTGGTGACCACTTACGATCAGGTAGCCCATATGCTCGTCCGCCTTCCTATGAAATAAAAAAAAAATCGCTTCCTCGTGGTATAACTTTCCCAGCTGTGGGATATTTGCGGGCTGTTAAATTATTTTTGACTTAATAATATTCAAACGAACCAAAATCAATTTTTAGATATTTGAGCGATTACGAGAAAAGGAACCGGATTCATTTAAGAAGCTGAAGCTGATAGCTGGTGATGTTTTGGATAAAGATTTGGGTATTTCGAATGATGATCGTCAAGAGTTGCAGGAATGTTGTAATATCGTGTTCCATGGCGCCGCGTGCGTTAGGTCAGGTTGATTTTTTTTATTCTAAACTAGCAATTCACCCACGGCTTTGGGGGAGACATAATCAAAACTAATAAAATATGTTAATTATGATCTATTTTAGCTGTGAAAACAGCAAATTTCAAGCAGATTTTTTTATAATAATGATTCCAACACATTTCTCCAATTTCGAAAATGACGAAACCGCGATATAAACTTTCAACCCCTAGTAAAAAGGAATAATTAAACCAAGTTTCAACAATATTTCTATTTCTAGATTCGATCAAAAGTTAAAAGACGCCATTGAGATGAATACGAAGGGTACGCTTCGAGTTTTGGAATTAGCTGAAACGATGAAAAACATTTTGGTAAATATATTATACTAGCTGTGATGGCCTAGTAAGAACGCGTGAATCTTAACCTAACCGATGATCGTGGGTTCAAACCCAGGCAGGCACCACTGAATTTTCATGTGCTTAATTTGTGATTACAATTCATCTTGTGCTTGACGGTGAAGGAAAACATCGTGAAAAACCTGCATGTGTCAAATTTCATTGAAATCCTGTCACATGTGTATTCCACCAACCCGCATTGGAACAGCGTGGTGGAATAAGCTCCATACCTTCTCCTTACAAAGAGGAGAAGAGGCCTTAGCCCAGCAGTGGGACATTCACAGGCTGTTACTTGCTGTGCCCCGCGTATAAGTAATAAAACTATAATGAATAAAAATCATTCTAGAACCTTCCTCGATAAAAGGACTACACGAGACAAAAATATTTTTTAAATTCAAACCCGTAAGTAGTTCCTGAGATTAGCCGGATCAAACAAACTCTTCAGCTTCATATATCAGTATAGATTATATTCCTTTTGAAATCATAAAATATTAAAATCAAAGATACTTAGAGTATATACAGGGTTATTTGTAATGATCCAGCAACCTCGCAGGACTAGATAGCTAACACCATAAGCAACAACTTTTGTTCTACGACTTTTGATAATTCGTTTTGATTTTATTTTCATACAAAATATGATAAGTATTAATTTAATTTCCCGCTTGAACGTTTATAAATCTACGCGTAACGCAAAGATCGACGCGTCGCGTCGTCCTACGTGTATGAATGAAATATCTATATTTAACAACTTTGTTCTACTGTAGGTAGACCTACAAATGTCACGACAGTATGACAAAAATTTGTAAAAGCATTTCTCTTCTATGTATTGAGAGTTATGTCCGAAGTTGTAGAACAAAGTTGTTGATTATGATGTCAGCTATCTAGTCCTGCGAGTTTGCTGGGTCATTAAAAATAACCCTGTATAGACGATCACATATATTACAGGCATTTGTGCATTTATCAACGGCGTATTGTCGGTGCAAGGTGGACGTTTTGGAAGAGAAAATGTATCCACCAGTTCACGACCCCGAAAAAGTAATGGATTTAGTTGACTGGCTGGACAATGAAACGCTCGATTACTTGGAGCCAAAGTTAGTGAACGAATGAATATAATAAATAAACAATAAGCTGCGATGATCCAATGGCTAGATCGCGTGAATCTTAACCAATGCTTGCGGGTTCCAACCCAGGCAAGCACCACTGAAATTTCATGTGCTTAATATGTGTATATGATTCTCTCATTCAATTCATCTCGTGCTTGGCATGAAGGGAAAATCGAGAGGAAGCCTGTATACGTATTTTATTTTAATCAAGACCTGTAGGAGTTACTTGGTGGTAGGGCTTTGTTCAAGCTCGTCTGGGTGGGAACCACCCACTCATCAGATATTCTACTGCAAAGCAGCATTATTTGGTATTGTTGTGTTCAAGTTCGAAGGGTGAGTGAGAAAGTGTAATTCCAGGCACAAGGGACATAACATCTTAGTTCCCAAGTTTGGTGGCGCATTGGCGATGTAAGCGATGGTTAACATCTCTTACAATGCCAATGTCTTTAGGAGTCGGTGACCACTTACCATCAGATAGCTCATATGCTCGTCCGCCTTCCTCTGCCATAAAAAAGACCTTAACTACGTTTTCAGATTAATAGCATCTGAACCTAATACGTATTCCTATACAAAAGCTATAACTGAGAATCTCGTGGTGAAATACACGTCAAAATTTCCAGTTGGCATTGGACGTCTATCTATTGGTAAGTTAAAAAATATATGATTAGACTAATATGATATATGTGTTGGGACATCAGTAGCCATAGCCAAGTTGACATTCTACAATTGTAAACGCTTATAGAAAACTAAACAAATGTATGAGAATGACCACGTGACTTCGACCATCATTGAGAGGTATTCATAAATTTGTTTAGTTTTCTATTAGCGTTTACGATTGTAGAATGCCAACTTGGCTAGGGCCTCAGGGGCCCTAGACAAGTGGCTTTTACGTTAATAGAATAGAATAGAAAACAACAACCAATGTATGAGGCTGACATTCGCGTTCGCTTCGAAACGTCAAACGCGAATGTCAATTTCATACATTGGTTATTATTTTCTATTCTATTCCATCAGCGTAAAGCCACTTGTCTAGGGCCCCAGGTCTTCGGTCATTATTGTTGAACATCGTGGGTGTACAGTGGGTTATCGTGACATGATCAAAACTAAGTTAATACAAACACACTTTCTTAATTAAGTTTACACAAAAAGTACTTATGGAGTAGTAAGACAGTTTCGTGACCTCACTCGACCTATCCCTTGCAGTGTGTTCTACCCAGTGCCCGGACCCAAGCGATACATGACACGACTGCTAAACCACACTGAAGTCAAGTTCACAACCGTAGTCACGCTTTTCGTTCCTTTTAGTGTAAAAGTAATATCGTCTGTTTATTTGTTAATTCATCACGAGTAAGTCTTACTCAGTGGTACAGGTTTTGCAAGGTGGGAAGGTACCACCACATTAATTGTTCTACCGCCAAACAATACCTTTTGTTACTGTTTAAGGGGTGAGTAAAATATAAAAGCACAAATGACGTAACATGTCATTTCCCAAAATGGTGGTGCGTTGGCAATGTGAGAAACTTTTAAAATATCTTACATTACCAACGTCAGGCAGTGGTGACCACTTACTATATAGTTCATCTTTTGCCTACCTAGTTTATTTGTATTTATATTTCTGAAAAATCATTAACATTTTATAACGCAGTGACGGCAGCTTACAAGGAGCCAATACCTGGATGGATTGACAATTTAAACGGACCGACAGGCATTTTAATTGGAGGTGGTAAAGGTAATAGATGAATTTACTTGGTGGTAGGGCTCTGTGCAAGCCTGTCTGGGTAGGCCCCACTCACTCATCTCACTACCGCGAAACAATGTTGTGTATTGCGGTTGGAAAGATGAGTTAACTACGGACACAAGGGACATAACATCTTAGTTCCCGAGGTTGTTCGATCATTGGTAAAGTTATTGGTTTAATTTATCCATTGTCTATGGGTGGTCCGATATTGCAAAGATGGCCCCGTATTCTTACATACGTGAATCTTAACCGATGATCGTGGGTTCAAACCTGGACAAGCATCACTGAATTTCATGTGCTTAATTTATGGTTTACAATTCACCTCGTGCTTGACGGTGAAGGATAACATCGTGATGAATCCTGCATGTGTCGAATTTCACTGAAATTCTGTCACATGTGTATTCCACTAACCCGCATTGTATCAGCGTGGTGGAATAAGCTCCATATCTTCTCGTCAAAAAGAGGAGAAGAGGTCTTAGCCCAGCAGTGGGACATTCACAAGCTGTTAATATACTTTACTATGGGTGGTGGTAGCCACTTATCATCAGGTGACCCATCTGTTAGTCTCACAACATATAAAATAAAAAATACAGGCCAAATTTCAACGCACATACCGTCCCACCATAAAGCCTATCCCAATTCCTATAAAACCAGTCATAATAAAGTTTTTATCATCTCACTGCTAATTCTAAAAGGCCTAATGAGAGTAGGAACTTCTTTGGTCGCAGGAGACCTTCTTAATATGTCAGTATTATTGTTCGCAGGTGTTATACGCACAATGGTTTGCAATGAAAATTATCAAGCTGATATATATCCAGTTGACATGGCTGTTAATGGTTGTATATTACTTTCGTACTTCTGCGCTTTGGAAAAGTAAGAATCCAATATATTATCTCTGCCTGTCTGTCCATGCATAAAGCATGCCCTTTCTCTCTCGCACCTATCTATAATTCTAAAACGTTATAGATTGGCAATAATATTTTGTGTACGATTTTTTGCAAGCAAGCCTATGTGATTGGTTTTGTAATTAAAATATCTTACCTATTATATCAATTTTGATTGGTTAACAGATCGGTGTAGTTACCTGTATTGACTTACCTGTTCACATCTGCTTGCCAGGTAGCCATGCACAGAAATAAGTAGGCAAGACTACCCTTGCATACTCTGTGTGTTAAAAACTATCAGCTGAGATAAAACTCATTCGGTTATCAAAAGAGTGAAAGTGATGAAAGAACATTGATAAAATTTAATTAAAAATTTATTTACAAATTATATTTGATAAAAAATGTGTCTCATCGAGTTATCAGGTCGGTGAAGGTCGATCTAGCACCGGCTCTTAGACCATTGGAACAAAAGGCGGACTTAATGCCTGAAGGCATTCTCTGCTAATTAACCTTTAGGTTAAACAGAAATCCGTGAGGGCAATTAGTGATCAACAGTACACAAAAATATACAAATGTTAACACATAAATAAATCGCTATAAATTATATAGTTTATAATATATATGTATAGGAACTTAAAAACTTTCTGACAAAATATGTTTGTATTCGCAAGCGATCCCGTGATACTCCGAATGATGGATGGATGAGACGAAGATGTTTCCGCTGAGTTTTTAGTACTTTTAACGAGAAAAAAAAAGTACACTAAAGCTACACGATAGCATTATATATGCAGAACTATATTTTTAACTTGCATGTCCTAAAAAAACGTATTATAAAATATATTATAGTTATAAATGAAAAATTAATTAAAACAATTTTGAACAATCAATTATTTCCGTTAAAATTTATTTCTTTGAATATTTGCGCAAATTTTTGTTGTTCGTATACTAAAGTTTTTCATTTCGTTTCAGATCTAAAGAAGTTAAAGTCTGCAACATAACACAATCAAGACGAAATCCCTTAACTTGGAAGGAAGCTATGGAAGCTGGTAACTATTAAATTCTACAACTTGGCCTCGACCCCATGGCCAAGATGGATTACCTTCAATATGGTGACCTTGTTCAGTAATAGAAAATTTTCAATTTCATAAAAGGAATACCATAATTATTACAAAACAAATTCGCCATGTCTGTTTTATTGCAATAAATTCAAAACCAAATGAACGATTTTCTTAGTGTTTCAACTAATGGATGGAATTATGAGAAAGTTTAGATGTATATTGTCTTAAGGTTTTGTGAAAGATAACCAAAATACAACTATAAATGTTGAAAACGTCGGACAAATTCATTCAGACTGGAACACTGGCGTGTGTCACATAAATCTTTTAAAATTTGAGTTTTATGTGTTAGGTGTGTGTTTACAAACGTTACACCGGGAGCCAGTCAATTATATTTATACCCTAATAAGTGTGAAGCTGGATAAAAGTAGCAGCCTGTGAATATCCCACTGCTGAGCTAAGGCCATTTCTCTTTTTTTTAAGAAGAAGATTTTGGAGCTTATTCCACCACGCTGCTCTATTTCTGGTTGGTGGAATACACATGTGGCAGAATTTTAGTGAAATTTGACACATGTAGGTCTCCTCGCAATGTTTTCCTTCACCGTCAAGCACGAGATCAATTATAAACACAAATTAAGCACTTGAAAGTTTAGAAGTGACTGGCCGGGTTTGATCCCATGATCATCGGTAAAGATTCACGCGTTCTAGCCACTGGGACATCTCGTCGTCATATTTCATCTTGATAATAAGGGTAGCGATTAAGAAAATAGAAATATTTTTTACAGGTCGCAAGAACATCGTTGAAACTCCTTTCTCCATTTGCCTCTGGTACCCGGGCGGTTCAATAAAAACTTTCAGATTACATCACAATATCCACGCGTTCTTTGCCCACCTCATACCAGCTTACTTGGTCGACTTCTTGATGATCTTGTTGGGGAAGAAGACTTTGTAAGTATTTTGAATTGTGCATTCTTCATCTTCCTTTTTTATCAAAATAATTTAATATTGAAGTTTTACACTTTCTCCGGATCGGAGAAACGCCCAGCCCTGAGAAGAACCGGCGAATGAAACTCAGCGGGCTTTTTCATGTAATTTTTTTTTTAGTATCATGTAATTACATTTATCGTTTTCAAAAAAAAAAAGAAAGTAATACGTCGATCGTCTTATTCCTAATATTATTCATAAATTCATTAATTGTATTCCTTTACATTTTTTTTTATTTAGCATATGGGGTATTTTTAACACTTTCTGGGATCCTTTTGTAGAACCTTATACATTGTCTCACAAAAGTTTGCGTTTGTTCCTTGTACCAATGTTATGAATATCACATTTCTTACAAAATCATTAATGTTTTTCCGTACATACATAATATGTATTGAGAATCAGACACCAGAAACTACAAAAATATTTTAAAGATTTATGCGCTGCCTTGCGTCATAAGTCTCCGGTCAATTCAGACGCTTTCTGCCATTGATATTCCAATCATTACGCTTAAAAGGTGGTAAATTCGAATATTCTTAATGTCTTTATCTACCAACTAGCGGATACCCGCGTCTTCGTCCACGTTGCTTGATATATTAACAAAGTTTTCTTATGTACGAAGGAAAAAACATCAAATAGATCGCAAGCAAAAATATACTTTGTTTAAACATTCATATATCACTGAACACGCAGTGCATATACAAATCGTTGTTTCTTGAGACTTTAATAAGTTTTTATTAATCGAAGATACCGCAATAATTTTTTTTTTTGATAAGGGCCAAGTGTCTAAGATATAAAATTTAGTAAATTTCATTGAAATCTATCCAGTAGTTTTTCCGTGATGCGTGCACAACTGCAGACCTCTATCATTTTATTTATATAGATAATTATATCTTTTTTCAGCATGGTGAAATTACAGAAACGAATCAGCGATGGTCTCGAAGTCATTCACCATTACACCATCAAAGAATGGCGTTTCAAAAACGATTACTTCAGATCATTCTCGAAGCGAATTTCGAAAGAAGACAACGACATATTTTACACAGATTCTTTGGTAAGACGTTCAACTTTTTTTGACGTAACAACGTCTAATAAATCGATGAACGCTGGCTGCATGCACGAAAAAGGATGACTCATTGTCCCGTTACGCTCATTGTCCCGTTACGCTGATTGTTCGCTTGCGCCGCATCTATCTGTTATGACGTTGTCACGTTAAACTATCGTCCGTAAACCGACTTTACAGACAACCATTTTTTAATATTTATTTATTTATAAGTATGTAACTAACGTTGAAGAGGTTTATATATAGTACCTTTATATAATGACCATCGTTAGCAGATCATCATATTTTAATCATATACTTATATAAAAGCCTATAAATCAATGATATTATAAGATGATAAAAAGGTGTAGATAGGTTACAAGCACTCCGTGAGCACTCGTTCGAAATTAAGATTACTATCAACACCTTCACCTCAGTATTATGTCACCATTGTCATTGGATAGACGTCACGTAGCGAGTACAATTATAATTAAAAGTGACTCAAAATAACCCGAAATGCCGTCGTGTGTTATGAGATATTGCACAAATTATACTAACAAAACTTCTTAAACTTAAGGAATCACTTTTCATTAGTAAGTTTACTATTTATCTTAATATTTTCACAAATCAAATATTATATTCGTAAAATATGACGTTAGAAATGCATGAATGCAACAAAAGTATATTAATGAACGAGTGCAATAGAGACAGACGACGTTACTGATCATTGAGTAAAACACATACAGTGGTGGCAGTTGGCACATATTATATTATAATTTTATATGTTTGTTTTATTTATATAAATGAGAAAGAATATTAAATTATTAATTATATAATATTACTAAATTGAAATCAAAATATAAATAGATATTTTTATCATTATGTCGTAAAGAAGATTTAGATGTATAAATAGTGTTTAGATGTATGATCATGATGTTGATATTGTTTATTTGATATTAAATTTTTATAAAATTATTGATAGTTTATATTTCAATGATTTTTTAGTACTTTTACAAAATGAATTTATGAGTAATCGCATTCATAGGCATAAATCCGGGTAAGAAAAAACGTACGTCTGATGATTTATTCTATGTCGTTTCTTTGACACGAGACGATGCACTCTCGCAAATATATTCGTCTTTTTTTCACTCGTGATACTTAAATCATGCCACCCTACTTTAGCGACGAATCGTAATGTAGTGTGTATATCGCAATATAAAGTTATTTATGTGTGCGTAACAGTGTCATTTTCGTAGATTGAATGCTATGTATGTAACCTATCTACCCTTTTTTACTTATAATATCATTGCTATAAATGACATTGTATAAAACAATAACCAATGAATGTCAAAAGTCATTCCTAAAAAACAATGGCATTCACATTGTTTTTTAGGAATGACTTGATTGTAGGACTTTGTGCAAGACCGAAAGGGTAGGTACACTAATCAAAGTCTTATTCTATTATTGTGTATCAGAAATGCTTTATCTTATTTTAGATATTCAACTGGGATGACTACATAAGGAACTATATACTTGGTGCGCGAGAGTTCTGCTGTAAGGAGGATATTTCTACATTGCCTTACGCCAGGAAACTAAACCGACGGTAGTTATATACTATTATATAAAAAAGAGTGTGTGTACTTATGTACACGCGTTAGAAGTTATACTTCTTTGGCGAATGGAAAAAAAATAACTAAAATGCAGTAGTGATTAACGATAAATATTAAAATTGATAAAAAAGATTTTATTTAAATAAAAAAGGTTTTATTAACGTAATAAAAATACTAGAATATACAACTTGAACATAGTTATCGATTTTCATGCCACCTAGAACTTACTCCACGTTGTAGAATTCAGGTGTCGGTGTGCGCGCGTCGTAAAAATTCACTCTCATCAGTTTTCTCCATCGCGCCAAAAGTATAACATATAGTATAACTTCAAAAACTGAACATTAGTAAACTTGGTGGTAAGTTGAGTGAGACAGTTTAACTACAGGTACAAGAACATCACAAAAGAAGTGTTTTTGGTATAAATAAATAATGTACTCCAGACCGATTTCGCCACGGCGGGCAGCCAATCTTAAGAGAGATTAGCCAACTACGCAGGAGATATTATAGTACAAAAGTGTGTGCGCAAACACAGACACCTTCCAGACTCCGGGCTGTTACTGAGAATTTTCTGACTGAAAAAATCCAATAACTATTTATTGGCCCGACCTGGGAATCGAACCCAGGACATACGGTTCTGTGTCCTGACATCAAGCCACTAGACCAGCGAAACAGTACAGTATTTTTGATAGTTGTGTATTAATAAGCATGTTGAATACCCAACCCTCCTAGTTGAAACAGACTTGGCGTTATAGTCCATCTTCATAAGAAAATGTTTTTGTTTCAGATTATTCTACTTGGATTTAGTTTTAAAAATAATCGTTACATTGCTCTTTATATATCTATTTTATTTTTGTTGTGGATTATATAGTTAATATGCATACAATAAAATAGTGTGAGTGCTAATCTACTCACAAGAATTGATGTGTAAACATGTGACGTCACAGCTTAGTTAGTACCGTGTATCTCACGCACACATTAACAAATCTTACAATGACGTCATCTGACGTTCGAAATCTTACCCTTACTCGACTGACATTTGAAGTCTCAGTTAGCTACAGTGCACCGAACGCTAAGATGTTTACACATGAATAAGTTTTTCTATTTATAAATTATTTATGTTTAATAAAGTAATTAAAAAGTAAACTAGTTTTTTTTTTTGTTTTTATATTATACAAAAACCTATACTAACTCATATTATACATACTAATGTGAGTATATTTGTTTGTAACGCAGGTCGAAAACACAAAGCCGATTTTAAAATTCTTTCAGCAATGGTAAGCTACAATAGCGAGTACCATAGGCTGTATTCTGTTCTGATTCCCACGGGAACGGGTCCTACACGAATTAAGAACCGTGGGCAAAACGCTAGTATTATAAATTAATAATATTATAATATAGACTGTGCCCATCCTGAAGTTTAATTCTAAATATTGGTGTTTTTTTTTAATTTAGATTATTTATTTATGACATTTTGTCATACAGTCAAAGTTTATTTTTAACGAACAGTGCCAGTGATTTAACCCGAAATTACTAAAAGCAGACTTATTATACTTTATTATATATGACATTTTTAGGTTTATTTTCGTTGGATATTCGTATTTATAGATTTAGCATACAGAAGTGTAAATTGATTTTATATAAGATATAAGCACCTCGAATAGATTTATTCATAAATCAAACACCAAATCATATAAATTAATGTTAATTATTCACTCAATTACTTTATAAATCCAAATAACACATTTGAACACATTACAAATCATAAGTCGCGCCAATAATTAATCAATTACGTGACATTTCTATGCACCAACAAGATGGCGACGATTTAAATTTGCGCGCCAAATGCCGCGCTTCTTTTTTTTTTAATAACGCTGTTGTATGGACCAAGGAGTTTCCTAACTATAGGTTTTCGCCGCACCCGGATCTAGATAGGGCAACATACAGGGCCATGGGAAAAACAGCCGTCATTTAAATCTTGGTGGTGTACTCTCACTCCAAACCAAGATTGGAGTTGTCCGCTTTCGATGAGACCTTCTCACTATTTATGGCCTCCTAGTACACGAGACACTCGCTCTCAACTAAGATTGGTGTCATCCGCGTTCCGAGAGACCTTATTACTTTAACATCACAGACTTCCTTACAACTTTTATTCTTTAATACTTACGCGCGAAAGAAGTCGCGAACAATAGCTAGTAAAACGTATAGAATCGAAAAACCAAATATATGTGAATTACATATATTTTTAATGCATAACATCTAGTACCAACATAGTAAAAAATACATTAATATAATCAATTAGAATCTACCTTTTAAAACACGGTTTAAGTCGAAATATTAACGCACAGAACTTCGTTTTTGACGGGAGTCCCCGACCACAAAATTCAATTTTGGTGCAGCATTTTTAGTTTGGGTTATTTTTTCTTAATGTTGAGAATTCAAATAAAAATCCATAAATTAATCAAAGAATACATTTATTCCAAGATATAGCCAGTACTGTTTTATCTTATATTGATTTTTTTAATTTTTCCAATTCCATCCTAGCTTTTTCCAATAAAATTTGATTCCTTTCTTCTTCTAACATTGCAGCATTCTTTTTTATTTCTTCAACTTCCAGCTATAATATAATATATTATGTAAGTCAATCCTGCAGTTAATTAACATGTAAAAAAAACATAGTTTACTTGGTGGTAGAGCTTTGTGCAGGCTCGTCTGGTTAGGTACCACCCACTCATCAGATATCCTGCCGCAAAACAGCATTACTTGGTACTGTTGTGTTCCGGTTTGAAGGGTGAGTGAGCCAGTGTAATTACAGGCACAAGGGACATAACATCTTAGTTCCCAAGGTTGGTGGCGCATTGGCGATGTAAGCGACGGTTAATATCTCTAACAATGACATTGTCTATGGGCGTTGGTGACCACTTACCATCAGGTGGCCCATATGGCTCGTTCGCCTTCCTATGAAATAAAAAAAAAAGTTATATATACCCTTGTTTTCAGTATTTGCTTTTCCATTTTCCTCTTGTAATCAAAATGTCTAATTCTCAGAACAGCCTTTCGACGAATGTCCGTTCTACGAATTTGACCTGTATTCTTAATAACTGCAGGACATATTTTGCCAGCACGATCTAAAATATAAATTAAAATAGGCTTGACTATTCAATTACTACTTTACTGCTTACATTTACTTGGTGGTAGAGCTTTGGGTAGTTACCACCCACTCATCAGATATTCGACCGCAAAACAGCAGTACTTGGTACTGTTCCGGTTCACGGTTTGAAGGGTGAGTAAGCCAGTGTACAGGCACAAGGGACAAAACATCTTAGATCCCAAGGTTGGTGGCGCACTGGCGATGTAAGCGATGGTTAACATTTCTTACAATGCCATTATCTATGGGCGTTGGTGATCACTTACCATCAGGTGGCCCATATGCTCGTCCGCCTTCCTATGAATTAAAAAAAAATTGCTTACCGTCACTCTTTGAATCATCAATTTGTTGGCTTGTCGAGCCAGATGTTTCTGAAGATGAAGTTTCCTCGATATTTTCTTTGTTCAAAACATCAGCAAATGTAAAATAAATATTCATAAACTCATTAGCAAATCCTAACTAATATTATAAATGCGAAAGTAAGTTTGTTTGTTACGCTTTCACGCATAAACCACTAAGCCGATTTGAAAAATTCTTTCACCAATGAAAAGCTACATTATCAGCGATTAACATAGGCTACATTTTGTCCGTATATTCCCACGGGAACGGGAACTACGCGGGTGAAACCGCGGGAAAACCTCTAGTATATATAATATAACATCATAATTTATATAATAAGGAACATACCGTAGTCGTCGATTGAATTTGAATGATCGTCGATAGAAGTATCAGTTTTGTTTTCTATGAGCGGATCTAAAGTTTTACGCGTATCCAATATTGAACTGTCGCTTTCAATCGATTTTCTGTTTTCGCACACAAACTCTGGTGCGGCCTGCTAAATAAAACACATAAATTAGTAGATCTGAGGCCATTTTTTTTTTCGTGGGGAAATCCGTCATTGTTACCCTCCATATGTGATGACTTGATGGAGGGTTATGTCAGACTCCTACCGACTAAAACCACCACGGTACCCTTCCCGTCTTAAGGGTAGCGCCACAGGAACGCTTGCGCATGCTACCGTAGATCAGAGGCCTACATTTCTCATACATTTGTTTAGTTTTCTATTAGAGTTTACGATTGTAGAATGTCAACTTGGCAAGGGCCTCTGGTCTCTAAATAGCAAATCCAGAGACTATTACGATTTTATATTCTATCGCAAAACACAAACATGGTATTGTCGTGTTCCGGTTTAAAGGGTGAGTGAGCCAGTGTAATCACAGGCACAAGGGATATAACATCTTAGTTCCCATTTGGCGGCGCATTGGCGATGTAAGCGATAAAATTTCTTACAATGCCAATCATGTGGTCCATATGCTAGTCCACCTATCTATGCTATAAAAAATATATATATTTACATCTTCAATCATGTCCATTGTGGTATCACGTTGAGGTGAAGAGGTTGGGACACCTCCGGTCCTCATCAAGTTGGCCGTTTTAGTCGCATGGGCCTTGCGTGCGAACGCCTTCATATTATCCCACGCCCACTTTAAAGTTATTGTCTCGCGCTGGAACAACCATGTAAACTAACATTAACAAACATTAAGTTACATATAATAATAAAATTACCATCATTTATTTGCATAAATGTAATTTTACATTTATTATGATTTCTTAATATGTATCTAATAAATTTCGCCCACGATAGGCAAGTAAATCAAATGACACCAATAATACATTAAAATAAATCTATTAATGTACACATATACAGGGTTATTTGTAACGACCCAGCAACCTCGCAGGACTAGATAGCTAACATCATAAGCGACAACTTTTGTTCTACGACTTCGGACATAACTCAATAAATTAAAAAAAAATGATTTTACAAGTTCTTGTCGTACTGTCGTGTCATTTGTAGGTCTATATTTTATTCATAAACGAAAGGACAACGCGACGCCTCGATCTTCGCGATGCGCGTAGATTTATAAACGTTCAAGCGGGAAATTAAATTAATACTTATTTTTGTATCAAAATAAAATGTAACAAATTATCAAAAGTTGTTGCTTATGGTGTTAGCCATCTAGTCCTGCGAGGTTGCTGGCTCGTTACAAATAACCCTGTATATATAGACATATATATATACATAAATATTAAGTGATTTAATTATGATATAATCTATGGTATTCACTATGGATTGGATATAAGTTGTTTGTAGTTCTTTCGGCCGAATACTGAAACGCCACTTAAATATTAAGTACAACTTAATTATTTGAGACGCCGTTAAATTAAAATTTAGGAGCTAATTTAGGAGCTTCTCAATGTTAAGTAGCGCTTAACTTTGAAGGACGTTTCAGTATTCGCCCGTTAGCAGAGCTATTAGAAAATCGCTGGAAACCTATATACTATATGGTTTGTATAACTTCTCGTTCGATTGGAACAGGATATACGTCATACGTAATTGGTCCTACCTTATATACATTGGGATTACTATTGAACTCGATCGTTATTAAATCCCATGCGGCTTGTTTCTTAGCGACCGACTTGCTATCTATTAATTTTGATTCGATTATCGGTTTTTTCTTTATTAATTTTGCCAATAAATTCTTTTCATATGACGTGAAATTTGCTTCCCTTTTGCGCGATGCCTTATGTCGTTGATCCTAAAATAAATAGATAAGTAAATAGATGCACTCAATTACATACAAAAGCCGAGATGGTCCAGTGGTAAGAACACGTGAATCTTAACCGATGATCGTGGGTTCACGCCCGGGCAAGCACTACTGAATTCCATGTGCTTAATTTGTAATTATGATTTCTCTTGTGCTTGACGGTGAAGGAAAACATCGTTAGGAAACCTGCATGTGTCTAATTTCACTAAAATTATGTCACATGTGTATTCCACCAATACAACCCGCATTGGAGCACACAGCTCCTGTTGTGGAATTAGTTCCAAACCTTCTCAAAAGAGAAGATGCCTTAGCAGTGGGACATTCACAAACTGTTACTGTACTCAATTATATACATTATACATACAGATTTATTGATATAATCTATATCAATAATTACCAACATATATTAACCAAAGTCAAAGTCAAAACGTACTTAATTCAAGTAGGCTCCAAAAACACTTTTGAATCGTTATTTTACAATTTTTCCATCACATAACCATGTAGATTTACTTGTGGTACGGCTTTGTGAAAGATCGTCTGGGTAGGTACCACCCACTCATCAGATATTCTACCACAAAACAGTAGTACTTTTTATTGTTGTGTTCCGGTTTGAAGGGTGCCAGTTTAATTACTGGCACGAGGGATAAAACATTTTAGTTCCCGAGGTTGGTGGCGTATTGGCTATGTAAGCGATGGTTAACATTTCTTACAATGCAAATGTCATGTAGAATAGGGACACATCACCATTGAAAAGGGAAGGATCCTCCGACCAGACGGGTGTCGTGTCTGGTGCTGCCCCCAACGATTGTTGTCGGGTTCTTGTATATATGTACAATTGCTCGGATAACTTTAATATCGCGATGTAGGATACGTCAGTTCTTAGTTGGTATGTTGCGAGATAGATGTCGCTACATCACTCCCCTCGATGGTTACCATTTACCATCAGATGGCCCATATAATCGTCCGCCATTTAAGATATAAAAACAGACAATCGTAAGTACCTTATTCGACTCACGATCGGATAGGTCTTCATCACTTTCTCCGCATTCTCCTCTGAACGAAATATACCGTTTCTAAAACATAGCGACAGCATAAATGAAATAACAAGTAACCATGAAACAGATGTTAACGTTACGCATGATTATCGTCAAGTGAGTAACTTGATGCCGTCCGTTGGTACCACCCACCCACATATTCCACCGTCAAACCAACAATACTTTGTATTGTTGTGTTTCGATTTAA
Source organism: Nymphalis c-album (assembly GCA_963151315.1). Taxonomy (NCBI): domain Eukaryota; kingdom Metazoa; phylum Arthropoda; class Insecta; order Lepidoptera; family Nymphalidae; genus Nymphalis; species Nymphalis c-album. The sequence continues at coordinate 2,855,439 of OY720615.1, forward strand.
AGGGTGAGTACATAACATTTGCTTCCAAATGCAGCGCATTGCTGATGTAAGCGATGGTTAATATGTCTTACTAATATTGTCAAGTGCGGTGGTAAATACTTACCATCAGGACCATTTGTCAATCTACCTACATAAATAGGTAAAATAAAAACTACACCCAAAAAGCGGCCAGAATTCACACTAGCTACTTTGACACATCTTAAAAGCAATTTTGAGTAAATCGGACATAAATGAAATGGCAATTTGTTTATTCCGTACCGATTTGATTATCTTTTGAGATTGGGACGAAATCGTCCGATTTTTATTATTAGCTGTTTCATCTTCGTTGCACCATCCACGCTGAAAACAATGACGTTATTTACTTATTAAACACGTTATTATACCTAGCCCTACCACCAATAGAAAATTGGTCGTAGGGCTTTGTGCAAGCAAGCCATTTGCCATTGGATGAGTAAATATGAAGTGATAGAACATGTGCGAGCCGGTTGGCGTGGTGTGTAGATACTTCCTTTTCGCGAAGCAGGTCGTGGATTCGATTCCCACCCAGGACAGACATTGATGTGCATGAACGTGTGTTTGTCCTGTCTGGGTGTAATCATCTATATAAGTATGTATTTACAAACGAAAAGTAATATATTATGTAGTATATCAGTTGTCTGGTTTCCGTAGTACAAGCTCTGCTTAGTTTGGGATCAGATGACCTTGTGTGAATAACGTCCCAGGATATTATTAATGTATATTAAAGACCAGGCGTAAAGAAAACTTGCACATGGGCTTAAAATGCTCGATTTACACATGTTTCAACCATACACTATAAACATTTTTACTACCCTTAATCCTGTAATTTTCAAAGCCTGAATTGCACAAAAAATACATTAGTCTCAAAAATAAAATTAAATGAAAGGATGAGAAAACATCTTGAAGACTTCTTTCTGTAAGATATCAGTGTTGTTACATTTTTTCATGTTCGTGCTATAACAGTAACTACAAAATTATACCCTAAGTGTACCCACCCAAGGGTCATGTTTGCTTAGCTTGCTTTGAAATCTACCACTGTGCTTATACGGTTTGAATTAACACGTAACTCACCAGCTGTAGCTTATCCGGCTCGCGAGGATCATATTGGTCGTCTTCTTTATCAAGACTTTCTTTCTTGCAAATATTCAGACCCTGGAACAGAAAAGACGGACATGATAACATTCAAGTAACGAATCGTGTCAAGAATTATGTAAATATGTTAGGTACCTATATTAACTACCTAGTCTAGTTTATAAGGATATGATAGTTGGTGTAAGACCATCTGAAAAGGCTTATTGCTTAATGATTAATTGACGTGCAACGGGCACAAAGGACGTCGCTGAGGAGAGCTCAGCCGAGCCACGATCAGAGCACACAGAAGTAGCCGCTGATGCGTTTGATACCCCACTCGGATATATTCGCTTACTATCGTTTATTCATCCCCTCTTCCACACCCTCCCTTTACTATTAAACGCCTGAATCGATTTTCTTCAAACGTAGTCTAAAACTCTCTCGACTAAGATATATTTAAACAAAAGCCACTAAATTAAAATCGAATCATGCGTTCGGGAGCTACGATGTCACATACACAGACAGACGGAGACACAGGCACACACGTCAAACTTATAACACCCCCCGTTTTGCGCCGGAGGTCAAAAATCAAAATAGATCCCCCTTGATATTGTTATGAATATTATACCAAAAATATTTATAAATACCTTAGTCGGTATAGCAGTTTGACGCAATTTGCATAAGCCACCTTTAGTAAAATACTTTTCGCTTTCGTCGAAATGTAATGAGCATATCTTGGTGTATTTTATAGGCTGCCAGTATTCTTCCTTGCGGTTAAGCCTTATTTGTTCGACCCATCGGCCAGCAATGATCGGGTCAGTAGGAAATCTAAAATAAAATACATTTATTTAAAATCATTTTAAATATTTTAATATCGAAACTACCAACCCTAATGTCTATCGTATAATAAACCTAAAGAAAAAAGTATATAAACGGGAAGTTCCTTGCTATAGTTTTTAATTAATACGCTAGGACAACATAACAAGCAAAGGTACTAACAATCGATAGATTAAAAAAAAGAACAAACGAAGCACTCGGGCTAAACATTGTGCGGTCCGTAATGCACCCTGTCTATGTGTGAGAGCGCTGTAGAAATAAATGCGCCAGTGTGTGTGAGTGCTGCCAGGGTAGTGAAAAATTTTCCACACTTTTTTTATTAAATCGTAGTGTGTTGTAGAATTCTAGTAATTAAATACAACAATGGCTATAAAACCATATAATAATATTAAATATATTATAATTAACTATTTTTATTACTGTATATATTGCTGAATATAACATTCAACTTACAAATTTATGAGTATGTTACGGATTAATATATAAACAAAGAAACATTGCTCAGCGGCTGTTTAGTTTAACACAGATTTCGCTACTTCTGACATTCATAAAAAAATAAAACAACGCATTATTTAATTTATCACTCGCAAAGCCTTTAAAAGAAACGCTGTCATATTTTTATGTTTTTAAATTATATATCTTTATATTTTTATATATTATATACCTTTCTCGTATAGAAAAGGAACGCAATTGCTGTGTTTTATTAAAATGAATAAAGGATGGAGGACTTAGGATTGCCTTTTAATTTACTAAAAATAATGGTTCAACGTTAGTTTAAATAAACTTTTCTATCATCAAATATCAACGTTTATACCTATATCCAATGCTTTATAGAGTAAATGGAGTAATTTTAAGATACTCTCGTCTATTGGCATTGAAAATTGTTATTAGCTAATGTATATGTAAGTCATATCTGGTATGTAATATTTATTAGATTTAATTATAATAAAATTTAGTATACTTTTAATCTGGCAACATTGACTTTCAATGTTGAGTATTGCTATTGACTCAATAGTCAATATTAAAAGACAATGTAATGACGGCTGTCAAATTTACAATTTTATTTTTGTTTTGATGAATGTTTTACTGTAAAATATACATTTCTAGGTAATACTTACACATGGAATGTTATGTCCTGATGCTCCTCGGTATTCTGTGATGAGTTAGGACACCCTTTTACTGCACAGTAAGTCATTTTCAATAAAAATGCGCGAGGTCTTTACTTTAAGAGTTTATTTTGACTACTGCTACTGACGCCGTGGGTCGTGACGCGCCGGCCACTGAGCAAGCGCCCTGAGCGCGACTCGCGACTCGCGAGCGACGTTAGGCGTAGCGTAGACATTAGACAACATCGTCGACGTATTATAAAAGCTATCTTAAAATGTCTTCACACTAATCTCTAGCCATTTAAGAGTCTCCTGTGGTTAATCGACAATAACGTCTAAAGTCGTATTTGTTCACATTTTTTTTAAGCTAAGCACTTGCTCTACTTACTTACTTAATTATTATTTTTATTAACGTTATTTTAAAATATTGCGACGCTTCAAACAAATCGAAATAATTTAAACAATGATAGATAAAATATATCAAATAAACAAAAAAAAACGGATCAAAAATATGTATTGTACTTTTAAGTTAGTCTGTTTCGAGCTTAAGAAACGAAACAGTTGAAAGCATCAATCAATAATGCAATTTGTATGTATCAACATGTAACCAAAGTTATAGGGTAGGAAGGTAGGCTCAGTTTTGTAATGACATATGTACCTATGGCATTTAAATGAAAATATGATTTATTTACATAGTTTGTGAGTTTTTATAGCTTGCATACATGATACAACAATGTTACCTTGACTGCAAACCATTTGAAATAAGTTTAAAAAAGAATAAGTTTGATTTTGTTTTTATTATAAAAATAAATAATTTTAGTACTAAATTGTAGGCTTCAAGTCATCTGCTCATCTCATCACAGACAGTTCAAGATAAAGCCAATAGAAAAAATATAATCAAAAACAGAGTCAGTCCTAACTTATACCAAGTTTATTTTGTAGTTGGTATTACTTGATATTAAATATACTTGGTATTAAAAGACAAAAAAAAACCCCCTGAGTTTCTTTCGCCGGTTCTTCTCAGGGCTGGGTGTTTCAGTTTGACAATCAATAAGTAAGTGTAATACTTCAATATTGAATAAAGTATTTTGAATTTTGACTTAATAAGTAAAAAATTTAATATTTTATAATATTGATATTTTTTATAATATTGAAAACTTGCTTTTGCGTAATAAGGTGCATTCATTACATTTGACAATATCTTTGTCACTGAATGCAATCCTTTATAGAAACCAATCCTTAACAACATTGTATTATTATCATATAAAATGTGTTTGTTTTAATAGAAAAATAATGAAATATAGGTCTATTTACTTATTACTGTCATACCATAATGATGGTGTGATTTAGGTCATCCTCAATGTTCTAGTGAAGTCAATGAAAAAACAACATTGTTTGTTACATATATCGTTTATTTAATCATTACAGCACAGATAAAAAATTATAACAATCAGCTAATAATATGCATTACATTTGGTTTTTTGGTAAAACATATTATAAATAAAAATGCAAAATTATGCAAATTTTATTATGGAATATCACAATCTACTATTACCGCTACAAATATTAAAAATCACAAATTATTATATAATTGATGTTTTCAACAATAACATAAAGGCTACTATATAACTAAAACAATGTTGGATCTGGGTAATAACAATTAAAACATTACTTCACAATTCAATTATTTAGAACTGCAAATTTGTAATTTGCAATTTAATGTTATGCAAAATTTGTAATTTATAAAAATATTGTCATACACAAAATTATATTTACAAATCTAAGACTACAAAATCGAAAGAGATTACATAGTTTATTTATAATTAAGGCTAACACTTAATTTATTTAAAAAAAAAAACTATTCTATATATATTTCCAGTACCAAGTCTTTAAAAAAAAAACAAAACGATTCAATAAACATAACGGTGGTGTAGTATGAAGAGTTTAAGTACAAATAGCATAAACTAAATTAAAGTTTATACATTATGGACAGTTCTTGTACTATGATAGAAGGAATGGTGAATCAACGATAACATAATGAGAGCTATTGATTATACAGGGTGTAACAAAATTCGTGTCCGACCCGTGAAGTGGTTATTAGGTATCGTCGGTTCACCTGTATACATGATATATAGTATTACTCGGTCACAATATCTCTGTACCTCGCTCGATGACGTCACATTAACGTTATCGCGTGCTTAATAAAAATAACCAAATTATCGAGACGAGTTTCAGCAAAAAAGATGCTATATGATAACTGTACTGACGCGCTCGGGGCGAGCGCGGCGTGTGAAGGTGGAAGCGGGAGAGGCACCGCATTCCAGCGAAGTGCAGAGATATTGTGACCGAGTTATATGACTTGCTTATACATATGTAATTCATAACCAAATTCAAAGGCGCCGATAAATATAAGTAAACCACTTTGACATTGAATTCATTTTCAAGACATCATTAAATAGTGGTAAAACTGATTGAACATCAGTGAAGTTATCAGAACTTTGAATTGAAATTAAACTTTTTAATAGTGTTGTATTATAAATAAAGATATATTAATCAAGAACTGTTGTGCATAATATAGCAGAGATATTAGCAAAATATAGCTAATGTTTGATTCTTTCACCAAAAATCAGCTTATTTTCTCATCTGATTATCCAGTACAATTTAAATGCAAAGAAAGTATATAAATGACTATTAAATATATATTAATTGTTAAAACAGTGAATGTTTAAGTATGAGAGCAGTCTATAATTGTTTTAAAGGAACTTAAAGTCATGACTCCGGGTATAACTCTCTCAAGATATGGACACAAAATCATGCTCCAATCTAGCAGTTATCCTTAAATCATAAATATACTATTGACAAAGAGATTTCAATGACTCCTTAGTTATTAACATTGATTTCATAACCATTATCAGAATTAATTTCGTTTAAATCGTCTAGCTTATCGTCTATAAATAGTTGTCTTTGTTTAAAACATTTAAACAACATTATTTACAAAGATATATAACATTTTAAAATATATATTAACAAAAGAAACGTATTATATAATAATATATAAAATATGCGATTAGGAAATAGACGACAAACTGCACTGCTTTGTCCAAGTAGTATAATCTGAAACAAAAGTGTAGTTTAAATAAGAGGCGTAGGTGTTGATGGCGCTACTGGTTTAAAGTTTGAGCGAGCAGTGCCATCAAAGGAAAGAGACAACACTTGGTGGTGGGGCTTAGTGCAAGCTCGTCTGGGTAGGAACCACCCATTCATCACATATTCTACTGCAAAACAGCAGTACTTTGTACTGTTTTGTTCCGGTTTGAAGGGTGAGTGAGCCAGTATAATTACAGGTACAAGGGACATAACATCTTCGTTCCCAAGGTTGGTGGCGCATTGGTGATGTAAGCGATGGTTAACATCTCTTACGATGTCAATGTCTATGGGTGTTGGTGACCACATACCATCAGGTGGCTCATACGCTCGTCCGTCCTATGCAATAAAAAAAATATACACAGAAGTTTTTAGTTCACTTAATAGGTGGTTCTTTTTTCTAAATTTAATAAATAAAATAAACTGTCTTACTGTCTCTGCAGCTTCCTGGCCTGTGGCAATGTCGCGGGGTCCTCTTTGCAACAGTACTCCCGAGCACCCTTTATGTAGTTCCTTATGTAAGCACTCCAGTTCACAACCTAAGCATATAAATACAAAATTAATGTGGACTCATATTTCTGCCGTTCCGTTGGAATACAATGGTGAGGGATCCGACGGTTTTTCGGACACCGTTCAAGGCGAAAATTCATAAAGATGGACAGCCACTTGACCAGGAGATTTATAGGTATCAAGTGTGTGCCCAATTCATATGCACCATTGCTTTTCTCACTCATCCGATAGCATAATAATCTTCTTTAATTGAAAAGTTCAGGCAACCAACAGCCAAAGGTGGAGTGGACTGTCTGTAAATCCTAGTCGGCATATACTAAGAATTCATTAATATAATTAAATTTCGCCTCTCCAAGAATTTTACCACATTTAATTGTCTCGTACCGCAGTACTCTCAGGTCGAGACTGTCGACTGTGAGAGTCAGTTCGTCTGGTACCACTCATTCATCAGATTTGATCACACTTATGGCCGAATACTGAAACGTCATTCAAATATGAAGTGGGACTTAATTATTTGGAACGCCATTAATATCAAATTTAGTATGCGAAATTTTAAATTAACGGCGTCTCAAATAAATTAGTCCCACTTAATATTTGAATGACGTTTCAGTATTCGGCCATTAGTATTGTTGTGTTCATGTTCAACATCTTAGTCGAAGGTTGATGACGCATTGGCGATGTAAGCACTGTTTGCCAGTGCTAGGCGGATTGTCTATTATAAATAGAGTCCGACCGAAACTGGTTTTCCGGCCGAAACCGAAACCGAAACCGAATATTCGGCCGTGGCTTCAGTTTCGGCCGAAACCGAAACCGAAACTGAAACTCATGTGGTCAAGTATAAAATTCCTTAAAATACTGAAATTTGGTGCATTTTACCAACTATTCTGCATTAATTATTATTTTTTATAATTGTTACTGTTTCATTAAATACTAATTATTAGTATTTTGAAATCTTATTAATTATTACTTGATTAATACTTGATAATTGAGACTATTTAATATGATTTCTTAATATTTAATAAATCTGACGCATCATTACTTAAATATTAAGAAATATTTATTTAATATTAAAAAATCGTCTTTAATAAATGATTTGTTAACTATTAAAAATCTTTCTATCAGTGTACAACGAATTTAACAAATTAAACACTTCACATTTTTCATTTACGATCTCTTTTTAACATGTGACTTGATTTGTTAATAACAACAAAACAAAGTTACTGACTCAATATTTAAGTATATAAATCTTTCAAGCACAGCAAAGAAAAAAAACTAACATGTAATCAGTTCCTTAAAAACACAACCTCTAAATTGACTAAGTTGTGTTGCTACAGAGCTATCCGAACGGCGCACGACAATTCCCAAACAGGGCCGCCACCAGCGTCCGCCAAAGCGTTGCCGCGAGAAACAAAGTTAGGCACGCGTGTACGACAACTTCTGAAATCAGTTTCGGTTTCGGCAAAAGTTTCGGCCAATTTTGGCCGAAACCGAAACTGCCGCCGAAACTTGATTTTTGGCCGAAACTCGGCCGAAACCGAAACCGAAACCGAACTTTCGGTCGGACACTAATTATAAAGTAAAAAAAAGTAAAGTAACAGCCTGTGAATGTCCCACTGCTGAGCTAAGGCCTCTTCTCATTTTTTGGGGAGAAGGTTTTGGTGTTTATTAGGTCTATTATAAATTACTTGGTGGTAGAGCTTTGTGCAAGCTCGTCTGTGTAGGTACCACCTACTCATCAGTTATTCTACCGCAAAACAGCAGTACTCGCTATTGTTGTGTTTCGGTTTGAAGGGTGAGTGAGCCAGTGTAATTACAGGCACAAGGGACATAACATCTTAGTTCCCAAGGTTGGTGGCGCTTTGGCGATGTAAGCGATGGTTAACATCTCTTACAATGCCATTGTCTATGGGCGTTGGTGACCTTACCATCAGGTGGCCCATAAGTTCGTCCACCTTCCTATGTAATAAAAAAAAATAACAAATGTTTAAAGCCTCACCTCCATATTTGTGTAAAAGATTTCATTGTCAACTTTAGATACTTGTTTACATAGCGCTCTGTAGTTATCGTTGCTAAAGAACCATTCCTTCGTCGTGTAGTACTGCAGGACGTCTAGACCGTAACTGACGCGTTTTTGTATTTTTATCATGCTGAAATAAGGATAAATTACAATTAATAGACAATGATTTGCTCGACGAATGAAAATTATGGGTTCAAACCCTTGTGTTATCTATTTGAGTTTATAGTCCACCTCGTGCGGTGAACTAAAAATCAACCATTTCAAATTTTCCTACTCAAAAAAAAAATGATAGTACAGTCAAAAAAAACGAGTCTCTAAAATTGCTCCCAGGCAGCAGTTCCCATTGCTGGACTAATCTGTTCCTGTTCTTTTGACATTTGGAGAGTATTCCCATGCTACTTTCAATCTTACAAACATAATCATATATTTAATAGTGAACTTACAAAGTCTTCTTTCCCATTAAAAACATAATTAAGTCAACAAAATATGCTGGTAAGAGGTGGGTGAAGAAAGCAGCGATCAGATGCTGGACCTTGGAGTTCTTCGGTGAACCCCCCGGATACCAGAGGCAGACGGAGAATGGAAACTCTTGAACGTGAATACGACCTTAAACACAATATTGGCATTCGTTAATTACATACGATAAACAATTGTTTTTTTGTGATTTTTTTTATATAATTTTTTTTTCTGCCTCGCTGGTCTACTTGCTAGATATAAAGGCTACTGAGAATCTTCGACAGAAAACCCTTATAAAGCTAGCTACTAGAACAAAGAGACCACCAGTGACCCATGAAAGAGAAAAAAATTATACACATTATTTCATATATATTATAAATGCGAATGTAAGTTTGTTTGTTACGCTTTCACGCCTAAACCACTAAACCGATTTTAAAAACTCTTTCACCAATGGAAAGCTACATTATCAGCGAGTAACATAGGCTATATTTTGTCCCCGAATTCCCACAGGAACAGGAACTCCGCGAGTGAAACCGCGGGCAAAACTCTAGTTATTTCATATTTAAATATATTAATGAAAACAATAACAATCAACTATTGCAAAATTTTCACATTTGACAAAATGATGGACGAAATTTGCAATATTCCACGCGTATTGCAATTTTTTTAAGAATTCTCTATTATAAAATGAATTGTTATATTTACCCAAATCCAGTGCTTGGCCCCAAGTGATGGGGTTGTTACCGGATTGCGTTATGTTACAGATGCGAATCTCTTTCGGCCTGAAAATTAAAAATATCTTATTAAATTTGGGGGTAGGACTTCGTGCAAGCTTATTTGGGATAGGTCCATATGGGTAGCACATTCTACTGTCAACCAATACTTAGTATAGTTGTGTTCCAGTTTGAAGTGTGAGTGAGCCAGTGTAAATACAAAGTTGATATCACAATGGCAAAGCAAGGAATGGTTAATATTTCCTACAATGCCACTTATCTTCAGGTCACGGTTTTGTCGTTACAATCAATCTATATAAATAAAATGATAGAGATCTGCAGTTGTGCGCGCATCACGGAAAAACTACTGGATAGATTTCAATTAAATTTTCGAAATTTTATTTCTTAGACACTTGGCTCTTATCAAAATCAAAAATGATTGCGATATCTTCATTTAATAAAAAGTTATTAAAGTTTCAAGAAACAAAGATTAGTATATGCACTGCGTGTTCAGTGATGTATGTTTAAACAAAGTATATTTTTTGCGATCTTTATGATGTTTTTTCCTTCGTACATAAGAAAACTTTGTTAATATACCAAGCGACGCGGACGAAGTCGCGGGTATCAGCTAGTTTCAAATAAATTTAAAAAGAGGACACTAAAATTGATTCTATACTCACTTTTCCACAGCAGTTAAGTACGAGAGCAATATACAAGCATTCACCGCCATGTCGACCGGTATCACGTCCGCCAAGTAGGAGTCGTTACAATGCATCGTCCGGATCACTCCTGAATAAAAAAAACATCATAATTTCAAAACCAATTGTTTCAATCACACACACACACACACAAAGATATGTTCAACAGCGCATATATTATAGTGCACAAGTGTGCGTGCAAACACAGATGCAGTCTATTTATTGCAGTCTGTTTATTCATATTAGCATAAGTACTTATTTATAGAAATAATATTGTAATAGTTGTAGTCTTTCTCCTATTTACAATAAAATTCATTATATAATTGTTCCTAACCCAAGAGGGTGAGCCATGAGACCCTTAGCACAGGACAACCTAGTTTGGGCTCCTGACTCCCACATACAAATCTATTTAATATTAAGAGATAAAAACAAAATGTAAACATAAATGTTCTGTGGGAGAAAATAAATAAATTTATTATTATTATATTATCCGCATTCCGCGCTCTCATAAGATATGACGGACACTACGACACGCTCGAAAAGGCATTTTATTTTTCCGGTTTTAACTCAAAAACCATCCATCTTTATAAATTATCTACGACCAAAAAGTTCGCCCAATTATGGTTATTTAAATCAATATAATAATATACTTATTACATATCAAATATCTCAAATATCCTTTTTTCTTTATTTATTACAAAACGTTATAAATTAGAGTTATACCATACGAATGATAAAGTACCATTCAGCCATAGATAAAAATAAAATTGACATCTCGAATGACATTAAAAATATGGCCGAAATACGACCACAGACTATACTATCACCATAGATTAAATTTTCACCTTTTCCAGCGCCAACTAAGAGTCCCGTGGGCCCGTTCATATTGTCCACCCAACCAGGCAACGGTTCCTTATAAGCTGCTGTCACTAAAAACAAAAATAAAAACAAACTTTAAAATATCCTCATACGACAATTGCCTAAAGTGACGACGAGCACAATTTGAATGGTGAGTGAGCCAGTGTAACTAAAGGGACAAGGGAAATAACATCATCGTTCCCAATGTTGGTGGAGTATTGGAGATGTATGGAACGATATTAACAATTTTTTAGATCACCAATGTCTATGGGCGATGGTGACCGCTTAACATAAGGTAGCCCATTTGCCCATCCGCCTACCACTACCATGAAAAAAATATATTCCCTTTGATGACGGTTAGCACCCACTAATTAAATATCCTACCACCCAAAAGAAAAGTTTTAAAGAGTCGTTGATCTGAACTACAACTACGGGGCATCTTAGTTTTGAAAGCATTTTTGCAGATGATGCATTGGCGATGTAAGCAGCTATCAGGTGGTCCTATAGTCCACCTACCTATTTTATAAATATTTTTTTTATGTTATTTGGGGCAAACGAGCAGGAGGCTCAACTGATGGAAAGTGACTACCACCGCCCATGGACACCTGCAACATCCGAGGACTTGAAGGTGCGTTGCCGGCCTTGGAGCAAAAGAGTAGGCTCTCTTGAAGGTTTTTGTGTCATATCGGTTCGGAAAAGTCGCCGGCGAAAATCCTTTACATTATAAATTTAGATAAAATATTCTTAAAAATTCTTACCAATAGATGGTCTTGCGATAACGATCGGGTATTTCCCAACGTACTGCGAGACCAGATCTTCTGTCAGCGACTTGGTGTAGGCGTACGTATTCGGTTGAGGGTCTATCAGTCTGGAATGAAGGTCATTATAAAATTACCCAGGGGCTAGATCACCTGCATCTTAACTGAAGATTTTACACAGTATACATCTCGTGCTTGGTGATGACGGAAAACATAGTGAGGAAACCGGCCTTGGATGAAAATCTGTCACATGTGTGTCCTGCCTTTTATCATAGGACAAACGTGGAATAAACTCCTAAGCTCCGCAAACAGAGAGGACATTTAAAACATTAACAGGAGAACTTGTCAAAGTCAAGATGCTGGTCTCCATTCATTTTAAGGAAGTTTTTGGGTAAATAAAGTTTTCTTATAATATCTATATATAGGGTTATTTTTAATGGCCCAGCAACCTCGCAGGACTAGATAGCTAACACCTTAAGCAACAACTTTTGTTCTACTATTGATGTAAGCTATCTAGTCCTGCGAGGTTGCTGGGCCATTAAAAATAACCCTGTATATAGATATAAGAAAAACTGTATACAAAGTTATTCTTAAGTATTTATTTTACTTCGGAACTGGTTTCCACCCACCAGCTAAATGAAGTTACCGGAATAAAATCCCATTTTGAATATTAAATAACAATTGTCACTAAATTATCAGTGTAGATAAATAATAATTATGTCACAAGACTCACTTCGGTTGTAGGTAGCTTAGAAGATCATCGTCCATCCACTTGACGCTTTCAATAACGTCCTGTGGTCTGTGCTTGGATGGGTACAGGCGTTCCTCCAGGGTGTGGACTTCGCAACGGCAGTACGAAGTCGATACATGGACGAACACCTTGAAATTTAAAGAGAATATTTTATATAGTAATTTGTATGTAAGGAATCTTCTATTGCTCCTTCTTAAAAGTGGAAACTTCTGGAAGTTTTAATTTTTTATTGTATTGGTATGCGGACGAGCATATGAGCCACCTGATAATAAGTGTTTACCAAACACCCATAGACATTTTTCAAATTCAAATATCTTTATTCAATGTTGAAGTGTTACACTTTCTTATTGACTGTCATAAATCTACCACCGGTTCGGAAATAAACAACTCAGGACACCATTGGTATTGTAAAAAATATTAACCATCACTAAGATCGCCAATGCGCCACCAACCTTGGAAACTAAGATGTTATATCCCTCGTGCTTACACTGGCTCACTCACCCTTCCAACACAATACAAAATATAAAATACAATATAATACAAAAAAATTGTTGTGATTCAATTGGTGGGTGTTACTTACCCAGACGAGCTTGCACAAAGCCTTACCGCTGAGTAAACTTGGACTTGAAAGAGCTAATAACTCACTCTCAGTTAAGAATATATTTTTTATTGAGATGTAACTATATATTATTTATAAAGGTATTACTATATCTTACCTCCAATTTTTTCATACCATCGGCTAATTTGAGGACTTTTAACGTACCAACAGTATTCATATTCACAGCATCACGTATGAACATGTCGAATCTGAAAAATTACAACCAATTGTTAATAGAGTTTTGATGAAGGACAATTATAATCGTTCTTACATTCAAGCATACATACAAATTTGAAACATTATAAAACTACTAAATCAGAATTACTTTCATGGGGCAGTTCTGATGATTTGTTTATTAGAATCCGACTAGAAACTCTCATCTTAATTATTTCTACAAGCAGATAATGTAGATTTTATTTAAAAACTTATTTAATTATTTTTTTTAATATATTATTTTGAATTCGACAAAAACCATTCATTGTTACTGCACTAAGGCACTATAGTGGTAAGTTGATGATGTGAGATGTAGTTGCTTCACAGCCTAGTCGACAGTAAATCTGACATCTTCGCTAGTCACTTGACTTATAGTCATTTGAACTTCTCTAAATTCGCAACAAGCAGCAATAAGCATCTTACTGCCAATATTCTAAATTAGCGGTACTCAACCTGCGGCCCACTGGGCTTTTGTGGTTGGCCCGCTTGATGTTACTTAATTTTCAACTATTTTTGTATTCAAAGGATCTTATAAATACATGAATAATAATATATTTTTTATTTTTTTTTATAATAATATCCTGGGACATTATTCACACACGGCCATCTGATCCCAAACTAAGCAGAGCTTGTAATATGGAAACCAGATAACTGATGTACTACATATACTACTTTTCTTTTTTTTTTGTAAATACATACTTATATAGATAATTACACCCAGACTCAGGACAAACAGACAAGTTCATTCATACACACAAGTGTTTGTCCTGGGTGGGAATCGAACCCACGACCAGCGGCGCGAAAGGCAGCTGTCTACCAAACACGCCAACCAGATCGAATGAATGAATGATACAATTAAGCAATTGCTTGTAACCATGGACATTATAAAAAAATGTTAAAACGTATGTGGTAATTTCATCTATAGTTGTTTAATTCAATTTGTCCATAAGGATAAGAAATCATTACCTAATTGTAAAAATATCATTTTATGTGATAAGTTTATGTGTTATTATATGGTTTTAGGCCCGAGTCATCAATTCGCCTTGAACGATTTCTATATAGTGACGGCGGCCGTGATATATCACAGGATAAAGTGCGTATCTGATCTTGAAAGCATCTCCAGTATAGTTTTTTAGACATCTTCAGCACAAAAGGCAGAGTTCGTGGGCAGACCATTAAGGAGTGCCGAGTGGTATCTGTAGTATTATTATTGTTTTTAATAAAAATGTTTCTATTATGACTAATGAGTCTTTAATCTTTGCTTTCTTTTAATTTATTTACTCAACAAGCGTACGTTATTTTTTAAGTTTATATTTGTTTTTGACATTGACAGCTCTACATTGTTGACAAACATGAAAACGAATTAAACGTATGAAACTCGTTTAGAAATCATAAAATTAGTTGAATATTTGAATGGTGTTTTTTTTATATACTCTTTGAATACAATTATTCAGTACGTCGAAATATATATCCAATATGGTAATAAGACTTTTGTTTAACAAGCTTACCGTACACAAGCTGCGCAGTGGAACAAAACCTCAGTTTCTTTCTGCAATAGATCCCAGTCTTGTATGGTAATGCCTAGATCTTCCAGCAGGATATCTCCCTGGATCACAGTAATTTTATCGAAGACTTTCGGAGATTTGTCTTGAAGATAGTCAAAAACCTGAAATTATAAAATGTTGTTTTTATATAAAAATTGTTCTTTACTACTCGCCGCTAGGTGACACTAGCAACTAGCCATGATTGTGTTTATTTTTGTAAAATGTATGTAAGAATAACAAATACTAAAAAAAATGAAATATATTTAAGTCAAAAAGAGTAATATATTTATTTAAAATGCTACTTTACCATAATATACGCAATTGTTACCATTGGTTCTCTTTAAAATGTTTTAAAAATAAACTTAATAAAACCATAATAGATGGCGTTGATATATTTACCCGGCAATTTATGAAATCGTCGAGCCGTTCTTTGGTATTTTGTCCTCGTTTCGGCCTCATTAGTAAATAAATCCTTTTTAAATCTGGACAGCATCGTAATAGTTTTTCTATCAGAACTTTCCCCATGAAACCCGTAGCTCCTGTTATGAAGATTGTCTTCCCCGCGTAGAATTCTGACACGCCTATTGAGGGCGCCATTTTGTGATTTGTATCTGAAACAAAATAATTAATTTGTTAGAAAACAATTGAATTATCCAAAATATATCATTTATTATAAAATTAAATTATTAAAAAAGTACATTTTCTAATATTTCATTATTATCTATTTCGATGCCCAATAGAGCCATCTATTAACATTATAATAAATAGCTTATTTTGTAAACATAATTGAAAACAAAAAATGTGATATTTGAATTATATTATGATAAAAAAATACTGATTAAAATCATTCAACAACATTCATTGAAGGTCAATTTTACTACGTTTATAGGTTATATATCCGAGAAATTTGTTACCTAATAGACCTTGGCATTTTTCTGAACACTTTTACAATCATGTTGCTTAAAAATATAAGCGAGCACGGTGTGTTATTAATTATAATATACACTTATAACGTAGTATTTACTTATTATTATTTTACTGCTTCTATTTGTTAATGGTTAGTTTTTTTTTTAATAATTTAAAGATGAACTCTAGTGAATTGGCATGTTGACTTTAACAATAAATAAACCTCTCCATATACGTCCAACATTTGATACAAGATGCTATATGTCTGTAATTACTCAACTAGTCCTTCAACCAGCGATACAGATATATTGCTTGGTGGTAGAATAATTAATGAGTTGGTGTTATTCAATTAGACTATAGCATTAGCTTTTATTTAATAATACCCAGAAATTTGAGCTGAAAAAAATATTAAGTATTCCTTACTGATATTTCTTATTATATACCGACATACATATTATATATATGTATATATATTTTACTCAGCGTGCTTTCGAAGCGAATGCTAAGCCATACTTTAAAACACACCAAAGCTTCATGAGTTCTTTCTTAGTCTCCTAAGCGTCTAGACATACGTAAGTAAAAAAAAAGACGATAACATAATTATAGTAATTAATACATAATTGATAAGACCGCGACTTCGTCCGTGTCGCTTGATATATTAAAAAACTTTTCTTATGTACGAAGGAAAAAAGTTCAAAAAGATCGCAAGCAAAAATGTACTTTGTTTAAACATACATCACTGAACAGTGAACACGCAGTGCATATACAAATCGTTGTTTCTTGAAACTAATAACTTTGTATTAAATGAAGATATCGCAATCATTTTTTTTGGTAAGAAGCAAGTGTCTAAGAAATAAATTATAGAAAATTTCATTGAAATCTATCCAGTAGTTTTTCCGTTATGCGCGCACAACTGCAGACCTCTATCATTTTATTTATATAGATTAGTAAATACGCACTAGGGAAAAAATAAGTTATGATGAAATCAATTAGTAATGATAAATTATTTTGATTAATATATTTTATAGTCAATTTTCCATCAATAATAAACATACTTGATGCAGAATTGAGTTAATTTATTCAAGAAACATATATGTAATGTAAGTATGATATAAAAGTAATAAAAGCCTCTCCGTTTATAATATAAAGAACAACAGAGGATTTTATTTCGTGATTTATATTACAATTTAATATATAAATCGTTGATTAATGAATGAATCTATATCAATACTAATATATAAAGCTGAAGAGTTTGTTTGTTTGTTCCGGCTAATCTCCGGAACTACTGGTTCGAATTTAAAAAATATTTTTGTGTTGTATAGTCCTATTATCGAGGAAGGTTCTAGGCTGATTTTTATTTATTATATTTTTATTAATTATACGCGGGTGAAACAGCGGTGGCACAGCTTGTCTCAAATAAGACTAGCCAACTGACAACGCATACACAGGCGCACTCTCTATTCGCTCTCTCATAATACGCGACAAATCTGACACGACTGGAATGATTTCTTTACGTCCTAGGCTTTTTACGTGCTTTCCGAGGCACGGAAAGACGTTCAACTTTCAGACTGAGCTGCTACTTAGAATTCTTCGACATAAAAATCCAATAACTTTAGATTGAAATTAATTCAATCCATAACTTCCTATGTTTCTCATTTGCAGATTACATCAGATTACATGTATTATAAATGCTTAATTAAATTGTCTCTCAATAAAATATATATTATACTTATGTAGGTACCTATATATTATGTCTGGTTTATCCAATACGATGCACACTAATTATACGTTAGTCTTACAACTTTATCTATGTATTTAATTATTCTAATGTAACAAAGTAAGTTGTTATAATAATGTGTTAATTATATTGTACTCTTTATGACATAAGGTGGTTAATATTTTAATAATCTTTTAATTACTTAAATAAAATGGTTGTCTGTAAAGTCGGTTTACGGACGATAGTTTAACGTGATAACGTCATAACAAAACATTGATGAAATGACTGCAATCGAGTGAAAGAGAGATAGTACGGCGCAAGCGTACAATCAGCGTAACGGGACAATGAACGTAACGGGACAATGAGCGTAACGGGACAATTTTTCGTGCATGCAGCCAGAGTTCATCGATTTATTAGACGTTGTCACGTCAAAAAGGAATAAAACTATTTGATTATTAGATAATAATAGTAGCTGTATCTTAGTTGTGAATTTAATTATGAATATTGCTTTTTTCGCTGTTTATTCATTTATAGGTTATGAAAAAAAAACATAGGTACCGTTGGACTTGTTTTTCTTATATGAAATGAAATAACAATTGTTTATTAATTTGAAAGAATACTATACTTAATATTTTTGATGAAAGTTTTAATTAAAAATAGTGTTAATAATAATTAAATAAGTTAATATTTTTTTTAAGAATAATTATATTCAATTTATTTAAATTGAACAAATATGAAATTTAGAGGATAAGTACATCTTCGACCGTAGTCAATGGCATTGTAAGAAGTACAAACCACTCGTTCTAGCCCTAATTAGCACTCCATTTTCCAGTGGTTATTATTATTTTAATAATCTTTTAATTACTTAAAAAGAATTAAAATACGGATTTCTTTATTATTGCTAAATTTTATTACACACTAGCCTGTGACCCGCGGTTTCACCCGCGTATAATTAATAAAAATATAAAAAATAAAAATCACGGCAATAAATTAAATTTATTGGAAGATACAATTATCACGCCGCAGGTCGTGGGTTCGATTACCACCTAGGACAGACATTTGTGTGTATGAACAGTCTGTATGTCCTGAGTCTGGGTGTAAATCTATATAAATATGTATTCTGATCCGATGGCCTTGTGTAAATAATGGTCCAGAATATTATTATTATTATTTTATTTAAGGTGAACGATTGGGTTGCTCAGGGTAATTCCAGCTTCGACCATAGACAATGGCATTGCAAGCAATACAAACAACTTCTAGCCCGAATGTCAAAAGGTTTACGGGGCGCCTAGTGATATAAAAGCCGCAGGGGCCCCATTCGTTCTACTTCACTGCAACAGATAATAATAAGCATGAAAAATATATATTTTTTATTATTTATCTATGTCGTCATTTTACATACTTTGCATATATTAAGCATTTATATAATCGTGTCATGAATAAATAATTAATCAACTTACATTTTACATAATGGCGGCTCATATTTTTTAATTGACAAAGTAGTCTTTCTAATGCCTAATTAAAAAAGCCAAGTCAGACCATAGGCTACAATATATTATCCTAAGGTATAACAAGAAATTATATTTCAAGTTGTTATAAAATATTTATATGTAATAAATTGAAATATAATTTCTTGTATTATATTGTTAGTAAGCCGAGATGGCCCAGTGGTAAGAACGCGTGAATCTCAACCGATGATCGTGGGTTCAAACCGGGCAAGCACCGCTGAATTTCATGTGCTTAATTTGTGATTATAATTCTTCTCGTGCTTGACGGTGAAGGAAAACATCGTGAGGAAACCTGCATTATCAAATTTCACTGAAATCCTGTCACATGTGTATTCCACCGTAATAAGCTCCAAACCGTCAAAAGAGGAGAAGAGGCCTTAGCCCAGCAGTTGGACATTCACAGGCACATTAATATGTTAATGTAAAAAACATATGAAACGTACGTAAATAGCGATTATTTAACTTTACGCTCTATGTGATAACAAACATACGGTGAATATATTATCCAGCTGGTTAAAGTATATTATGTATGTTAAGCGCGTTTTATGAGACTATCGCCCTTGGAGTAAATATAAATATATTTTATTTATTATGTAAGTATCTATAGTATGTAAATGTATATATTTATAATGTGTATGTATATTATATTATTATATAATTATATATTTATGGAATATTTATTTATGTATCGTATATATACATATATATATTGTATCAATTTTTTTTATGTATCAAAATAATTTGTACACCCCTACCATCCTATCTCTCTCCTCTACCAAAGGTTGCCTGGAAGAGATCGCTGTTTTAGCGATAAGGCCGCCTATTGTACATTTTTCTTTTCTTTGTTTTTGTTTTTTTTTATGTTTTTATTATTTTTGTCTATATTGGTGTGCAATAAAGAGTATATAAATAAAAATCATAGCTACACATACATCTGACGATATTTAAATATGATTTTTGCATTATTTTGTATTTGCAGTAATTTGCCTTTACATTGTCCTTAATTATATTACAAATAATCTAATTATATTACCTATATATAAAATATGCAAAAAAACATGATCGTCCTGATAGTACAACAGGTTGTAACAAAATTCGTGTCCGACCCGTGAAGTGGTTATTAGGTATCGTTTGTCGGTTCTATTCATGTAATCATTTTTAAAATTTTAAGCAAAAATTTTACCCCGAATAAAATTTCATTTGACTAAATAACGACAATTATATTGCAAAACAGGTCATGACCTCAGTTGTCCATGAAAGATGCCAGTGTCAAAACTGGACTAAAAAAAATGGGACCCCATGGGGAGCAGTCCCTTACAAATAAAAAAAAAACATCAAAATCGGTTCACCCAGTCGAAAGTTATGAGGTAACACCAAAAAAAATAATACCATACAAACGAATTGATAACCTCCTCCTATTTTTGAAGTCGGTTAAAAAAGTTGTCAACTTTGCTTCGAAGGACATTGTTTTTTTTTAAATCGTGTTCTATATATGAATCACGTTACATGATTTATTTCGTTGTAGTATTTAAGAATTATAAAAAAACTCGGTTCCATTGTTATGAAAATTGTGGGAAAATAGCAATTTAATGTCGTGTAATACTGATTTACCCAACGTTAAGCTAAGGAGGATATTGTATTACGTCCTAATATTATAATTTCGAATGTGAGTTTGTTTGTTTGTTACACTTTCACCCGTAAACCTTAAGCCGATTAAAATTCTGTTATCAATGGAAAGCTAAATTGTCAGCGAGTAACATAGGCTACATTTTGTCAAACGACCCCCCCCCCCCCACGTGTTTCCGCGGGAACAGGCACTACGCGGCTGAAACCGCGGACAATAACCTTATTACCTTATAACCTTGAAGATATTCAACCCGACCCAAAATAAAATAAATAATAACGATAATCGATTCATTAAATATTCCCATTATAAAAGAATAATAAATCTGTATGTAAAAAAAGGGTCTGGCAAAAAAGCTTATTGACAGTTATTAATAAAAATAAACTATTGTAAAATACTGGTCTAAATGAGTAAAAAAAAAATGGTTGTCTGTCGGTTTACGGACGATAGTTTAACGTGATAACGTCATAACAAAACATTGATGAAATGACTGCAATCGAGTGAAAGCGAGATAGATGCGGCGCAAGTGTACAATCAGCGTAACGGGACAATGAGCGTAACGGGACAATGAGCACAGCGGGACAATGAGCGTAACGGGACAATGGGCGTAACGGGACATTTTTTCGTGCATGCAGCCAGCGTTCATCGATTTATTAGACGTTGTCACGTCAAAATTAACATATGTAATTCCAAAAAAGTAAAGATTTTAGTGTAGATAAATAATAAACAAATATTAAAAATTTAAAACTATTATTAAATATTTTAGTTTTCTTTCTTGTAATTAAAATATTACAAGAAATTATTTTGTCAGGTTAGGAGGTTATTCAACCATGCATGATAAAAATAAAACACAAAAATTTGACGCAATTATTAAATCGAATACCAATTAAGTTGTTTTTAAAATAACTATTATAGCTTTGCAAATAATTTAATTATAATCACAATAAAAACACCTCAGTAAGGCGTAAACGGATGTACATACAGGATGTAACAAAATTCGTGTCCGACCCGTGAAGTGGTTATTAGGTATCGTTAGTCGGTTCTATTTTAGTAATAAATTTTAAAATTTTAAGCAAAATTTTACCCCGAAAAAAAATTTAATTTGACTAAATAACAACAATTATATTGCAACACAGGAGCGGGCGTCAGCGCTCGTTAGCTCTTACCTATCGGGTAGGTCGGAGACAAGGTCATGACCTCAGTTGTCCATGAAATTTTCGTCATTTTACAATTGAAAATGAAAAAAAAAAAATTTTTATGAGTAATTTTTTTGCATAATATGTTAAAAATGTTTACATAAATAGAACTGACTCAAGATACCTAATAACCACTTCACGGGTCGGACACGAATTTTGTTACACTCTGTATATAAAAATACTTGTTAGTTAGTAGTATTCGTTGGTTTATATACTTTATTTGTATTATTAGAGAAGAAGGGAAAAACTGAGCTTGTCGCTAGTTCTTCTCAATGGATTCCATGGACTCAATGGACTGAATACTCAGTTTAAATTACGATTGAAAAATAGAAGCTTCTCGAATCAAGTATGTTAAGATCGCAGTAGATGTTGGCTGTTAGGGAGCAGCACAAATCTGGTAAAAATCCTAACTAATATTATAAATCCGAAAGTGACTTTGTATTAACAACAAATACAAAGTCATGGAATTAATAATAATAATGTTCGTGCCGATTTCCGCCACGGCGGCCAACTCAAGAGAGATTAGCCAACTGCGCAAGACATATTGTATTGCACAAGTGTGTGCGCAAACACAGGTACATACTCTAATCCCTCTCATAAACCGATGGGACGGCAATCTAACACAACCGGAAATAGTTCGGAGGAACAAAGCTTTACGAGATTTCCGAGGCGCGGGAATACAAATTTCCAAACTCGAGGCTAAGAATCACTAAGAATTTTCGACAGAAAAACTTAAGAATTTTTACTGCCCCTACATGGGATTTGTGGGTCTAGTGGTAGACCAACGAGCCAGTCAAAGTCAATAGAGGCGGAATTATTATTATAATGTTAAATAAGTTCATAAAATCGTCTCACCTTCCGTGTACACAGGAGGAAGTACATCATTACATTTTTATCAGCTCTGATTGAAACCTTTTGTCGTAATTTGACATTTCCTCTCTTTTTATGTCACTTGGCATTTACTAAAGTAATTATTTATTATATATTAAACTGACTGCCTCGTTGGTATAGTGGTTACATGTAAGGCCACAGACACGGTGGTGCTGGGTTCAATTCCCAAGTTGAGCCAATAAAATGTTATTGAGATTTTCTGTCGAAAATTCTCAGTAGCTGTCCGGAGTCAGGAAGTTGGCAGCCCGTGCCTCGGAAAGCACGTAAAGCCATTGGTCCTATATGCTATTGCTAGTCTTCCGTCACGGTAGCATGCCCAAGCGATCCCGTGGTGCTCACTCTAAGACGGGAAGGGTGCTGCTGGTGGGTATTCCGATGACCGGACGCACTCGGTGCCCTGGACATACGGTGAGCCCCACAAACCCCCCACACTGTTACCGTGGGGGAAACGCGTAATGAGTTTTTCTAGCCTTAAATAAAAGGACTGATAGCTAGAGATATGTATAAGAATAACGATATATCTATATATGTATATTTGCATATTCTTAGAGAGATACATCTTGAAAGATACATACATACATCACGTACATATATACATATGTTATACAACAGATATATATATATATATATATCTGTTTTGACACGTGAGACCATCCGGAAGTAAATAAGAGGTTGAAATAATGGCTGTCCAACGTTTTTCCCGATTAATAAACACGTCATACGTTATTAATTACGACATTGTTCAACAGACCCGATTTATTGAACGTGCAAGAAAACTACTAATCCAATATACATATAACTTTCAGCGCGTTTTGGAGAACGATATATTATAATGACTTGGTGGTAGAGCCTTGTCCTTGTCCAAGTTTGTCTTGGTACGACCCACTCATCAGATACTCTACCGCTGAGCAGCATTACTCGGTATTGATGTGGTCCGGTTTGAAGGGTGAGTGAGCCAGTGTAATTACAGGCACAAGGGACATAACACCGTAGTTCCTAAGGTTGGTGGTGCATTGGCGTTGGTGACCACTTACCATCAGGTGGCCCATATGCTCGTCCGTCCAAATCTATATAAATAAAATGATAGAGGTCTGCAGTTGTGCGCGCATCACGGAAAAACTACTGGATAGATTTTGATGACATTTTCTAAATTTTATTTCTTAGACACTTGGCCCTTATCAAAAACAATAAATTATATGCACTGCGTGTTCAGTGATGTATGTTAAAACAAAGTATATTTTTGCTTGCTAAAAAATAAGAAAACTTTGTTAATATATCAAGCAACGCGGACGAAGTCGCGGGTATCAGCTAGTATGCTATAAAAAAAAACAATCTGACATTTCTCGATCGAGTTCCGCAATAAGTTTCGACTTACTCCTTAAAGAATAGCTGGTCCATTTAACTTTAATATCAATGAACTGACGTCATTTGTGACGTCAGTCTTTAAATGATTATGAATCTGTTGAATCGTCTGTCATTTGCTATCGGAAATCCCACGTTCATCTCGGAATGACGTATTCACTAACAATTACACTTAGTTTTTACAGACCAGCCATTAGCGCGTCTGGGATTTTTTTTTGTAAGAGTAAAGGCACAGGTCGTACTATGTTCGACCTCGTTGGTCCATTTGCTAGATATAACGCCGCAGTTTCAGTGGTCTTGGCTTCAAAAGCCTAGGTCTGACCAAAATTTTTATATCATATCATCTGTAGTATTAATCATCTGTAATTATAATAACTTCCGGAGTTGAGAGTGTATAGCCTATTCCAACCACAACAGGAATAAACCCAAATAAACAAATTTGAAACCGAATTAATGAGATATCATTGGTCATCGATATCAATTGACGCGATGTCATTGGTCGACATCTTGAACAATCTATGACATTCACTATGGATACGCGAAAAGATGGCGTTTTCAATGTCCGCGAAGTTGTATTCGGAACTTTGGACGTTAAATTAATGTGGTTATAACTACTTAATTGGAATAGTGTTGTATTATGAATAAGGGTAAATTAACTAAGAACTGTTTACAGTGCATAATGAAGCAGAACTATTTGACAATCGCATGCAATTTGTAAATCTACGGTGTGTTTACATTTATTTCTATTTCCAATGGAATAGGGTATAGAGTACACGCTCAACTTCCGCCGCATGTTTAGTCGACTTCTAGCAATGACGCTGGTGACTTGCACACAATTACTAAAGAATTTTTCAAGACATAGGTCCTCCAGACCGATTTCGGCCACGGCGGCCAATCTCAAGAGAGATTAGCCAACTGCGCAGGTGATATTATAGTGCACAAGTGTGTGCGCAAACACAGGTGCACTCTCTTTCCTTAGCTCTCATAATCCGTTGGGACGGCAATCCGACACGACCGGAAAAAGTTCAGGCGCAGGACCAACGGCTTAACGTGCTTTCCGAGGCACGGGAGTGTACACACTTCCAACTTCCAGATTCCGGGCTGCTACTGAGAATTTTCTGAAAGAAAACCCCAATAACTATTTATTAGCCCGACCTGGGAATTGAACCCAGGACCACCGAGTCTGAGGTCTTATATCAAAATGTTAGGCTGCAAAATATCTGACGAGTTGTACACAAAACCACCAAGTATGTTTAATAATAGACTTAAAAAAACTAACTTCCTTATATTTTTTTCTTATTTAAGTTTTTCTAAATGAAATCCGCATTCCTAAGTTACATGTTTTATTAAAATTATGGTAAAACTATTATTCAGAATCCTACGCATTTGATTATTCCAAAAGCGTATTAATATTAGCGAAGCTCACGACTCCGACAGCGTGGAAGCGACAAGAATCTTTTTTAAATCAGTCATCTTAAAGCACATAATACCTATTCGAATTATATATATAAAATAATAGCTGTGCCGCGCGGTTTCACCCGCGAATAATTAATAAAAATATAATGAATAAAAATCAGTCTAGACCCTTCCACGATAAAAGGAATATACAACAATTAAATATTTTTTAAATTTGTACCTGCTGGTACAAAAGATTAGCCGGATCAAACAAACAAACTCTTCAGCTTTATATATTAGTATAGATATAAGATTTTAAGTTATTACTTAAGAAAACATCCTAAAATTCTTGTTAGACTCGCTTCATCGAACAATTCAAATTACTAAATTACTCATATGAATATAATATGAGATAGAAATAGTTTAATGGTTAAAATGGCTGAACGTTAATCGAAGGTCGCGGGTTCATAACCAGGCAGCCACTGAGTGGTAATGTCTTTGTGTTTATAATTTATCTCGTTATGTACGGTGACGGTTGTTATATAATACATAATTATTTACATAAATAAAGTATATACAAATAAAGAATAGCTACTGTAATGACCGCGTGGAATAGTGGAAAACTAGCATTACCAATTTGAATCGCAATTACGATTCTCTGGGCGAAAAAATAACCAGCCCTCCTTTGTTTTTTTAACCGCCTTCAAAAAAAATGTTTTTGATTGTTTTTAAAAGATTCCCGTATTATTATTGCTAGGTATATTATAGTGTTTCCTTAGCTGACATCGACTCCAAAAGTAACAATAATTGTAAATACATTATCAACCACACAACACATTCGTACCTACATATTGATGAGTAGAAAATAGTAAATTAATTATCAAATTAAAGAAGAATACGCAATTATTTTTTTTACTTTTTAGTGCATATTAATTTATTTTTCCTATGAAGTCGGTTTTTGTTTTGTTAAAATTTTTATTTATTTAAATATAGGTAAGTGGACGAGTAATTAGGCCACCTGATACTAAGTGGTCATCAACGCCTATATACATTGGCATTGTTAGAAATGTTAATGCGCCACCAA
Organism: Nymphalis c-album; assembly: GCA_963151315.1. Taxonomy (NCBI): domain Eukaryota; kingdom Metazoa; phylum Arthropoda; class Insecta; order Lepidoptera; family Nymphalidae; genus Nymphalis; species Nymphalis c-album. The sequence goes on from OY720615.1 coordinate 2,882,414, forward strand.
CCTTGGGAATTGAGATGTCAAGTCACTCACCCTTCAAACTGGGACACAACAATACTAAGCATTTGCTATAAATATCTATATAAGCTCAAAAACGTAGTCAATTATCATTTTCGAGTTTTTTTTTTTAATTATTTCGCTCGCTTCTTAATCAATACCATGCACTCTGACAGCGATAATAAAAATCTCATATCACTTACGAAACCATGTTGATATAAATAAATAAATATCATGGGACATTATTCACACACGGCCATCTGATCCTAAACTAAGCAGAGCTCGTACTATGAAAACCAGAAAACTGATATACTACATATACTACTTTTTTTTTGTAAATACATATTTTTATAGGTTAATTACACCCAGACTCAGGAAAAACAGATATGTTCATGCACACAAATGTCTGTCCTGGGTGGGAATCGAACGCACGATATGCGGCGTGTAAGTGTCTTACCAACCACGCCAACCGGCTCTTCAAATATAGAATGCGTTTAGGTGCCGGATGCTTATTATTATTCCAACGAATATTTAACACAATGGCAGCCGAGCATGGTTCACAGCGCAGCGTTACGGGAAATGTTAAAAAAAAAAATTGTGCAAAATGTTTCTCAGAGCTCGTGTTACATAAACATCGTTCTTGACATACATACATCGCTTATAAATGTGGTAACTGCTTTTTTATCCATTCATCAAAGTATGACCTTCGGAATTGCTTAACATAAAATGATTCGATTACATCCGATTTGAAGATAAAAAAGCTTAAACGAAAAGCCTATAAAATTACACTCATATTACATATTACTTGGTGGTAGAGCTTTGTGCAAGCTCGTCGGGGTAGGTACCACCCACTCATCAGATATTCTACTGCAAAATAGTTCTTAATTGTTGTGTTCCGGTTTGAAGGATGAGTGAGCCGGTGTGATTCCAGGCACAAGGGACATAATATCTTAGCTCCCAAAGTTGGTGGCGCATTGGTGATGTAAGTGATGGTTAACATGTCGTACAATGCCAATGTCTATGTGCGTTGGTGACACATGCGCACGTCCGCCTTCCAATGCAATAAAAAAGGAGTACATTTCCACTAATGTATAACGCTAATTAACATTAAGTTGACATTCTACAATCGTAAACGCTAATAGAAAACTAAACAAATGTATGAGAATGACATCTCTCGACGATAAGTCACGTGGTCATTGTCATACAATTTTTAGTTTTCTATTAGCGTTTACAGTTGTAGAATATCAACTTGGCTATGGCCTCAGTTTCAACTATTTATCGTTAAGCCGAATCGGTATAATGTTGCCATAAACAAAAGCCATGTCAAAGTCAAACTTAATTGTTAACTTTTGATGTTCCATTTAAGATCCTTTGGGGTGGGGTTCTTTAGGGTTCGATCAAAATTTGAAAGGGTAACAGGCTAACAGACAAGCAAAATTAGTTTAGTATTTATAATATAGATAGTGAATAGGCGTCTTTATTTAAAGCCGCCACAGAATCTATCCGCTGTCAGTGGTTACATATGACGTTTGGAATTTGTCGTTAACTTATTTACTGTCGACTCACGTTTACTTATTGTGTTTACATTTATATCAAACAGATCTTTATTTGTATAAGAAATACTACTGATATTGTAAACTGAGAAGATTGTGCTGATGGATCGACCTTTGTTACTATGTTACGCAAAAACTACTAAACAGATTTGTATAAAATTTGGAACTAGAATAGCTTATATTCAGCTCCGGATTTATGGCTACTCAATAATACTATATTTTTACTCTAAAAGTTTCAAAATGGGCCTAAAACGTTACCCTCAAGTCCCTAGTGGATTATCGGCCGATTACTGAAACGCCCCCCAAACAAACACTTAGTTTTAACTAAGTTACTACGTTACGCTACTTAACATTGAAATTATTATGCGAAGTTTTAAATTAACGGCGTCTCAAAAATTAAGTTGCACTTAATATTTGAGTGACGTTTCAGTATTCGGCCGTATATCTCTTAAGTCCAGGCGTGCTTATATGTAGTAACTTAACACAAGCTACCTAACACCTAGCTGACACCGCCCCCCCCCCCCCCCTTAACAAGCGGGAGTAGGGGGAGAAGCTAGTAACATCAGATGTAACGCATCTCAAGGGTTTAAAATTTTGCATGTTCAATATTACGTAATCTTTATATTTTTTTAAAGTCAAACAATTAAAGATTAGATTCTGCGCGTGTCTTCGTCCGTGCATAATTACACGATCATTTATTGCGTGATTAAGAGTTGGTAGCGTAACAAATAAATTAATAAACACATTTCCGCATTTATGCTTGCCAGTATAATACATTCGAAATTTAAATGAAAAGGACATAAGATAACATCTGCAAGGAAACTCCCCACCCCTTTTAGTTGTCCTAGGTCCCTAGGCTGAATGACATTTGAACTTCCCATTCCGAAACTTTTATAAATTTATATTCATTTTTGGATATTACAAACCGGAGCTGCCAACACTATTATATTATTTTTAATATTAAATTTATAGTGTTTTTAATTTTTTATCTGTAATATAAAATAAAATGAGTTCAGGAGTTTATGGTCAAGGTGGCATCGTATCACGTGGAAGTATTTCGTAATCGTTCAATCACGTTAAGACACACCCAACGTCAAAGTGATTCACTCTTATACGAGGTCAGCAGAAAAAAAAAACGATTTTTAAATTCCGTGATGGTTATGTGTCGAACAATTCAAATCAAAGGTTTTTGAAGTTATACTTCTTTAGGCGCGTTATGAAAAAATGATGAGAGTGAAATTTTAAGATGCGCGCGCATCTGTGACACAAAATTAACAGTATGAAGCTGTCTGCTTAACCGCTCATTAAACACCTGAATTCTACAACGTGAAGTTAGTTCTAGGTGGCATGAAAATCGATAACTATGTTCAAGTTGTATATTCTAGTATTTTTATTACGTTAATAAAACATTTTTTATTTAAATAAAATCTTTTTTATCAATTTTAATATTTATCGTTAATCACTACTGCATTTTAGTTATTTTTTTCCATACGCCAAAGAAGTATAACTTCTAACGCGTGTACATAAGTACACACACTCTTTTTTTTTTATTAAATAACCTTTACAATCTTCAATCAATAATGTACTAGATTAGCGGCAAGCGCTTCAAAAACGGCCCGAAAAGTAAGAACACAATGACGTTTGTGAGGTTATTTCAAATTAGTATGGTCCAATCATAACTTATTTCTAAGGAAATAAGGTTGAATATGGAACAACCGTTATTGTACATTTCCTATGTCTTTCTGTCATTCATGGAGTAAGATCGTAAGTGAATGTCAATACAATCTAAACAGCACTTTATTGCTCGGGAACAAGGCATACTTTAGGTTGATATTATATATACATCGTTCTCTTCATTTTATGGTCGGTGCCACATTTGAGTATTGTTTTTGTTCGTAACGCGTGATCTAGTAGTATTGTTGATCGAAGCTTACAATAAAGCGTTTTTGAATCGTCACTATTTTAACTAACTCTAACGTATAATGAATTTATTTTTGGGGATGACCACCATTGAAAAGGGAGGATCCTCCGACCAGACGGGTGTTGTGTCTGGTGGGCTACTGCCCAACGATTGTTGTCGGGTTCTTGTATTTATATACAATCGCTCTGATAACTTTAATATCGCGATGTAGGATACGTTTGTTCATAGTTCGTATGTGGCGAGATAGATGTCGCTACATATTAATGACTTGTTTTAGCGCACGGTTTCGCTCGCATATACTTGGCTGGTATTTTCCAAACAAATGGTCGGACTAGAATTTTAATAGATTACTTCTGAGCTCGAACCCAAACAGACACAACTTCCGTGATTAATATGTGTTAATAACTTGGTGGTAGAGCTTTGTGCAAGCTCGTCTTGTTAGGTGGGTGGTACCTCATCAGATATTCTGCCGCAAAACAGCAGTACTTTGTATTGATGTGTTCCGGTTTGAAGGGTGAGTGAGCCAGTGTAATTACAGGCACAAGGGACATAACATCTTAGTTCCTAAGGTTGGTGGCGCATTGGCGATGTAAGCGATGGTTAATATTTCTTACAAAGCCATTGTCTATGGGATTTGGTGACCACTTACCATCAGGTGGCCCATATGCTCGTCCGCCTTCCTATACAATAAAAAAAAAACTTCTTAAAGAACATCGTGATTTACATGTGGTGAAATTAACTCCAAACCTTCTTTAAAGTCAGATGATCTTAGCCGAGCAATGAGACATTTACATCTATGAAATAGACAGAGAAATTCTTAGAGAAGATTCGAAGCTTTTTCCACGACGCTGCTCTAATAAGGCCTGGCGGAATATACATAGAATTTCAGTGAAATTGATGATAGATCACATGAAAATTCAGTGGTGCTTGCCTAGGTTTGAACCCACGATCATTGGTTTAGATTTAAACGTTCTAACCACTGGGCCATAGACAAAGTTTCCTAAAATAAAAAAAAATATGACTGCATTTGGATAATGATCATTTGTCTATACAAATGTTAGGGTTACCACATATAATTAATATATACTATTGCACGACCTACCACTCGTTCTTGACCGGGGGGGGGTCATGGTCTTAACTTTCTCGTCCGATCAATGGCATTAAGTTATTAAGAGTTGATGCAAGCGGGAAAACCCAACTACAAAACTTACATTTAATTGACACGCGGTAATGATCCACAATCAAAACAAATAGCACATTAATTTTAAAGTTCTCTTTAAAAATATTTGTTGCAGAGTAACTCATGGTCAACGCCTTTTTTTTTTTGTTTTTTATCGCTGGAAAAACGCTTTTACGCGTTTCCCCCGCGTGAGGTGGGGGGGGGTATGTGGGGCTCGCCGGTGCTGAAGGCTCCGGAATACCCACTAAAAAACCAGCGTACCTGCATCGTCTCGGTGGAGCGGCACGGGATCGCTTGCGCATACTACCGCGACGCCCCGACGGTTGACCCGATTGCGCGGGCCTCCTTTCTTAGTTGGGTTCCTGGCACGCAGAGAACCCGCCTAGCCCCGCCGACGCTTACGACGGAGGGAGAAGAAGATGCGCATAGCGCCGACGCCTCCTCCCCGGTCTCCTTCGGCGGAGCGGGTCAGCGGAGGCAGATGCCTCACGCTCACGCTCCGCGGCCTCTTTCTGCGACATGACACTCTCGCAGAACTCATGGTCAACGCCTAAGAATATTAACCATCCGTTGCATCGCCAATGCGCCACCAACCATAGATGGAAGATGTTATGTCCCTTGTGCCTGTAATTACACTGACTCACTCACCCTTCAAACCGAAACAAAACGATACAAATTACTACCGTTTTGAAGTAGAACATCTGATGAGTTGGTGGTACCTACCCAGACGAGCTTGCAAGTATATAACTTTGTTGTTCATCATTGAATACGAGAAAAAATTCAGCAGACAGACAACAGACAAATTATAACTGTTTATTTTGCATATATACTAACGGTCATGGCGTCTAAATAATAAATAAAAAAAAATTGGTAAAACATTAAAAACATATAAACGGAGGTCGACTTGCAAGTATTTATTTTTACGAAATAATACATTACAAACTCACGCAATTTTTCCATTATTACATAAATATTATAATTACAATTTAATTATAATTATTATGGAATAGCTGGAAAGTTAATTGGTATATTTATGTAATTATATAATTAATTCCTATAATATAACATTCTAACGAGGCTGTTCATTACGGTATTTAAATATGTATATGCTTTTTATTATATTTTATTATGACGTAGGATAGTAATATTATAGTGCACAAGTGTGTGCAAAAATAAGAACAGCTTTCCATCATTCTCATACTCCAATGGAACAGTAACATGATACAATCCTTCACTATAAAGGGCCTAGACTTATACCTAATAATGCACACAGCGACCTCCCTGACGTTAAAGATACCCTTAGCGCGTATTCTGAACCCTTAAGGCTCCTATAATACCCCGCTACTGCTATCAAGAATAATTCAGCCAACAGCAAATATTTGAAGCAAACTTCCCAAGACTTGAACATTGAATACAGCTCTGATCTTCTGATTTATCAAGATCCACCTAGCCAATAATAATATTTTAATCAAACAGCTTCGTAATGGGGGCCTGTAATGTCAAGCCTAGGGGCCTTGCATCTCAGACCGGATCTGATACTCATGATGTAAGATTGACCATGACAATTACACAAACAATGTAATCGTAATCACGATTGTGATCAATCAATTCTATCAATCAACAAACAATGATTGAAAGATTAATCAAAGGAGTCTTACTCACATATATTAAAGATGGTCTGAGAACATTTTATTGCCAATAAATTAACAACATACATGACACACACCACTTTGCCTCGTGCCATTTATTTGTAATACTACTGGACTATGTAATAATAATAGTACTCCAGACCGATTTCGATCTCAAGGGAGATTAGCCAACTGCGCAGGAGATATTTTAGTGCACAAGTGTGTGCGAAACACAGGTACTGTACATTCCCTTGCGCTCATAGCTCGATGGGACGGCAATCCGACACGACCGGATAGCACGGGAGTACACACTTCCAACTTCCAAACTCCGGGCAGCTATTGAGAATTTTCTACAGAAAATCTCAAGGGTCCGACTCATATTTGAACCCACCCCAGGACAGACATTTGTGTGCATGAACATTGAACATGTTCTGATTCTTGGTGTAATTATCTATATAAGTACGTATTTTCAAAATAATAATAGTATATGTAAGTATAACAGTTGTCTGGTTTCCATAGTACAAGCTCTGCTTAGTTTAGGATCAGACGACCTTGTGTAAAAAAAGAAAAAATTAAACATATGTTTTTAGCCCCAACGTAGGTCTATTGTGTCCCCAAACTAGACCCACGGGGGCGTAAATAATGTGGGTGAAATTGCGCGGAGCAACTTTTACATAAATATGCATAGATAACAACACTATCATGTAGTGTAGTAAAGTAACAACTAACAGCCTATATTGTCAGCGAAGTTATTAATTTTAAATATTGTTATTTGAATAATATACTAACGGCCGAATACTGAAACGTCACTTAAATATTAAATGCAACTTAATTATTTGAGACGCCGTTAATTTCAAATTTCGCATACTAATCTAGAAGCTTCTCAATGTTAAGTAGCGTTTAACTTTGAGTGACGTTTCAGTATTCGGCCGTAAGTATATTATTCAAATAACAATATTTAAAATTAATAACTTCGCTGACAATATAGGCTGTTACTTTACTACAAAATATAGCGAAGTAAAATAATTCCGTGAATCAGTAAATTAAAAATATTGGTTGTCTGTAAAGTCTGTTTACGGACGATAGTTTAACGTGACAACGTTAAAACATTGATTAAATGACTGCAATCGAGTGAAAGAGAGATAGATGCGGCGCAAGCGTACAATCAGCGCAACGGGACAATGATCGTAACGGGACAATGAGTCATCCTTTTTCGTGACTGCAGCCAGCGTTCATCGATTTAGTAGACGTTGTCACGTCAAAATAAAAAACGAGACGTGGCATTCATTTGCATTTTAGATGTAGGTTTTGAATTTGACATCCCAAATGACTTCTTCATCGTTTATTTAAATTGACTTTACTTGGTGGTAGAGCTTTGTTCAAACTTGTCTGGGTAAGTACCACCCACTCATCAGATATTCCACCGCAAAATAGCAGTACTTTGTACTGTTGTGTTCCGCTTTGAAGGGTGAGTGAGACGGTGTAATTACAGGCACAAGAGAAATAACATTAGTTCCCAAGGTTGGTGGCGCATTGGCTATGTTAGTGATAGTTAACATCTCTTACAATACCAATGTCTATTGGCGTTGGTGACCACTTACCATCAGGTGGCCGTCCGCCGTCATCTGCTCGTCCGTCTACATACGCTATAAAAAAGACTACATATAACCTGAAATATGTAGCCATGTCAAATATAGTTCCTTGAAATCAACAAAAAAAAAACAATAGTTTAGTTATATTTTTCTAATTAAGTAAGAAATAGTACGAAAATAAATGTGAGACACACGTATCGTTGTTCCATTCCAATTAATAAATTAAATAATTTATTTTATTTTCTTGTATTTTACAAAATAGAAGTAATAAAAAAAAACGAACAGTAATTAGAGAAATAAGGTGACAATTAAATGAGTTTCATTTTAATTCCATTTTTAAATTGCGTAAAAATATAAAAAAAAATGAAATGGAAGACAGATTTAAACATATTTTTATGTGTGTGTTTGTAATGACACACACACAAATAAGACGAAAAAGATGTATGAGTGGTATTCTAATTTCTAATATTTGAATTCAGTGCGTTTTAAATTGTAAAACAGTGAAATGCGATATTGGCCATAATAATTATAACATTTGAAGTGTTTACGCATCAAAACAGCGTATCAATGATACGATTTACAGCATTTCGTAATGCAGTTTTAGAGATTACAATTCACGGTAGATTTTAAACAACAAAACTCATTATTCTAGTTGCGTTTCGACACATCAATTGATCTTATTTCCCAAGTTTTAAGTGCCCTTAGTGATGCATTAACGTCCGTATTTATCAAATAGGTGGTAGGTCTACCTAATGGTAAGTGGTCAACATCTCTAATGGATAGCGTAATATCTAAGATCCCATAATATTTGGTTATGCAATGGTGGTATAAAAAATCGCTTACAAAAAGCATTATTAATATCAATTGTATATATTTCCGCTAATATATTTTGATATAGTCAAATATTATTATATGAATTAAGTCAAATATATATTTACAAAAACATTTGAACGGAACCTATGCTGTTGTTTATTTATTTAATGAGGCAATTATTATTTAAAATTTCAAAAATATGTATGGCTATGTTACTCGCTGATAATGTAGCTTTCCATTGGTGAAATTATTTTTAAAATCGGCTTAGTTGTTTAGGCGTGAAAGCGTAACAAACAAACTCACACTCGCGTTTATAAAATTAGGATTTTATTATTTTTGGGGACCAAACAGTATATTTATTCTTATTTATATAATAATAAACATAAAACGATTAAGTTACCACTTATATCTGACACTAGCTGTGCCCCGCGGTTTCACCCGCGTATAATTAATAAAAATATAATGAATAAAAATATGCCTAGAGCCTTCCTCGATAAAAGGATTATACAAAACAAAAAAGATTTTTAAATTCGAACCACTAGTTCCTGAGATTAGCCGGATCAAACAAACAAACTCTTCAGCTTTATACATTAGTACAGATAGAATAAGAGCATAACTTAAAATTATTTAAAGTCTTTAGATTAGGAAAATTAAAAAAATTTAAGATCTAAATTTTAAAACGTTCCAACACATACTTCCAAAAGCTTGCGATTAATTACATAAATATATTACTTATATATTACATAGGGAGGAATCGATAAAAACATAGTTATTATTTATCTTATCAATACATAACCTTGTATATCTATGGTTAGTTAGTTGCATATTAACCGGTGGCTCAACTTATTGTTAATCCATGCCCAAAATATTGTAACGTGCGCTTGCGCAACAAACTGACCCGCCTTGGAACCATCGCTGAGGAAGTCGGGGTGATAGTGACGTGAATTCGTTTCAATTTTAAATATCGAATTCATAATATCTTTATTAATTTAATATCTATCTATTAAAGATAGCATAATTATTTTCATGAATGGTTGAAAGATAAAAGATAGAACGGAAAGATCTGCATTCCAATGCATATAAAGCATAAACAATGTACATAATGTATATAAAATCACGTGCGTCATATACAAAGAGTTAATTTAAATACCTAACAGCTCTTCCCATATGAACACACGAACAACTTACGCGGTATTACATAACAATAAAAAAAAAACAAATCAATCAATAGAAAGATTTTATAAGTTACACAATAATTTTAAAACTTTATAAATTAACTTTAAAAAAAAAATTATACTTATTCTATTTTTAGTCTAATAAAACAGAAATAGAAAAAGATTGTTTATGATATTTAGTAAGAAGGTTGCTTTTTTATTATCTATTCAATCAATCAGCTGTTCTTACTCAATATATAAAATACGTATATTTAATTTTGTCGCACGTTCGGTCCATTTGACCCCGAATCTCTGCATTACAACATCCCAATCAACATCAACTTATTCGCATACTTTTTTAAATTATTAATAACAAATATTTTATTTACGCAATTTTCAAGGTTAATTATTTCATATATACCCTCAATACGCATTTATTTATTACATCAATAATCACATACATTTATGAAATTTTAAAAAAAAATCTACTATATTTTTAGGCCTTAAAAATTTACACCTTTTCTTATAAAAATCACATTAAATAATTTACTAAAACAAAAACTATAATTATAAAATTTTGAATTTAGAATTAAGGACTCACCTATTTAAAACTGAACTTAAAACACAACACTCACTAAACTCTTATGAACTCAAATCAACTAAATACCGTCACACTACCCAACTTCAAGTCTCCACGTCTGAACGTCGAATGATTAACACGAGACTATTGTAAGATAACTCCTATATACTGTCAGGTATAATCAGGTAACGTGACCTCCGTATATATAATTAAGTCGGTATTTCCATCCGTTTGTAACGACGTCTTTAACGAATCTTAGAATCAAATACATTTTAAAACATTTATCAACTTGCATGTTTTAAATATATTTTTTTTATTTTAAAGTGAAAACTTCTTTATCATCGTTGTGATTTGAAATTCGATGAAACGAAAAAGCGACAGTAAAAAGAGATAGACACATAAATTAATAAGATTTAACGTGGGAGAAAATGAGATAGGAAGCATTATACAGTTGAAGCCAAAATGTTTGAAGGTTTCACTTCTACCAATTGCACACATGTTTTTTTTAACCCCCCACACAAAATGAGGGATGTTATAAGTTTGACTTGTGTGTCTGTGTCTCTGTTTGTCTATGTGAGATCATAGCTCTCGAACGGATGAATTCATTTTCATTTAGTTGCTTTTGTTTGAAAGATATCTTAGTCGAGAATGTTTAAAGAAAATTGGTTCAGCGGTTTAATTCTTATGGGGGGTGGAAGAAGGGATGAATAAACGATAGTAAGCAAATATATCCGAGTGGGGTATCAAATAAAAGGGTTTGATATGTGTATTAAAAATGCCTATTTGGAGAGGGGTAGTTATCGGGTTGTTTTTAATTTATTATTTGATTTTTATTTTTATGAAATAGGCAGGTGGCGCTTTAAGAAATATCAACCATGCTGTACAGCTATTATGTGTGACTAACTTTGAATGTTACTTTGGTATATATATATGTATATGTTTATAATCAGCATTTACTTCTTATATATGTTGTGTACATGTAGTATATTAATTCATTAATTAATTTATTCTGTTTGACGGAATATTTTCTAATTGATAACACCAAAGCCTGTAACAACATATATATATATATATATATATATATATATATATATTTTAAGTTAACATTCATATTGTTATTAATAATTATTTTTAAATTGCAGAAAAGATTAATTTTATCAATGTAGGCCAACAGGGAAATTAATTAATATAAATATTTTGAATTTGTTTACTTTTATTATTAATGGATTTATCTTTGGAATGTTAATGAAAATAAAATATAAATGTTTTTATTAGGTCTTAAGGATCATATAGTCACAAAGACTATTATTATCATTGGCCTAGGCAAGAAGCCTAGCCTAGTCCTGTGACAGACCTTTCGCGGGCGATTAAATGTCTACACTTGTTATTTGCACACACAAATCACAAAGATATTTCTTCGTATTGTTTTTGAGATTTCCTTTTGAATGGGACTCAATATAAATGTTTAAATACTGTTTATATTTCCTTACAGAATAAATTTTAGTTTGTAAAATATATTATGTAATTTATTATTAAAATATACCAAAATTATACTAACATATTCTAGATTTTTAATAACCTTACATTAAAATGACCTGTCAAAAGCTTTGCTTAATATTCCAAATATACAATTTAAATCTGACCTGTCCGTGGCCCTGTTCAATTATCCGATTGTTTTACATATTTGGAATAACAGATAACCTGGATTGGTCTTTTTTTAATTTTTTTTTTCTTTTAATAGCAGTAACAGCCTGTGAATGTTCTGGGCTAAAGGCGCGATTAAACGACGCGGGCTAGCCCGATCCTACGCGAGCCGAGCCGTCCGTGGAGATGCGCTAAATACGGACGCCCAAGCATCGTGCACATTGTTGCGGCTTTTGTGACCTGGGTATTTTGGGTTCCATATGGCCGGTTCCTCTTCGTACAATTCAATGAAGAGTTGAATCTTCTCGTTGCTCCACTCCATCTCGTACAAAACCAATCCCCAATTAAAAACTTCGCTAAAAAAACAAAATAGGTCTTCCTTCGTCGCGCGCTCTGTGTCTGTGACATCTGTTTAGACGGCGCGTATTAACACAAGCCGAGCCGCAGATGGCGCGCGCGCCTTTGATCTGTGTCGAAAAAACCGACAAGTGATGGATCGTGCGAACTTTGCCGAGCCGCGCCGAGCGCAGTTGTTTACACAGCGCGTGGCGCGGCGAACCACGAGCGGAGCCAGGCTCGGCTCGCGTGTTTGCGCGCCGTTTAAACGCCGCTTAAGGCCTCTTCTCCTCTTTCGAGGAGAAGGTTTGGAGCTTATTCCACCACGCTGCTTCAATGCGGGTCGGTGGAAGACACGCGTGGCAGAATTTGAATTTGTGGCAGAAATACTGCCACATGTTTTTCACCAGTGGAAGTAATAAGTCGGGGAGTTGTCTATTAGTTTGGAATCACCAGCACAACCCAGACCCCAAGAGGCTCACGTAAGCCAGTTAAGCCTGTGATTGTGTATATTATTCATCTTGGTGGTAGAGCTTTGTGCAAGCTCATCTCGGTATGTATCACCCACTCATCAGATATTACATATACAGTATAATATGGTATTGTTGTGTTCCAGTTTGAAATGTGAGTGAGATTTTGTAATTACAGGCACAAGGGACATAACATTTTAGTTCCCAACGTTGTTGGTGTATTGGCTCTAAGTTACCACATACCATCAGGATGTCAATCTTGTGTATGTGGCGTTTGAAAATGACGGGCAATTCAACTAACAAATTGTCACTATCTTATATTATTTCGTGATGACATAAAGATATATATTAACATAATATCGGCCATGGATGGATTTGAATTGAATTGAATCGGTAAGGTATTGTAATCGTGATAGATTAGTAGAATTGTGCCCCAGACTGTTGGAGCCGCCTTATAGAATTAGAACTAATCTCCTCAAACGGAGACAAAATTCAAAATTAAAATGTATATTGAAAATCAACTAATCTATAGCCTATTCCAACCACAACAGGAATAAACGTAAATAAACATATTTGACACCAAATTAATGCGATATCATTGGTCATCGATATCAATTGACGCGATGTCATTGGTCGACATCTTGAATAATCTATGACATTCACTATGGATCCGCGAAGTTGTATTCGGAACTTTAAAAGTTAAATTAATGTGGTTATAACTAGTTAATTGGAATAGTGTTATTTTATCAATAAGGGTAAATTAATCGAGAACTGTTTACAGTGCATAATAATGCAGAACGATTTGACAATCGCATGCAATTTGTAAATCTACGGTGTGTTTACATTTATTTCTATTCCCATTGGAATAGGGTATATGTTTACGCTATGTTATGTTTATTACAACTTAAAGCGTATTTTGTTCTGAATCATAATATTGCGTATGTAATAACGTCATAATCATTAAGCGATTCGATCATTATTTAATTGAAACCATTAGGAATTTTTTTATAAAATATTTCGAAAATTCTCTGGAATTGTAGTTTATTAACGATCATTAGGAGTATTATAACAAAAGAGGTCGAATAGATTATATATAATGAAAAACATAACTAGTTTTTCCATAATCTTAATTATATATAATACTAGCTGTGACATGCGGTTTCACCCGCGTATAATTGATAAAAATATAATTAATAAGAGTCAGCCTAGAGCATTCCTCAATAAAAGGACTATACAACACAAATTTAATTTTTAAATTCGAACCAGTAGTTCCTGAGATTAGCCGGATCAAACAAACGAACTCTTCAGTATTATATATTAGTATAGATAATCAATTATGCTGTTGTGTATTTAATAATGTTACTTGAATACATAAGAGTGGGGAATATTTACTAGTGTAAAAACGTGATTTTGTTACGCCTTACAGAAAAAAAATCTAACCAAATATACGTAAAGGTAAATATTATTCTAGAAAGTTCTGTTCTTAGAAGGTTTAGGTATATAAACCATTTAAACCATTTATTTTGCTACACACATACATTACATAGATTATACAGAAGAAAATAATTAAATTTAAAGAATACAGTGTAGGTAGCAAGGGGTTCATCTCAGTATAAGCTGTGCTAATGCATAGCACTGATTTTCAGATGGCCCCTGACTATTGGGTAAACATAAACAAATGCGCGCACACGAAAATAAATAAATGAAATTATAAGAACAAAAAACTAAAACTAGAAAGCCCTTATCCTTGAGAAAAAAAACATATTACACAAAAAGAAAAACATCACAAGGAACTTAGACATAAGATAGCCAGACAGACAGACAGACTTAGACATAAGACATTTAAAATGAATATGATAAATACTAAGTCTATGAGGTAGTATGACTGACACTATATTTGGAGGTTGTTACTCTGACTTTTGTTTATTTAAAAATAATACCGTCAAATGGTTTTTCCAAGTCACCTGGGACGTACTATTACGCAGAGGAGGGGGTAATATAATAATATTAAAACATACTGTTTTAACTTGATTATATAATACAGAACATATAAATGCATGTGATTATTACAAGTATTTTTTTCTAAAAATTTCGAAAATAGTTAAAAAGAGTACTATTTCTTGCCGGGTAATAACGGTAGTAATCTTACATTCCAATTATATATATATATATATATATATTAATATATATATAGTAATATATATATATTAATATGTTCTAACCCACAATATCCGGTTAAATGTCTACTTGTCATAATCTCCCAACTCCTCAAAAATATTCTTTAACCTAGTATGATTGCCATATGCCTAGATACTTGCCATTCAAGCCGCAGGTCTTGGGTTCGATTCCCACCCTGGACAGACATTTGTGTGCATGAACATGTCAGTTTGTCTTGAGTCTGGGTGTAATTATCTATATAAGTATGTATGAATGAACGAAAAAAAGTATTATAATGTAAGTATATCAGTTGTCTGGTTTCCATAGTACGACCTCTGCTGAGTTTGGGAACAGATGGCCCTGTGTGAATAATATCATGACGTGTACAAGTACATGACGAAATATATGAGTTGTGTCAGTATTCTTTACATTCCTTATATCATCTTGCGTATAGCAATTAAAATTGACTTTGGCTTTGACTTTGAAATGCTTTACATTTTATTCTCGGTTTACAAAATACATCATTTTTTGTGTTGGCGTATTGATTTAGGCAAATGTTCTGCCAATGTCACGCATAATGGAATATAAAAGCTGATCGGAATCAACATTTAAATATTTATATTATATTTTTTTAAGTATAGGTAAGCGGACCCCCACCGACCTTCTAGGCAATGCTGCAAATGCAAGTAAGACTTGTTAAGCATCATACATCGCCATTGCCCCACCAACCTTGGGAACTAAGATGTTATGTCTCTTGTGCCTGTAAATACACTGACTCACTTTCACTTCAAACCGGAACACAACAATGCCAAGTACTGCTGTTTTGCGGTAGAATATGTAATGTGTGGATACATGCCCAGACGATCTAGCACAAAACCCTACCACCACTATACTATATCTATATCTACACTAATATATAAAGCTGAAGAGTTTGTTTGTTTGATCCGGCTAATCTCAGGAACTACTGGTTCGAATTTAAAAAATATTATTGTGTTGTGTAGTGCTTTTATCGAGGAAGGCTCTAGGTTTATTTTTATTTATTTTATACGCGGTTGAAACCGCGGGGCAACGCTAGTATAATATATAAAATAAATAAGTATGTAAAGCCGTTGGTCCTGCGCCCGAACTCTTTCCGGTCGTGTCGGATTGTCGTCCCATCGGATAATGAGAGCTAGGGAATAAAGAGTGCACCTGTGTTTGCCCACACACTTGTGCACTATAATATATCCTGCGCAGTTGGCTAATCTTTCTTGAGATTGATCGCCGTGACCGAAATCAGTCTTGAAGACATTATTAATTGTAACGGATCCATAAGTGAAGGATAAATGTGTACATTAATGTTTGTTAAATAAATAAAATAAATCAAATGAAATTTTATCATATTTATATAAACCTGTGCTCAATCGGGCAAGTCCTCGAGGTCATTAGAAGCCTCAATGGTGGTACCATTAGCACGTAAACCAATTAGCCTAGCTCAGTTCCGAATCGGTTGCGAAGGTTAAGACTGTGCGTGGACTTATTAATTAACTTTAGGATATTATATACTTATCTCTTTCTTTCATCTTTAATTTCACATTCGAAAGAAAAAGATATCGCGTTGTCTAAATAATGTATCTATCATGTTTGGATATCTTAATTGATGTAATATTGGTGGCTTGCTCATTACAGATCATAAAAAAGAGTATCACGTTTTTTTTTTAATTTGTAACAGTACAGAAAATTCTAATAATTAATCAACGCCATCTATTGTCAAAAAGTTATAAGCATGTTTTATTAATGAAAAATAAAAATTTTAACAAAACAAAAACCGACTTCATAGGAAAAACAAATTAATATGCACTAAAAAGTAAAAAAATAATAACGTATTCTTCTATAATTTGATAATTAACTTACTATTTTCTACTCATCAATATGTAGGTACGAATGTGTTGAGTGGTTGATAATGTATTTACAATTATTGTTATTTTTGGAGTCGATGTCAGCCAAGGTGGGTTTATAACTACATATGTACATAGTTAGTTATAGGTGAGATGTGCTTGTGTCACACGCGCAACTTTACGAGGCGAATAAAAGTCAATTTGTAATTTTTCCCTCGGAGATATCCACGCAGGCTCGCATGAGCCCCGGGGTAACTGGTCGGGGCGATGGCCCCCTACAGTGGTGGCAACGCCGTCTGCAACTACAGATGGGTCACTGGGTGGACTCTTGTCCGTGGTGTCTTATCTGGGTGGAGTACACGCCGCAGAGCGATCAAGCCTCAGCGATCGGCGAGCTGCGGCGGAGTGCGTAAGTCCGTGTATTGGCTTCGTCCGTTGCTCAGCGAGGTCGAGCTCGCCGGTGATGCCGGCGAGCGCCCGTCAGCCTGCGACGAAGAAGCGGTCATTGCTGGGTAAGGTCACGTGGTAGTCCTCTTGGGTCCTCTTGGGTCTTTTATTTATTTTTCGATTTTTAGTGAATCTAAAGTACACTCACTAATTTGTAGAATATGGGTAGACCTACTAAACGTGCAGCTCATATGAGACAGCGCCGTTTATATTATTATTTAAATATATTAATCTAAAACAGTGAAACGTAAAGAAAAATGCATTTTGGTACTTAATTAATAAATATATATTAGTTAATATTGTTAAAAGTATGAATATAAATTAATATGTTTTGATTAAATAGATTTAGTTGGTGGGGTGTTGGGCAGCCATAACATAATCAAATAATTATTTCTAGTAATAATTAAATAAACTGTATGTTTATAGATGTTGTGTTATACCATTCTTCACCATAAAATATGACGGAATGTCTGTATATTAAAAAAAAGGGGAAGTATCTATATTATCCTAACTAATATTATAAATGCGAAAGTAAGTTTTTTTGTGACGCTTTCACGCCTAAACCACTAAGCCGATTTAAAAAATTCTTTCAACAATGGAAAGCAACATTATCAGGGAGTAACATAGGCTACATTTTGTCCCCATATTCCCACGGGAACGGGAACTACATGGGTGAAACCGCGGGAAAAACACTAGTAATCAATATATAAATATACATAAATATAACATGTATATAAGAGTACTTATACGATTCTTGAAAATTATATATATATTGTTAGAATCGAACCTACTTGGTTGAGTTGCATTTTGCAAACGTCACACGCCACTATAAAAAAACGGCCGAGTTTGATGGCTGTCACATTGGCTGATGTGACTAGATGGCGAGAGATTCTGGTTTGTGACTGTTGCAATCTGCAGTAAGCGCTATTATTTTCATTTTCATTTGTAGAATGGAGTATTGATAACTTCATTAGATTGAATAGAATTATTGTAATTTAAAGTAAATTTATGTTCATCCTGACATCTGTCTTTTTAAAATATAAAATTCCACTTTTGACGTTAAAATCAGAAGTGGGATTCGCCTGTGCTCACAAATAGATTTATTAGTTTTATTTTATTCGATTTTATTTTTGTATCTTAGCTCCATTTTACAAATCATTTGTTTTTCAACATTTAATTTGTTGTTCAAAGTTTTTTTTTTTTTTCGCGGTCTATTTCCATCTTGTAAATCATTTTTTTTATTTGATTATTTTATTTGTTGTTCAAAATGCCACGACCATCACGGTTCCGTGAAAAGTCTTTTGATTCGCCTCGTCGGAAGGCGAAGTATAGTAGATTGCAGCAACACAACCACAGGTCTCGTTCGCGATCTCGTGAGGATATTATTAATGATCGCTCTTGGTCAAACTTCATAAAATAATTCAAGTCCCTCTGCCCGCAAAAGACGGATTACGCCGAAATACTTCGTGAGGTGCGGGCAGCGGCGACTAATGCTAACCTTTCCATAGATAACTTGGTCTCCTTTTTGGCAACATATGCGAAGCCTGCTCGTTTCAAAAATGATTCCCGAACGCCGAGGCAACGAGGGAGCTTGGCAGGAATCGTGCGAGATGTCTGCTAAAGCAGGATCAAGACCAACAAGACGCCCGTGTCAATCGTCAGCGACACCCTCCCAAAGTTTTCTAAGTGGATGACCGAGCTTTTGTGATAAATTATTTTCAGTCTACGGGAAGCTTGATGCGGGTATGAGTGGCCCGTATCGTGTGATGAAAGTATTGCCCAACGACCGCTACGAGCTGAAATTGCTCACCGGTGCTCGTGGAAAGACCACGCAGGCGGCAGCGCAATTTATGGTCCCATGGAAGGGAGAGTGGTGTCCTGAAAGTGCTTTGCATTTTTTTCAGAGTAAAGTTTGTGAATTAATTTGTTTCTTTTGTATGTTACAGTTCCGTGGCTACTGATTATGTATGCCTGTGCGCAAGGTGAAATAGCGAGCCACGCGTTTCAAGTGCACGTTGTGCGCTCTGTCACATATCTGTGCCCGAGCTGGAGATGTTGGGTTTGATTGGTCGACCGCATTGAGTCCTCAGGCATGTGGGTGGTTAACTTAGGTTCCCCCTTAAAGATGTCTTTGGCACTCGTGGTGATCAATCGAGCCTGGCTCTCACACGGCTGGGCGTTGGACAGCGATGCTGGGTCATGAACATCGAGTGGGCAAACAGCTCGGCTGCAGCAGTTTTTGTGTTCATACGTATGTTGACGGACGTGCGGTGCACTCCTAGTTCTTGGGTCATGTGAGCTGGTCTTAAGGTATGTGGGTGTCGGGCGAACGCCCTCCCCTTGAAGATACCTTCCGCACTGGCGGCGCAGTCTAGGAGTGTACCCGCTGGCGAGGTCCCGTGTTGATCGTGCTTCCACTAAATGTCAATGTTGTGGTACCAAACGCATCGGGCATTAACTTGCCTGTATGCCGTGATACTCGAGTGGGGGGATAGTTTGTAATTATCTTGTGCACAAGTAGGTAAAGTCAGTATGTATGAGATGCGTGTATTGACAATGAGAGTGGCGAATGTTTGTTACTGACTCATTGTAGGTCCTGCTGAAGATATTGAGGAGTACACCGAGGACGGCGCACGGTCAGGAGAAGCCGTGTTAGAATCGAACCTACTTGGTTGAGTTGCATTTTGCAAACGTCACACGCCACTATAAAAAAACGGCCGAGTTTGATGGCTGTCACATTGGCTGATGTGACTAGATGGCGAGAGATTCTGGTTTGTGACTGTTGCAATCTGCAGTAAGCGCTATTATTTTCATTTTCATTTGTAGAATGGAGTATTGATAACTTCATTAGATTGAATAGAATTATTGTAATTTAAAGTAAATTTATGTTCATCCTGACATCTGTCTTTTTAAAATATAAAATTCCACTTTTGACGTTAAAAATATATATATAATTTTCAAAATTGGTCTCAACTTTTAGAAGATGTTCAAATATGTTTCAATTACAAACATATTATACATATATACTAATGCTTACATGCATAACTCATATTATAAAGAGGAAAGATTTGATTTTTGTTTGATTTTTTATTACGAATTAAAGCAAAAACTACTCGACCGATTTTAAAAATTTCCGATTTCACCATTAGAAAGCTATGTCTTTACCGAGTAACATAGGCTATATTATATTTTTAAAATCTTATAAATCTCTACTTAAAATGGAGCAATGTAACCCAACGTATCAAACTGTTGCCTATAAAAGTTATTATTTCGCGTTCGCTGCGAAAACTATTGACGGTATATAAAGAAGTGTTTTATACAATAGTACTACAATTACTTGATCATAACGACGTTATGGTAGGTGAATGAAAAATCTAGATAGCCTATAAAAGATTCGGCCGTGTATCGTTAGATTGCTACTAAGAATTGAAGATTTCCGTTACTTTGTCATGGATCCTATAATCAGAATCTAACCAAACTATCATCAAAGTTCAAACAACCACTGAAGTATACTCTTTCTAATAAAAAAAAAATCATCGAAATCGGTTGGCGTGATATTGAGTTATTCGTCCATTTGTCGCGCACATACCTCATGCAAATTTACGACTTATATGGTTTTCTCATGGATTCCACTGTCAAAACTGGACCAAAAAAAAATGGGACCAATGGGAAAGCACTAGCTTTCAAATAAAAAAAAAATCATCGAAATCGATTCATCCAGTCGAAAGTTATGAGGTAACAACACCAAAAAAAAAACATACAGACGAATTGATAACCTCCTTTTGTTTGAAGTCGGTTAAAAAGGTTTTACTCTCAACAAAGCCGAAACATAACATTACTAAGTATTGCTTGAAACCTTATAAATTCAATATCTCTGTCAAATAACTACATTAAATATTCCTAAGAAGTAAAATTTATATTGAATTAAGATTAATTGCATTTTACTCGTAAAAATCCATATTCATTTCATTTATGAGACACACTCGTTTCGCTGGCCATCAGTTACTTGTTTTGTGATTCTAAATTAATTTCACAAGAATTATCTATACAAATAAATAAAATTAAAGTGTCCGTCTGTAGTTTCGAAATGATTGACTCTTTTAAAGCTAATATGCTTATTTGCTTATTAATTACTAAAACTAAAATAATATTTTTTTTAATTTTGTGTTCTGTTTTGTCTGTTTGTCCGTGATAATCTTTGAAACGGTAAAAATACAAACTGAAGTAACAGAATTATTGTAAATGTATTTTAAGGTTCCCTTTAATCTTTTAATAGAATTATATTCATAAATGTACAATTTATTAAATTAATAATCTATACTAATATATAAAGCTGAAGAGTTTGTTTGTTTGAACTACTGGTTCGAATTTAAAAAATGTTTTGTGTTATATAGTCCTTTTATCGAGGAAGGTTCTAGGCTGATTTTTATTCATTATATTTTTATTAATTAATCGCGGGTGTAACCACGGGACACAGCTAGACGCTAGTTAATTATAAAAACAGAGAAGGCTACATGACAATTTTTGCTTAGAAAATATATTCGTCAATATATACCAAAAGTTTAAATATGTATATTTTAAAAATTTAAGTCATTTGTCAAACAGCAATAGGCCACCTGCCTATTAGTATTCTATTTTCTAGATTGAACGGTGACTTACTTAATAAATAAATATATCATATTAATATACAGGGTTAATTTAAATGACCCAGCAACCTCGCAGGACTAGATAGCTAACATCATAAGAAACAACTTTTGTTCTACGACTTAGGACATAACTCATTACATGAAAAAAAAAAATGATTTTGCACGTTTTTGTCGTACTTTCGTGACATTTGTAAATTGTAGGTCTATATTTCATTCATACACGACAGGACGACGCGAGGCGCGACGCGTCGATCTTTGCGATGAACAAAAACAGGTGCACTTTCTACTCCCTAGCTCTCATATTCTGATGGGATGGCAATCCGACACGACCGGATAGAGTTCAGGCGCATTACCAACGGCTTTACAAGCTTACCGATGCACGGGAGTGTACACACTTCCAACTTCCAGACTCCGAGCTGCTACAACAACGATACAGATGATAAGAATATTTGATGGGTAACCAAATCAGACAAAAAGGGACCTACCAAGTAAGATTAACAGAATCATTCAATAACCTTATGACAGCGAATGTATTACTTTCTCTCTTTATTTCCATTGTACTCTTCTAATTATTAGGTACACCAGCGCCATCTATATGTAACGTTCTTTGCGTGATTCGTCTATGACTTATGAAATACCTATAATTTGAATAAATTTACATACATTTATATAAACATGTTATATACTTAACTATGTCTAAGCCTCTAGTTATTTTCGCAATAAAAGTGCCCGAAGTCTTTTACTCTGTCTGACCTTGCCATTATTTATTATGTTGCATAATATATACATATATATAAGGATATATATCTATATATTTATATACGCGAAATACCACTCAAGGAATCTCTTAAACTTGATATTTGTCACAGTTACTTCCAAGACGCAAAATTTGAGTGAGCTAATTGCTCAAGAACGGATTTTCCGCAAATTTTATCCACACATTTTTAGGGTTCCGTAACCAAATGGTAAAACGGAACCCTATTATTAAGAATCCGCTGTCCGTCCGTCTGTCCGTCTGTCTGGCTGTATTTCATTAACCGTGATAGTTAGACAGTTGACATTTTCACAGATGATGTATTTCTGTTGCCGTTATAGCGGCAACAGAAATACATCATATATATCATCATAGAAACAAATACTAAAAACAGAATACAATAAATATTTAAATGGGGCACAAATTAAGCACATGAAATTGTGGTGCTTGCCATGCTTGAACCCACAATCATAGGTTAAGATTCACGCGTTCTTAAAACTGGACCATCTCGGCTTTTTAGGGCCAGGGACCGAATTCTACTAAGCTATAACGATTACGATTATTTCCCGATTTGATTCCGATCCGACTTAATAATAATAAATAAATAAATATCCTAGGACATTATTCACACACGGCCATCTGATCCCAAACTAAGCAGAGCTCGTACTATGGAAACCAGACAACTGATATACTACATAAACTACTTTTTTTTTTTGTAAATACATACTTATATAGATAATTATACTTCGACTTACAAGTACATTTGATTGTAATTACAGGCATAAGGGACATAACATCTTAGTTCCCAATGTTGGTGGCGCATTGGTGATGTAAGCGATGTTTAACATTTCTTACAATGCCATTGTCTATGGGGGTTGGTGACCACTTACCATCAGGTGGCCCATATGCTCGTCCGCCTTCCTATAAAATAAAAAAAATGAAAAAAAAAGAGTGTGTGTACTTATGTACACGCGTTAGAGGTTATACTTCTTTGGCGTATGGAAAAAAAAATAACTAAAATGCAGTAGTGATTAACGATAAATATTAAAATTGATAAAAAAGATTTTATTTAAATAAAAAAGGTTTTATTAACGTAATAAAAATACTAGAATAAACAACTTGAACATAGTTATCGATTTTCATGCCACCTAGAACTAACTTCACGATGTAGAATTCAGGTGTCGGTGTGCGCGCGCATCGTAAAAATTCACTCTCATCAGTTTTCTCCATCGCGCCAAAAGAAGTATAACTTCAAAAACTTGGACTGTTCTATATTTATTCGTATCGGAACCGAACCGATATGATGATAACATATACCGTTATGTCAAAACCAAACATAATTGTTAACTATTATACCAATAAACGATAATTAAACTAAAAAAATTGGATAACGGATAAATAGCAACGATTACGCCTTGATTTGATTGTCATATAGTGACAATTTAATAGTAAGATTGGCCAGGTTTGTTAATCTATTCAAATACTGACTGACTGTCCTGAGAACTACTCATAATAGTATTTGAGTCGTTAAGAAGTTTTATATGTTAATAAATAAATAATAAATATTGTTAGACTGCCTCGTTGGTCTAGCGGCTTGGTATAAGGCCGCAGACTCGGTGGTCCTGGGTTCAATTCCCAGCTCGGGCCAATAAATAGTTATTGGGTTTTTCTGTCAGAAAATTCTCAGTAGCAGCCCGGAGTCTGGAAGTTGGAAGTGTGTATACTCCCGTGCCTCGGAAAGCACGTTAAGCCGTTGGTCCTGCGCCTGAACTCTTTCCGGTCGTGTCGGATTGCCGTCCCATCGGATTATGAGAGCTAAGGAAAAGAGAGTGCACCTGTGTTTGCGCACACACTTGTGCACTATAATATCTCCTGCGCAGTTGGCTAATCTCTTTTGAGATTGGCCACCGTGGCCGAAATCGGTCTGGATGACCTTATTGTTAGACTAGCTGTTACCCGCGACTTTGTCGTGTTCGCAGAGCTTATGATAACGCGTAACTGCTCCACAGTTTTACACTATAGCAGTTATTATCGTTCACTAATCAATTCTTGTTTATGATATAATATGATGCTTAAATAAATTATGATGATAATGAACTTAATAATTCTGTATTCCGCGTAAAGAAATACCTTTGCCAATTTTAATGAAATTCTTCTATTTCATGAATCGATTTGTTTTTTTTTTTTAAATAAAAGTAGCCTAAGTATCTTCTTATTACATCAGCTATCTGCCAGTGGAAGTCCCGTCAAATTCGGTTCTACCGTTTCAGAGATTAGCCGGAACAAACAGACAGACAGACAAACATTGTAATAAATGTTGTTTTGGTACACCCATATGCATTTAGTTAAAGAGGTTATTTTAATATTACAAACAGACACTCCAATTTTATTTATATATGTATAGATATAGTTTCGTAATTAATCATTGTTTGGTAATTACTTGCGACAAATTGATTTCAATTGAATTAAAAAGCAATACGCATGTCACATCGTCCTAGAGAATCTATTTTTGGAAACTGTGCCAATTAATTATTTACGGCCGAATACTGAAACGTCACTTAAATAATAAATGCAACTTAATTATATGAGATGCCATTAATTTCAAATTTCGCATACTAATTTAGGAGATTCTCAATATTGAGTAGCGTTTAACTTTGAGGGACGTTTCAGTATTCGGCCGTTAGTCACATGAACTTCACCTAAAATATTAAGTGGAACTTAATTATTTGAGACGCCGTTAATTTTAACATTTCGCATACTACATTCGAAACACATGTGCACTATCTATTCCCTAACTCTCATAACCCGAAAGGACGGCAATCCGACACGACTGGTAAGAGTTCAGGCTCAGGCTTAACGTGCTTTCCGAGGCACGGGATTGTATACACATCCAACTTGCAGACCCCGGGATGTTACTGAGAATTTTCGACGGAAAATATAATTATAATTTTATTGGCCTGACCTGGGATTTGAACCCAAGACCACCGTGTCTACAGCCATACATGTAGCCACTAGACCAACGAGGCTGTCAATATACCCGTACATAGTTAATATAGATGCATATGTACAGACAAATAGAGAACCTCTTTTTGAAAGTCTGTTGATAAACACCGGATGTCAGGTCAAGTTGTCGTTAGAATTACATAAACTAGCGCTGCTAATTCTTGTATCTTTAATGGGCTTGAACTAAGTACTGAGTCTAATATTTAAAGTGCTAGGCGTATATTTTTAAATAATTGACCAAGTATTAGGTCACTACTAGTTTTGCTCCGCGGTTTCACCGACCTAGTTCCGGTTCGCGAGGGATTACGGGGACAAAATGTATGGCTATGTTACTCGCTGATAATGTAGCTTTCCATTGGTGAAAGAATTTTTAAAATCGACTTTGTGGTTTAGGTGTGAATACGTAACAAACAAACTCACGTTTGCATTTACAATATTTATGTGTTAAATATTTATTTATATTTTTTTTGGAATTTTCATTGGATTGCTATACAAGTCCGGGTTCAAAGATTGGATCAAAATTTTGAACATTCAATTCAAATAAACAGACTTAATTTTATGTTGTGCATAAATAAATAACCATGAATTATTTATTTATTTATTTTTAGAGCATATGGGCCACCTGATGGTAAATGGTCACCGACGCCCATAGACATTGACATGGTTTACATCTCTTACATCTCCAATACGCCACGAACCTTGGGAACTAAGATGTTATGTTCCTTGTGCCTGTAATTACACTCGCTTACTCACCCTTCAAACCGGAACACAACAATAGCAAGTACTGCTGTTTTGCGGTAGAATATCTGATGAGTGGGTGGTACCTACCCAGACGAGTTTGCACAAAGCTCTACCACCGAGAAAAAGGTCAACTGTCCTACGTCTAGTCTATAAACAATTACTAATTTAAGTATTTACATTATATAATAGTTTTTGAATGTATAAACCGATAAATTATTTAAAAAAAAATGGTTGTCTGTAAAGTCGGTTTACGGACGATAGTTTAACGTGACAACGTCATAACAAAACATTGATGAAATGACTGCAATCGAGTGAAAGAGAGATAGATGCGGCGCAAGCGTACGATCAGCGTAACGGGACAATTTTTCGTGCATGCAGCCAGCGTTCATCGATTTATTAGGCGTTGTCACGTCAAAAAATACAAATTTTAGTACCTTTCCAGCTATAGTTGTAATTGTAATTTTACTGTTGCAATTGAAATCCAAACGAAAATTCGAATGACAAAAATTTAAATTAATTAATTGCGAAACGCCACTAATTAATATTCCGTTTTTGACGTAATCAATTGGTTTTGACCTGATTAGGAGTGATCTTAATTTTATAGTGTGATATGATTGATAACTGAAAAGCGGTGACACGTAGATGTCTCGAACGATAGCGATCATGGCGGCCATTTTAAATAATAAATATCCTTGGACATTATTCACACACGGCCATCTGATCCCGAACTAAGCAGCGCTCGTACTATGGAAAGCAGACAACTGATATACTACATATACTACTTTTTTTCTGTAAATACAAACTTATATAGATAATTACACCCAGACTCAGGATAAACAGACATGTTCATGCACACAAATGTTATGTCCTGGGCGGGAATCGAACCCACGACCTACGGCGTGTAAGGCAGTGTCTTACCAACCACGCCAACCGGCTCGTCGATAGAGTAGCCATCGCGGGACTTAAGTTCGCAGACTCATTTTATATTGCTATAAATACTGTTGATAATATAGTTTGTTTCATGAAAATGCATAATTATTTACATTTGGCCTTAAATAAATTCAAATCAATATTGAAAAATAGTTAGGTACTGTACAAATTGTGACCTCGTGGCTGCATTTTAGGGCATAGGAAGGCGGATGAGCATATGGGCCACCTCATGGTAAGTGGTCACCAACGCCCATAGACAATGGCATTGTAAGAGATGTTGACCATGGCTTACATCGCCAATGAGCCACCAACCTTGGGAATTGAGATGTTATGTCCCCGGTGCCTGTAATTGCACTGGCTCACTCACCCTTCTAACCGGAACACAACAATACCAAGTACCTAATGCTGCTTTGCGGTAGAATATCTGATGAGTGGGTGGTACCTACCCAGGCAAGCTTGCGCAAAGCTCTACTGCCTAGTAAATTATCTATATAAGTATGTAATTACAGAAGAAAAATTATATATGTAAGTATATCAGTGGTTTGGTTTCCATAGTACGAGCTCTGCTTAGTTGTGGATCAGGTGATCTTGTGTGAATAATGTCCCAGGATATTATTATTATTTCTAACTACACCATTATATAAAGCTGAAGAGTTCGTTTATTTGATCCGGCTAATCTCAGGATCTACTGGTTCGAATTTCATTATCATTTTTGTGTTGTATAGTCCTTTTATCGAGGAAGGCTCTAGGCCTATTTTTATTTATTAAGTTTTTATTAATTATACGAGGGTGAAACCGCGGGGCACAGCTACTTCATTATAAGATTCATTCATATATGCTATAATCTATTCCCGTCTATTCTACTTACTTTGGTGTAGATTCATTGGTGTAGATTTTGTTCCATGTATAATACAATTTGTTTTATACAGTTGTGTTAAGTATATCGAGAAGCTTGATAAATAAACAAACATACGCATTATAATATTAGTTCAATAGACTTAATCTATAATATATGGGATGAAAATCAATTATTTTTCATGTTAATAATAATAAATACCTTGTTTATTGCAAATATTAATCGAATTATTAACTAGAACTCATACAACCTGATTTAACAAATTTGTTTGCATATTTGTTTCTGGTAAAAGATTGATATGTTTAAGATCACCATTGTATCAAAATCGTGACCTGATTAAGTCTGCACATGTCACATTGCAAAACAATAATGAAAGTTGCGTAAAAACCTACACGCCTTGCACAATTTTTAAAGCAATTAATTTAGATAGTTCGCTATTCGATTATAGATGTCACTAGCGGGCAGTTCCTTGTTTAATTAATTGACGATAGATGGCGGTACTGAATCGCATCATGTTGAATGAAACTTATTTCTTTTTTCAAACGGTAATTAATTGTACGCAGGCAATGGTTTTTTTTGGAAGTGACGGCGGACGAGCATTTGGGCCACCTGATGGTGTGTGGTCACCAAGTAAGAAATGTTAACCATCGCTTACATCGCCAATGCGCCACCAACCTTGGGAACTAAGATGTTATGTCCCTTGTGCCTGTAATTACACTGGCTCACTCACCCTTCAAACCGGAACACAGCAATACAAAGTAGTGCTGTTTTGTGGCAGAATATCTGATGAGTGGGTGGTACCTACCCAGACGAGCTTGCACAAAGCTCTACCACCAAGTAATAAAGTTATTGTCACCTTTAATCACTGGTACTTCGCATTTCAAACATCTTAGATTGATGGTTATTTCTATTTAACGATAGATGTCTCTGTTTTGCATTACAAAGACAATAGCGCTACTTGATTGACAGTAACAGGCGTTTACTTCCCAGGAATTTCTTAGGTTAATTAATGTCTGATTTTAACCTAAAGGCCCTGTTCTGACGTTCTTACAAACACTGTGTTACTATTAAGAATTTCATGAGAGAAAGCCCCTAATAATTATTCTACTGGTATTCCAATTTAATAAATAAAGATGGCGGTTTGTAACTGTAATTTTATTTTATATTATTTTACCAGTATAATTTTAAATAGCAAAATTGTATTAGTGTGTTATGAACAGCAAATATTATTAATATCTAAATAAATACATTTTTCTTGTAGCGACATCTCTTGGTTAAGTTTGAAAACACGACTTTCATTTCATTTTAAGATACCTCACGTTGTCGTAGTTTTTCAAGTACACAATAGATGGCGTTTTTGAGTAAAATAATTCTATATAATTGAAAATCTTGTATTATTTTATTTTTTACCCGAAATTTTCATAGAGCGTGTTGTAAACAAACACTGACATATTATTATTATATGAGATTTTATATCATCATTCGGTTGCCACGACCCATGTAAGTATCTTATGTTATGCTAATATGGGATTATTTGAAATGTGTACCGTACCTCGACAGTGTAGTGTAGGGAACGAGACACCATTATCTTACTTCCCGGCTGAAATATAAATTTAAGAAAAAATGGTTGTCTGTAAAGTCGGCTTACTGACGATTGTTTAACGTGACAACGTCATAACAAAACATTGATGAAATGATTGCAATCGATTGAAAGAGAGATAGATGCGGCGCAAGCGTACAATCAGCGCAACGGGACAATGAGCGTAACGGGACAATGAGCGCAACGGGACAATGAGCGTAACGGGACAATTTTTCGTGCACGCAGCCAGGGTTCATCGGTTTATCGTTGTCATGTCAAAAATATATTTTCTTGCAGGCCTTTTGCTCGTAAATTGAGACAAGGTACGGATAAATACGTTTTATGAAAATACCCATAGTCAGTAGTTGCAAAGCTAAGACACCCATACGAATTCATACGCCTGCTTATTTAATATAATTATTATTAATGTCACAGATCATAATTATAATTACTACACTAGTGTTGTAGTTGATCCACGATGAAAGCGTCATCATTTTTTGACGTGACAACGTCTAATAAATCGATGAACGCTGGCCGCATGCACGAAAAAGGATGACTTATTGTCCCGTTAGGATGATTGTACGCTTGCGCCGCATCTATCTGTTATGACGTTGTCACGTTTAACTATCGTCCGTAAACCGACTTATCAGACAACCATTTTTTGGTGGTTGTTTATTTGTACCTAACTTCAGACGCGCCAGGGACAGCGGGGGGCACGTGGTCCAATTTCGAACACTGTGAATTCTTAGGCAATCGGAAAAAGCTGGCAATATATATTTTTTTTAATGGGCTTTCCGCAAAGATGAGTGCAATCAGTATAGTTCTTCATTTAGCTTGGTGGTAGGGCTTTGACGAGACCATCTGGGTAGGTACCACCCGCTCATCAGATATTCTACCACCAAATAACATAAGTATTGTCGTGTAATGGTTTGAAGGGTGAGTGAGCCATTGTAAGCACAGGTACATCACAAATCTTAGTTCCCAAGGTTTGTGACGCGTTGACCATAGATTATCACTACATATTATAAAACAAAGTCCGACGCGTTTCCTGTCTGTCTGTATGAACGCGATAAACTAAAAAACTACTGAACGGATTTTCATACGGTTTTCACCAATGGATAAAGTGATTCAATAGGAAGGTTTACGTGCATAATTCTTTAAATTTGTTAAAATATAACGATAATTGTTGAAGAAGTCGGAAAAAAATGAGCCGATAGGGAGAGCTTTCAACGAAAACGCTGTAAAATCCTTTTGAATGTTCAACTGTCGCCTACTGTGGCTAAAAGCTGATACATTACTACGACAGTTTTGACGTGACAACTTCTAATAAATCGATCAACGCTGGCTGCATGCACGAAAAAGGATGACTCATTGTCCCGTTACGCTGATTGTACGCTTGCGCCGCTTTTCATTGCTTATTACAACAACAATTTCGGCAATAAAGGTAAATTATTTTTGCATTTCAAAAATCTGATTACTAGTATAATTTTAAGTATTTTTTCTTTTATTATTAAAAAAAGTAGTAGGTATAATAAATAATAGGTTATGTTACAATTGACTAAAAAATTATGGTGATAATGATAATTCAATAAAAATGATTCAATTTTATTCATAAAAGTATACAGTCATTTCATCAATGTTTTGTTATGACGTTGTCACGTTAAACTATCGTCCGTAAACCGACTTTACAGACAACCATTTTTTATTGGAATATTTACTTTGCTACTTGGGCGAAGCCGGGGCGGGTCGCTAGTACACTATATACTAATACGTTGACAATGACATTTGCCCATCTGTCAATCTAATACAATTAAAAAAATATTTTGTACGTTAATCGCTGTTTGATGAACTTAAGATGTAGGTGGGATGGGAAGATCAACAGTATAATACAGAAGTAATAATAAGCGAACAGATCTTAGGTAGATATTTTAATTAATTAATTATTACATAATCATTATACATATATACAAAACTAATTAATTTAATTGGAATAAAACGACGACATCTAGTGACAAAAAGTGAAACTATTAATACAAAAAATTATGTCGAATTTCAAAATATCGATTTATTAATGTTTTTTTGTAATAATATGATAAGATGGCGGTGCGATGGCACGAATAACATCTGACGTAATAACCCACATACGCGTTCATAACCGCAAAACTTGTTTATATAGTGATGTGACAAAGTATCGATAATAATAAAAAAAAATCGTTAATATGGACTCTAGCCACTATAACGTTGGATTCTTAACTAATGATGTAAGCCGACCTGGGTTTGGGATCACTGAATACTCTACCAGTAGGTGATCCTAATAATAAATAAAATTATATTTTTGTGCACATGCATAAATAAAGTAGTAGGTATATATTATCAATTAAAAGAGTAGAGAGAATTAAGAGAGTAGAGAGAAAAGAGTATTGTTAAATAATATATAACAATATTATATTATCGACAAAAACGTAGTTCGAGTATAAAATATTTAGAACGGAAAACAACTCGATACCACGGTCACATCACTAGCGCAATGAAGCACGTCGACTTTCACTGCCCTAGCACGCTTCCTACTTAGCTAAACATTGCTATACTGCGTTCCACGCACCTTACAATCTTAACCAAATTTTTAAATATGCTTGTCACTTAAGTTACATAATCAAATATATAAGTTGGAACCGGTTATCTTTATATATCTTATTTATATAAGGAGAAATCTGTTACTATTCATGAGAAATTTTATTCTTTTAGTCAAAATTCAAAAATCTTTATTCAATATTCAAGTGTTACACTTACTTATTGATTGTCATAAATCTACCACCGGTTCGGAAATAAACACCTCAGACCTCAGAAGAACCGGCGAAAGAAACTCAGCGGGTTTTTTTATATATCTCACCTTTACAATACGAGATTTTTTTACAATAACAGTTTTTTTTTTATTTGAAAAACCTGGAGGCGATCGTTGCATTCCCAAGGTGTGCAATCATCTAAAAAGTCATTGATTGTGTAATATCCTTTTGCACACAAGCGTTCCTTAACAATCCTTTTAAATTTCACAATTGAATATTTTTGAACGCTTTCTGGGATCATAGCGGGTATCAGCTAGTTAGTAAATAAAAATGTCATTCTTTTTCACTCGGACACATTCTACTTGGTGGTATAGCTTTGTGCAAGCTCGTCTGGGTAGGTACCACCCACTCATCAGATATTCTACCGCAAAACAGCAGTACTGGGTACTGTTGTGTTCCGGTGAGTGAGCCAGTGTAATTACAGGCACAAGGGACATAACATCTTAGTTTCCAAGGTTGGTGGTGCATTGGCGATGTAAGCGATGGTTAACATTTCTTACAATGCCATTTTCTATGGGTGTTGGTGACCACTTACCATCATGTGGCCCATATGTCTGCCTTCCTATATAATAAAAAAATAACAATGGGTTGGCACTCCGGGAGTGCCGGCAGAAGTGAAAACTTGAATATTAACGTTGTGCATTTTTGATATTTTGGAATGGTTAGGGAAATATTTTGCACGAATTGCTTTAATTATCAGTATAAAAGTACTATCATTTATGTGATAAAATACAATATTCATTTATTGCGCTATCGTACACAAACATGACAATTTATATTACATTAAAAATTTAACACTTCAGAATCCGTCTTACGAATTTTCAATCAGGGTCACGTGACCTGACGTGAGTTTAACATTTCTTACCCATCACAAAAAAGTGCACAACGCCGCTAAAGAAGTTTTCACTTCAAAAACACGTGTATGACACTGTACGGTTAGAAAAAAAAATACAAAATTTTTCCAAACTTTAAAATGAAATAACACTTAATTTTTGTCAACAACTGCTTTTGTTTTTGACGTGACAACGTCTTATAAATTGGTTTGCCGGGTGACACTTCAAGAAACTGCGTTACGCTCCGCTCACGTTATGCGCTCACAATGAGAGCGAGTGAGAGGCACGCGTCCCTTCCACTCGGGCATGGTTAGCCCGCCTAAGAGCGAGAGAGACAGACATAAAAAGTGAATCATCGCCCTATCCTCAACAAAATCACTCAGATAGGAACAAGTTAAGTTGTAGTAAACGCTGTTTCATTGTACGCAAATGTATTGCAAGTTATTGTATGTATATTTGTATATAAATACGTATGTATGTGTAAAGGTAAAAATAAAATTTTGTTAATATGAAATTCAGTGCGAGATTCTTTGTATAAATTAATGTTTTAAATATAATTCTTTGTATAAATAAATGTTTTAAATTGTTACTATTATTTCATCTATACGAATGAATATTCACATTAAAATTATTTTACCACTCAAAGTCGTTGTCACGTAAAACTTTCGCCCGTATACCGACTTTACAGGCAACCAATTTTTTTTTTTTTTCTATTATAGTAAGAAGGACATCGCCAATGCCAATGTAGTTACACTGTTTCACTCATCCTGCTTTTTTGCTGTCTGTACTTTGTGCCAATTATCTAATTATATAAAAAATCTTATATATTGGGTAGTTTATTTTTATTAACCTTTATTAAATTAATCTGCTTATTAACTATGCATTGGTTAAACTTTTTATACATTTGATTATGAATCAACTTTCCTGGAAGGCTTGGAGCATATTCCACCACGTCACTCCATTGCAGGTGAATACACATGTGTCAGAATTACTCTTTTTCAAGAGGTTCATCTTCACCGGCGAGCGCGAGATGAGCTATACAAAATTCAAACTCATAATAATTATGACAAACTAAAATTTACAAATATAACTTCAAATAATAATAAAAATAATATCCTGGGACATTATTCACACACGGCCATCTGATCCCAAACTAAGCAGAGCTCGTACTATGGAGACCAGACAACTGATATACTACATATACTACTTTTCTTTTGTAAATTAATACTTATATAGATAATTACACCCAGACTCAGAACAAACAGACATGTTCATGCACACAAATGTCTGTCCTGGGTGGGAATCGAACCCACGACCTGCGGCGTGTAAGGCAAGTGTCTTACCAACCACGCCAACCGGCTCGTCAAAATCAAACAGTCGCATAAAAAATGATATATTCAAATAGGTTTAGTTAACAAAGTAATACAGCTACAAAAAAGGTCCCATCATCCACTGGAACACATAGGCGATGCAGCGCTATTCGAAACTTTAATTATATTCACCCTTAATTATTTTTTCCAGGGGGCCAATTCTACTAACCTATAATGATTACGATAAGTTCCCGAATCAATTCCGATCCAACTTAGACTATTCTATATTTAGTCGTATCGGAACCGAACCGATATGATGTTAACATATACCGTTATGTCAAAACCAAACTTTAATTGTTAACTATTATGTCAATAGTCGATAATTAAATTAAATAATAGGAAAACGGATAAACGGTACCAATCAAGCTTCGATTTGATTGCAACTTATTAGTCTTTTTTTTATTGAATATGTAGGCGGACGAGCGTATGGACCACCTGATGGTAAGCGGTCACCAACGCCCATAGACATTGGCATTGTAAGAGATGGTTAACATCTGCCATCGCCAATGTGCCACCGACCTTGGGAGCTAAGATATTACGTACCTTATGCATGTAATTACACTGGCTCACTCACCCTTCAAACCGGAACATAACAATACAAAGTACTGCTGTTTTGCGGTAGAATATCTGATGAGTGGGCGGTACCTACCCAGACGAGCTTGCACAAAGCTCTACCACCAAGTATTTATAAAGGCGTCTACAAAGAAATAAAAAATGATTTAACTTCTAAACAGAAGTAATTATACAATCATGAGTCAAGCTATATTTTACTGGATAACAATCATAAAGTTATAATTATTCAATGAACGAAACGAACGTACATTTTTTTTTTCATCGTCTTGTACAACATTTACACAATTTTCATATAATTTTCCTTTTAATGAAAAACAGTTATGTTTTGATTCAATCTGCACTATTCTTAGTTTGTTCTATTGTCGATTTAATATTTTAAATTTGGAACATGGATTAAATATAAAAAAGTAATTGAAATTGTGACAAAGGTGTAATTTTTTTCAGCCTTCGTATTTTTTTAGTATCATGTAGAAATTTACATGTTCGATATAATTTTCCTCATAACGATAATTGTCGATTCCGCAGTAAGATTTTAAATTTGAACATGGATTTAAGAAAAAAAAGACAATGAAAATGACAAAGGAGCGATTTTTTCAGCCTTAGTATTTATTCAAAGTTTATGTGGTAGATTTCTGACAATCAGTAAGTATACTATGGTTTACTTGCGTAACAAATATAAAACGTTATTTATTTATGAGGATTTGAACGTTTGTACACAAATACCGCCCCCTCCCCGTGGATTGCTGGCAGAATGCGAGCAGCATTTGCGCTTTAAATTGCAATTCCGTTTGTCTAGGCGAAAAATGCACCAGACATCATGTCATCAGAAAAAGAAACGCTTGAATAAATTAAGCATTAAAAACCATTTTATCTTACTAGAAACATAATAAACATAATAGGCCAATCGAGTGAAAAAGAGATAGATGCGACGCAAGCGTACAACCAGCGTAACGGGACAATGAGTCATCCATTTTCGTTCATGCAGCCATCATTCATCGATTTATTAGACGTTGTCACGTCAATAATTAATATACATATATACTTCGCCTTTCTATGCAATAAAAAAAAACTGGCAAGAGGGCCCTCTACTGTCAAGTGCTCACTACCTGGGTACTGCGATGCTATGTCCCTTGTGCCTGTGATACTGATTCATTCACCCTGCAAAGCAGAACACTAAGTATTGCTCCTTGGCGGTAGAATCGAGATCAAAAATCGCGCAGTTGAGTTTTACATCGAGGTTTGGTATTACCATAAATACTTCCAATATTAATACATAATTAATTATATAATATTGAACATCATTAAAAACTACAACAATTTTCTTATTCTCAACAAATAGACGAGCCGGTTGGCGTGGTTGGTAAGATACTTGCCTTTTACGCAGAAGGTGGGTTCGATTCCCACCCAAGACAGACATTTATGTACAACAGACATGTATATATGTCTGTTTGTGTTATTGTCTATCTAAGTATGTATTTACAAAAGAAAGAGAAAGCAGTATATCACTTGTCTGGTTTCCATCAGTACTAGCTCTGCTTAGTTTGGGATCAGATGGCCTCGTGTGAATAATGTCCCAGAAAAAAAACTGAATTTAAAATTTATTTAAAAAGCCCATTATTTTATTCTCCGTAATGTCCTGTTCTATATTGATCTAAAATCAAACCCTTCGAACTTGATTTGCTTGAACATTTTGTAATATTTTACTTACTTGGTTATTACGCATTGCTTAGCATACATAGAGGAGAAGAATTTGTGTAAAAACGCCGCGATATTCGAAATGAGCGATGTATTAAGTTATTTACTTCAAATTACAATTACATATAGACTATATAACTGCGAACATTTTTTTTTTTATTGCATAGGATGGCGGACGAGCATATGGGCCACCTGATGGTAAGTGGTCACCAACGCCCATAGACATTGGCGTTGTAAGAGCTATTAACCATCTCTTACATCGCCAATGCGCCACCAACCTTGGGAACTAAGATGTTATGTCCCTTGTGCCTGAAAATTATAAGAATATATTCCTATTTATTTATTGCACACAATCTTCAATCAATAATATACTAGATTAGCGGTAAGCGCTTCAAAAACGGCCCGAAAAGTAAGAACACAATGACGTTTGTGAGGTTATTTCAAATTAGTATAGTCCGATCATAACTTATTGCTATGGAAACAGTAAGTAAATGTCAATACAATCTAAACCGCACTTTATTGCTCGGGAACAAGGCATAGTTTAGGTTAAAAATATTAAACCTTTATTACTATTACTTTACGTCGCTGTTTTAATCTATCTGGTCCACAATTTGTGCCTTTGGTCACAAAACAAACCGTAATAATTCATAATCCCAATATAAGTACGTTATATTATAATATTATGAATATGTTTTATTTTAGTTCATAATTATCGAATTTATTAATAACCTGTCTATAGCACTTTTATTGGTCACTGGAAATTGGCATATTATTAGTGATGTGGTAGACCCTGTCCGAGTACCATAATGGACCCTAAAACCCGGCGGTACCCTCAGCATCTTTGAGGGACCGCTCGGTATAGCTTATACTACTGTCACGCCTAGAAATTACAGCACCAACTAAAATCTTTTATCATAACATGAATGTGGCCATATTGTGTCAATATGACCTTAATCAGCAACATCTTTTAGAAATTACAGTCATTATATATAAATATTTATTAACTTAATTTATTCAAGCAATCATCTTAATAGTAAACATAATTGTTAACTTTTGCAACAGCTACAAAAGAGGTGTTACGTGTTTATTTTAAGACTACGTCATTTGCATAAAAAAATAACATACATAATCTATACTGTAGAGAGGTGAGTTGAGGACACTAATCTCAGGAGCTATCATTTCGATATGATTTATTTTGGTGTAAGATGGTCTGCTTATTAAGGGATGTCAAAGGCTATATAAATATACGCTCGGACTCAGTAATAACTGTACATGATTAAGTGGTTGCACCGTTCTCTCATTTACAATTTTTTTTTATATTGCATATGAAGGCGGACGAGCATATTATGAGCCACCTGATGGTAAGTGGTCACCAACGCCCATAGACATTGGCGTTGTAAGAGATGTTACCATCCCTTACATCGGCAATGCGCCACTAACCTTGGGAACTAAGATATTATGTCCCTGGTGCCTGTAATTACACTGGCTCACTCACCCTTTATCCAGAATACAACAATACCAAGTACTGCTGTTTTTCGGTAGAATATTGGATGAGTGGGTGGTGCCTACCCAGACGAGCTCGCACAAAGTCCTACCACCAAGTAACTGCTTAAATAGTGCTTCTACCAATTTTGTTAAGCGGTGCTTTGAAATTTATCAGCTAGGATTACTTAGAAATAAGTTTAATAATTGAATGAAATTTTTAAAGACATAACTTATATTTAAACTCAGTAAAACAATAACTAACAATTATTGATCCAACCGGGGGGTTTCAAGCCGGGACCTTAGGGTCTTATATTTATATTTACATTTAGTCAACGAGGCTGTAAGATTGACATGGTAATACCAACAACAATAACGTTGACGAGCCGGTTGGCGTGTTTGGTAGACATCTAGCGCCGCAGGTCGTGGGTTTGATTCCCACTAAGGACAGACATTTGTGTCCATGAACTTGTCTGTTTGTCCTGAGTCTGGATGTAATTATCTATATAAGTATGTATTTACAAAAGAAATGTAGTATATGTAGCATATCAGTTGTCTGGTTTCAATATTACAAGCTCTGCTTAGTTTGGGATCAGATGATCATGTGTGAATAATGTCCCAGGATATTATTATTATTAACAATATTATGTATATATATTTATGTTAAATAAAACAATCAGCATCCGTCCACTGTTCCAATTTTCATTACCTAAAGTGAGGTGTATTGATAGTAACCAGTTTAGCACCAGATCAGAGAATTATAACGAGGATCACTGGGTCAGAAGGGAATTCCAGTGGCGGCCTACATAGTGGATTGACGATCTTGAAGGATCGAAGTTAGCAGGTCTTTCTTTCAACAGTTGACGTCTCCAAGGTCCAAGGGTTAATTAAAGTATCAATTGAGAGCAAGTGTCTTCAATCATCAGCTGTATCGCTATGAAAAATATTTTTTTTTATTGTAATAAGTATATCATTGTTAATTTTATTTAATTTCGTAATAATATATTTGTTATGTATTATGTTATATATAACGCAACGCGCCCGTCACAATTTACTTCCCGTATGTTTTCGCAGTCTTACACAGTCGTTACGTGAACAGCGGCGTGTAGTGAAAGCCCGACGTCGGCACAGGGCGGTAAAGTCGACAGAAACAATGAAATAATATTAGTTTTTTTTTTTTAAATTTTTTGTGGCTACGGCGTTTCCCAATATTTTCGGTAAGTTTTTTTTTTTCGGTGCCGAAGATTTTTTGTGTTGTGATGAAAAATATATTGGAAGGATATTTAGTTGCGTGTTGATATTTAAACATAAAAATATTAGACTAAATTAAAATAAAATAAATTCATAATTTCAAAATTTAAAAAAAAGTGTATAATGTGGCAGAGCTAAGTTATTTAAATTTTAATTAAAACTACCAATTAAATTGACCTCACATTAAATATTGTTTGATTGAAATCATCGTAATAAACATTATTAATACGACAAATATTAATTCCATATATTATATTATTATAATTATATAAATAAATATACCCTAATAACTACAAAAAGTTTTAAACTGTGAGCAAACAAAAAAACGTTTAAAAGTTATACATTTTCGGTTATTTTTTAAGATTTGACCGCAGGTTGAAATTTTACCACTATTAAGCTTTCATGTGCTTAGTTTGTGTTTATAATTCATCCCGTGCATATCTGCATGTGTCGAAATTCATTAAACAAATCTTCTAACAATTTGTTACTTTATTGAATTACGCTGCGATTCGTTGCCGTTTATCCGATTTCCTATTATTTAATTTAATTATCGACTATTGGTATAAAAGTTAACAATTAAGTTTGGTATTGCACTTGCAAATTTTACTATAATTCTGTCACATGTGTATACCACCAACCCGCATTGGAGCAGCGTGTTAGAATAAGCTCCAAGCTTTTCCTCAAAAAGAGGAGAAGAGACATTAGCCCAGCAGTGGGACATTCACAGGCTGTTACTGTCCTGTAGGTATGAAGCTTGTATCTCAAGGACAAGTATCTAGTCTATTTTATAAGTGACTGCTCAACGAACGAAGCTGCGCGCGAATACTAGTGAAAAATAAATTTAAAATGGCGCGTTATCCGATCATTTACACGATTGAAATTTTACCGCTTACGGAAATAAATACAAATTACATAAAAATTACGTTTATGTAATTATATTAAATGAGTAATTAGG
This sequence comes from Nymphalis c-album, assembly GCA_963151315.1. Classification (NCBI taxonomy): domain Eukaryota; kingdom Metazoa; phylum Arthropoda; class Insecta; order Lepidoptera; family Nymphalidae; genus Nymphalis; species Nymphalis c-album. The sequence continues at coordinate 2,923,271 of OY720615.1, forward strand.
AAATATATATCCGTTTTATATGCTTGTAAATCTAATAAATTATATAATCAATAAATAATTACTAAAATACGTATATATTTTTATTTAAAATAGAATTGTAAATATTCCAGTTAAGGTGGTCAAGTGGTCACCACCGTTCAAAGTAATTGGCGCTAGAAATACTAACCACTCCTTACATGGCTAATGCGCGACTAATCCTCATTTTATCCAAGATATAATGTCTCTAGAACAGTTACGCTGGCTCACTCACCTCGTAACACAACAATACAAAGAATGCTGTTCAGTGGAATATATGATGGTGGTACTTAACCAGACGGCCCTACCACCAAGCTATCGATGAACAATAAATACCGCTAATCGATATTGTTAGCAATTAAATTATAAATAAATATTTGAATTGGTTCATGTCTGTTGTTAAGTTTCACTTCATCACCAATCCGGGATATAAATAATGTCTATCAATTCCATATTCCACTACCATTCACCACCGTGCACGAAGTTAATTAAAAAACATTTGTTTTTTTTAACTTATCTGCCCGGGCTTGAACCCACAATCTTCGACTTAGATACAGGTGTTTTAAATGTAATCTTGTTAAATAAATATTCAAAGGTTCGTATACAGTACATAACCAGAAATATATTATACTAGCGGTGCTCCGCGGTTTTACCCGCGTATAATAAACAAAAATATAATGAATAAAAATGAGCCCTGAGCCTTCATATCGAGATGAGTCGATAAAATGACTATACAACACAAAAATAATTTTTAAATTCGAACCAGTAGTTCCTGAGATTAGTCGGATCAAACAAACAAACTCTTCAACTTTATATATTGGTATAGATATAAAAATATGTAATCGCATTTTTAATATTAGTATATATTTGGGAATTATATTAATGACTCACACTGATAAACATATAGATACATAAGGATACGAGGAAACTAGAAACCATTTTTAAAATAAAAACTATGTTACAAAAGTTCTTACAAAAGTAGTAACAGCCTGTTAATATCTCATTGCTGGGCTAAGGCCTCCTCTCCTTTTTTTTGAGAAGTAGCTTTGGAACTTATTCCACCACGCTGTTGAAATGCGGGTTGGTGGAACACACATGTGGCAGAACTTCAGTGAAATTAGACACATGCAGGTTTCCTCGCGATGTTTTACTTCACCGTCAAGCACGAGATGAATTATAAACACAAATGAAGCACATGAAAATACAGTAGTGCTTGCCCGGATTTGAACTCATCGGTTCATCGGTTAAGATTCACGCTTTCTAATCGCTAGGCCATCTCGGCTTTTTTATTTAGAACTTTTTGATTTAAAAAAAAACGTAAAGAAGCGTGAGTGAATCAATTCTTATATACTAGATTAGTTATTTTTACCCGACCGGCCTTTGCCTACAATAAAATGTTTATATAGCCTATTCTAACCACAACAGGAATAAACCTAAATAAACAAATTTGACAACGAATTAATGCGATATCATTGGTCATCGATATCAATTGACGCGATGTCATTGGTCGACATCTTGAATAATCTATGACATTCACTATGGATACGCGAAAAGATGGCGTTTTCAATGTCCGCGAAGTTGTATTCGGAACTTTGAAAGTTAGATTAATGTGGTTATAACAAGTTAATTGGAATAGTGTTGTATTATGAATAAGGGTAAATTAATCGAGAACTGTTTACAGTGCATAATAATGCAGAACGATTTGACAATCGCATGCAATTTGTAAATCTACGGTGTGTTTACATTTATTTCTATTCCCATTGGAATAGGGTATATCTTAATACATATAACTCTATTGCGACAACAGCCAATACAGTCGGGAAGAATGATCTTCAGTAGTCGTGTTTGAAAATGTACATTTTATTTATTATATTACTGTTTATTTTTTTCGAACCAAAAAGTGCCTCAACGTCCTATATGCCACTTAATGCTCCACAGTATGAACGCTATTTCGTTATATGACGTGACCTTGGGCCACTGTCATTTTACTCTACCGTGAGCCGCGTAAATGAAATTCGTTCCAATAAAATATGTAACTATGAGTAAATATCGTTAAGAATCGACTTGCATAGAAATCCCATCAAATATTGAGTGCATCTCATTAAAAGAGGTCCTTGCTAACAAAGTCGACACCGCAAACCACGACCGTGAAGTGTCAGAAAGTGATACGCGATATTGACTAATATTACTATAACATTTAAAGGATATATGTATCAAAATAGCGTGACAATGAGCCAGTTTACAATTACACGAGTGAGACGAGTTACAAAAACATGATTTTAAATACGGAACTCAAAAACAATCTAGATCATTCAAATTGTTATACCAACCTAAAAATTATGATATTTTTTGTTTATTTCATAATAAAAAAAGAAAGCGTATTTTTTAACTATACTTATATTTGAATTTTATCCTAACTAATATTATAAATGCGAAAGTAAGTTTGTTTGTGACGCTTTCAAGCCTAAACCACTAAGCCGATTTAAAAAATTCTTTCAACAATGGAAAGCTACATTATCAGGGAGTAACATAGGCTATATTTTGTCTCCGTATTCCCACGGGGACGGGAACTACGTGGGTGAAACCGCGGGAAAAACGCTACCATTGCTATAATTATATAATCATTTGTCATACTAACCATAAAAATATCACTAAAGAAATTAAAAGATTATCTTCGCGATTTCGTGATGTTAGGAAATGTCATTTCTTACAGTGACAGCCTGTGAATGTCCTACTGCTGGGCTTCTTCTTCTTTCTTTTTTGAGGCGAAGGTTTGGAGCTTATTCCACCACGCTGCTCCAATGCGGGTTGGTGGAATAAACATGTGACAGAATTTCAGTGAAACACACGTCATGCAGGTTCCATCGTGATGTTTTCCTTCACCGTCAAGCACGAGATTTTTTTTTATTGTATAGGTAGGCGGACGAACATTTGGGCCACCTGATGGTAAGTGGTCACCAACGCCCATAAACAATGGCATTGTAAGAAATATTAACCATCGCTTACATTGCCAATGCGCCACCAACTTTGGAAACTAAGATGTTATGTCCCTTATGCCTGTAATTACACGCTCACTCTCCCTTCAAACCGGAACACAACAGTACAAAGTACTGCTGTTTTGCGGTAGAATATTTGATGAGTGGGTGAGCTTGCACAAAGCTCTATCACCGAGTAAAGAAATAAAATCACAAATTAATTACATGAAATTCAGTGGCGGTTGCCCGGTTTTAAGCCCACGATCATCGGTTAAGATTCAAACATTTTTAGCACTGGGCCATCTAAGCTTTCATATTCATATCTTATCTCTTAGTATTGGTACTAGTAGTAGAACCATTAGCGGCATACTTGCCCGTCCAACACACCACATAAACAAGGGATAATATCCCGTTGGATTATGGCCATGGCGGCCAATATCAAAGGAGAGAGATACTTGGTGGTAGAGCTTTGTGCAAGCTCGTCTGGGTAGGTACCACCCACTCATCAGATATTCTACCGCAAAACAGCAGTACTTGCTATTGTTGTGTTCCGGTTTGAAGGGTGAGTGAGCCAGTGTAATTACGGGCACAAGGGACGTAATATCTTAGTTCCCATGGTTGGTGGCGCATTGGCAATGTAAGAGATGGTTAACATCTCTTACAATGCCAATGTCTATGGGTGTTGGTGATCACTTACCATCTGGTGACCCATATGCTCGTCCGCCTTCCTATGAAAAAAAAAGACTAAACAATTGCGCAGGTCATTTTTGTCACACCCATGCACACAACAATACCAATTGCCAAATATTCATTACTATTTGCTATTACTGTTTAGCGGTAGAATACCTTCGACTTAAAAGCCCAACCACCAAGTTCGTTGTTCAACTAAACATCATATCCAAGACTTACTTAAGTAAAGTAAATAAAAATGGCAATTGAATTATTCTTAAATTTTATTTTTAGATATAAATTGTTATACTATTATATAATATCATTCTATATACCCACTTTCGATATTTTTTAAGTCAAGGTAAATATACAAAGCGGTCTTTATTAAAATCCATTATATAACGTCAGTCGGATAGCGGATATGTCTGTCGTTATGTCATTTAAAAGATTTCGTTGCTTAATTTCTTAAGATATTCAATATAAATTATATATATATAACCACAGATTTGTTTATACAAATCTGTACCTAATATTCCAATATTTATTTACTTGGTAGTAGAGCTTTGTGCAAGCTCGTCTGGGTAGGTACCACCCACTCATCAGATATTCTGCCGCAAAACAGCAGTACTTTGTATTGTTGTGTTCCGGTTTGAAGGGTGAGTGAGCCAGTGTAATTACAGGCACAGGGGACATAACATCTTAGTTCCCAAGGTTGGCGGCGCATTGGCGATGTAGGCGATGGTTAACATTTCTTACAATGCCATTGTCTATGGGCGATGGTGACCACTTACCACCAGTTGGCCCATATGCTCGTCCGCCTACCTATACAATAAAAACAAACATATTCTAATATTCGAAATTAATATTGCAAGGTGAACTAATTCCAGAAAATAAGGAATGAGATCACTCACTCCATGGTAGTTTTGTGCAAGCTCGTCTGGATAGTACTAGCTTTGCCCCGAGGTTTCACCCGCGTATAATTAATAAAAATATAATAAATATACAATAAGCCTAGAACCTTCCTCGATAAAAGGACTAAACAACAGAAAAATATTTTTTAAATTCGTACCAGTAGTTCCTGAGATTAGCCGGATCAAACAAACAAACTCTTCAGCTTTATATATTAGTATAGATTATATAGTTTACTCGTAAAGTAATTAGCGCAAGCAGTCTGGCCTCCTTGGTCGACTTATCAGTTATTTAACAACTAAACATCAATTCTTTCAACCGTGTTCCGGTTTGAAAGTTGATATAGTGTAAATAAAGACAGGAAACAGCGTCAATGATTCATACATTTGAACGATTTAATTTCTATTAAACGAATGAAAGAAAAGTTTATAAGAAACATACTTAATATGTCTCTGTAGCGACATCTATCTCGCCACATACGAACTATGACCAGACGTATCCTACATCGCGATATTAAAGTTATCAGAGCGATTGAATATAAATACAAGAACCCGACAACAATCGTTAGTGGCAGTAGCTCACCAGACACAACACCCGTCTGGTCGGAGGATCCTCCCGTTTCAATGGTGGTCACCCCAAAGTCTCTATTATAGAGAAAAGAAAAGAATTAATTAATTAATTTAATTGTATCCCCAACCACAACTAATTACAGGAGAACACACCATTCTCACCCACAATTAGAAAGAGTTAAAAAATATAAATGTATACAAATCAAATTAAAAAAAAAAACCAAATATTTAAACAAAAAAAACAAAAACAGGTACCTAACTAATTAAATTTCGAAAACAAATATAACATAAAATATAGGTTTGAGTTGAGTTGAGTATGAAGCTGATAATTCACCAAAAATTAAAAATAAATTAAAAAAAAGTAAGAGGCGCTTATTGTTTATTACCAGGTCGTGGGTTCGATTCCCACCCAGGACAGACATTTGTGTCTTTGTGTGCATATGTCTGTATGTCCTGAGCTGTGTGAAATTATCTATATAAGTATGTATTTACAAGACCGGTCAAAATGGAAATCCTTGGAAGGCCTTTGTCATCTGCCAGTGGACGTCTTTTGGCTGACATGATGATGATGATTTACGAAATAAAACTCGTATAATTGTGTAGTACGGTATGTCAGTTGTCTGGTTTCCATAGTACGAGCTCTGCTTGGTTTGGGATCAGATGGTCGTAAGTGAATAATGTCCAAGGATATTATTATAATATAATTATTACTACATATAAATATTACTACATCGCCAATGTCTTTGGGAGATGGTGACCACTTAACATATGGTGGCCCATTTTCTCGTCCACTAAATAAATAAAAAAATAAATTTTAATTAATGAAACCACCATTGTTACAGATCTTAATATTGTGGAAGAAACTATTCAGCCGTTGAAAAGAAAAAAAAAAACAGAAAAATGTGTGAAAATATAGAAAACCTGTAAGTATAAACTAGAATTAAAATCAAAATAATTTATTTAATATTAAAAATTATTATTTTACGTTTAGATAATTGAATGAAAACGTGAATGAGCCATTATAAATTAAAAGAAGAAAATATAAAAAAAAAAATCTTAATTATTTTACTGTATTACATTACCATACTTTATCTTAAAGCCTAATTTATCTTAAATATCTTATTGTACCGAATAATAACCACAGTAGTGAATAATTACCGAAATTCCATTTAACATCCATTCAACATAAGCACAGAGGGATATGATCCAAAAAAGATTGATGTGCCAGTATAAATATCCATATAATATTACATTTTGTCTCATAGCATTTTTAATCGTTAGTTTATTATTGAATTGAAAAAATATAGTAAAATAATCTATATTAGGCTAAATATAATAATGTCATAGTAAGTTAATTAAGAAAATCTAATACCGATCGTACCTAATCCATGTCATTGCTTGTACAATAATACAATTTAACAAATTATTACAGAGATATTTATGATCTGTTTTAGTTTTCCAAATTTATTTATTTAGTTTTAATGATTTAGGAAAAACATGGAATGCCTCAACGGCAACGACCCGACGCTGCCCAATTTCAATGATCTCAATGATCCAATGAATCAAAATAATCAAGACGAAAAGATAGCTGATTATTTTCAAGATTCCGTTATCCTAGTCACCGGTGGCACGGGTTTTGTCGGAAAGGCATTGCTGGAGAAACTCCTCAGGAGCTGTCCCGGAATCGACACTATATACGTTTTGATGAGGCCTAAAAGGGGTCTTTCTGTGGAACAAAGGTATAAGGAACTTTTGAAGAATCAGGTATGTTCCGCTCATAATTTTCTGCTCGGCTCTTAATTATAATATTCCAGCATAATAGTAAGTAGAAGAACTCAAATTAATATTTTATTTTTATATTAACCTATCACAAGCATAAAAGTTGATTCTTAATAAGAAAATCTTAGTGATTGATCTCCTGATTGAACATCATCCTGATTTATGAGCCATAATGTTTGACAGGTTTTTGACCGCATCCGGGCAAGATGGCCTGAACGCTTGAGCAAGTTGTATCCAATAACCGGGGATGTGTCCGCTCCTAACTTGGGAGTAAGTGCTGAGCAGCAACTGCTGCTCAAGCGCTGTCACACAGTGTTCCACTCAGCAGCAACAGTGAAATTCACTGAGCCTTTGCACGCAGCTGCTGGCCTTAACGTCCAAGGAACATCTACTCTATTAAAGTTGGCCGGAGATATGCCTGTTCTTAAGGTAATGGAATACTTTAATTATGCTGTCCCGTGTTGACGGTAAAAGTAGCTTTCAGAGATATCTTGAAGTCAAGACTGATAGTCTAACGTCCTCGTGAAGGAGGAACCAAGATATTGGGTACAAATAAACTATTTATCATGATAAACCTTCACAGGCTCTAGTACACGTTTCGACAGCTTACAGCAATGCCCCGAGGAGTCACATAGAAGAAAGAGTATATCCACCGCCTTATGATCCCGAGAGTATTGTCAGATGCACAAAAATGTTGCCAGCAGCTACCTTGGATATTATTGCTGAATCTTTACAGGTAATAAAAAAAAGTTAATTTACCCATAAATGTGACAATACTGAAAATGTATGTACTCCAATTAAGGATGAGGCGTAGGAGCTTCACTGTGGTACAACCCTTACCACGCAATATGACGCTTTAACTGGTTACAGTTGTCGCAAGCAGGACAAAGCAACCGAGACATTGTGAAACATGCCTAATCTGAGTCATGACGGCTTTTCTTTTTAAATACTTGGTAATACTGTCCACGTGCTCCTCTTCAAAAGTTCTCATAATGACTTGCTTGGTTTGAACAAACGACCTAAGTGCCCACCCATCAATCATGTCCATGTCATTTGGCCATATCACCATAAACTTAAAAATTGGTATATAACCACATAAAGCCAGTGAAAGTCTAAGTAATTAGGTACAAATAAGAATAATTCCACACAAGGTCGTATAATATATTTAAGTTTTTTAAAAGCCTTTATTTTCGCTATAAATAAGAAAACAAGGAAACGATTTAACGGTTGAGCTGATTTATCTCACAAATAAACTAATACTAACTAATTCGAATTTTTGTGTCCTTCACGACGGTAATACAAAAAAATCTAGAAATATTACAAGGCTTTTCTATATAGGTTATAGAGACTTTCTACAGTGGACAATTGGTTGTAGGGCTTTGTGCAAGCTCGTCTGGGTAGGTACCACCCACTCATCAGATATTCTACAGAAACATTGCAGTACTTGGTATTCCGGTTTGAAGTGGTGGCGCATTGATGATGTAAGCGATGGTTAACATCTCTTACAATGCCATTGTCTGTGAGCGTTGGTGACCACTTACCATTAGGTGGCCCATATGCTCGTCTACCTATGCTATAAAAAAATCTGAATAATATGTTATGTTAATAATTACTTTATCTCTTCTTAGGGTGAACACCCCAACCCTTACACCCTGACAAAAGCTCTCGCTGAGTCAATTGTGTACAGCCATACGGAGCTACCAGTCTGCATTGTTCGACCATCTATTGGTAAGCACATATATAAAAATATTAATTATTCATTAATGTCTGCAATAATACTATCCTGATTACCATTAAGAACTCTTTTTAGCAAAAAGAACAGTGACGTAACAAATCTCCTTAAATTTTTGTCATATCGTTTATTTTTAATCTGTCCCAAAAATATATGATATACAGTCATTATCTCGATAGAGTTGTTATTTATAGATGTTACACTATATTCTGTTATAAATAAAAAATGTACGAACGTCTAGGAAAGTTCTATTATATGCGACGTTTTCCCTTAAAAATTCATCGCGTATTGATTTTTTCATTCGTCACACTTGTTCGTTCTCATAAGTCATTAGATACAATACAGATAATATAACCAAACTGGTCACACACACATTTACATTAAAGCACACATAAGACTGCGTCTTTATTTGTGTGAATGTTTCTGGAAAGATCTTTAACTACCTCCATGGAATTAAATTATTGGAATCGCTGGTAAATTAAGTCAAGTGTTCATGAATATACTACATATACAATGTTAGTGTAATTGGGCTAATGTCTATACTTGTTGTTGTTGTTTGTCAAGATGTCAATCCGATACTTTCGACACGTCCTACACGCAGGTCCAGATTTAGTGGTATGGAAGCCCCAGGCAACAAAGAAGTGGAGGCGCATTGGCCCCAAATTATTTGTCACACAATAAATGGAATGGAGTGTGTTTACATAATAAATGGAATCATGCTGCACACTGATGTGCAGTCCCTGAGCTTCTTTTTTTGGTACCAACCCTGCTGTTTAGTACTCGGTATTTTGAATGATATTTTCCCGAAGTCTCTTTTGTGGAGGCCCCGGTTGCCCTTCCCTAAATCCGAACCAGTCGATAGACTCACCATATCCAGCATACAACCGTTAGGGAACACGTATAACACACAATTTGTCCTGACCAACGTATAGCCAAAACTTCTAGAAAGCTGAAATTTGGAACATGGCTAAGTATTTTTAGAAGTTTTCATCCTTAAGACTTTCGTCTTTCGTCGTCTTTCGTCTTTACCTAAGTGTGAGGTGTAAGTTTGTATGACTTTTACCCGTACAAATTCGAGCAGTTTTGAATGAATAAGATTCCGTTGCATTAGTAGGAATTTGTCGAGCCATTTTAATTTGACATAATCTTGCTTTCACCAAATTAAAGTATGACTTTTGGAATCGTCGTTTTCAAATAACGTAAATTAATTATTGCTTAATTTGTAACGATTATTTTTTCGTTGTTTCACACCAATTTGGAAATATCTATTTCAAGCAGTGATCAGTAGATCAGGTCACGACCATTTGGTCGTGACCTGATCTACTGATCACTGCTACAATTTTATTTTTATTGTTGTTAAACAGAAAATAATTGATGTTGTATTTTATAATGTTGATACTTACTATTCTGAAAGAACCAACTCGAGACTCGCTTCAGACAACGGTCGTGAAATATCAGATAGTGTTATGCGATATTGACCGTTATAATCTTTACATTTTAAGAATACACGCATCAAAATAGTATAACTCGCCGTAAGTCGGTTGTCATCCTTTCACTGGTGACTAATGAGCTGAGTCTTAAGTTCTATTGTATAATGATTGCGAATAAATCTAAATAATTTATAACATTTTTCACAAAATTTTAGTGTCCAATATGGTATTATGTGTATTCTTATCTACAACCTGCTTCGTTGGTTGTCCTCATACCTTCGTAACAGAAGTCAAGCGGTGACGATCAGGGGCTTCTGTTCTTCTTTTGTTTTAGTTTCTTCTGGTGTACCTCAGGGCTGTCACCTCGGTCCGTTATTGTTTAATATTTTTGTAAATTACATTCATAACATTTTTCATCATGTTATTCTGTTATATGCTGATGACATGACAATGTCAAATCTTCAGAGTTATTGCTAAGCCTTCGGATTGTAGCCTTTTGCAAAATTATCTTTAACATGTATAAGTTGTAGATATAAATATTAATAAATGTTGCATTAATTCTTTTACACGAAATCCAAATCGAATAATTTTGAATTTGAAGATCTCGCCAACTGTTATGTTTTCCGCTTTCCATTTCTTAAAACTCCAATAAGGTTACCATAATGACAATTTCGAATTCATACATAATTTAGTACATTTTATCGAGCTAAAATATAACCTTCCACATAAAAGGCTGCACGTGGCTCATTTATTAAATAATTAATTTGTGGTGTAAATTCTACTACTAAATTATTTAACTTCGATCAATGATTCATGAGCAACAAGGACGAGTGATGTTGTATTATCCAATCATTTATTTTTTGTCTCTGTCTCTCGTTTTAAATAACTTAATGTATGGGCCATATAGCAAACGTCCAGGGCGCGTGAGATTATACAACTGTTTTTTTTTTTTAATTCATAGAGTAAATTTGTGTTCTTCACCGATAATTATATTGAATTATTATACAAACGAATTATAAAATTATCAGAATAGAAACGTTTGCGTAAAATACTGTAGGATATAGAATTATAGGCGTAACAGTAAGGACATTATATTGGGAAATCCATCTTATATTATACAGAAAATGTTTAAATATTGAAGGGAAATACGATGAAAATTTCGTGTTTTTGGGGTCAGAAGAATCACAAGCAGGATGGTTTAGGAATGCAAAGACATACATTCAATTATATACATAATACATAATGTATGCATTGCATATCTATACTAATATATAAAGCTGAAGAGTTTGTGTGTTTTATCCGGCTAATCTCAGGAACTACAGGTTCAAATTTAAAAAATATTTTTGTGTTGTATAGTCCTTTTATCGACTAAGGTTCTAGGCTGATTTTTATTCATTTATATTTTTATTAATTATACGCAGGTGAAACCGTGGGGCACAGCTATTCTTCAAATAATTACTACAGTCCTGCGAAATCTCGATCAAAATATGCTTTTCATTCAACATTAAATCGTATTTTTCTTTTCAGTGACTGCAGCATTCCAGGAGCCATTCCCTGGATGGATTGACAACGTGTACGGCGTGACAGGTAAGATAGTAGCTAAGAATAGCATAACAGTCACGAAAATCCCACTGTTGGGCAAATGCAGTTTTTAAAAAATCGGAATATATTCCATTTATGCCAGTAAACGTTATTTTATTTGCAAATATACTACAATTATTCCATCCACCATCTGATGTAAGTTTAAACTTAATTTTAATATCGATGTAATTTTCAGGTATAATCATGGAAATTTCTCGAGGTACCTACCGCTCAGGTTACTGTCGGGAGAGATATGTGGTGGATCTCGTACCGGTTGATATGGTGGTCAATAGCTGCATATTAGCTGCTTGGAGACAAGGTTCTAAAAAGTAGGTGTATTTCTTTTTTTCTACAAGTTTATTTTTAGCCGAGATGGCCCAGTGGTATGATAGCGTGAATCTTAACCGATGATCGAGGGTTCAAACCCGGGCAAGCACCAATGAATTCCATGTGCTTAATTTGTGATTGATGTGATGAAATATCGTCTCGTACTTGACGGTGAAGGAAAACATCGTGAGGAAACCTGCATGTGTCAAATAATTAAGTGGCACTTAATATTTGAATGACGTTTCAGTATTCGGCGGTGAGTCTTCCTATCCCTTTGAGACTTAATGCTCAAATGCGGGTTGGTGTCACACATCAGGCAGTTAATTAGACACAAGCAGGTTTCCTCACGATGTTTTCCTTTGCCATCATTTTATATGATTTTGTCAAATAAAATGTATTGTGTTTTTTTTAATAATTATTATGATTTTACAGATCTAATTTTAATTTTCTTTTTTCAGACCAGGTCGTTGCCCTGTCTATAATGTCACCTCCGGATCAATCAACCCCTTACAATGGGGTTATTTCACTAGTCTTTGCGTTAAATGGGCGAGAGAGAATCCTACAAAGTAAATAATAATTTGAATACTTTTTTGAACAACTAACTAAGATTATAAATATTTAGGATTACATACATTTTACTAATAATAATCAACCTAGAAAATGTAAATATGACTTTATTTGTGCAAGCAATGATGCTATTGCTAATACTAAATTGTAACAGGGGGCCAATTCTACTAATTTGTAACGACTACGATAGGACCGATCCTAATTGAATTCCTATCCAAATTTGACTGATTTTAGATATTTATTCTAATCGGAACTGAATCAATATGATGTTAAGATATACTGTAATGTCTAACCCAAACTAAATAGTTACATTTATAAATCCAAGTCGATTATTAAATTAAATAGGAAAACGGATAAACGGCAGCGTTCACGCTTCGAATCTTTTGCGTCAATGTCTAAATTTGTTAGTAGAATTAGCGCCCTAGAAGAATACATTCTTCTAGAGGAGTTGAAGTAAATATTAAATTGTAATGTCGATTCGATTGACCAAATCCTAAAAAGATTAAGTTCTAAAAGTTAATAGTTTAGGAATCGCTACCATAGACAATACGCTTAAAGCAACTGTTACACTTACGTACATGTTAATTGTTTTTTGTAAATCTGATAGATACTGTTTATAAATAAAAGGCTATTTATAGATTTGGACTTAAATACTTATTAACTTTATTATTAATATTTGTTTTTTTTTTAGATACGTCATGTGGTACCCAAACTTTTCTTTTACGGAGTCGAGATTTATGAATACGTTCTGGGAAATAACTTGCCACTTTCTGCCAGCGTTTCTTTATGACTTATTACTAAGAGCCCAAGGAAGAAAAGCTATGTAAGTATATTATTGATGTTCAATAGCTTTGAAAAATTTGAAATAAATAAGTACATAAAGTCCTTATTTATTTTACTCGGCCCTTAGCTTTGTTCAAGCTCGTCTGGGTCAACCACTCATTAGATTTTCTACCTCAAAACAGCAGTAGTTTGTATTGTTGTGTTCCAATTAAAGGGTGAGTGAGCCAGTGTAATTACAGGCACAAAGGACATAACATCTTAGTTCGCAAGATTGGTGGTGCATTGGCTATGTAAGCGATGGCAAACATTTTTAAGCTGCTAATGTCTAAGGGTCCATATGCTCGTCCGCCTACCTACGCAATAAAAAAAGAAGTATTCCGATTGAGTTATTATATTTTTCATTATGGTGTACAAAATATTGCCGGTTGGCGGTAGAATAACTGTTCATTGAAAAGGGCTGAGTCCGATTTAGCTTGCACACATGATTTATCAAATAAATATTAAACTACCACTAGTTTAATAGTTTATATTATTATTTTTACGAGTGTCACAGTATACTTTATTATATATTTCATATGAATCCTATATTTTTTATTTAGCATGATGAAACTAGCACGTCGATTCAAAATGGCGGCAGCCACTGGTGAATATTTCGCTAATAATGAATGGCAGTTCGGTGTATCAGAACTAACCGCCTTGCACAATGAAGCTAGTGTCGCGAGCGATTCGAACACATTCTCTCATTGGCCAGGACAGTTCAACTGGGAATCATACATCGGATCTTACATGCTAGGAATAAGAAGATTCATATTAAAAGACGGCACTGAATCATTACCACAAGCGAGAAGTAAATTGAAAAGGTAATTTGATACTGGTGATGATAATACTTCTTGACTGATATCAGGTATTGTAACTATTTCTCCGGGTAATAACCAAATGTGCAGAAGCACTTGACCATTATACATTATATATTACTTATGTGTGTGTGGGTTCACATTGTTTTTCTTCTCTTATAATCCGATGGGACGACGACGATATGAATGGAAAGAGTTCAGTCGCACTACTAACGGCTTTTTGTGTTTTCTCTTCTGACCAGTTAATTATTTTCTTTATATGTATCCCGAGATCTATAATTACCTGTAATATTACTCATATTAAAATTCATAAATGCAAAATAATTAATAGTTGTCAGATAAGAAAACAAAACAGTTTTTTTTAAATATCATTAATTATCTCAAAGCAAATCCTTTAATTTAATTTTATTAAAATCTTTCAATATATTATTTATATTTACTTATTTTTATTATATTTACAGATTGTATTGGGTACACAGATTATTTCAAGTTGCAACTGGATACTATATCTTCAGGTTTCTTGCTGGACGTCTGCGATAAAAAAAATTCTACAGTAAATAATAAAAAGATAACTTAAAATAATAATTCTAAGAAATGAAACATGGTTATTGTACACATATTCAATTTATTGGTAAAAACGAATAAAGCTTCTGTCAGATTTGGATTACATAGTGTTCAAGCAGACTATCATTAATGGCACCTCAGAATTGTTACTGTAAACGAGTTGACTCAGCACAGATTATAAATGTAAGATTTTATGAATAACAAGAATGTTAACGAATGTATTTTGGGAACATGAGACTTCCAAAATGACAGCGTTGTAGAAAATTATACTTTATGAAAATAATGCAGTTGTTAACGATTTTGCAATAAACAGAACTACATTGTTTGCACTAAATTTAGTTAATAGTGTTGAGCAATAACTAAATTTACAGTTAGTCACCGAGTTTTTCTTTATATCCAGGAGATGAAATGATTGCAATAAAAAAAAACTTATGTACATACTTGTACGTAACAATTTGTTATATAGTCGAATTCAATAGATTTGTTATTATGTAAATCAGAAAACTAGATGAGTATACCTTATAAATCAGACCAGAATTACTTTTAAAAAATTAAAATAAAAACAAACATTTCAAAATGATTCACTGACAACTAAGAGTTAATCTCCCAATATTGTCGAATTATTCTTGTGAAAATAACCATACAAAACGAATTCATAGCGCTTAGCTTAAATAAGTAAATGTTAATAGCTAGTTAATTAGGACAACATTGTAAATTAAATATTGCAAGTCTTATTTTTAAATATTCATAAACCTGCTGGTATATTTTTCCCTTTTTACAGTGATATGAACTTAACCAAATTTTAATTTAAGATAAACTTGCGGAAAATGGTATACTAATTTCTAATTAATAAAATAATCTATTTTTATCGGCAGTATAAATTTAATTTGAGGCTAAAAAAGTCTGTTATACGGGTTAATATAAATAAAGGGAGCTAGGCAACACTAATAAGTATGCAAAAATTAGTGTATCATGTAGTTTATGAGTTTATTAAGCATAATTTTAAACCAACTAATATTATTCGCATTAAGTTTGATATTCGAGTTTTATAAGTACTATATGAAAGCAAATGGTATTCGTTATATTTGTAATTTCACATAATAATTATTAAAACTAGTACTTAAATCGAAATAAATCATGAATTAATTATGTATAAAGTGTAACCAGTAAATATGAAGTTTTATTTCAATACCTTATGATTATGTCCTTGTCCAAATATTATAAGACAGACAGATAAATTGACATGATGTCGTCACATGTATTGAAATTTGCCAAATAAAATATCTAAAATATTACTCCCAGCCTCCACTGGTGACAGGAGGGATGGTTCATTTTTCGCCCAGAGAATCGGAATTGCTATTCAAAGGGAAAATGCTGCTAGCATTCTTGCCACCATTCCACGCGGTCACGACTTGTATAATAATTATTTTTAATTTTTATTTGTATTTATTTAATGTTTTAATATATTGAATTTACCCAACATATATGACGGCATCTTTATTTGTTTCTACATATTTCGTTAGTCTATGATGTGTCTTGTGACCATTTTTAATTTGTGGCAACTAAAGTTTTATCTGTCAAATTTTTTTCCGAATTTACGGATTACAGAGTGAGTTCCGTAATTTTATACTTTATAATTAATTGTAATATATAACTTTAATTACAATGTCAGAAAAAAAAGATGTTCCGCAAAGTGACGTTGATCCCGAGCTCGATGATTTAATGGACAGTAAGTGTTATCATTTTAAATAACAGTAACCTATATTCGGATTACACAACAATCCCTGTAAATTTCCTCCTTTAACTATTGAGGTATTATTAAAAAAAAACATTGTGCGCGATGGGAATTGGAATAATTATCTATATTAATATTTCTTTAAAAAAAATATGCATAATTATAAATCATTCACATTTTAAATTAAAAAAAACTACACGATTGAGTTGATTTTAAATTACTTATTGACTTATGGCCTTTGTACCTATCGCTCTTCTTCCGTGTATTATTTTCTTTAAAAGCTAAGCTTAAATAATTTATCCATAGGCTATTTTATAAAAATATATATGGCATTGCTGTTATAAGAAAAATAGGGCCATTGAAAAAATTAAGATTTTTTTTTTAACATACAAATGACAATGTCATCTACATTTTAGTTTGAAAATTAAACATACAATTTTGAATGAAATATATTGAAATAAATGAAATGAAATAAAATATATACATTCACTACAATATCTTAATTTACAATTTATGTACACATTATACAAAAAAGAGATAATTTGCTTTGAATATAATACATATTTAATATTATATTTAAAGCAGAATAAACCTTATAATGAACACAATAGAACACAAAATAAAAAAATTTAAAATAATAATACATTATCTTTTTTATTGTTTATTCATGTTTAATCCATATATTATAAAGTCAAAAAACTTGGTTAATAGTAATTTCGGGACTATAAGTCTGATTTGAATAACATATTTTTTGTTGACTTAACTTTAGTAGCAGTAACTATAAAGTTTAACCAGTATAGTGGGAGCACTTTTAGTCTTACATAAAATAACACGTTAAGTGACAAGATAAGTTCTGATTTATCTTGACCCATTTTTTATTATTATCGTAAATTTTAATTAATCTCCACTTTTGTTTGCTGTCAGAAGTTGTAAAGTAATTTTATACAGTAAAGTAACAGCCTGTGAATGTCGCACTGCTGGGCTAAGGCTTCTTCTCCTCTATGTGAGGAGAAGGTTTTTGGAACTTATTCCACCACGCTGCTCCAATGCGGGTTGGTGGAATACACATGTGATAGAATTTCAACGAAATTTGACACATGCAGGCTTCCTCACAATGTTTTCCTTCACCATTAAGCACGAGATGAATTATAATCACTGGTGCTTGCCCGGGTTTGAACCCACAATCATCGGTTAAGATTCACGCGTTCTTACCGCTGGGCCATCTCAGCTTCAAATTCAATTTTATACAACACAATAAAAAATAAAAAAGTTCAAATTAACGCCTTTACAACTTTATATGAAATACAATATCTAACAAAGTTAATGAGGGTGTAGCTATTAGTTTTTTGATTAGTTTTTATGACCATTTTATTATTTTTACTTTTCAATGATGGCTGTCAAATAAAACATGCTATAGAAGATGTGAGAATCTTTCAGTTGTCGGATGGAGCAAATTGGCCAAGCAACATGGCATTCGGTGGAGTAGAATGTACTCTATTCTTTGACTTTTCTGTTAATTGACTAACTGATTTCTGATGAGGACTATTTGTTAAGTTAATCTAAGCTTATGATGGATACATGTGCCTCAATGACTTATCATTGTAGGAAGATAATTAGCAGATCATAAAAGTTGATATGCCTATTTCATG
The DNA here is from genome assembly GCA_963151315.1 of Nymphalis c-album. NCBI lineage: Eukaryota > Metazoa > Arthropoda > Insecta > Lepidoptera > Nymphalidae > Nymphalis > Nymphalis c-album. The sequence continues at coordinate 2,941,409 of OY720615.1, forward strand.
CTGCACAAGTAATGTGGACACCTCCACATTACTTGCAATAGGTGTTATAACAGCTGTAAGTTGTACAGTTTCATCTGCAATTTCAAGCCGAGTGGAAGACCAATTTGTTATGTCACATTTTTTGTTCCTTTTTTTTTTTTTAATATAATTTAAAGACACATCCAAAAGTATGCTATGTATGCAAATTATAAAATCAGTATGAATATGTGATTTACAAATACGTACAACATTTACATGATAATTATTTCAAACTATTTAACTGAAAAAATGACATTGATTATACAATTATTGGAATATTATATTTTCTTTAATTTGTATAATAAACCATTATTATTATTTGTTTATATAGATTTTCAGTTTGTAACAAATTAATACCTTCTCCTCAAAAAGAGGAGAAGAGGCCTTAGCAGCAGTGGGACATTCACAGACTGTTATTTAATACATTTTCTATATATTTCAAGTTGTATTTCTTAAAGTGCAGTGTGTTCATGAAAAGGACACTTGACATTAGTCACTGTGAAATTGCTGGAAAAATTAGATATCACAGATGAATAAAGAGCCATTACAACCGAGAAAATTTATTTAACTATATCTTTTTAGGTGCCTTAAAAGACATGACGAAAGTAGACGAGACCCCTCAACCACAGGACAGTGTTGCAGCTCCGAATATGTGGAGTGAAGATTTCATTAAGGAGGCTGCAGCTCAATTCGAGAGCAATATGGCATCCATCCTCGGAGGTTTTAGTGGTGTACCAGGTGAGGTTTATTTTAACTTGACTTTAATATATGTACAATTAATATAAATTTCTACAATTATATGTTTCATGGAAAAGGTATGAATAAGTTAAAAAAGAAAACTGAATTTATATGACATAAATCCCATAGGCTAGATGATGATATATTTATTTATACCACTACTCTCAAATTAAAAAAAAAAAGGTTTGGACAATAATAACTATCAGCTTATATCGCTATCCTCGTTTGATTACAGACGTAAAGCGCTAACTCTCTTTCACTTGAATCTTATCTTTAACAGCAGGCAACCCCTATATGTGGGTAAAGTTACACAGGCAGAGGTATTTTGTCATACACAGAAAAATATATAGCTTCAATTTGATATATAAAAGATATATATATGTCGTGAATGTATCAACGTAACAAAATATTTGCTGTTTAGACCTGGCTGCGAATAGGTTGCGGCCGAGTGGGCAACCATGGGCAACCGCAGCAACCCTACCTTTCCGATTTATTTACATACACTGCTATGTAGTGGATTGTAGTTTATTTTCAAAACAAGTAAATGATTTTTTTTTTTGGAAAACTTCAATAAATATTATTTTAATTAAAAGTACTCAAACGCAAATTTTGATTGGCACCCTGGCAAAAATAGATTCTTCCATTTATAAATAAATTAAAAAAAATAGATTTGGATTATATACATTATGAACGTAGTGATCTTGCAACCGGATCTCGTACTATTATCTAATCGCTCATAATTCATAAATATTTGTTATTTATCTTCAATTAATACCTAACGTGTTATTTATAAATAAAAGCCAAAGTAATATATTAATTGTTAGGTCTAGATCCTTGGTTCCCAAAGTGGTCCAGGTGGAACCCCAGGGGTCCACGGGATACTCGACGGGGGTCTACGTTGGCGTGCCAATGAAATGGGGGTTCACAAGTCATAAGCGGGGGTCCACGAAAATTCGTTTGCTTTCGATAGTGAAGAACTAAAAAGTTAGCTTAGTTCACCTATCTATGTAGGCAGAATATTTATTGCAAAAAAAGGGTCAGCGACAGTATATGGTTCAAATGTAGCTGCAGGGGTCTTCCGGAACCAGCTAAATTTTGAAAGTGGTCTATGATAAAAAGTTTGGGAACTATATTTATATATTTACTATATATTTTCGTTTAGATTATCACCAACTTTAAGAAGAGCTCTGTAGAATATTATTTTAATCTTCTTTTTTTTTCTTATCTGTACTAATAGACAATTTTTTTTTTCTAGAGGACCAAATCACTCAAGAACAGATAGCACAAACGTTTTCAAAAATGGCAGGTAATTTATAAATAAGTTTTCTATGTATATATAAGCGAAATACCACGAGATCTCCTAAACTATTTGCACAATTGACTTAAAATTTGTCAAAGATACTTGGAAGACATGAAAATAAATGAATGGTCCTCCTGACCGATTTCGGCCCCGCCGGCCAATCACAAAAGAGATTAGCCAACTTGCGCAGGACATATTAAAGTGAACAAGTGTGTGCGCAAACACAGGTGCACTCTCTTTTCCCTTACTCTCATAACCCGATCGGACGGCAAACCGACACGACCGGAAAGAGTTCAGGTGCAGGACAGATGGCTTTAAAAACTAATAAGTAAATTGTAATCCATTGTTACATTTCAATTACAGAAGCTGCCGCACGAGTATTGAATCCAACGACTGAAGCTGTTCAGAACGAGCCCTCAGCAAGTGATCCAGTTGTACAGGAGAAAATTGATGAAGTAAGTTTTTTTTTCTTATATAGGATAGGTAGGCGGACGAGCATATGGTAAGTGATCACCAACGCTAAGAGCTGCTAACTATCGCTTTCATCGCCAATTCGCCACCAACTTTGGGAACTAAGATGTCAAGTCCCATGTGCCTGTAATTACACTGGCTCGCTCACCTTTTAAACCGGAATACAACAGTACAAAGTACTGCTGCTTTGCGGTAGAATATCTGATGAGTTGGTAGTACCTACCCAGACGAGCTCGCACAAAGCTCTACCAGCGAGTTTTTAAAGTATTATAATAAGCAAGACTTATCGATACAACAGTGTGCGAGTTTTTTTTTACTTATTCGATAGCGTCGACGTTAATGGAATGCTGATTCTTGTCACTAGATGGCGCTGTTTTTTTGGCGGTGAGAGTGTGGAGCCTCATTGATTGAGAATATAGATTTTTAGACGAGAGTGTTAGCATACTTTGCACTCTATTAGAGGTCATAAAATAATTACAAGATTTCTCAAGTTAAAAACTGAACAATTTTATTTGTTATAGAATAACACCAAATTTTACTTATATGTAGAATTGTAGGCACATTAAAAACAATTTGTAAGAAGAAACAAAATGCGACATCTAGTGTTTGAAAATAGAACAATATTCTAATTACTAATCTTTATATAATATTGTATACAGCCAAGAACTATATATTATTTTTAAATATAAAATTTAATTTAATAAACACATTGTAATCTTGAACGACTTGTAAAAATGTGTCAATTATTTCAGGTATCGGCCGCCATATCGCAGACATTACAAAACTTGAACACGAACTCGGAGACACTGCAGACACCGTTCTCCGAACAGGACCTGGCGAACATGTTCAGTAATTTCAATGTCAACGATGGGAATCAGGTAAAGGCATACATATAATTAGTGCTTTACCTTAAATGTGGCATGGCCTTTTCAAACCCGAATTTTTTGGCCATCAAAGGAGACATTTCATTTTAGATAAATTTTGCGATTTTTTTGCTTACTCGGACTCGAGGCCCCTGTAGCCGTAGCTGTTTATTATATTTAACTAGCGACCCGCCCCGGCTTCTCTCGAGTAGCAGAGTAAATATTCCTACAAAAGACAGCAGGACGCGGAGGCGCGCAGGCGGTTGCATCGCGCGTTTCTATGACCGCTTGAATTTATTTAGTGCGCGATTTTAAAATTACGATAACTCCTAAGATATTCATTTGAATTGGGTGGTGTAAAGGGCAATTATAATATACATGAAATGCTTAAAGAAAATCACGTATTTAATTTAATAAGGATTAATATTATATCCGTTTTTATAGCTATCCAATTATCACATTATTATGAAACCATTTTTTTAAAATTCAAGTTGGTATAGTTAGCTCTCCTTAAAAGATCATCAAGACAGGCCATATGCCATCACGGTACAGAAAAGTCCGTGATGGCATATGTCTATCTTTGGATAGCTAACTATACCCATTTTAATGTTTAAAAAATGGTTACATAAAAATGTTAAAATTGATTGAGGATGAGTAATAGTAATAACAGCCTGTGAATGTCCCACTGCTGGGCTAAGGCTTCTTCTCCTCTTTTTGAAAGAAGGTTTGCAGCTTGTTCCACCACGCTGCTCTAATGCGGGTTGGTGGAATACACATGTGACAGAATTTCAGTGAAATTTGACACATGCAGGTTTCCTCACGATGTTTTCCTTCACCGTTAAGCACGAGATAAATTATAATCACAAATTAAGCACACTGGGCCATCTCAGCTGAGTCAAGGATGAGTTAGCCAGTGTAATTACAGGCACAAGGGACATGACATCTCAGTTCCCAAGTTGTGGCGCATTGGCGATGTAACCGATGGTTAACATCTCTTACAATGCCAATGTCTATGGGCGTTGGTGACCACTTACAATCAAGTGGCCCACATGCTCGTCACTACAAAAAAAATACAGAATCTGCTATAGTCGACAAAGATTAGTGGAAACGCAATAGGGCTCAAGTGATTTTTATTTTTGTTATATAATATTATATGAACACATTCCAGGACGCCAACATGTTCGCCCCGTTCATGCAAGGTATGATGCAATCGTTGCTCTCGAAGGAAGTGCTGTACCCGTCGTTGAAGGAACTCCTCGACAAATATCCTGTTTGGTTAGCGGAGAACAAGGGGAAGGTCGAACAGAGCGAATATGAAAGGTGAGTTACATGATATGCAACTACACATAGCAACGGTGACCAATGCTGATTGGTCGGTTGATGTCTCCCCCTCCCCATTACACCCCACTACTGATCCCTAAGCGAGGACGCGATCAAGAGACACACTTATAAGAATTTAATCAGACCCAGTGTGGTAGTTCTTATAACATATAATATAAATAAATATCCTGGGACATTACTCACACAAGGCCATCTGATCCCAAACTAAGCAGAGCTCGTACTGTGGAAACCAGACAACTGATGCTGATACTTACATATACTGATTTTATTTTGTAAATATGTACATACTTACGTAGATAATTACACCCAGACTCAGGACAAACAGACATGTTCATGCACACAAATGTCTGCCCTGGGTGGGAATCGATCACCACGACCTGCGGCGTGAAAGTGTCTTACCAACCACGCCAACCGGCTCGTCAATATTTTTTATCATGTTGTAGCAAAATGTTATACATTGTTTAAAAATGTTATTGTGTTGCACAATGTTTTATAACGTTACATAACTGCTGTGTGGGAGCACCTTTACACCTTGCTCCGGCAGCAGACAGGTGCACCCCTTAATGTCTTGAGCCAAGGAGCGTTCGCACAGGGCCCTGTTTAATAAAACTGACAGTTCGACAAGTCCGACATAATATGTCTGAAATTGACAATTTTGCTGTTTAATAAAACTTAGGAGACAAAATTGTCACGGTGGGAAATTTACAAATATGTGTCGTATTGTCGCGACAATTCGATATTTTTACTTTTGACGTGACAACGTCTTATAAATTGGTTTGCCGGGTGACACTTCAAGAAACTGCGTTACGCTCCGCTCACGTTATGCGCTCACAATGAGAGCGAGTGAGAGGCACGCGTCCCTTCCACTCGGGCATGGTTAGCCCGCCTAAGAGCGAGAGAGACAGACATAAAAAGTGAAAGGCACGCGTCTTCTTCCTACTATACGAATGAATATTCACATTAAAATTATTTTACCACTCAAAGTCGTTGTCACGTAAAACTTTCGCCCGTATACCGACTTTACAGGCAACCAATTTTTTTTTTAACAAAACTTTTTATGCGACAGGTGACGGGTGACAATTTGTCGAATATCAATCTGACAAATAAAAGAAAATTGTCATGACGTATTGACATAATTGTAGAATTGTCCGACAATTCTGACAGGAGTCGTTACCTCTATCGCAACATAACACACGGAGGCATTTCTATTTTACCCGTTTCATAAACAAAATTGTTTGAAATATGTCATAAGTCGATATAATTGTCATGACAACCCGACAATTGTCACTGACAATTGTCAGCTTTATTAAACAGGGCCCAGGAAACGTCCGTAGAACGACTGCGCTTTCCTCTGCCGAGTCTCAGTAATCGCCAACACAATATATCTCATTGACTAATCTCCGTTCACCAACGAAAATATCCTATAACCATAATAATTCCCTTAAAAAAACCATTGTATTAATCTATAATTCTATACTAATATATAAAGCTGAAGAGTTTGTTTGTTTGATCTGGCTAATCTCAGGAACTACTGGTACAAATAAAAAAAATAAAAATTGTGTTGTATTTTATCGAGGAAGGCTCTAGGCTTATTTTTATTAATTAAATGCGGTTGAAACCGTGAGGCACTGCTAGTTAATGATATATTTATTAGATTCGAGAAACAACAGTCTCTGATGCAAGAGGTCTGCGCTGCCCTGGAACCGGAACAGGATTCCGACCCTGAAGATGTGAAGCAGAAGCGATTCGAGACCGTACTCAAATTGATGCAACAGGTAACACATTATTTATTATTGCCTAGTATAGTAGAAGAATAATATTATAGTACGGTATAGCTGGTTGAATACTGGTTCCTCGACTTAGTCGCTGAGTTTCTTTCGACGGTTCTTCTCAGGACTGGGTGTTTCTTTTCCGAACCGATGGTTGTTTCTAGTCTGACTTCTTCGTTGGTATCTCGTTGCTATATATATGACAGATCTCGAGATCCTGGGTGCAAATCCCATGTCGGACCAGTAAGGTGTTAGTAGCAGCGCTATGTCTAGAAGCTGGAAGTGTGCGCACTCCCGTGCCTCGGCGCGCACGTAAAGCCGTTAATCCTGTGCCTGAACTATTTCCTGTCGTGTCGGCTTACCGTCCCATCAGATTTAATCCCAAGAGTTAGGGCATAGAGAGTGCACCTGTGTTTGCGCACGCACTTGTGCACTATAATATCTCCTGAGCATTTTGCTAATCTCTCTTGAGATGAGTCAAAACCGGTCAGAAAGCCATTATTATACATTCGCCAAGTGTAAAAATTTGTAATCAAAATAGTTCCTACTTATATTATTGTTTTTCTGACACTACACAAGATCACTGTCTCATAACTTATAACATATTCAAATAGAAGATGGAGTACAGATAAACCATCTTAATTTCTACATATTCAATGCGTTTTGCTAATGGTACCTACCCAGACGAGCCTGCACCACCACTAAGTCAAAGTCAGGCTCGATTAATCATCTCATTGTAAATATATACTTTATTTATTTTACTTCAAAAGTAACAGTAATAACTTCGCTGACAATCAAGACGCCATTTTTTCGCGAATCCGTAATGAAAGATATCGATCAATGATATTGTGTTCAAATAATGTAAAAATTGTTTATTTGTCTATACTCTATTCTAGTCTTTGGAATTGGCTATGGTTATATAAAGTACTATTCTAAAGTTACACACACACACACACACACACACGACAGCTAAATAAATATTATATGTTTATAATCTAATTGATAAAAAAAATCTTTCAGATCCAAGACCTGGGTCAGCCCCCCACAGAGCTGGTGGGTGACATATCAGTGCCCCCCGAGGGTTTCATGGCACCGCCTAGTCAAGATTCACAATGTTCAATTATGTAGTCTATAATTAACTCTGTGCTTTTTTGTGATCGTTATAAATAAAAACCCGTGATCGTCAACAATCAATTGTTATTGTTTTCAATTGTAGTGCTCGCACATATATACATATATATACATATTTTATATAATATGTGGTAACCACATAGGTAAGAGTATTGCAAGTATATAATATAAATAATGTGAGCAGTTTGCCTATAGTATTTTTTTGGCTGCGGTACTTCTAACCTAATATAAAGTACTGTCGTCAGAAAAAAAATGTTTACAAGAGTTGTTTTTTATTAGTTTCCAATTATGTAATGATGAAATTGAAATGTATGTATCAAAATAACAGAATTGTAAGTATAAGTGACTTGATGGTATGGTATTGGTACCCACTTATAATATATTTTATTGTATAGGTAGGCGGACGAGCATATCGGCCACCTGATGGTGAGTGGTCACCAACGCCCATAGAAATTGGCATTGTAAGAGATGTTAACCATCGCTTACATCGCCAATGCGCCACCAATGCGTTACGTGTGATAGAAAGAGTCGGAATGCTATTCTGTCTCTGTCGCACAGCGCACCCGTCTATCGTCTGGCGGCAATAAATAATTGACCAGAACATTAAGCCGACGTACCCCCACTACTGTTGTTGATAGACCTGTGTGCGACTTTGACCATAATAGTTATGACATTACAAGAAAACACGCATCAAAATAGTATATCACAATAAATCGGTTGTCAACATTTCGCGTTGAATTAGTTTTGAAGTGGGTTTACAGAAAAGCTCTGCTGTCGCTAAGATAATGTGTGTGATTGAACGGACGATGTGACTTTGATATTGCGAAGTATTTACGATTACATTATTATACTAACCAAATCCACGCTACGTTGTACAAGGTTATGTCTATTGTTTATTATGAGGAGTAAAGACAAAAACAACTTTCATATCGAATTGACGCGATATTATTGGTCGAGTTCTTGAATAATCTATGGTATGGTATTTATTAATACAAAAAATTACCATTCGAATTAAAAATATTTATATACTTCAATTAATGTATTTAATAAAAATATGTTCTTATATTGTATCCGATTTATTAAAAATATAATCGGTTTCAGAACGCGATTGATTAACGATAAAGATAAAAAATAGTTTTTCGCGCGCTTTTATAAAAAATAGAACAAAACATCTGTCATCGAATTTTATGAAAAGATTTATAAAGATGTCAAAAGTTTAAAGATAATACTATATATGTATTAACATGTATTACTAAGTGCTGGTGTATTTATTAATTACAATTTTGGAAGTTCAATTTAAAGTTATGTTAATGAATTGAGGGGAATAGTGTTGTATTATAAATAATTATATATTAATCAAGAACTGTTTGTAGTGCATAATACTGCAGAGTTATTAGCGAATCTATCTCGCCACATACGAACTATGAACAGACGTATCCTACATCGCGATATTAAAGTTATCAGAGCGATTGAATATAAATACGAGAACCCGACTACAATCGCTGGGCAGTAGCTCACCAGACACAACACCTGTCTGGTCGGAGGATCCTCTCTTTTCAATGGGGGTGTGTCCCTGTACCTCGCACACCCCCCAAATATGTAAACGTTAAGGTCTGTTGATCTTTACTCCCAAGTGACAGACATTTGACACATATTCTCTTTGCGACGGCATTTTAAACCCTATTCCAATGGGATTAGAAATAAATGTAAACACACCGTAGATTTACAAATTGCATGCGATTGTCAAATCGTTCTGCATTATTATGCACTGTAAACAGTTCTCGATGAATTTACCCTTATTCATAATACAACACTATTCCAATTAACTTGTTATAACCACATTAATTTAACTTCCAAAGTTCCGAATACAATTTCTCGGTCATTGAAAACGCCATCTTTTCGCGTATCCATAGTGAATGTCATAGATTATTCAAGATGGCGACCAATGACATCGCGTCAATTGATATCGATGACCAATGATATCGCATTAATTCGGTGTCAAATTTGTTTATTTATGTTTATTCCTGTTGTGGTTGGAATGGGCTATACGTACATAAATTGTGCGATCAATGTTGCAATATAACAAAATGTTTTTACTTTTTATTTATTCAACTAGATTGAAAATATTGTTTTTAATATATTAATGAAATTGCTATGTCCGTTTGTTTAGAATAGATTATTATTTTTATTGTAATGGTGGTTTGTAATGTTTGAGAATGTTATAGGCAAAGCATTTATGCTATTATATCGATGGTAGATTTTTTATTCAAAAATTGATATATTTACTTTCAGCCTGAAAATGTGAGGTTTTGTTTGTTTAATTTGTTTTTAATGACAAAAACAGTTGTTATATATAATTAATTTTCGCAATTAATTTTATTATCTGTAAAATTTTATTAAAAATAAAAACAAAAATGATGTAAGTACATGCCAAAGAAATGTACAGTTATGGAATATGTTTAATAAAAATTCAATCGACTATCTGTCGGTAATAGTATAATGTTTTTTATTTCATCCTGGTTACTCGATAAACGGTCCGTTGTCCTTACGGATAGTAAGTGTCTTATTTATGATGATTTTTTTTTTATTTAACATAAACAAGTACTTAATAATGTTTTACTTGGTGGTAGAGCTTTGTGCAGGCTCGTCTGGGTAGGTACCACCCACTCATCAGATATTCTACCGCAAAACAGCAGTACTTGGTACTGTTGTGTTCCGGTTTGAAGGGTGAGTGAGCCAGTGTAATTACAGGCACAAGGGACATAACATCTTAGTTCCCAAGGTTGGTGGCGCATTGGCGATGTAAGAGATGGTTAACAACTCTTACAATGCTATTGTCTATGGGCGTTGGTGACCACTTACCATCAGGTGGCCTATATGCTCGTCCGCCTTTCTATGAAATAAAAAAAAAAAAATGTGTTCCGGTTTGAAGGGTGAGTGAGTGTCACTACAGATACATGGGACAACGATTTAGTTCCTAGGACTAGTACTGCAGTACAGAATGCACCCAAGCAAAGAGGACCTTATGCATTTTAAAGATAAAACAATTTTAATACATATTAAACTAGATTATATTTCCATATATCATTTTTTTTAATTGACATGGCTTGACGTATTGTGAACGATATTATATTATTATATATGCAGTAAGTGGGCAATGGCTCTCCTGTTGGAATGTGACTTCAATAGAAAAAAAAATACGCTTTTATAGAAAATCCAACTAAAAAATACAAAATATTTTTTTAAAAATTTAAATCAAGAATAGTGTATAAAATATTTGAAATATGTGAAAAAAATATTTTTTATTGTATAAAAGCGTAGGGTGCTTTTTAAGATATTATCAAAATGATACTCATATCTATCAATAAAATATTTATAACTTGAAAACAAGCACCCCACGATTTTTTTTCAAAAAAAATTTTTTTTCGTATTTTATTGTTTTTTTAAAATTAGATTCTATTTTTTAGTTTGGATTTTCTGAAAAAGCGTATTTTTATAGTTTTTTGAACTATTATTTATTAATGTAAGAAGCATGAAATTTTATTTACTAGCCTCTGGTTAGAAATAAATAAATATGTTTTTCTGTGTTTTCGAAAATCTGCCTCCCAAGAGGGTGAAATAGGGTTTGAAAGTTTGTTTGGCAGGTCTGTCATTTTTGATGTAAGAAGCGTGAATTTTTTTATAATTTATAAGCCTCTGGCTAGAAATGAATAAATACGTATGCCAGGGTTTTCGAAAATCTATCTCTTAGAGGGTGAAATAGGGGTTGAAAGTTTGTATGGTGGGTCCGACATTTTTGATGTAAGAAGCATGAAATTTTATATACAAGCCTCTGGTTAGAAATAAATAAATACGTTATCATTATAGCGTTTTCGTAAATGTGTTGCGGACAAAGCCGCGTGTTAACCGCTAGTTATCTATATAAGTATGTATTTACAAAAGAAAAGTAGTAAGTATATGCAGTATATCAGTTGTCTGGTTTCCATAGTACGAGCTCTGCTTAGTTTGAGATCAGATGGCCTTGTGAAAAAATTATATTAGTAGGTATATCTATGTGGGAGTGAAATAAAATTATTATTTTCGAATGTATTTATGTTTCTCAGCTTGTGGCTGGTTTTGGCTACATTTACTGGCAATAACCAAGTAAATGCAGCATGTGGTGTGTTAGTTTAGTGTCATGGACCTTCTTTAGGGGTAAATTTAGAAAATTATTAATATTATCATTTAAAGCTATGTATCTGTATTCAATTTACATATGTCACACATTTTGGACTTTGTATATAGTACATTTTAATCAACTCCATTGTTATAAGGTCACTAACCTACAGCATTCGTACAATGAACATTATTTATATATATATTTTTCAATTGAAATATTCAATAATTTACATATAAAAAAAATATTGATTTCAAAATAGGTGATTAGTTGTATGTTTTGTTATCTATACTAATATATAAAGCTGAAGTGTTTGTTCGTTTGATCCGGCTAATCTCAGGAACTACAGGTTCGAATTAAAATAAAATATTTTTTATTGTATAGTCCTTTTATCGAGGAAGGTTTTATGCTTATTTTTATTAATTACTAGCTGTACCCGCAACTTCGTCCGCGTAGAATTAAATAAAAAGTTAATCATTTTTATTTTTATTATCATTTTTTTCTAAAATAAAAGTAGCCTAAGTTACTCCTTATTACATCAGCTACCTGCCAATAAAAGTCCCGTCAAAATCGGTCCAGCCATTTCAGAGATTAGCCGGAACAAACAGACAGACAGACAGACAGACAGACAAAAATTGTAAAAAATAATATGTTGGTGTATGTACCGTATATATATTCATATGCATGTAGTAAAAAGCGGTTATTTCAATATTAAAAACAGACACTCCAATTTTATTTATATGTATAGATGTATAGATTATCATTTTCTCTAAAATAAAAGTAGCCTAAGTTACTCCTTATTACATCAGCTACCTGCCAATAAAAGTCCCGTAAAAATCGGTCCAGCCATTTCAGAGATTATCCGGAACAAACAGACAGATGGACAGACAGACAAACAGACAAAAATTGTAAAAAAAATTATTTCGGTGTATGTACCGTATATATATTCATATGCATGTAGTAAAAAGCGGTTATTTCAATATTAAAAACAGACACTCCAATTTTATTTATATGTATAGATGTATAGATTATCATTATTTTCTAAAATAAAAGTAGCCTAAGTTACTCCTTATTACATCAGCTACCTGCCAATAAAAGTCCCGTCAAAATCGGTCCAGCCATTTCAGAGATTAGCCGGAACAAACAGACAGACGGACAGACAGACAGACAGACAGACAGACAGACAAAAATTGTAAAAAATGTTATTTCGGTGTATGTACCGTATATATATTCATATGCATGTAGTAAAAAGCGGTTATTTCAATATTAAAAACAGACACTCCAATTTTATTTATATGTATAGAAGATGTATAGATGTATAGATTATCATTATTTTCTAAAATAAAAGTAGCCTAAGTTACTCCTTATTACATCAGCTACCTGCCAATAAAAGTCCCGTCAAAATCGGTCCAGCCATTTCAGAGATTAGCCGGAACAAACAGACACACAGACAGACAGAGAGACAAAAATTGTAAAAAATAATATGTTGGTGTATGTACCGTATATATATTCATATGCATGTAGTAAAAAGCGGTTATTTCAATATTAAAAACAGACACTCCAATTTTATTTATATGTATAGATGTATAGATTATCATTTTCTCTAAAATAAAAGTAGCCTAAGTTACTCCTTATTACATCAGCTACCTGCCAATAAAAGTCCCGTCAAAATCGGTCCAGCCATTTCAGAGATTATCCGGAACAAACAGACAGATGGACAGACAGACAAACAGACAAAAATTGTAAAAAAAATTATTTCGGTGTATGTACCGTATATATATTCATATGCATGTAGTAAAAAGCGGTTATTTCAATATTAAAAACAGACACTCCAATTTTATTTATATGTATAGATGTATAGATTATCATTATTTTCTAAAATAAAAGTAGCCTAAGTTACTCCTTATTACATCAGCTACCTGCCAATAAAAGTCCCGTCAAAATCGGTCCAGCCATTTCAGAGATTAGCCGGAACAAACAGACAGACGGACAGACAGACAGACAGACAGACAGACAGACAAAAATTGTAAAAAATGTTATTTCGGTGTATGTACCGTATATATATTCATATGCATGTAGTAAAAAGCGGTTATTTCAATATTAAAAACAGACACTCCAATTTTATTTATATGTATGTATAGAGTATAGATGTATAGATGTATAGATTATCATTATTTTCTAAAATAAAAGTAGCCTAAGTTACTCCTTATTACATCAGCTACCTGCCAATAAAAGTCCCGTCAAAATCGGTCCAGCCATTTCAGAGATTAGCCGGAACAAACAGACAGACGGACAGACAGACAGACAGACAAAAATTGTAAAAAATGTTATTTCGGTGTATGTACCGTATATATATTCATATGCATGTAGTAAAAAGCGGTTATTTCAATATTAAAAACAGACACTCCAATTTTATTTATATGTATAGATACGCGGGTGAAACCCCGGGGCACAGCGAGTGCATTATAAAGTAAGTTTTTGTTTTTCCCGGTAAAAACAACTACATCGATTGCTATAGAATTTTCATAACATTCTATAATACCCGTCTATAAATATTGCACATCGACAATTGAATGTAATTTCATAATGGATGTATGTACAGTAAGTATGTATAAGTAATAATGTGAATGACCGATTTCGGCCACGGCGGTCAATCTTAAGAGAGATTAGCCAACCGCGCATGAGATATTATAGTGCACAAGCGCAGGGCCGGACTTAAACTTAATGCCGCTCCTGGGCAACGGACAAAAATCCGCCCCAATACTGGAACTTTAATTGAATTTATTTAAAAAAAAAAATCTTTAATTCCAGAAAATAAAAAATTCAATTATTATTTTAAATCTCCAAGGAAATAAATTGATTAAATCGTTTTTATTATTATTTTTTTCTAAAAGTGCCAAAATTATTAATTAAAAGAATTAATTAATTATATTGAGCAATCTTGATAAGGCTAAAAAAATTTTTTTTCACTTTCAAAATGTTGCCGCCCTGGGCGCTTGCCCCGACTGCCCCTAGTGTAAATCCACCGCTGCACAAGCGTGTGCGCAAACACAGGTGCACTCTCTTTTCCTTAGCTATAAAATTGTACCAATGTCTTGAGAATTGTTACAAAAAAGTAACTAAAGAGTTCCTTCCCGTTTATTGTCCAATATTTAGGTAGAATCTACATTACACACATAGTGTTCCGTGCTCCGTTTCGAGGGTGAGTGAGCCAGTGTAATTTACTCACATAACCTCTTACACGTAGTTCCTAAAGCTGATGCAATGACGGTATATCTTACAGCGTCATTTTCTGGGCAATCATTTATGTGGCCACTGTGGTAAATGATTGCCCAGTTCTTTTTTATTGTTTATGTAGGAGGATATGGGCCACCTGATGGTAAGTGGTCACCAACGCCCAGACATTGGCATTGTAAAAAATGTTAACCAACGCTTACAACGCCAATGTGCCACCAACCTTGGGAACTAAGATGTTATGTCCGTTGTGCCTGTAATTACTCTGGCTCACTCATCCTTCAAACCGGAACACAACAATACAAAGTACTGCTGTTTTGCCAGACGAGCTTGCACAAAGCTCTACCATCGAGTAAGTTTTCATGGCCATCGTAGTCTTAAAACCAATAAATATTGACTTCATTATAAAAAAAAACACGCTAACGAATTTATATTATGTTAATGCGTCGTTTTGTTACATATTAATTAGGTAGAAATGTTTCCAATACTATAAAGCATTTAATATTACTTGTGATTTAATTAAATTTCATTCCATTGTTTATATTTGAAGAAGTTACTTGTGTTTTTAGAACATTTTGTAATGTAAGTTAAAATAATTATTGATTTTTCTTACAAAATGATTAATTTTATTATTATAAATAAAATAAAATGAAATAACAAATTCTATATTTAAAATAATCCATAAACAAAATATAAAATAAGTATATATTATACTGGCCAGTAAGAATGTACAATTTTTTAATTCACATAATTTATCATTGCCTTCATTGAAATATTTTGTAAATAAAAAAAAAAACAAATACGTGTTTCCTACACGTTAATTTAACGAAATATGTTACGAAAAAGGTGATTTTTGTTTTTGTTTCAAGTAATAACTGTGAACGTGGTTTTAGTGTATTATTATATTATTTAGTATGGTAGCAGGGGCGGATTTCCCTATAGGCCGAGTAGGCCCGGGCCTAGGGCAGTAAAATTTGTTCCTATTTTTTTTTTGTAGTTGACAATTTGTGAGTTACGATTCATCGACTCAAAAATGGTTACTTGGTGGTAGAGCTTTGTGCAAGCTCGTCTGGGTAGGTACCACCCACTCATCAGATATTCTACCGCAAAACAGCAGTACTTGGTACTGTTGTGTTCCGGTTTGAAGGGTGAGTGAGCCAGTGTAATTACAGATACAAGGGACATAACATCTTAGTTCTCAAGGTTGGTGGCGCATTGGCTATGTAAGCGATGGTTAACATCTCTTACAATGCCATTGACTATGGGCATTGGTGACCACTTACCATCAGGTGGCCCACATGCTCGTCCGCCTTCCTTTGCAATAAAAAAAAAAAAATTGAAATGGTATGATTCAGTATCTGAAATACTGATTGCGATAATGAAATCATTTACTATCGTTTTTTCCTATTTTAATTTAATTTCTATAGTTTATTTAATTTTTCATGCTTATGTGTACATAGGGCAATCATATCCTACCCTGTTTGATATGACATATTATTTCTTGACAGCATCACAATAGCCTTTCAATTACTGTTTTAATTTGATTTTTTAATCGAATTGTTAGTGTGTTTCGTTGTACACAAATGATATATATGATTTTAACGCTTAAGTAAATTTATCATCTAAAAGAGTAACGCGAGTTGATTTATTAAAATAATTATTTAAAAACCAATTGTACGGTCAAGTTATGTTAACATTTAAATCAACGAAAGTGACGCAATGACTTTTGCGTATTTTATTTAGTAGTCGTTTAATTTACGATAATAGGTATTGTGTTAATTCAATGTGAAGTTAAAATTTATTAAATATCCAAGTTAGTATTATACTGCCTCGTTGGTCTAGTGGCTTGATATAAGGCCGCAGACTCGGTGGTTCTGGGTTCAATTCCCAGGTCGGGCCAATAAATAGTTATTGGGGTTTTCTGTTAGAAAATTCTCAGTAACAGCCCGGAGTCTGGAAGTTGGAAGTGTGTACACTCCCGTGCCTCTGAAAGCACGTTAAGCCGTTGGTCCTGCATCTGAACTCTTTCTAGTCGTGTCGGATTGCCGTCCCATCGAATTATGAGAGCTTAGGAAAAGAGAGTGCATCTGTGTTTGCGCGCACACACTTGTGCACTATAATATCTCCTGCGCAGTTGGCTAATCTCTCTTGAGATTGGCCGCCGTGGCCGAAATCTGTCTGGAGGACCTTATAACTTGCTCATTGATATTCATTATCTTACAGCCGAATACTGAAACGTCATTCAAATATTAAGTCCAACTTAATTATTTGAGACGCGGTTAATTTAAAATTTAGTATGCGAACTCGTAAGTAGACTCGGAAAGCTGGCAACAGAAACTGAGCTTGGTGTATTTTTTTAATATCAATAATATTAATTTTTAAATTTACAATGATTTATCTCGTAATTGCTACGTTTGCGTTGTGTTACTACAGAAATACCAACAATTTTATTTATTTTAATATAGAAACTATAAATACTATAATTATGATAAGAACGTTGTGGTTTTATTTTGCAATTATTAAATTTAATAATTAAGTTTTTTGTTACATCGTTATTAATACAATAGATCATAAAATAAAATGTATATTTAATTAAAATAAAAATTAAATTAAATTAAAAAGTTGTTGTTTTGATTTTTTAGATTACTAACGCTTTGCTCGGTTTCACTCGCGTAGTTCCCTTCCCCGTGGGAATACGAAGTCTTGTCTATGTTACTCGCTGATAATGTAGCTTTCCATTGGCGAAATAATTTTTAAAATTGGCTTACATAAGACCCTTTTTACTAATTTTTGACGCCCCTCCTAAATAAGAAAAAATAAGAGTACGCCGACCCCTGCCCCTGGTTAATGTTTATTACGTAAGTCTAAATGAAAAAATGAACGAAAATAAAATAGGATAGCTCCATGAAAAAATAAATAGTAGGAAATACTTTACCTATACGAATCCGAGCGTACCTCGGTAATCGCGCGGTCGCGCGCGCTTTTTCAAATCTTTACTTTTCGTATAGGTACAGTAAAAGCTTTTTATTCTTTATTTATGGATAAAGAAATCTTTAGCCGCGAATATAGGAATTGGGTCGCATATTTTCCATCCGCCATTACGGGAAGCGTGAATAAGGAGCTTTTACTGTATTTGTGATCTTACGTAAGAACTATCAAGACTCCCTTCCACCCCCTTGTAAGAAAAGAAAACAACGGATTGCAGACCGGCAGAAGTGAAAACTTGAATGTTAACGTTGTGCATTTTTGATATTTTGGATTGGTTAGGGAAAAAATTGCACGAATTGCTTTAATTATCAGTATAAAAGTACTATCATATATGTATAATATATACAATATTCATTTATTGCGCGATCGTACACAAACATGACAATTTATATTACGTTAAAAATTTAACATTCAGAATACAGTCTTACGAATTTTCAATCAGGGTCACGTGACCTGACGCGAGTTTAACATTTTTTACCCATCACAAAAAAAGTGCACAACGAAGTTTTAACCTCATTAAGACATGATCGACGCCCTCCCCCCCAAATCTTTTTATATAATAAATGAATAGCTTCTTAGTGGTTTAGGCGTTAAAGTCAGAAACAAACTCAAATTCGCATTTATAATATTAGTTAGGACATATTTTTTTTGTTAGTTAATAATTCTTTGTTCCACGACGAAATAAATTCATTAGTATATAATGAATGCCCTTGCTTATAATTTTATTAGTCTGTTCTTAAAATACCCGCGAGTTGAGACGTTATCTATACTAATATATAAAGCTGAAGATTTTGTTTGTTTGATCCGGCTAATCTCAGGAACTACTGGTTCGAATTTAAAAAATATTTTTGTGTTGTATAGTCATTTTAACGAGGAAGGCTCTAGGTTGATTTTTATTAATTATACGCGGCCGAAACCGCGGGGCACAGCTAGTTAACTATATAGTCGATTATATACTTATAAACAATTAATTTTAATTACTTGGAGTAATAGTGCCAAAAAATTCATCCAAAATATAACTCCCCGCCTTATTGCCTCCACCGGTAATAGGAGGGCTGGTTCATTTTTCGCCCAGAGAATCGGAATTGCGATTCAAAGGGGAAATGCTGTTAGCATTCTTGCCACCATTCCACGCGGTCACGACTTGTATAATAATTATTTTTTAATGTTATTTGTATTTAGTTAAGGTTTTAATGTAAATACACTTACATCTTTAATTATATACATGTACTTACTTCTTTTTCAGTTCTAAACATGACGTTTCTTGAGGACAGGGACCTGGAAGACGTTCCGAACATTCCAGAATATTATAAAGGGAAAACAATATTCATGACGGGTGGATCAGGTGAGTGGACTGTTTTTTTTTATTGAGACTAATTATCAGTAATTACGATAAAAAAATGCGCCTTGTAACTTGAAATGAGGTTATGATCCATTCTCGCTGGTTCACAATTGTTGTGCACACCTATCTTCTCTCATAATCAGGATCAATCCGAATGACTGGAGAGAGTTCAGGGGCAAAAGAACGGCTCACCGTGCTCAAAAGACTCAGGGTTTAAGCCTTATAAGCCAACTAATTCCAGCCACAGACCAAAAAGACCGCTCAACATTAAAATAATTTAATGTAATAATTTACTGGTGGTTGCGTTTTGTGCAAGCTCGTCTTGGTAGATACCAGCCACTCATTAGTTATTCTACCGCAAAACAGCAGTACTTGATACTGTTGTGTTCCGGTTTGAAGGATGAGTGAGCCAGTGTTATTACAGGCACAAGGGACATAACATTTTAGTTCCCAGGGTTGGTGGTGCATTGGCGATGTAAACGATGGTTAACATCTCTTACAATCCCAACGTCTATGGGCATTGGTGACCACTTACCATCAGGTGGCCCATACGCTCGTCCGCCAACCGATGAAAAAAAAGCAACATTCTTACGTCTCTTTCTGTCATTAATTATTTGACGTTTTTGTGGAGACAAAGCATTGTTTAACTTAGCCCACGCTTAATGGCTATAAGTACGGATTAAAGTAGTATAAAAACTAAATTAGTATATTATTTAAACGCATAATGAGATTGTTAATAATCTTTAATAATTCGACTGTAGTTCTGAAGTATCAGACAAAAATGGAAAAGTCACTTTTCCATTTTTGTAGCCAGTATTTACTTATTAGAAATATTTATTTATTAGAACGAATATGTTATGTTCCTACTCCTAGTCAGTCACAAGTGGTTCATTCACCCTTCAAACCGAAACGCAACAATACTTCTTTCAGTTCAAATAGTAATAGTATTCTATAAATTTATTTCAATTTAATTTAATGTAATTTTATAAAATTTTAAGTTAGGCATTGTAGCGACATCTATCTCGCCACATACGAACTAAGAACAGACGTATCCTACATCGCGATATTAAAGTTATCAGAGCGATTGAACATAAATACGAGAACCCGACAACAATCTTCGGGGGGCAGTAGCCCACCAGACACGACTCCCTTTTCCTCCTCCCTTTTCAATGGTGGCCATCCCCAAAGCATCATACTGCCTCGTTGGTCTAGTGGCTAGATATAGGGCCGCAGACACGGTGGTCCTGGGTTTAATACCCAGGGCGGGCCAATAAATAGTTATTGAGAATTTCTGTTAGAAAATTCTCAGTAGCAGACCGGAGTCTGGAAGTTGGAAGTGTATACACTCACGTGCCTCGGAAAGTACGTTAAGCCGTTGGTCCTGCGCCTAAACTCTTTCCGGTCGTGTCGGATTGCCGTCCCATCGGATTATGAGAGCTAAGGAAAAGAGAGTGCACCTGTGCTTGCGCACACACTTGTGTACTATAATATCTCCTGCGCAGTTGGCTAATCTCTCTTGAGATTGGCCGCCGTTGCCGAAATCGGTCTGGAGGACATTATTATTATATACATCATTATATTATAAAGATAGTTTTCTTTAAATTGGATATGTTAGTAGGATGTTAGTAGGTATATAGGTATGTAATACAACAGCACTAGGAATTAGTGCTTGGCGGTAGAATATGTGATAAGGATGGTACCTACGAGCCCCTACCACCAACTCAACTCTTGTCAACGATGGGACGTCTTGTCCTTATAAAATAAAATATCATAGTATAAAATGTAATAAGTATTTCGCTCATTCGTTAGATCGCGTGAATTGAAATTCAAATTCAAATTCAAAATACTTTATTCAATATTGAAGTATTACACTTACTTATTGATTGTCAAACTGGAAACTACTACCGTTTCGGAAAAGAAACACCCAGCCTTGAGAAGCACCGGCGAAAGAAACTCAGCGGGTTGTTTTTTTTTGTTTGTCTTTTTGATCGCGGCTTCCAACCCTCGCAAGCTACTGAATTCATGTGCTTGATTTGTGTTTATAATTCATCTCGTGCTAGGCGAAGGAAAAGATAGCGAGGAAAGCTGCATTTGTCTTATTTAACTGAAATTCTGCCACATATGTATCAATCAACCCGCATCAGAGCAGTTAGTGCTCCGAAACGATAGACAAGGCAGTTGGCGTGGTTGGTATGATACTTGCCTTTCACGCACGCAGGTCGTGGGTTCGATTCCCACCCAGGACAGACATTTGTGTGCATGAACATGTTTGTTTGTCCTGAGTCTGTGTGTAATTATCTATATAAGTATGTATTTACAAAAGAAAAGTAGTATATGTAAGTATATCAGTTGTCCGGTTTCCATAGTACGAGCTCTGCTTAGTTTGGGATCAGATGGCCGTGTGTGAATAATGTCCCAGGATACTATATAAAAAAAAGACTCCTGCTCCTCAAAGGTTGAGCGCAGAAGTGGGACTCCCTTTAAGGATATAGCTGTTTGATATGCGTGTCACAGATTTTCATCAGACATTTTATTTATATTGTAGATTATAAAAAAAATACTGTTTTTAGGTTTTTTTTCCAAAATTTGTGCCTTATCCATTTCAATTTCAAAATCGGATTTGTCCAAAAATTTGTCTCTCAAACAAACAGTTAAACGCTACTTAAGATTGAAATTAGTATGCGAAATTTTAATTTAACGGCGTCTCAAATAATTAAGTTGCACTTAATATTCGAATGACGTTTCAGTATTCACCGTTAGTCTTTTCGAAAAAGTTGAAACAATTATTTTGTTAGTCTATTATTTGTGTCCGAAATAATACGATCGATGTACTATTAAAATCACACCATAAATATTCATTAAAACCTTTAGGATCAGAATTTCCTGTTAATAATTTAAATTTTAACTAATAATGTATGCGTATTTTATATTTCATTATTTAAATGTTCGACATGAAAGTCCACGATGCACTAAACGTCGCAACCCAAAGAGCGACATGACGCGACATCGTCCGACAAACAGTCAGTGGAAGGGGTCACGACCCTCACTAATGAGGAAACACAGCGAGAGATTTAAATGTTTATTCATTTCATATTTCATTCTTCATCATACGTCATTATTCTACTATACTGGAAATTGTATTGTTAAAGTAATTGTGTTTATTACTTAATACAGTTTTTATTGACTCGTTACGTAAATTTAATGAGATTAATAAGTTATAAATTATATTGCATAGGTATGCATTAAATTAATAATAATTTTATACATACATATTCCTGGCTTACTATTCCGAAAGCTTCTTTGAGTGGACCCTAGTAGACCTTATATGACATAGAAACCTTCAAGAAAAGAGCGTACTCTTTCCTTAAAGGCCGGCAACGCACCTGCAAGCCCTCGGTTGCAGGTGTCCATGGGTGGTTGTCACTTTCCATCAGGAGAGCCTCCTGCTCGTTTGCCCTCTCTTACATAAAAGTAAATAAATAAAGTTTGGTTAGGTTTTCTTTTTAAGTTTACAAACAAACAAGCGATGGTACAATCTGTCCGCCCAAAATCTTACTTAATAACACGCAGCACCGGTTGACCGCCAAATAGCCATTAATATTGATGTGTGCGAATTTGTAGGGTGAGTGAGCCAGTATAACAGGCACAGGATTTTAAATCTTGATTCCCAAGATTGGTGACGCATTGGCGATGTAAGAAATGTTCAATATATTTCCAGTCAGCGTCAAATGGGCGATGTCCACTTTCCTATTATATGAATAAAAAAAAATAACTCTTTTTCAGGTTTTATGGGTAAAGTGTTAATAGAGAAGTTGCTCTATTCGTGTACGGATCTAGACAGAATCTACTTACTACTTCGAAGCAAGAAGAATATCGCACCGGAAGACAGACTTTCAGAAATATATAGATCCCACGTAAGTATCCTTATATCCTTGATATTTGGAATAATTTGCGCACGAGTTGATATACCTTTTTTTTTTTCGTGGGGAATTCCATCATGGATACCCTCCATATGTGATGTAACTTGATGGAGGGTTATGTCGGACTCCTACCGACTAAAACCACCACGGTACCCTTCCCGTCTTAAGGGGAGCGCCACGGGATCGCTTGCGCATGCTACCGTGACGCTCCGACACGAGTTGATATACCTACCTCAATATACAATAGCCATTTATAATCTTATTTTTTAGTGTTTTGATCGTCTACGCAAAGAAAAGCCTGGCGTATTCCAGTCAAAAGTATTCTTCATCGCTGGCGACGTTTCGAAGACAGGTTTAGGTGAGCTTATTAAACTAGACATAAAAAAGTGCGGTCGGGGAACCCCCAACAGGAACGAAGTTCTGTGCGATATTTTTTCGACTCAAACCGTGTTTTGAAATGTAGATTTTAAATGATTATCAGTGGCGTAGCGAGGTGGATAAGGGGCCCGGTGCATAGAGTAAGAAGCGGGCCCTAACCCTCTCTTTCCACTTTAGCTTGAACTTATATTGGTCTTCAAAATCAAAAGAGGGTTAGATTAAAGGCCCCCCCGAGCTCCAGGGCCCTGGTGCACTGCACCACTTAGGCCTGCGATAGCTACGCCACTGATGATTATGTGATGATTTTTGTCACACCAAAAAGCACCTCAACCACCTATATTGGAACGCCCAACGCAACGCATTGTATAGCATTTGTTGGCCACAGTATGATCGCTATTTTATTATATGACGTGACTTGAGCCACTGCTATTTCACTCTACTGTAATCCGCGTAAAATAACTTCTTTCTATAAATTGGCCTTTCCGATCACCAAATCACTAACTTTTGCATCTGTTAGTGTTGTTTATTTCAACAATGCTCTGTCTTCTTCTATCGGATGGAGAAATAATGATGACAGAAAGAGAAAACTCAATGGCCACACGGGTACGTTGTGCTGATGCTCCGTTGTATTTCATACAAATATTCATGCTGTGTCACGGTTCGATGCCGTCTGACGTCACAGCCACGGTGTTATGTATCCATTACCCCAACGAAGCGCTCGTAACAGACAATGAAAACAGAGACGAAGCGGGGAGGGTGGAGACGTTGTAGCGTCGTAAATATGACAACGCAGCGAATCGCAGTACTTATCTATAATAAAAATAATAGTCCTCCAGGCCGATTTCGGCCACGGCGGCCAATCTCAAGAGAGATTAGCCAACTGCGCAAGAGATATTTTAGTGCACGTGTGTGCGCAAACACAGGTGCACTCTCTTTTCTCTTACTCTCATAATCCGATGGGACGGCAATCCGACACGACCGGAAAGCGTTTAGTTTCATACAAGCGCATTTTATATAATTACGTGCTGATAAATTATATTCATTAGTGATTTAAAATGAATATTTTGATTTATATTATTTGGTATTCGTAAATATTAGTGAAAAAAATTGTGTTGATATACTTTTTCAAGCGTTCCAATATAATTAAGGATAACTATCCGTATATATTATTTTTTAATATAATTTAAAATATTATTATTTAATATAATTAATACTCAATATTATAGATTTCGTAATTTTAAATATTTATTATTTATTCAATTTAGTAATAAATATTAAACAACTACATATTTAAGCTAATTTCACCACGCTCACAGGTATACTACGCGCATGCGTTCGAGTGCGACGCATTCACTCTCGCTCTGTCTCTTTCTATTCCCCCTCCATGGTAGCGTTAAACGTTTAACGCGACCTTGTTGGAAGTCGCATTAGAAGTATAACTTCAATAAGAAATAACTACCTGCATAATATAACATACTTGATACTGAACTTCGATCAACAATACTACTAGATAACGCGTCACGAACAAAAACATAATCAAATGTGGCACCGACCATAAAATTAAGAAAACGATGAAAAGGTTTAATCATTTCAACCTAAACTATGCCTTGTTCCCGAGCCATAAAGTGCGGTTTAGATTGTATTGACATTCACTTACGATCTTACGCCATGAATGACAGAAAGACGGACACAAATGTACAATAACGGTTGTTCCATATTCAACCTTTTTTCCTTAGCAATAAGTTATGATTGGACCATACTAATTTGAAATAACCTCACAAACGTCATTGTGCTCTTACTTTTCGGGTCGTTTTTGAAGCGCTTACCGCTAGTCTAGTACATTATTGATCGAATATACTGAAAAAAAATAACGAGTATGCTTTAAACCACACGACTGAAGTAAAACTTCTTCCGTTCGCCTCGCCCGATCGCAACGATCAAGAAGTTTTACTTCAAAATTATGTTAATAAAATTTTAACAAGTCTACGGAGTCGGTTTTTAAAGTTGATTTGACTTTCATTTATGCACAATGAATTAAACATGAATCAGAGGTTATTATTTTGTAAGACAGTAGTCTTACATTATATGTGTGATTTTTTTATTGTATAGGTAGACGAACTAGCATATGGGCCGCCTGATGGTAATTGGTCACCAACGCCCATAGATATTGGCATTGAAAAAGATGTTAGCCATCGCTTACATCGCCAATGCGTCACCAACCTTGGGAACTAAGATGTTATGTCCCTTGTGCCTATAATTACACTGGCTCACTTACCCTTCAAACCGGAACACAACAAGAGCAAGTACTGCTATTTCATACAACAGATACAGCAGTACTTGCTCTTTTATCAATAATGCAATCAATTATCTATTTAAGTGTCTGTCTATGACATTGTAAATCTCAAACGAATGCAGCCATTTTGATACGGTTTTTTTCTGTTGGAAATCTAATGTGATCTTAGATATAAATTATGAAGATCCGTTCAGAGGTTTGAAACTTATTTCCTGATTAATGGTCCTCCTAACCGATTTCGGCCACGGCGGTCAATCTCAAGAGAGATTAGCCAACTGGAAATATTATAGTGCACAAGTGTGTGCGCAAACACAGGTGCACTCTCTATTCCCTAACTCTCATAATCCGATGGGACGGCAATCCGACACGACCGGAAAGAGTTTAGGCGCAGGACCAACGGCTTTACGTGCTTTCCGAGGCACGGGAGTGTTCACACTTCCAACTTCCAGACTTCGGGCTGCTATTGAGAATTTTCGACAGAAAATCTAAATAACATTTTATTGGCCCGACCTGGGAATTGAACCCAGAACCCCCGAGTTAGCTAGACCAACGAGGCAGTCAATATAATATTAATAATAACTTACCAACTATATCAAGTCCAACTGATTTGAAATCTCGGTTCGCCAACACGATGACACGATTACGCTTGTGTTAAAAATATTAGGAGGTACTTATTGTTAAGTCAAATAGCCAGAAAACGTATGTTATATTTAGAGGCCTTTTTGCGTCTTAGGCTATTTAAAATTTTTAATTTAACTTTACTAATAAGACAACCGATGATCGTGGGTTCAAACCCCGGCAAGCACCGCCGAATTTCATGTGCTTAATTTGTGATTATAATTCATCTCCTGCTTAACGGTTAAGGAAAACATCGTGAGGAAAGGTGCATGTGTCAAATTTCACTGAAATTCTGTCACATGTGTATTCCACCAAGCCGCATTGGAGCAGCGTGGTGGAATAAGTTCCAAACCTTCTCTTCAAAAAGAGGAGAAGAGGCCTTAGCCCAGCAGTGGGACATTCACAGGTTGTTATTACTTACTTACTTATAATAAGATTTTAGGTTGGTTACTTGTGTTTGTGTTTGTATGTTTTTGTATCTATGTGTGCACACATGATGATATATGTTTGTGTGTGGTGAGTGTACATTTGTCGATGCTATCTCACTTTCTTTTTTTTTATAAATATACTTTTATTTCAGGTATATCCGACGAAGATAGAGCCTTAATTGTTAACAGAACACATATTATATTTCATGCGGCTGCTAGTGTAAGGTAATGTATATCTATACTAATATGTAAAGCTGAAGAGTTTGTTTGTTTGATCCGGCTAATCTCAGGAACTACTGGTTCGAATTTAAAAATTATTTTGATGTTATATAGTCCTTTTATTGAGGAAGGTTCTAGGCTGATTCATTATATTTTTATTAATTATATGCCGAGCACAGCTAGTTTTGAATAAACTATTAGCCGGTTGGCGTGGTTGGTTGATACTTACCTTTCGCGTCGCCGTTGACAAGTATTTATCAACTACGCCAACCGGCCCGGTCAAGTATGTATGCATTAAAAATATCTTTAAATATACGAAATGGTGACACTTCTTACATCGCTAATGTTTGTGCGGCGATGGTGACCACCTGACATAACATAAAATGTTAAACTTTAGATTTGACGACCCATTGAAAATGGCCGTAAAGCTCAACCTGCTTAGTACTAAAGAAATTGTCGAGTTAGCGACAGAAGTCCGTAACTTAGAGGTAAGTTTTAAACATAATAACTTCAAATTAAAAATCATTTTTTAGAAGACATATTTGAATATAAAGTTGAATCAAATGGACTTGAAATGGACATGAATGGATAGAAATTTATAATAATTATATTAATAAACAATAAATGATTATGATATTCTTCAAAATATGTTTAAACCTGATATTCTGTGGTGATGTTCAATCTCAAAAGAGATTAGCCAACTGCGCAGGAGATATTATAGTGCACAAGTGTGTGCGCAGACACAGGTGCACTATCTATTCCCTAACTCTCATAACCCGATCGAATGGTAATCAGACACAACCGAAAAGAGTTCAGGCCCAAGACCAACTTCTTTGTCATGCTTTCCAAGTCACGGGAGTGTACACTCTTCTGATTTTCAGACTCCGGGGTGTTACTGAGATTCTTCAACGAAGAAAACCCTATAAATTGTCTTCACACTAGACCAACGACTATATATCCTATAGTGTATGTGGTCGAAATATCTCCATCCTCCGTTAGGAGGGATTTTCGCTCCCCATCTACCATATATTTAATATTACCTTTTTTTAAAGTGTCTCGTCCATGTATCTACCGCTTATTCGAACACAAATCGGGACCCGATAGATGAAGTGATGTATCCTCCGCACGTATCCTGGCGTGAGATGCTCCAAGTTTGCGATGAAATGGACGATAATACGTTAAGGGTTTTGACCCCTAAGTAAGTATATTGTTTTATATATTTTGATGTATGTGCTCAAATCATAAAACATTCCTTATCATAAGCTGTGTACATTATATCATGTACACAGTTCAATAAACTTGACAGGATGCAAGCTAAATACTTATTAATCTAATAAGAAAACATTTATGTAATGAGTCATCATCATTATCACAGATTATTTATATACTTACTGACCACAAACCAAATGATTTTTTCTAGATACATTGGGGATTTACCAAATACTTATGTATTTACCAAACAACTAGCCGAACACGTAGTTTATGAGTATAAAGGAAAGTTACCTATCGTGATAATCAGGCCGTCGATAGGTAAGTTTCGTCTAGATAATAGAAACTTACCTAAGTTACCTGAGTTTTAATAATGACCACCAATGAATTATTAGTTATAAGCTTGCAATTTTTTTTTGTTTTCAAAAAATAATACGAATAATACACAGTATATATACAATAATAATTTATTTATAACCGAAAATCTATGTCGATTATCATTATTTATTTCAATTTTTCTCTTTTATTTTTGATATTTAAAATTTGCCGGGCATTTGCGCATAAAGGCTCCCATCAATACCATTCTCACATATAGCAGAAAATTAACCTATTAATGCCTTCAACGCTGCTTGTAGCTTTATCTCGAAATTGTATAAATACGCCCATATGGAATAGAAGCAAGCCAATGATGATATTAATAATTGACCCCTATTTATACCCATATTTTCGTTTCATTTTTTTCTCTTTTAATTTACAATTTTAGTACACCTTTAAATGTATTCCCTATTAAGGAATTTATGAAGAAGCAGAATGAGAAATCGCTGACCTTGATTTTACATTTTTACATATTAGTTTCGGGGTCAGAGGTCCAACACCAGTACTCAAAATTAAAAACCTTAGATTCAGTTAATACTGCAAATAGTGTACATGATTTTATTGAGGTGTAAATAAAAAAAAAATTATTATCATAATCTAAGGAAAAACATCCCATATTTCGAATGTCAGGACTATATAATGAAAAACCTTTACTTGGTGGTAGAGCTTTGTGCAAGCTCGTCTGGGTAGGTACCACCCACTCATCAGATATTTTACCGCAAAACAGCAGTACTTGGTACTGCTGTGTTCCGGTTTGAAGGGTGAGTGAGCCAGTGTAATTACAGGCACAAGGGACATAACTTCTTAGTTCACGAGGTTGGTGCCGCATTGGCGATGTAAGCGACTGTTAACATCTCTTACAATGCCCATGTCTATGCGCGTTGGTGACCACTTACCATGCTCGTTCGCCTACCTAAACACTAAAAAAAGCTTACTCGTGTTTTTATAAAGAATAGCACCTGTTAAGACAAGCCGTTAGACATTGGCATTGTAAGAATTATTAAGTTAGCTATTGTAAACTTGAGTTTCAACAATTGTAATCCTCTCAGAAATATTATGCTGTCTTCACAATTAAATAATGTCAATTGTTCTGGATAACTAAATAATTGGTTGTAATTATCTTTTATCATTATTTAAAGCCAATAATTTGACACATTATAAATTAATTGTATCTCCATAATATTTACATTTTTGGGAGCATATTGGGTGTCACTAGTTAGTTAATAGTAATTAATCGGTTGGGTGCATTTAAATCCTAAGTTTATTTTTTTTTTTGTATTTTTTTTTAACTTATATTGGAATTATATTAAACATGATTCCAGTAATATCAAGCTACGAGGAACCATTCCCTGGATGGATTGACAACTTTAACGGCCCGACTGGAATATTAGTTGGCTGTGGGAAAGGTAAGGATTTATATCTTAAATTGAGTGACTTCTTCTGATATAAATTGACTCGAAAATATAGTATTCGATTTTGCCGTTTCAAAGTCCATTCGATCACGGATTTGCCAGGAACGTGTACGAATCAAGCGGCGGGAATTTCCCCTAAAATAGTCAAACTTTGTCCATTTTGCCTTTAATGGAAACTGGGAGCCCTTTGTATAATTGGGGCCCTGCTCCCTGGGCTGCAGCTGTAATTTGCCCGAACAATTTTAGCCACGACAGTCGTTCCCGAGAGAGTGTAGCTATTTATATTTTATTTGAAATAACTAAGAATTCCGCCAAATGGACCACTTAGTGGTATAAAAAAGACCTTGAGAACGATGTTTCATAATACAGATATCCCTTGTACATGTTAAACTGGCTCGCTCACCCTTCATATCTATACTTAATTTATAAAACTAAAAGAGTTTGTTTGTTTTGATCCGGCTAATCTCAGGAACTACTGGTTCGAACTAAAAAAAAAAAAATTGTGTTGTATAGTCCTTTTATCGAGGAAGGTTCTAGGCTGATTTTTATTCATTATATTTTTATTAATTATACGCGCGTGAAACCGCCGGGCACAGCTAGTGTAAGCTATATACTACTAATTTGTCATCAATTAATATTTTAATTACAGGAATACTCCGCACGCTATATTCACGTCCTGATATGACATTGGATTACGTGCCAGTTGATTTTGCGATCAGGGCATGTATCGTGGCTTCCTGGATTAGAGGAACGAAGATGTAAGACTCATTGACGTGGTAACGTCTTATATTCAATTCAAATTCAAATATCTTTATTCAATGTTGAAGTGTTACACTTTCTTATTGATTGTCTTAAATCTGCCACCGGTTCGGAAATAAACACCTCAGACCTTAGTAGAACCGGCGAAAGTAGCTCAGCGGGTTATTTTTTCAGCTCATTTTAACAATTATAGATTTACACAATAACAAATACAATAATAATATTATTTTTTATTTGAAACAGCCTAGAGGTGATCGTTTTATTCCCAAGGTGTGCAATCATCTAAAAAGTCATTGATTGTAATATCCTTTTGCACACAAGCGTTCTTTAACAATCATTTTAAATTTCACAATTGAATATTTTTGAACGCTTTCTGGGATCCTGTTGTAAAGGCGTATACATTGTCCCATAAAAGACTTACTAACCCTGTGTAATCTAGTAACATAATATAAATATGAACGCTGACTGCACGCACGAAAAAGCATGACTCAATGACACTATAGAGAGGCACGATCAGAGGCACGATAGATGCGTCACAAGCCTTGTGACGCATCTATCTCTCTTCCACTCTATCGGTCGATGCGTCCGAGTAGTTATCAATGTTTTCTTATGACGTTATCACGTAGAATTATCGTCCGTAAACCGATTTTATTTTAGTTACTGTAAAAATCATGTGCTCCTGG
Source organism: Nymphalis c-album (assembly GCA_963151315.1). Classification (NCBI taxonomy): domain Eukaryota; kingdom Metazoa; phylum Arthropoda; class Insecta; order Lepidoptera; family Nymphalidae; genus Nymphalis; species Nymphalis c-album. The sequence continues at coordinate 2,973,054 of OY720615.1, forward strand.
CACTGCCCACTCTTGGCTTTTGAACCACAATTCGGATAGAAAGTTATTTTTTTTTATATATTACAGGTTAACATCTACAGATGATATTCCAATATACAACAGTTGTGCTGGAAAACTCAAAAATATCACAGTACAAGAGCTCGTCGACATTGGTAAAGAGATTGTAAAAACTGTACCACTCGACAACATGATATGGACCTATAACGTCACAATTACAAAATCATTGTTTATGTTTAATATTTATGTAAGTATTTATTCAGCCATCAGGTTAGTTGTTAAGTAAAATGTTCTAGACCGATTCGTGTGAATTTTTAAATAGAGCTTATAGCTTTAGTAGTACCAGCCTGTGAATGTCCCACTGCTGAGCTAAGGCATCTTCTCCTTTTCCGAGGAGAAGGCTTAGAGCTTATTCCACCACGCTGCTCCAATGCGGGTTGGCAGAATACACATGTGGCAGAATTTGAGTGAAATTTGACACATGCAGGTTTCCTCACGATGTTTTCCTTCACCGTCAAGCACGAGATGAATTATAAACTCAAATTAAGCACTTGAAAATTCAGTGGTGCCCGCCGGGGTTTGAACCCACGTTCATCGGCTAAGATTCACGCGTTATAGCTTAATCGGTGTATAATAATAATGTACTTCTGATCGATTTTGGTGACGGCGGCCAGCACAATTACGTATAGGTTCACGCGTGTGCTTGCCAGACATGGCTGTTTTACTTGGTGGTAAGGCTTTGTACAAGCACGTCTGGATACGTGCCACCCACTCATCAGAAATACTACTGCAAAACAGCAGTACTCGCTATTGTTGTGTTCTGGTATGAAGAGTGAGTGAGCCAGTGTAAATACAGGCACAAGGGAGATAACATCTTAGCTCCCAAGGTTGGTGGCGTATTATCAATATAAGTTGGTAACATCTCTTACAATGCCAATGTCTATGGGCGTTGGTGACCACTTACCAACAGGTGGCCCACATGATCGTCCGCCTTCCTATGCAATAAAAAAAAACGTACCTGCACGTGATAGCGACGGAGTGTACTGGATAGTCTGTGGAGATTTCCCTCTTTCCGGGACCCCCCTACAAATGGACGCCCGCATAGGCGGGCCGACCGTAGGGGAGACACGGTAGAATGCGTAAGCGATTTCGTGGCGCCTCCGAAACAGACGGAGAGTATACAGCTGGATTTTTAGTGGGTATTCCCTCGTGAGCCCCACGAAAAAAATCGGGAGACTAGCCAACTACGTAGGATATATTACAGTGCACAAGTGTGTGCGCAAACACATGTGTACTCTCTATTTTATCACCTTCATAAAACGATTGTGCGCTGTATCGGTGTGATAAATATTTATGTACTCGTCAAACATAAGTTTTCTCAGACTGTATATTTATTATATAGCTTGTATTTTATTTACAGGTGTTGGCTATGCACATGTTACCGGCAATATTCGTTGATTTATTACTTAGGATACTTGGAAAGAAACCTATGTAAGTTTGGATAATAATTCTTCTTAAAGAATATTTTTATTTTGAACTATAAAAATAAAATATACGGTATTTACCTTTGTTTTAACGTTAGCTAATATTTCAGGTTGCTAAAACTCCAACGACGCGTTTACGTATCGAACCTCGCGCTCCGGCACTTTCTAACTCAGCAATGGACATTCACCAACACGAATCTAATAAATCTCCGTTCGAAGATCAAAGAGGTGGACCGTGGGCAGTTCTACTATGAAATCGAAAACATTGACATATATGAATACCTCAAGAAAGGCTGCGCGGTTGGCAAGAAATACTTATTAAAAGAAAAAGAAGAGGATCTACCGAAAGCGAAAGCTCATAATCAAAGGTATGTAACAGCACCCCTTAAGGTCAAAAAGCCTTTTGGTGTTGCAGGTCATGAACGGTGGTAGTCACTTACCATATGGCAAGCCTCCTGCTTGTTTGCCTTTTGCACAAAAAGTTAGCTACTTATAGAGAACGATTGGAGTTGTTTAATTAAGCTGTTATGTAAATTATTATACCTTAGCAATTTTTTTATCTATTTCTTTTAAAGATCCAGGCACCAGACCATAATATAATTAGGACCGAATCAGTTACTTCTTTTTTTAGTCAGATCTTTTTTCTTTTAAAAACTTTATTGAGAACAAAGAGTTTAACATTGACTCATCACATTTGTATATTATAACTTTTTATGTATTATTTATGTATGTATGTACGTAAACTACACTGGCTTACTCACCCCTCTAATCGAAACCTAATAATAAAAAGTACTGCTGTTTCGCGGTACAATATCTTTTTTTTTATTGCATATAAAGGCGGACGAGCATATGGGCCACCTGATGGTAAGTGGTCACCAACGCCCATAGACATTAGCGTTGTAAGAGCTGTTAACCATCTCTTACATCGCCAATGCGCCACCAACCTTGGGAACTAAGATGTTATGTCCCTTGTGCCTGTAATTACACTGGCTCACTCACACTTCAAACTGGAACACAGCAATAACAAGTACTGCTGTTTTGCGGTAGAATATCTGATGAGTGGGTGGTACCTACCCAGACGAGCTAAAAATAAATCTGATGAGTAGTACCTACTCACAGAAACCTGCACAAAGCCCTACCACCGAGTAAAAATTTGTTAAGTTAGCTGTGCACGCCTGTTACTAAGCAGATTAAAATGTTATATAAAATGTTGAAATTTTCTTTTTTTTTCAGAATTATTATATTGGACATGTTGTTGAAAATCGTTTTCTACGGTTTGGCATTGTGGTGGCTACTAAATACGAATTTTATCAAAAATATCTTCATGACTTAGAATTATATGTAAGCAGTGGATGTTTAAGGTTTCCTTTTCGCTTATAAGTTTAAAAAATATAGTCTTTCTTTTCAATTGTATGATCTACCAAGAAAAACTGTCAAAAACCTCAGTAATTACTCTATTTCATTCGTCTCGAATATCTGTAATTCGTATATTATGTCTATTATATTAATCGTATGATATATATTACGTTATAAATAAATGTATTTAAAAATATTATTTATAAGAATATTTAAAAAGAAGAAAATAAAAAATAAAACAAATGAAATTATGGTTTTTCAATATATTCTCAAAATACAGTAAGTAGTTAACCGACTACCGAAAAGAGCGTACAGTATTAATTTCATTTATTTAAAAAAAATATTCTATACACAAATTATAAAAAGTAATAATATCACAACATGAGTTGAGTTCCTCCTTATTATTATGATAAAAATATATTTATTTAAAATATAATCAACACTTACATTAAGAAATAAAAACACCTTTTCAAATAAAACTATTTAAATCTTTGTTTTTTAATACTCAAATATGTATACTCTTAAAATCACAACTCACTTATAAGGTAACAATGATCATTATTAAGGTAAGTTAAACAATGTTCAATACAGGTAAGTTTCAAATAAACATTTGAAAAGGTGTTATATTTCAAAACCATATCACATTGCAGTCTATGAAACATTGGATCTGTACATAAAATTATTTCCTATTTAATTAATTCTAATACACAAAGCGTTTATTTATTTGAGCATTTTCCGATATTATTTACCATACTGAATATGATTTTAAAAATATTAATATCATAATTGTACTTAACCACACTTATAATTAAACATTAAAAACTAAAATAAGATAAATGTAGGGCTGATGTAATGACAATTAAGAACGAGTAATTGAAATTTACCAATTAATATTATATGGTCGACATCTCTTACATTTACAATTAATGGAATTCATTTAACATCCAAGTATAATTTAATTAATGTTAACTTAGTTTAACAAACAACTTGAAACGTCAATTATTAAAAAACAATTGTAATGGAATAATTATTTGATTCAATCTATTGTAACATATAAATACAAATGATATATTGGTAAAAAAAATATTATCAAATATAAAATCGCTGGTCTTGAATATTAAAGAAAATAAACTTATAATGAAATGAATAAATTATATGAAGTCTCACACACTCGATAAATACGAGACCGTTTTCACTGTCGGGAGGACTTCTGCTAGGAATAAATCTTAAACATATCATATCGGGAGGCAGACTTGATTGAGGCGTATAAAAACCCAAACGTTTTTATATCAAGTCTATATCCTTTTCGAGGCAAGAATAATAAGAAAATTATTGAAATAAAACCTTGGCACTTAAACCAGTCTAAATTATTGATTTCAATGAGTTGGTTTAACCAAAAATGGGCAAGTATTATTCTTCAATCGATATGTATGTATAGATCGTTTTTGTTGGATTTCCTTCTGTCTTCATTGTAGGATTCATCAAAATCGCTTCCATCATCAATAACCTCTAGATACTTGGAATCATCATCAGTTTGCTTGATCTCTCCGTATTCTTTGTCACTCTCCGATGTATCGCTTTTGTAAGCATCATTATTTCCTCCTTGTGACTCCTCGGTGGGTATCAAGGAGTTTTTTCTATCGTTACGAGCATGCGTCAGATCATCAAACATACCTCTGACGTTTTCAACTGAATCGTAATATTTATCGCTCAGTTTGTGACCAAACTCTTTGAGTCTATCGCTTGGGTTTTTCATAAAAGTCGGTCTCGTTTCTTCGAATTTCTGATCGGAGTCTGTATCTGATAGTGGTATATCGCATGGAGCGTATATTCCGTCTTTTTCATTCCCTTTGTTTTTGTATCCTTTATCTCTGTTCATCCAAATATTTCTTCGAATATTTGTATCGCTATTATTCTTTTCGCCGAACGATTTGAACATTATTTCAAATGTCAAGATGTACGTTGTAACGAGGATCAAAATTGTGCCAGCGATGAAGCTGAGGTACATTAAGACTTGTTCCACAATTGGAAATATGTTCAGGTAGAATTTGAATTTCTGTTCCATCGATGATGGCAGAGAAGACATCGTCTGTAAGAGAAATGAAATTGTTTTATAATCGATTGAAATGAGTCAAAAATATGACAGTTATTTACATGAAATAATTATCTTTGAAGCAATGGATACGTAAACTAACTTTAAATGTACGTATTCAATACGATAAGCAATATTATGAACTACATCACTGTATCTGTAATACAACACTTGACCACTAAACTACTAACATCCTCTTTAATTTTCATCCAATAATCCGATAGCAACATCACAGACATTTTAGATGCGATTTTCTCACTAATCCATTTAAGATTTTTATTAATAAAATCTCACCAAATCAATGGTGTATTTGTCTGTTCTCTTGTTATTGGAATGAGCTATAGATAAAAAATATGATACTCACAATATCAAACCACAGTAATGGAAGATGCATGTTGGCAAATCTAGCGGAATTTTCAATCAGCGATATATCACCAAGCGCCATGTTGATTTGGAATTTGGAACTAATGTCTAAAGGTAAACCTGAGTCGGGCTGAATCCAGAACCTGAAAGAAAATATCCATATATTAAAATGTCTGCCGCTGACTTTCTTCTCCTCAGACGCATCGGCTCGGCGGCCAATCGAGTAAAAGAGAGACAGATGCGGCGCAAGCGTACAATCAGCGTAACGGGACAATGAGCCATACTTTTTCGTGCATGCAGCCAGCGTTCATCGATTTATTAGACGTTGTGACGTCAAAAGAAATAACTCTATTTTATAATACTAATATTATAAATGCTAAATTAACTGTCTGTTTCGCTTTCACGGATAAACTATGGATGATAGGTATCTAGCTTACACCAATAAATAGACTATTTTATGGGCGAAAATTAGTTAATATAATAATAATAATATCCTGGGATATAAATCACACAAGACCATCTGATCCCGATCTAAGCAGAGCTTGTACTATGGAAACCAAACAGCTGATTTATTTACATATACTTATATACCCAGACTTAGGAAATACAGGCATAATCATGCACACAAATGTCTGTCCTGGGTGGGAATTGAACTCACGACTTGCGACTTGAAAGTATCTTACCAACCACGCCAACCGGCTCCTCTAGTTAGGAATTAAACCCACAATTGACACGTATTTAATAGAATTGTAATACCTAAATGAAGACTGAAAATTGATATTGTCTCGACACTAACTCAAAAAGCTTAGTTTAATTTTAAGGGGAGTTTCATATTTTTTTGATATATTAATAGATATATAATAAGTCTAAGATAAAAAAAAATACCTCGTCTCATGTTGTTCCTTATTAGGAGTCAACCCTTCAACCTTGCTGAATAGGATATCATCACCCTTATAGAAGTGGGGGTAGGATAGAGCGATAGGGAAACCATAATAGCAGTCGGTGACGTCGATCAGACCTTCAGGGAGACATTTACCTAAAAATAATTGTATATATTAAGTGACTGGTTAAAGAGTTCGCATGATTAATTGCTTATGAAAATACATTCTCTCACACTCGTATTAAGTTTGGACTATTATTGGATCTCTCGTTTATACAGCCAGTTTGTTTATTTGTTGAAGTTTATAGGATTCTTGGGGTCCAGTTCATAGCGTGAACTTACCCTTTCAAGAACTAGTTGCAAGATAACTATTTAAATAGGACTTATAGTTTCTGAGATTAGCGCTTTCAACCAAATAAACTCTCCAGTCTTATGGTAGACCATAAGATTGGAGAGTTCATCTGGTTGATATATAAAGCTGAAGAGTTTGTTTGTTTGATGCAGCTAATCTCAGAAACTACTGGTTCGAATTTAAAAATTATTTAATTATATTTTTATTAATTATACGAGGGTGAAACCGCGGGACACATCTAGTATAAACATAAAATGCTCAAATGGTTTTTGAATTAGAAACGAGACATGCTCTATATCCTCTCCCTCTCTCATAGGTAGGAGAAACGAGAAAGACTTAGTTGCAGAAAAAAGAGTTTTACGTGCATTCTAAGGACAGGAGTTTGATATCTTCCAAACACCAAGTTGTTAATTATATACTATTTTTGTCAGAAAATCTTATAGTTTCATTAATCTTACCATATCTACAGAAGCACTTGTTCTCTTCAATATTTTTCCCATTATCCAGCATATGTTCTGGAAAGACGTACTTGTATGCCTTAAACCCGTGCTTTGTGCCTTCTTCGGCTGGAATCTAAAAATCGGAAATACTGTTAATTCTACTGTACCACATATATTTCTTTTTATTTCATTTGTAGTAACAGCCTGTGAATTTCCCACTGCTGGGCTAAGACCTCTTCTCCTCATTTGAGGAGAAGGCTTGGAGCTTATTCCACTAAGCTGCTCCAATTGGTTTGGTAGATTTCACATGTGACAGAATTTCATTTAAATTTGACACATGCATGTTTCCTCGCGATGTTTTCCTTCAACGTCAAGCACGAGATGAATTATAATCACAAATTAAGCACATGAAAATTCAGTGGTGCTTGCCCGGGTTTGAACCCACGATCATCGGTTAAGATGCACGCTTTCTTAGCACTGGGCCATCTCGGCTTGTTCACTGGGCCATCTCGGCTTCTTTAATTTATTTCATTTAATAATTATTGGATTTTGAGTACTCTAGTATGGATCTGTAACACTTATGATGCAAGATACTGGGTTTATCTTTTGACATCTAAATAACATTATCGTTTACTGTTAAGTGTTTTCGTCATGTAATTCACTACTTCTATATAAGTATCGAATTACTAAATGTTTTCTTACAAAAGTGTTGTAGAATAAGTAAGACATTTTGAGATTATTTTAAATACTTAAGTACCAATTTTAGTAGTTTCTTTCTCCGGTTGTTATTCCGTCTTAGAAGTTGAACATCTTTTCGAAATCAAAATATTTTTGACAATCAACAAGATAGTGTTATGTGTGTGAAAACCAAAATGTTGAAAAGCTAATAGTGATCCATAAATAAATTACCAAAGGCGCGGACCGACAGAGACTCTTCCTGTAGAACAGAATTGACTCGTTCCTGCTGACAGCTCCTTTGAACTTGGTGCCATCAGACGCGTATTGAACGTTGGAACAATGTTTTCCATCCCATTGGGGAAGGTCAGTGGAACCCCTGTAGGTATCGATCAGACCGGCAAGCGAGATATCATTTTCACCAGTGAAGATGGTCTCATAGTCTCCATCAAAGTCATACATCTGAAAGAACATTAAATATAGTTATTTTAAAAGCATTTTCAAAATTTATTGTTTAAAACTTATCCAATCATAAGAGAAGTACAGTCAAATAAACAACTACGAAATTGAATTGATGGGATATTATTTTGGGGAAATGTCGTTTCTCGAACACCATACCAGTTGAGGCGCATACATTTTTTTAAATAATATCAAATTATATTTGACTATTAATTATTAATATATAGAACATTTTAAAACGAAATCACCTATTTGAAATTAAAAGCTCCTTTTAAAAAAAATAGCAAAATAAACATCACTCAAGATTGCTATCAAAATTCAACTTACACGATCGATCAATCCCAATTTGTCGAAGTAAATCCATCCTGGTAAGAAGGTGTTGCCGAGACTCATCAGTTCAGACTTGTAGCCCATCATGAACTCTTTGGCCGTCATCTTGGCTAGCGGCTGACTGCTTGTCATCCGGATAAGGTTGTTCAGACCGAAACGAGTCATGAAATTCTGTTGGGAAACCACGTTCGCGATCGACTGAAAAAAAAATTGCGAATACAATATGCGATATTGTTTAACGAAATTATATATTAAATTACAAACCACAAACGGCATAACTTGGTACTGTTGTGTTCCGGTTTGAAGGGTAAGTGAGTGAGTGTAATTACAGGCACAAGGGATATAACATCTTAGTTCCCAAGGTTGGTGGTGCATTGGAGATGTAAGCGATGGTTATCATCTCTTACAATGCCAATATCTACAGGCATTGGTAACCACTTACCAACCTAGCGAACAAATATATTATGCCTCTTGTATCTATAGCTACACCGGCTAATAACCAAAATACAACAATACCATATTTGGTGGTAGAATATAAGTGTTCACTACCAAGACAGGCTTGCAAGTTGCATCTCCCTACCACCAAGTACAACAGCCGCTAAATTTCTTCGTAAGGGTAAGGTTTGGAGCCAATGCGACATTGGTCCAATGGCCAACCCATTACCCATACCAATGAATAAACAAATATACCAATAACGTATAGTAGTGGATACGCATTTGGTTAGTTGGCAATACATATCCAATTACGAAGGAAATAGCCATACAAATGTTGACATAGTCATACGCGTGTCGGTTGTTTCAAAATAAGTGCAACGTGCATAGCGTTTTGAAATTGTTTGATTATTTGTTTGTCTATGTCATTGGCTAACTGTCAACGCAAAGCTGTAACTATGTGAGATACCTAAAGGAGATACCATATATGTTACCGGGCGTGTAATAATAATAATATTCTACCGCAAAATAACAGTACCTTCTTTGTATTGTTGTGTTCCGGTTTGAAGGGTGAGTGAGCCAGTGTAATTACAGGCACAAGGGACATAACATTTTAGTTTCCAAGGTTGCTGATTGATTGACTGATTGTTAACATCTCTTACAATGCCAATGCTTATGGGCGTTGGTGACCACTTACCATCAGGTGGCCCATATGCTAGTCCGCCTACCTATGCAATAAAAAAAAAGCTCCGAAACCTTCCCCTTAAAATAGAAGAAGCCTTAGCCCAGCAGTTGGACATTCACAGTCTGTTACTGATCCAACGCCTTGACTTAAAGCACGGTTAAAGGGTGAACATTACAGACTGATGGTGCCATAAATAAATTTGGTTATTAAATCATATTAAAGCTTGCTATTAATATTAGATAGTAATGTCACTTCTGGGTAATTCTCTTCAATTAAGAATGTTACCGATTTTTGATTATTTACTCTCCATATTCACTGTCAAAAATAAAAAATACAAGTGAAAGAATTACTTCGATACGTCAATTAGTTTCCGATTTATAGAAGTTAACGTGCGATAGGGACTCGTACTCGGTGTGACGTCATTTTACAACACTCGCCCAGTCCGCTCGTAAAATCAAAACTAATAGGTATATTTGACTACAACAAAAACTAGTTTATTTGTATACATACAAGCTTTACTGTAACAAACTTTCAACCGATTTGGCACACGTATTAACATTCTTTTTTTTTTTTTATTCTATAGGTAGGCGGACGAGCATATGGGCCATCTGATGGTAAGTAAGTAAGATGGTAAGATGGTAAGGGTCACCAACGCCCATAGACATTGGCATTGTAAAAGATGTAAAACATCGCTTACATCGCCAATGCGCCACCAACCTTGGGAATCAAGATGTTAAGTCCCTTGTGCCTGTAATTACACTGGCTCACTCACCCTTCAAACCGGAACACAACAGTACCAAGCACTGCTGTTTTGCGGTAGAATATCTGATGAATGGGTGGTACCTACCCAGACGAGCTTGCACAAAGCTCTACCACCAAGTATCTTCTTAATTAAGGTAAAGTTTTGGAGCATATTAATCACGCTGCAATATAGGTTGAAAGATTTTATGCGATATATGCTTAGCTTATGGTGTCTCTAATAACCGTCGAGCATAAGATTTTGAGTAATATCTTTAAGTTTGAAGGAATTTTTCCTTGGAGGAATAGTGCGAAAATGTCATCCAAATTATTACACCCCGTCTTATTGCCTCTACTGGTAACAGGAGGGCTGGTTCATTTTTCGCACAGGGAACCGGAATTGCGATTCAAAGGGGAAACGCTGCTAGCATTCTAGCTCATACCACGCAGTCACGATTTGTATACAAATTATTTTTAAATTTTCATTTGTATTTATTTAAGATTTTAATGTAAATAAACATTGTACACTTTCAGCTCTATAAAAATAGATTTGAGTAATTGTAAATAGTTTAATACTAAGTCTTATAATATTACCTTTTGAACCTAACTTAATCCTAATAAGTAATAAGCATTGCACCATCTATAAGTTAATATATTACAACATTACCCAACATTCACTTGAAGCAAAATACTTTGTAAATGTTAATTTAAGCACTAAGTTCAATTCTATCCGCGCGACCTAGGCGCGACCATTATTTCGACATGAAGATTATTATTAAGGATGTCCTCTTGACCGATTTCCGCCATAGTGAACATTCTAGTCATTTAAGCGGGAAATATAGTTTACTTGGTGGTAGGGCTTTGTGCGAGCTCGTCTGGGTAGGTACCACCCACTGATCAGATATTCTACCGCAAAATAGCAGTACTTGCTATTGTTGTGTTCCGGTATGACGGGTGAGTGAGCCAGTGTATTTAGAGGCACAGTGGACATAACATCTTAGTTCCTGAGGTTGGTGGCGCATTGGCGATGTAAGCGATGGTCACATCTCTTACAACGCCAATGACTATGGGCGTTGGTGACCACTTACCATCAGGTGGCCCAAATGCTCGTCCGCGTTCATATGCAAAAAAAAAAAAAATACGAATGTGTGGCATCGCAAACACAAGTACATTCATTCATTCATTAATTTTCATACAATAGGAAAATAACCGACACGACTGGAGATCACGAAATAAATTGCGTTAAGTGATTTCCAGGGCACGAACTTCCAGACTCCGGGTTGGTGATGCGTTTTTTATGTTCTGGTTAGGCGGACGGACAAATGGGCTGAGGATGGTAAGTGGTCACCATCGTCAATAAACATTGGCGATATAAGAAATAACCATACCTTACGCCAATGCGCCACCAACCTTGGGAATTATGATGCTTGTGTCTGTCCCTAAATTGGCTCACTAACACAGCGGTACACAACAGTACTCAGTCCTGATTATTAACGGTAGATTATTATCAGATGGTACCCAAACGAGCTTATAAAAGGCCCTTCCTAAGTAAATTATTTTATCAATAATGGAAACAAACATAATTATTATAACACTAGCTGTGCTCTCACCTGCGTATAATTAATAAAAATAAGCCTAGAGAATTCCTCGATAAAAGGACTATACAATCCAAAAATATATCGATCGATCGATAGTGTTTGATTTTGTACCATTAAATTATTGCTAATCTCGTTATAGATATCTACAATGGATATAATATGCTGTCTCTCTTTCTCCTTTGTGTATTATCATTCTGTCTCATCCTACGTACAGCTAGGCAAAGTATATGGTTGAAGATTCTAATGAGCGTCGAAGCATGAGAAAGAAACTTTATTGTCTCATGTTTTCCATTCACTTGATTTGAACCTAACGTATAACATGAAGACTGCCTCGTTGGTCTAGTGGCTAGATATATGGCCGCAGACCCGGTGGTCCTGGGTTCAAATCCCAGGTCGGGCCAATAAAATGTTATTGAGATTTTCTTTCGAAATTTCTTACTAGCAGCCCGGAGTCTGGAAGTTAGAAGTTTGTACATTCCCGTGCCTCGGAAAGCATGTAAAGCCGTTGGTCCTACGCCTGAACTTGTGCACTATAATATCTCCTGCGCAGTTGGCTAATCTCTCTTGAGATTAGCCGCCGCGGCCGAAATCGGTCGTGAAGACCTTATCACATGAAGAGATTTTTATAAATCCGTAAGTTCATTGGTCGTTAAGGAAATGGATTGAACACTCATTGGTCAATTATCAGATCACCGACCATCGAACAATGTCATTATTAAATTCCGATTTTGATTTCCGTCAACAAAATTTGACTGTAAATTCAAAAATGAAAGAGATAACTTATATCACATCCTTACTGATATTATAAAATGCGAATGTGAGTCTGTTTGCTTGTTACGCTTTCACGACTAAACCAATTTAATTTTACCAATGGAAAGTTACATTATCAGCGAGTTACAGAGGCTGAGGTGAAACCGCGAGCAAAACTAGCATATATCGTTGTATTGCCCTTATGAAAATTAGATACAAAATTTTGTTTATTAATAATACGATGTCTATTTCAAAACTATTTGATTTTAGAATCCGACAGAACGCAATATCAATCATCTCTAGGTATTCATTTGAAGCAATTTCCTAGAAATAACGTAATCGTACGAGAATTACTGAATTGAAATCTAGAATTTTCTAACGGTTATTTTGAACGATGCATCGGTTACTTAGGTATATTGGTATTGCGTTGTTTTTAATTTTTAATTTTATATTATCCCTGAAAACGTTCAAAAATCTTTAACTGTGAATAAATAAAAATTTTAACAAAACAAAAACCGACTTCATAAAAAAACAAATTAATATGCACTAAAAAGTAAAAAAATAATTGCGTATTCTTCTATAATTTGATAATTAACTTACTATTTTCTACTCATCAATATGTAGGTACGAATGTGTTGTGTGGTTGATAATTTATTTACAATTATTGTTACTTTTGGAGTCGATGTCAGCCAAGGTGGGCTTATAACTACATACATAGTTGTAGGTGAGATGTGCTTGTGTCGCACGCGCAACTTAACGAAGCGAATAAAAGTCAATTTGTAATGTGTATGTTTTAAAAGATTCCCGTATTATTATTGCTAGGTATATTATAGTGTTTCCTTAGCTGACATCGACTCCAAAAATAACAATAATTGTAAATAAATTATCAACCACACTACACATTCGTCCTACATATTGATGAGTAGAAAATAGTAAGTTAATTATCAAATTATAGAAGAATACGCAATTATTTTTTTACTTTTTAGTGCATATTAATTTGTTTTTTTATGAAGTCGGTTTTTGTTTTGTTAAAATTTTTATTTATTTTTCGATTTTTAGTGAATCTGAAGTACACTCACTAATTTGTAGAATATGGGTAGACCTACTAAACGTGCAGCTCATATGAGACAGCGCCGTTTATATTATTATTTAAATATATTAATCTAAAACAGTGAAACATAAAAAAAAATGCATTTTGGTACTTAATTAATAAATATGTATTAGTTAATATGGTTAAATGTATGAATATAAATTAACATGTTTTGATTAAATAGATTTAGTTGGTGGGGTAATTAAGTTGGGCAGCCATAACATAACCAAATAGTTATTTCTAGTAATAATTAAATAAACTGTATGTTTATAGATGTTGTGTTATACCATTCTTCACCATAAAATATGACGGAATGTCTGTATATTAAAAAAAGGGGAAGTATCTATATTATCCTAACTTATATTATAAATGCGAAAGTAAGCTTCTTTGTGACGCTTTCACGCCTAAACCACTAAGCCGATTTAAAAAATTCTTTCACCAATGGAAAGCTACATTATCAGGGAGAAATATAGGCTACATTTTGTCCCCATATTCCCACGGGAACAGGAACTACGCGAGTGAAACCGCGGGAAAAACACTAGTAATCAATATATAAATATACATAAATATAACATGTATATAAGAGTACTTATACGATTCTATATATATATATATATACATATATATATATATATATATATATATATATATATATATATGTATAATTTTCAAAATTGGTCTCAACTTTTAGGAGATGTTCAAATATGTTTCAATTACAAACATATACATATATACTAATGCTTACATGCATAACTCATATTATAAAGAGGAAAAATTTGATTTTTGTTTGATTTTTGATTACGATTTAAATCAAAAACTACTCGACCGATTTTAAAAATTCTTTCACCCTTAGAAAGCTACGTCTTTGACGAGTAATATAGGCTTTATTATATTTTCAAAAACTTATAGATCCCTACTTAAAATGGAGCAATGTAACCCAACATATCAAACTGTTGCCTATAAAAGTTATTATTTCGCGTGCGCTGCGAAAACTATTGACGGTATATAAAGAAGTGTTTTTTACAATAGTACTATAATTACATGATCATAACGATGTTATGGTAGGTGAATGATAAATCTAGATAGCCTATAAAAGATTCGGCCGTGTATCGTTAATTTGCTACTAAGAATTGAAGATTTCCGTTACTTTGTCATGGATCCTATAATCAGAATCTAACCAAACTATCATCAAACAACAGTTGAAGTATACTCTTTCTAATAAAAAAAAAACATCGAAATCGGTTGGCGTGATATTGAGTTATTCGTCCATTTGTCGCGCACATACCTCATGCAAATTTACGACTTATATGGTTTTCTCATGGATTCCATTGTCAAACCTGGACTAAAAAAAATGGGACCCCATGGGAAGCAACCCCTTTCAAATAAAAAAAAAATTATCAAAATCGATTCACCCAGTCGAAAGTTATGAGGTAACAAACACAAAAAAAAAAAAAAAACATACAGACGAATTGATAACCTCCTCCTTTTTTTGAAGTCGGTTAATTAAGATAAATAGAAAAACTATTAACGAATAGCATATGTAAACTTATAATAATAGATATGATGATGAAAGTATCTTGAAAAGGAAATGACCAAAATCACAAAAACGGTGGAGTTCAGGATTTTGATTTTGATAGTTTATATGTATAGACGAGTGAAACTGTGCAGACCAGCCAGTTATATAATATTATAGTTTCTACCAGAAGCCCTTCGTGCCGAGGGGGGATGTCAGGTATGCTTATCTCCTTTTGTGTACCTCTGACAATGCGTATGCTTAATTTCATGAGGATTGGTTGGTGGTTGAGTATTACTGGTGGTAGGACTTTGTGCAAGTTCGTCTGGGTAGGTACCACCCACTCATCAGATATTCTACCGCAAAAGAGCAGTACTTGCTATTGTTGTGTTCCGGTTTGAAGGGTGAGCGAGCCAGCGTAATTACAGGCACAAGGGACATAACATCTTAGTTCCCAAGGTTGGTGGCGCATTGGCGATGTAAGCGATGGTTATAATTTCTTGTAATGCCATTATCTATGGGCGTCGGTGACCACTTACATCAGGTGGCTCATATGCCTTCCTATTCTATTTTTTTTTGTATTAATTCATTTTTATGTTAATGGGTTCAGTAAGTTAGAATTTCCAAAAAAAAAATCTCATTTATTAGTATAGATTATAAAGAAACATATATAATTAATATACATAAAAATGAGCAGATAATTCGAATTAATTAATTGTTTTAATATACGCGATTCGAAAAATAATTTTAACAAAGTAATATATTATAATATTCATTAATGTATTATCTGTCAAGACAAGATGGCGGCAGATCCATTATTAAAAAATGATAATTTAAAACTTGTTTTTAATTTTTGTATTCGGTATATAGACACATGCTTATAAATTTATAATTGTGTTGTTATATTTTAATCCGGCTAGCAAACACACTCTTTATTATAATACTTTTTTAATTTTGGCAGTTTAAATCAATAACCGTCGGCTTATAATTGAATAAAAAAAAAGTAATAATTGTCAATTTCATCATGGCAATTTTAATAGTCTTTATTTAATATTATGTACATTATCATATTAAACAATTAAATTGTGAAAATATATTTTATTTTTAAATGTTTATACCTAAGTAAGAAGTATAAGTTGTAAATAAGTAAAACAATAAACCTAGACTAGCTTAACAACAGGAGAATTCCTTAATATCATGATAATTTTCGTACTTACCAATAAGGCGATATGAGGCAGGTAGAGCATATCATCCTCTTTGTTACCCTCTGAGAGCTCTTCCTCCCAAATCAGAGGGTGACGTGGGACGGTAGAGAGCGTGCCGTTCTCGTTGAACTTAACCTCGCTGTGTTCAAGAGCCTCACTGAAAAAGGTTTAATATAAATCAAAAAATGTTTCATTATTTGTTTGTCTATTATTATATATCCTGTGACATTAGTCACACAAGGCCATCTGATCCCCAACTAAGCAGGCTTATAAACCAGACAACTGTTATACTACTTTTATTTTGTAAATGCATACTTATATAGATAATTACAACTAAATTCAGGGCAAACATGTTCATGCAAATGTCCGTCCTGGGCGGGAATCGAACCCACGACCTGCGGCGTGAAAGGCGAGTATCTTACCACCACAAACATATATATAAAAGAAGGCGTAAAGTTTCAATATGTTGGTTTTCGTACAGGATAAAAATATGTAGATAAATTTTATAGTTAATTATTTATTTACTTAGGACAACCAAAATAATTTACATAACGGAATCGCTGCCGGTTCCATATTCAATTTAATTCTATATAATGAGAATAATAAATCGCTATTTATCTCTTTCTGACATCATTTATTATACATACGATAGAAGAAGACAGCTCTGTTTCACTAATCACGCGAAAAAAACGCTTTATGAGACCGTAAGTAATAACTTATTTTTCGTTCTTAATAGCAATTTATTGATTTATTTATTTTTATTTATTTAGGTACTTTATTTCATATGCATTCGGAATGCAAAACATGGACTGAATACTAAAAAGAATTATAAGCATTATTTGCATAAGGAAGGTAAACAATGATGATAAAAAGATCAGAAATGCCATAAGTTCAATTTTGGACCGTGATTGAAGTGCTCGGAAACAGGAGTGGGTTTGAAACTCCAAGAGTAACAGTGTTGCATCTGAATTGCAATCATTTGACGCGACAACGTCTAATAAATCGATGAACACTGGCTGCATGCACGAAAAAGGATGACTCATTGTCCCGTTACGCTGATTGTACGCTTGCGTCGCATCTATCTGGTATGACGTTGTCACGTTAAACTATCGTTCGTAAACCGACTTTACAGACAACCATTTTTTTTTTTTTAGATAGTTATGAGCAAACAGAATGTTTTGTTAGGATTCAAGATAAGAATGTAAGTATTTTTAGTAGCTAATTAATTGAACAAAATTTTATACATAAGAAATAAGTTATTATTTATGATGATTAGAAGCACATGAAACATCTAGAGGTCCGTTTCTAATAGGGCTGGAGCGTGGTGGAGAGCTGGTCTATGCTCTCCGCTCGTGTTTGTGTGTGTGTGTGTGCGTGTGTGTGTGTGTGTGTTATTATAGTAATAAAATAATTTATTATTATTTTTATTAATTGCGTATAATTAATAAAATTATGGGTAATAATTATTAATAATAATAAAAATGGGTGAAGCCGAGGGGCCTATGATAATACCAATTATATTATATTTTTTTAATGTTATTGTCATTTATTGTTATTAAAATAATATTCCTCCCGACAGATTTCGGCCACGATGTCAGGAGAGATTAGCCAACTGCGCAGGACATATTATAGTGCACAAGTGTGTGCGCAAACACAGGTGCACTCTCTATTCCGTAACTCTCATAACCCGATGGGACGGTAATCCTACATGACATCAGTTCAGCCATAGTACCAACGGCTTAAAGTGCTTTCCGTGGCACGGGAGTGTACACACTTCCAACATCCAGTCTCCGGGCTGCTACTGAGAATTTTCTTAGGTAAAAACCCAATAATAATTTATTGGCCCGACCTGGAAACTTAACCCAGGACCACCGGGTTTTATATCTAGTCACTAGACCAACAAGGTAGTCAGATATGTATATAGACATACCAAAGAGCTACATACATATATAACACATTCCATAATAAAATAGTCGATGGCATTTCTACTATAATATTGTTCTGTGTTTATGACCAATGGTTTTTGTTAATGAAAGATTAATTCTCGCCTTCGATTTTGCACGTTATTATGTTTACCGGTTTTAGAAGTGAGCCGAACGGACACACATTGCTTAGTTGTGTACCGTTAGCAGAAACTGTGGAAGGTTGTTTTTTTTAATGTAATATAATTTGGTAGAATAATTATTAAATATATTTTCAGCTTTTAAAATATGATTGTGTGTGTAATCGATTGAGTGGTTCCGTAGGCTTTAGAGTTCCACATTAACCAATGAAAATTTTGCTTAAGGCATTGATTGAGGTTTTCAGTGTACATGTGTTAGTGGGGGACCGCTCCACCAGCAAAATGATTCTCAAGGTGCAATTGTTGATTGAAATTTAAAATAAATGGTAAAAGTAAGCATATAATGATGATGGTAATGTAAATCCCACGGCTGGGAAAAATCATTTTCTGTTGAAGAAATTCGTTAAGCCTCATTGTATCACTGCACTGTATAGACCGATTCAAATTTTATGACAGCTCTGAAGTTCGCGCGAAACAATGCGCAGGACACAAAACTCGGTATTAGCGGTACATGCGACTATACTGTCCATGCGCGTGCCCGCGCTTGCAGCTAATATCCGAGCCGCCATAAAATTCGAATCGTGCTGTACTCTGCTATACTCTGGACTCCTCGAGTTGATCTCTTTCATCGGCGAGCTCAAAGAATAAATGGCTAAAGAGTGAAGATAACTTATTCATCCTTTACATCGATTTTGGTAAACGTAAGCCATTGATTAAAATTACAAATGTGGGTTTGGATACTTTCTAGCCTAGTTCTTAGTTCCTTTAATGTTATTAACATTTTATTGTTAATATTTTTTTATTGTATAGTAAGGCGGACGAGCATATGGGCCACCTGATGGTAAGAGATCGTAACAGATGTTAACCATCTCTAACATCGCCAATGCGCCACCAACCTTGGGAACTAAGATGTTATGCCCCTTGTGCCTGTAATAACACTGCTCACTCACCCCTTAAACAGGAACACAAAAATACCAAAAACTGCTGTTTTGCTATAGAATATCTGATGAGTGGTTGGTACCTACCCAGACGAGCCTGCAAAGAGCTCTACCACCAAGTAAATAATATCTAATTATAAACTGAATAAAACTTTGTCATATCCAAAAATATTGAATAATATTTAGTTACATTCTAAAATGTCAATACGACAGTTTTTTTTTCTTAAACAACGATTTAGAAACCCGTTTCATATTTTTATGACATTGTGAATTTAAATATCTGATACGCCAATTAGCTAGGTATTTGAATTTATTTTTATTTGTATAATTATCACCAATATATCAGTAGGTACCAAAATCGCAAAATGTCACCAAGTTATTTCCGATATCGACTGTAATAATTATTAACATTCAACACAAGCATCAAAATATTCAAAGTTATTTAGTATAGGATTGTTCTATAATACTGTTATGGGCCACTCTGTTAGATCAAAGTCTAAACTCACCGCGGAAAATGGTCGTAAATGCCAGAAAGTGATATGCAATATTAGCTATAATACAGTAACAGCCTGTGAATGTGCCACTGCTGGGATAAGGCCTCTTCTTCTCTTTTTTAAGGAGATTGTTTGAGCTTATTCCACCACGCTGCTCCAATGCGGATTGGTGGAATACACATGTGACAGAATTTCAGTTAAATTTGATACATGCAGGTTTCCTAACGAAGTTTTCTTACACACGAGATGAATCATAATCACAAATGAAGTACATGAAATTCAATGGTGCTTGCCCGGGCCGGAACCCACGATCATCGGTTACGATTCACGCGTTCTTACCACTGGGCCATCTCGGCTTGGACTAAAATAATAACATATTTTTTATCACATATAGCCATTTCAATAAATGTACGGTATAAATATGTTTGTTTAGTAAAAATATTAGTGTTAATATTAGTTATTGTTTTTCTATCGGTACTTTTAACAAACACCTTCAAATTACATTTGACTATTACACGTTGAATAATCAATAATAACCAAATTTTAATTAACATTAATTGAATATATACATAATTAAATTCCAAGAACAAATATGATATTTAATAGCAATTATCTATGAAAATTTTCCACGATAATCTTATAGACCGAGAGATACTGACACAGAAGTTCAGGTCATTTGTACCAGTACCACCATGAAGAGTCGCCATATTGGTGTAAATGAACCGAAAATTTGTGTCATTATCTCCCGGTCCATTATATAATTATGTCAATTGGCTAAGTGGCATTGCGGGTTTGGAGTGTATAAACAATATTGACATTGAATTGACTCAATGGTCGATATTCTTAATAATCTGTGTCTCATTATAGATTCGCAAAAAAAAACGCGTCATTAATGTCGGCGAGATTTTATCGATACTGTCGATGTATAATTATAAAATGACAGTGGAATATTTTTGTATTTTTATATATAAGAGTGATTAGCAAATCAAATGGAGTATGTCCAGTGCCAGATTAAACAACCACGCGGCCCGTAGCAATTTCTTTCGAAGGGCCCTTGGTTTAATCTGATTTGAGGAAGGGAAATATCTCTTAATTAATAAAATAGTTTTTTTTATTCATAATTTTCGCTTAGGTGCCCCCGTTTTGGGTGGGGCCCGTAGCAATTGCTACTCTTGCTACGTTTTAAATCCTATTTGTCACATGTAATTAAAATAAACTCAAACATACATAAAACATCCATTTATCCATCGAACTCATTGCAATCCTACCAAATTATATTTCTATTATGCTATAAGTAATGCAATGCGAACAGTTTAAATAGTAACTTCATAGAACTTTTGTAACTAATATTCAAAATGTGAGTTTGTTACGCTTTCACGCCTAAACTATTTAATCGATTTTAAAAATTCTTTCACCAATAGAAAGCTACAATATCAGCGAGTAACATAGGCTACATTTTGTCCCCATATTCCCACAGGAAGAGGAACTAAGCGGGTGAAACCGCGGACAAAAGGCTAGTTAAGAATATTTTGAAATTACCGTTAATAGATCTTCTTTATTGCAAATTAACACGCCGCCGTATTGTTACTAACATTTGATCCCGATTTGTTTATTTTCCTTTAAAGAACAATTTAATTACTCTGACTAGTTGAATTCATTAACTTGTATTACCATGTGACCATGACTTGTAGAAAAATATAGAATAAATTGTTATTTTGTTCCTTGACTTGCACAGCTCCCTCGTGATCGTTATGTTAGATAAAAAAGCACGAAAAACGTTATTTAAAAATTGATTTATTCGGCTTTTTTTGGATAGAGAACAAAAAAATGGTTGTCTGTAAAGTCGGTTTACGGACGATAGTTTAACGTGACAACGTCATAACAAAACATTGATGAAATTACTGCAATCGAGTGAAAGAGAGATAGTTGCGGCGCAAGCGTACAATCAGCGTAACGGGACAATGAGTCATCCTTTTTCGTGCATGCAGCCAGCGTTCATCGATTTATCAGACGTTGTCACGTCAAAATATTTCGTACTTGTTAGACTTGTGATCACTTTTGTCTGAAATGCGCTTCTAGACATGAGAATTGAGATTTGATGTCATTTGTACTTGTAATTATACTGGCTCACTCACGCTTCAAATCAGAACATGCCAATGCTGATTACTGCAATATTATAGACTATTGTGTAAGAAGTCCAATCTCACTGCAGTTCACGATTGTGATACGGAAGATATGCGCAATTGACCTTAATAGTAAATATATTTAAAGGTCAAAATCGCGTATCACCGTAAGTCGATTCTCAATGCACTGGAAGTCAGATACGAATTGAGTTACTATTAATGTTTTACATGTGTCCTAAAACTTTTATTTGGTGGTAGAGCTTTGTGCAAGCTCGTCTGGGTAGGTACCACCCACTCATCAGATATTCTACCGCAAAACAACAGTACTTGGTACTGTTATGATCCGGTTTCAGGGGTGAGTGAGCCAGTTTAATTACAGGAACAAGGGTTATAACATCTTAGATCCCAAGGTTGGTGGCGCATTGGCGATGTTAGCGATGGTAAACATCTCCTACAATGCCATTGTTTATGGGCGTTGGTGACCACTTACCATCAGGTGGCCCATATGCTCGTCTGCCTTCCTATAGAATATATATTTATTTATTTAGGAGACACCTTCGTACATAAACGGCGTTGTTCCGCCATTTTGTTAGTGGACTGAAAGGTTAAGTAATATAAAACATTATTGTCGTAACTTGTGTTCAAATATGTTATTTGGATTATAAAGAATAATTTAGTGACTAATTTACATTAATTTATATTTGGCGTTTTATTTTAAAAAGACCAATTCGAGGTTTTTATAAAATCCGTTTTCGCTCACCTATAAGTACGGAGTGTAAAGTTAATCGAACTTGGGTTGCTTAGCATTATTTTATTTTACAATTTTATTTTAATTACGTGTTTACTGCATAATATATATATTAGAAATAAGCTGTTGTCGTTTGGATCAATAAATAAATAAATAATAAATAAATAAAATTAAATGGAGCACCAAAAATTAATCATAAAACAGTTGAATTCATTTTTAGTGGTAATGCTTAGGAGTCACAAAATCAGCTTCAAAAGCTACAAAAACTCGCTTCGCTGGATGCTTTTAGGGGTCAAAGATCTAGATACGAGTCAATTTTAAATTTAACCCAAAATAAAACTTGTTATGCGACGTATATAACCAATATGGATGGAATTTTTTGTTTTGCTTCTGGATGTATAACATAAAGAAAAGACGAATTATTTATTAAATAAAAACTCCTTTGACATTTAACGCACAGATTAAATATTATGTTTTATATTTGGAAGAGACCTTCGTTTCGAAATTCAAAAAAGGAATTTGTGAACTTTACGGGGGCGTTGCAATCCTTTCAACCTTCAACTTAATCTACTTGACCCGTATTAAATGTCTTTTTTTTTGAGTCAATGCCTTTTTTTGGGGTAAGACAAAGTGCCACCAAATTCTTAACCGACTTCAAAAAGAGAGGTTATCAATTTGTGTGTATGTTTTTACTGGGTGAATCGATTTTGATGATTTGGCTGACATCGACTCCAAAAATAACAATAATTGTAACTACATTAACAACCGCACAACACAATCGTACCTACATATTGATGAGTAGAAAATAGTAAGTTAATTATCAAATTATCGAAGAATACGCAATTATTTTTTTACTTTTTAGTGCATATGAATTCAAAACAAAAACTTTGAAGTCGGTTTTTGTTTTGTTAAAAAATGTTTAATAGTGCTACTTCCTCATTGATCTTCTCATAGGTAACTTATGAGGATGTAGATCTCAAGGTCGTGGTTGAGCCCAGGTCGACCCAATATTAGGATTTTTCTTTCAAGAATTTCTCAGTAGCAACGAGACAGTACACAGATACTAATAAATATGAAAATTATAATAAACAAAATGTCACTTCTAACGCTACTTATACTAACGTGTCCAAACTAATTCGACTGTTTTTTTTTTATAGCATAGGAAGGCGGACGAGCATATGGGCCATCTGATGGTAAGTGGTCACCAATGTCCATAGACATAGGCATTGTAAGAGATGTTAACCATCGCTCACATCGCCAATCCGCCACCAACCTTTGGAACTAAGATATTATGTCCCTGTGCCTGTAATTACACTGGCTCACTCACCCTTCAAACCGGAACACAACAGTACCGTGTACTGCTGTTTCGCGGTAGAATATCTGATGAGTGGGTGGTACCTACCAGACGAGCTTTAACAAAGCTACCACCAAGTATATAACCTCACATGCTTTTAAATATATTTAAAACCGATCCTGTGCTTAAACTGCTATCTGATAGGATGATGCGAGTAAGAGAATAGATGCATTAGTGTTTGCGCACACACACTATGATATGTCCTGCACGGTGGGTTAGTCTCCATGACCGAATTCAATCCAGGGGAAGTGTATCAGTGTTCATATCGCTGTCATTAAAAGAAATGAAATGTAAAATTAATTGTAACTTTAAATAGAATAAATTCGTTAATGATTATTTACACAATTGTGTATTTATTTGGTCATATTTCATGAAATTTTAATTAACTTATCATTTTAATTGTTATTTGTATTGAATAAATATAAATTTATAAAGTAGTTCATAGGTGTCTTTGTAAATGTTTTGTAATGTGGATTGTCTTCATAAATGTGTCAGTTGTTTTTGTTTTCTGTCGCTAGTGGCGTTGTTCGTTCCTTTTGTTAAAAACTATGAAATCTAATGTCACGCCTCGCTTGTGAGAAAATAATAAAATTACTTTCTTTACGAATCCTAACGAGTATTTTATTGAAATAATACCAAGTGCCAATAATTTGTTTATTTTTTAAAAGTTTAGTCGCTACTAAAACATCTGCTATGTAATTATTTTTGATTACATTTGTGATTTTTTTTCTTAATGTGATTATATTTTGTCTGTTTGTCGTCTTAATAATGAATAAATAAATGTGCATACCGGTAGACGTATGGTCCAACTTCCTTGACTTTGATCTTGTCATCTTTGCCTGACATGTAGTCGTCAGCATTTGTGATGTTGAAAAGGTACACCTTAGTGTACAGCTTCACCTCCGGCTTTCTCCACAGTTCGAAGATTTCACCCCCATCAGACAGAATCACTTTCTATTGAAACATAAAAAAATTGGGTTCTATTTAATCCACTCTATCAACAATTTTGTCGCATATCAGAAATACTTTTATTATACTGTCTCTTTGTCTATCAAATTATATAAGGTAAATTTATCTGAAATATTTTAATGCAGTAGGATGAAAATAATAACAATAATAATATCCTGGGACATTGTTCTGACAAGGCCATCTGGTCCCAAACTAAGCAGAGCTCGTACTATAAACCAGACAACTGATATACTTACATATACTAGTTTCTTTTGTAAAACAAACTTGTATAGATAATTACACCCAGACTCAGGACAAACAGACATGTTCATGCACATAAATGTCTGTCTTGGGTGGGAATCAAACCCACAACCACGATATGATAAATACCAATGACTATATACGAGAAAAATAACTTACCCAATTGAATATAGCATTATATGGATGAAGGAATACGATGAAGAATCCCACTCCCAACGCCACGAAACCAAGCAGGAACAATAGGAACAGACCTGTTAACAAAAAAATATGTAAGTATATAATTTAAAAAAAACCCAGTTTTATGTCTTGAGACTGGTGACAAGAAGACTGTTTAATTTTCACTCAGATTACCAGAACTGCGATAAATAAAGAAAAAACTGATAGCACTCTTGCCACCATTCCACGTGGTCATGATTAGCAATATTTTTAACATTGATTTGCTTACTTATTTATGTAAATGTTTCTCGTATCGATGGAAGACAAAATCGAAATAGCCATAGACTTTTAAATACTAGCCCGTACCGACTTCGTACTTGTAAGATGAGGACCCGATCGCTACAATCCAATAATTTCATCAAAATCGATCCAGCCGTGTAAAAGTTCGGTGATATGAAGGTCCTCCTGACCGATTTCGGCTTCGGCGGCCAATCTCAAGAGAGATTAGCCAACTGCGCAGGAGATATTATAGTGCACAAGTGTGTGCGCAAACACAGGTGCACTATTCCCTTACTCTCATAACCCGATGGGACAGCAATCCGACACGACCGGAAAGAGCTTTACGTGCTTTCCGAGGCACGGGAGTGTACACACTTCCAATTTCCAGACTCCGGGCTGATACTAAGAAATTTTATAAGAAAATCTCAATAACATTTTATTGGCCCGACCTGGGCATTGAACCCAGAACCACAGTGTCTGCGGCCTTATATGTAGCCACTAGATCAACGAGGCAGAGGCAAACGATATACACACGCACAGAACAATTATATGAATATATAAATCTTTCACGTTGACCTTTACTCGGGCTGTATCGTAATTTCTAGATTGAAATGTCGTTATAAATAAATATCCTGGGACATTATTCACACACGGCCATCTGATCCCAAACTAAGCAGGGCTTGTACCATGGAAACCAGACAACTGATATACTACATATTATACTCCTTTTTTTTTTGTAAATACATACTTATATAGATAATTACACCCAGACTCAGGACAAACATAGATGTTCATGCACACAAATGTCTGTCCTGGGTGGGAATCGAACCCACGACCTGCGGCATGTAAGACAAGTGTCTTACCAACCACGCCAACCGGCTCGTCAAGTGTCGTTAAAAAATGTCGTTAGTGTTGTAAAACTAATTAGAGGTTTGTCACGGAGTATAGCCGCATAAAACTTTATGACTATCTTTCTTGAAATGTTTGGGGGTCGTTCTGGCGATAAAATGGACTGTGTTTTATTTCCTTAATAATGTAGTTTGATTTGTTTATTATTATAATATTATTTACTAGCGTTTTGCCTGCGGTTTCACTCGCGTAGTTCCCGTTCCCGTGGGAATACGGGGACAAAATGTAGCCTATGTTACTCGCTGATAATGTAGCTTTCCATTGGTGAAAGAATTTTTAAAATCGGTTTTGTGGCTTCGACGTGAAAGAGTAACAAACAAACACACATTTAAATTTATAATATTAGGATAACTCGTCATCCATACGAAAAATGTTCATTGGAAATGACTGCATGTTTCGAACTGTGGTTTTCTACTCTTATTTTAATTTGTATTTTAAAATATTGCTACCAAAAGGTTTTATGTGTTTTAAGCAATTAATAAAAATCGATTTTATTGATATATGACACAAGGTAAAGTTTTAATTGACAAGGTAAAGTTTCAACAGTGTTAGTGCATCCGGTGAAGACCGCACATTATGTCCCCTTGCTTGCTGTAGCTCTCGGCATATATCCGGTGCTGTTTTGTATATTGTTCGTAACTCACATTTATTGGATTTAATTATCTTTCAATAACCATAATTTCTCACTGTTTCACATTTAACAACATTTTTATGACTACCTTACATTCTTAATATTATTTATAATTTTTTTTAATAAATTGTATGACCGCAATGCTCTTAAGTATTCATTAAAATGACTTCGCATACAACTTAAAGTTTTAAATAAGCACTTATGTAGTTAGTATAAGTACTTAAGTGGTTATAAAAACTATATTTTTTAATTAAATTTTTAAGTACATACTTCATTTTATTGATCACCGTAAAATATAAACAAATAAAACTTAATGTTCTTATATAATATTATTATTATTAATTCGTTGATGTATGTATATATATTATGATGGTGTGTCCAAGTTCCATGGACGTATATATCGTAAAATCAGTCCAGCCGTTTAGGAGTTAGGTGACAAATAGACGTACATAGTAATTATATATATATATATATATATATGTTAAAATATAAAGACCATAAGTTAATTAAAGTAATTGTTATGTATTAAACTTTAACAATATAAACAATTTATTTAAAGATATCGATCAGAGATATATAGAACAATCTGGAAGAATTCAATCGATACCGAAATGTCAAAAACGTACTTTATTAACAGACAATAATGACACTTGTGTCATTTAAATATCGTGATAATTGAGTTCAATGTCGCGTGACCAATTGTATGTTGTTACGTTAAGTGTTTTACATTTGTTTCCTAAAGAATGTTTCTTGACCTTGCTAGTAGTAATCATTGTTGACGAGTTCAAAAGTCACCGCTTCTAGTTACAATATTAAAAAAATATTTTGTTTTAATTATATTGTCCTCTCTCTTCAAAGTTCGGAGCAAGAAAGAGATATGAAAAAAAGAAAATTAAATTAATACTTATTTTTGTATGAAAATAAAATCTAACAAATTATCAAAAGTCGTAGAACAAAAGTTGTTGCTTATGGTGTTAGCTATCTAGTCCTGCGAGGTTGCTGGGTCATTACAAATAACCCTTTTAAATAACGTTTAAAGCAAACAAAACCGTGTGCACCGCTAGTTCAATTGTAATTTATTTAATATAAATATAAATGACTAAAATAAAAACTCGATTTGTCCATTTTAAATTTATAATTTTTGTATTTGAATATTATATTAATTCTGAATAGATTTTTTTTATCAAATGTTAAAAGTATAAGTTTTATAATTTTTTATTCAGCAGTAGAACGAGATAAATGATTAATATGCACACAATATTAATATTTGTATTTAAAGTCTAATATTTTAATAATGTTTTCATAAATAGAACCCCAAACATAGACCATAGACTCTATAGATAAATCCATAGACTCAAGGTACCTAATAACCACTTCACGGGTCGGACACTTATTTTGTTACACTCTGTATATAATTCTGATTTCGTTGTGGACCGTGGATCCCATACAATAAGATTTTCCCATACCTTAAGGCTAGGGAATTCCCCGAGAGTACAAAAAACGTGTGTTCATAGAAAATATCAAAACAATAGTGATGGAGAAAAAACTTGTGTTCTTAATATGCCTGAAATAAAACAAGAAACATAAAAATTCCACTTTTTTATCTAGAAGCGTTGAATATAATTATAATAACCGTGTTTTGTTACAGTTCTAAAAAATACCGTAGACGACTAGCCTCTACTAGAATCATACAACCTATCAAACAGTGCGATATTTTCGAATACTAAAACGTCATTCAAATATTAAGTGGGACTTAAATATTTGAAACGCAATTAATTTCAAATTTAGTATGCGAAATTTTAAATTAACGGCTCTCAAATAATTAAGTTCCACTTCATATTTGAATGACGTTTCAGTATTCGGCCGTTGGAGTTTTAAAAGAGACACATTCGTATCCCATATCATTACATGGTGACCCAGGGTATACATTTAATTTCTTATCCTCATGATTATTGTATTTGTGCCATGGAAGACAATTATTCTGTTATTTCATATTTGAATTGGAAGTCTTTTGTTATTGAATTATCGAGTCGCTTTCTTAGTGAAATTTTGCATACATACAAATTGTGAAAATGACTGCCGTAGCCGAAAACAGTCAAAAAGGATATAATTATAATTCTATTTATTTAGTTATTTGATTGCAATCTAAAAACCATTCACGAAAAATTCCATAAACGAGCTACTATCAGATCTCTTGTCGATTGGGCGCCACATACCGAGCCGTGCCTGGTAATATAACATTTAATTGATACAAAAACTATGTAAATACCTACTAGGACCTATTTAAATTGTTTATATTTACATATCTTAGCCAAAATACTTCCGCGTGGCAATTAAAAAAAATACGCTTATCCAAATTCCAATGTTAGGAAAAATCATAAACTCATTGATTTACTTATGCCATACAATTTTCTAATTGCTCTGCTTTATTATATATACTAGCTGTGGCCTGCTATTTTACTCGCGTATAATGAATAAAAATCAGCCAACACATTTTTTTTTTAATAATTCGGACCAGTAGTTCCTGAGATTAGCCGGATCAAACAGAGAAACTCTTCAGCTTTATATATTAGTATAGAAGATAGATATAGCCGCGATGGTCCAATGGTAAGAACGCGTGAATCTTAACCGATGATCGTGGGTTCAAGCCCGGGCAAGCACCACTGAAATTCATGTGCCTCTGTGATTATAATTCATCTCGTGCTTGACGGTGAAGGAATACATCGTGAGGAAACCTATGTGTCAAATTTCACTGAAATTCTGTCACATGTGTATTCCACCAACCCACACTGGAGCAGCGTGGTGGAATAAACTTCAAAATGTTCTCCCCAATAAGAGAAGAGGCCTTAGCCCAGCAGTGGGACATTCTCAGGCAGTTACTGTACTATACTTTACTGTCTGCTATATTAAACATAAACAGTTCATAATCAATATAATATCTTCTTTTATAATACAAAACTATTCCATATAACTAGTAATTAATTAATTTAACAAAGTTCCGATAACAACTTCGCCCACTTTTACAACGTCATTTTTTCACAACTCCATAATTGAATACCGTAGAATATTCTCGATCAATGACGTCATAGTAATTCAATATTTTTATTATTTGTCTACTCCTGTGATGCAGCCTAAGTGCCAATAACAGCTGACATTAAAAAAGAAACCACAAATTCAAACCTTAAATTAATAATATAAGAATTTGATTTTGTTTGGTAACAAAAACTCTATCTCTTTGCGACCGCACAAGCTTGAACATAATTAATACTATATAGACAGTAGTCTAGATGAAAAAAGCTAGGTCAATAATAGCCACTTGGTGGTAGAGCTTCGTGCAAGCTCGTCTAGGTAGGTACCACCCACTCATCAGATATTCTGCCGC
Source organism: Nymphalis c-album (assembly GCA_963151315.1). Lineage (NCBI taxonomy): Eukaryota > Metazoa > Arthropoda > Insecta > Lepidoptera > Nymphalidae > Nymphalis > Nymphalis c-album. Next base: position 3,003,778 of record OY720615.1, read on the forward strand.
AAAACAGCAGTACTTGGTAATGACGTGTTCCGTTTTGAAGGGTGAGTGAGCGAGTGTAATTACAAGCACAAGGGACGAAACATCATAGTTCCCAAGGTTGGTGGCGCATTGGCGATGTAAGCGATGATTAACATCCCTTTCATCGCCAATGTCTATGGGCGTTGGTGACCACTAACCATCAGGTGGACCATATGCACGTCCGCCTTCCTATGCAATAAAAAAGCTACCGTTGTTAGAATTATTCAGGAAGACAAACATAATTACCACAAAAACTAATTAATCAGACGTATTAATTCTTGTTGAACACATTAACTCATAAAACATAAAAACGTTATAATCGTCACATGTAACTTGATATTATAATTAAATATCGATTTAATCAAGTTATCGATAACAGGTATAAAAATAGGATTGTAATACACTAAATATATAGCGCGATATCGTATAAAGAAATAATAATAAGGTTATGCACGTTCGAAATTTAAAATGTCATTTAGTGAGCCAGTGTTAAATTTTAAATATGTACATGTATACATGTCAGTATATAATCATCGAATACTAATAATCATATTTATATGGACAGTCCTGTCTTCTTTTATGGAATGTCAAAATAATATTGTCAGAAAGAGAAAAAATAGTGTTTCACTAAACAGCCGCTGAGCTAAGTTTTTTTTTAATATATAAGCAATCGCTTGACTGTTATCACACCTGATGGTAAGTGATGATACAGCCTAAGGTGGAACGCGCTTGCCTTGAAGCGTATTAAGTTGCCTTTTGTATTAAGCTCGTAACTAATTCATTATATTAATTAATTAGTTATGCACTCGGGACAGAGCTATCCCCGCGGTTTCACCCTCGTATAATTAATAAAAATAAGTCTAGAAATTTCCTCGGTAAGAGGACAATCCAACACAAAAATATTTTTTAAATTCGAACCAGTCATTCCTGAGATTAGACGGATCAAACAAACAAACTCTTCAGCTTTATATATTAGTATAGATTATAAGATATATACTATGCAAAATATACTTTCCGTGGACGGTAATATTTTATTTATTTATTCAAATTACCTTGTAAAGTGTAATATTAAAAACCGCAAGTATTAATAAATGAGTGTTATTTGTCAGTCTGATATTGAAAAATTTAATTTGTCAATTATATTATCTGTAAGGAAGTTTATACGTCATTAGATAAATATTTGTTTTTAATCTGTATTTGTTAATGTGTAAAATATATTCTGCGGTTTCACTCGCGGAATCTAAAATGTAGGTCTTACAAGCGTCACCTTCTGCGAATTTACACTTTCGCAGAAGCATTTCTACTGGTGGTGGAGCTTTGTGCAGGCTCGTCTGGGTAGGTACCACCTACTCATCAGATATTCTGCCGCAAAACAGCAGTGCTGCATACTGTTGTAATCCGGTTTGAAGGGTGATTGAGCAAGTGTAATTACAGGCACAAGGGACATAACATCTTAGTTCCCAAGGTTGGTGGCGCATTAGCGATGTAAGCGATGGTTAACATCTCTCACTCTCAGTGACGTACTAGAAATGTCTAATTTTCCATTCTCAATATTATGTAAATTTATATACTCTAAATAGAATAACTCTATGACCTCGCAACGACCCGACTCGAGGCTCAATCACAAGACCCTGGAATTTGCGACCTTTAAGCTAACCACTAGACTATCGAGGCTATAGATGATATTCAGTAGTCACTTTCCCATGTACAAAAATATATTAACATATTATATATCTATTCCACGACAGCAGTATTTTGGCAGCAGGTTATTGGAACCTTGATTACAGACATAAGAGGCCGACAAGAAAAAGCCTTGGGAAGTGTTAGTTTAGCGAATTAAATTTGACATAAATTTTTTTTTTTTTTGGCCAGATCCGACAGCTAAGCGTAGGTGTTAGATATGGGGCTTAAAGTTCTAGGCTGTCCAATTTCAAGATCAAATATGTGTATCAAATTGGATGTTGCTTGTATAGTCAAGTGTATTTTCTGGTTAAGACAGTGACATCGATTTTTATTTAATTATTATTTTTTCTTTTTTTTTTCGTACTCTCTTAGCCAGGGTATTTTATCAACCGCCAGTTAATTTGTCTTATATATCTATCTTTGTTCATTTCCCTCTTAAAGCGTTTGCAATGTGGCTAGATAAAAAAAAATCTTGGACTAACTTAAATAGTAACTTAAGCTAACTTATTATTTTTGTTTTGGCTAAAGAGGAATAACTCATCTTATATTATAATCTTGAATGAGCAATTGTTGTGTGTAAATTATTTAATGTATCACGGAGACGAGTGACGACTCTAACAATTTTGCTCAAACTTTTTATTTAAAAAAGATTTGGCTTCTTATGTTTATATCCTAAAAACTACTTTTTTTTTTCAAAAATTACAAATTAAAACTCAACGAAACTATGGCTTAGGTAAAAGTGAAGTAACAGCCTGTGAATGTCCCACTGCTGAGCTAAGGCCTCTTCTCCTTTTTTGAGGAGAAAGTTTGGAGCTTATTCCACCACGCTGCTCCAATGCGGATTTGTGGAATTCACAAATGGCAGAATTTTGAGTGAAATTTAACACATGCAGGTTTCCTCACGATGTTTTCCTTCACCGTCAAGCACGAGATGAATTATAAACACAAATTAAGCACTTGAAAATTCAGTGGTGCCTGCCCGGTTTTGAACCCACGATCATCGGTTAAGATTCACGCGTTGTGCCACTGGGCCATCTCGGCATAAGGCTCAGTTACTATTACATAATGAATATAAACTCTTGGATAACTAAATAAATAAATATTAATTACCTTCAAACGAACAAGCAACTCGAACTTTACGTGTGACGTATTTTATTAATGTATTTGAAAACCGGTAGTCCAAGTTACAAAGTCTAATTGGTGTTATTTTTTTTTTTTTTATAGAATAATCGTTCTAATTAACATGTCAATGATCTTGATGAGGATTGATACTGTGTCAAATAATCAACCTAATGTTATCAAGAAGCGAGCAAACGTAACGGAGTGTACTATTTATAGCTTATTTTTTGACGTGACAACGTCTAATGAATCGATGAACGCTGGCTGCATGCACGAAGAAGGATGACTCATTGTCCCGTTACGCTGATTGTATGCTTGCGCCGCATCTATCTGTTATGACGTTGTCACGTTAAACTATCGTCTTTACAGACAAACATTTTTTTTATAGGTAGGCGGACGAGCATATGGGCCACCTGATGGTAAGTCACCAACGCCCATAGACATTGACATTGTAAGAGATGTTAACCATCGCTTACATCGCCAATGTGCCACGAACTACGGGAACTAAGATGTTATGTCCCTTGTGTTTGTAATTACACTGACTCATCTGCTGTTTGTACTGCTGTTTTGCGGTAGAATATCTAATGAGTGGGTGGTACCCAGACGAGCTGCCACAAAGCTCTACCACCGCTACTAATTTAGCGTAAAGCCGATTCTGAATGAAGATTCCTTAGAACCAACAAACTGAGTATTTACACTTTTTCATGACACATAATAATGAATGTATTTATATAACAATGCAAAACTATATAAATATATCTTTAACAAATTTTAATTTGGTAACTACTTTAGGCGCATCGCCAGATAGACCAGAGGCTCTAGCCAAGTTGACATTATATAATTGTAAACGTTAATAGAAAACTAAATAAATTTATGAGAATGACCACGTGACTTATCGTTGAGAGATGTCATTCTCATATTATATTTGTTTAGTTCTCCATAGCGTTTACGATTGTAGAATGTCAACTTGGCTAGGGCCTCAGCTATCGTAGGAGATAGACTCGTGGATTTTCGTCACCGACATGCTAATTTTAATATCGTGAAACCGTTGAAAGTACAAATAATTTAAGTATTGTAGAAAATTTATGAGGTTAATTATTATTGAAATTTAAAAATACAAATAATATTAGTGTATTTTAACTAATATTTGTTTAAATTAAGCTGTATTAATATTTTGTGGCAAGTTTGCGTTAAAAATTTAGCACTTCAGAATCCGTCTTACGAATTTTCAATCAGAGTCACGTGACCTGACGCGACTTTAAAATTTTTTATCCATCACAAAAAAGTGCACAACGCCGTTAAAGAAGTTTTCACTTCAAAAAAATCGTTACTACAGATTTATTAATTAAACAATATTTTAATTAAGGAACCACAAATAAACGACGTAGCATTTTTTATCGATCAGTGTTGCCTCGTGCGATTTAAATACTATGAACAAAATTAATTAATAGGCAATTTATACGAGGATATAAATTTTAATAATAGTAATTTATCATAGTTTACGAATTATTAAGATATATATTATAATACATATTAAACTTCTACCTTTTGATTAACGACTCTGGTACCATTTTAATCTTAAGTTCGTAAAGCTACTCATATCCGGTTACTATATTTATTTTCATACATAAAAAAGAGACAAAAAAAACATATGTGAATTCCACACGTGGTAGAAGTGAAACCTTCAAAAATTTTGACTTCAACTGTATAATGCTTTCTATCTCATTTTCTCCCACGTTAAAATCTTATGAATTTATGTGTCTGTCTCTTTTTATTGTCGCTTTTTCGTTTCATCGACATCACAATGATGCTAAAGAAGTTTTCACTTCAAAAAATCAACCCGCCGAGTTTCTTTCACTGATTCTTCTCAAGGCTGGGTGTTTCTTTTTCGAACCGGTGGTAGTTTCTAGCTTGACAATCAATAAGAAGATGTACAGCTTTAATATTGAATAAAGTATTTTGAATTTATTTTGCAAAACTGGATACAATAAATGAGTCCGTACATCTAGAATAGGGACTACATTATATTTATAATATTTGTTATTATAACAATAATAAGTTTTGTTGTTTGTCGGTGTAATATATGATGAGTGGGTGGTACCTACCCAGACAGACTTGCACGAAGCCCTACCACCAAATTCAAAATCTCTTAACTCTCTCTCGTCCGTTCAATTCAATCCGTCATCAGGCTAAGCTGAACAAGGACAACTGAGGGATAAACTGACTTCTACGCGGAAGAAGACGCGGGTTGAGCTAGTATACATCCTTATAATAATATTATTGATTCGAATGACAGTTTGTTTGTTTGTTACGCTTTCACACATAAACCACTGAACAGATTTTAAAAATTCTTCCACCAATGGAAAGCTACATTATCAGCGTACATAGGCTAACATTTTGTCTCCGTATTCCCACCGGAACGGGAACTACGTAGGTAAAAGCGTGCGCAAAAGGCTAATGAACACATCATTATGTACAATCATCCTACCAAATCATGCATAGGTCATTGAACTTTAACAAACGGAGCGGCAAGAATATTCAAGCACTAATCCATATAAAAACCAATTTAATAAAGTCGTATGTCTGGATGTAGCCAGTATAATATAATAAAATAATTAGGTAATTAAGAACGTATTTAAGACTTGTTTTTACATCGCAATTATTATATTGAATGCATTTGTTATTTTTATTCTTATTTAATAAGCTTTTTCTATTCTTTTTGTGTCCGAATCATGAGATTTTATCTCATTAATAAATGAATAGTTTTAACCCACGGTTTACTCCACGTGTGTGTGGTGGGTGGCGGATTTAGATGCCTATGCCTAGCCTATGTCCTTCCTTAGGCATCAAACTTATTTCATACGAAATTTCATCAAAATCGATTTAGTGGTTTACTCGTAACTGACGGACTAATAGACAGAGTCACTTTCGTACTTAGAAATCCGTTAACTTTATTACATGTATTTCAGATCGGTGGTGGTGGACTTTCCACATGAAAGAACTTTTCCCTAAGAAGACCACCAAGTTCTGAGCCGAGTCAACGTGGAATGGCTTTGAGCACTTAGTGGTATGGCCTACACCTACATAACACATACTCTATCAATCTTAAAGTGACAATATCTATTGGCAACGACCACTTACAACGACCACTTTACTTGGTGGTAAAGTTTTGTGCAAGCTCGCCTGGGTAGGTGCCACCCACTCATCAGATATTCTACCGCAAAATAGCAGTACTTTGCACTGTTGTGTTCCAGTTTGAAGAGTGAGTGAGCCATTGTAATTACAGGTACAAGGGGCATAACATCTTAGTTCCCAAGGTTGGTGGCGCATTGGCGATGTTAGATATGGTTAACATCTTTTACAATGCCAAAGTCCATGGGCGTTGGTGACCACTTACCATCAGGTGGCCCATATGCTAGTCCGCCCACCTATGCAATAAAAAAATATCTACCTCAAATTGATATGAGCCAGTTTGCCTAGTTATAAATAATCATATAACACATTAATCCAGAATATTAATTATCAATATATTGATTTTAATCAAGCAGTTTATTTGTGATACATACAGACAATGTTTATTTGTGCAACGATAATGATGCAATCGTATGATATAAAAACGATTCAAAGAATATTTAAGCATTTATCTATTTGTTTTTATGGCCATTTATTTTGGCATGTAATTATTATACCATCGTCAATTAAACAAAAAAAAAAAACAAAACGTCAGTAAAAAAATGGGAACTCCAGTTCCGCAAATGCGCAGTTGTTTTATACCGATCTGTCTACGTAGATAAGACGACTCTTCAGAAAATCTACTGATAGACATCATTCTAATTCAAGAGTCAGTAATTATTATTTTAGACACAATAGGATATAACATAACAGCTCTGTGCTGGCTTCGCACGTGTAGAAATATCTAATTTTCGGTCAGAAACCTTGTCTGATGTATGTCGCAGCCTACCCTCTTTACCCTCTTTACGCTCCGTCGTAGAAGACCGGGGAGAAGGAAGCGACGTTTTGCGCACCTTCTCCCCCCGCCACAATAGGCGCCGCCGGGAATAGGGGGGATCCCAGTAACCTGGGATTCCTCCCTAGTGAATGGAGGCTCGCATAGGCGGGCCGGCCGTCGGAGCGTCACGGTAGCATGCGCAAGCGATCCCGTGGCGCTCCCCCTTAAGACGGGAAGGGTACCGTGGTAGTTTTAGTCGGTAGGAGTCCGACATAACCCTCCATCAAGTCCATCAAGTCATCACATATGGAGGGTATCCATGATGGATTTCCCCACGAAAATAAAAAAACAAAAAAAAAGGTTAGATTACTTTTGACCACAACGAATTTGCCAGAACCGAATTTAAGCATTAAGCAATAAAGACAACAAAAATAGCTTCTAGCGTTCTCTCAGTTATTTAAACCGTTGATATTTAAAGCCTTAAACCAAAAAACATTAATATAACACATTATAGTATTTCAAAAAGAAAGAACACCTAAAGCTTACCGGGGTTGTACCTTTTGGACACTTGGGGTCAATGACTCCAAGTACAATGTACTCAGTATATATTTATGTAGCTCACATGCATTTAATATGTGCGTGTTTCTTTTATTCAATATTAATAACTGATGTTAAGCGTAATGAGTGCAACCCGATGTTATTGACGTGACAACGTCTAATAAATCGATGAACGCTGGCTGCATGCACGAAAAAGGATGACTCATTGTCCCGTTACGCTCATTGTACGCTTGAGCCGCATCTATCTCCCTTTCACTCGATTGGCCTATGAGTGCAAATAAAAGTAAATTTATCAATTAAATTGTAGATTTCGATGTAGAAAGATTTCTCCTTCTTTGTATCCATACAGAATAATGATAATTCAATAAAAATTATTCAATTTTATTCATAAAAGTATGCAGTCATTTCATCAATGTTTTGTTATGACGTTGTCACGTTAAACTGTCATCCGTAAGCCGACTTTAGAGACAACCATTTTTTACTTCAACTTTTGCACCCTTCCACAGCCAAATGCACCGCTACTTGGGCGGCTGACTGTCGGTTTCCTTATCTACTATCTATGTTAATATCAGCCGGGTAAGTATGACTTTTCTAAAAGCAACTTCCGGACCAAAAGATATATATTGTACCTTCGTTCGTATTAATGTGTTGCCAACAATATAATTTAGGATGCATGTGTTATTACAGATCCACCCTGAGTATAAGTACTAAGGCAAAGTGAATTTGACAATCAGAGAAGATAAGGTAAGTTTTTAGTCTGTATTCTGGCAGTCGGCCAGTGACCACATAGCCCCGACTACACGTGGAGCGAATTCGTAAATACCATAAAACAACAGACAACAAAAAAGGTTATTCTTAAATAGTTTATACGCTGTTTTATTCAATAAAAAAGTAAAAGATTTTTAACGACGCACTGACATTAATAAAACAACGCGTAGCTTTTGGTGTAATTATCGTAAACAATTATTTTTTTCTTAGAATAATGATTCGACAGTTAAAAAATTGGTACAAAAAAATAATCATTGCATACGTAATGGTATTGAGCAAAAAATCCCTTCACGATATAATCAATAACGGATTTTAATCTATACTAATATACAACGCTGAAGAGTTTGTTTGTTTGTTTGATCCGGCTAATCTCAGGAACTACTGGTTCGAATTTAAAAAATATTTTTGTGTTGTATAGTCCTTTTATCGAGGAAAGGTTCTAGGCTTATTAATTATACGCTGGTGAAGGTGGGGCACCTAATAATATTCTCGCCCTTCTTCCCCTATTTCATCCGAATTGATCAGTATAACTTAATAGATATTTGACAGGAGAGTTTTTTATATCTTGGGTCACAAGATTGTTGTTTCTATAACATTTGTTGCCAATGAAGTTACGTGAATGAGGTCATTGTCCCTCATGGCGCCAAGTTTGGCGATGACATTTTTTTTTTAATTCTTGCGTATAATTTTTAGTATACACATAATGTCACCCCCATGGGTGTTCAACCTTACAAAATATAAGCTATATTTCCTGCTTTTAGAAGAGTTGAGATGTTGAGATGTTTTGGGATCAGCTACCTCGAGGGAAGCCAGTTGTTGTCAAGCTGGTTTAAGTTGACAAATCATTCAATTGAGACTCAATAGAGTTTAACCATAAACTATGTCAGATTCCGTTAATGATTACCTTAATGATTACCTTACCTTGAAACCATCACTTACATCACCAATGCGCCACAAGTCTTGGGAACTAAGGTGTTATGTCCCTTGTGCCTGTAATTACACTGGCTCACTCACCCTTAAAACCGGAACACAACAATAGCTGCACAAGCACAAGTACTGCTGTTTTGCGGTTGAATATCTGATGAGTGACTGGTACCTACCTAGACGAGCTTGCACAAAGCTCTACCACCAAGTAAATGATTAAATTAATTGTAATTAAAAAACATAAGGTATCCATGACGTCAGGTGAAATTCGTGAGGACACTGGCCTCTCGGAGGCACAAAAGTCGGTAACTTCAAAGACCATTCTAATTCGTTTTACATCTGATATACGGTTTAAAAATTAATCGGTGTACAGTAAAAAACCGTTCCAAACGAACTGTTTCGACTCTTGACTGAACTGCAAAAAAAAATATCGCATTTTTTTTACAAGTTATTATTGAGAACGATGACCGACTACAATCGTGTGTATTACCTTTAATTATACAGCCATAGAATTTAGTGTTCCGTTTATGTGTGTTAAAACCATCAAAATGCTTAAGACTACAAGGCTTAACACATGGAGAAGGCTCATCACCATTTTAATTTCAATAGTCATTTGAGGTATTCTTTAAAGGGAAGATGGAATGAAGCTAAGTGGTCACCACATTGGCGCTGTAAAAGATAAATAAAATGATAAATAAATATCCTAGGACATTATTCACACACGGCCACCTGATCCCAAACTAAGCAGAGCTCGTATTATGGAAACCAGACAACTGATAAACTACATATACTACTGTTTTTTTGTAAATACATACGTATATAGATACACCCAGACTCAGGACAAACAGACATGTTCATGCACACAAATGTCTGTCCTGGGTGGGAATCGAACCCACGACCTACAGCGTGTAAGGCAAATGTCTCACCAAACACACCAACCGGCTCGTCTGATAGATATTAGACGAGCCGGTTAAAGATATTAATCTCATACATCACCACTAACCTACGAAATTAGTATTTGAAAGGACTAACGGTTCAAAGAAAATATTTTATGAAATCAAAAAAAAAAACTTTTTATTTTGTGTTTTTGATTATTATTATTATTGTTTTTGTTTGTTTAATATAATAAGACACATTTATGTACCTTAAACCTGGGAAGGGATTGACTTCCAAAACACAGCGAAAGTTAGTTTGGAATTCAGGGCTGGTATTTAAATTGTAAACAAAACTTATGTAATATAAATAAATAAATAAAAAACATTTATCTTAAAAGTATTAATTGACGAGTGGGTGGTCAGGCCCCACCAAAAGCTTTACTGCCATTAAAATAACGTAAGGATATATCCATTAAGTAATTTCCGCGTATCAAACAGATATACCAAAAAAATGACAGGTCGTGTTTTTATTTTCAACTTCTAAAAACATTCGCGGATATATTATTAATTCAACTTTGAACTGTCAGATTTTGCGATAAAGAAAAAAAAAAAGATCAACTATTAATATCTTTGTACGATATAAAACCTGTTTCGAAGGCATTTGCAAATGGCGATGGTCAGCAAAAAAAAAAATAATGATCATAAACACGAACACTGTTTAGCTAAGACATTCGTTTTTGTTTCGGTTGTTACATTTATCTCAATCATTTAGTTCAAATGTTAATCACTAGCTGTTCCCGCGGTTTCACCCGCGTATAACTTAAATAATTCACTAAGAGCACACAGTATCTATAATTATTTTAGTTTATTGGGATTAGTATTTATTGGTTTTTGCCGCACCCGAATCTAGAAAGGGCATGAGAAAAATATAATTCCCCTAAATCTATTCCGACATACTTGAATGCATTTCCTTGTGCTCCTGTATAGCCTAGGTTTGACCCGCGGCTTTGCCCGTTTGTTAGATTCGAAATAGGAGTCAATGACCTTCCTAAGGATTCAAGCACATGAAAATAAAAATTAATTTGCACCGTGAATGTGCTTAAATTTAACTTAATTTAACTAACAGATGTATAAAAGTCAAATCCAAATCATCATGAGATCTAAGATATTCAATCGATTTATTTGTAATCTGTCATAGTTACTCCTTACCCGACTTACGGCCGAATACTGAAACGTCACTTGAATATTAATTGTAACTTAATTATTTGAGACGCCGTTAAAATAAAATTTCGCATACTAATTTTGGAGCTTCTCAATGTTAAGTAGCGTTTAAATTTGAGTGACGTTTCAGTATTCGGATGTTAGACGCTCATTAAGAACGGATTTTACGCAAATCCTATCAAATACTTGGTGGTAAAATTTAACTTGGTGGTAGAGCTTTGTGCAAGCTCGTCTGGGTAGGTACCACCCACTCATCAGATATTCTACCACAAAACAGCAGTACTTCGTACTATTGTGTTACGATTACGGGTTAGAGAGCCAGTGTAATTACAGGCACAAGGGACATAACATCTTAGTTCCCAAGGTTGGTGGCGCATTGGCGATGTAAGCGATGGTTAACATCTCTTACGATGCCAATGTCTATGGGCGTTGGTGACCACTTACCATCAGGTGGCCCGTATGCTCTCGTCCGCCTACTTATGCTATAAAAAAAATGGAATCTGTCACAGTTACTCCATTCCCGTAGACGTAGGCGCTCACTAAAAACGAATATTACACAAATCCTATGAAATACGTTTTTTTTATATCCCCGTGCGAAGCATGGACGATTAGCTAGTAATATATATAAGCGATTTCTTTTTATCTACAATTCCTTTTCAAAGTTTATTTAATAAAATTTTGTTAAATTTATTGCTATGCAAATTTATCGATTAAGAACTTTAGGTCAAACACTAAATAACGATGTCAGTCCTATTTATCTAAACCAATAAATATATAAAGCTGATGAGTTTGTTTGTTTGATCCGGCTAATCTCAGAAACTACTGGTTCGAATTATATTTATATATTTTTTATGTTTATGTTGTACTTTGAGTCCTTTTATCGAGGAAGGTTCTAGGCTCATTTTTATTCATTATATTTTTATTAATTATAAGCGGGTAAAACCGCGAAGCAAAGCTAGTTCAAGTATATAGACGGCCCGGAGAGATTGATAAATGCTTTCGAAGCACAGTTATGTATAATTTATTATATATAATTAACACGTAGTCGGCATATACAGACAGTTCACCAAAATATTTAATAGATCGATAAAATAGCATATTGGATGCTATGCCTTGTTACACTGGCTCACTCATAATTCAAATCAGAACACAACGATACTAAGTATTGCTGTTTGGTGGGGGATATCTGATGAGTAAGGTACCTGGTGGGTTTGCATAATACCCTACCAAGGAAACTTAATAACTTGAAAGCATAACAATCAAACAAACACACACTTTTGCGTTTACCTATATTATTAATTAAAATAAAATGTTAACATCCTATTTATGAGACTATCGGCCGAATACTGAAACGTCACTTAAATATTAAATGCAATTTAATTATTTGAGACGCAGTTAATTTCAAATTTCGCATACTAATTTAGGAGCTTCTCAATGTTAAGTAGCGTTTAACTTTGAAGGACGTTTCAGTATTCGGCCGTATGTAAGTGACAGACTAACACAATTAATAAATCTAAAACCTGCCATAAGAATCTTTTCTTGTATGAAAACACACACACAAACAAATTATGGAATATATACACATACGGTATTGTTATCATTGATATATGTGTGCGTTTGCTGTCTACGACATATTTAGGTATCAACGTTTGAATGGGATTAGTTGAAATTTTGAACCGGTTATCCTTCCACCAATTAAATTTGTTTAAATTTTAGGTAACTAAATAACATGTCTTATAGTATACTTTGGGGGAGCTGAGGAACAGGGACACTCCTCCATTGAAAAGGGAGGATCCTCCGACCAGACGGGTGTTGTGTCTGGTGGGCTACTGCCCGACGATTGGTGTCGGGTTCTTGTATTTATGTTCAATCAGATAACTTTAATATCGCGATGTAGGATACGTCAGTTCATAGTTCGTATGTGGCGAGATAGATGTCGCTACAATACAATAAGTTGGATTTTGTTGACATAAGAAGTGACCTACATATTATACAGTGTGCGAAGTTCACGTGATTATTCCAAAATGATTATATCTAGGCAAGGGTGTCTGGGTAGGTCTCACTCACATTTTTCTACCGCCAAACAGCAATACCTAGTAATCATTTGAAGAATAAGTGAGCCAGTGTAACAGGCATGAGCTACAAATATAGCAGCTTAAGTCCTAATAATAATAGTCCTCCAGACCGACTTCGGCCACGGCGGTCAATCTCAAGATTAGCTAACTGGAAATATTACAGTGCACAAGTGTGTGCGCAAACACAGGTGCACTCTCTATTCCCTAACTCTCATAATCCGGACGTCAATCCGGTACGACCGAAAAGAGTTCATGTGCAGAAGCAACGACTTTACGTGCTTTCCGTACGTACTAATATCGTTGGCGTATCGAGAATGTGATAAGAGAATGGTGAACACTTATCAACAGGTTGTCAATTATCATCTTTTGTCGTGATAACGTCTTATAAATCAATGAACGTCGGCTGTACGCACGAAAAATCATGACTCATTGTCGCGTTCCACCTGAGCCGAGCGCGCAAGCGAGAGGGCGGCACAAGCGATAGAGAGAAACAATCGGCCTAAGCGTTCGGCTTGTGACGCATCTATCTCTCTCCCACTCCATCGGCCGATGCGTCCGAGCAATCATCAATGTTTTCTTATGACGTTGTCACGTTAAATTATCGTCCGTAAACCGACTTTACAGACAACTATTTGTTTTTATATATAAACGAACATGTAATATAAGCGGATCACAGTGAGACAATTTGAATATTTTTATTATTTGATATTGAACTGGATCAAACCGGTTTTACGCTACATTCAGATACGACGATCGACGCAAATTAAACAATATAATATTTGTTTTTTAATTAAAATTCCTTTTTAGTTTTAAAATCATTCGAAAAGGATTTTTTTTATATTATAGGCGGACGGCGAATGGACCACCTGATGTTTAGTGGTCACCATCGCTCGTACACATTGACAAATATTAACCATTTATTACACCGCCAACCTTGGAAACGAAGATGTCATGACCCTTAAAATATAATATAAGGATATTATACAGTGGTCGTTTTTTTCAATGTCTAATAAACATTGGTGAAACAATCGATTTTCATATGTCGTGCTGCAATATAACACAAATCCCCGCTTGGATCAACCATTATAAGGTCCTCCAGACCGATTTCGGCCACGGCGGCCAATCTTAAGAGAGATTAGCCAACTGCGCAGGAGATATTATAGTGCACAAGTTTGTGCGCAAACACAGGTGCACTCTCTTTTCCTTAGCTCTCATAATCCGATGGGATGGCAATCCGACACGATCGGAAAGAGTTCAGGCGCAGGACCAACGGCTTAACGTGCTTTCCGGGGCACGGAAGTGTACACACTTCCAACTTCCAGACTCCGGGCTGCTACTGAGAATTTTCTGACAGAAAACCCCAATAACTATATATTGGCCCGACCTGGGAATTGAACCCAGGACCACCGCGTCTGCGGCCTTATATCAAGCCACTAGACCAACGAGGCAATCAATCATTAAGCTAATTAAAAATACGGACATAATAAGTCTGTTATAAAAAAAAAGAAATAAAAATAATTTTTTTTTTTAGTTGAAGACAGATTCCTATAAATCTGAATTTTGGTAACTCCTATAATGGTGCGTAGTTCGAGATTTTCACTTCTTCTTTTAACGAACTGATTAAACACACCAACCAGATATGCCCACTTGGTCAAGTTCGATCGTGGCCTTTCAGTCCAGAAGTAATAATAGGCAAACTAGTTTGCCCGGGAGGATGAGCTGAAGACCATCTAAGCCTGTTCGGAGTCCCACATTACACTGTTCCCGCGGGGGAAACGCGTAAGGCGGTTTTCCAGCGTTAAAAAAAGGACTAACTTCTTGTCCTAGGATGAACCTTCAACATCAACGCTATCTATTATAATACGTCATAAAAAGCGGCGATGACGTCATCAAACGTATTTATAACTAATTGCCAATAGATATTAAATCTAGGTTAATGATGAATAAATGTAAACAAAAACATACTTATTGTTATTTAATTATAATTGATAACGGTCTAAAGGCGTTTGAATCGTTGATATATTTGTGTAGTCTGTTATTTTGTATGATATATCATTCATATGTTGATATTTAAATCTCGATCAAAGCGATTTGGTTACGTATTAAATATTAGTATTTAAGATATTCGATCAACAATACTACTAGATAACGCGTCACGAACAAAAACAATACTCGAATGTGACACCGACCTAATTAAGAAAACGATGTAAAGGTTTAATAATTTCAACCTAAACTATGCCTTGTTTCCGAGTAAAAAAGTTCGGTTTAGATTGTATTGACATTCACTTACGATCTTACGCCATGAATGACAGAAAGGAAATGTGCAATAACGGTTGTTCCATATTCAACCTTTTTCCTTAGCAATAAGTTATGATTGGTCCATACTAATTTGAAATAACCTCACAAACGTCATTGTGTTCTTATTTTTCGGGCCGTTTTTGAAGCGCTTACCGCTAATCTAGTAAATTATTGATCGAAGTTTAAGATACACTATATATTTTTTGCAGACTGATAAATGGACTATCTCTTCTCAGCTGTTGGTAAATGAGTTGTTAAAAATATTGCACATAAAACCAGTATTGAAATTTTATTTATAAATGACACTCCAAATTTAATATAAGGATTTTAGGTGGTAGGACTTTTTGCAAGCTCGTCTGGGTATATTTGATGAGTGGGTGGTACCTACCCAGATAAGCTTGCACAAGGTCTTCAGTTACACCATGTGCTAAGGCCTCCTCTTCGTTTCAGAGAAGTTTTGCAGCTTATTCCATCATTTCCTTCACCGTCAAGCACGAGATTAATTATAAGCTCACAAAGCCAACGCACCAAGTAAATTGGCAAACAAATCACTAATATACGATTCAAGAAAACTCAATGGATACCTATGTATTAAGTAAATATAAGGACGAGGTTTATATGAAGCTGTACCCAGAAGTTTCACCCGCGTATAATTAATAATAAATATAATGAATAAAAATCAGCCTATAGCCTTCCTCGATAAAATGACTATACAACACAAAAATATTTTTTCGATTCGAACCAGTAGCTCCTGAGATTAGCCGGATCAAACAAACAAACTCTTCAGCTTTATATAGTGGTATACCTATATATATTAAGATAATTTCGTACGAATAATTAAATAGTTTTATAATCAAATCTGTCCATTATGTATCGCTCGATTTCGGGTTATGTAGATATTCCAAGTCACGTTTATATAAAGGCACCTGTTTATACAAACACGTTCCAACGCATACATTGATTTTTAAAATAAATAATAATTCAGCAAACTTTGGTAATTAAGTAAAACGTGAGTTTTTATGCTGAATTAATGTGAATATTTAATTTTATATATCACAAATTTTATTTGTCGTGTTGTTATTTCATATAGTACGATAATAGTTATTAAAACTATGACTTCTAGGCTAGGACTTCTTCTCATTAAGGGGGCAAATACTTATAACCTATTGGTTTTGAGATTTGTCATCCAGATAAGAGAGATAAAAATGAATTCTGTACTGTCACAACCACACATTAATTATATTGTCCATAAGACTACCCTATGAATCTATGATCCCATTGAGATCCCAAAAACACCTCTTTAAGGAAGACTCGGCACAGTTGGTATCTAAAATTTCAAGTGTATTGCTGCCTTGAAAATAAAAAAACACAGGCACATAAAAATCCTAATGTCATACAGAATAACATACATGATGGCAACACGCTAGTACTACTAGTACTATGTAGTAGTGACAGCCTGTAAGTGGGCCACTGCTGGGCTAAGGCCTCTTATCCTCTTTTTGAGAAGGTTTGGCGCGTATTCCACCTAACTGCTTCAATGATTGGAACACACATTTGACAGGAATTCAGTGAAATTTGACAAATACAGATGTATTATAATCACAAATTAAGCACATGAAAATCTGTGGTGCTCTGGTTAAAATTCACGCGTACTTACCACTGGGCCATCTCCTCTGGCAAAAAAGCAGGTTATAAAGTTTAAATATATAAAAACTCGTTTTTAAGAACTGTTGTGGTAAGTAATCGTTTAGGAATCTAATGGTTGTGTTTACAAATCGTTCAGAAATTCCCCTACATGTCACAAAACGTGATAAATTTATCAATTATAAATTTCTTAAAAGTTCATACCTCGTGATTAATATTATGCTTAATTATCACGTATCGACACTCAATCCAGTTCATTATGTATTTGAATAATTAAAATGTAGTTTGCATTCATTATGTATATACAAATATAATTAAAGTGGGTGTCCGTCGCGAGACTGTTTAGACTTAGCAATGTTAAAAGACTGCCTCGTTTGTCTAGTAAGACCGCAAACCCGGTAGTCCTGGGTTCCAATCTCAGGTCAATAAAATGTTATTGAGATTTTCTATCGAAAACTTTCAGACACAGCCCGGAGTCTGGAATTTGGAAGTGTGTATCCCGTGCCTCGGAAGGCACGTTAAGCCATTGGTCCTGCGCCTATATTCTTTCCAGTCGTGTCGGTTTGCCATCCCATCGGGTTATGAGAGTTAGGGATTAGAGAGTGCACCTGTGTTTGCGCACACACTTGTGCACTATAATATGTTGCGCATTTGGCTAATCTCTCTTGAGATTGGCCACCGTGGCCGAAATCGTTCTGGAGGACATGTAATTAAACATACGAAGACAGGACGGTAAGAGTTTGGTGGTGACCACCATTGAAACGGGAGGATCTTCTGACCAGACAGGTATTGCGTCTGGTGGGCTACTGCCCCGACGATTGTTGTCGGGTTCTTGTATTTATGTTCAATCGCTCTGATAACTTTAATATCGCGATGTAGGATACGTCTGTTCATAGTTCGTATGTGGCGAGATAGATGTCGCTACAAGCTAATATAAAAATCGAAAGATACTTCCGTCTAAGCGGGTGTCCTAGGACACATCTCGTTTTTTTTATTTATTTAAATGATAAGCAACGTCAAGGATTAACCTTAGTCAGCTTAATTGACTTTTTCTGTGCAAATCAATTTATTGTACATGTCAACTATGTATAATTATAAAATTCTTGCATGTTTTAAATGTTCCATATACGCCATGTGTTTATGGGGAAGTCATTTGAATGAAGTAAGTATGAGGATGTAAATGCCCCTTAAAGGATAATCCACCATGCAGCTCAAATGCGGGTTGGTGAATAAGAAAAATAATATTTTATGAAAGTTAGATACTATTGTATATTAATTGTATTATTACCAATTAGTTTTAAAGATAAGTTTTGTGTATAATATATCTCAATATACATATAATCGGAATATATACACGGTATTGAGACTATTCCACCACTCTGCTTCAATGTGGGTTGGTGGATAAAAATGCACGAGTTGAATTTTAAGCACAAATTTGTGCAATTTATAACTAATAAGCTGATACCAGCGACTTCGTCCGCGTTACTTGATATATTAACAAAGTTTTCTTATGTACGAAGGAAAAAACATCAAAAAGATCGCAAGCAAAAGTATACTTTGTTTAAACATACATCACTGAACACGCAGAGCATATACAAATCGTTGTTTCTTGAAACTTTAATAACTTTTTATTAAATGAAGATATCGCAATATTTTTTTATAAGGGCTAAGTAAGTGTCTAAGGAATAAAATTTAGAAAATTTCATTGAAATCTATCAAGTAGTTTTTCCGTGATGCGCGCACAACTGCAGACCTTTATCATTTTATTTATATAGATTAGTTTCCTGGGTTTCAATATTTATAAAAAAAGTAATTTATACATGATAAATAATTATTCTCAAAAGGTGATGGGGAGCTTAGTCCTGCAGTGTGACAGTTAAAGTTAACTTTAATTTAAAAAATAAAATGATAACTTAATCAAGTGTATAAGCTATCATTATGCGAAGTTTCACGAAACTCGATTAGATTGTTTTTATAATCTAAACTGTATTTTTGACCTCCATTAATTAACAACATAAATTATTTGAACATGTTTTTTTTAAACTACCCGTTATTTTATATCAGACTAGAAATTGAATAACAGATAAAATTAAACAATTCCGTTGAACTAAGAATGCGGAATTGAATAGAAGTGGTACAAATTTAAATAACATAGATAAAACTATAAGGAAAGATTCGATAGGATGGCGTCGTAATATGTCGTATAGTCACATGCAATGATACGCTATTATGGTTCTTTTTACATGTAAATAGTATACAATGTTGCGTGAAACTGAAACTCAAAAAGGGACTTTATTATTGTATAGGTAGCATATGAGCCACCTGATGGTAAGCGGTCACCAACGCCCATAGCATAGCTTTGTAAGATATGTTAACCATCGCTTATATCGCCAATGCGCCAACCAACCTTGGGAACTGAGATGTTATGTCCCTTGTGGCTATAATTACACTGGCTCACTCACCCTTCTGACTCTTTAGTTTAGTGGATATAAGGCTGATTCCCGGGGTTCAACCCCAGTAAATAATTATTGCATTTTTTCTGTCAAAGAATCTCATTAATAGCCCAGAATCTGAATCTGAAGTATGTACAATGTCTTGCCTCGGAAAGCACGGTCATAGGCCGAATATACTACTCATTACTGATCCAATAAAAATCTTTTCTATGAAAAAGTGGTTGTCTGTAAAGTGTAAAGTCGGTTTACGGACGATAGTTTAACGTGACAACGTCATAACAGATAGATGCGGCGCAAGCGTACAATCAGCGTAACGGGACAATGAGTCATTCTTTTTCGTGCACGCAGCCAGCGTTCATCGATTTATTTGACGTTGTCACGTCAAAAAAAAGTTTACTTGTGATAAAACAGCATTGATGTCACTTCCATATCAAGTCTTTGTTTATGTACCGGACTTAATTAAAACAACTAAAGGCTTAGTTTGAATGGAAAATTATATAAAACCAGTTATATAAGGATATTATATATTTATATCTTCTAGTTTTAATTATAAATTAATGATCATTATTTATTTATTTTTTTGTTTTTTAATCAAATATTCTATGTATCATTTCTCGTAAAAACAAAATGACTTTTTTACAACTAATTTTCCATAAAGGGCGCCATTCAAGAGAATATATATTGAGGATTAGAAAAAAAACAAAAAATAATCCCACCCCAAACTAAGCAGAGCTCGTACTATGGAAACCAGATAACTGATATACTTACATATATTACTTTTCTTATGTAAATACATACTTATATAGATAATTACACCCAAAGTGGACAAACAGATATGTTCATGCACACAAATGTCTGTCCTGGGTGGTCATCGAGCCCACGACCTGCGGCGCAAAAAGCACCAACCACGCCAGCGGGCCCAAAATACGAAATTGTTAGTAGTTATTTATAAAATAAGTCCATTCCATATGTATAAAAATAAATAAGGTCATTTTATATATAACTTTATAAATAATTATTTTATTTCATGGAATTAGTCGTGATGATGGCAAGAGACCTGATGGACTGACATTGGTTCCCTGGGAACGGTGTGGGACGCAACATGTGTTGACACACTGGCCCCGTCTCATATCAGGGAAACAATGATAAAAGTCGGAGCTGCCGCGGAAAAAGCTGAAACGAACAAACGTAACAAATATTCGTCTCTTATTCCAAATTATATTTTTGTTCCGTTTGCAGTTGAAACGCTTGGAGTGATAGTGCCAAAAAATTCATACAAAATATTACTCCCCGCCTTATTGCCTCCACTGGTGACAGGATGGCTGGTTCATTTCTCGCCCATCGGAATTGCGATTCAAAGTGGAAATGCTGCTAGCATTCTTGCCACCATTCCACGTGGTCACGACTTGTATAGTAATTATTTTTAAATTTTATATGTATTTATTTAAGGTTTTAATGTAAATAAATAGAAAAAAAATAAAAAAATGGTTGTCTGTAAAGTCGGTTTACGGACGATAGTTTAACGTGACAACGTCATAACAAAACATTGATGAAATGACTGCAATCGAGTGAAAGAGAGATAGATGCGGCGCAAGCGTACAATCATCGTAACGGAACAATGAGCGTAACGGGACAATTTTTGGTGCATGTAGCCAGCGTTCATCGATTTATTAGACGTTGTCACCTCAAAAATATTTTATATTTATTTATAATAAATTACTATTTTCTTAAAATGTTAAAAAAACAAATGTGGTTATTAGCGTTGTCAGTATATAGTTTATAGTTTGTATTCTGTAAATTAAACCGAGCGTCCGTCATCCGACAAGTGGTGATTAAGTATTTTCTAATCATTAACGATAATATCAGTAAGAGATTACATATAAAGGTGGTATCACACTGAAAAACTTTCACACGAATATTAATTACTATGTCGATTGCCAATATCCAATATTGTTCGACCAGATCACTAATAATAATTAATGGCTCACTATTGTTACTTAAATGATTTTTATAATATACTAGCTGTACCCGCGACTTCGTCCGCGTAGAATTTAACAAAAGATTTAATTAGTTTATTTAGTTTCTTTTTTTTTTGTTTTTGAATTTTTATTTTTATTATCATTTTTTTCTAAAATAAAAGTAGCCTAAGTTACTCCTTATTACATCGGCTACCTGCCAATAAAAGTCCCGTCAAAATCGGTCCAGCCATTTCAGAGATTAGACGGAACAAACAGACAGACAGACAAAAATTCTAAAAAATGTTATTTTGGTGTATGTACCGTACATATATTCATATGCATGTAGTAAAAAGGGTTTATTTCAATATTACAAACAGACACTCCAATTTTATTTATATGTATGTATAGATAATATATTGATAAAAATGCAATATTATATGGTGTATGTTGCCTAAAAGTTCGTTAAATTTATAATATATATATAATATAATATAATAGAATAATAATAAACTGAGGTAATTATATAAAAGCTGTATATATGTATACTTATTTCGATCTTTATGTATTCATTTAAATTTTTAATGTAATTATATTTAATATACATATATAAAACCTCTTTTAAATTAAATTATAATTTTATGTATATGATCTTGATATTTTTTTTTATTTAATTACAATTCATAATTTGTTAGGCTTGTTTTTAAAAAGGTATTTTTATTTTTTATTCACTCATGTAGGTACGTGCATTAATTTTTTTTTATTCCTTATAAATATTTATTTGAACAAAATCGTGATAAAAGTTTTAATAAAATATTGAATTGCGTGAATGCTAATAAGGGGACAATTCTACTAATCTATTACGATAACATTCCCGATTCAATTCCAATCCAACTTAGACTAATCTATATTTATTCGTATCGGAACCGAACCGATATGATGTTAACATATACCGTTATGTCAAAACCAAAAATAATTGTTAACTTTTATGCCAATAAACGATAATTAAATTAAATAATAGGCAAACGGATAAGCGGCAAAGATCAAACTTCGATTCGATTGTCATTAAATGACAATTTGTTAGTAGAATTGTTCACCAGCGATTTCCCGTTGCAATTCTAACTCTCTTGGTGCAAAGGCTTCTCAATAATGGGATAAAGAAGTAGATACAATATTCTATAATATATTTATATGTAAGTAATTAAAAAGTAAGTAAGCTAATGAAACTACAGATACAAATCATAACATATTATATATATATATATATATATTATGTCCTAAGGTTGGTGGACAATTTGCGATGTTAGGCATTAGTGCCAGCATCATGTCATTTCTACCTACGTCTTTCCTAGCTTATTTTTTTTTAATTATGATAAAGTCAGTTTGTTGGTGGTAGAGCTTTGTGCATGCTCGTCTGGGTAGGTACCACCCACTTATCAGATATTCTACCGCACTGTAGTACTTGGGTGAGTGAGTCAGTGTAATTACCGGCACAAGGGACATATCATATTAGTTCTCAAAGTTGGTGGCGCATTGGCGATATAAGTGATGGTTAACATCTCTTACAATGCCAATGTCTATGGGTGTTGTTGAACACTTATCCTGATGGCCAATAGGCTCGTCCGAATAACTTATGTTGATATACCATTTTGATGCGTGTATTATTGAAATGTTATGATTATAATGATCAATATCGCATAACATTTTCTGATATTTCTCTACCCCGACTTTCTAGATTGTTCTTAGTGAATCCTACAGCTATTATCTATGGCGCGTGACGACACGTTTGTGAACATAGTCTGGTGTAGTTTGTCTGTAAATACCGTCTGTTGTACTTTATTACAGAGGCTTATATTGAAGACAGCCTTATACAGGATGTAACAAAATTCGTGTCCGACCCGTGAAGTGGTTATTAGGTATCGTGAGTCGGTTCTATTTATGTAAACATTTTAAAAATATTATGCAAAAAAAAAATACCAATAAAATAGTTAAGACATATAGACTTGTTATTTATATAATAATAGCGGGAGATTATCTATAGTAGTATATAAAGCTGAAGAGTTTGTTTGTTTGATCCGGCTAATTTTAGGAACTACTGGTTCGAATTTAAAAATTATTTTTGTGTTGTATAGTCCTTTTATCGAGGAAGGTTCTAGGTTGATAATTATTAATTATTTTTTTGATTAATTATACGCGGATGAAACCGAGGGGTACAGCTAGTTTAAAATAAAATTCCCGTCAACGTCACGGCGGCCATTTTTAACGGTGACTGAACGACGAGACGTGCGTTGTTAATTTTATAACTAACAAAAACTAATAACTACAAAAAGTATAATCTATTTATGAAAACAGATTAATTATATCAGAAATATTAAAAACACAAAACTAATTTAGTATGATATTTGATTAAATATACACATTAGAAAAAAACAATAACATTTAATGGATGTTATATGTATATGTAACTATAATTACATATGTTGAAGTTTTGTATGTGTAATTAAATCAAAAATCAACAAAGCGAGACAAGTATAACACGTTTAAAAAAACGAATATAAGTAATCTAAGAAATACGCAATTTTTTACCTCTATCGTTGTATTGAGTAATTTGTCAGATGAATCCGAAAAAAATATGACGAACCTTCTATCTTTGCTCTCAACTAACGTAGCGCGATATATAATTCAAATTTGAATCGGTCTTATCCAAAACCACACATCATATAAAATCTTAATCCACTTTCAAGGCCCCCTTGCCTCGGAAAGCACGTAAGCCTAGTCCTGCGCCTGCACTCTTTCAAGTCGCGTCGGATTTGCTGTTCTATCGTGCAATGGTAGACTCTTAGGAATATTAGTTAATTAATAAATAATAACTGGCATATAGCCTATTCCAACCACAACAGGAATAAACATAAATAAACAAATTTGACACCGAATTAATGCGATATCATTGGTCATCGATATCAATTGAAGCGATGTCATTGGTCGACTTCTTCTATCTTGAATAATCTATGACATTCACTATGGATACGCGAAAAGATGGCGTTTTCAATGTCCGCGAAGTTGTATTCGGAACTTTGGAAGTTAAATTAATGTGGTTATAACTAGTTAATTGGAATAGTGTTATATTATCAATAAGGGTAAATTAATCAAGAACCGTTTACAGTGCATAATAATGCAGAACGATTTGACAATCGCATGCAATTTGTAAATCTACGATGTGTTTACATTTATTTCTATTCCCATTGGAATAGGGTAT
Source organism: Nymphalis c-album (assembly GCA_963151315.1). NCBI lineage: Eukaryota > Metazoa > Arthropoda > Insecta > Lepidoptera > Nymphalidae > Nymphalis > Nymphalis c-album. The sequence continues at coordinate 3,028,574 of OY720615.1, forward strand.
AGCTAATATTATTTTGAAACGTCACGTCAAATCACGTTGTAAGTGTGCTTTAGCGTGTCCGTAAACACGGTGTCGTACACACACGCTCAAGAATAGTTATGTCCTGTACAGATTAGTCACAACTCTCAGTAGTCACCCTTGAGTTACACCGATTTCGGCAGTCATTAGCTAATTAGCAATTCACGGAATTACGAATACTTAATACAATATTAATGTTTATGACTTGTTTGTGTTAATTAATACGATTTATAAAAAATAACAATTATATAATACTATTAACCGGATAAGTTAAAAACAACTTAAAATAATACACTTAGATCAATAATAATAATTTAATTTGACGACGACGACGAGAGGAGCCGTGGCGTGGATGGTAATATACATGCCTTGCACGCAGCAGGTCGTGGGTTCGATTCCCACCCAGGACATACATTTGTGTGCATGAACATGTCTGTTTGTCCTGAGCCTGGGCGTAATTATCTATATAAGTATTTATTTACAAATGCAAAGTAGTATATGTAGTATATCAGTTGTCTGGTTTCCACAGTACGAGCTCTGCTTAGTTTTGGATAAGATGGCCGTGTGTGAATAATGTCCCAGGATATTATTATTATTATATGATAATTTAATATGTAAGTAATTAAGAATTACCTATAACATATTTAAATGACAGAATTGAGACAAATATATGAGTTTGAAATTTAATTAACGTGGCGTCATTGATCGAGAATATTCTATGGTATTTAAATATGGAATTGTGAAAAAAATGGCGTTTTAAAATTCGGCGAAGTTGTTATCGGAACATTGTAAAATTAATTAATTACTAGTTATATGAAACAGTTTTGTATTATATATAAATATATATTAATCAAGATCGACGTCAGGTAGGTCTGTCCGTCTATAATATTTATTCTTGAAGTGTTATAAGCTATTGCTCTGATTCCAATTAAATAAGGGAAGGGGATCGAGTGCTTATGATGAAGATGATAATGATTTGATTTTTTGTTCTTGCTTTCAGTGTGATAATGCTCCTTAATTAAAGGCAAAGTCTACCTGATGGTAGTTTTAGGGTAGGTACCACCTCCAGACCGATTTTGGCCATGACGGCTAACCTCAAGAGAGATTAGCCAACTGCGCAGGAGATATTATAGTGCACAAGTGTGTGCGCAAACACAGGTGCACTCTCTTTTCCCTTACTCTCATAATCCGATGGGATGGCAATCCGGCTCGACTGGAAAGAGTTCAGGTGCAGGACCAACGGCTTTACGTGCTTTCCGAGGCACGGGAGTGTACACACTTCCAACTTCCAGACTCTACTGAGGCTGCTACTGAGAATTTTCTGACAGAAAACCCCACCACCGGATCTGCGGCCTTATATCTAGCCACTATACCTACGAAGCATTGGGGTAGGTACCACCTATTTTCCAGCGTAATAAAAAAAAGGTACCACCTATTCATTTAAAATAATAATAAAAAGACATTGAAATATATAAACAAAGGATATAAATAATTTATTAATTGTCAAGCTCACGTCGATTCGAAAGTTTTTTTTTTAAATTAAATTAGATCTTAAAAATCTTGTACCCATGTTAGATTTATTCTTAATCCTCAAAATAGATATTTCGAGAAAACAATTTTTATAAAATACTTTTTGTTATATTTATACTCATAAATTGTTGCCAGTTTCGAAAATAATAACATAATTTGAAACGTAGTTGGAACAAGTTTATATACTGTTAATTATTTTTTTTCTATTTATAATAATAGCCCTTTGGACTTGATCGTTATGTTAATCAAAACTTATTACTGATTCACAATATTATCTTGTCTTATTATAAAAGAAATAAAACGTATTATAAATAAACACAGTTTTATTTTTATATAAGTATTATTTAAGTTATCCTTGAAGTTATAATTAAATAATATAATTATACAAATCAAACTACATTCATTAAACAAAAAATAAACCCTTTTTTTTCACGCAGTGGATACCTTCAAGAAGGTACCGATTCCCTTAGGGGGAGGAACCGGGTTATGTGGGATTCTTACCCACTAAAACCACTGTGATAAAACAAACAAACTCCTCAGCTTTATATATTAGTATAGATTAATTAAATTACCTGTACTTCTTCCTTTGTTGAGAGAAATAAATATATGTTCATTAAAAAAAAAAACAACAATCAGATTACGATTCAAGGAATAACTAATCATTCTTATTTTAACAAAAACAACACAAAATTAATGTATAAACTTATTACTATTGTTTAGCCTGGTTAGATTTAATTGTAAAATAATTGAATAACAGATTACTGATTGATTGTTTTCTTTATTATCGAAACTATTAAATATGTTACAATATTAATCATTAACGACCTAAGAAACTTTATTCATATATGTTAAGTAATACCGTCTTCTTCTATCGTATGTTAAATCATTAATGAAAGAAAGAGCGAGTGTTTAACTAAATAGCCCCTACTAACTAAGCGTTTAATTCTGTTAATCTATTGTAATAAATACGACGATTTTGTAAAAAAATATTAACATAAGATGCAGTATGTTTCGAATGTTTTAACAGTGGCATATTTGATCATATTTTGATAGCCCTTGGGGGCCTTTCATCTTAACAACAACGATGTCCTTTTTATTTAAGGGACAGAAATTTTAATGGGTATAATACTTTGTATATTACCTTACATTTGCGTACGGTTTTACAGACGAGTGACATTTTGGATGTTTGTGAATTTGTCGCTTACTCGGGTTCGGGGCCCCTGTAACTTACCCCCTTGGGGGCCACGTATCTTAGATAAGACTGATATAGCGGTAGTTACGTCACTTAGTTTTAATATTTTATATAAATAAAATGATAGAGGTCTGCAGTTGTGCGCGCATCACGGAAAAACTACTGGTTAGATTTCAATTAAATTTTCTAAATTGTATTTCATAGACACTTGGCTCTTATAAAAAAAATAATTGCGATATCTTCATTTAATAAAAAGTAATTAAAGTTTCAAGAAACAACGATTTGTATATGCACTGCATGTTCAGTGATGTATGTTTAAACAAAGTATATTTTTGCCTGCGATCTTTTTGATGTTTTTTCCTTCGTACATAAGAAAACTTTGTTAATATATCAAGCAATGCGGACGATGTCGCGGGTATCAGCTAGTGTTATATAAATAGCTTTAAGACTTGGCGTGATAAACATGGTATTCATGTTATAAGTATAATATGACTATTAAATTAAAACGCAATATTGAATTATATATCGACATTGTTGGATGTGAACATATTTTATGTAAATAAATAAGGTACCCGATACCTGGTACAGATTAAACGACTTTATAAATTATTTCAACGGAAATTTAACACTACTAAAATTGTAATTCTTGTTAAATAGTAGGTTTTGATGTGAAATTATTCATGTCCAAATTATCGTTAATCAGCCAAAGTCGTTGAAAATCCACAAAAACACACGAAAAATTCGAAATCGTGTTGATTCGATAATTTTTTTTTTTAATTAAAAAGGTCATTCTCACGCTTTCATAATAATACTAGTTATGATGTTCAGAAGGCATACTGCGCCTGTAAAAAAATAATCATCCCTAAAATCGGCGATGGCGCGGTACGGAATACCATTTACTAAATTACTATTGAAACTTTTTACAAGAAAAATGTCACAAACTAACCACATTACAATCTGTAATTGTAATTTAACATACATTAATATATCGAAATTTTATCATTGATATATAAGGAATGCGCAAATATAATATATTTTTTTTATTGTATAGTAGACGCACGAGCATATGGGCCACCTGATGGTACGCCCATAGACAATGGCATTGTAAGAAATGTTAACCATAGCTGATATCGCCAATGCGCCAACAACATTGGGAACTAAGGTGGTATGTCCCTTGTGGCTATAATTACACTGGCACACTCACCCTTCAAACCGGAACACAGCAATACAAAGTACTGCTGTTTTACGACGGAATATCTGATGAGTGGATGGTACCTACCCAGACGAACTTGCACAAAACTCTACCACCAGTTTATTTTTTTATAAATATATATAGCATAAATATCTTCAATACGAATCATGTTCTGATCTCAATCAACTAATTGTTTAAGGATGTATACACAAAAAAATAATAAAGGCAGAAAAAAAAACATGGGAAAATTCCACGCTTATATTAATAGTTTCATAAAAACAAATTAAAATATGTTTATGTAAACGACTAACTAGTATATAGAAGCTTATATATAACACAATCAATTGTTAGATTATTAGATACCTAACAATTGATTGATGAATGATAATGATGAATTATATTATTAACTGAACGAAATATAACTATATATTATTTATCACACGGTTATGGAAAAAGGAGTGTAATGCTTTCACGTTTCTTGAATGTATGTGAGTTTTATTCCATCATAACCTTTAAAATATTTGTTTATGGATATATTTTTTATAGTATAGGTAGGCGGGCCATCTGATGGTAAGTTACAAACGCCCACTGACAATGGCATTGTACAAATCTTTTAAAAAAAAACATCGCCAATGAGCCACCAACCTTTGGAACTAAGATATTATGCCCCTTGTACCTGTAATTACACTGGCTCACTCACCCTTCAAACCGGAACACAACAATACAAAGTAAAGCTGCTTTGCGGTAGACTATCTAATGAGTGAGTGAATACTCCATGTATACTACGAGTATGTGTTAATTCAATAATTGTAACATTATATTTAAACAAATCGTTAGCTGGACTCAACGTACAGAAAAAACTATTGAGCTTAAAAAGCTGGGTTATGAAGGTTTATCCTAAAACAATATCTACTAAACTATTTGTAAATTTCAAATGTCCATGGTGACCACTTACCATCAGGTGGTCCATTTGCCAGTCCATCTACCTGTTCTATAAAAAAAACAACATAATATGACCAGGACTTGAAATTACAAAAATCAGTAAAGATATCGCCTAATTGAAAACGTAAGCTCCTTTTTTTAAAGTCAGACAAGACCATTAAAAAAAACAAGTCAAGCTAGTGTGTGGATTTTTTTTATTATTATATTATTAATCTGAATTTATTTATATATATTTATGTTTTAAGAAATTCTAATTAACAGTCATCTGTGTAATACGGATGTCGAGTTTCAATATATACAAATAAAAAAAATGTTGTTTGTCTGTATCAAAATTAAAGCCTCTTTTTATGTTGATATTTGTCAGTTACCAAAATATAAACAATATATTTTTATTTGTCTGTCTGTCTTTTACTCCGGGGCAACTCAAAAACGGCTAAAACTTACAAACTCAAATGAGTTACTCCAGTAATAGAAATGTACTTAAGTCCTTATTTCATCGAGTCTTTTAAAAGCTAGAACAAATTTCAATTTCACCTACGTATTATTACCAGCGAATAAAAAACGAATTAACAACAAAATTACAGCACTAATAAGCTTTAAGCCAGGAATAATGATATTTTTAAAGCAATTAGAAGAAGCGCTATCGAGCTGCTTAAAACGCGTTTGCATCTGTATGTACTGTAGCCAAATGAATACAACGCGGGCGAAGCCACGGTCACAGCTATTTATAAAAAAAAAATTACACAAATCAAATTTACATCGTGCACGGTTTGATAAAACTCTTCATGTAGATAGTTTTTTGTTTGGACAAAGAAATTATTTCATGACAGTATAAACATGAAAACGACTACAAATTATTACCCGCGGCTTCGCCCGCGTTTAAGGGGAAAGGTCTAAAGTATTAGATAAAACAAACGGCCATGTAATTCCTTGAAATTCAAGCTTACTTCTTAAAAAAAAATCATCAAAATCAGTTCAATGAAAACCGTAAAGTGGTGACATACAGCCAGAATTACTTCCGTATTTGTTATATTAGTATGTATCATCCCTAATTTCATGCGAGTAACATAATCGAGGAAAAAAACTACAATGATTCATAGTAAATAGTATTTATATTAAATAACGGTATTTAACCACAGATAAACAATACTTTATGAATAAATTGCTGTATTATTATTACTATTTATAAATTTATAATCTGTACGGCCTTCAAATTGATTTGTTACCATTTAAAAATATTCAATATCCTGATAAAATTTTCCACTATAATCGATTGTGTTTGAAATATTAATATACTTAATTATTAATTGTTTTTAGATGTTTTTGACGTGAGAACGTCTAATAAATCGATGAACGCTGGCTGCATGCACGAAAAATTGTCCCGTTACGCCCATTGTCCAGTTACGCTGATTTTACGCTTGCGCCGCATCTATCTCTCTTTCACTCGATTGCAGTCATTTCATCAATGTTTTGTTATGACGTTGTCACGTTAAATTATCGTCCGTAAACCGACTTTAAAGACAACCATTTTTTTTAATGTATATTATTGTAATTATATACAAACTTCTAAGAGTTATTGTATACAATATTGCGAGAACCTAATATGAGATTAGTAAGATATAAATTATTAGAATAGATATATAAAATAATAATTTTTATATCATTTAAATTAATAACAAATATTATTAGAGTAATAGAACATCACTAATTTAAAAAAAAAAGCCGTTGTTATGAGAATCTATGAATTGTTAATGTATCGAACCATTCCAAATGGTAAATTAAGTTTTTTTTTACGACTATCTTATTTTATTTGAATACTAAAAAACTAAAATGCAAATCTTTAACGTTTTTTTATTTTATTTTTCATATATGCTAATTGTAAAAAAAATATATGTTACTTAGTTTTTTTTTTAATCCTTGAAATATAAGGAATAATATTTAGTTTTGTTGCCAAATAAAATACACCAAAAAAAAAAGTAAGAAATATAAAAAAAAGTTACTTACGTTTAGGTTTCCGAGCTATCTGTCCGCTTCTTCTCCTTTTGAATAATCGATTAATAATTTCATCTTTACGTTCATTGAAATCTAAATCATCGTTAAATTTATTATTCAATCCTTCACATTCGGATAAATTAACTTCAAACGCCGATGTATCGATATCAACTTTATTCAATCGATTATTCGTCAAGTCCTTTAATTCCTTGTCACTCGTGTTGACTGACGCATATTGCCTTCCCGTAACTTTGTTCCAAATTTGAACCAAGTCTTTCATTGTTTATTTAAAAAAACATAACACAGCCACAGGTAAAAAATACACTATGCAAAAATCACAATATAAAAAACCTTCTTTAGCACTGTTTTCTTTATTGTCACTTTAGAACATGCGTGTTCTTTTTTTAAAATGAAAACGAATAATGACAGTTTTATGTTTTCGCGCGCTCTGACGTCATTCAAATGTCATCGCGGACCTGCATTGTATGCTGTCGATCATGAAATGGCTTGCCTACCTTATATTACGTTTATATATAAAATTTCGCCCGGATACCAGCTGTGTGCGTGTATATCGTTGATCGTTGTATGTGTGTGTTTATACCAGTTTGAATTGCGGATTACGCAAAATTGATCTTAATATAAGTTTATGGTCACTGTCAAGTTCTTATTGCGTCACGAATTTTTTAAATGTTGTTGTTTATTGCGGGGAGAAAACGATGTTCTTTTTTTAAAATTACCTCCTTTTTTTAGTAATATTAATTGGTCGGTATTTTCCTATCATTTTGTAGTTATTTATACATTTTATAGGCCTTTAGGTTGCCGATTTAAGATGTATGGTTATTCCATGTGTGACGTCACATTGCTGTGCTGTTAATAATTATCTTTTTTGTTTTGTTTTAATGATGTTTCTCATTTTGCTATCGTTAACAGAGTATATCTAAATGTTAATTATTTATTATAGTAGGTATATTAATTTTGTATCTGTTTGACAAGATTCATATTAATGGACATTTAACCAAATCCAAGTAAAATTAACGACATATTGACTATTTTTTCTTATCAACAATTCCTAAGGAACGTTACGTGAAACTTAACATATTTAACTATATTATGTATCCAGCTTTATAATATATAGTCTGTGCTCTAATAATTAGTTATAAAAAAAGTAAATTTTCGAGAAAAAGCCGATTTTTCAAAGAAGACAACGATACAGATAAACTTAAATACAAAACCTTATCTAAATACAAAGTTTTCGAGATACGCGAATAAAATATTTATATATAGTAATTGCTCAGTTAGAATATTATATAATTATAAAAGAATATTATATATAATAAGATTTTTTTTCTTTCTTGTAAGTGTGCATTAAAGATATTTATTATTATTATTATATGATATTATAATATATGTATGACATAGTAAATTAGATTGACCTTTCGTTTGTAATAGAGAATATGTAAACTGTCGAATTATTGTTTATTTATTAATTAACTTATTTATTTAAGAATCTCCAAAAAAAGATACACACTTACAAGTAAATTGAATTGTATAATATTATAAAACATGTGTGCTCCTTCAATTAAAGGAGAACACATCAAGCACATAAAGCAATGACTAAACAGAATTAAAGAAATGCAATTATCGTATAATTGTGAACAGAGTTCAATAAATCAATTATTTATTATGTTATAGGTTAGGTTAGTGCTTATAATTCAACTAAATTGTCCGATATAGAAAACAATATGCATCGTTTATAATTTTTCAACGATTTATAATCTGTCTAGATTGTTATGAACGAACGCACCCAAAATGATTCAGTAACATAGTTAAGAGCAGACGAGTCCTAGAGTGGAGACCGCGAATCGGCAAACGCAGCGTAGGGCGCCCTCCAGCCAGGTGGACCGATGACCTCATGAAGGTGGCGGGGACCGACAGGATGCGGAAGGCGGAGGACCGGGAGCTTTGGCGCACCTTGGGAGAGGCCTATGTTCAGCAGTGGACAACGATTGGCTATTGATGATGATGATGAACATAGTTAAAGACTTTTGCGATAATAATATTTAAAAAACATGATTCATTCTATTCGAATTAGAATAGAATGAGTTGGTTCAAAAAAAATTATGTTCGATTGGACTCATACTTACTAGTGAAATAGAATTGCTTACAAAACATGGGGCCAAGTCTATTAACAAATTGTCATTTAATGACAATCGAGTCGAAGCGTGATCGTTGCCATTTATCCGTTTTCCTATTCTTTTAATTTAATCATCGACTATTGACATAATAGTTAACAATTAAGTTTGGTTTTGATATAACGGTATATAGGTTCGGTTGCGATCCGAATAAATATAGAAACGTCAAAGTAGAATTTGTAGAATTCGGACCCCCCCATGAGAAAATGTGGGACTCGTCGGTGTCCTAGTGCACCTCTAACATCGGAATAGCCACACCCACTAAACACCAGTGGTACCACTTCCGTCTTAACGAGGAGTGCCACGGAATCGCTTGCGCATGCTACCATGAAATAATTCGGACCCTGGTTCAACGCGTTCAAGTTCCTAAAACGCAGGGCCGGACTGTGAGTTAAGAGGGCCCTGGGCTAATACTACTTAAGGGCCCACTTAATTACTCAAAAATATAGAAAAAAATGAGTCAGTAAGTAGACAGTGAGACATAAGACTTGAATTAAATGAATTGAATGGGTTTCATTGATCGCAGGATTCGTAGGACTGCAAACCTAACGATCTGCTTATGGATTCTTTTGTATTATCGTCTATTTTTGACTTTGACTTGACTTAGCTGGGAGCCCCTTGAATCCACGGGGCCCTGGGCTGAAGCCCAAAAAGCTATAGGGTAGATCCGGCTCTGCTAAAGCGAATGAAGTCGCAATCGAGCGTTATCCATGCGTCATGATAATAAAAACCAAATATCATTTTAAAATAATCGCTTATCAGACGTCGATGACCACTAATCGTTTCGTTTATTAAGATCACTGTGACGAAGGAAAATTACAGACTCGAACTTTCCAGAATTATATACATATATATATATATTTATTTATGTATATTAAACTATTATATAAGTATAAATTTATTTATCTCGAATGAATTTTTTTTTCTATTTTATTTTATATTTTTAATTTGAAACAAACAGAACAATAATAACATTAATAAATAACATTAATCTGACACAAAAAACTAATCAAATTTAAATTAATCTATACTAACAAAGAGATAAGATTTGATTTTTGTATGTTTCTTTGTTAGGGATAAACTCAAAAACTACTAACCCGATTTAAAAAATTCTCACCTACAAAGCTACATTATTAGCGAGTAACATAGGCTGTATTTTATTAAAAAAAAAATGTTTTGTCAGAGGCTTATGTCCAGAGGCCCTTGCCAAGTTGACATTCTACAATCGTAAACGCTATAGAAAACTAAACAAATGTATGAGAATGACATCTCTCAACGATAAGTCACGTGGTCATTCTCATACAATTTTTAGTTTTGGCATACAATGTCAACTTGGCTAGGGCCTCAGCAGTGGACTATAATTGACCGAATGATATCATCATCATAATTTTTTCGTCCACTGCTGGACATAGGACTCTCCAATATCAGGCCACTGAGCTCGATCTTCAGCTCTCAATCTCCAATCGCTGCCAGCCACTTTGGGTATATCATCACTCGACCTAGCTGGAGTCCTACGCTATACCGAATGATATAAGGAGAGGTATTCAAACGAATATGAACGTCAAGCTGTTACAAATAAAGACGGAATTCGCGTAACTAAGTGATCAGTCTTAATGCATCCCTAAATCTCCCAATTTCTTACGCAATCGCTTTCCGCTCTCGCTACCGAGCATGATTCCGCTCCAGTTGCAACACTTGCGATGAACGTACCCGATGAGACTCGGTGCGTAAAGTGTTAACGGGTTGATAAATATATAAAATTATTTTTAATATATTATATTTTTTAATTGGTGGCACGGCATTGTGCAAGCACGGGTACCACACATTCATCAGATATTCTAACACAAAAAGCAGCACTTGCTTTTCTTGTGTTCCGGTTTGAGAGGTGAGTGATCCAGTGTCATTACAGACAAGGGACATAACATCTTAGTTCCCAAAGTTGGTGGTTAACATCTCTTACAACGCCAATGTCGTTGGCGTTGGTGAATTACCATCAGGTGTCCCATATGCTCGTCCGCCTACCTATGCTTATAAAAAAATGTATATGATTTATATGATGTTAGAAAATATTGGAGTTGCAACGAATATTAGATTTATATTTTATATTGACTATGACCATTGGTCTAGTGAGTAGATCTAAGACCACAGATCCAAGTCCAACTCTGACTTAGTTCAAATCCCAGGTTGGGTCGATAAAAAGTCATTGGATTTTTCCGTCGGGGGTTGTTAGTGAGAGAGTCAGCAGATCGGAGTCTTGAAGTTAAATTGGAGTAGACTCTCATGCCTTGGAAAGTATGAACAACCTACGTCTGAACTCTTACCGGTTTTGTCAGATTGGCGTGGTTGGTAAGACACTTGCCTTACACGCCGCAGGTCGTGGGTTCGATTCCTACCCAGGACAGACATTTGTGTGCATGAACATGTCTGTTTGTCCTGAGTCTGGGTGTAATTATCTATATAAGTATGTATTTACAAAAAAAAGAAAAGTAGTATGTATATGTAGTATATATCAGTTATCTGGTTTCCATAATACAAGCTATGCTTAGTTTGGGATCAGATGGCCGTGTGTGGATAATGTCCCAGGATATTTATTTTATTTATTTATTATTTGTAGTTCCATCAGATAAAATGAGAGTGAGAAAATTTACAGTGCACCTATGTTTGCAGACCAACTTGTGCACTGTCCCGCACATCGCTAATCTACCTTGATAAAGGTAGTGGCCGAAATAAGATTCATTTGTTTTATTGTTAAAAAAAAGTTAGAACTACGACAGTTGCTCAAAGTTACGCGCGATATAAAGACAATCACTTCAAAGTCATAAGCGTTTCATTTCCTAGATATTAACTAGGAAAAACGTCATAATAAACGTAGACGCTATTGCAATAAAAAATCATACTTGACATACGTCACAACGCTTATTTAATGTTCTATGTATTTATTATTTCCTATATATAATTATCTATCGGCCGAATACTGAAACGTCACTTAAATATTAAATGCAACTTAATTATTTAAGACGCCGTTAAATTCAAATTTCGTATATTAATTCAGGGAGCTTCTCAATGTTAAGTAGTGTTTAACTTTGAGTGACGTTTCAGTATTCGGCCGTATAGATGCCAGACAAAATCGTCTAATTGAAGTGAAAACATTTTTAGCATCGTTGTGATTTGAAAGTAGATGAAACGAAAAAGCGACAGTAAAAATAGACAGACATAAATTCATAAGATTTAAGGTGGCAGAAAATGAGATAGCATTGTACAGTTGAAGCCTAAATTTTTGAAGGTTTCTTCTACTACGTTGAATACACGCAGGTATTTTTTATACGCATTAAAACAGTTATCAAATATATAAATAATTATGTTATACTCTCTGGATTTATTTCGTGAATCGTTATGATTCAGTTGATAAATCAAGTGGATTTTAAAAGTAATTCACGAGTTTAAATCCGAACTAGACAACGATGAGTCATGGACTTAAATGTTTTTTTTTTTTTTTGTTTATTGCATAGGAAGGCGGACGAGCATATGGGCCACCTGATGGTAAGTGGTCACCAACGCCCATAGACATTGGCGTTGTAAGAGCTGTTAACAATCTCTTACATCGCCAATGCGCCACCAACCTTGGGAACTAAGATGTTATGTCCTTTGTGCCTGTAATTACACTGGCTCACTCACCCTTCAAACCGGAACACAACAGCACCAAGTACTGTTGTTTTGCGGTAGAATATCTGATGAGTGGGTGGTACCTACCCAGACGAGCAAAATGTGAGCAAAAGGACTTAAATGTGATGGTATATCTTGAAGAAAACTACTTTGATTTAACTAGTTTGCTTAGGGTTCAAGTTTCAACATAACCACGGTTCGTTTTCTGGTAACTGTTTTGCCCATTATTGTAAGTGACAGCCTGTGAACGTCCCATTGCTGGGCTAAGGCCTCTTCTCCTCTTTGTGAGGAGAAGGTTTTGGAGCTGGTTGGTGGAATACACATGTGACAGAATTTCAATGAAATTTGACACATGCAGGTTACCTCACGATGTTTTCCTTGACCGTCAAGCACGAGATGAATTATAATCACAAACTAAGCACATGAAATTCAGCGGTGCTTGCCCGGGTTTGAACACACGATCATCGGTTAATTCACGATTCACGCGTTCTTACCACTGAGCCATCTCGGCTTACCCATTATTATTTAAATTAAATTTCAAAACTATCAATATTTTTCATTATATCAGATTCTATTTTATTTATAAATTAATACAACATATTTGAGCCGTGGTGACACCGTAGTTAGAAGATCATAGTCTAAGCGAAGGTTATCAATTCCAACCCGGGCAAGCACTGCTAAATTTTCATGTGTTTATCAAATGAAAACATCGCGCTATTAGAGCGCTAACACAACATGGCTTTAAATACTTTTAACTAGAAATAATTTAAAAAATATATATAAAGAAATGTTCAATGTAAATATTTTTCTATGTAACAAACAAAGTAATTAGTTTAATTAAATTGTCACATAGTATTAATCTTATAAATAACATATCTATTAATTTTAAGCGTTTTCCGCAAACATTATGTTGATAAATATTTAATTGATCTAATGTATTTACCGCATCTGTATCTTATAAAAATGATTAAATCTTAATAAATACTAGCCGTGCTTAGCGGCTTCAACCGCGTATAATTAATAAAAATAAGCCTAGAGCCTTACTCGATAAAAGGACTATACAACACAAAAATATTTCTTAAATTCGAACCAATAGTTCCTGAGATTAGCCGGATCAAAAAAACAAACTCTTCAGCTTTATATATTAGTGTAGAAGTAAGTAAGTAAGTAATTGATCAAACAGATTTTTTATTGTATAGGAAGGCGGACCTGAAACCCAACCTTGGGAACTATGATGTTATGTCCCTTGTGCCTGTAATTACACTGGCTCACACACACTTCAAACCGAAGCACAACAATAAAAAGTACTGCTGTTTTGCGATAGAATATCTGATGAGTGGGTGGTACCTACCCAAACGAGCTTGCACAAAGCTCTACCACCAAGTGAAAATTTACAGATGATTCTCAAAAGGCAGACCTTCCCTTGTGACTAATATATAATGTCTAGATAAACGAGAAATGATTTGGAAGTGTTATTTTTGCATACATATGCATACTTTTAATACTAGGTTTAAAAATATGCTTGGAAACCCTTTTATGGCAATTTTATGTAAGAGTAAGTAATTAATATTAGACCGAAAAATATAATTAATTAACCAATCAAAATATTTAAGCACTTTATCAAGTAAAAAATAATTAATTAATCTTATCAAGAATGAACAGATTATTTGGAAGATGCTCCGATTCAATAAGACAGGGCTGATAAGTTAGACTAATCAGTACGTACAAACTCGAACATCGCAGAAAACGGTCTTAAGTGTTCGAAAGTGTCATGCGAGATTGACCTTAATAATTATAATATTTCAAATTATACGCATCAAAATAGAATATCACAATCAGACAGTTGTCACCATGTAGGGGCGAGTAATGTGAGTAACAGAAATACAGTGCTGGTGGCTGGTACTATCAACAAAATGTGAATACTAACCAAATTGTTTATCAGATTTTAAGGGCAACTTCGCGGGTCTCTAACCTTCGTAAATCTTGCGAGAAAAACAATCAATACATATTTAGAGATTTCTTACATACATCATCATATTGTGAAACAAAGTACCCCTGTCTGTCTGTTTGAACGCGATTAAATCAGAAACTATTTGACGCATGTCCATACGAGTTTCACCAATGGGTGTTTAATTGAGTTTAGATAGATCCTAATTGATATAATAAATATGAATTTTAGTTTGTTTGTTACACTTTCATGCCTAATCCACTAAACCGATTTTATAAATTCTTTCACCAATGGAAAGCTACATTATCATCGAGTAACATAGGCTACATTTTGTCCCCGTAATCCCAAGGAAACGAAAATCACGTGAAATCGTGGGCAAAATGGTAGTAGCTCATAGGTAGCTGAAATGTAAAGATAAATGCTAAAGATAAAATTATTATCAGTAATGATAAGACTGTCCTCCTGACCGATTTCGGCGTCCGCCTCAAGAATTAATTTATTTATTGCGATTATATTTTATTTATTAGTGACTAGCGGTGCCCCGCGGTTTCACCCGCGTATAATTAATAAAAATATAATGTATAAAAATCAGCCTAGAACCTTCCTCGATAAAAGGACTATACAACACAAAAATATTTTTTAAATTCGAACCAGTAGTTCAGTAGCCTTGATCCGGCTAATCAAACAAACAAACTCGTCAGCTTTATATATTAGTATAGATTAGAAAATTTGATTAATGTTATATACAGTAAAAAAAAACTCTGTCCGACCTGTGAAGTGGTTATTAGGCATCGTTTGTCGGTTCTATTTATGAAATCATTTTTAGGATTCCATAACCAAAGGGTAAAACGCTATTACTGAGTCTTCGCTGTCCGTCCGTCCTTCTGTCCGTCTCGTTTGTCCGTTTGTCACCAGTCTGTATCTCATAAACTGTCATAGTTAAACAGTTCAAATTTTCACAGATGATGTATTTCTGTTGCCGCTATAACAATAAATACTAAAAACAGAATAAAATAAATATTTAAGAGGACCTCCCATACAATAGACATGAATTTTTAACGTTTTTATAGATAATGGTACGAAGCCCTTCGTACGCGAGTCCAACTCGCACTTGGCCGGTTTTATTAAAATTCTTAGCAAAAAATTGTTGCTACACACAACATATTTGGTCACTCAGTTGATAAAGAATTAATATAATAATAAGCATTACTAATAATTTTAATTACGGGTAATTACCGAATTAACAGTTATTAAAAGTGCAATCAGTCTTGTTTGGCCTATATTTAGTGTTATTATGTTATAAATTTTATTGATAGTTCGATATTAAA
The DNA here is from genome assembly GCA_963151315.1 of Nymphalis c-album. Taxonomy (NCBI): domain Eukaryota; kingdom Metazoa; phylum Arthropoda; class Insecta; order Lepidoptera; family Nymphalidae; genus Nymphalis; species Nymphalis c-album. Next base: position 3,044,571 of record OY720615.1, read on the forward strand.
TAAATAAATAATATGTCGGATATACTAATACCAAATATAGGTGTACAAATAAGTATCCGCTGATTTTAAAGTGAAAACTTCTCTAGGCGCACCACACACATATTTTTTCGTGGGTAGTAAGTTAGGCTGATTCGTCATGCTCTGAGGTGAAACGCTCGATAGGGTGTACTCGGGACCGTCGAGTGTACCCGAGCGAGAAAGATACAGTCAGCTGCTCTTCGCAGTTGTATCTGTTTTTAACCGACTTCAAAAAAAGGAGGAGGTTATCAATTCGTCTGTATGTTTTTTTTTGTGTTTGTTACCTCATAATCATGACATCGACTCCAAAAATAACAATAATTGTAACTACATTATCAACCACACAACACAATCGTACCTACATATTGATGAGTAGAAAATAGTAAGTTAATTATCAAATTATAGAAGAATACGCAATTATTTTTTTACTTTTTAGTGCATATTAATTTGTTTTTCCATTTAAGTCGGTTTTTGTTTTGTTAAAATTTTTATTTATACATTGTGAGGTTAGTGTATTTAGCGGTTTGGTAGATAATATTGAAAAATAATACATTTATAAATAAAAGATTTACATTAAGAAATAAATATTAACTTTAATTTCTGACTTGTTTCTCATTAAATCTACGAACACGATACATAATACATAATATTATTTACCATATATATATATAAATATTTAAGAGCTCCCATACAACAGACATGATTTTTTTATCGTTTTTATAGATAATGGTACGAAGCCCTTCGTACGCGAGTCCGACTCGCACTTGGCCGGTTTTATTAAAATTCTAAGCATATATATATATATATATATATATGTATAAATTTATTGGGATTGGCCAATGAAGTTTTCACTTCTGCCGTGAGGTCTTAAGCGCACACTCTTTTTTTTATCAAAAAGTGGGCTTTGCTTGTAAAAGAACGTTATCTTATGTTTTATTCAAAGTATGCTGGTCACTACTGTTCCTCACCTTTTTGGCAGCATACCGATAAAACTTCTAAATTCGGCATAAAACTGGATATTTTCGCACGAAATTAACTAAAAATTCAAGCTTACAGTATAGTTGGGTGTCCAATCTTTATGATAAGAGATTTGAACATTTCAACCAAAAATTAGGCATCTCTTATCAAACGTCGGAAAGTTTTTATACACCTAATATATACCTATATATGTATATATATAAACTTACTCGCTGATAATGTAGATTTCCATTGGTGAAAGAATTTTTTAAATCAGCTTAGTGGTTTATGCGTGATAGCGTCACAGACAAACTTACTTTCGCAATTTATAATATTAGTTAGGATATTTGTATATATTGTATTGTTTATATTATTTTGACCCGTGTGAAGCCGGAACGGGTGGCTAGTATGTATATAAAATTGTACATAACAACAATCTATATTATCCTTGAACTAAGAGTTGAAATAATTATAATATAAGATAACAACAAATATTTGTTACATAACATTGGTTGTTGGAGCCAACATGGCGCATTGGGTAGAACACTTGAATCTTAACTTAAGATAGCACGTTCAAACTCTTGTAAGCTACTCTAAATTTTCATAACCTTAAATTGTATTGAATTTATCACGTGCTAGTGAAGAATAATATCGTGAGACAACCTTGGTGGTAGAGCTTTGTGTAAGCTCGTCTGGGTAGGTACCACCCACTCATCAGATATTCTACCGCAAAACAGCAGTACTTGGTACTGTTGTATTCCGGTTTGAAGGGTGAGTGAGGCAGTGTAATTACAGGCACAAGAGACATAACATCTTAGTTCCAAAGGTTGGTGGCGCATTGGCAATGTAAGCGATGGTTAACATCTCTTACAATGCCAATGTCTATGGGCATTGGTGACCACTTACCATCAGGTGGTCCACATGCTCGTCCGCCTTCCTTTGCAATAAAAAAAAAACCTGCATGTATCGGTTCAATATTATTATATGTTTCTCATGTATATCCACAAACCCACCTTCTTCTTCTTACTGCCCTTATCCCGCTACGTGGGGTCGGCACAACATGTATTTTCCTTCCCCAGTATCTGTCACTCGTCATCTCACTAGTTACCCATTTCATACACATATTTCTTACAATCCATCCACACTTTCTTCGGCCTCCCCCGTCCCCTATCCATCAACATTCATACTCATCATCCATCTAGTAACATGCTTTCCATCCCTCCTCATACCCATACCACGCTAATTTCAACTTTTCATCTATTGGTGCTACTTCCAGACTTCCTCTGATATACTCGTTTCTTATCGTGTCTATTCTAGTTAGACCTCACTTCCTTATAACATTCGCATTTCTGCCGCATGCATTATTTTTACATCATCTTCTATTCTTCACCTCAAATCGTAAATCAAAAACATCAGACTTTAATCAGACACTGGCAACATTCATTTAAAAACAAAAACTGTTACAATAATGTATGTGTAGTTCTTTGACATTTACCTACAGTCTGGTTGTTTTACTTAATTTCGTGATGAAGAGATTCATTAAAAATATTCAACACTTTTGATTAAAAAAAAATCATTGTTCCCTCTTTATCTTTAGCTTCATTTTAAAATCCAGTTAATGTACCAAGACAAATAAATATTGCCAAATATTTTTTTTAACTTTTTTATAGCCGAATACTGAAACGTCTTTGAAATATGAAGTGGGACTTAATTATTTGGAACACCATTAATTTCAAATTTCGCATACAAAATTTTGATTGACTGATTATTTGATTGACGTTTCAGTATTCGGCCGTTAGCATCAGACAAAGGTATCGCGCAAAAATGCCAGAAGTAGTGATAGTAAATATACAAAAATAGTAAATTAATTTAATTAAAATTTAAAATTCAATAGATAATTAATAAACATATTTGCATTTTTAATAATAAATAGCTTTTAAAAAACCTTCATAATGATTTATTAGAATCATCAATTCATAATTTTCATCATTTACTTCTTCGAGTGTTTTTTTATAACAGAAAACATTAATAATAATATTATTCATTAATGTATAACTGTTAGTTTTTGCTATGTCAATAAATCTCATTATCAGTCGTATAGTATGCTATTATTTAGCGTTGCACAAACTAAGTCTCGTTTTAAAACGAACTAGACATAAACTAGTACTGCCATCTGTTGTACTAAATGGTCATCAATTTGTGATGTCCAAGAGATGGCGCTGTTCATGTAAAGGTACTAGTGGTGGCGTAATAGACATTGGCTTTATAAGAAATGTTAACCATCGCTTACATCGCTAATGCGCCATCATCAACAAAGTTTAGTGGTACATTAATTATGTAGAAAATGGTTGTTATTTCCTAGAACGCTAATTTTAGCACCTACTTACTACCGTGTTGCACATTTTCCAGTCTGCTTCTGAATTTAAAAAAAAAACATCAAGACCATTGGAGATTATTTCTTTTAATTTATATTTTCCTTAAACTAAAGTAAAAAAAATTATATCTCGCTAACCAATTATAACGATAAGTTATAAGTATATATTTATCAATCAATATATAAGTAAGTATGTATACAATACGTTTGGAGGTTAGTAATAATAGTAATAATAGTCCTCCTAACCGATTTCGGCCAGGGCCAATCTCAAGAGAGATTAGCCAACTGCGCAGGAGATATTATAGTGCACAAGCGTGTGCGCAAACACAAGTGCACTCTCTTTTCCCTTACTCTCATAGCCCGATGGGACGGAAATCAGACAGAACTGAACAGAGTTCAAGCGCAGGACCAACGGCTTTACGTGTTTTCCGAGGCACGGGAGTGTACTCACTTCCAACTTCCAGACTCCAGGCTGCTACTAAGAAATTTCAACGGAAAATGTCAATAAAATGTTATTGGCCTGACCTGGGAATTGAACCCAGGACCACCTAGGCCAACTAGCCAACTAGACCAACGACGTACTCAACGTGGAGGTTAGTATTGATATAATAATTTGAAAAAGCATTAATGTTTCCTATATTGCGAAATGCTGAATGTTCGCAAGGTTTTCTAATTCTCGAGGTTAGTATTAGATACTGCCAATAAATAGTAAATCGTGGGGTCTACGTATTTATAATTGCCTTTATTGATTAATTATTGCGAAAAGAATATTATTATTAACACTTAATGCATTTTTATTCGGATCATTAATTCTATATATTAATCTTTTTTGGCATTTTTTATGGTTATTTATGTAAATACATTAAAATATAATATACGTATTAATTATTCATTAGCAAAAGATTTGTCTATAAGTATATATAAATGAAATTAAATTATAGACATTTATATTACGAGATCAAAAACTAGAGTAACAGCAGTGCTTGAATAGATAGACAAACTGAAATCAAAATGGATGGGTCATATACTGCGAAGTACCCAAAAAATCGAGCAAAATTATTAATGAATAATGGTACCCTAGAGACGGAAAAAAGGAATAGAGGAAGGCAAGGAAAGATACGGGAGGATGAGATCTAGTTATCGGTCCAAATTGGAGGAGGGTTGCTAGAGATAGACAACAGTGAAACATGTTGGAGAAGGCCATTACACAATAACTGCAACTACATTTCAAAAAGTTCAGGATTAAAAGGCTTTTTGATTGATTGATATTTCTCCTATAAATAGTTTGATTTGAAAGCATGGGCATGCCAATGAGACATTGATCTTGATCAATGAGATCTTGATCTCATTGGCACGCCCATGCTTTTCACAAGTTGTTATGGCGACTATCAATTTTGCGATTCACCAGGATAACAGGTTTCTGGTATTCAATCAAGATGACAGTGTGATGATGAATGTCATCAATTTCCCTAATAAACCCTTAAAGTGTTTTGTGGCGATATATCTGAATATGATCTGCATTCTTATGGATGAGAGCAAAAATTCACTAGTTAATCGCATCAATGAAAGTTACAAAGAATACCGGACCTAGCACAACACCTTGAGGAACACCCAGTTCATATACCAATAAATATACTTAACAAACTTAAAATAAATAAAATTTATCGAAGTCTTTATGCTCGCAATGTGAGATAAAATTAACTTAAATAAAATAAAAATGTCAGATAAATTGAATCATTGACCTTCGCAATATATATAAATTACATTGCCTTGAAGTGATATATAAGTCGATAAACATTTCTGATAATGATATTATGAAGATTTTTTCTCCTAAACGGTATTCAACTTTTTTTTTTATTACAAATGGCTTAGTGGTCACTACTATACATAGACTTGGCGCTGGAAAATAAATGGTTGTTTCCTGGGCCTTCTCCCCTTTTTTGAGGTTTTGGAGCTTATTCTAAAAACAAGCAAATACTAATTTTGACGTTTTTTTATCATCCATATAAACTTGTATTGAGTAATATCCGTTATTTATTTATAAGTGTTTTTTTTTAATTTATTCAAAGTATGGAGAGTAATGCTGTTTGTTAATTTAAAAAAAAAATGCAAATACACATGAAAATATAAATTACATAATTACGTACAATTTTTTTTTTTTTTTTTTTTTTTTTTTTTTTTTTTTTTTTTTTTTTTTTTTTTTTTTTTTTTTTATTGCATAGGAAGGCGGACGAGCGTATGGGCCACCTGATGGTAAGTGGTCACCAACACCCATAGACATTGGCGTTGTAAGAGCTGTTAACCATCTCTTACATCGCCAATGCGCCACCAACCTTGGGAACTAAGATGTTATGTCCCTTGTGCCTGTAATTACACTGGCTCACTCACCCTTCAAACCGGAACACAACAATAACAAGTACTGCTGTTTTGCGGTAGAATATCTGATGAGTGGGTGGTACCTACCCAGACGAGCTTGCACAAAGCTCTACCACCAACTATATTACTTAAAGTTTAACTATACTATCAATGTTTATTTTTAACTAGTGTTACCCGCGTTTTAGGGAAAAAGGGGCAGGTATAAGGTAAAAGAAGTCGGTGAAGTGGTTTAGAAGTAAAAGCGTAAGTCAGACAGACTCCAATCCAATATCGCCAACCATCAACGCCCATAGACATTGGCATTGAACCATCGCTTACATCGCCAATGCGCCACCAACCTTGGGAACTAAGATCTTATGTCCATTGTGCCTGGCTCACTCACCCTTCAAATTGGAACATAATAATACCAAGTACAGCCGTTTTGCGGTAGAATATCTGATGACTTTGTGGTACCTACCCAGACGAGCTTGCACAAAGGTCTACCATCAATTAAATTAATATTTCAACTACGGCGGAAATAATTGCGGCGCTGAGCAAATACGGTCAAACTTCCTTTACCTTCATAAGCCGATGCGACTAAAAACACGACCAGATAAAGTTCAGGTGAATTAAGGACCAACGGCTTTACGTGCTATACGGGATTATTTATAACGACCCAACAACCTCGCAGGACAACATAGCTAACACCATAGGCAACAACTTTTGTTCTACGACTTTTGATAAAATTTGTTAGAATTTATTTTCATAGAAAAATAAGTTTTAATTTTATTTCCCGCTTGAACGTTTATAAATCTACGCGCATCGCAATGGCCAATGCGTCGCGTCTTCCTTTCGTGTCTGAATGAAATATAGACCTGCAAATGTCACGACAGTACGACAAAAACTTTTAAAATCATTTTCTTTTCATGTATTGAATTATGTCCGAAGTCGTTGAACAAAAGTTGTTGCTTTTGATGTTAGCTATCTAGTCCTGCGAGGTTGCTGGGTCACTAAAAATAACCCTGTATAAGGCACGAGAGTGTACTATTAATTTACAGACTCCATGCTGCTACTGAGAAATCCACGCCAGATAATCCTAATAACCTGATACTGGCTCAAACCGGGGTTCCCCTAGACGTATTTGACTGTGTGTGGTATCATTAAAAAAAACCACTAAGAGTAAATATTGTTGACTTCATGCTTCAGTAATATTCCTATTTTTCCATTCCAATTATGCGTAAATCTGTCACTGAATCTTTTTTATTACTATAACGTACAATTACCTCTTGCGTTGCGTCGTAATATATTATTAGTCTGTTATTTATTTTCAATATTTCCAAAGGATTTTTAAAATGCTATTATTGTGGAGCCGATGTCCCTTTTTAACACGCTTTTATTAGCTTGGGTTATATGTAACGGAATCTTTGAACTTAATTTTCACCAATTTCCAGAAGTCTGATTAATTTGAAACTTTACATACGTATCAAGGACCGATGACAATGCAATAATTTGATAACAGTTTTTTTTTTTTCGACGTGTCGCTGGATAATCTTAGCGTGTTTTTTTAGTTTTTTTAAACTATTATTATATTTATTAAACTTTAAAGTTATACAATGAGATCAGTGGTTCAAAAATAAAATGAATCTTTGAAGTAAAAACAATTGCCGATTTCTTTCCGACTTCGTTTATAACAAATAGTAATTATGCGAGCTTTAGAATTATGCATAGCAATGTTCAGTGTTGGTGTGTTTTGATTTAAAAGTCGATTAAACCAGTGTAACTACAGGCACAAGGGACAAATCTTAGTTCCCAAGGTTGGTGACGCATTGGCGATTGGCGATTGGTTAACATTTCTTACAGAGCCACTGTGTGTATGTAAGCAGTGAGTTCAATTGGCTTATTGCTGGACTGCTTACCTATTTTAAAATTAAAAAAAAATTGGTTGTCTGTAAAGTCGGTTTATGGAGGATAATTTAACGTGATAATGTTATAAGAAAACATTGATGAATACTCGGACGCATCGGCCGATGGAGTGGAAAAGAGATAGATGCGATAGGTGCCTCTCTATCGCTTGTTCCGCGCTCTCGCTTGCACTCGCTTCAGGCGGAACGTGACAATGAGTCATGCTTTTTCGTGCATGCAGCCGGCGTTTATCGATATATAGAAGTTATCACGTCAAGCGAAAATGCATTAGCTATCCGTTAACAGCTTCGCTTAGATACGACCTTATCCTTACAATATGACATGTAATATTTTTACCTTATAATGTGTTTTTTTTTTATAATTACATCATAATAATAGTTAAATTATTGTTATTTAAAATATAATTAACGTAAGATTGTTCACTAACATTATAAACGAACAACAGAACTGAGCCATGCTGGAAATACCCACAAGGACAAACCACGTCTAAGAACGTATAAGTATATATATAAAACCGAGATGGCCCAGTGGTAAGAACGCGTGAATCTTAACCGTTGGTCGTGAGTTCAATCCGGGCAAGCACCGCTGAATTTCATGTGCTTAATTTGTGATTATAATTCATCTCGTGCTTGACGGTGAAGGAAAACATCGTGATGCCACCGCATGTGTCCAATTTCACTGAAAGTCTATCATGTGTGTATCCTCCGACATTGGAGCAGCGAGGTGGAACAAGCTGCAAACCTTCTCCTCTTTTGAGGAGGCCTTAGCCCAGCAGTGGGACATTCACAGGCTGTTACTGTGCTGTACATTCTGACTATGTGCAATATCACAATTAATATTTCAGGTTTATATAAATAGAAATATAAACAGCCCATGATAGATACACTGCTGGGTTGACGTCTCTCCTTTTAATGAGAAGTGGGTGCTTTTCAAATCGCATCACACTTAAAAGTTAATGTAAATCAAACAAAAAATAAATATATATGAAATGCGAGCCCCCTCCATTTATTTTTACCCGTAAAGATGGTATTTTTTGGTCAAATTTAAATGGGGCAAAACTGGAAGTATACTCAGACAAATAAAATAGTTTACCAAAACGGTTCATAAATGACACAGTTCTGAGGTAAGAAATATGAAAACAACAACGGGTTGCACTGCGGGAGTGCCGGCAGAAGTGAAAACTTGAATATTAACGTTGTGCATTTTTAATATTTTGGAATGGTTAAGGAAAAAATTTGCACGAATTGCTTTAATTATCAGTATAAAAGTACAATCATTTCTGTCAAAAGTTCAATCATTTATGTGATAAAATACAATATTCATTTATTGCGCTATCGTACACAAACATGACAATTTATATTACATTAAAAATTTAACAGTTCAGAATCCGTCTTACGAATTTTCAATCAGGGTCACGTGACCTGACTGACAGTCACGTGACGCGAGTTTAACATTTTTTACCCATCACAAAAAAGTGCACAACGCCGCTAAAGCAGTTTTCACTTCAAAAATACAATCAGTATTAATGAGATCCGCTTCTTCTTTTGAAGTTGAAGACACACAGATAAAAAAAGGAAATTATTAAAAAATATATACTTTGACGAGGGTATTAAAATGTGATTTTCAAAGGTATCCTTTGTGTAATGCCATGACTAAGTGTTTTGTTATAAATACATAATTTAATATAAAAAGTTGCATATATATAGCAACATATTATAACAAAGCTCTCTGCTGGGTGTGTCTGGCTATTTTTTTTTTTGACGTGACAACGTCTTATAAATTGGTTTGCCGGGTGACACTTCAAGAAACTGCGTTACGCTCCGCTCACGTTATGCGCTCACAATGAGAGCGAGTGAGAGGCACGCGTCCCTTCCACTCGGGCAAAATCACTCAGATAGGAACAAGTTAAGTTGTAGTAAACGCTGTTTCATTGTACGCAAATGTATTGCAAGTTATTGTATGTATATTTGTATATAAATACGTATGTATGTGTAAAGGTAAAAATAAAATTTTGTTAATATGAAATTCAGTGCGAGATTCTTTGTATAAATTAATGTTTTAAATATAATTCTTTGTATAAATAAATGTTTTAAATTGTTACTATTATTTCATCCTTCTTCCTACTATACGAATGAATATTCACATTAAAATTATTTTACCACTCAAAGTCGTTGTCACGTAAAACTTTCGCCCGTATACCGACTTTACAGGCAACCAATTTTTTTTTTATTGTATAGGAAGGTGGACGAGCATATGGGCCACCTGATGATAAGTGGTCACCAACGCCCATAGACAATGGCATTGTAAGAAATGTTAACCATCGCTTACATCGCCAATGCGCCACCAATCTTGGGAACTAAGATGTTATGTCCCTTGTGTCTGTAATTACACTGGCTCACTCACCCTTCAAACCGGAACACAGCAATACAAAGTACTGCTGTTTTGCGGCAGAATATCTGATGAGTGGGTGGTACCTACCCAGACAAGCTTGCACAAAGCTCTACCACCAAGTAAATATAGGCTATACGAACGCTATAACTCAAAAACTACCGCTTACATTTTCATAAGGTTTTCGCGTATGGAATCAAGATAATTTTTAATTAATAAAAATATACAATAGACAAAACCTTCCATACTTATGTTTTACTACATAATATAATGATATTTTTATACAAAATATAAACGTAGTCTTTGTAGACCGAGATTCCTAGTATTTCCGAAATCACGGACAATTACGCTAAAATTGATATCACATACTAGCTGTGCCCCGCGGTTTCACCCGCGTATAAGTAATAAAAATCAGCCTAGAAGTTTTCTCGATAAAAGGACTATACAATACAAAAAGAACCCTACTTTTTTGAATTTAAAAATTATTTCTGGTTCCTGAGATTATCCGGATCAAACAAACAAAGTCTTCAGCTTTATATATTAGTATAGATGAACGGGCACATATTAATTTACTGTCCTATGTAAAAATAGTAATTTCATACAACGTTTTAGAATCCAAACTATCAAAATATACAATTATAAATAGCTCTAATAATACCTATAACCATAATATTTTCAAGACACAACTCTTGAACACATACATACATAATATCCAAATTGTTATTTTTTACTACCAAAGATAATTGTACAATACATATATTGTATATCCTATTATGATTACCTCGTTGGTCTAGTGCCTTAATTTAAGACCGGATTCCTAAGTCGGGCCAATAGAATGTTATTAGTTTGTTGTCAGAAAATTCTCAGTAGCTGCCTGGAGTCTGGAAAGCACGTAAAACCGTTGGTCCTGCGCCTGAACTATCTCAAGTCGTGTTGGATTGCCGTCCCATACGATTATGACAGCTAGGGCAGAGAGAGTGCACCTGGGTGCGCACAAACTTGTGCACTATAAATATCTCCTACGCAGTTGGCTAATCTCTCTTGAGATTAGCCGCCGTGATCGAAATCGGTCTGTACGATATAATCCTATACTTTTTCAGAATAATTTCTTTAAACCAACCAAAGTTAATTTATATTTTATACAAAACATTATAATTAATAATTGGAGCTTCGCCAAGCTGTTCCAGTCCTTTTCCTCAAGAGAATGACCACGTGACTTATCGTTGAGAGATGTCATTCTCATATATTTGTTTAGTTTTCTATAGCGTTTACGATTGTAGAATGTCAACTTGGCTAGGGCCTCAGAACTACATATTTAAAATTAAAAAACACATTAGATATCGACACGCTTAAATGAATACAATTTTATTACACTATCGAGTTAAAGCTTAGAATTACAAAGGTTCTTAAATGTTGCGTATATGCGATCGCGTGTTCAGTGAAGGTAAACGTCGTGAGGAAACCTACACGATTAGGTGGAAGTCCTGAGATGTGTGAACAACGTTGAGAAATATGGTAAAAGTAGTTTCCGCTGTTAGGGGAGTAAGAGGGGAGGAGGGGGGTAACGTATCCTATGTCCTTTTATATATCGATGGCGGTTTGTATGAATTGCATGATCGCAATTTTACGAGCTGGTTGGCGTGATTGGTAAGATTGCCTTTCACTCCGCAGGTCGTGGATTCGTTTCCCTCCCAGGATAGACATTTGTGTGCATGAACATGTCTGTTTGTCCTGAGTCTGGGTGTAATTATCTATATAAGTATGTATTTACAAAAAAAGTTGTATATGTAAATATATCAGTTGTCTGGTTTCCATAGTACCAGCTCTGCTTAGTTTGGGATCAGACGATCTTGTGTGAATAATGTATAAAAATTACCAGTTTTTTTTATTAAATTATTTTCATCTAATCCACTGTGTAAAGGGTACGTATGTTTTTGTGGCGCTGATCCTAGTTTGGGCTGTCTGATGATGGGCTGTCAGTCAGTGTCAGAGTATATATATATAACGATTCTGACTGACACACTAGATTAGACGAAAATCATTTAATAAAAAACCCTATGGTAATTTATATATTATATGTATAAATTGTTTATAATAACATATCAATCGTAACTTTTTGCATGTGATACTTGATTGCAAAACTATTTTTTTATAAATAGGCAGGCAAGGTCATTGGCCTCTTGATAGCAAATAGTCACCTATGACATTGGCACAATTAAAAACAATTATTACATCGTCATACACTTTATTCAAGTGGACCGTTTCAAGAACTTTAGAGTTGCCATATTGCAAAATAACATTTAATTTAAGAACCATCATTTCGGTATTAATGTTCTACCGAACTGGTAAGAAATGTCATACATATTTTTGTTATTGGTAGGCGGACGGGCCAAGATAACCTGATGTTAAGTGGTCACCGCCCATACGTATTAGCGATGTAAGAATTTTTTTTTCAATCAATTTTCAATTTACTTGGTGGTAGAGCTTTGTGCAAGCTCGTCTGGTTAGGTACCATTAGATATTCTACCGCAAAACAGCAGTACTTGGTATTGTTGTGTTCCAGTTTGAAGGGTTAGTGAACCAGTGTAATTACAGGCACAAGGGACATAATATCTTAGTTCCCAAGGTTGGTTGCGCATTGGCGATGCAAGCGATGGTTAACATTTCTTATACTACCAATGTCTAAAGCCGTTAATGACTAACCATCAGGTAGTCCATATGCTCCATCGCCTATCTATTCTATAAAAAAAGTAAAATCGTAACGCACAAACAAACTAACTATCACTTATAATATTAGTAAGGATTTATTGCCGGTAAAATCAAAAAGGTTTAAAATAATCAAGCGTTATTGATGTAACTAATTCATTTACGCTCTGACACCCGTCGTTGTTATCGCTTCATTTGGTAATTAATTCGACCATTATAAGGTCATAGTCAGTGAAGGATTTCTAAATAGGATAGACTACACCTTTTTTTTTATAACGCTAGAAAAACACATGACGTGTTTACCCCCAAGAGAACAGTGGGGGGGTATGTGGGACTCGCCGTATGTCCAGGGCACCGAGTGCACACCGGACATGGGAATACCCACTAAAAAACCAGCGGTACCCTTCCCGTCTTAAGGGGAGTGCCACGGGATCGCTTGCGCATTCAACCGTGGAAGATAGACTACACCTTTTTTTTTTTTCGTGGGGAAATCCATCATGGATACCCTCCATATGTGATGTTACTTGATGGAAGGTTATGTCGGACTCCTACCGACTAAAACCACCACGGTACCCTTCCCGTCTTAAGGGGAGCGCCACGGGATCACTTGCGCTAGCTACCGTGACGAAAGGGTAGACTACACCTGGCCCAATTGTTAGGACATGAATCTTAATCGAAGATAGGGTTGGAAGTCGCAAGTTTAAATTGTCAGATCACGTGCTTTGAAAATGTCAATCTATCAATTAATCAATCAAAATCTTCGATCAACAATACTAACGACAACGCGTCATGAACAAAATCAATACTCAAATGTGTCACCGACCATATAATGAAGAAAACGATGTAATTGTTTAATAATTTCAACCTAAATTGTGCCTTGTTCCCGAGCAATCAAGTGCGGTTTAGATTGTATTGACATTCACTAACGATCTTACGCCATGAATGACAGAAAGACATAATTGTACAATAACGGTTGTTCCGTATTCAACCTTATTGCCTTAGCAATAAGTTATGATTGGACCATACTGATTTGAAATAACCTCACAAACGTCATTGTGTTCTTACTTTTCGGGCTGTTTTTGAAGCGCTTACCACTAATCTAGTACTTTATTGATCGAAGATCAAAATAATCGAAATTATACAATTATACTAAATGAAAATTACCATCGGTTCCGAATGAGATGAAGAAAGAAACGGAGGAAAATTTAATAGTTAGTTAATTTCAAAATTAAAATGCAAAGTTATCTAAATCAAATAAATAATAATAATATCCTGGGACATTTTTCACACACGGTCATCTGATCCCAAACTAAGCAGAGCTCGTACTATGGAAACCAAACAACTGATATACTACATATACTACTTATTATTTTGTAAATACATACTTATATAGATAATTACACCCAGACTCAGGACAAACAGACATGTTCATGCACACAAATGTCTGTCCGGGGTGGGAATCGAACCCACGACCTGCGGCGTGAAAGGCAGGGTATCTACCAATCACGCCAATCGGCTCGTCAAATGCAATGAAACAACAGACATCCTGTCTAAAAGTAAACAAGTTCGGACTCCATATTTTTTTATTTACATTAAAGTCTTAAATAAATACAAATAAAAATAGTTGCCGTACAAATCGTGACCGCGTGGAATGGTGGTAAGAATGCTAACTTATCCTATACATAAAGCTCATGTTGAGTAAAATGTTTTTAACGAATGATTTAAATTAGTAATGTAAAAAATATCGTTAGGAGACTTGTCGGAAATTCTACCAACTTGTATTGGAGCAGCATGGTGGAATAAGCTTAAGGTTTCTACAAAAAAAAGGGGGAGGCTTTAGCGTATAGAACATATTACATTTACATATTTATCTTATACTAGCTGTGCCCGCGGTTACACCCGCTTATAATAAATAAAAGTATAATGAATAAAAATAAGCCTAGAACCTTCCTCGATAAAAGGACTATACAACACAAACATATTTTTTAAAATCGAACCAGTAGTTCGTGAGATTAGCCGGATCAAACAAACAAACTCTTCAGCTTTATATATTAGTATTGATATAGACTTATGTTGAGTAATATGCGTTATTTACTAAAGTTTTTAACAATCGATTCAAATTGGTAAGGTAAAAAGTGTCTTTTTTTTATTGCATAGGAAGGCGGACGAGCATATGGGCCACCCGATGGCAAGTGGTCACCAACGCCCATAGACACTGGCGTTGTAAGAGCTGTCAACCATCTCTTACATCGCCAATGCGCCACCAACCTTTGGAACTAAGATGTTATGTCCCTTGTGCCTGTAATTACACTGGCTCACTCACCCTTCAAACCGGAACACAGCAATAACAAGTACTGCTGTTTTGCGGTAGAATATCTGATGAGTGGGTGGTACCTACCCAGACGAGCTTGCACAAAGCTCTACCACCAAGTAAAAGTCTTTAGGAGGGAAGGCCTTAGCGTATTAGGACAATTACATATTTATCTTATATATATGTATATAAATTAAAGTACATAAACAGTTTATAAAATGATCAAAGCAAGGACATTGCGTTAGTATAAAATTAATCCTTTCTAAATCGTGATGATTCACGTCCTCCCTCTCGCTTGCGAATATGATAATTGCTCAATGTTAGAAAGAGACGGAACACCCGGGAAAAACCGAAGGTTGCGTTTGCGGTAATCGTCTTAAATGGAAAGATTCTTTTTCAATGCAAATTTCTTAGCAATATATATAAATCAATATAGTACATAATGATATATAAATAAAAATATATAATTAATGTATTCTATTATATACTATATATCTTATATAGTTTATTCGACAGCGTTGTCGGTAGTAGCTGCAAAAACATACTCGAACATCGCTGCAGAAAAAGGTCGTGAAATATCAGATAGTGATATGCGATATTGACCGTTATAATTATAACATTACAAGAGTACACGGATCAAAATAGTATATCAACATAAGTCGCTTTTCAACAATTCGTGAATGAGTAAATAAGTGTGTTCTTTCAGAATAGCACTATTGTTAACGAGCTGTGTAGAGCTGTTCGATTGATAAAAAGTCTGTGAATGTCCTATTACTGGACTAAAGCCTCCTCTCCTGTTTTGAAGAGAAGGCTTGAAGCTTCTTCCACCACGCTGCTCCAATGCGGTTTGGTGGAACACATATGTGGCAGAATTTCAGTGAAATTAGACACATGCAGGTTTCCTCACGGTGTGTTCCTTCACCGGCAAGTAAGAGATTAATTATAAACACAAATTAAGCACATAAGATTCAGTCGTGTCTGGTTTTGAACCCATGATAGTCGTTCAAGATTCAAGAGTTCCAAGCACTAGGCCATCTCGGCAGCACATGCTATACCTCGTATCCAATTATATGAATTCTAAGAAATTCAAATATTGTTTTAAGCAAAGTTTGTCAGTTGCCTTCTCTGAATCCTTAACGGTCGAGTGAGCAGAAGATTGGACTTATCGAAGCAGAAGTGAACTTGGCTCGGTATATTATATTATGACTAGATCCTGACCGTGGCTGCACCGGGCGAGGTACTAAACCTGGCGTTTTCCGTGTCCCAGACAATATGAATCCAAAATTCATTAATTTTGTAGTATTGTTGTACGACTTTAATTTTTAACTTTTCAAATTTTCTTATTAAATTTTAGTCGTAGTGTAGTAGTTAGAAGTTTTGTTTTTTTGTTTTAGTTCTATAAGTCGTATTATTTTAGAAGTGAAAAAGTGTCCCGTAGGGGAAGAGCATATTAGCCATCGGATGGTAAGTGGCTTTGTAAGATAGTGATCAACCAACATCGCCAATGCGCCACCAACCTTGGGAACTTAGATGTTGTTTCTGTGCCTGTAATTAGACTTGCTCACTCACAACTCAAACCGGAACAATTCGTGCAAAATGTTTCCCTAACCATTCCAAAATATCAAAAATACACAACATTAATATTCAAGTTTTCACTTCTGCCGGCACTCCCGGAGTACAATCCGTTGTTGTTTTTATACTGAATATTTATATACCAAACATGACAACAACGAAAAAAGCCTTTTGAATTTGATTCGCTGTTCTTCTCAGGGTTGGGTAGTTGTTTTCCGAACCGGTGCGATGTTAGATTCTATAAGTGTTCTGTGTTGAATAAGGTATATCGATTTGAAACCACTTTTTTTTCTTTTTTTTCGCTGGAAAAACGCATTTACGCGTTTCCCCCACATGGAGTGGGCGGTTATGTGGGGCTCGCCGGTGCTGAAGGCTCCGAAATACCCACTTAAAAACCAGCGTACCTTTATCGTCTTTGGTGGAGCGGCACGGGATCGCTTGTGCATACTACCGCGACGCCCCGACGGTTGGCCCGATTACGCGGGCCTTCTTTCATAATTGGGTTCCCGCAGTACAGTGAACCCAGCTAGCCCTGGCTGCTTAGGGCGGGGCGAGAAGGGATTTGAAACCACTAAACAAACACTACATTTTTTCTTTTCAAGATTTTTTCTCAGTAAATATAATGAAATAAATATTGAGCATGTAGGTGACAAATTATATGATACTATTAAAATATAAAATGCAGATGAGATCAAAACATATCCTTATTTTTATTATAATTGGATAAGTCACAGCAATTCGTCAGTACTTACTATTCTAGAACAATAGGAAAGAAATCACGACATTTTAATTTATTTCCGTTAACACAGTAAACACTATACTTATACAGGCTGTAATAAAATTCGTGTCCGACCCGTGACGTGGTTATTAGGTATCGTTTGTGGGTTCTATTTATGTAATCATTTTTAAAATTTTAAGCAAAAATTTTAACCCGAATAAAATTTCATTTGACTAAATAACGACAATTATATTGCAAAACAGGCGCGGGCATCAGCGCTCGATAGCTCTTACCTATCGGGTAGGTCAAACACTAGGTCAGGACATCAGTTGTCCATGAAATTTTCGTCATTTACAATTGAAAATGACAATTAATTATTTTTTTTGAGTAATTTTTTTGCATAATATTTTAATTTTTTTTACATAAATAGAACCGATTAACGATACCCAATAACCACTTCACGGGTCGGACACGAATTTTGTTACACTCTGTAGATAGATAAAAATACCATTTTATATTTTGTTTTGAATTCTTTATTTACACTTTATTTTCCACTCATATTATAGCCACTAGAATATATATAAAATAACGTTCATTCATTTATTCATTGTTAGTATGTCAGTATGTTTTAGAATTTTTATATTACTTTTATTATTATTTTTTTGGTTTTTCAAATTGTATTCTTTATTTTTAACTTTAGTTATTTATAAATAAAAATTTTAACAAAACAAAAACCGACTTCATCTGAAAAACAAATTAATATGCACTAAAAAGTAAAAAAATAATTGCGTATTCTTCTATAATTTGATAATTAACTTACTATTTTCTACTCATCAATATGTAGGTACGAATGTGTTGTGTGGTTGATAATTTATTTACAATTATTGTTACTTTTGGAGTCGATGTCACATAATATGTACATACTAAAATAATCAAAAATTATGAATAAGAGACATATCGTATTACAAGGAGTGCCGGATTAGACAGGGGCCGGACTAGCCGGGGTCCACTGTATTTTACTTGGTGGTAAGGTTTGATACTGGTTTTTTTACGACTCGACAAGGGATTCGAACCCAGAAACTCTTGATCTGCATCATTATGAGCTAGCCACAAAGCAAACGAAGATCATGTGTCTCTTACTAAAGTTACTGCCGTAACGTCAAGTCACGTTAATCGCTAGCTTATAGCTACCCGACTGTTGTAAGGAACCGTTATTACAATGAAATCACAATAGAATTGTGCGCAGACAAAATGACACAACTTGGATTTTATCTTTTTTTTACAATATACCTCTCATATATTTTGAATATACCTCGTTAGGCCCTTTTGGCCACAGGAATAGCTTAATTCACATAGCAAATAATACTACACAAATATGGACATATTGCAAACTATAAGAAATTACAACTTGTAAATGGTAAAAAAAAGAAATACACCAGTTTTCGATTAGCTGGACAAATCTAGCTGCTACTTTAACGTCTTAGCGACAAATATCGCTGGAACTCATGACCAGATACGTTAATTTGTTTAACGTTCTAAGTTAATTATTAAATATAATTGCATAAATGGAATCAATCAATAAAGCGTTCGGCCCTACAATTAACGTTGTAAATATAAAAAAAAGATCTTCCTTAGCGAATGCTTAGAGAACAAACGATTTTATACTACATTTTTTTGGCGTCCATTGATGAACGAAAGCCTTGCTCAGAACGCCAACCATTCTGATTCTGGGCAGCCCACATCCATCCCGTATCTGTCACCTTCTTTAAATCTTCGCCTTAAATCCAGCTCGCCACAGGGCGTCCTACACTAAGTTTGCCTAAGCGTACATATTATGTATATATATATAAATAATTCCATAAATAGTAATTATAAGAATATCAAGGAGTCATAAAAGATCAATATGATACAAAAATTAAAAAACAAATCAAAACTGGCGCACATTTATGGTGAAAAAGATATACATATAGTTAAAACAATGTCCGGACATGTGAACTCTCGTAATCCAATCACTATGTGATTTTCGACTCATTGAAATGTAATCAATGCAATTGTCCAAAATCCTGTCAATTTATTGACGGAAAAATCCCAATTATTTCATATTGGAAGTCTTTAGACATTAAACTTTGAGTGAGGCTTAAAGAAGGTTTTGATTTGTTCTCAAATTTGGGTAATACTCAAAATTGATATTGGATTTTGTGAAGATTTATTAAGCGTCTCAAATGTAAGAGTTTTAATTATAAAGTTAAGTGACATTTCAGTAATGGGTTGAACATAGACATTAATGCCCTTATATACAGACACACTAATTCTAAATTATATATACTTAAGTAGACAACATAATAAACAAAAGCAATTATTAATTCAGGTTTTATTAAAAAAATAATTAAAACATTAGATTTTCTTGTTTAGCAACAATTAATCTGATTTATAATGTCCGCCATTTTAAATCTTGCCTTATCTAATCTCATCTTATCTTAAGTATTAATTTAAACCTTGAAGTACGGTAACGCTTTTTTTCTGTTTGGACTATTTACGAAAAGCCTGCTAGTATAAGTATAAGTTGGTGAGCCAGTGTGGTGAGCAGTGTAATTTACAAAAGAACAACAACATTTGCCACAATATAACAAAACAAATAAACATTTTCGTAGAACCAGTGCTCGCATAAAAAAGCCACCGTCATTGTTTTAAATTTGTAATTAAACATAACGTCCTTAAATCATGCTGTCTCTTTCTTACGAATGCCAAATCAATAATGACAGAAAGAGATGGATGTTGTCCTATTTATATATAGATGCTTAAAATGAAGTTATATGTCGACGAACTGAATGCCTTACGTTATTTTTTTAATAATATTTAAACGTTAAACCGTTCTCGTGGAAAATTTTTCAACAGCTTAAAAATAATACCTGTTCGGTATTGATGACTCAGTCTGTAATATATTTTTCACATAATTTGTTTAATGAAATATTTGACTGGAATTATATCCTAAGTAATATTTTAATGGGACTATAATAATAATAATATACTGGGACATTATTCACACAAGGCCATCTGATCCCAAACTAAACAGAGTGCACAAAGCTCTACCACCAAGTTATCTTTTTTTATTTAAGATCGCACATCAACAATGAATTCACAAACTACAGATAATAAATACATAATATAGTCTTGACTCTTGGTTCTCTGTGACCACATCACTAATATATATTAAAAATATAAACAACAAAATAAAACAAAGTTGAGATTATTACGTGTAAATTAAAATATAATTAGCTGTGCGCAGTGGTTTTATCCGCGTATAATTAATAAAAATATAATGAAAAGCCGAGAGCCTTCCTCGATAAAAGGACTATACAACACAAAATAACTTTAATATTCGAACTAATAGTTCCTGAGATTAGCCGGACCAAACAAACAAACTCTACTCCTTTATATATTAGTAAAGATTCGTATGGCAATAACAACACGAATAATATTATGTAAATAAACCCAATGTATAAACCACACGTTCAATTTTTAACAATAATAAATACAACAGATATAAAAATAAAACAGGGAATCACAGATAAAAGATAATATTTGCAAATGTATTCGATTAAAAAAAATTAAAAAAGTATTTTTAGAAATTATTTACAGAGTCCAGAGATATATAGATAATGAAAAAACAAGCAATTGGAAATTCCAAATGAAGGATTATGTCCCGTTTTGATGACAATGATACCAACTTAATTGCCGAGCGAAAATTTCCATAAACGCATTCTTCGTTCCGGAAATGCATAACTGCGCACGTAAGGCCGCTTATAGACCATCGAATAAACATCAATGAAGATATTATACATCTATACGCGAGATGCCTCTCACGTCCCCTTTGAAGAAAGTTTTTAATATTTTGAAATTTGAATTTGACAAATTATACTACAAACAGTTCTCGATCAATATATAATTATTCCACATAACTGCTATATAATTATTATTTATTTTTACTTACTTAGTTTCACAAATAACTTCGCCGACAATCAAG
Organism: Nymphalis c-album; assembly: GCA_963151315.1. Classification (NCBI taxonomy): domain Eukaryota; kingdom Metazoa; phylum Arthropoda; class Insecta; order Lepidoptera; family Nymphalidae; genus Nymphalis; species Nymphalis c-album. The sequence goes on from OY720615.1 coordinate 3,065,917, forward strand.
ACGCCATTTTTTCACGAATCCATAGTTAATATCACAGATTATAAAAGATCTCGACCGATATCTATATTACTCCGCTTTTGGTTACAATCTTTTGTAATAAAAAATGGAAGTGTTTGCTTGAAACAGATATTATTATATTTAAAACAAACTCTTTCTAAAAAGAGAACATTCCAGATTTATTTATTTATTCCAAATGTTAAAATAAGACTTCCTAAAAATAATTAAACAAAAATAATAGTCGCAATAATATTGAATACAGTATAAACGGGTTCTTATATATCGTAGTACGAAGACATATATTAGGTAAATGTCAATTACATGGCCACGGTGCAGTGGCTTAGGGCGCATACAGACGAACGACTTGCATTTTAATTTAACTATTAACAAATAATATGGTCTGAGGCACCGGCTCCGCCTAATTCAGGACCTTGTATCCATTGACTAAGTACGAAATTGTAGTGTAAGTTAAGGATACTAAATGTATACATTATTGTTTGTATAACATATTTTATATACATAATACAATTATACATATATTTATATTTTACCAAGTATTTTTTTTTAGGAACGCGTTCGAGCGAGGACATAACAATAATTATTTATTTAATGTTTCCGAAACACAATATCTTACATATATTTTACTATTCTTTATATTATACATTAATTAAACTAAAACATGATAGACAAACATATACTATTTAGAATATTATGTTATAATACGTACTTATTTTAAGAATTTTAGTTGATGAATGATTGTAATATGAATGAAACTTAATGAATGATGTGAGTGAACGATTGTCAAGGTAAGCGAAGTTCATTCACGACGTTTATGATTGACGTATTTCGATGCCATTCATTTTAATACTAAAGGTATATATTACCGAAAAAAAAAGCTAAAAGTAAAACTCGACGTTGTTTCAAATTAATATTTCTTATTGATATTATATAAATAGCGATTATAATAATAAATTAAATAAGTAATTATAGAAGAACACATATGTTCTTCGAGTCGCCATTTTGATATTCGTAACTTACAAAACGTATTTTTACTGGGACGTTTTTTAATAACACTATAGAAAATTCTACAATCCGTTCGTAAAACATAAAGTGCATATAGATGCAATGCAAGGAGCCTTTTGAGAAGTGGACTTAGAGCAATGTTGTATCCATTGCAGATTTCCAGACGGCATCTTATTTCACAATGTTTTAAATTCGTATTGTATATTTTGAAGGATTGCTAAGTCGTAAAGACGTCTCGAATTATAATATAAAATAGATAATTACACCCAGAATTTGGAGAAACAGACATGTTCATACACACAAATGTCTATCCTGGGTGGGACTCGAACCCGAGACCATCGTTATACTTATACATTGTTTATCTGACAGTCATGTTTCTATTTTTAATGTTAATGTGGTCTAGTCCAGATATTCTACCGCAAAACAGCTGTTCTTGCTATTTTTCTGTTCCGGTTTGAAGGGTGAGTGAACAAGTGCGCATTGGCGATATAAGCGATGATTTCTTACAATGGCATTGTCTATGGGCGTTGCTCATGCTATACTCATCTGCCTTACTATGCTATATAGAAAGAATTAACTCAAAATTAATGGCGACCATAGTAGCAAATTCTTAAAGTGACATAAGAATATTCATACGTATTACGTAATATCATAATTATAACGGTCAATCTCGCATATCACTATCTGACATTTCACGACCGATTTCTATTTTGAAGTTGGAATTTGTTTTGACAGATAAATTAAAAAATATAAATCTTGATATTTCCAATTCAATTATAAATATAAAATTAGTACACTACATATTTATTTGGTAAGTAAATATAAACCTAATACATGTAAGTATATAAGTATGTAAATAATGCAATTATATAAGTATTATTCTATTGCCTGTAGATGCCTTAATATCTCTGTTTATTTCCTTGTTGATTTAATTAATGTAAAATTATCCTAAAATTTTTAATCTATGTACATATGAATGACAATAATGTTTTAGCTGTGTAATTTTATATATGTAATGTATTTAATTTTAGAGATTGTGTATTTATAATCTGTGGAATTTTAAGCTGATGTATGTGTTATGCTATAAGTTTCATTATATTGTGTTTACATAATAAATAAATTATTAAAAATTAAATTGTTCGCTCGGGAACCATCAGGAACGAAGTTCTGTAAGATTTTTTTATTTTTTTTTTATAGCATAGGTTGGCGGACGAGCATATGGGCCACCTGATGGTAAGTGGTCACCAATGCCCATAGACATTGGCATTGTAAGAGATGTTAACCATCGCTTACATCGCCAATGCGCCACCAACCTTGGGAACTAAGATGTTATGTCCCTTGTGCCTGTAATTACACTGGCTCACTCACCCTTCAAACCGGAACACAACAATACCAAGTACTGCTGTTTTGCGGTAGAATATCTGATGAGTGGGTGGTACCTACCCAGACGAGCTTGCACGTAGCTCTACCACCAAGTAAAATGCGATGTTTTTTTCGACTCACACCGTTTTTAAAATGTAAATTTTAATTTTATTTAAAACCTTTATAAGTAAGATTTTGCTTATAGTATTATAATTATAACAGTAACTGCCTGTGAATGTCCCACTGCAGGGCTCTCCTCTTTTAAGGAAAAGGTTTGGAGCTTATTCCACCACACAGATCCAATGCGGGTTGGTAGAATACACATGCGGCAGAATTTCAGTGAAATTTGACACGTGCAGGTTTCCTCACGATGTTTTCCTTCACCGTCGAGCACGAGATGAATTATAATCACAAATTAAGCTCATGAAATCAGCGGTGCTCGTCCGGGTTTGAACACACTGTCGTCGGTTAAGAGTCACGCGTTCTTACCACTGAGCCATCTCGGCTATATAATTATATACTTATAATTAAATAATAAATAAGTACTTACGGTTTAATGTGAACATTATTCTTCGCCTCTGAAGTTTTCTTCGACACAAATTATTCTAATTATATAGTATTTAAATCACTGTTTTGATATATTAAACATTTAGGTATATAACTATTACATATATATAGTTTTAAATAGTATATATATACGTTAATATATATTAAACAAATAGTTGTAAGTTTTATATAATTGTTTTGTATAGATTGTTTATTATTATAATTGTTTCACAATACATTCCACAACAGTTTTTGAGATATCTGTAACAAAGAAAAATAAAAATTAGTATTAACTTCGAAGATGTGACTCCAACAAATATATATATTCTATATAAATAAAATGATAGAGGTCTGCAGTTGTGCGCGCATCACGGAAAAACTACTGGATAGACTTCAATTAAATTTTCTAAATTTTATTTCTTAGACACTTGGCCCTTATAAAAAGAATAAAATACTGCGATATCCTCATTTAATAAAAAGTTATTAAAGTTTCAAGAAACAACGATTTGTATATGCACTGCGTGTTCAGTGATGTATGTTTAAACAAAGTATATTTTTGCTTGCGCTCTTTTTGATGTTTTTTCCTTCTTACATAAGAAAGCTTTGTTAATATATCAAGCATCGCGGACGAAGTCGCGGGTATCAGCTAGTTATAAATATTATTGTATTAAGGTTTAAAGGGAGAGTGAGCTATTGTAATAGAATCCATGGCGATTTCGTTGATGGTTTACGAAGTGGTTTATGAGTGACAGTAACAGCCTGTGAATGTCCCACTGCTGGGCTAAGGCCTCATCTCCTCTTTTGGGAGGAGGAGGTTTTTGGAGCTTATTCCATCACGCTGCTCCAATGCGAGTTGGTGGAATGTTTGTGAAGTGAAGTGAAAATCATTTATAACATAACACTTAAAAACTATACTTCTGAAAGAATAACTGCCATTTGTTTGTTGTCATCTAATATTATAAATACAAATGTGAGTTTGTTTGTTTGTAACGCTATCACGACTAAACCACAAAACCGATTTTAAGAATTCTTTCACTACTGGACAGCTACATTATCAGCGAGTAACCATGGCCAGATTTGGGGGAGGGCAACCGGGGCTTCTGCTCCGGGGCATCCACAATAGAGACTGTGAAAATAAATCTTTAAAATTCCGACTAGTAAACAACTATTCTGTAGCTGTTTAAGACGAGTGAACTAGTGGGACAAAAATATCAGCAACTGCACAGCAGCATGATTCCATTTATTGTGTAATAAAGTAAAAAAAAATGTCAAAAAAATAGGTCAGCGAGTGCACATGAGCAAAAATTATGATAATATTTCCATCCAGGGCAAGCGGCCCCCGTACAAAAATGTTGTGGGTTACACACAAAAAAAAAGGTGTGTGTGCGATTCACACACGATAGAAGTGAAACTTCAGTAAATCGACAAAAGAAATATTATAAAATAGTATGTATATTTCTGTCTCATTCTTTGCTGGCTTCATCCTACACATTTTTGTATTTGTGTCTCTTACCTGTCGTTTTTTCCGTTGCATCCGGTTTGAAATGACAACGATTCTTGAAAAACTCGACAAATATTATTTGGTAAATAAAATGAATAGACAAATAATTTGGGGTCAGGGGGCTTCCAGTCCCATTCCTCTGTTGCCCTGAGGCCTGAAGACCTCTAAATCAGCCCTGCGAGTAACATAGGCTACATTTTGTTCGGTATTCCCAAGCGAACGAGAACTTATTTATAATATTTCACATATCTAAAACATACACATACTAGTTCTTATTGGCTCCGCTGATGATAAGAGGTTCATTTGACGACGGTTCATATTTGATTTAACACAGCACTTATCTTGATGCGAATATTCTAAGGCATTATTTGCACATTAGATATTTTAATTAAAAAAATTTTTTTGTCTGTAAAGTCGGTTTACGGACGATAGTTTGACGTGACAACGTCATAACAAAACATTGATGAAATGACTGCATACTTTTATGAATAAAATTGAATCATTTCTATTGAATTATCATTATTCTGTATGGATACGAAGAAGGAGTGAAAAAATCTACAATTTAATTGATAAATTTACTTTTATTTGCACTCATAGGCCAATCGAGTGAAAGAGAGATAGATGCGGCGCAAGTGTACAATCAGCGTAACGGGACAATTTCGTGCATGCAGCCAGCGTTAATCGATTTATTAGACGTTGTCACGTCAAAAACATCTCTTGCTTAAAAAATGTCGTACGCAAACCTGCATTTGTCAGATGAAATTCTACCATAAGATGTGTACTTATAAACCAATCTACATAGGGGTTTGGTGGCAAATAAACCTTAATTAAGAAGAGAGTTGCCTAGAAGTGAGATATTAACCGACGACTCAGTGCTTTAATTATTAATTATAATGTCGTGAATCTCTACAAGTGTTATCAGTATGATATTATTACAACAGATAGTTCAAGCATTTAAATAAATGTATTACTAGTTGTCGCCCGCAGTTTCGACCGGGTTTTGGGGGTTTATGGGGGTTCAAACTTCCTTCATATAAAATTTCATCAATATCAATTCAGTGGTTTAGCCATGAAAGCGTAACAGACAGAGATACATAGGTGCTTTTGCATTCATGATATTAGTATGGATTATTTTTAACCTTAGCGCCTGTCAAAAAAAAATATTATTACACGTAAACAAGAAATAATGCTATTAATTTTTTTCGGAAATTAGTTACCAAGGTAAGGTAAGTCGAAAAACTGACTAAAAAACCAACGGTATGACGGTACCCTCAACGTGATCATGCAATTGGATGGTCCGAGATTGATCCTTATTTTGACGTCACTATAATTATACGGAAGTGTCAATAATCAGGAGATAAACTGAAATAGCAAATTTTAAAAGCCGAGATGGCTTAGTGGAGTCGGTGGAGGAAAAACATCCTGTATGTGTCTTATTTCACGTGTGATATTCTGTCACGTGTTCCACCAACCCGCATTGGGGCAGCGTTGTGGAATATGAACCATCTAACTATTATGAATTAATTAAATTATTATATTGACAAAACTGAATCGGATAAACAATACTTTAACCACCAAAAATATATTTCAATAAAAAAAAATAAAGCCTACACGTGGAGTATGAAAAAAAATATTAAAATTCTTACAGCCTACTCATAGCCCAATGTCGTCAAATAATAAAACTTTTTTTTGTACTAATTTACTCATACGAAAAATTTATTTTGGATAATATATAAACATGATATTCTTCGTACACATTAAATTTATAAAAAAATTATAACTCCACTAACGCTAGGTTTATATAATTTACTTAATATAGCTGTATTGCATTTAAATTTGTATTTTATTTTATGCAGGATATAAAAAGGTTAATCATAAAAATGTACAGATAAAAAAAAATTTTGTTCGTTCATTGGGCATTTTAATTTGTTCCTTTACTTTTTATTTTTACGGACAAGTCTGGCGACGATATTCTTTACAGAACAAACATGGCTATTGCTATCTCATTCTTTACATTATGTATTTCGTTATATATTATTTCGAAACCTTTGCGGAGATAATTTAATGAGGGTGGGCATTATCAAACTTTGCACAGGTCAGGTCATGATTACATATTAAATAAAACATTATACAAATGTTAACTACAACTATTAAAAAAAAAACGTTCTATTTACGAGGTATTTAAATTTGGAATAACCGTTTCGTTCGGTTAGTGATTTATAATAATAATAATAATAATATCCTTGGACATTATTCACACACGGCCATCTGATCCCAAACTAAGCAGAGCTCGTACTATTGAAACCAGACGACTGATATACTACATGTATACTACTTTTCTTTTGTAAATACATACTTATATAGACAACTAGCTGATACCCGCGACTTCGTCCGCGTTGCTTGATATATTGACAAAGTTTTCTTATGTACGAAAGGAAAAACATCAAAAAGATCGCAAGCAAAAATATACTTTGTTTAAACATACATCACTGAACACGCAGTGTATATACAAATCGTTGCTTCTTGAAACTTTAATAACTTTTTATTAAATGAAGATATCGCAATATATTTTTTTGTTGATAAGGGCCAAGTGTCTAAGAAATAAAATTTAGAAAATTTCATTGAAATCTATCCAGTAGTTTTTCCGTGATGCGCGCACAACTGCAGACCTCTATCATTTTATTTATATAGATTATAATAGACTTATGATATGGATTTATGAATGGAACTTTAATCCGTAAATATTCAATATAGTTGCTTGCATGGTGCAAATGAGACAGCTGTATTGTGGTATCTTCTTCTTTCAAATATCAAATCAATGAAGACAGAAAGAGACAAATATAGTGTTTAGTGTATTTAAGTAAGATAGTGATTAATTAATTACTATTATAATATAAAAAGGAGTCCACCTGCTCAAGTTGTATCATGTTGTAGTTTTTTTGGAAGGAAGTTCGTTTAATGTACCAGGATATTATTATTAATATTATTAGTATATTACATCACTAAACAATCACTTTGTTTTGTCCGTCTACGCGTACCGTCTCGAACATATTTCTTTATAAATTTCAAGGTATTTTTTAAACAATATAATTATTACTTTACAAAGTCTTTACTTTTTAATTGTTTTTATTTTATTTAAAAAAAAAATAAGAATAAAATATTTATTCTTAATTTATATATATGTATAAAGTATAATAGTAGTATGTATAGTAGTAAAATAAAACAATATTTTATTTATTTGATCTGTACACCTCCACCGCTTTATTAAGCTCATGTCCTTCTCCCAAAGGTTGTCTGGAAGAAATCGCTCTCTTAGCGACAAGACCGCCTTTTGTGCTACCGGAATATATTATGTTTTTTTATTTCCATTACTGTATGTTTCTGTAACTCTGTGTGTACAATAAAGCATATCTATATCTATCTATCTATTTAAAAGTAAATTTTTAAAATAGTTATTGTACAAATCGTGACTGAGAGGAGTAGAGGCAAGAATGCTTGTTATGCTGAACCATATATTTGAGTTTATAGGTAAAGCCGCTAAAGGGTAGTTAGTATTCCTAATTATATTCGAACATAACATATTTCAAATAATATTAAAATATACTCAAAAATAATTTGGTGACAATTTATGTAATAATAATGTCCTCCAGACCGATTTCGGCTACGGCGACCAATCCCAAGAGAGATTAGCCAACTGCGCAGGAGATATTATAGTGCACAAGTGTGTGCGCAACCACAGGTGCACTTTCTCTTCCCTTCCATAACTGATAGACCAGACAGAGTTCAGGCGTAGGACTAACGCAACGGCTTAAAGTGCTTTCCGAGGCACGGGAGTGTACACACTTCCAACTTCCAGACTCCAGGCTGCTACTGAGAGTTTTCTGACAGGAAACCCTTATAACGATGTATTGGGAATTGAGCCACTAGACTCACGACACAGCCCAAAACTATTGAATGATTTCTAAACATCCAATTCAAACCCCACTCAATATATACCAACCCCTCCTTAAACATACTATAATTTATTCTGGTAAGTTTCTGAGAGAAAGATTTTTGAATGATTTTTGAAATCTATTATAACAATAGATAATGCAAATAAATTGTATTTATTTTATCTATTATTGCAAAGTATTTTATCATCTTCAAATATTTATTACTGAAAATATTAATTTATACATATATTATAAAAAGAAGTTTTTCTTTCGATTTCTTCGCTGGTGTCCGTTGAACACTAAACAATTTTTTCATCACAATCACGAATGAATAGTTTAGGGACTAATAAATAACAATCATACAAACATTCATTATTTATTAATAAGGTATTAGCTTGTATTTAAAGGGATTACGTATTTAAAACTCTATTACAATCATTTGTTTGTTCCTAAATGCGTAACCATGCCTAATAGGCCTAGTAAGGCCTATTATTTTGTTCAATGGCGACATTGTACAATAATGTAAATTGATAATAATAATTAATATTAATTCTAAATTTGAAATTTAAAAAAATAACTTACTGGAAATTATTTTTATCCAATTTGAATTCACCGTTCATTTTATCCAGAACACACGTCACTATAGTGTTTTTTTAAAGCCAATAATCTAGTTAAACAAGCACGATACTCCTGGACGCTGCCCAACGCACTAATGGGGCTAAGTATGAAGATAAGAAATATACATACATAGATATATATATACTATATATATAATATATATACGTAACTAGAATAGGGGCATAAGATTATACCTATTGTGCTAATAAAATATACAATTAGTTTGTTTGGAAAAACCTTTAAATAATTATTGCAATGTAATTTTTTTTAATCATTGTAATATCTTTTGTGTGAATTCAGTATATAAAAATAAGAAACAGCCTGTGAATGTCCCTCAGCTGGGCTAAGGCCTCTTCTCTTTTTAAAAGAAGGATTGCGAGCTTATTCCACCACGCTGCTCTAACGCTGGTTGGTAGAATACACATGTGACAGCATTTCAGTGAAATTTGACACATGCAGGTTTCCTCACGATGTTTTCCTTCACCGTCAAGCACGAGATGAATAATAATCACAAATTAAGCACATGAAATTGAGTGGTGCTTGCTCAGGTTTAAACCCACGATCATTGGTTAAGATTCATTCGTTCTTACAACTGGGTCATCTTGGCTAACACGAACTAAATTACATCAAAATCTGTTCAGCAGTGAGACATTCACAGGCCGTTACTGTTACTGTAGTTCATGTTTTTTTTATTGCATAGGAAGGCGGACGAACGTATTGGCCACCTGATGGTAAGTGGTCACCAACGCCCATAGACATTGGCATCATAAGAGATGTTAACCATCGCTTACATCGCCAATGAGCCACCAACCTTGGGAACGAAGATGTTATGTCCCTTGTCCCTGTAATTACACTGGCTCACGCACCCTTCAAACCGGAACACAACAGTACGAAGTACTGATGTTTTGCGGTAGCATACCTGATGAGTGAGTTGTACCTACCCAGACGAGCTTGCACTAAGCCCTACCACCAAGTAACTTTTTTGGGAGAAAATTTTTGGCGGTACACTCGAGTTTTTATTAATTAAGCGATTATTTTTATTTTTGTTGTTATCAATAAGAATTATATAGAATACTTCGTGTATCTTGAATTCGCACGTGTGTGTTCATATCGTTCAACGACACATTTTGATTTATTTGATATGACTTATTTATTGTTATTTAATTCTGGCGTGGATCAGTCATCGAGCAGTTCAAGACACGAATAAGCGGCTTTTTAAATTCGTAAAAATATCAGAAATTATTATGTACTAGCTGATACCCTCGACTTCGTCCGCTTTGCTTGGTATATTAACAAAGTTTTCTTATGTACGAAGGAAAAAACATCATAAAGATCGCAAGCAAAAATATACTTTGTTTAAACATACATCACTGAACACGCAGTGCATATACAAATCGTTGTATCTTGAAATTTTAAAAACTTTTTATTAAATGAAGATATCACAATCATTTTTTGATAAGGGGCAAGTGTCTCAGATATAAAATTTTGAAAATTTAATTGAAATCTATTTCCGTGATGTGCGCACAACTGCAGACCTCTATCATTTTATTTATATAGATGACTTTATTATTGTTATTTTGTTCTGGCGTGGATCAGTCATCGAGCAGTTTAAGAGACGACTTACTTGTTTTTTAAATTTGTAAAAATACCAGAAATTATTATGTATAGTTTGGGAAATCCCCGAATGAGACCCTTGAGTCGCGATGAGTCTGGGTAGGTACCACCCACTCATCAGATATTCTACTGAAAAATAGCAGTACTTTGTATTGTTGTGTTCCGGTTTGAAGGGTGAGCAATTGTAATTACAGGCACATGGGACATAATATCTTAGTTCCCAAGGTTGGTGGCGCATTGGCGATGTAACTGATGGTTAACATTTCTTACAATGCCAATGTCTATGGGCGTTGGTGAGCACTTTCCATCAGGTGGCCTATATGCTCGTCCACCTACCTAACCTATAAATAAGGGTACATAAATGCCCATACATTACACGCATGCGGTCGGAACGTGAATAGCAGCCTTTATTCCGTTATCATATTTTTTTAAAAGAAAGCGAAGTCTGATTTATAACGAAAATTAAAGTTAACATTATAAGGTTATATAAACACGTGACCGCTGTTAATAATTAGAGTTCTTTGGGAAAATTAAAAAACCTTATTTAAAATATACTCGGTGGTAGGGTATTTGTAAGCTCGTCTAGGCACCACCCACTCATTAGATATTCTATTACAAAACAGCAATACTTAGAATTGTTGCATTGATTTGAACGGTAAGTGAGCCAGTAACTACAGACCCGGGTATGGCATGTACCGCCATAGCAACAATGACATCACAAGCATAAACAAAAAACCGAGGAGGCATATAAAATATGACGGTAAGTGGCCACCACCACTACTCTTGTGCCTGTAGTTAAACTGCCTGACTGACTGAAAACACAAAAACACTAAGTATTGCTGTTTCACGATATACTAGCTGCGCCCCGCGGTTTCACGCGAGTATAATTAATACGAAATATAAAGAATAAAAATCAGCCTAGAACCTTCCTCGATAAAAGTACTATACAACACAAAAATATTTTTAAATTCGAACCAGTAGTTCCTGAGATTCGCCGGATCAAACAAACAAACTCTTCAGCTTTATATATTAGTATAGATTAGCTAGTGGTAACCAGACGAGCTAGCTCAGCGATCTATCATAAAGTAATTTGTTTTTTATTATATAGGAAGGCGAGCGAGCATATGGGCCACCTGATGGTAAGTGGTCACCAACGCCCATAGACAATGGCATTGTAAGAAATGTTAACCATCGCTTACATCGCCAATGCGCCACCAACCTTAGGAACTAAGGTGTTATGTCCCTGTGCCTGTAATTACACTGGCTCACTCACCCTTCAAACCGGAACACAACAATAACAAGTACTGTTGCTTTGCGGTAGAATATCTGATGGGTGTATGGTACCTACCCAGACGAGCTCGCACAAAGCTCTACCCACCAAGTAAATATAAAATATTTATACAAAATCAATGTTAATTATAAGGAACCAAATAATATATATCTTATACACTTGTTAGTTGCCATTTCAACTCAAGTCACGTTCGTAATACGCGCTAGATAACAGAAAATGGGAACGACATTTTGTGATAATACAAAAACAACAATAATTAACTAATTTTAAACTCGTTATTTTATAATTTTTAAATCATACAACAATTACAAAATACTTCAATCAATCAAGTATTTATTGATAGTCGATTAGACTACCACCGGTTTCGCAAAAGAAATACACTGACATGAAGGAAAGGGCATGTGTCTTTCAATGTCTTTACTTGGTGGTACAGTTTTGTGCAAGCTCGTCTGGGCCCACCACCCACTCGTCAGTTATTCTACCGCAAAACAGCACTTACTTGGTACTGTTGTGGTCCAGTTTGAAGAGTGAGTGAGCCAGTGTAATTACAGGCACAAGGGACATAACATCTTAGTTCCCAGGGTTGGTGGTGCGTTGCGCGTTATTGCCCACTTACCATCAGGTGGCCCATATTATGCTCGTCCGACAGCCGATAAAATAAAAAATAAAAAATGAAATGAAATTCTGTCACATGTGTATTCCAGCAACCTGCATTGGAGCAGCATGGTGAAATAAGCTCTAAACCTTCTCCCCAAATGAGAAGAGGCCTTAGCCCAGCAGTGGGACATTCACTGTCTGTTACTGTATTGAAGAAAACGCCGTAAGAAACTCGACGGTTTTTATTATCATGTCGTGTTTTACTTTTTTAATCTATCTGATGCTAATGACCTTTAATAGCATAATATCGTCACCATTTTACCTATTCATATATTTTAGGATAGGCTAGTTCATTTGCGGATTTGCGGTTCTTTTTTTTATTGAATAGGTAAGTGGACGAGAACATAGGCCACCTGGTGGTAAGTGCTCAACAACGCTCGTAGACATTGGTATTGAAAGAAATACCATATATAAATAATAGATAATTACACCTAGACTCAGGACAAACAGACATATTCATTCAAATAAATGTCTGCACTGGGGATCGAACCCACGACCTGCGGCGCGAAAGGCCAGTATCTACAAACCACGCTAAACGGCTTTGTAACAATGAAATGAAACTACAGTTATCGTTATTGAGCTGAGAATAAGCTGAGATGGTCTAATATAAATAATATATATACATACGTATTAACGTATAAACATATGTATATATATATATATATATATATATATATATATATATATATATATATAATATGTTATTAATCACACTGGAATATATAATATATTAGTGTCAGAGATGTGTGCCGCTTATCATAATTTGGCAATAATTATATTTACGCCTTTGATAAGTAAGTCTGTCAAGGGTATTGAAATATTATGTCGAGAATTAAGTCACGTATTTCCATTGGGTGGTGAGCGGAACAGGGACACACCACCATTGAAAATGGAGGATCCTCCGACCAGACGGGTGTTGTGTCTGGTGGGCTACGGCCGACGGTTGTTGTCGGGTTCTTGTATATATGTACAATTGCTTTGATAACTTTAATATCGCGATGTAGGATACGTCAGTTCTTAGTTCGTATGTGGCGAGATAGATGTCGCTACATCCATATCACCTATTACCTAAATTAATAAATACATTGACACAAGGGACATAACATCTATGTTTCCAAGATTGGCATTGGCAATATGAGAAGTGGATATTTCTTAAAGGCCCAATGTTTGTCAGTCTGTCTATCTATTTTAGAGGAACTTGATACTTAATACACAGGGAATCATCGCCTAATTTAAAAACAATAAGAACAGATTAAGAATACAGCACTGCAAGGCAAGGCTTTGCTCAATAGCTCAATATTATTAGTTTATATATATATATATATATATATATATATATATATTTACATCCTGGAACACTTTTGGCGTCATGCACGTTGTGCAACGTTACGACGTCCCCTAGTTCTGATATTTTTTTTTATAATGTTGAAGTGAATATTGCTAAGTTTTTCGATTTCCCACCCGGTGATATATTTTTTATTCCTATAACTTTATTTTCCGCGATATTCTTCTTGCAGTCGGGGCCAAGCATTTTCGAACCCCGAAGCATTTTGATGAAGATTTGCCTTCCGGAGTATATTGTCTTAAATTACCTACTGCGCCGACTTTTCACTTCCAGTTCATGGTCATGCGTAAATGCGGCGTTGCCAAAATTGTAATGTAAGAAAGAGAAAAAAGATGTCATTTTATCTCTTTCTTATTATTACAATTGTTAATAGAATTATACTTAAACTAATTTTCGTCCGCAGTGAATGACATAGGACAGAGGATACCTAACAATACTTTGCTATTGTTAAAAAAAATTCAAATTATTTTTTTTATAATTTTATTAGTGGTGATTATTGATATTGTTTACTTTTAACCTAAGACTTAATATTAGGTTACTGTACAAATTATAAATGAACATATAGTATAAAGCATAATATGTACTACATAAAATTCTTTTTTCATTTGTTATATAAGCATATTACAAATGAAAAAGCCTGCCTTGTTGGTCTAGTGGCTAGATATAAGGCCGCAGACCCTGGTGGTCCTGGGTTCAATTCCCAGGTCGGGCCAATAAATGATTATTGGGTTTTTCTGTCAGAAAATTCTTATTAGCAGCCCGGAGTCTGGAAGTTGGAAATGTTGTACACATTACTCCCGTGCCTCGGAAAGCACGTTAAGCCGTTGGTCCTGCGCCTGAACTCTTTCCTGTCTTGTCGGATTGCCGAGCCATCGGATTATGAGAGCTAAAGAAAAAAGAGTGCACCTGTGTTTGCGCACACTTGTGCACTGTAATATCTCCTGGCTAATCTCTTGAGATTGGCCGCCGTGGCCAAAATCGGTCTGGAGGAAACCATTATATGCATATTATTATTACATAATTGTTCAATTTTGGTTTAATGTTAATTTTAAACGAACTATACACTATGTCCTGATATGACTAACAATTTTGCTTAAGAATATGTATCTTTTATTTTGAATTAATTGTGTTATTGTTGTTATTTAAATTGTATACGAATTTGCTGTTTCTTTTGCTAAAACTAGGTAACAGAAAGTGTTGTTGAGAATTATCATTTTAAAAATAAAAAAGGTCAATAATTACATTATTAACTGTTACAGTGTTATATTT
The DNA here is from genome assembly GCA_963151315.1 of Nymphalis c-album. Taxonomy (NCBI): domain Eukaryota; kingdom Metazoa; phylum Arthropoda; class Insecta; order Lepidoptera; family Nymphalidae; genus Nymphalis; species Nymphalis c-album. The sequence goes on from OY720615.1 coordinate 3,081,072, forward strand.
AATACTAGCTGCCCGTCCCGACTTCGTACAGGTAAAATAAGAATTTTATCCCGTGCATTTTTTAATCAATAAGTTATAAACATTCATCGATCGATGTATTCGCCCATATAACAGTACAGTGTATGTGTGTTCAGTACAGGGCATATAATAATTCTACTTCTTACTAATATAGTAAACACAAAACTTTGTATCGATGTATTGACGTTTGTTACTATTTCACGCAAAAGTACTGAATGGATTTTAAAGAAACTTAATTATTATTAAGAAAAAAATAACAAATAGGATATAATTTATAAAGCTATTGAGTAAATTGACCAAAAAATAACATGGCATGCCTGCAAAAACCGTAAGAGGTACACGAAAATAATGTATGGTGGAAAATATATCTCTTAAATCGTTCTACAAAAAAAACACGACGGCATGATATAATTTCTATCTTTAATATGTACGCCATTATCGCTTAAATTGTGAATCTAAAATACAATCAAATTTTATATTATTTTCCGAAATGAAAATTTTGTATAATTAAATTGATTCACGTCAACAAAATAATAAAATAAATAAACAAATAATTTTATCACTTCCAATATTTAGTGGGACGCGGGGCGCGCAGGCGGTTGCATCGCGCGTTAGTATGTCCGCTTGAATTTTTTTAGTGCATGATAGTTTTAACATTACGATAACTCCTAAAATATTAATTTAAATTGGGTAGTGAAAAGGGCAATTATAACATACATGAAATGCTTAAAGTAAATAACGTATTTAATTTGATAAGGATTAACATCATATCCGTTTTTAAAGCTTTCCAATTACCACATTATTATGTCACCATTTTTTAAACATTAAAGTGTGTATAGTTAGCTATCCTTAAAAGATAGACATATGCCATCACGGACTTTTCTGTATATTTATGAAAGGGGAACAATTTCACCATACATTATTTTGTTATAATGAAATTTTGTACTATACCTACTCGTTTATTTATATATTAACACATCTATATTTTCACAATATTATACAAATAGTCAATATCCAAAAAATATGGACACATTTCAAAATTAAAATGCCTGATATTTATTATCATATTATCATCAGCTAGTTATTATCATACCGCATTGGGCGTAAATCCATCAGGAATTCATATTTTTATATATCCTATTAACTAATATCAATGTCAAAGTGACAATAGCAAAGTATTGTTAAAAACCATATTAAGTATGTCCTTTTATGTACTATTATGATCGATTACTATGATGATCGAATGAGTTTCTAAGATGTAAGCGTAACAAATATAGAAGCAAGCTCACTTTGACATTTATATTAGTTAATAGGATATATAAAAATATGAATTGTATAGTTCGTTTAAAATTAACATTAAACCAAAATTGAACAATTATTTAATAATAATATGCTTATATTGGGGGGGAGGGGGGTGTTCCTCCAGACCGATTTTGGCCACGGCGGCCAATCTCAAGAGCTTAGCCAGGAGATATTACAGTGCACAAGTGTGCGCAAACACAGGTGCACTCTCTTTTCTTTAGCTCTCATAATCCGATGGCTCGGCAATCCGACAAGACCGGAAAGAGTTCAGGCGCAGGACCAACGGCTTAACGTGCTGTCCGAGGCACGGGAGTGATGTGTACAACATTTCCAACTTCCAGACTCCGGGCTGCTAATGAGAATTTTCTGACAGAAAAACCCAATAATCATTTATTGGCCCGACCTGGGAATTGAACCCAGGACCACCAGGGTCTGCGGCCTTATATCTAGCCACTAGACCAACAAGGCAGGCTTTTTCATTTGTAATATGCTTATATATAACAAATGAAAAAAGAATTTTATATAGTACATATTATGCTTTATACTATATGTTCATTTATAATTTGTACAGTAACCTAATATTAAGTCTTAGGTTAAAAATAAACAATATCAAAAATCACCACTAATAAAATTATAAAAAAAAAAATTGAAAAATTTTGCTATCAATTATGAAGAAAATTTGCTAAAAAAATGAAGGTCTATGGTCAATTGTATCCAATATTTTATTTGTTTCGTAAACAGTAAGTTTAAAGGTTTAAGATAAATTGATTTTGATTTTTAAAATTTCATTAATAACAGTGTACCAAACAAAAATCAAGCTTATTTAGAGCTACAAATTATTTCAAGCTGACTGGTTCTTTCTGTCAAACTGTAAGTATTTTGAATAAAAACATTAATCTTTAACCAGTCTTTATTTTGAAAACGTGTAGGGTTTTATTAGCAATGTAAGTGACAATGAGGTTTGCAAGAGAAGGAGATTCAAAAGTTGCGTGTGTATTTCTATTTGGCGTTCTAATTTGTATTTTTAATTGATTCCTTAAAACAATAAATATTGTATTAAAAATATTCTATAAAAGTTTAATGGTCAAGCCTTCTAATGGAAAGTCCAAGTTAGTAGTAGGAAAGTAAAAGATTAGATTTATGACAGCGATCACCATTTTTTTATAGTATAGGATTATAAGGCATATGGCATGGATAGGCAGACGAGCATATGGGCCACCTGATGGTAATTCACCAACGCCCATAGACAGTGGCATAGTAGATTTACTTTAAAAAAAACATCACCAATGTGCCAGTGCCGCCAACCATGGGAACTAAGATGTTATGTCCCTTCCGCCTGTAATTACACTGGCTCACTCACCCTTCAATCCGGAATATAACAATACCAAGTACTACTATTTTGCGGTAGAATATCTGATGAATGGGTGGTACCTACCCAGACGATCTTGCACAAAGCACTACCAGCGAGTAAAAGTGGTAAATATAAGAGCTACGTACTGTTTTAATTTTACAAATTTTAACTTTAAAGTAAACAAAAATATAAGGTGCATCAATAGGAAGATCAAAAAGAGCTTAACGTTATTTGAAAATAACTTTGATATTTTTAATACCTTAACTACTTAAAAAAATATACCAAATATTTATAACACATATAGGTAAATAGGTACCTACTTACTTATGGTAACCTTGTGGTAAAACTAATATGGAAAAAAATCTCGTCCGCCTATCTAGTCTATAAATAAAAAGGAAACTTTTTAATAATAAATTATTATATAAATATATATCCTAGAAACAATGCTGCGTCCTTATATACGGACGCAGCAACGTTTCTAGTGGATATTTTGTTATAAAAAATGTTGTTTTTTGATGATTTTTCGATTTTTTAAATATTTTTGCTAATGAAAAAAATCTCGTCCACCCATCTAGTCTATAAATAAAAAAAAATTTAGTAACGAATTATTATAAAATATACTACAACCAATGCTGCGTCCTTATATACGGACGCAGCATTGTTTCTAGTACGTTTGTATAGTATTCAAATTATTGTTATTTTTATCCATTGTTGTATAATTTTTAATTTGTAATATGAATTTCCAATTTTAGGTTTTTGTTGTATTATTATTTTGTTTTGTAATTTAAATATTTTTCATTTTTTTTATATTTATTAATGTGTGCTTTTTTTGCTCTCTAATGTAGTGATTATATTTGGAAACTTGATCGGTGTATGTATGTGTTATATTTGTTAATTGTATGTTTAAATTTTACTGTTTGTTTCCTCTTTAAATAAATAAATAAATAAACATATATTCCAGGAATGTGGTGTCAGTTTTACAATAAACGCTGAATCCATATCGAATCCCCACTAAACCATTAGTAGTAGTAGTCTAATTTTAAAATGTTCTTACTACGAAGACTTCGGGTTTTTTTTTCATTTTTGACAAAATATTCAATATTAAATATGTAGTACTTCTTAATTTTAATTTTCGTTGTAGTAAAACTGAGTTCCGGTCGCCGGTTATTACACAAAACGTACGTTACAAATGGCAGTATTAATTATAATGATTTTAAGAAGATAAGTAAATCGAACGAATAATGTAGCGAGTTGGCAACGTCGCAACTCAAGGTCTTTGGAAGCCAATAAGCGGACGTGTCGTTATTGTTAAGAAAAATATTCGCGGCAATAATATACGCGCTGCAGGAGCGCCACACCTCGGCCGTGAAATCTTCCGGAACTTTTGATTATATTTTTTCAATCTTTTTACCAACATTTTTAAGTCCACACATTTTTATTCTACGGATAGCTAGGATCATAAGGACGTATGTGCTAACGTTCGTAAAAGTGGCGTCCGGTATGCGGACGTCAAAAGCAGGTGGACGTCACTTTAAATGCAAATTTTTCTTCAGCGGTTGCCACTTTGTTTGGAGGATATATATATATATATATATATATATATATATATATTCTTATATTCTTGCATATATATATATATATATATATATATATATATGCAAGAATGCTTTATGCAAGCTCGTCTGGGTAGGTACCACCCATTAATCAGATATTCTACAGCAAAAACATCAGTACTTGCTATTGTTGTGTTCCAGTTGGAGGAATGAGTGAGCCAGTTTAATTACAGGCATAAGGGACATAAGTTCTTAGTGCCCAAGGTTAGTAGCGCATTGGTGATGTAAGCGATGGTTTACATTTCTTACAATGCCAATGTCTATGGGCGTTAGTGACCACTTACCATCAGGTGACCCATCGTCTTCCTATCCAATAAATAAAAATATTTTGATTTTATCGTTTTTCCTTTGAAGTCTTAAAATCTCAGTCATTGTCATTCACTATTACCCCCATTTATTTGGATTTCCTTGGGTTTCTATAATAATTAACCTAAATTAAAAACTAAAACGTCATCAAATCTTACAAAATTCTGCTTATCTGTCAATTAGTTCAACGACATTGTGTCTTCTTTTTTCCAATGTCAAATCGATAATGACAGAAAGGGAGAGATAAATATTTAAATGTAAGGCTCTAAAGTATAATACATTGCTAGGCACTTTGTTTTTCGAATAGTATTGAATTTGAATTACAAATAGAAATGGTTTTCTGTAAAGTTGGTTCAGCGTGTAAGCGAAAGCGCCGAACAAACGATAGAGAGGCACGATCAGCCTAAGCGTTCGGCTTGTTACGCATCTATCTCTCTCCCACTCTATCGGCCGAAGCGTCCGAGTAATCATCAATGTTTTCTTATAATAGCGGAGCCCACGATGCTAAATGAGGCTTTACTCGAGCGCCAAAGAGACCTATTGGGTTGTAGAGCTTAGATAAAAATGTTATATAATTACAAATAGAAATGGTTTTCTGTAAAGTTGGTTCAGCGTGTAAGCGAAAGCGCAGAACAAGCGATAGAGAGGCACGATCGGCCTAAGCGTTCGGCTTGTTACGCATCTATCTCTCTTCCACTCCATCGGCCGATGCGTCCGAGTAATCATCAATGTTTCCTTATAACGGAGCCCGGTTGGTGGCGCATTGGTGATGTAAGTGATGGTTAACATCTCTAACAATGTCATTGTCTATCGATGTTGGTGACCACTTACCATCAGGTGCCCATACGCTAGTCCGCCTTCCTAAGTAATAAAAAAAAAGTTCGTTTGTTAGATGCGGTTAAACTCGATTTTAAAAATTTTTTTGTCATTTTATCGAGAAAGGCTCTGATTTTTCATTATATTTTTTATTAATTATACGCGGGTGACTCGGGAAGTAGCTAGTATGTAATAAAACAAGAAACAGTTTTTAAATTTTATTTGAATTTCGTTTTAGAATACAATGGTAACTATATTAATCTTTGGCGTTAAAATTAATTGATAGGTTACAATACTGATATAATAAATAGTTGATTAAAACTAAATATATAACTAAATAAAATACTTTGTTGTAAATTCGGTAACTCAAATGGCTAATGGCTTCGATCAATAATACTACTAGATAACGCGTCACGAACAAAAACAATACTCAAATGTGGCGCCGACCATTAAATGAAGAAAACTATGTTAAGGTTTGATATTTTTTAACCTAAACTATGTCTTGTTCCCGAGCAATAAAGTGCGGTTTAGATTGTATTGACATTCAATTACGATCTTACGCCATGAATGACAGAAATACATAGGAAATGTACAATAATGGTTGTTCCATATTCAACCTTATTTCCTTAGCAATAAGTTATGATTGGACCATACTTAACCATATTTTATGTTTTTCTTATATTTGTTTTTTACTATTAAGTGTTATTATAATTGTTTGTTTCCCAAATAAATAAATAAATAAATAAATACTAATTTGAAATAACCTCACAAACGTCATTGTGTTCTTACTTTTCGGGTCGTTTTTGAAGCGCTTACCGCAAATCAGTACATTATTGATCGAAGGCTAATGGTTATATAATGGCTATTTCTATAAACTTAAAGTTAACAATATTTTTTAAAAATCGAATGTTCGAATCAAATATTAAAAAACGAATCATTTGATTTTCAATGTCAGAATGCATTAACAAACATAGCGGGACCAATTCAGCCAATTGTTGGACAAATGTTTGTAAAGTCAATACCAATGGCAACAATCTGCGGTGTACATTATTAGTGAAAACATTTTCAATGTTGGCGAAATTGCTATCGAAACTTTGGAAGTCAAATTAAAGTGGACATAAGTAGTTAAGTGGAATAGTGTTGTGTTATAAGTAGTGTAAATACAACAGATCTATTAACGAATTGCGTGGAATATGTAAAACTAAGGTTTGCTTATCTGTGCCCCGACTGTCATTGGAACTTATTTTTTTTTAAATATATAATCAGTAACAGCCTGTTAACGTTCCACTGCGCTTATGCCCCTTCTCCTATTTTTGAGAAGGTTTGGAGCTTACTCCACCACGCTGCTTCAATGCGGGATGGTGGAATACGCAATGACAGAATGGCACAACGTGTACGATGGAACTTCATTGATTCAACTGTTAATGATAAATGATGATGAATGATGACGGGCGCCTTGAGGTAAAGGTAAACATAGCAGCGGATACTTCTAATAGACTGTCTCATCTCATGTGATACATTTGTTGACTTAGTATAACACGTCTAAAGACAAAAGGTCACTAACCAAGCCATTGATAAATGACATTTTGTATTATTTAATGTCCATCTTAAATTAGTACGTAATTCGCACGCTAAATACAATTGTCGAGCCAAAAAACATCAACAAATAACGTACGAATTTCATCTCTAGATCTTTGTATACAGGGTTATTTGTAACGACCCAGCAACCTCGCAGGACTAGATAGCTAACATCATAAGCAACAATTTTTGTTCTACGATTTTTGATAATTTGTTAGAATTTATTTTCACACAGAAATAAGTATTAATTTAATTTCCTGCTTGAACGTTTATAAATCTACGCGCAACGCAAAGATCGACGCGTCGCGTCGTCATTTCGTTTATGACTGAAATATAGACCTACAGATGTCACGACAGTACTATAAAAATTTGTAAAATCATTTTTTTTTAATTTATTCAGTTAAGTCCGAGGTGTAAAACAAAAGTTGTTGCTTATGGTGTTAACTATCTAGTCCTGCGAGGTTGCTGGGTCATTAAAAATTATCCTGTATAAGGTTGTTTTTATACATGTATGTATGTTCAACTCATTATTAATCTTATTACTAAAATACAATCATAAATATCTTAAATAATACATTGATAAAACATGACGGAAAATCCAAATAGGTAACAGCGACCGCGTGTCTCAGTTCCAAAAGGTCGTAGCCCATTATAATCGCGCGCATACTTGCTTTTACATATTATTTCTTACGAGTAATAGTCTAGTATATTCTTTGTCCCAGTGAGTTAGCAGTGATTTTGATCCAATCAACGTAAGACGCTACTCTAGTGTAAACACCAGGCCGTGCTCGCCTCGCACAACCGGACCCCCATGACACGACGCCATGTAACTGCCAACGATTGCTGTAACATGCCAGGGGACCCCCTGAGTCACCCTTGCACGCATCGACACCACCAGATAGGATACCTGAAAAATTATTGGAATCACTATAGAAACTAGAATATTTCTTTTTGGTATTACAATCGGCTTTAGCATAATTAGCTAGCCTGGTAGACGAGAGGTAAGACCGCGTGAATCTTAACCGATGATCGTGGGTTCAAATCCGGGCAAGCACCGCTGAATTTCATGTGCTTAATTTGTGATTATAATTCATCTCGTGCTTGACGGTGAAGGAAAACATCGTGATGAAACCTGCATGTGTCAAATTTCACTGAAAATTCTGTCACATGTGAATTCCACCAACCCGCATTGGAGCAGCGCGGTGGAATAAGCTCCAAACCTTCTCCTCAAAAAGAGAGGAAGAGGCCTTAGCCCAGCAGTGGGACATTCACATTCACAGGCTGTTATTATTATTTTATTATTAATTATGCTATAGATCTTAAATTTCTAAACCGGTAGTTCTAAACTAGCTATGCTCCTCTATTTTATTTTCATTACATTGTATGGATTGAACAGTGTGACTAATCAGAACCATATTATGACAATAGTCAGAACTCCATAGAAATAGTAGTCAACATTATGGAATAAGTGAAAACTATTATATATTCTAAATATATTAGAAACTCATTTTATACTTACCAGCACATAACATAGAGTCTAATATCGTTTGTTGACATCCACCTAATACTTTCTCCTTCCTGCAGGTTGTTTGATCAAGCACAGGCACAGCTGCTGCTCTTAAAACTGGTGCGAAGTTCTCTGTCGCTTCTATGAATAAAACAATTCTTCGTTAAAGCTAACAAAACTCGTTTTACGTGATAGCGTCTTATAAATCGATGAACGCCGGCTGCACGCGCGAAAAAGCATGACTCATTGTAACGTTCCGCCTGAGCAGAGCGCGCAAGCGAGAGCGCGGAACAAGCGATAGAGAGGCACGATCGGCCTAAGCGTTCGGCTTGTGACGCGTCTATCTCTCTCCCACTCCATCGGTCGATGAGTCCGAGTTTTACCAATGTTTTCTTATGACGTTATCACGTTATTCTAACGCAAAACAGCAGTACTTTGTACTGTTGTGTAGGGTGAGTAAGCCAGTGTAAATACAGGCACAAGGGACAAAAAATCTTAGTTCCCAGGGTTGGTGGCGCATTAGTGATGTAAGCGATGGTTAACATTTCTTACAATGCCATTGTTTATGGGCGTTGGTGACCACTTACCATCAGGTGGCCCAAATGTGCGTCCGCCTACCTATACAATAAAAAAAAACGTAAAATTATAGTCCGTATTGGTAGTAGGGCTAGCTAGTCTGGTTATATCCAATCATCACTTATTCTGTCGAGCAACAGCAACACTTGTTACATTGCGTAAAGATGAGTAAACTAGTCTTACTTCAGCCACAAAGGACACACTCTTTTTTTTTATTGTATAGGAAGCCGGACGAGCATATGGGCCACCTGATGGTAAGTGGTCACCAACGCCCATAGAGAATGGCATTGTAAGAAACATTAACCACCGCTTATATCGCCATTGCGCCACCAAGCTTGGGAACTAAGATGTTATGTCCCTTGTGAAAGTTCCAAAGGTTGGTAGCTCATTGACGATGTTAGTAATAATTAATATTTCTTTCAATGCCAATATCTATAAGTATAACACATACCATCAGGTGGTACATTTGCCTACAGATTATAAACAAAGCATTATTGTAGGGGAAATTTGATAGTGAATTTAGATGACCACTTACTATCCCACATCCAATATGAAACCACCATTTGCTTTTCATGTATATTGTGAATTTTTCCATTCTTCTGAAATTCGTAAGTTAAAAGAGTAACAACGTAAAGGAATAATTTCGGTACCTGCCTGGTATCCCCAGCCGCTGACCGCACACCATCTTCCGGTCGTGTCCGCTTTGTCGGGCAAGCAGATCGGTCTGACGTGACTGTTGAACTGAACGCCGGAACGTGACACCAGGATGACTGCTATGTCGTTACTGTGAGGACCATCTGAATAATATATGATAGATTATATTTTGTTATACATAAACAACTATACAATTTTACTTGGCTTTGTGCAAGCTCGTCTGGTTATGTACCACCCACTCACCAGATATTCTACCGCAAAACAGCAGTACTTGCTATTATTGTGTTCGGGTTTGAAGGGTGAGTGAGCCAGTGTAATTACAGGCACAAGGGACTTAACATCTTAGTTCCCAAGGTTGGTGGCGCATTGGCGATGTAAGCTATGGTTAACATCTCGAACTATACAAATGTCTATGGGCGTGAACACTTACCATTAGGTGGCCCATATGCTAGTCTACCTATGCAATAAAAACGAATCTCTCTCAATGATACGTATTACTTAATATCTCGGACCTCGGCTGGCTAATCTCTCTTGAGATATGAGATATGCAGCCGTGGCCGAAATCAGTCAGGAGAACAGCATTAGGGCATGAACTTCTTTAGGGATATAATTTTCTGATTTGCTTAAGAACGTCAAACTCGCTTCAAGATAGTTTTTATATTAATCTCACACAAAATATCGAACTTACTCTTCCTGAATTCAGGATGCGGTACCACCCTCTCAGCCAGGAACCGATTCTCGTGTTTATCCTGCATTTTCAAACGATGCTCACCCACGAGTAATCTGATGTGGTCCAACTGGAGTGGTTGCTGAAATAATAACATCACAAAATTCAATACGCACTAGGACACTAGCACGTACTAGGGGTTTATTTATATTTATTTATTGGGATATAAGTAAACATTTACAAATGTTATTGTTAACATCTACACTATAGTCATTGTGTCGCAGCCATTAGCGTCCACCTCCAAAAAGGAGCCAGCCGGAGAAAGCGATCGTACATTCAATATAGTTCAGTAAGTTATTACTTATATTCTCTTCAAGAAATCCAACAGCAATTTCCCGTTGAATTTATAATTCGATTATTTTAGTGAAAAATGAAGAAGTTCTTTTCACTGCGCTTCGCTGAGTTTCATTTTCTGGATCTTCTCAGACCTGAGGGGGATTTCCCTAATTTTTGACAATCAATAAATAAAAGTAACACTTCTTAATTTAAAAAAAAGATTTGACTGTGACTTTGATTAATGGAGACAATAACACAAGGCATGTTGGGTAGAAAGTTTTTTTTAAAAATCAATCATGAGTTTAAAGTAAATGAGTACTAACTTTATCAAAACAATGTGCAGCGGATAACACAAGTCGCTCAGCAATGACCGCCCCTCCACAATGATGTTCGAAGGTTAATTTATCAGCATCCAGCATTTGGATTTCCACCTGGAAAAAGCAAACACAATATTATCCATTAATAGTGTCCTGGATTTTTTTTTGTAGGATAGGGATGAGCGTATGGGCCACCTGATGGTAAGTTGTTACCAACGCCCTTAGACATTGGCAGTGTAAGAAATATTAACCATCGCTTACATCGCCAATGCGCCACCAACCTTGGTAACTAAGATGTTATGTCCCTTGTGCCCGTAATTATTCAATAACACTGGCTCACTCACAACAATACCAAGTACAAAGACGAGCTGAGATCAAACGAAAAAAGAGCAGAGAAGGTCCAGTAGCTAGAATACTTGGATCACCGAAGATTGCCGGTTCAAACCCAGGTAAGTACCATTTAATTCTCATGTGCTTAATTTCTTTTTATGATTCAATCTCATGCTCGCCGAACATGTGAGAATGAAATGAGAATGCCAGGAAATGAGAAACATCATGAGAAGAACTGCACGTGTAGGAGAATAATCAGACACATGCGTCTTCCACTATTACAGCAACTTGGTGAAAAAAGATCTAGACCTCCTACCTCCTCCTACTCAACAGGAGAGAAAGCCCAGCATTGAGAAATGTACAGGTTGATAATTTCCTTTTAACCGAACGCTGCTTATTTTTCCTGAACTACTAAACTTTCCCTGAACCGCTTTTCAGGTTACCAGCTCTTGGTATTAACCCAAAAAGATCATCATTCCAACCTAGATATAAATGATCTTAAGTTTTCAACTATTATACAATGTGTGTCAAATTGTATCGAGGCATTGTATGCAAAGTGTGGTCTCGAACAAAGAATCTTTGACAGCTCAAGAATTGTAAGACGCAGTTCAGTTAGAAGTTCCGTAGAATAAATATTAATTTAAAAAAAAAAAGACTGTGTGTACTTATGTACACGCGTTAGAAGTTATACTTCTTTGGCGTATGGAAAAAAAATAACTAAAATGCAGTAGTGATTAACGATAGATATTAAAATTGATAAAAAAGATTTTATTTAAATAAAAAAGGTTTTATTAACGTAATAGAATATACAACTTGAACATAGTTATCGATTTTCATGCCACCTAGAACTAACTTCACGATGTAGAATTCAGGTGTCGGTGTGCGCGCGCATCGTAAAAATTCACTCTCATCAGTTTTCTCCATCGCGCCAAAAGAAGTATAACTTCAAAAACTCCACGCCTTATAAAACTAAAGAAAATAAAACTTTATCAACACCAAATATCTCACCTTGACTATCTATATCTATATCTATTCTATATCTATTTGTTCTGTCTGTACATTTTGTTTTTCAACCTAATTTTGTCATATATAATCGTTTTATGAAGCAGTGATTCACATAATACTATTTTTTTCATTTTTGTCTGTCTGTCTATCTGTATGTCTTTTTATAACTCAAGAACGGCTTGACCAATCTTGATGAAAATTAGTACGCACAAAGGACACGAGATGGCGCAAATGTAAAGCCATATATTAGATCGGTAAACCCTACGGTATCTTATAAAAAATAATTTCAAATCGTTAATTACGTATTTCTTTACCAGTAGCCATATGTGTGTGTGTGTGTGTGGGTGTGTGTGTGCGCGTGTGTTATTATACTAAAAAAAATACTTATATTTTTATTAATTATATGCTAGTGACAGAGAGACATAGCTAGTAAAATAATAATTTTATTTAAAAATCGCTATCAAATCAAAATAAAAGTATTTTTTAAATATTATAATCATATAAGGAGCTGAGGATCTCCAATATGTTTGGCGACAATTTAAAAGTGAAAGCTCAACGAGCATTCATTTCCGAACGTTGCATCATGGCGGACTGTCAGAATGCTGTTTTGTTAATTTTCGCGGGTATTTTATGTGTAATATTTGCGCAATCGAAAATAAAATTGTCATCCGTAATTAAACCTGCCTGAAAGAGACTAGAAGTGATAAGCCGTTGCATACTGTAATATGTAACACTTGATATTTGAATGTGTTATGTATTCGTAAATTATGTGCAACAAAGAATAAATAAATAAATAAACTTCTTTGATGCTACTCTTTTTTTTATTTCATAGGAAGGCGGATGAGCATATGGGCCACGTGATGGTAATTGGTCACCAACGCCCTTAGACATTGGCATTGTAAGAGATGTTAACCATCGGTGACATCGCCAAAGCGCCACCAACCTTGGGAACTAAGATCTTATGTCCCTTGTGACTTCAAACCGGAACACAACAATAGCAAGTATTGCTGTTTTGCGGTAGAATATCTGATGAGTGGGTGGTACCTACCAGACGAACTTGCACAAAGCTCTACCGCCAAGTAATTTCCCTTGTATAAATGTAAATAAACGTACTGGCACGAAGTAAAAAATAACAGAATAATTGACCCACATCTGGGCTAAGACTCCTTTAATCTTGAATCAAAGGTATCTTAAGCTTTTCCAACGTTGTTCCTAAGCAGTGTGGTAGGTATACATTTGGTACAGATTTTCTTCACGATGAATTTTCATCAGATTTTTGTCAATTATAATAGAATCGGAATTGCGATTCAAAGGGGAAATGCTGCTAGCATTCTTGCCACCATTCCACGCGGTCACGACTTGTATAATAATTATTTTTAAATGTTATTTGTATTTAGTTAAGGTTATAATGTAAATAAATATAAAAAAAAATATTTTAAAGTTTTATTTGTTATATAATATAATATGTATGTTTTTATTAATAATAACGACGAGTTTTATTATATACTAAGTACATAATATTATAAAGAATATTTATTATTTATGCCTATTGTAGAAATGTTTAAATAAATTATATTAAATTCCATTTATTTGCTTTAGAAATAAAATACATTATGTCATTATTTTATGACATGCAAGTATTTTAGCTTAAAGTAACTATTAAATTATTAAATTAAATATTATTGTTTTTTTTCTTTAACAAGGTTTAAATATAAAGTTTCTGACACATGTAAGTTTCCTCAAGTCATTTCATTAAGTACTAGATCTTAACATATAGCATGAGAAACTTCAGATGGAAACAAGTTGAAGAACTATTTGAAAATGTCCCACCGCTGGGCTAAGAACTCTTCTGCTTAGTAGTTTAAGTTGGAGTTTATTCCACCACGCGCCGTCAATGCGAGTTGGTGGAATGAAATGCTTGGAGAATTTTAACAAAACATAACTAACAGCTTATTGTTAATAATGTTTTTAAATAATCGAACTTAATGAATGTTCTGACAATGCAAGCAACTATCTCTATACTAATTAAGCAATTTGGGTGTCACTCACCTGCCATGGGAAGGCCCCATAGGGGGCCTCGGATCCACCAACGATTTTACCTCGTCGTAATGTAAAATCCACTGTCCTAGTACCGCACTTCACTTTTTCCCGGCCAGGTTTGATTGAATTCTGACTGAAATAGTTCGTTGAGAAACTGTTGAAGGCTTTCGAGGGGCGAGTTCTGTTCCTATAATACTCAATATGGTTTACTTGACTCGTAAATACATCAGACGAACACACATTCAAAATGGTCAGGAATAAAATCGATTTAAACATGTTGATTGATTACACAGATTAAAAATAAAAAATCGAAACACTCAATTCGTAAAAAGAAAACGTTCGAATTTTTTTAAATCATAACATATCGCCTTGTTTTTTTTTTATTTGGTATTTGTTTTGAGCGAATGAGTATCGCGTGGATGCCATCCGATGGCTGATACCGAAATGCGCATCTGAGGTCGAAGCGATTTGTTTTTTTTTCTCCGTTCACAATGCCATGTGTGCTACACATGGAATGTGGGTCACGGGTTCGGTCCGAAGATGCATCTTTTGTTCAATAATTGTCACGGTTAAAATTCGACACGGTATAATTTGACACGTATTTATATCAATGCCTTAATATATTTTAAAAATAATAGTGTCTGAAGTAGATTAGGAACTTATATAGGAACGTATATGATTGTCATTCAATTGTCTCTTTGGTCTTGTGTAGGAGTTCCCTACTAGCAAGGCTTACCCCTCTAGGGGGTAACATGCCAATGGAGTCGGATTTCAGTTGCATCTTTTAAATTTTTTATTTTTATTTATATATAATTAAAATAAATATGAATTGCTTAAACAATGTGTTTTTTATTATAACAAAAAATAAAAAAGAATGGCATAAAAAAATATAATCGGAAAGGCTTAAAGGAAGAGAGATTGGGAAATCCTGGTCTAGTGTCTACTAGGTTAGGTCTAAAAGGTTTGATCCCCGGGTAGTCCAATAAGAATAATTATTTTTCGAGTCGAGAAACATTCTGGAACATAATATTGCTAAACATACCCTGAGGTAGTTGGAACTCTGTCACGAAAATGACAAATATTGAGTGCAATTGTGATTACGCATGTTGTAATTGTGCAATATTCCCTGCGAAGTTTGCACAATTTAAAAATGGCCGCTGTGGTTGAAAACAGTACCAAGGACAATGGATAAATGTATGTAATGGAGGAGGATAAATGTATGTAATATATATAAATGTATTATAAGATATGTATTTTTTTTTTCGTTTTTTATGCTGACTGTACTATTTGCTTAAGAACTGTGTCGTGTCGTAAATTCGTCACATACGTAAAACTTAGAATCTTACGAAGCGTTTTATATTGGAACGCATAGGCAACATTACATAGAACAAAATTGTTGCACAAGTATAGCTATCAGAGTGTAAGCTAATATTATAAATGTGAATTGTCTGTCTGTTACGCTTTTACCACTAAACCTCTGAACCGATTTCTATGAAATTTTATATAAAGCAAGCTTAAAATTCAAGGATGGACATAGAATACTTATTTCATTATAATAATGGTCCTCCGGACCGATGTCGGCCACGGTAGCCAATCTCAAGAAAGATTCGCCAACTGCAGAGGACATATTATAAATAGTGCACAAGTGTGTGCGCAAACACAGGTGCACTCTCTCTTTCCTAGCTCTCATTACTTCATATACCAATATACTATCATAGCTGTGTTATGTGTTTTATTATTTACTTCATGAAGTTGGCCGCACTCACACATACGTAAAATCATTTGAATTAATTCAGATCGAAATTCAAATCAAATCGTATTATTTAAATATAAAACCTTATTTTATCAAACCTTTTTGATGAATAAAAAAAAACTGAAATAAAATAAAGCCGTCTATTCAATTCAATAACAAATGTCGTGTGCAGTTATATGTTACAATGTCAGCGCGTATTACCATATTTATGTTAATACTCATTGATATAGTTTAAAATTACGCCGTAGACTAAGACATGTTTATTGCTTCGTGTTAAGGGATACACCAATTTTGATTAAACTTTTTAAAAAAATAATCTGATCTGTAAATGTTTTTTTTTATAGGTAGGCGGACGAGTATGTGGGCCACCTGATGGTAAGTGGTCCACGGACATTGGCTTTGTAAGACATGTTAATCTACAATATAGCTGTTATGTCTCTTGTGCCTGTAATTACACTGACTCACTCACCCTTCAACCGGAACACAATAATACAAAGTACTGCTGTTTTGTGGTAGAATATCTGATGAGTGGGTGGTAACTACCCAGACGAGCTTGCACAAAGCTCTAATAACAGGTGGATATCCTGCAATTTCGGCCATGATGGCTAATCTCAAGAGAGATTAGCTAATAGCGCAGTAAATATTATAGTATTTAACACAGACACATTGACTCTCTTACTCTCATAATCCAATGGGATGGCAACACGACGCGACCGGAAAAAGTTCAGGCGCAGATAACAACTTTACGTGCTTTCCGCGACACGGGAGTTTGCACTTAGCGCATCAACAATGTAAAAAATGATTGATATATCTTACAGCGTCAATGTCTACGGGCTATAGTGACCCTTTACCATCAGATGGCCTTTTAAAACTATTTAAAAAAAGGGTCGAATTTGAGCCACTAGGTGAACACTACTTATATTAAATGTACCATCAATTCGAAATGCAGATACTGACCACGAATAAAAACATAGACCAATAGATTGTAATATAAGTATATAAAAAAAACACTTAAATTTACATAATTATAATTCTCTTATTCCCTTAACTAGTGAGAGGTGGTCCAGTGAGAGAGGTTCACGTTTCGCCCCAATGAGTACGGTTCAAATGGGAAATGCTGCCAGCATCCTTATCACCTTTCAATAGTTGTAATTTTTACAATAGCTGTGTTTTATTTGATTTTTATATACTTAGATAAATCCTTAATGTAAACACAATGGTTTAAAAAAAATGGTTGTCTGTAAAGTCGGTTTACGGACGATAGTTTAACGTGACAACGTCATAACAAAACATTGATGAAATTACTGCAATCGAGTGAAAGAGATATAGATGCGGCGCAAGCGTACAATCAGCGTAACGGGACAATTTTTCGTGCATGCAGCCAGCGTTCATGAATTTATTAGACGTTGTCACGTCAAAAAATAAAACAATTAAATTTATTATGTACTCATAAGAAAACGCCGTAAGTGAATCCATACATAAATCGAAATACTTTATACAACATTGAATCATTACACTTACTTATTGTTAGTCAAATAATAAACTGAAAAAAACCCAGTCCTGAGAAGAACCGGCGAAAGAATCTTAAGCGGCTTTTTTGTATTTTTTTTATAATAAGTACCATAGAATATATAAGATCTCGACCAATGACCGCGCGGTAATTCAAGGTCCAAGTTGTTTATTTATACTCTTGGTATAAGACGTTAATTATTAAGATATTTAACAAATTAAGATAATTTCATCATCTCATCAATATAATGGTCATAAGCAGAACCGACTATATTTGTAAATTATTTAAAAAAAAAACAATTTTATTCCCATTGAACGCGCCTTTAAATGAAACCAGTTCGAACCGGTTTCCACCGCCTTAACAGTTGTTCTAATTTCAAATGCATTGTTTGCGATTAGTCGTTATCAATAAAACTTTGACCCATAATCTGTGTTAATATGCAAAGGACGCGCACCTAATAAGTACAGTGTGCAGAAAAATGTTTTAATACTTATTTATTTTATACATCAGTAATGCTCTAGGTTATAAATAATTAAAAGAGGTTGTGAACTTCATAAATACATTGATTTTATCTTCACAATAAACAATATTATATAACTATATTCATTACGTCATATTGCCGAGCGGAATCGTCGATTAACACGTTTAAATATATTTTGGTACAGTTGGAAAAACAATTTTTCATGAGATTTTCTTGTATTTCTACCAGTTGTCAAATAACTTACTAGCTTAGAATCTAATACATTAAGGTAAAAATGTACAAAATTATTCAAAATAACGCATATTTTTACTCTACCATACCTAACTTCGCACTTACTATTTTAACAATAATAACACAATTAAAATACAAAAATGACATCTACTTGGAAAATTATAAGCAATACACAAATCTTTTAGTATCGTTATTTTTACTTAGTGGTAGGACTTTGTGCAAGCTCGTCTGGGTAGGTAGCACCCACTCATCAGATATTATACCGCAAAACAACAGTACTTTGTATTGTTGTGTTCCGGTTTGAAGGGTGAGTGAGCCAGTGTAATTACAGGCACAAGGGACATAACATCTTAGTTCCCAAGGTTGGTGACGCATTGGCGATGTAAGCGACTGTTAACATTTCTTACAATGCCATTGTCTATCAGGTCACTTCACTTACCAGGTGACCCACGTGCTCGTCCGCCAACCTATACTATAAAAAAAACAATCTTTATTTTATGTGTACCTCTGTAACTCAGTGTTATTTGTAACAAAACTATCTACTTATATAATTTATTGTGATATTATATATAAATAAGGTCCTCCAGACCGATTTCGGCCACGGCGGCCAATCTCAAGAGAGATTAGCCAACTGCGCAGGAGATATTATAGTGCACAAGTGTGTGCGCAAACACAGGTGCACTTTCTTTTCCTTAGCTCTCATAATCCGATGGGACGGCAATCCGACACGACCGAAAAGAGTTCAGGCGCAGGACCAACGGCTTAACGTGCTTTCCGAGGCACGGGAGTGTACACACTTCCAACTTCCAGACTCGGGGCTGCTACTGAGCATTTTCTGACAGAAAACCCCAATAACTATTTATTGGCCCGATCTGGGAATTGAACCCAGAACCACCGAGGCTGCGGCCTTATATCAAGCCACTGGACCAACGAGGCAGTCAAATATTTTATATACTCATATTTTTGTGCCATCGCTACCAAACCGAACACTGCCGCTTATTATTGAAAATTAAATATTGCATCAGATTCTATCATTTAGCGATAATGTTAAAACATCGCTATATAAATCTGTCTGTGTATTGTGTTAATTAAAGCATTGGTTTAATTAAAGCTTTTGCGTAAATAAAATGGCGACACTAAGGCTAATAACTCATCACTCACGGATCGGGACAAAACCGCTCCGTGAGTTCTTAGCCTATAGAATGCAAATTTATATGTAAAAAAAAAGAATGTGTGTGCCACCGACCACACAGCCCATAGACGCCTAATGTTTGATTTCACGTATTGAATTAATTCCGCCGAAAGCCGAGGTAAGACGAAGCGGGGTTGCAACGCCGTGATTGGCTAATTCAAGGCCACAATGAAAGATAGTAATGTACAGTGCATATTTTTCGGTTAATGATTGTCGATAGACTTATTGATAAAATATTAAATGTATTCCACGTATGTATATCAATATTAAATGTATGTACGCTTAGGGGACACCCTTAACCTAATCTAATCAAAAAATTGAGTAGTGGGATTTTATGCAGAGCGAACGCATTCGCTGGTGCTAAAATTCGAGGACACTTGTAAATTTATAAAAGTTACAGCTTAATAGCTTTTTAATTATTAATACAGTTTTTATTAAATAAATAAACAAAAAACAAAAGCGTTGATAAAATTTATGAATAAAAAAAAATAATAAAAATAAAATAAAAATATTATCGACAACGAATTTGCTACGCCGCTAGATACACGTGCCACGAAACGTTAGAAAGAAATAGATTACTTTACGCAACGGGAAAGAATGAGATGGCACGATAGTTTGAGTACTTTGTTTTAAAACCACGACCAGTGAACCGTGAACTCCGTTCTAGCGAAAAAATTCGAAATAGATTCGTAGTTTTCGAAAACAAATAAAGATAATAGTTACTTACAAGTGAAATGTTATTCCATCTTTATTCATATTAGATGTGCTACTGCTTTTACCGCACCATTTAATGCTGCACTGTGGCATTTTGATTTTTTTTTAACTTTCTTAACTCACTCCGACACTCGTGTTGACAGGTCACAGTACTGGTCGACACTGATTGAATGTTTTCGCGCGGACATTGATATGAGCGTTATAAGGCTGATTGTTTGTGAAAATCGTTCGCCTGTTATTAGGCGTCTATAGGTTGTGTGGTCGATGGTGTGTGCTTATGTACACGCGTTAGAAGTTATACTTCTTTGGCATATGAAAAAAAAAATAACTAAAATGCAGTAGTGATTAACGATAAATATTAAAATTGATAAAAAAGATTTTATTTAAATAAAAAAGGTTTTATTAACGTAATAAAAATACTAGAATATACAACTTGAACATAGTTATCGATTTTCATGCCACCTAGAACTAACTTCACGATGTAGAATTCAGGTGTCGGTGTGCGCGCGCATCGTAAAAATTCACTCTCATCAGTTTTCTCCATCGCGCCAAAAGAAGTATAACTTCAAAAATTAAAGCACATCTCACGACGCATTTTACGCCCGCGTTGTGCGCGGTTGTTTACGATTCCCGCTGCACCGGCGGGCAACTTGTAGAATCGCGCGGGTGGCGGTCACCCGCAGCCTCGGCGAGTTGCGCCCGCGCGCTCTGCGACCGCCCGTCTTGCGATGCCAAGTTTGCGGGCGATGATCTCAACCGCGACGGCGCGGCTGCGTGATCGCGCAAATCACCGGTCTCGTGAGTTTAGAAATAAAACCGCAGATCCACAACCGCGGCGGGCACGGGAAAAAACCGCTCCGTGAGTTCTTAGCCTAAGTTGAAAACACGCGTTGAGATCAAGGAAATATCGATCTTCAGCTGGCAACATTTTTTAAGGCAGTAAATGGCATAGACATTTGATCTTTAAAAAAGATGCTACGTCACATTTCGTTACACTGGCTCACTCATCCTTCGAACGCACAATATTTCTGCTATTTGACACTAGAACAAAATATATACTGATAGATTTTGTAATTACCGTATTTTAGTGTTTTGGGATGTATATGTATGTGTTAGAAATAAAAAAATAATAAAAAATAAAACAGCCTGTGAATAGCTCTGCTAGGTTAAGGCCTCATCTCTGTTTAATGGTGTGTGTTACTATTTTCTAGCGATAGATGGCGTTAATAAAATATGTCAGTTTTCTGCATCGCGCTGTCTAGATTCGTTAATCAATACATATAATGTCAAAGAGATTTTGTTAAAATGATCAGACACAATAAATTACAGAGTGACTAGTGGAAAGCTTCCTTGGTTTTATTTACAGTTTAATCCCCCGATATTTGTCGGTGTATTAACATCTTCTTTTGAGAATAGTGAAGGTAATCTCATGACGTAGCTCTGATGCGGGTTGATTCACATGCAGACTGTCCGACACATGCAGGTCAACTCACGATGTTCTCCTTGCCGCACACGTGATGAATTATACAACAAATTAAGCACAAGATCAAACATTGGTTGAGTCCAGAAAACCAGAAAAATCCGGTGTAGTAACCGCCCGCTTCCGATGTCGATCTTCAAGGAAAGTGGTGAGTGGGTGGTGGTAAGGTACCACTACAATATTAAAATGTACTCGCGTAGTTACGTTTTCACATAATTAGCCTAATCTTATTATTGTTATAGCATGTCAATAAATTTATATTATAGTGTTTAATTTATAATAGCAGTAAATATCGATACTGGCATTAATAGCATGCAAGACAAACCTCAGTGGATTTTTTTGTATGTTTTTTATGAGTGATAAATTATTATTTTTTTCTTTTGTGATTGTGAAAAATTAAATTAAAAAAAATAGGAACCATAATATACAATGAGTTACCAAAAGAGGTATTAAATTTAAAAAAAAAACGTTAAAATCATAAATAAATTATTCCAATATTTTGATTAATTACTTATCTAAGCTAGTGTTATGAATCACTATAACTTATATTAAATTCTAACTAGGTATATACTTACACACACAGGCACAAGGGACATAACATCTTAGTTCCCAAGGTTGGTGGCGCATTGGCGATGGAAGCGATGGTAACATCTCTTACAACGCCAATGTCTATGGGCATTGGTGACCACTTACCATCAGGTGGCCCACATGCACGTCCGCTTTCCTATGCAATAAAAAAAAGGTATATACTTATATGCAAGTAAATAAAGATGCGTGGGTCAGTGACCCTATTTGCATTCTGAATATTTGTATATAAATTAATTTGTATAATATATTAGTTAAAATGTATGTATGATAAATAAATTGTAATATACATAGAGTGATTACTGAGTTTCTTGTCGATACTTATCGAAAAATGTCATGACTCAGAGTTTGAATACATAAGCGAGTTATTGGAATTGCAACTTTCAATTTTCGTAATGAGGAAAATTTTTTTGACGTGACAACGTCTAATAAATCGATGAACGCTGGCTGCATGCACGAAAAAGGATGACTCATTGTCCCGTTACGCTCATTGTGCCGTTACGCTGATTGTACGCTTGCGCCGCATCTATCTCTCTTTCACTCGAGTGGCCTATGAGTGCAAATAAAAGTAAATTCATCAATTAAATTGTAGATCTCATTTCACTCCTTCTTTGTATCCATACAGAATAATGATAATTCAATAAAAATGATTCAATTTTATACATAAAAGTATGAAGTAATTTAATCAATGTTTTGTTATGACGTTGTCACGTTAAACTATCGTCCGTAAACCGACTTTACAGACAAGCAAATTTTTCAATAATAAACATATGTAATTGATATATAATTAAGTTAATATATATTTATTAAGGTGGGTTAGTAGCTAGATAACCCGCTCGAGGTTCTTCAATATCAGCCAGGAGTCTGGACGTTAAAATTTGTACACCGTGCTTCGTAAAGCATTGGTTCACTCACCATTGAAACTGTAACTAAATAGTGATATATAGCGGTAGGACTGATAAGTGATAACTCAGGTGGACTTACACAATGCCATCAAGTTAAATGTAGGTTTTTTTTTTAAGTTTTTGCCTTAGACTTTGAAGTCGGAAGATTCTTAGCAGAACTTTATTAAGTAGGTTTCAAATTCGTGTCAACTTTTTTAAAAATATGCAGCGTTCATCATAACAATGTATTGTCTTTGGCAGGGTTTGTAAACCTTTTTCATTGTTTATGAAAATTTTAATTAAGGAATTGTTTTTCAAATAACAATAAATTTTTCTATTTATATTCATAGCTACTAATTTCAACTCAATATATAATGTCTGATAATGAAATTTTATGACAGCAAAACAGACAGCTGTTTTAATTCGTGTGTGTATTAAAGAAGACATAGCGTATGACTATTTTCTTTGAAAATCAATTTTTGATTATTCTATTAAGTCATGTTTAAGTATAGCTCCAATTGAGTACCATCTCATTTTCTATACACACATTTTTGAAGACAGGCTTATTAGTTTTTAAATAAAAAATAATTATAAAAAGAGCTTAAAATAATTTTGAAAGGGGTTTATTTATTTATTTGACAACACCAACAAGTAGTAAAATAAAAATACACAATAAAACAAAAGTCATTATAAATAATTCGGCAATTGCCTAAATTTTATAGGGTTACATGTAATTAAGTATTATTTATTATAAGCATAATATAATAATGTTACCAATAGTTTGGCCCCCCTGCCCGCATGCAGATCGCATCTCGGTACAGTTAAATCGTACCGAAATGTCATCAATGATTCATAACATTATCATAACGAAAGTGGGCCGCCATGTTTTCCTTATACGGAAAATATGGATCTCACTCGTCTATCTATATAAATAAAATGATAGAGGTCTGCAGTTGTGCGCGCATCACGGAAAATATATATATACACGGAAAATATAAATATATATATATGCAGTAGGCATAGATTTCAATGAAATTTTCTAAATTTAGACACTTGGCCCTTATAAAAAACATGATTGCGGTATCTTCATTTAATAAAAAGTTATTAAAGCTTCAAGAAACAACGATTTGTATATGCACTGCGTGTTCAGTGATGTATGTTTCAACAAAGTGTATTTTTGCTTGCGATCTTTTTTATTGTTTTTTCCTTCGTACATAAGAAAACTTTGTTAATATATCAAGCAACGCGGACGACGTCGCGGGTATCAGCTAGTACTTGATAAAACATAGTCTGATACACGTGATTTCAATAGTTTTTAATATATATATATCATCTGATGGTAAAAGCTTACCGTGGGTGATATTTACTATACTATACATCATCAGGTAAGTGGGATGTTATATATAATCCCCATTTCTATTAATGCTGGCTTACTCACCTCTTAATACAGCACACGTCATGTATGATTTATATAAGAAGAAAAGCCAGCGGGCATTTTTCATATAGTACTAGCTGTGTCCCGCGGTTTCACGCGCGTATAATTAATAAAAATATCTTTAAATATTATAAAACAAAGTTCCCCCCCCCCCGCGTTTCCTGTCTGTCTGTATGAACGCGATAAACTAAAAAATTACTAAACGGATTTTCATACGGCTTTCACCAATGGATAAAGTGATTCAATAGGAAGGTTTACGTGTATAATGCATTAATGGTTTCTGTAAATTTGTTGAAATATGACGATAATTAATTGTTGAAGAAGTCGGAAAAAAACGAGCCGATTGGGAGTTTTCATCGAAAACGCTGTAAAATCCCTTTAAATTATAACAAAATAATGTATGGTGAAATTGTTCTCCTTTCATAGATCTACAGAAAAGTCCGCGGTGGCATATGTCTATCTTTTAAGGATAGCCAACTTTATTTTTTTTTAAATATTATATAATAATGTGATAATTGGATAGCTATAAAAACGGATATGATATTAATCCTTATCAAATTAAATACGTTATTTACTTTAAGCATTTAATGTATATTATAATTGCTCTTTACAGCACCCAATTTAAATTAATATCTTAGGAGTTATCGTACTTTTAAAACTATCGCGCCCTAAATAAATTCAAGCGGTCATACTAACGCGCGATGCAACCACCTGCGCGCCCCCGCGTTCCGCTCTCTTTTTTAGGAATATTTACTCTGCTACACGAGCGAAGCCGGAGCGGGTCGCTAGTAGGGTATATTTTTAACCGACTTCAAAAAAAGGAGGAGGTTATCAATTCGTCTGCATGTTTTTTTTTTGGTGTTGTTACCTCATAACTTTCGACCGGGTGAATCGATTTTGATGATCTTTTTTTTATTTGAAAGGGGTTGCTTCTTATGGGGTCCCATTTTTTTTAGTCTAGTTTTGACACTGGCATCCATGACAAAACCATATAAGTCGTAAATTTGCATAAATATGTGCGCGACAAATGGACGAATAACTCGATATCTATTCAACCGATTTCGATGATTTCTAAGGAAACACTATAATATACCTAGCAATAATAATATGAAATTGACTTTTATTCGCCGCGTTAAGTTGTGCGTGTGACACAAGCACATCTCACCTATAACTAACTATGTATGTAGTTATAAACCCACCTTGGCTGACATCGACTCCAAAAATTTATTTAAAAAAAAATAATTTTTCAATATATCTTACACTGATATTTTCTATCTTGTACAGAATTTCGCTGTATATATCCCGAGGAGGTGTAACTCAGTGGTAGAGTGTCTGCTTCCCATGCTGAAAGTCCTGGGTTCAAATCCCAGCGCCTCACAATACAGAAGAAATTAAGGATTTTCTTAAATTTTATATTATTTTTTGGTTTTTATGACTTTTTATAAAAACTTTTAAAAGAAATATGAAAATAATAATATCTGTGGCCAAGAGAGGTCCGAACCTACGACCTCCTCGTTATTAGCACGACGCTATTATTAACTGAGCTATTGGAACGTATAGTATATATATATATATATATATATATATACTATGTGATTCATATGTGAGTATAATAATGTATAATACTAACTATGACGATGTCTGAATCCTGCTTAAATGTTGTAGTATAAAATAAAAATTTTAACAAAACAAAAACCGACTTTATATTATGTAGTACATATATAGGTTTGCTTGACATATTAAATTAATAATGAAACCACAAACAAGAAACATTTTAATAAACTAACTAATTAGTCAGTACTTTATAATTCCGAGTAACTCTATTGTTTTAAAATATTTTATTAATGAACTAGCGGTTCACCCGCGGCTTTGCCCGCGCCAGTCAGAAATAATAAAGTATGTTAATTATGGTCTATTTTAGCTGTCAAAATAGTAAATTTCAAGAAGGTCAGGCTCTTGTTTTTACTAATGTTTCCAACCCATTGCATTTTGGGGTTGACGGTGAAGGAAAACATCGTGAGGAGACCTGCATGTGTCAAATTTCACTCAAAATTCTGCCACATGTGTATTCCACCAACCCGCATTGGAGCAGCGTGGTGGAATAAGCTCCAAAACCTTCTCCCCAAAAAAAAAGGAGAAGAGGCCTTAGCTCAGCAGTGGGTCATTCACAGGCTGTTACTTTACTTTTTTTTTACATCAAAAATGATGGACCCGCCATATATACTATATATATAATATATACAAGATTTTGTTTAGAAATAAATAAATATGTAATTCAAGATTTTTGAAAATTTCCCCTCCATGAGGGTGTAATAGGGGTTGAAAGTTTGTATACCAGCCAATGGTTGGAAAAAAAACGTATTGAAGGATTTTCAGAAATCTACCCCCCAAGAGGGTGAAATAGGGGTTGAAAGTTTGTATTGAAGGTCCGTCATTTTTGATGTAAGAAGCATGAAATTAATTTTAAAGCTTCTGAGCAAAAATTAATGCATACTTATTTTGTCATTTTTGAAAATGTAACCCCAAACGGGATAAAAGGGGTCGGAAACTTTAGTTTAAAAGAATGGTCTGATCTGCTTGAAACTTACTGGTTTTACAGCTTAAATAGACCACAATTAATCTATTTTATTATTTCTTAATTTATAGCGGGCAAAGCCGCGGTTGAACCGCTAGTAATGAATAAAAACAAGGCTAGAATATTATTTAAGTTCGAACCAGTAGTTCCTGAGATTAGCCGGATCAAACAAACAAACTCTTCACCTTTATATATTAGTATAGATAGATAGGCGGATAAGCATATGGGTCACCTGACAGTAAGTGGTCACCAACGCCCATAGAAATTGGCATTTTAAGATATGTTAACCATCGCTTACATCGCCAATGCGCCACCAACCTTCGCAACTAAGATGTTATGTCCTGTGTAACAAGTACTGCTGTTTTGCGGTAGAATATCTGATGAGTGGGTGGTACCTACCCAGACGAACTTCCACAAAGCTCTACCACCAGATATTATCATACAAAATTCCACGCGCCGCGTCTGTCTGGATGCTGTAAACTCAAAAACCACACGGATTTAGATAAGGTTTTGACCACTCGATGAAGTAATTTATGAGGAGAATATTAATGTTTTGTGTTAATTGTCTGAAATATGGAGGTGCTTATTAAAAATTTCAGAAAAATTAATACCGACAGGGATTTGTTAGTTAGGAACTAGTGAGCACCGCGTAGACTAGAGCTATATGTCTATAGATACGTTGTAAACGTTATATTATTATACCCTTAATCTATGGCAAGCCAGGGCGTGGAGTTAGTAAACCAATAAAAAAGAAAACAATTAAATATCTATGGTCTATTAATAATGAATGAACTTTCAATTCAAAACTAGGACAACGCCATCTATTGACAAAAGGTTGAACTCGATTCAATTCTTTCACCAAATAACGCAGGTGTTCTATTTTCAAATGTCAGTGTGTCAAAAATAACGATTCCATTGAAGACCATTGTGCCGCCCACGACAAGATGCTTTCGAGAGTGATCTCTTTAATATAAAACAAACCTAACGATATGTACATATGTATCTATATATAAGTATTGGAAAGTAGTTCAAGAAGGCATAGTGTCGCTTAAAATATAACTTTTTGACGTGACAACGTCTTATAAATTGGTTTGCCGGGTGACACTTCAAGAAACTGCGTTACGCTCCGCTCACGTTATGCGCTCACAATGAGAGCGAGTGAGAGGCACGCGTCCCTTCCACTCGGGCATGGTTAGCCCGCCTAAGAGCGAGAGAGACAGACATAAAAAGTGAAATTCAGTGCGAGATTCTTTGTATAAATTAATGTTTTAAATATAATTCTTTGTATAAATAAATGTTTTAAATTGTTACTATTATTTCATCCTTATTCCTACTATACGAATGAATATTCACATTAAAATTATTTTACCACTCAAAGTCGTTGTCACGTAAAACTTTCGCCCGTATACCGACTTTACAGGCAACCAATTTTTTTTTTTAATTTTCAAGTATATAGCATTATGGTAAATTGTCTTTGCCCTGACATTCCTTACAGTTGCGTTCAATACCCGAGCTTAGCAACTAAGATGTTATGTCCCTTGTGCCTGTAATTGAGTCTCATACTAAGTATTGCTGTTTTGTGGTAAATATGACGAGGCTGTGACGTAGATTGGTCGCTAGTACATGGTGAGGGTCCCAAATTATTGGTTGTAATTAGAGCACTGTAAAAGGAGTAGATTATTATAACACTAATTTTGTGATATTTAAATGAAAAAAACATTGTTATTATTGCATATTGCCATGCAAAGAGCCACCTGAGGCGGACCGCACTCTTCATCCCCATGCTACGCCATTGCAACGGTGGTACCTTCGGACTTACAAGAAGACCATCCACCAAGTACCTTCTTAAATCTTCGCTTAAGATGGTGCGATTTCGGTTTTTATACAATAATATTAACAATAAATAATTAATAGTTAAACTGCAATTAATGGTTTTCCATAGATAGCTTAAAAATATACACAAATAAATAAAACATCATCAATTTATTTTATTTATTTAATAAATTAAATTCACACACGATTAGTTAATATATAATATCAATCGCTATTTTCGACCATAATTATAAAGTTTTAAAGCTGTTTCGTTAAACTATCATTTCTCTCTTTCTGTCATTAATGATAGACAGACAGAAGACATAAGAAGAAGACAGCTTAAATTTTAAAAAAGCAAGGATATAATAAATACAAGTCAATTATATAAGGTGCATGATTATGTATGTGTTTGAATGTGAAGTAGGAAAACAATCTGAATACCAATTATGGGCAAACTATTGAAGCTAACTTCAGACCGGCAAACTTAGATTGCGCGGATCGTAAATAATCACTCGATTTTGAAAACCGCCTTCGATATTTTTCCAGACTTCAAATCTTTCAATGCCTCTTGATAAGACGATAGGGGGTATGTTTTTATTCCCAACTTCTCATAGTTGAGATACCTAAAAATAAATATATAACAAAATATTAGCTACGGTTTCATAAACTCGCTGTGAATTTGCTATATGACGTCATTGAATGACGTTGGTACAATTAATCTAATCAAGAGAGATTAGCCAACTGCGCAGGAGATATTATAGCGCACAAGTGTGTGCGCAAACACAGGTGCACTCTTTTCCTTAGCTCTCATAATCCGATGGGACGGCAATCCACTACCGGAAAGAGTTCAGGCGCAGGACCAACGGCTTTACGTGCTGTTACTGTCACTTTTATCTTGCGACAGAAAATCTCAAAATTTTATTGGCCTGACTTGAGATTTGAACCCGGGACCACCGTGTCTGCGTCCTTACATGTAGCCACTAGAGCAACGAGGCAGTCTACTACTACAGTCTAATATTTCTACAATATACGTATACCTATTAAACAGCTGTGTATACTAAGCAACACATTATACTTTGCAATTTAATCGTCCCTTAGCTTCCAGAAACCGCATTGTTTTTAGTGGATCATTTATAAGGGACTGGGTTAAGTCCCGAGTGGGCCAGAAAAAAAATGGCTGAGTTTTTCCCGCTAGAGATTCACAAGCGCTGTGCTTACAATTGCAGGCGAATTTATATTTTTAAACATACATACCTTTCTCCCATAGCTTTCAACAAACCAAGGGCCTTTGGGAAGCTGAACGGATTAATCTTGACACCGATCAAGGTCAATTCCCTGTTGTATATATCGAATGGGTTTAATCTGAAATTTGTTTAATTAACTTTAATCATTTGCAAGAAGCGCTTTCGTGGTTCGCCTTCTGTTGCTTTTAGCCAAATATTTAAATGATCTTTCAGAATCTATATATCCTGGACAATATAAAAAGATTGAATATCTTCTGGATAAGCGCGCTTATCCCGTTGTATCAATGGTCTGAGGCCCTAGCCAAGTTGACATTCTAAAATCGTAAACGCTATGGAAAACTAAACAAATATAATATGAGAATGACATCTCTCAACGATAAGTCACATGCCCCTCTAGACAAGTGGCTTTTACGTTAATAGAATAGAATAGAATAGAAAACAACAACATTGACTCGAAACGTCTTGAAATGGCGAACGCGAATGTCAATCTCATAATTGATTATTGTTTTCTATTCTATTCTATTAACGTTATAGCCACTTGTCTAGAGGGGCTGGTCATTCTCATACATTTGTTTAGTTTTCTATAGCGTTTACAATTGTAGAATGTCAACTTGGCAAGGGCCTCTGGTCTGATCATCATACTAATGAAAGTACATAGTACTGTAGATTATTAAGATGTGATGAGTAAGAAAAGTCAGGAACGAAGTTTGTGTGCGATATTTTTTCGACTCAAACCCTGTTTTAAAATGTAGCATACAATTGATTATATTCCTGTATTAATAAACGCACCCCTTTTATTATTGTATAGGAAGGCGGACGAGCGTATGGGCCACCTGATGGTAAGTGGTCACCAACGCCCATAGACATTGGCATTGTAAGAGATGTTAACCACCAACCTTGGGAACTAAGATGTTATGTCCCTTGTGCCTGTAATTACACTGGCTCACTCACCCTTCAAACCGGAACACAGGAATACAAAGTACTGCTGTTTTGCGGCAGAATATCTGATGAGTGGGTGGTACCTACCCAGACGAGCTTGCACAAAGCTATACCACCAAGTACCTTTATGTCGACCTCCTAAATTCGAACGCCTAACGCATCGCATTTCCACGTGATCTTGGGTCACTGTCATTTCACTCTACTGTAAGCCGCGTAGAAGAACTTCGTTTCAAAAACCAATTAATTATAATTAACTTCCCTGTTGTAGATATATTAACATTTTTTTTATGTAAGGGCAAACAAGCAGGAAGTTCACCCAGTGGGAAGTGACTACCACCGCCCATGGTGATATGCAATAGCCGAGAGCTTACAGGCATTTAAATTGTTTGTTTAATTCTTTAATAATTGTATACTCACGAAGCCTGATGTGTGGGCGGGCAACAACCGAAAAGTATATATTTACCACCATAGTTCAGAAATTTGACACTTATCTCCATAACTTTACCGACACCTAAAACGTAAATATTTTTCTTAATCAATTCAAGCATCTTATTGGTCGAAATAACTATTGGAATTATTAAAAGATTATTTTTGTTCACCTGTGCAGTCGACAATTACGTCATACAGTTGATTTTCTACTCCCAAAA
The DNA here is from genome assembly GCA_963151315.1 of Nymphalis c-album. Taxonomy (NCBI): domain Eukaryota; kingdom Metazoa; phylum Arthropoda; class Insecta; order Lepidoptera; family Nymphalidae; genus Nymphalis; species Nymphalis c-album. The sequence goes on from OY720615.1 coordinate 3,112,970, forward strand.
CATCTGGTGTGATCAGCCTGTAGCCGGTGTCTAAAAACAGAGGAGTATAATTCTTAGATAAAATATAATTATAATAATGTATAATAAATACTTGGAGTAATAGTGTCAAAAATTTCATCCAGAATATTACTCCCCGTCTTATTACCTCAACTGGTGACAGGAGGGCTGGTTCATTTTTCGCCCAGAGAATTGGAATTGAGATTCAAAGGGTAAATGCTGTGAGCATTCTTGCCACCATTCCACGCGGTCACGACTTGTATAGTAATTATTTTTTATTTTTATTTGTATTTATTTAAGGTCTTAATGTAAATAAATTTGTGACAAATTAAAAAAATAATAATACAAATGTCATTGGTTTAATAAATATATAAAATGTATACAATTTTCTCAACGGGAAGCATTGTCTGTTTGTCAACTGCATTCGTCGTCTCCGAATAATTCGATTATTAGGTATTTAATCACCTTCGTCAAACATTTACCGAGCTTAAACCACTCTTGTGTTCCATCAGACGATGATGATGACTCAATAATTAATACGATTCTATTCTCAAACCTAGAGTACCAGTGAATTATCAAGAGCTAAATTTGAGCTTACGTTTATTTCGTGCTCAGCGCCGAACGAAAAGATCGGAAGAAAACTAGCATAAGTCGAGTGAGAATCTTCCACATATATATCCACTAATTTCCTTTGAAGCAGCGCATTTTATTTCCCTCAAATGTAGAGGAGACCTTTTAGGAAAATGGTTATTCTATTACTATTGTACTTACTGAGACCTTTGACGATATCGAGTCTGGATTTATTCATCTCAGACACTGTTACATCTCTATGCCCCTGGAGGTGGAGAGTAGTTACCCAGAAATTGCCTTGAAACAAATAAAAATACAATCATTTCTCTAGCTTACACTAATGATATTTAAGGCGTCAACTAAGAAAATACTTCAGGCCCCAATAATATCCCAAATGTACATAATTGGTGGATAAATTAATATGATCTTAGTCACTGCAATGTTTCTGAAAACGATACGTCGAATAGAGCGAAGTGTAAGCCTAGGAAAGACTAGGAAAGACTAGGAAAGACTAGGAAGGCAGACCCCACCATCAGATGGGAATAATAAATGCACAGGAGAGACAGAGAGGTGGATAAACTAATAAGACTGTACGCTCAATGGTCAAATTTCTACTAAAATCATTGTTGAAAATTTAAGGAAAATATAATTATATGAATTTGTATCTTTCGAACACTTTTTCTCTAATCTTATGTCCAATTCCAGATCAAGCTCTTCAGTAGCTGTCAGTAGCCAACAAAAAAACAAATAAGAAAATTGGTTTGGAAAAGAGGAAAAATGTATACTTAACTGTTTTGTCTTGCTTATATATGTAGATGATTTTCCTATTGTTAATTCTGTCAGTATCATAAGCTGAATGTTAATTACTCCTGCCGGGATCTATATTTTTCTATTACTTACCGATAATACCAGCACCGATGATCAAAATCTTCGTTCCGACGGGGAGAGGGTAGGCGCGATCGAAGCCGTGCGTGACACATGAATACGGCTCGCAGAGACCACCTGAAAGGAAATATAAATCTGAAGTTATTATCAGCCAATCAGAAACCACTGATATTAGCGCAAGGTGCACCAAATCTCCCGTTTCTCGGCCTTTCTACATTCAGTTCAGTTCCACCATCTTTTTCAGGTAATCCATTTAGGTGGACAGCGCTCTACGCTGCATTTGCCAATCTGTGGTTTCCACTTCCGAACACTTCTCCAATAGTAACCGTGTCGGTAACGCCGATTCTTTCCAACCTCTCACTAACCATCCAACATAGATATGAGGTAGACGGCTAGTGGTAGGCATTCCTTACAACGCTGGTCTAGTCCAGATATCGTTATATAGCAAAAGGTTACCAAAGTTGTATGCTGTCGTAATTAGGGTGTATCCATATTTTGAATATAATTTTTTATGATTGTGGTGTGGTATATACACTTTATATTCTATTCTATTCTACGGTAAAATAAAAACCCACCCTGTTCAGTAGTCATCCCATCAGGCAATGCGAATACTTGATCCTCAGGGCACCGCACATACTGCGCCCAGCCACCGTCTCTCCATATACCGATGATAGTGTTTTTACCACCAGTCAGGCAGTACTGGTATTTACCGTCACGACAAAATTGACAAAGGTTGCACGCTCTGAATAAAATAAAATATGTCGGTAGACTGACCAATGACAACTAGATGGTAATTGTTTTAATCCCTACATACAACTATATTAAGAAGCTTAGTGGTAGGTGTGATGAGTGGTTGGTACCAACCCTACCGTCATGCCAAAATATATACCTCTACCCAAAAATACAACTCACCGATTAGGATCGACGGCAACTTTCTGGCCCACTTTAAATATGGACCGCTTGCCCACTTGATGGATCACGCCACTGAATTCGTGACCAAGAGGCAGTGGACGTTCTTTTGAAGCTGGAAATTCACCCTGTAATAGAATAAATATTTGTAAAAGATTTAGATGCTTTTTTAAACGTTTTTTTTAAGTTTTTTTTTTTAATTTCATAGGAAGGCGGACGAGCATATGGGTCATCAGACGGTAAGTGGTCACCAACGCCCATAGACATTAACATTGTGAGAGATGTTACCATCGCTTACATTGCCAATGCGCCACCAACCTTGGGGACTAAGACGTTATGTCCCTTGTGCCTGTAAGTACACTGGCTCAATTACCCTTCAAACCGGGACACAACAATAGCTAGTACTGCTGTTTATCGGTAGAATATCTAACGAGTGGGTGGTACCTACCCAGACGGGTTTGCACACAGCTCTACTGCCTAGTGGTAGCAAGTACAATTATATTTTTATGTTAATTTGGACTCACCTGAATGATATGCAAGTCGGTTCCACAAACTCCAGAATATTCCACCTTAACGATGACGTCAGTGTCGTTCACAATGGTGGGCATCGGGTAGCGCTCATCATACTTCAGAGTCAGGGTTTTACCGTCAAAAACTACAGCTTTCATTTTTAGTTATCTGTAAAAACAGGAGGATAATTCTACTAATTTATACCGATTACGATACACACGCGATTCAATTTCAATCCAACTTAGTCGATTCTATATTTACTCGGGTCGGAATCGAACCGATATGATCTTCGATCAATAATGTACTAGATTAGCGGTAAGTGCTTCAAAAACGGCCCAAAAAGTAAGAACACAATGACGTTTGTGAGGTTATTTCAAATTAGTATGGTCCAATTATAGCTTCATGGCGTAAGATCGTAAGTGAATATCAATACAATCTAACCCGTACTTTATTGCTCGGGAACAAGGCATAGTTAAGGTTGAAGTTATAAAACTTTTACATCGTTTTCTTCATTTTATTATCGGCGCCACATTTGAGTATTGTTTTTGTTCGTGACGCGTTATCTAGTAGTATTGTTGATCGAAGGATATGATGTTAAGATTTACCGCTACGTCAAAACCAAACTTAATTGTTAACTTTTATACCAAGTCGATAACCAAATTAAAGAACAAGAAAACTGATATGCGGCAATATGACGCCTTGATTCGATTGCTAGTAGAATTGTATCCCAGATCATTCAATTGAACCTGGATTGTCAAGTGGCTAAAACATGCGGATCTTAAAAGAAGATTACAAGATTCCTTATCCTTTATTTGTGTTCATAATTCAACTAACAAATAAAATGATACTTAGTGGAACCGTCTGAACTAAATTTTAGTCAAAGGACATAATAAGGTCTGTGCGACTTTGTAATTCCGACTTTAAAACATACGTGTAAGGTTGAATTCGTTTTGATGTATGTTGACCATAAAGGTCGTAAATATTAATTGCTTTTTGCTTTTAAGATTGAATTAGCGACAGTTTTGAGAGATGTGATTGTGTATCTAGTGCATTATTTATCGAAACTGTTCTTGAAGAATCTACAATCCGAACGGCGAGTACTTTAAATTGAAACTAATTTCTCTCGTGATATTTGAATAGAGAATATATATATTTTTTTTAATTTTAGTGATATACCAACTATTTCGATAAGTAATATCAAGCGTCAATAAGTAAGGCCTTAAACGAGTGTATTTGGCGGTTGTAAGTTTTATTTCACATCTAATATTAATCGATATTGTTTATTATATTAATACATAATAATTATGTAATAAGTGACAATAAATTAATTATAAATAGTGTAAATAACATGATATGTAATGATTATATAACGCAATGACGTCGAACGCATCGTTATAAACACTCAAAAAGTTAAATACGGAAAACAGCATTCTATCTCTTTCTAACAACGGTGTTTTCATATTTAAAGAGTAGATATAAATATATATTTATGTGTCTTGTGTCAATAATCATTTATATGTATAAATAACAGCTTACGAGCAAACTTATTTGAAAAATGAAATATTAAAAAATACCACGTAATTTACGTTGATGGAAAACTATTTACAATTCTTAATATTTAGATATATTAAGTTTGTAATACTGTAAAAATAAACTTTTCTAATAAATATATTAATTTCAAAATGATAAATAATTTATGGATTTAAACTTTAATACAATTTCTTCATTTATAAATTATAAAAAAGTTAAGAAAACGCTTCAAATCGCAATCGTTCGTTCGAAATTTAAACTACTGAAAAAATATCGTAACTTTTTTTAATGTAAGAAGAATGACCAAGGTAACACAATAATCAACTTACGTAGTATCGTCCGCTTTCTTGGATGCACTTTAGCTAAATGAATCTGTGGAAGTCGTATGTAATGTAAATAGCATTACGCAATTAAACTATTGTGTCCATGAAATTCTAATTATGATTGAGTACAAACAATCTATATAAAGATCAAGATGGTTTGAACACTCTCTTGAAAGATGTAATTGTCCGATTTGGAAAACTGTTTTTCGTATTAGTAACAAACACAAAAAAGAACATAGAGACGAATTCATGACCTCCTACTTTTTATGTTAGAGGGGGCAAACGAGCAGGAGGCTCACCTGAAGGAAAGTGACTACCACCGCCCATGGACATCTGCAACATCCGAGGACTTGCAGGTGCGTTGCCGGCCTTTGAGGAAAGAGTACGCTCTCTTCTTGAAGGTTTTTATGTCGTATCGGTTCGGAAAAGTCGCTGCCGAAAGCTGGTTCCACAGAGTGATTGTACGAGGCAGGAAATGCCTCAGAAAACACACTGTTGTGGACTTCCAGACTTCGAGGTGGTGAGGATGGAATTTTGAGTTCTGTCGCGATGTCCGGTGGTGAAATTCAGCGGCCGGGACTAAACCAAACAACTCCTCAGAACACTCCCCGTGATATATGCGATAGAGGATGCAGAGCGACCCAACATCTCTACGCAAATCCAAAGAATCAAGCCGGTCGGTAACAACTTGATCGTTCTTTTTTGAAGTCGGTTAAAAATCTATCTATTTTTTTATTTTATTTAAAAGGTACATATTAGTACATAAGGTATATATATAACACATATTAAATAAACTAACAACTTAAGGCTATTATTTACATCTGATATGAGTGACAATTATAGTATTCTCATTTATTGATAAAGGTCACAAAGTATATAATAATACGCTACGGTCTACATGAGCAGTTAAGTTAAACGTGGACAAAACTGCGTGTAGCAGCTAGTCCTATTAAATGATTAATGTTTCTCTGTACATATATTTTTCATCTATGCGTTCTTAACTCCAACAAAACATAGGATTACAAAAAAAATGTAAAAAAATATTGTTTTAACCACAGATTATGATAAATTTGACATTGACAGTAAACAAAAATCCAGTAAACGTTCTATTGTTGGACAAAAGCCTTCTCCTCTCGAGGAGAAGATTTCAAGTCTACTCACCACAGCTTCTTCTCTTTGTGTTAGTGGGTACTTATATATAGGTATACAAAATGATAAAACGTATATCTTTAATGTCTTACTAAAGTAACTACTAAACCAATAGATATAAAACTTATTCCAGAAGCTGCAGCTGGCTTAAACGATTTTAGTATATTATAGACGCTAACGATTAGGCTTGTGTACACATAATTTGCTGCCCTCCTGAAACTCAAATAGGATCGGATTAATAAAATATTTCATGTCCGATTTATGCGTAGTGTGTCCGATAATCATTGTAATATTCGATCCTAGAACTAATGTCACCCTACTACACTATTCAGTACACATTGCTTGTTATACATTAATTCATTTTGTTTTCTTAAGACATCATTAATTCAGAATTGTTCCGTAGTGTATGCTTAATTTGTTTATGGATATTAAATGTAATAGTTTTGTTAAATGCTTAACATGTTTTGATGTTGTTATCTCTGATCAAAATCGTTGCAATGAAAATGTAATATTATATATTATCTGTAGCTTATTTTTTTTTAATAATGATCAATTAAATTGTCATAAATAATTAAATAAAGTTACAACCTGTAATGTACAACTGCTAGACTATGGCCTCTTTTTGTGGAGAAGGTTTGGAGTTTATTCCACCACGATGCTCCAGCGGGTTGGTGGAATTTTACATATGGAGGTTTCCTCACGATGTTTTCCTTAGCGGTTCAGCACGAGACGAATTATAATAAGAAATTAAACACACGAAATTCAGCGGTGCTTGCCCGGGTTTGAACCCACGATCATCGGTTAAGATTCACGCGTTCTTACCATTGTTGCATCTCGGTTTCGGCTCATTCAATCATGATGTTCCAATTGAATACACATGTGACTTTACATCCAAGACATACAGGAAGCCAATTCTACTAACATAATTGTGGCATTATCGGAATCGAGTCGAAACATAATCGTTAACGTTTAGCTGTTTCCCTATTCTACTAATACAACGATCCAGAGACCTTAGCCAAGTTGACATTCTAAAATTGTAAACGCTATAGAAAACTAAATAAATTTATGAGAATGACCACGTGACTTATCGTTGACAGATGTCATTCTCATACATTTGTTAGTTTTCTATTAGCGTTTACGAGTGTAGAATGTCAACTTGGCTAGGGCCTCAGTTGCGATTGGATTCCTTGATTGAACGTCAAAAGTTAACAATTAAGTGATGATTGACATGGTTTTTTTGGCTTTCGTAACATCATACCGATTCCGTTCAATGAGGGATAGTCGAAGTTGTATCGGAATCGAAAAGAGAACGTTAATAAAGTTTTTACATTAGTGGAATTGACCTCCGGGTTGTATATTTAATTAATAATAAATAAATATTTATTTTATGTATCAATTCAGTATGTATGTATCAGTTCGCACACTATGCCCCATTAATTCTCCTGGCAAAATATTATTTAATTATAGAGTTTGCCTGGAAGAGATCACTGTAAGCGATAAGGCCGCCTTTGCATACTTTATTATGTAAAAAATGTACTTACTATTTGTTATATTATTGTAGTGTGTGCAATAAAGAATAAATAAATAATCTTTACATGATGTCTGTTACAATTATACATAATTCAATTAAGTAATCCAAATGCTATATCTATATCTTATCAAACATAATATTAATTGCTGTAATATATTTATGTTTGTGATTATTACTTATCATGTTTATGTAGTTGTTCATTTATACATAAGTATATAACCGGATGATGATATATTTTTAGATTCATTTAATTAATTTTGGGATTAAAAAATTAATTAATTGTTGTATGGCTTTGTGCAATCTGTGTTGGTACCACCCACTCGTTACGCATTTAACCGCCAAACCGAAATATTAAGTATTCTTGCGTTCTTTTTAATAATGATATAAAATAAAATGACACTCCTATCACTACTTATATGAAAGTGCGAAACCAGTGTTATCCAGCGCAAACTGGTTTATTCCGGTTTTAGTCACTGTGTGTAATACACTACTACAAACGCAAAAACTTCTTCAAGCTGATTTATCTGTAGTTGCTAAGTCTTTTCTCAATAAGAATTAAAAATAAATAAAAAAACAGAATGTTAGCAATTATTTATTAATTATAATTAATTAGTCATTGATTATTCAACCTTAAATATGGCCTTGGATATGTTTCCAGTTTTTAAATCTTTTAATGCGTCTTGGTATCCTGATAGTGGGTAGGTTTTGACTCCTAATCTATCATAGTTAAGATACCTGTAAAAGAAAGATATCAATCAATTTTATTTTATTACTCATCCTACCGCCAAGCAGCAATAGTTAGCATTGTTGTGTTCCAGTTTGTAGGTAGTAAGAACTACATGCTAAACTTAACATCTTAACTCCCAGCATTGAAGATTCATCTCAAGAGATTGTTTATATTTCTGACAGTGGCAATATCGATGGAACATGGTAAGTCACCATGTTTATGTGGCGCATTTGCTAAACTGCCTACCTTTTTCAAGTAAAATCTCTAATGTTGTCAAATAAAGTCCAAAAAATTCTAGTATTTATAGCCTTTCTTACCGTTCTCCCATAGATTTCAACAGACCAATGGCTTTTGGGAAGCTGAACGGATTAATCTTAACACCGATCAAAGTCAGCTCCTTGTTGTAGACATCGAATGGGTTCACTCTGAAAATTAAATAGATAGATATCACTTGAAAGGTACCACCACCATCACTCATCACTCTTTCTGTCGCTAAGCAGCAGCTCCAGTTTCCTAGATTGGTGGCGCAAATGCTATGTAAAGAATGTATAATATTTTGGTCTAGTGGCTTGATATAAGGCCGCAGACTCGGTGGTCCTGGGTTCAATTCCCAGGTCGGGCTAATAAATAGTCATTGGGGTTTTTTTTCAGAAAATTCTCAGTAGCAGCCCGGAGTCTAGAAGTTGGTAGTGTGTACACTCCCGTGCCTCGGAAAGCACGTTAAGCCGTTGGTCCTGCGCCTGAACTCTTTCCGGTCGTGTCGAATTGCCGTCCAATCGGATTATGAGAGCTAAGGAAAAGAGAGTGCACCTGTGTTTGCGCACACACTTGTGCACTATAATATCTCCTGCGCAGTTGGCTAATCTCTCTTGAGATTGGCCGCCGTGGCCGAAATCGGTCTGGAGGACCTTAAATTAAAATATTTCCTAGAGCGTCAATGTCTATCGACGGTGGTGAACATTTATCACCAGGTGACCCACATACCAGTGCAGAACACCGCATTACTAATACATCGATCATGTCTTTCATTTAATGGTTGTCTGGAAGAGATCTCTCTTAGCGATAAAGAGGATGTACGGTAAATATATTGTTTACATAATATTTCTTGTATCCTTATTTATCTTATACTGTTCTGAGGCCCTAAACAAATGTATGAAAATGACATCTCTCAACGATAAGTCACGTGGTCATTCTCATATAATTTCTAGTTTTCTATTAGCGTTTACAATTGTAGAATATCAACTTGGCTAGGGCCTCTATTTATGTGATCGTCTTTTACCACTAACTCCTAAATATGTATAGATATGAAAGTATACTCACGAAGCCTGATGCGTGGGCGGGCAACAACCGAAAAGTATATATTTACCACCATAGTTCATATATTTGAAACTTATCTCCATAACTTTACCGACACCTGAAATCAAATATTGAAAATGAATATTATATGACGGCAACCTCCTTTATATCGACCTCTTAAATTCGAGCGCATAATGCATCGAATTTTGTAGCATTTGGTAGGCACAGTATGAACGCTGTTTCGTTATATGACGTGACCTTGGACCACTGCCAATTCACTCTACTGTAAGCCGCGAGAAAGAGCTACGTTCCAAAAAACAAATAAAATGGAAGAACTGACGCCCTACATTTTTTCAGTTCTCTATTAGCGTTTACTGTTTTAGAATGTCAACTTGGCAAGGGCCTCTGAGCAGAAATCTCAGCTTTAACACTTGCATCTTAACTCAAGATTTTTAATTTAGTCATTAATTTAATTAAATTTTTGGAGAAACAATAATAAATGGTCACAAATTGTATTACCTGTGCAATCGACTATGACGTCATACAATTGACTTTCTGACGCCAACACATCTGGTGTGACTAGCCTGTAACCAGTACCTGTGAATATCAAATTTATTTATATTATAGGAAGTCGGACGAGCGTATGAGCCACCTGATGGTAAGTGATCACCAACGCCCATAGACATTGGCATTGTTAGAGATGTTAACCATCGCTTAAATCGCCAATGCGCCACCAACCTTGGGAGCTAAGAAGTTATGTCCCTAGTGCCTGTAATTACACTGGCTCGCTCACCCTTCAAACCGGAACACAATAATAGCAAGTTATATTGTACCTACCCAGGTGAGTTTGCTCAAAGGTCTACCACCAAGTAGACCAACTGAGACCAACTAGTTAAAGCCTGGGGTATTTTTACGTTAGGCACATAATGTAACCTTTCCTGGAAATTTTCATCATGGACAAATAGACTCACTACTAGCTTGGTAATATTAGTTAGGATTTTAAGTACTTACCTAAGCCTTTAACAATTTCCAGTCTAGATTTGTTCATCTCGGAAACTGTTACATCCCTGTGTCCTTGGAGATGAAGAGTCGTAATCCAGAGATTACCTGTTAACATATTAAATTGCTGGATTTAGCTATATCCAGTCCAACATTTTTTTAACTCTTTTCCTATTTTTTGAATGACAAATAAATAATAATAATAATATATCCAGGAACATGATTTACACAAGGCCATCTGATCCGAAACTAAGCAAAGCTGACCATGGAAACCAGACAACTGATATACTACATATACTTCTCTTCTTTTGACAATACATACTTATAGAGATAATTACACCCAGACTCAGGACAAACAGACATGTTCATGTACACAAATGTCTGTCCTGGGTGGGAATCATACTCACGACCTGCGGCCCAAAACGCTAACCAGCTCGTCAATCAATGATGATAGAATATCATAAATCTGTGTTTCACTGAACAATCTCTAAACGTTTATAAGACAGCCTATTTATTATTTATGGGGTTTATAAAATAGCAATTATAAGACATGTTTTATTTACCAATAATACCAGCACCGACGATAAGAATCTTCGTACCAATTGGGATGGGAGAAGCACGATCGAACCCATGAGACACGCACGAGTACGGCTCGCAAAGACCAGCTGTACAAAAAGGAATTTGTTTTATTTCTACACCAACAGAGCTTTGTGCAAGCTCGTCTGGGTAGGTACCACCCACTCATCGGATATTCTATCGCAAAACAGTAGTACTTATTATTGTTGAATTCCGGTTTGAAGGATGAGTGAGCCAGTGTAATTACAGGCACAATGGAACTAACATCTTAGTTCCCAAGGTTGGTGGCGCATTGGCGATGTAAGCGATGGTTTCATTACATTTCTTACACTGCTAATGAGTAAGTTGGTTGGTGGTGGTTGGTGGTTGGTGGTTGGCCACTTACCATCAGGTTGCCCACATGCTCGTCCGTCTACTTTTGCTATAAAAATATCACATAATTTATTGTAGTGTTTTTTGTTATATCATCTGAAATAATACTGATAAGATGAAGTTAAGAATTAGAGAATGCCTCCATTAACCTAACTTACTCAACGAAATAGCTAAGTAGCTATTTTTGGTGTAAGCTTCCAAACCTTCCAAAGGAAGGCTGAGAGACTTTTACAGGCTATTAATTGACTTGTTTTTTATGATTATTATTTTCTCATCTCATGTTGATACTATAAATTTACAATATTTTATGTGGAATTTCAATGTAAATAATATAATTTATATAGTTATCAATACCTTGTTCGGTGGTAATGCCTTCAGGTAACGCGTATACCTGATCCTGGGGACACTTCACGTACTGCGCCCAACCGCCATCCCTCCAAATACCGATGGTACTGTTGATGCCAGCGGTGAGACAGTACTGGTAGTTACCATCGCGACAGAAATTACAAAGGCTACAGGCTCTGTAAATAATTTGTTATTTTTAGTAATAGAAGGAAAAGAGGAGAAAAAATATATGTGTCTCATACTCATATATGCTACGTTTCTATTCACTTCAACTATGCTGTTATTTATATATTGTTAATTGATGACCCGATCGTAACCACCAAAGCTAAGCTTGGGGCCCCTAAGTGGCAGTAAGTACCCCCCCCCCCCCTTCTTTGATAAAATTTGTAGTTTATTCCCTCACATGCTTCCGGGATGTATCCCATAAACTAAGGAACTGACTGTATTCATATTATTATTATGAACATGCCGTTGTACACATATTTTGGAGTGTAATCTTAATTAAAATATTATAAATTCGTAATCTTAATCTATGTCCTGATTACATTCAGAAGACCAATTCCACTAATGTAAAAATGTTATCGATTCGATCTCGATCCAGAGGCCCTAGCCAAGTTGATATTCTACAATTGTAAACGCTAATAGAAAACTAAGAATTGTATGAGAATGACCACGTGACTTATCGTTGAGAGATGTCATTCTCATACACTTGTTTAGTTTTCTATTAACGTTTACGATTGTAGAATGTCAACTTGGCTAGGGCATCAGTTTTGATTATTCCTAATTAAACCGAATCGGTATGATGTTACATGTTACCAGATACAAAAGCCAAAAAACCATGTCAAAGTCAAACTTAATTGTTAACTTTGACGTTCCATCGAGGACGAATCGAATCGCAACTGGATCGTTGTATCAGTAGAATAGGGAAACAGCTAAACGTCAACGATTATGTTTCGATTCGATTCCGATAATGTGACAATTATGTTAGTTGAATTGTCCTCCTGCATGTGTACCTAAATAAATAAATAAAACTTGTTGTATCCTTCGACTTACCGATTAGGATCGACGACGACTTTCTGGCCCACTTTGAATATGGACCCTTTCCCCGCTTCATGGACTACACCACTGAACTCGTGACCAAGAGGCAGGGGACGCTCTTTTGATGCTGGAAATTCACCCTGAGGAGTTCAAGACAAAGTACATACATGTTTTTTTTATACAAATTGAATGAATCCAATTCATTAGCCAAAAACGAATTGGTAGGGTAGAGCTTCTTGCAAGACCGTATACATGATAGGTACCACCCACTCATCAGATATTTAGTATTGTGCCATGACAGCGTACCACTGTAGTAAGTTTTCAACTGCTCACGACTGAGTAGAGTTATGTACCAAGAATAGAATAGCAACTACAAGGCGATAACATATACACATTTATGGAGGTAATGCATAGTGGTCCGGAAGATACTGAGAGTACACCGAAGAAGTATGGTATACACTACTGCCAACTTCTCTATTCATCGATAGAAAAATACAATAATTTTTGTGGAACAAATCGTTTGACTTTCGTAATTTATCCGATACGTTCAATTAACGCCCACGCGATTGGGCCATCAGTACCAGCGTTATGACCAATATTTTCCTTTTTGTCATAACGTAATTAGACCCCTGCAAAGTCGCTAAACTGGTACAAATAGCCTGAAATTTTGTGTAAGCGTCTCCCGGTCTATAGCTATGTAAAAATAGAAATTATTATTCAACTATATTTAACAAATTAATATAATTTTAGAACTAATGTCCGGTCTAAATATACCCAATACTTATTTTAGCTGTCAATTTTTTTTTTTTTATGGCATAGGACTCCACCTATCGCCACCTGATAGTAAGTATAAGACATTGGCATTGTAAGAGATTTTAACCATGGCTTACATCGCCAATGCGCCATTGTGAACTAAGATGTAATGTCCCTTGTGCCTGTAATTACACAGGCATCAAATAAATTTTAAGTGAGTTATTAAGGAGTTATTACAAAATAGCACTGTTTGTCTCAGTAATTGAACTTTATTGAAACAATTGGTATAACAGAACTCCATGTAATCGAATTAATAATTGTACAAATAATATACAATTACGTTCATCAAGTTTTAATAAAAGTTCAAGGTTTATCACAAGCTAGTGATAGTAAAAATATTATTTAAAATTATTTTCTCTTAAATTGTAACTCAGATTTTTTGTGGATATTGAAGGGCGAGTGAGCCAGTGTAACAACAGGCTCAAGGTACATTTTAGTTCCCAATTTTGGTGGAGTATTGGCGATGTGAGGAATGGCTAATATTTCTTCCAGTGCCAATGTCGATGGCGGTAGTACACACCTACCTATTTATATTTTTTTTTTAAACTGACTTGTCCTAACTAGGTATTGTTATAAATGCGAAAGTGCGTTTGTTTATTTGTTTGTTACACTAAAGTATACAACCGGTCAAGATGAAATTTACAAACACATTGCAAAGACCACAGAATAGGACAAAAACCTAACACCTACCTTCAACACACACACAGGCGGAGCCGCAGACAAAACTTACTCATTTATAATTTTGGACTTCATTATTTCTCTCAAATAGCTTGACTAAGGAATACTTACAGTTACGACACATAATATCCTTACTAATATTATAAATGCGAATGTATGTTTGTTTGTTACGCTTTCACGCCTAAACCACTAAACCGATTTTAAAAATTCTTTCACCAATGGAAAGCTACATTATCAGCGAGTAACATAGCCTATACTTTGTCCCCGAATTTCCACAGGAACGGGAACTCCGCGAGTGAAACCGCGGGCAAAACTCTAGTATACTATATATGTATTTATAATAATATTGATTATTTTAATAGCTTCAGTCCTTATCATTGTATAAACAATCTCATGTCATGTGAGCACTGATAAACTTGTAACACCATGTTTCCGACTAGACAGAATCAGTAAATCTTTTCCAGGGCATAAGCTTCTATTGGCAATCTATACTAATATTATAAACGCGAAAGTTTGTAAGTATGGATGGATGGATGTTTGTTACTCTTTCACGTGAAAACTACTGAATGGATTTTAATGAAACTTTACAATAATATAGCTTATATCAGAATAACACATAGGCTACAATTTATAAAGATAATAATAATAATAATATCCTGGTACATTATTTACACAAGGCCATCTGATCCCAAACTAAGCAGAGCTTGTACTATGGAGACCAGACAACTGATACACTCCATATACTACTTTTTCTTTTGTAAATACATACTTATATAGATAATTACACCCAGACTCAGGACAAACAGACATATTCATGCACACAAATGTCTGTCCTGGGTGGGAATCGAACCCACGACCTGCGGCGTGAAAAGCAAGTGTCTTACCAACCACGCCCACGGGCTCGTTGTTGTGTGAATGCAGGGAGATCGAAGAAGGCTGATTTTGATTAATTATATTTTTATTAAGTATACGCGGGTGAAACTGCGGGGTACAGCTAGTAAATAAAAAAAGTCATTTACCTGAATTATATGCAAGTCGGTTCCACAGACTCCAGAATATTCTACTTTGACGATGACGTCAGTGTCGTTGACAATCGTTGGCTTGGGATAGTTTTCATCGTATTTAAGGGTCAGAGTTTTACCATCAAACACTACCGCCTTCATTTTTAATGATTGTCTGAAATTATGTATATTATATCATTAAGAGTTCGTGTATTGGTAATAGCTTATGGCATAGGAAGGCGAACGAGCATATGGGCCAGCTGATGGTCAGAGTTCACCATCGCCCATAGACATTGACATTGTAAGAGATGTTAACCATCGCTTACATCGCCAATGCACCACAAAAATTGGGAATTGATGTTATGTCCCTTGTACCTGTAATTATACTGGCACAAGGCACTCTCTTTTCCTTAGCTCTCATAATCCGATGCGACGGCAAACCGACACGTAAACAGTTCAGGCGCAGGACCAACGGCTTAACGTGCTTTCCGAGGCACGGGAGTATACACACTTCCAACTTCCAGACTCCGGGCTGCTATTCAGAATTTTCTGACAGAAAAACCAATAACAATTTATTAGCCCGACCTGGGAATTGAACCCAGGACCACCGGGTCTGCGGCCTTATATCTAGCCACTACACCAACGAGGCATAGGCATTTATGACATAATAACACAAATGTATATACCGACTTTGCTGACATACATTTAAAAACAAAAACAAAAAAAAATACTTAAGTAAATTCAAGAAAACTTAAATCGTTCGAATCGTTTTGTAAGTCGTCGTCCTTTTAAATTATGGATTATTTATTACTTTCAATTCAAACAGCTTTACCAATATATATAATATAGCTAAGAAATTGATAATTTAAAAAACACTGCGTCTACTTCATACGAACGCGAAACCAATGGTAACAGAAAGAGAGAATAGATTTAAGTAAGCACTAAACAAAGTTCACAAGTAAGACAGTAAAGAAATATTAACTTACTATTCGTCCGACACTTATCAATACCGCTGTGTATCTAAATGAACGCGAGATAACAGTTTAAATACATTACATAATGTATACATGGTGACCATAATATATAAATAAAAATCAGTACAAACATTACATACTAGCGTCTTGCCCGCGGTTATACCCGCGTAGCTACCATTCCCGTGGGAATACTGGGACAAAGTTTAGCCTATGTTACTCGCTGATAATGTAGCTTTCCATTGGTGAAGGAATTTTTAAAATCGGTTTAGTGGTTGAGGCTTGAAATTGTAACAAACAAACAAACTCACTTTCGCATTTATAATATTAGTTAGGATGTGCTAACAATTGATTGAACTGATTGTCATCCCGGCTTTACAATCTAGGCAATACATCTTCTGCGAAAGTGTCATGTTGCAAAAGGAGGCCGCTGAGCGGCAGCGTGAGCAGTGGCTTAGCTGATTCGACCCGAATCGGTCTTCTTCGGCGTCAGAGGAGGCGTTGGAGCTACGCACACCTTCTCCCCCCGCCGTAATAGCCGCTGGGTACCCCCCTGGAAATGGAGGCCCGCATAATATGGCAGACCGTCGGGGCATTACGGTGGCATGCGCAAGCGATCCCCTGACCAGTCGGAGAGGATACCGCTGGTTTTTAGTGAGTATTTTTAGTGCGCCTTCAATGCTGCTGAGCCCCACATATCCCCCCACTTCATACGGGGGATTTTCCAGCGAAAAAAGAGGCTGAAATACCCTTGCTCATTATTAACATTTCGAAACTGAGAAATTATATTTTACTATGTGGCGCAGGCCCTTGTTCATTCAACGGTCTGGGTGAATACCACCCACTAATCAAAACAAAAAGTTGCGTTCCGGTTTGAAAACTGACCCAGAACAGTCAGGACATAATATCTTGGCTATGTCCCTTGGTTGGTGGCGTATTGGTGATATAAGGAATGACTTTGACTTTGACTTTGACTTTATAAGTAATGTTTAATATCTCTTACGATCCCACTGTCCATGGCCAGTGGTAATCAATTAATATCAGATGGCCCATTTGCCCGTCTACCAAAAAAAAAATTAGAATTTTAAATTGAAATTTGAGTCGAAAGTTATCCTTACTAATCAAAAAAGATCGACAACCTACTATTAAATAATATTTTTTACCACTTTGTTTTCGTAGACTAATCTATTAAAAAGATTATACTCTGTACCGTTGTTTTGTTTGTAATGGTTGTTATTAATTACAAGAAATTAAGATTAGGATTTGGACCTTATATATTAAATACATAAATATGAATTACTTATACATAGACTGAGTTAACTCACCCTATGCAAGTATGCACTCATTCATGCATCGTTCTCGTCAAGTCTTTGCTGACATATTAAAACATTTTAATATATGTTTAATGTAAATATTTTAATAGTTCTTTAATGTATGGGTAGGCAGACGAGCATATGAGCCACCTGATGGTAAGTGGTCACCAACGCCTATAGATATTGGCATTGTAAGAAATGTTAACCATCGCTTACATCGCCAATGCGCCAAGTAAGATGTTATGTCCCTTGTGCCTGTAATTACACTGGCTCACTCACCCTTCAAATCAGAACACAACAATACCAAGTACTGCTGTTTTGCAGTAGAATATCTGATGACTGAGTGTTACCTACCCAGACGAGCTTGCACAAAGCTCTACCACCGAATTATTAGGTGTAAAAGTTTCAATCGTGGATTTAAAAATAGAGTCCGTTCTGTTCTATTCTTCTTCTTCTTCAAGTACGTCTTCTAAGAAACACATAGAGCTCATATAAAGGTAATGACAGATGATCATCTACGACGAATATAGAAGATAAAATTCGATATTTGAATTTTGTTTTAAAAAATTCAGACACTTCTCTAGCCCACAGAATATTAAAATGTAAAATTTGAAAATATTTTTGACATAAGAATATTACAATATATTCCTTCCCCATCGATATATACACAAATACAAAAAAATGTATTGCTTGTCCCATTTGCAATCAGTTGTCTGTTTTAGCTTGACGTTCTCTATTCACTATCCATATCAAAATAGTTTAGTAATACCACGTAAAATTCCACATTGATATAATTCAAAGCATAAATAAGTCCAACGGTAGCAATCATGTACCTAACCCGTTTGACATAATTATACTATAAACTTAAAATGAAAAATCATACGTAAATATTATTTTATTCAAAACAAAAATAAAAAAACTATTTATATTAATGGCGTCTTATCACTGTAAACTCACAATAAAACATTATCATAATCACTGTTATAAAGTTATGAACATATTGAAAATTATTGTTTAGTTGTTATAAAATATGATAACATAAAGACCTAACTATAGAAGTACCTAAAGTTACAAAATGAAAAAGAATGAGATAGAACCAGAACCCAAAGGAGTTTCATAAAAGAAAAATTAAATTCTGCCTGCGAAATTAATTTTTCGAAAGATTTAATATCTCAATATCCATAATGAAATAATGAAAAAATTAGGTATATTTTCAGGTATTATATAAAACTTGATTTACTTTTTCATAACATCATTGTAAACGAAAAAAGCTACAGACTACAGGTTACCTAATAATACTTTTTGGAATGAGGTTCAACTTTTTTTTTTCAGAACATTACATTATGTGATCTCGTTTGTTTTTAATACAATTTAACTCAAACTAAAACAGTATTATTATCATAATTTTCATTTTATTTTACAATGTATTAAAATATATTGAGCTCTATCACGTGAAAAACGTATTTAAATTGTTTTTTTTTTTAATAAACACACGTAACGCCATCTAGAAGGATTTACTGAAAGTAATAAGACCGGGCAGACGGCAGTTATTAACCTCCAACCAAATCTATGTATTAATTTTAGAATACTCGTATGTCTAATTATGTAGGTCGAAGATTATTATGACTCTTTTATTTTATACAATATTTCTTATGATTATTTTTAACTTCATAAAAACTATCATTCAAACTGACTTGCTTAAATCAGAACGCAGCCATATAACACCGGTGGAAAGATATCATTCAAAAGCGTTCATTCGAGTTTGAATTGAAAGTTTTGTCAATTGAAATTGAAGAACACCGCTCAGGCGCTCACCGCTGAAGTAGTGAGTGAGGTGTGGTGTGTGTGACTGTGGCGTTGTTATTACAATGGCGTGCTTTATTATTAAATATTTTACTCTTTTGATCTTCTTTTTATCACTCGGTAAGTTAAAATTTGCTCGTTTTGCATCTGTTTTTTCATAAATTATTGTATCTGAACAAGATATCATATATCACGACGCTTTCAACAAAAATATTCAATTGTTAATGTTTACTACCTAGTGACGAAATAACGTTTAAACGACACACCCTGTTTAGCAAGAAATTCAAAATAATACATTGTTTTTCATCCTTTTGTTCATTACAAAATACAATACGTTTATCCCCTAGATTAAAATCAAGCATATGAGGTGCTGCCTAGCTAAATGAATATAATATAATACGCGGTATTTTTCATGCCGTGTACATTCAAAATAATGTGGATATATTTCAAACATCAAATTTAACGTTCGATAAAATACTAAGTTTTAATTTAAGTATGATTCCCATAAAAACCGCGGGAATCAACTATCGATCCATTTTAACGCATCAACGACGAGCCGGATAGAGGGTGAATTGTAAGCAATAATATGACAACCGGTATATAGACTAAGGGGTAGCTGTCATGTCTATTTAGCCTAGCCCACTAGCATTTTCCCCGCGATATTACCCGCGTAGTTCCCGATTCCGTGGGAATACGGGGTCAAAATGTAGCCTATGTTACTCGCTGATAATGTACCTAGCTTTCCATTGGTGTAAAAGATTTAAAAATCGGTTTGATGGCTTAGTGGCTTAGGCTTAGTAAAAGCGTAAAAAATAAACTTACATTCGCATTTATAATTAGTTAGGATATACAATATTTTTTTCTATTCTACTCTAATAATTGTCAGGGACCTTCCAAGTTTCGCATTTTAACAAAATGTTTATTCTTTAATTGACTTAATATATAAATTCATTTATTTTGAACAACCAACAGTATATACATAAGAGGTTTACAAAGTACTACAAAGTAGTAATAATAGAGATTGGAAAGTTGGTTGGCAAATTTTCTACTAATTACAGGTTAGGTTACATTGCATCATTTACAGTTACATCACATCATTCGTAAAAGCATCTCATTATAAATTGTTATTAAATAGGATTGATCATTGAATATTATTATTGCATGTGTCAAATTTCACTCAAAATTCTGCCACATGTGAATTCCACCAATCCGTATTGGAGCAGCGTGGTGGAATAAGCTCCAAACCTTCTCCTCAAAAGGAGAAAAGGCCTTAGCTCAGCAGTGGGACATTTACAGGCTGTTACTTTACTTTACTTTAAGTATTTAGTTAGTTATATACTATTTTAACTCAGTGGCTACATACTAGTGATATTTTAACTATGATCTTGGATGAATATGAGATGTTGGATGTAAATCTGTCACTAGTGTACTCTACCAGTCATGTGATACAGACATTAACCCAACATTATTGTATATCATATTGCCAATACAATACATATTTTCTACCTTTTATATGGTGCAAATAATATCTAAATTAGGTATATCGTTGTTAAAAAAATACATAAACATTTTTAATAATAATATTTAATTGCTTGTTATTTCTCGATATATTTTTATATAAACTTTAAGTAATGAAAGATAATCTATCAGTCAATACATAAGGTTATCTGTACTGGTAAATAATGTATGTTTTTATAGCATTGTTTATTAAAAATGTCTTTAAATAATAATCAGTAAGACTATACTTTTATAAAATGAATATTTGTTTGTTCCACATGACTATTGATTATTAATAAGTACACATTAAGAAATAGAATACTAAGGTCGAAGATGTTTGTGTCTTTTCTATTACTACTATTATGAATTTTGTTACATTAAACCAGACTTTACTTGATAAGAAAACACACTTAATTGAAGTTAGTTTCGACACTTATACAATTTTAAACGTACAAAGTCAGACATTTATAATGTATTTTGAAGAACTACTTGAATTAAAATTAAATAGATAATGCCTAACATTTAACTACCTTATATACTACAGTCTAACCTTGTCCTGTACATGGGTCTCTTAGTTGTCTTCTAGATTAGCCAAGAAAACCTGCAGTGGGTAATTAGAGCTCATACAATTATGATTTAAAATTATGTTTTAGGTTAATAGAATTTAAATTTTAAATATCAAACAGAGATTGAAATTACTTGCTAATTAAATTTATAGGTATCTTTAATTTGTATTGTTTATGAATATACATATAAATAAAGATAATAATTGTCATGCCATTGTTATTATAACCAACAATTATATGTTTTGATTGTATATATTATATTATGTATCCAGTCCTGTGATATAGTATATAATATATAGCTATTTATATAAATATACAACTGCCTCCTTGGTGTAGTGGCTAGATATAAGGCTGCAGACCCCGGTGGTTCTGAGTTCAATTCCCAGGCTGGGCCAATAAAAAAAATATTGAAGCACGTAAAGCCTATGGTCCTGCTCCCGAACTCTTTCCGGTCGTGTCGGATTGCCGTCCCATCGGATTATGAGAGCTAGGGAATAGTTAGTGGTCCTGTGTTTGCGCAGCATTTATGCACTATAATATCTCCTGAGCAGCGGACTAATCTCTCTTGAGATTGGCCTGCGTGGCTGGTCTGGAGGATGTTATTGTGTTTTATATAAATGTATCCAAAATAGCTTATATATTCAATAATAATAAATAACTTTACTTACAAGGAAAAATAAACAAGTCAGATAACAAATAAAAAGCAAAAAGAAATAAAAGATAAAAGCTTAGGAAGGATGATGCATGCAAGGGGCGGTCTTATCACTCAAGTAGTGACTTTCAGAGTTCTCTTCAAATTAATATTATATTAAATATCTATAATAATTTCAATTGTAATCTTGTAGCAGTGGGAATATTACACTGCGTTATACATATTTAGGTAGGCTGGCAAAAGATGGCCATCTGATGGTAAGTGGTCACCAACATCCATAGGCACGGTAGAAATATAAACCATTTCTTACACTGGCTCGCTAAGCTTTAAACTGGAACACAGCAATACTGAGATTAGCTGTTTGACTGTAAAATTATGAACTAGTTCGATGAGCTTGCACAAACCCCTAACGCTCAGCCATTAAATTGCTAATTTATCTTGCGTTATATAGTGAATATGTGATATTCCACAGATAATATGTATAATTTTAATTTAATTGTCAATCTTCGTGACAGCCTGTGAATGTCCCACTGCTGGGCTAAGACCTCTTCTCCTTTTTTGAGGAGAAGGTTTTGTAGCTGATTCCACCACGTTGCTCCAACGCGGGTTGGTGATATACATATGTGGCAGAATTTGAGTGAAATTTGATACATGCAGGTTTCCTCACGATGTTTTTGAATTATAAACACAAATTAAACACGTGAAAATTCAGTGGTGCCTGCACGGGTTTGAACCCACGATCTTCGGTTAAGATTCACGCGTTGTAGCAACTGGGCCATCTCGGCTTCAATTTAAAAAAGATTGACAATAAAAAAGTATATTTCTTCATTTTACTTTATTTATTATTGTAGAGCTCGGAACTCGATATAATTTTTTTTCCATATTTATGAATTGATTTGTTTCACAGGCAACTGTCAGCGGACACCGACCATCTCGCACATCACTCAAGAACAGATAAGAGATATCGGCGGTCAAGTCGACCTTGACTGTTCTGTGCATTATGCACAGGACTATCCAGTTTTATGGGTAAGTGATGTATCTATCGTCACCGTCATTAACCGACTTCAAAAAAAGGAGGAGGTTATCAATTCGTCTGTATGTTTTTTTTTTATGTATCAATTTGCTTGTACGAGGTAATCCAAAACTATTGATCGAATTTCAAACATTTATTTATCTTTATTTAGAATGAGGGAGAGGGGGCAGATCTATATCTATACTTCTATACTTAATATTATAAGCTGTTTGTTTGAAAATGAGTTTGTTTGTTCCGGCTAATCTCAGGAACTACTGGTTCGAATTTAAAAATTATTTTTGTGTTGCATAGTATTTTTATCGAGGTAGGTTCTAGGCTGATTTTTATTCATTTTATTTATATTAATTACTAGCTGTGCCCCGCGTTTTTACCCGAGTATAATTACATCTCAACAACTTAAGTACACTACAATATAATCAAAGAACAAAAAGACACATGCCTTCTTAACTATGATATTACTCTATGCAAAATAAGAATATGAAAATTATTTTCTTCCGGATTTGAACCTGTAAACTCTCATCTTTTCTCTACCGATATACATACATATATTCTGAGCTTATATTGAATCGATAATTTAAAGTCAATGTCCTTTTCCAAATGATACGGTCCACTGAGTCATTGGGATATAATTGTCAGGATAAGGTAGTGATTGATTGTATTACTGTCACGGAACCAGCATCTGTGTCTCATATATACAATAACGTTCGTTGTGCTACATTAATAGTAATAAAACGATCTAGTACGATCGATTTTGTTTTAAAAATCGATTGGAATCGATTGTATTTTTGAAGTTGAAATTTTAACGTGTACCGTCAACACCGAACTGCCATGTCTCGGTAGAGTTGGCAGGAGAATTTTCAGCAATTTATTTATATTAAACTAGCGGTCCACCCGCGGCTTTGCCCGCTACAAAATCATAACTAATAAAAATAAAAATTATAAAAAATTTAAAAATAAATAAATATATTAATAAATAAAAAAATTAATTAAAAAAATTAATAAATTTAAAAATTAAAATTTGTTAATTATGTTATATTTTATCCGGTTTTGCAGCGCATGCCAGAATGATTCGCAGAAAGGAGAATTTTTTCGACTTACGTGACACTTCTTTTTATATTTTGGAAAATTTACTCAATAGCTTTATTAATTACTAGCTGATACCCGCGACTTCGTCCGCGTCTCTTGATATATTAACAAAGTTAAGAAAACTTTGTACTTTGTATGTATGAAGAAAAAAACATCAAAAAGATCGCAAGCAAAAATATACTTTGTTTAAACATACATCACTGAACACGCAGTGCATATACAAATCGTTGTTTCTTGAAACTTTAATAACTTTTTATTAAATGATGATATCGCAATCATTTTTTTTTTATAAGGGCCAAGTGACAAAGAAATGAAATTTAGAAAATTTCATTGAAATCTATCCAGTAGTTTTTCCGTGATGTGCGCACAACTGCAGATCTCTATAATTTTATTTATATAGATAACCTATGTCTTATTCTAATGTATGAGCTATATTATTGTTAAGTTTCATTTAAATCTATTCACTAGTTTTTTGGGTGAATAAGTAACAAACCTCCATACAAACATTCGCATTTATAATATTAGTAGGATTAGTAGGATTTAATTATTTATGCAATGTAATTAGTAGTGATGTACTATTTACGGTAGTTTTAAGTAAATTTTTTATCGTATATTTCTTTCAGCTCAAATATGATCGTCACAAGTCGACGGAGTCACTTCCCCTGTCAACCAATTCGGGTCTGATTATTCGTGATTCAAGATTTTCACTGCGTTTCGATGCTGCATCTGCGACATACACATTATCTGTAAGTATATATAATAATAATAATAAATAACTATTGCATACTCATAAGGTAAAAAAAGAGAAAAAAAATACGGATTTCCCCTGTAATTAAGTGTAATTAAATCCAACATCGAACCTACGACTTCCATATCGATTTTTCGGCTCTATGGTTGTCTGTAAAGTCGGTTTACGGACGATTGTTTAACGTGACAACGTCATAACAGAAAGATGCGTCGCAAGCGTACAATCAGCGTAACGGGACAATGAGTCATCCTTTTTCGTGCATGCAGCCAGCGTTCATCGATTTATTAGACGTTGTCACGTCAAAAATAATCTTACTATATAATTATACAATAGACTATAAAATTATAGCATGCAGGGCGGTATATATTATTAAAGATGCCAAATTTCAAATCTTCTTTATCAAGTATCGCTGTTCATTGTTTTTTCATATTAAAAGCCATTCCACGCAATTACACTTGCTTCGTGGAAGACCAGCGCTGCGTCATATACTAAGTTATAAAACTATTTCAGTAATGTTTAGGGAGTATCTAGTTAAATAATGCTATCGTCTTCTTTTGAATGTCATTACGATTATGTCAGAAAGAGATAACCAGAGATACCCAAGTACAAGTCATTCATCAAATATTCTACCGCTTAGCAGATTTTCTTTTGTTCCGGTTTGAAGAGTCAGTATGTAATAATAATAAGGTCCTCCAGACCAATATCGGCCACGGCGGCCAATCTCAAGAGAGTTTAGCCAACTGCGCAGGAGATATTATAGTGCACAAACACAGGTGCACTCTCTTTTCCTTAGCTCTCATAATCCGATGGGACGGCAATCCGACACGACCTGAAAGAGTTCAAGCGCAGGACCAACGGCTTAACGTGCTTTTCGAGACACGGGAGTGTACACACTTCCAACTTCCAGACTCCGGGCTGCTACTGAGAATTTTCTCACAGAAAACCCCAATAACTATTTATTTGCCCGACCTGGGAATTGAACCCAGGACCACCGCGTCTGCGGCCTTATATCAAGCCACTAGACCAACGAGGCAGTCAAAAACGACATGCACAAGGGACATAACATCTTAGTTCCTAAGTTTTGTGGCCCGTGTGCAATGTAAGTAATGGTGTAATTCTTCCTTGTGCACATGTCTACTTCCATCAGATGGCCCATTTACCGTTTTGTCTATCTATTTTCAATAAATTTAAATACACTGTTACACTTGATGGTAGAGCTTTGTGCAAGCTCGTCTGGGTAGGTGCCACCCACTCATCAGATATTCTACCGCAAAACAACAGTACTTGGTATTGTTGGGTTCCGGTTTGAAGGGAGTGAGCCAGTGTAATTAGAGGCACAAGAGATGTAATATCTTAGTTCCTAAGGTTGGTGGCGCATTGGTGATGTAAGAGATGGTTAACATCTCTTACAATGCTAATGTCTATGGGGGTTGGTGATCACTTACCATCAGGTGACCCATATGCTCGCCTTGCTATGCAATATAAAAAAAATATATTAAACATGTTTTGTACTTCCTTGCAATTTGTATTGTTCCTCATTGCAATTAATTAATTGATTCCAGATTAAAGACATTCAGGAGACCGACGCTGGCTGGTATCTTTGTCAAGTCATAATGTCTGTGAGCAACAAGATAACAGCTGAGGTTGAGTTGCAAGTACGAAGACCCCCGATCATATCTGATAACTCGACGAGATCCATTGTGACCAGTCAGGGAGAGAGTATGTACCTAAATTTTTAGTTAAATTATACTGGGTTATTTTTAATGACCCAGCAACTTCGCAGGACTAAATAGCTAACATCATAAGCAACAATTTTTGTTCTACGACTTCGGACATAACTCAATACATGAAAAGAAAATGATTTTAAAAGTTTTTGTCGTCACATTTGTAGGTCTATATTTCATTCATACATGAACGACGACGACGTGACACGTCGATCTTTGCGTTGCGCGTAGATTTATAAACTTTCAAGCGGGAAATTAAATTAATACTTATTTTTGTATGAAAATAAATTCTAACAAATTATCAAAAGTCCTAGAACAAAAGTTGTTGCTCATGGTGTTAGCTATCTAGACCTGCGAGGTAGTTGGGTCATTACAAATAACCCTGTATAATAGTTGTTTATTTGATGATATGCTGATGATAATCCTGTACCGCCAACATCAAAATATTATATTGGATGCGTTGGTAGAGTTAGCAGAGGAGCTTTTTTACAAAACAATTATATAGTTACATGAATATCTATAATTTTGAGCACGCAACAAAGATTTTCTATTGCAACCGTGTTCCAGCATTTGGTTTAGGTAAATTTAAAAAAAAAGAGTAATGATCTCCTATAGAGAGGTGGAAATGGAAGTGGGCGGTCCCCGGTTGTATTTAATATTGCCAACCTAATGACGAAAATTAGGTTGGCAATATTATTATAAAAACATATAAACTAAATATACATCTATATCTTCTATAATAAATAATAAATAACTATATCTTCGTAATAATATAGTTATTTCTATTAACATCTTTGTTAAACAAAAGCACAAAATTGTCCCATATTTAAAAAAAATCTTTCAACTATATTTTGAAATTTTTAAATATTTGTACATTTTTATTGTATTTAGCTAATAGATAATATAATTATAATTAGAAAAATAATCCAACTATATTTCCATGCCAATTAATGGCACATACATGTAAATCTTTCAGGTGCCCAAATGGAATGCTACGCCGGGGGATTCCCGCCTCCGAAAATATCGTGGCGTCGTGAGAACAACGCGATTTTACCTACCGGTGGCTCCATCTATCGGTTAGTTTCATTATTTAATTAACATATGTATATTTGCTCCATTACAATTAAAAGAGGAGTAAACAAATGAACAACGTTGACCTTGAATTGACGCGATTTCATTGGTCGAGCTCTTTAATCTATGTTATTCATTATGGATTTGTAATAAATGGCGTCTTGTCGGCGAAATTGATAACTGAACTTTGGAAGTAAAATTAATGTGTTTATTTAATGTCATAGTGTTGTATTGTAAGATATATTAATCAGGAACTGTTTGTAGTGCATAATATAAATAACAAATTGCATAGCGTATTATATTAATGGGGTAGGCAACTTTATTTTTAATTTTTCAGTCTAATATGACGATCTTAACTTTTACAAGTTATGTTTGATCTTACTTTACCTGTACTTATATTATTAATATATATAATATCAATGATTTAAAAAAAAAGTTATGTCTCTCTCAATTTTCCCGATGGTTTTTGTAAAATATCATATAAAAAATTTCCTTCTGTTTAAATAATTTAAATTACATATTGTGTTCTCATACTTATTATTTACTTTAAATATTTCTTCCAGTGGCAACATATTGAAAATGAACTCGGTACATAAGGAAGACCGTGGGACGTACTATTGTGTTGCTGAAAACGGAGTAGGCAGGGGAGCAAGGAGAAATATTAACTTGGAAGTTGAATTTGCACCCGTTGTGACCGTGCCCCGGCCTCGTTTGGGACAGGTACTGTACTTTGAAATTGAATCACTATATTTTGATAGTAGACCCTTGGTATAAATCCCAAGATGAGAGTCAGTAAGAATATTTTATTCTGTCATTAAATTCAAAGTTTTTTTTTAATAGTATAGGTAGGCGGACGAGCAAATGGGCCTGACGGATGGTAAGTGATCACCAACGCCCATAGACAAGCATTGTAAGAAATGTGAACCATCACTTACAACGCCAATGCACCACCAGCCTTGGGAACTGAGATGTTAATTCACTCACCCTTCAAACGTGAACACAACAATACAATTGTGTCTATTGTATAAAGGATGTAATTATTGTTATAAACAATCTGTCATATTATTTTCTGCCATTTCACAATGGCAGATATTTGACATATATTTATTATGTATATCCTATGATACATTTATGTAATACTAATTTGTATAAAAATTTGATTAATTCTTTTGTATTAGTAGTTAATATAGGATTTTAAATTTTTTATATAGGTTAATTTGGTTTATATTATTTTGGTTACATTGTTTAATGTTGTTTACCTGTTTAAGTTGTTAATTTTAAGTGTATAGTGATGGTGACCATCAACTGATCGTGTAACTATCTTAAATAAATAAATATATATGTACTTTTAATTTAATGTATGTTCTCTTATAATATACTACTCGTTAAATGTTCCAGGCTCTCCAATATGATATGGATCTGGAGTGTCACGTTGAAGCTTACCCGCCACCAGCTATAACCTGGCTCAAGAATGAGGTGCAGCTCTCAAACAACCAACATTACAGGTGAGAAAGATTTAAATCCCTGATAATACTGAATTGCTGTCGGTTGATCTTCATTGATTGTACAAATTAGCATTGTAAATAACAATAATTACCTATCATTAATAATGAAATAGTATGATGATGATGTTGTCCTCTTCAATGGTTTCACCTGATGGTAAGTTGTCACCAACCACCACCATAGACATTGACATTGGAGATGTTAACCATCTCTTACATCGCCAATACGCCACCAACCTTGGGAACCAAGTTGTTATGTCCTTTGTATCTGTAATTACACTGACTCACTCACTTTTCAAACTAGAACATAACAATACTAATTACTGCTGTTTTGGGGTAGAATATCTGATGAGTGGTATCTACCGAGCTTGCACTAAGCCATACCACCAGTGGCATATAGAGGCGTTTGGATTTTGAGAAAGATAAAGGTCCTCCAGACCGATTTCGGCCACGGTGGCTAATCTCAAGAGAGATTAGCCAACTGCGCAGGAGATATTATAGTGCACAAGTGTTTGCGAAAACACTTGTGCACTCCCTATTCGTTAGCTCTCATAAACCGATGGGACGGCAATCCGACACGACCGGAAAGAGTTCCGGCGAAGGACCAACGGCTTAACGTGCTTTCCGAGGCACGGGAGTACACACTTCTAACTTACAGACTCCGGGCTGCTACTGAGATTTTTTCTGAGAGAAAACCCCAGTAACTATTTATTGGCCCGACCTGGGAATTGAACCCAGGACCACCGGGTCTGCGGCCTTATGTCAAACCACTAGACCGAGGAGGCAGTCCAATAATTGAGAAAGATATCGATAATGAGTTTGAATGTATTAATTTTCATTTCAGGATCTCTCACTTCGCAACGGCAGATGAGTTCACAGACACGACGCTACGCGTGATCACGATCGAGAAACGTCAGTACGGTCTGTTCACGTGCAAGGCGCAGAACAAACTGGGCACCGCACAGGGAACTGTCGAATTATTCGGTACGTATAATCTATTTATTAAATCCCAATGGTAATGCTCGGTGAAGTGGTTTGAATTTTTTTTATACAGAGTGTAACAAAATTCGTGTCCGACCCGTGAAGTGGTTATTAGGTATCGTTTGTCGGTTCTATTTATGTAATCATTTTTAAAATTTTAAGCAAAAATTTTACCACAAATAAAATTTCATTTGACTAAATAACGACAATTATATTGCAAAACAGGCGCGGGCGTCAGCGCTCGATAGCTCTTCAGTTGCATGACCTCAGTTGTCCATGAAATTTTCGTCATTTACAATTGAAAATGTCAATAAATATTTTTTTTGGGTAATTTTTTTGCAGAATATTTTAATTTTGTTTTCATAAATAGAACCGACTCACGATACCTAATAACCACTGCACGGGTCGGACACGAATTTTGTTACACCCTGTATGTAGTTATATTTTGATAATTTTATGGGCTTCGGAGAGTATGGAAGTTTGTATGTGGATTTTTTTTTCATGAGAATGAAGCATCGGCTGAATCAAGTAGTGGTCTATAAATTTAAATTAATATTAGATAGATTTTTTTAAGTTATTACTTGTAGTTTTTTCTCTAATGCTAATGGTCTCCAAAATATAAAAAAATGTTTATTATCGTCAGCTTCAAGAATAAGTTTAATTATATCATATTTTGGGTGGTACGTTACTTGGTGGTAGAGCTTTGTGCAAGCTCGTCTGGGTAGGTACCACCCACTCATCAGATATTCTACCGCAAAACAGCAGTACTTGTTATTGCTGTGTTCCGGCTTGAAGGGTGAGTGAGCCAGTGTAATTACAGGCACAAGGGACATAACATCTTAGTTCCCAAGGTTGGTGGCGCATTGGCGATGTAAGAGATGGTTGACAGCTCTTACAACGCCAATGTCTATGGGCGTTGGTGATCACTTACCATCAGGTGGCCCATATGCTCGTCCGCCTTCCTATGCAATAAAAAAAAAAAAAAAAAAAACGTTTGTAAGCTGGTCTTTATTCTACCGCTAGACAGTAATATAAAATAAAAGAGTCAGATATTTCTGTTATATAGACATAATTATTTTAACTTTTATTTCTGAAGATTATATTGTTACATTTTAAAATGTGCAACTAATATTAGGTAATTAATGAATATGATTGCATGAATATAAAATGCATGTGAGCTAAAAGCTGAATTATCTTTGCATCGCTTATAATTGATGCAGGTTCGATTCCTGCTTTGCATATTTATATATGATAATTAAAAGTGTATAGTCTTGATTTTTTTTTTTGGCATTTTAAATAGGATGCTTTTTTTAAAATAATTTTGGCTGTGTTGTGTTTGAAAAAAAATATTAGTTGTGTTCTGTTTCGCCGCATGATAGAAATGATAATCCCCGTGTGCCCGCCCGCGTGCGGACAGACGCGCTACGCCAGCGCCGGCGCCGCCCCGCGCGCCGCGCCCCGCGCCCTCGCCGCGCTCGCCGCCCTCGCGCTCGCACTCAGGTACGCTTCCAGAACGTTCTACTGCAACACCCGCATCATATCTAACTGGGGCCTGTGACGTCATTGTCATTCATTGGAGTCATTGATGTCACCGATTTCAGCCAATGTCAGTCCGAGATTAGCCAACGCAGGACATATTATAGTGCTCAAGTCGGATCAGAGCTAGGGAATTGTGCACTTCACAACTCAGATAATCCTATGGGATGGCAATCCGACATGACCGGTAGACGGTAAGAGATCAGGTGCAGGACCGACGGCTTTAGATGCGCACCGAGGCACTTCCAACTTCAAGACTCCGGATGCTACTGACAATTTTAGTGCTCCTAATCTTCTCCTTCTTCTGGACTCAAATGGAGAGGAAGGTATTCTACTTCTCCATTTGAATCCAGCGATGAGACATGGAAGATGTTAACTTAAAAGTGCTCAATGACACTGTCCCCATTATCCATCCTTTTCGGCTGGTACACTGTGCAATGCACGAGCACAGTCAGGGGAATGTTTTCAATAATAGGTTGGTCTCCGGCTACCAAATGATTGTCAGGGCTTATGTGGGATGTTCTTAAGGTATAGATTGAGTTGATATCGCTCTATTTTATTTTTGTATGCTCTTGGTAAACAATATTTATTATTTATTTAAATTTCTTAAGTTTTTTATGAATGCATGAACGCATGTACAAAGTCATACAATGGTATCTGTTTTTATATGTTTCATCGTTATATGTTATTTATACCAAAATATGTTTTCATGCTACATTATATATTTTAAGTATATGCTTGTGTGGAATGAAGTATGTGTGTCTTTTAGAAGTGGCATTGAAATGCTTCAGAACAATAATATCTTCACTGATATTTCCAAAGTAACGAATTTGTTAACATTCTACCGCGAAACAGCAGTACTTGATATTGTTGTGTTACGGTTTGAAGGGTGAGTGAGCCAGTGTAATTACAGGCACAAGGGATATAACATCTTAGTTCCCAAAGTTGGTGGCGCATGGGCGATGTAAGCGATGGTTTAAATCTTACAATGCCAATGTCTATGGGCGTTGGTGACCACTTACCATCAGGTGGTCCATATGCTCGTCCACCTACCTATACAATAAAAATAAAATTCAAACGCAATTTATTCACGAATCAAGGATTACTTAGGCCTCGACCAATATTGTCAGATCAATTCTAGGGTGACTAATGGCCGAATACTGAAACGTCATTCAAATATGAAGTGGGACTTAATTATTTGGAACGCCATTAGTTTCAAATTTCGCATACTAAATTTTGAAATTAATGACGTTCCAAATAATTAAGTCCCACTTCATATTTGAATGACGTTTTAGTATTTGCCATTAGTCAATAAATTATTATTGTAAATAATTTCAAATTTCGCATACTAAATTTTGAAATTAATGACGTTCCAAATAATTAAGTCCCACTTCATATTTGAATGACGTTTCAGTATTCGGCCATTAGTCAATAAATTATTAGTGTAAATAATTTCAAATTTCGCATACTAAATTTTGAAATTAATGACGTTCCAAATAATTAAGTCCCACTTCATATTTGAATGACGTTTCAGTATTTGCCATTAGTCAATAAATTATTATTGTAAATAATTTCAAATTTCGCATACTAAATTTTGAAATTAATGACGTTCCAAATAATTAAGTCCCACTTCATATTTGAATGACGTTTCAGTATTCGGCCATTAGTCAATAAATTATTAGTGTAAATAATTTCAAATTTCGCATACTAAATTTTGAAATTAATGACGTTCCAAATAATTAAGTCCCACTTCATATTTGAATGACGTTTCAGTATTCGGGCGTTAATGATTGTTTTGTGTGCTAAATTCATGTTATAACTGTGCGTTTTCACACCAGAATCGCCCATACCGGATATTAACTACCCAGGCCTGAGACTCGATCCGGAGATCTACGGCAACAGAGCGTCGCTGGCCAGCGTATCAACGATAATCACTCTAACAGCGATAATTACATATCTTCAGATGTAACTATTTACAATAATTTTGTGATGAATTCGATCGAAAATGTTTTATGATATTGAAAAAAAAATGCTGTATCGATTATGATTAGGTTGTGGAAATTTTTGACAAGCAATGTTTTTTGTATCGGCTGTTCTATCTTATATAAAATGATCTTTCTGTTTTGAAAGTGCCATTATTGATATTATTAAAAAAAAAAAACAATATTAAGATGATCGGGAAGCAATAATAATAAGCAATGTTATATAAGATTTTTATACAGTTTTTTATATAAAAAAATGATATTAATCACAGATCATATTATTAACATTGCGAGAGTAATAAAATATTTCCATTTTTTTATGTTTTTAATGTAATTGGTGTATTAAAAATGGCAGCTATGGCAACACTTCTGTTACGGTTATTCCATTTAAGATAATTTTATAATTATTGCTCGATTAATGAACTACACCTTTGTATGTTGTAAATTATGTTTACAAACTAATTTATCATTACAAATATACATTTGTAAATTTATTTTTGTCATATCACAAAATTTCACCTAGGGCAACATTCGACCATATTTGTTTTTTCTTTACCTCACAATGTAACTTAGAATCTCTCAGCTTTACGAGACTTTATGAATATTATTTAGTTGGTTTTTAGTTAAAAAACTTGTCTCTTTCTTGTTGATTGATTTTTATATTAGAAAGAAAGAGACGCAGCTAATAAAACTATCTCTATTCTTTTGATTTGACTTTCGAATGGAGACAGTTAATTTAACTAATCAACCACAAATAACGTTTATAAATAAAGTCGACGTTTGTGTGACTTTTCTATATCTTCATACTCAAAATTATATATATTTAAAATAATGTACTTTAACAAAACCAAGAATGTTCTTAATTGTAACTACGTACAAATAATTTCTAGTTTAGGTGTAATTTTTTATAAAACTAGAAAAAACGAGAATCTTTATATAAAATAATACAAACGATTTTCATTATTATAGCATATAGTGTCTAGATTACCGTCAATTGTATAATTAATCAGTAATGTGTGATTTTTGTATATTTTTGTACTGTGTTGTATATTATTACTTTGTGAAACACTAGTACCCTCGCAGGGTTATATTACTTGTAATATAAACAAATTAACTTTCAATGTCTTATTGTACTCTCTGTGACTTGTTAGGTCTTTATTTTGTAATAAACAGCAAGTACTAACTTAACTATAACAATCGAATCGATTTGAATTTAAAATGAAATTCGGAATAAGTAAAACGTCAATTGGTATAACATTTGATAAATAAATAGTTCAAATTTGAGCGTCCCAACTCTGTATAGAGTTATAAACATTTAGAGCGACCAATCTTAATTTTATATAGAATTATTAAGTCATAAAAATAAATGTTGATTATCTGGTTAGTCTTGCGAGGTTCTCAGTGTTTTATAAATAATATATATACTGTATACATATATTAAAAATTGTCTGTCCAGACGTTGAATTAATTCTGATGAAGAATATTTTTGTAGACACTAATCTGTAATAAATAGCTCAAAGTACAGTCGGAGACAATATTCGAATATTTAAAAACTAGATTTGTCTATAAAAAATTTGTATTTTTATATGAAATAAATTTATTAGACAGACAATACATTGGTTATGTACTATTTGTATATACAATCGCCATGACTTATATATGAGGTCATATACGCAACTGTACTAATATACTATCGGTAGTCGGTGATCCCCGAGGTTGGCGTGATGTTGTAAGGAATGGTTAAAGCGACCACGTCTAATGGTAAAGGTGACCACTTACCATGAGGTGATACACGCCTACCTACTGTCAATAAAAAAAAATCTTCGTCTGGACAAACAATGAAAGATAAATAATTAATAGTTTGTGATAGTTTTGACTGCTTTACGCATTTATATGAATCTCCTAGTGACAGACTAACGGAAACTTTTAAGCTTTTTTTTAATGTATTTTAAGCGATTTCAATAGAACCTAGATATTAGTTTTATAAAACGTAACGTGATTTTTTGACTATTTTTCGTCTTTTAAATTTTCTCATTCCATTTTCTTTTTTATTATTATTATTATTTTTTAAATTCTTGTGAAATTATGTAATCGTTAGACTGATTTTAATCCATCCGATTAGTTTATTAAACAATATTTTTTGTCTTGATTTTCATTTGATAATATCAATTGTACGCGATTGTACTTTTATTATCTGTTATTTTTAAGCTGACTGTCATTTCGTTGTAGTTACGTCACAGTAGCGTTGGGAGGGGGTGACTTATTCAAAATGGCGAACTACGGGAAATGGAGACTAGAAAATTGTTCCGCTTTATGTAATGAAATCTATGGAACTTTAATGAAATTAAGTTTTATGTTCAAGATAAAATGATCAAACCTCACAGCCAGTGCTAATGGGCATGTATGTAAATTGTCAACTTAGAAATTGGCAAAAAAACAATAAATATGAAATAAATTAAAATATAGACTCTGGTAATAAAATGATATATAGCAATAAAGCGGCGGTGAGGGGGCTAAAAGAGGGGATATAAAGGCCCAGCACGGCCTACGAGTCGTTATTACTCCCAAGTCATTTATATTCAAAAACATTTAATTGCAAGTTGTGCCATTTTGCCTCGTACCCACACTATTGTGACGTCATTGTCATGACGTGGCTCCATAAGAGCTGACGACACACGAAATGATTATAAGACAACCAATGAATTTAATAAAACAGTTTATTTTAAGTAGTGTTTTATTTATAATAACATTTTGTATAGATTAATGTTTGATCATTAAAATAAGCGTAATTTTTATGTATTCTTTGCAAACTCCCCCAATGTTTTATAGTGATTTTTGTTGCAATAAAGGTTTTTTAATAAAATAATATTGTTTTTATTCATCCTGTATATCACCTTACTGTTCAGACTGACTAGTTAAGTATAATTGTTTTGTGGAACGTAACTGTTGTTTTGTTAAGAGTGGTGGAATAAGCTCCAAATCTTCTCCTCAAAAAGAGAAGAGGCCTTAGCCCAGCAGTGAATTCAATCGATTCCCTAGTTAAATAAAAAAAAAATTGGTTGCCTGTAAAGTCGGTATACGGGCGAAAGTTTTACGTGACAACGACTTTGAGTGGTAAAATAATTTTAATGTGAATATTCATTCGTATAGTAGGAAGAAGGATGAAATAATAGTAACAATTTAAAACATTTATTTATACAAAGAATTATATTTAAAACATTAATTTATACAAAGAATCTCGCACTGAATTTCATATTAACAAAATTTTATTTTTTATGTCTGTCTCTCTCGCTCTTAGGCGGGCTAACCATGCCCGAGTGGAAGGGACGCGTGCCTCTCACTCGCTCTCATTGTGAGCGCATAACGTGAGCGGAGCGTAACGCAGTTTCTTGAAGTGTCACCCGGCAAACCAATTTATAAGACGTTGTCACGTCAAAAGTGAAATCTTAAAAATATATTAATAAAATGAATACAGTGTAATAAAAAATATAATTTAACCCTTTCGTATATAATCTGTAATAAACAATCACATGCGCAAGTATATAGAATTAAATTAAATAATTAACTAGAGTGGCACTGTCACTTATTCAACGTAAGGACTGTATTTTTTTTACAGCACAGGAAGGCGGACGAGCATATGGGCCACCTCATGGCAAGTGCTCACCAACGCCCATAGACAATGGCTTTGCAAAATGTTAACCATCGCTTACATCGCCAATGCGCCACCAACCTTGGTAACGAAGATCTAAAGTGTGGACTTTCTTAAACTCGCTGGGAATTGGCAGATCGAAGACAAGTATTCCTCACCATTTAGATTTAAACACTCTAAATGATCATTTTTCCAAATTTCCCTCCGGTAATCCTAATAAATCTAATACTATCTCTTCCCTTAATGCACGCTTAAGACCTGATTTCCCTCCGTTCTATTTTGCTTCTGTTACTGCCAGTGACGTTAAAAAACAAATGTCTTCCATTTCGTCTGATGCAGTTGGCAGTGATGGTATAAGCCGTAAAATGGTAACAATGGTTTTAAACGAAATTGTGCATGTACTCTGTCATATTTTTAACTTTTCTCTTTCATCTAAAACTTTCCCCAATGCTTGGCGCACTGCTCATATTATTCCTATCCCTAAGATCTCTAATCCTACGTCACTTTCACACTATCGCCCTATTTCTATCCTTCCCTTCTTGTCTAAAATTCTTGAACGTATTGTCCATTCTCAACTTTCCCTATTTCTATCGCAAAATCACATCTTGAGTTCATTCCAGTCTGGCTTTCGAGTTGGACACAGCACTGTGACGGCACTCACGAAGGTTCTTGATGATATCCGTTTTGGAATGGACCAGAAACATGTCACCATCTTAGCATTATTAGATTTTAGCAATGCGTTCAATACCGTTGACTATGACATTCTCCTAGCGGTTCTAAAATCTATAAACGTATCTACGGACGCTTTAGCCTGGTTCCAATCCTATTTGCATGGGCGACAACAACGTATCCATAGCGGAGAACGATTTTCTTCGTACTGTCGTCTCAGTGCTGGAGTGCCTCAGGGTAGTGTGCTATCTCCACTCCTGTTTTCCATTTTTATCAATAGTCTTACTGAACTCCTCACTCTTTCTTTTCATCTTTATGCTGACAACTTACAAATTTACTTAACTGCCCCAGTTGAGAACATTTCTGAAGCGGTAGGTAAATTAAATACCAACCTAAACATTATTACAAATTGGAGTAAGTCATTTGGTTTGTATGTCAATGCAAATAAATCGCAGCTTTGTATTGTAGGTACCACTAAACAGCTATCCAAAATTTGCTACGCTGGCCTACCGGATGTTGTTTTCAACGACTCGGTTTTACCTTACAGCGACGCTGTTAAAAATCTAGGCGTCATTATGGATAGATCTCTTTCGTGGCGACCTCACGTAGCTGAAATAAGCCGCAAAATTTTTTCAACAATTCACTCATTAAAAAGATGGAAAAATTTCTTACCTATTAAAACCAAAATAACACTTGCCAATACTCTTCTCCTTCCAATTTTGGACTACGCGGACTCCTGTTATCCTGATTTAACGGAGGACCTGATTCATAAACTGGAACGACTACAGAACCTATGCATCCGTTTTATTTTTGGACTCAAAAAATACGATCACGTATCCCAGTATCGATCTCAACTCGGATGGCTCCGAGTAAAGCATCGCCGCAACTTACACGTCCTTTCGCTCCTTTATTCCACACTATTTCATCCTTGCTCCCCGTCCTATTTGAAAGAACGTTTTTCCTTCCTTGGTA
The DNA here is from genome assembly GCA_963151315.1 of Nymphalis c-album. Lineage (NCBI taxonomy): Eukaryota > Metazoa > Arthropoda > Insecta > Lepidoptera > Nymphalidae > Nymphalis > Nymphalis c-album. The sequence goes on from OY720615.1 coordinate 3,151,974, forward strand.
ACCTTACTCTTCACCTTAATCTTCGCTCTCAGAGTGATAATAAATTAAGCGTACCTTCCTGTAACTCCCATTCCTACATGAATTCGTTCACGGCAAAGGCGGTTAGATTGTGGAATGCACTACCAACTCAAGTCCGTCAGTCTCCATCACTTCAGTTGTTCAAAACCCGTGTTAAATTACATTACCTGTCAATAAATTAAACCTCCTCTAACCCTTTCACTACTAGCAGCTAAGTATGCTCGCACCTATCTGTTGTATTGCCCATTGTATTTTGTGTGTGTGTATATTTACTTTTAATTTGTTAATGCACTAGCCCACTATGTTTTCTCTTGTAAGTCTCTTTCAGTAGGGTTGCCTGGAAGAGATCACTACTTAGTGATAAGGCCGCCCTTTGCATACTTTTGTAGTGTTTTTGATTTTAAGCTTTTTTCTTGTATTTTGTTTATTTTCTGTGTGCAATAAAGGTGTTTATTATTATTATTATTAAGATGTTATGTCCCTTGTGCCTGTAATTACACTGGTTCACTCACCCTTGAAACCGGAACACAACAATACCAAGTACTGCTGTTTTGCGGCAGAATATCTGATGAGTGGGTGGTACCTACCCAGACGAGCTTGCACAATTGTTCATGTATATAGAACTGTATTTAGCTAATTTAAAAGTAATAATTATCTATGGGGTCATATTAAAGTCTTTCTGTATTATTTTTGATGGACCCTGTATCAAAGTTTGGTAGGGGGTTCTTCTTTCCTGTGGCGTTCGTTCGTGATACATTGATATGCTTTTTATTACTTTTTTATATTGTATTATTTCAATTAAATATACAGCACGGAACCAATTTACCAATGGAGTATAAAATTACATCCTTATATAAAGATTAACATATTTACGACACCTCCGGTGATCAATACGCAGGCCCCCAGGCACGCGAATTTAGGGCCTTGACCGTCAACGAGTTAAACTAGCCAATCAAATTTATGTTACAAATTTGTATAATATTTCATTTTTCCGGGGAAATTTTGAGCACGGCCTTACAGTTCGAGTGAGGTTTTGGTTAACATTTTATGAATTTTTGCTTACATTCGGGGCCCCTATAGCTAGGGGGCCCGTGTCTTTGATACAACGTTATCTACGCGCCTGTATTTAACATTGACAGTATATAATAAGGCTCTATGAATGAGTCTGTGTCGGATAGCCTTACAATGATCAATACGATGTAGTTTGTAACGAAAATACATTTAAAAAAAGTGTATATATATATATATATATATATATATATATATATATATATATATATATATATATATATTGGCATTATGTATACGTTATATATATATTTATATATATATATAACGTATACATAATAGGGGTAATCAAAAACACTTAAATTTTATTCCATTTTATTTTTAAATCTACATTAGGTATATATTTTTTACACAACCTTAATTAAACCTGTACAACGCTTACAACTAAATAACGATTTTTTTATCGTTTAAATATTCTCCCTTAAACCTCGCTACTATTTTACAAATAAAAAAAATATTAAATTAATTTTCGTGTCTATTGTAAAATTAAAATATAAACATATTATCTATTGAATCAACGGTATAAATATATATTATAATCTGTTACTAAATGGAATTTTAAGTTATCATATTAAGCTGAAAAAAATATATACTTAAAAGGAGTTAGTTACTTGTATGGAGTATGGAAGGAAGAAATTTGTTTGTCATTCAAAATATTAAAAAAAAATGGTTGTCTGTAAAGTCGGTTTACGGACGATAGTTTAACGTGACAACGTCATAACAAAACATTGATGAAATGACTGCAATCGAGTGAAAGAGATATAGATGCGGCGCAAGCGTACAATCAGCGTAACGGGACAATGAGTCATCCTTTTTCGTGCACGCAGCCAGCGCTCATCGATTTATTAGACGTTGACACGTCAAAAATGGATAGCACAGCTGGAGCCAGATTGTGTCATACTATAAATATAATTTAGATATAGACTTGAACAAAATGAAATCAAATTAATGATTACAATTACAACATAATATAATCATTAATAACGATTACAGACTGATTCTGAATAGAGCGCTCGTCGTAAATCAAATTTATAAAACCCAATCCAGGTGTAAATATTAATTCTAGGTGATTCCCAGAACCTTCTACTTATAGAAACTTTATTTAATACATTTCGGAAGGCCTTTTGTCTGGTGAGAAAATATTTTTTTTCTCGTTACTTCATAATTATTTACAAGTGTTAGAAATACTTATTAATGTCCTTTAATTAATATATTTAATAATGACATATTTTATATTGTATCCGATTTGATAAAAATGTAATCGGTTTCAGAACGTCATTTTGTGTGACGTAGCAAAAAGATTAAAAAAGAGTTTGCGCGCGCTTTTTGAATGGATTTAAAAATGAACGATTGTTATTGACTGAGCGATAGAAAAGGGTTATTGTATTGGAAGTAAGAAACAGCTTAGAGTTATAACGATAAAAGTTATTAAGTTAATTATTAATACATAATAAAATTATTACTATACATGTTGGTGCATTTATTACAAGAAAAAATTAGGACCGGTTTTTTAGACGAACTGAACATTCCATTTCGTAAACAGATTATAAATAAAAACAGGGAAACGATAATTACTTAATAAAATATAGATTTTATTATTTTTGGTGCAATATAAAACATCGGGTTGAAATTATTTAAATTCATATCTAGACCCGTTTTATATTTTAGACTATTAAATAAATGCCCACTTAGTAATGTAAGAGACACTCATTGGGTGTGTGAACATTTTTTTGAAGTTATACTTCTTTTGGCGCGATAGAGAAAACTGATGAGAGTGAATTTTTACGATGCGCGCGCACACCGACACCTGAATTCTACAACGTGAAGTTAGTTCTAGGTGGCATGAAAATCGATAACTATGTTCAAGTTGTATATTCTAGTATTTTTATTACGTTAATAAAACCTTTTTTATTTAAATAAAATCTTATTTATCAATTTTAATATTTATCGTTAATCACTACTGCATTTTAGTTATTTTTTTTCCATACGCCAAAGAAGTATAACTTCTAACGCGTGTACATAAGTACACACACTCGTTTTATTTATTTTTTCTTAAATTTTAAAATATTCGTGTAAATATAGACCAGAGAGCGTAGATCACAAACATCAGGAAAATGAATCGAACTATCTGATGAAGATAGTATAATCTGAAACAGAAATAGAATTTAAATTAAAAAACAAACTGACAATTTTTTTTTTTTTAATTTTATTAAACGTCAACGAAAATATTTTTCAAGCCATAGTTTCGAAGTATTTTTGTTAGTTATTTTTAATTAAAAAAAATCGTATCATAACAAATAAGTTAATAAAAAAAAAAGTTTTATCCGTAGCTATATCACTAAACTCGTTTCACAGTGTGATGTGAAAAATATTATATTTGGGACTTATTAGTAAAATATATAAATAGTTGGCAATGCATAAGATTAAAAAGGAAGTTACCTTTTCCATTTAATGCGAGCCTGGGGTATCGTGTCGTCGCTATCTTTGAACAGGTAGCGTCGGATACCGGCTAGGTAATCCTCGAAATAATCATTCCAATCAACATCACTCATACTAAACGGGAATATCTGAAAAGATACACGTTTTACAGACAAAACTAGACACGGAGCTAGTGGCATTATATTTTTTTTATTGTATAGGTATGCAGACGAGCATGTGGGCCACCTGATGGTAAGTGGTCACCAACGCTCATAGACAATGGCATTGTCAGAAATGTTAACCATCGCTTACATCGCCAATGCCCCAATTAGATATTCTACCGCAAACCTTGTACTTGCTATTGTTGTGTTCCGGTTTGAAGGGTGAGTGAGCCAGTGTAATTACAGGCACAAGGGACATAACATCTTAGTTACCAAGGTTGGTACCAACATTGGCATTGGTGATGTAACGGTGCTTATTACTTACAACGCCAATATCTAAGCGTTACTAACCACTTACCATCAGGTTCTCCATTTGCTGGTCCATCTACTTATCTATATCTATACTAATATATAAAGCTGAAGCGTTTGTTTGTTTGATCCGGCTAATCTCAGAAATTTCGGGTTCGAGGTAGGATCGAATTTAAAAATTATTTTTGTGTTGTCCTTTTATCGAGGAAGATTCTAGGGTGATTTTTATTCATTATATTTGTATCAATTATACGCAGGCAAAACCGCGGGGCACAGCTAGTTATATATAAAAACAATATTTTAAGTTTTATTTTTCAAAAGATTTGATATCAACTTTAACAATAGTATCTTAAGCCCTAACAGAGCGCCGGTTCTGGCTTAAAGAGAGCAACATCGAATTTGGGTGGTACGTGGTGAAGGTGGTAAAAATTCGATATTTTATTGAGAATAATAAAAAATTATAAGCGAAAATTAGGCACATGGAACTTATTATATGTCAAGAATTAGAATTTCAAGAACACTTAAAGCGCTAAAGTTGTGCTACCCTAAAATAGGAGCAAAGCTAATCGTATTTTTAAATACCTGTTTGTCCAAATTCGAAGTGTTCTCCCAAAGTTCTCTGGTCCTTCGATTGCAGAAAGTTATTTCTCTCGTGCAGAAATACCTCAGCACCGATGCGAATTTATGTATCTTTCTGTAAACTTTTAACATTCTGGAAAATAGAAACAAATTAGTAAGTCTGACAGATAATGGCCCTGAGAGACAAAATCATTGTTCAAATATTAATGTCAGATTTTTACTTCGAATTTTTTGCACCCAATAAACAGTCTGGAGTCTTGGAATAGGAAAGATTTGAATCTTTTTTCTAAGAGTAACTGAGATTTCGGGAAATTAACCACCATGATTCCCTTTCTCCTGTAGTCGTAGAAGCTGTCTAAGTTATTACCAATTCCGTACCATCTATCTACCAAGGGATTTAAGATGTAGCTCCGGATTTATGGATTTATATCTAGGCCTACAACGCACCATCGTAGGGCCAGCAGAGGATCCCCAACCAGCAAAAAAACAAATGTATTTTTACTTTAACTGCGTTGAAATGAGGGGGTTTTAAATAAGTGGCCTTTTAAGTGCTTAGAATCCAAAGTCTGAACGTGGTTAGATGTTATGTCCCTTGTGCCTGTAATTACTCTGACTCGCTCTTGCTTTAAACTGATAACTGAGATTAAGTGGTACCTACCTAGATGGCCTTGGACGATGGAAGGCACCACCAGTTAAAGAATAAGACGTCGAAAAAGTATGTTTGTACTCACTTAGGTTTCTTCCCAATACATAAAGCAAGTCCGTCAACCAGCGCCGCGGGTAATAAATGAAGGAAAAATATATATATTTGATGCATTACCGCCGATTTGTTTAAAGTCAAGGAGACGTACCTGAAATAAATAAACAACAATAATAATATCCTGGGACATTATTCACACAAGGCCATGTGAACTGTCTCTGTATCTGTTTGATTAGATGCTGTACACTAAACACTATATATATAATTAAACGAACAAAGCATTAAACCAGTGGCGGATTAACCACGTAGCAAGAGTAGCAATTGATATGGGCCCCGCGCAAAAGGGGCCCATAGCAGGGGTTTTTTGAGCGGGTTATTATAAAAAACCGGTTATTTACTCACGAAAGAACGAGAAAAAAAGTGAGATCAAGGGCCCTTCGAATGAAATTGCTAGGGACCCCGGGCTTAATCTGGCACTGCATTAAACTAATAGCAACAATAATGTGTAGATTTTAAAAGACACATTCATTTTTAAAGATAATGTTTTTGTTTTTGGAAAAACTAATATCGATATATTTTGTATTAAGCCTCGTAATTTTAAAAAATCTATACGTAGTTATTTAAGTACTTAACCATTTAAGTATCTCTGGTCACATCTCTGTATTACCAATTAAGTAAATTATTTTTTTATTTTTTCTACCTATAATTATATACATGCTGTTTTTCTATTAGTATGTAGTGATTGCCTATTATTAAAGTAGCACTTAGCAATTATATTTATAAGTTAGTCCTAGATTTTTCTGTGTATACTTTGTTGGTGGTCCAATAAAATAAAATAAAAAAAATAAAAATAATATTTCTTACCAGACAGCGTTTGAGAAGGGATGTTTGTCAATCGTCGCCAAGTTTAAATTGGTGAACTCGCCCCAAGTTATTCGATTCTCCACTGAACTTACGTAATTAAATATTGGTGGTTCTAATGTTGAGCTGAAATAATTTTATGTAATTATAACACAGGCTAGAATCGTAATACATTTATAATATGTGATTATGGGTTTTTTATTATGGATTTTACTTGGCGGTAGAGCTTTGTGCAAGCCCACAATTTTGACAATTTTTCAGAAGTGAAAAAATACCAAAATGTATTTAACATTGTAAAACTGTTTTTCCGTCAAAGACACAGTAACTCCTATTGTGGTGATAATACAAGATAATGATAAAAATGTTTAAATTGACATTTAGAACAATCGAAAACAGTTGCAAACAGAAATTGACTAATATTAAAACAGAAGAGACCGTAACAAACAGTTTTAACAATTTCTGTTCAAGCATTCCTTGATTAATCTTGAGATGAAAGTCGAGAAATACCAACTCAAGGAGTTTTTATTCTTCATATCCGAAGAATCAAATGTCTTGGCTTATTAAAGAATTTCAATAATCTATTTAGAACTAGTCATTAAACACAGCACCTGTTTTTAAATTGCTTGTGGACGTGATGAGCTGCGACCATGAGACAATTGACAGCTGAATCAACGGGCACTATATCAGCTGTTACAGATGCATCACACTGCATTGACCTCAGCATCCCAGTTACTGAAAGTAGACATTTTTTTTAAACAAATGCACAAATATATCAGTACGATGGTATCTCTATCTATCTAATAATACTCACCAGTCCCGACAGCAGCACCAGTCGGTCCATACATGTTGTCCAGCCAACATTTCAGAGGCTCTCTTACAGTTGAAGACACTACAACAATAAAATTTACTATATTTTTGTTCCGTTTGCAGTTGAAACGCTTGGAACTTGGGGTAGTAGTGCCAAAAAAATCATCCAAAATATTACACCCAGTCTTATTGCCTCTACTGGTGACAGGAGGGCTGGTTCATTTTTAGCCCAGAGAATCGGAACTGCGATTCAAAGGAGAAATGCTGCTAGCATTCTTACCACGATTCCACGCTTGACTTGTATAGTAATTATTTATATAAAATTCGATAATGCGAAAAAAGTGATATGCGATATTGACCATTATAATCATAACATTTCAAGAATCACAATTGGTTGTCAACATTTCATACGTGCGTAAATGAAGTGAGTTCTTACAGAAGATAACCATGAAATAAAAGCACTGTGTTTCGCCATAGACAAGTAAATATAGAAATGATTCTTGGATTATATTTAAAAAATGTATATTATTACCGATGGCTGGTCTAAATATTCCTAATGGCACATTTTTGACGTTCCGCCGCAATTCTTTTTCCGCCAATGCTTTGGTGAATGTGTAGGTGTTGGGCCATTTGTCTAAGATACTGTGAAAGAAAAAATACATATTAACATTTTAAAACTGACATCGCCTCAGCCAAAATTCTTAAAAAAGAATCATGCAATTTTGAACAGAAGTTGCTACTGTAAGTTAGTTGAGCAGTGAGGAAAGAGTTTGAAAAAATCACTCCCTAAAGGAGTTGAATAAGGGTTGTAAGTTTGTATGGAAGCTACTTTTATAAAAAATAAAATAGGTACATATCTATATAAATAAAATGATAGAGGTCTGCAGTTGTGCGCACATCACGGAATACTACTGGATAGATTTCAATGAAATTTTCTAAATTTTATTTCTAGACACTTGGCCCTTATCAAAAAAAAATGATTGCGATATCTTCATTTAATAAAAAGTTATTAAAGTTTCAAGAAACAACGATTTGTATATGCACTGCGTGTTCAGTGATGTATGTTTAAACAAAGTATATTTTTGCTTGCGATCTTTTTGATGTGTTTCCTTCGTACATAAGAAAACTTTGTTAATATATCAAGCAACGCGGACGATGTCGCGGGTATCAGCTAGTAATAAATAAAATAAAATACTTACATTGGCAAAATGTCATTAATTTGATCATCCGTTAGTTTGTTGATCATATTGTGGAGTTTCTCGCTATCAGACTCGCAAGGGTAGAACTTCTCCTCGACGTGGGTCAGGTGAGAGTTCGAATATGCCGTTGATATGTGCATGAAGACCTGGAAATGTAAAGCATGATTGAAATATCTATTTGGACTTAACAGGTGTTCGCTGCTCATCATTTAAAGTCAGCCATATATTGAATTATTCTGGCGATTTCCGATTGGGAAGGTAAGTATATATTCTTTATTGCACTAAAATATGTTACAATGATAGTACAGTAATATATGTACAGGCAAAGGTGGACTTATCTCTAAAAGAGATTTCTTCCAGTCAACCTATGGAGGTTATATAAGGAGATGAAGTATATTGACCATGAAAATAATATTTATGTTTATTTTAGTGCTATATATGGGCGGAGGTGACAAACCATAAATGACCCACTTGCCCAAGAAAATAATAAATGAACTACAATTAGACATTGGCTCCTCTCCTATTTGTTAGGTATTGGCAACATTCATTTCGGTCAGCTCCTGTTTAACGACACTGTAAAAAGTGTTTTAATAGACTTTTAAGGCCGGCTGTCTGCCATACTCTCTCAGAGACTGCTATTACTGGTAGGTTTGTCCCACAATACTTAGCGGGCTTTTTATGCACCATAAGCTACTTGTTGATAGATATGTATACCCAAAAGAAGATCTGTGAAGATCCTTTGCCTGAACTCTTTGTAGCCATAGATTACCATCTTATCGGATTACAAGAGTGATTGTTAATTTCGCACATATTTCAACACTTAACTACAGGGCAGTTGACAATATGAAAATGGCCGCATTGACAAAAACAAAGGAGGTTATGATCAAATTATAGATTTACCTTCAAGCCCTTCATGTCTTTGGCTAGTTGTAGCAAGTAAAGCGGCGCTTGAACGTTTGTGGTCAACGCAGCGCGCAGGTGCTCATCAAACTTCACAGTGGCCGCTGCATGGAATATCACGTGGACCTGGAACACAACAGATTAAAAACTATGTTAGGATATTACAATACAGGAATTTAATATATAATTATAATACTAAATATTTATTGTCTATGACTTTTGTCGGAACGTGGCAAATTTTTCACATGACGGTAAGTGGCTATACATAAATGGTAAGTACGATTATTATTGATTTTAAGAAACTCTATATAACGTGTAATTTTTGGAGCGAAGTTTTTTTACGCGGCTTAAAGTAGAGTGAAATGAATGTGGCCCAAGGTCATGTCACATAACGAAAAAGCGTTATGCCTACCTCTAAAATGTGCACTATGGGCTCGAATTCAGTACTGGTGGTGCTGCGCGAGCGTTTCTAGAGGTAGGAATTATGCCGAATTTTTGAGAGCTAAACCAAGATAATGATAAAGCGAGAACTGTGTGATTACCTATAGTAAATCTTTTTGTTAATAAAGTTATATATTTAAATATAAGCAAGCTCAATCAAAATAATTAATTTTGTTTAAAATACTTACCTAACGTTCTTAAAAATACAAAAACAAAAATATAAAGGTAATACAACACCATATAAGGACCAATAGCGGGCCCACGAACCTTGGACCATTGTCATTTGTCACAATTAAAATCATAAACTTTATTAGAAGGGTAAATTACTAAAATTCCTAATATTACTAATTGCCTTAAAATGGGATTGCTATTGTAATTTAAAAAAATGGTTGTCTGTAAAGTCGGTTTACGGACGATAGTTTAACGTGACAACGTCATAACAAAACATTAATGAAATGACTGCATACTTTTATGAATAAAATTGAATCATTTTTATTGAATTATCATTATTCTGTATGGATACGAAGAAGGAGTGAAATGAAATCTACAGTTTAATTGATAAATTTACTTTTATTTGCACTCATTATTCAAATATTTTAATTAAGTTTTGTGCCGCTGTCTTTCTTCTCGGACGCTTAGGCCAATCTAGTGAAAGAGAGATAGATGCGGCGCAAGTGTACAATCAGCGTAACGGGACAATGAGTCATCCTTTTTCGTGCATGCAGCCAGCGTTCATCGATTTATTAAACGTTGTCACGTCAAAAAAAGGTTAATTGAATTACAAATTTAAATAGTTTCTTAATCTTTGATTAGAGAGAGTTGCATAAAGGATGTTGAGGCGCTTTTTGGTGTGACAAAAATAAAATAACATAATAAAAAAGTAAAATCTACATTTTAAAACATGTTTTGATAAAAAAAATCGTGTAAACATGACGAGCCCGTTGGCGTGGTTGGTAAGACACTTGCTTTTCACGCCGCAGGTCGTGGGTTCGATTCCCACCCAGCACAGACATTTATGTGCATGAACATGTCTGTTTGTCCTGAGTCTGGGTGTAATTATCTATATAAGTATGTATTTACAAAAGAAAAAGTAGTATATTATGTAGTATATCAGTTGTCTGTTTTCCATAGTACGTGCTCTGCTTAGTTTGGGATCAGATAGCCGTGTGTGAATAATGTCCCAGAATATTATTATTATTATTATTAACTCGCCCAGAACTTCGTTCCTGACGATCCTCCAATTTTTTCCTAATATTGTCATTTATTGTGTTTTATAAGAGTTTTTATTAATTTTCTTTTTTTTGACTTTTGAATGTAATTGTCCATTATATTGTAAACCTTTTTTTATGTATATGTTGTATTTATTTAATTTATCGTGATACTATAGTGTTTTTTCTGTATTTAAATAAATAAAATAGTATTTATAGTAAAGTGTATCGTATAGTTATAATAATAATAATAAATTAATTGACTGCCTCGTTGGTCTAGTGGCTAGGATTAAGGCTGCTAACTCGGGGGTTCTGGGTTCAATTCCCAGGTCGGGCCAATAAAATGTAATTTTGATTTTCTGTCGAAAATTCTCAATACCAGTCCCATCGGATTATGAGAGTTAGGGAATAGAGAGTGCACCTGTGTTTGCGCACACACTTGCGCACTATAATATGTCCTGCGCAGTTGGCTGATCTCTCTTGAGATTGGCCGCCGTGGCCGAAATCGGTCAGGAGGACCATTATTATTATTATAGTTATAATAACACAATAAATATAATATAACAATGTTAAAACCCGGAGCTGCCGCGGAAAAAGCTGAAACGAACAAACGTAACAAATATTCGTTTCTTATTCTTAATTATATTTTTGTTCCGTTTGCAGTTGAAACGCTTGGACCTTGGAGTGATAGTGCCAAAAAAATCATCCAAAATATTACTCCCCGCCTTATTGCCTCCACTGGTGACAGGAGGGCTGGTTCATTTTTCGTCCAGAGAATCGGAATTGCGATTCAAAGGGGAAATGCTGCTAGCATTCTTGCCACCATTCCACGCGGTCACGACTTGTATAGTAATTATTTTTAATTTTTATTTGTAGATTAATTTCTAAGCGACATTTTATAACTATTAACATCTATAAACTGTATATACTAATATGTTTTTAAATGATTCAATCATTTCTATAATGATGAATAAATAAATCTTCCTGCTTCTTTCAATCCAATCAATCAATGTGATATTAATCTTTGTATTCCAATATAACTGATAATAGCATCATATGATTACTTGACGCCATTATGCAATGAATTGAGAACTACGTAATGAGTATCATAATTGCTGATGATTCTTCGAATCGAGTTGATGTGATAATATCAATTACTATATTAAATATCGTTTACATTATAATTATAATATATTGTTAGATTGCAATACCATACCCAGGCCATCTATAAACATGCGAGTTGACGGACGGCGTTGCTTTTGTTTCTCTTCTTGTCAAATGATTCTAGAAGCAACATTCAAATTCTGCCCATTGTTGTCTTCATTATATTTGATTTAAATTGTAATTTTATAAACCGCATAATTGTTTCCAGCTATTTACTAAGAAATAGTAAGAATGTTGTTTAATTTATAACAATATATTATTTTTCGATAAATACCTTTTCAATGAGCGTCTGTCTGTCACTGATGTTTAGCCCCAAGCCCGCAGCCTCACAGTCCGCTGGTATGGCGACGATCTTGTGCCGAAATTTCGGCACTTCCTCTTTGAGACGATTGAAAACCTGTAACAAACGCAGTCATATATAAAATATAAAAAAAAATAACAGCCTGTCAATCTCATCAGCTTTTGTGAAAGTTTGGACTTTTTGAGCTTCTTCCACTACGCTGCAAATTTTAGTTGAATTTTTTTATTAGACCTTTTATTTCCAGTCAGTCTAACCCCAAAACGTATCCATAGATGTTTCACATAACTCTATACACCTATATAATATACTAGCAGTGTCCCGCGTATTCAAAATATACCTAATGAATAAAAATAAGCACAGAGCCTTCCTCGATAAAAGGACTATACAACACAAAATTAATTTTTAAATTCAATCCAGTAGTTCCTGAGCTTAGCCGGAACAAACAAACTCTTCAGCTTTATATATTTGTATAGATATGTATAATTTTGCTTGGAAAATATCATTCAAACAAGACTTATTCCACCCCTTCAAGGAAAACAACCGACAATCTACAACCGGTGTTTAACGCAATAAGGTTGTTTTTTGTTTGACTGTGAATGAGATTTATGACACGGAACTGCACATATTAATATTATTGTGCGCAAACACAAGTGCACATTAATGATTATTTAGATCGGCAATGCAAATGTACGTCATTTCAAGGGAATATCTAACCCAATAACTTTTTATTCGCCCTGAATCATGAATCTAGCATGAATCTAGGTCTTACATCTCACCGCCATACGAGGCAGTTAATATCATACGTCATATACATACATATGTATTATAATGATATATACTTATGTACATAAAGTCGAGTCATTGAAGATGATTCTAAAATGATGACAGCATCACACTTATCCTTTTACCACAGTAAATAACGCCGCTAATGACGTTATGAGCTTTGTTATTTATAATATACACTAGCTGTGCCCCGCGGTTTCATTTGCGTATAATTAATAAATATATAGTGGATAAAAATCAGCCTAGAACCTTCCTCGATTAAAGGACTATATAACACAAAAATATTTTTTAAATTCGAACCAGTAGTTCCAGAGATTAGCTGGATGAAACAAACAAACTCTTCAGCTTTATATATTAGTATAGATATAGATAAGAAGACGGACAAACAAATGGTAAGTGGTTAGTAACGCTCAGATATTGGCGCTGTAAGTAATAATCACCGTTACATCACCAATGCCAATGTTGGTACCAACCTTGGAAACTAAGATGTTATGTCCCTTGTACCTGTAGTTACTCTATAGCTTTATATATTAGTATAGATAAGAACAACGTATGCAAGAACAAATAGGAGCTCGTACGACAGGTTAAGTATTATTTTAGCACAGTTTGTAATATTTTAGACGGCCAAGTGTTTTCAAAAATTCCACCATTGGACATACACCAAGAATTTACTCGTGTGTTGAATTTACATCGTGTTCACTTGTAAACGAAATTCTCGTGAGGATACCTATCGAATGAAATATTACTAATCCACTAATCCGTATTGGAATAGGATGATGGAATAAGCCACCCGTCTACGCCCCACTCTCGTGTGACATATGAGCTCAGCTGAGACTTCTTCCTCTCTGGTGCGCTCCACTTGCTCTTTTAGGGACATGCCGTGCTCGCAGTACGCAACCATCGCCGTCCAGGAGTTCTTTTGCTCTACCATAGCCTTAGCAAAGGCTAGAAGCAAAAGGTCTCGTCCGACAGCAGCGACAAGCCGTCTTCGTGGTTCCACCCACGCTGGACACTCAGATAAGGTGTGCTGTGCCGTATCCTTGTCATGGCCACACTCATGACACACCTGCGTGGGCCCTCTACGAGCCACCCTGGTAGAATAAGCTCCTTACCCATCCTTCTTCTCAATAAAACCTGAGCCTAGCTCACAGGCTGTTACTACCTTTTGACATATTTGTTTTTTTTTTTATTGCGTAGAAAGGCGGACGAGCATATGGGTCACCTGATGGTAAGTGATCACAACGCCCATAGACATTGGCATTGTAAGAGATGTTAACCATCTCTTACATCGCCAATGCGCCACCAACCTTGGGAACTAAGTTATTATGTCCCTTGTGCCTGTAATTACACTGACTCACTCACCCTTCAAACCGGAACACAACAAAACCAAGTACTGCTGTTTTGCGGTAGAATATCTGATGAGTGGGTGGTACCGAACCAGACGAGCTTGCACAAAGCTCTACCACTAAGTATATCTGATGAGTGAGTGGTACCTAATTTTTGGTAAAGTAGCTAATTTTTACCTAATTTTTGTATGAATATTTCCTCGTAATCAATGATGAAGGTGCGAATTTATAAGAGTTTTGAGATAATATTTACGTTTGTGGTTAAGTTGGCGTTGGTGGTGACTGAGATGTGACAGGTGAAAGAAAGATATTACAATTTATTTTAAATCATGAATGAAACTGTCTGATATTATAGGATACGTTTAAAAAAGAGAAAGCTCGTCTAAAGCACGGTCGCAAGCAACCATCGGTCAAAAATGTACAATCTATTTTTCTAAAAATAATTGATTAAATAGAATCAAATTATTATTTATCCAGTATAGAAATTTACAAAGATTCAAAAGATCTACGTAGAATGTGATAAATAATATACCAGGCAAACGTAAAAACAATAACTATCACAAATAATTAATTATCAAAAGATAGCCATATAAAATCGAATGATTAAGAAGCTAATGTATTTATTAATTATTTTAACACAACGGAACATGGTCGTCATTGCTGAAATAAAATTTTACAACTAAACAAAAGGTTACTCTAAGGGCGTTCCACAAGGTTCAATTCTGGGTCCTATTTCATTTTTTATTCATATTGATGATCGCCCGAATTAAGCTTATTTTCATTGTGCGAATGATGCAACACCATGTAAATATTTAAGGAATTATTTTTAACATTTGACTTTGTAAATGTAACACTTTTTTTGTTAGAAGTAAGTACGAAGATGATAACATTAAATAAATATTGCACTTTGGATAACAAATTATTTACTTTGTCGCTTATAGCACGTCTGTCAACCTTCACGATTTTGTATTTGAAGATTTCTAATTTTCCTATTAATATTAATAAAAAACAGCCTGTGAATGTACCACTGCTGGGCTGTCCCTCTTCTCCACTTTTTGAGGAGAAGGTTTGGAGCTTATTCCACCACTTGATAAAGGAGAAAACTTGATAAAAGTATTTACTACGCCTTTTATAATTCATAATATCCGTTAACAACAGATGCCGAATATAATAAGCCGAGATGGCGCAGTGGTAAGAACGTAAGACGTTAATCGATGATCGTGGGTTCAAACCCGGGCAAGCACCACAGAATTTCACGTGGGGCTTAATTTGTAATTATAATTCATCTCGTGCTTGACGGTGAAGGAAAACATCGCAAAAACATCTACATGTGTCAAATTTGTCGCATTGGAGCAGCGTGGTGCAATAAGCTCCAAGCCTTCCCCTCAGAAAGAGGAGAAGAGGACTTAGCCCAGCAGTGCGACATTCACAGACTGTCTTTACTGGGGTTATCAACAGTATTTTTAAAAAAGTTTACTTGGTGGTAGAGCTTTGTGCAAGCTCGTCTGGGTAGGTACCACCCACTCATCAGATATTCTGCCGCAAAACAGCAGTACTTTGTATTGCTGTGTTCCGGTTTGAAGGGTGAGTGAGCCAGTGTAATTACAGGCACAAGGGACATAACATCTTAGTTCCCAAGGTTGATGGCGCAATGGCGATGTAAGCGATGGTTAACATCTCTTACAATGCCATTGTCTATGGGCGTTGGTGACCACTTACCATCAGGTGGCCCATATGCTCGTCCGCCTTACTATACAATAAAAAAAAAATCCATATTTGTTATTATAAATATTGTTTTTTTTTTATTTCTGCATTGACGTTTTATTCTCACTTAAACAATGTTATAAAACTTTAAATCAATACAAATAATGTTGGATGTTTAAATAAATAAAGAAATACAACAATTATTTGTTCGTTACATGTAAATCAATATATAGTTAAGACATAATCGTCTGTTTGTTTAGGAATAATCGCAACAAAAACGCATTAGTTATCGTCATTGTCATTTTCTTAAGATAGACCAGTGCCGATAATTTTTGAAAAAGGAAAAATTATAGTAGAATGAAACCCATTGAAAAAGGAAGAGAATATAACAAAAATAAAAGGAAAAATATATTACGGGCGACCTGAGGTCGGAAAGTGGGTGGGGGAGGGGGTTTAAGGGTGAAAAACGGTTTATCTCGATTTACGGCAAAACTACAAGTCCTATGGAAAAAAGTTAAATGGCAAAGTTGTAGATAATAAAAAGATCTACAACTTTTGTATTTACACTTTTTTCATATAACCTAAAAATTTACGTGACAAATTCAAATAATTAAGTTTTTGGTTTTTTATTTATATCTTTTACAAATAAGAACTGGTCTATGTTTCTTGCGTTAGGCCAAATTCGTACAGTGAGTTTTTTATCAGATACATTTACATCCTGTAAATATCCCACTGCTGGACTTGGCCTCTTCTCCACTTTTTGAGGTTTGGAGCTTATTCCACCACGCTGCTCCAATGCGGGTTGGTGGAATACACATGTGACAGAATTTTCAGTTTAATTTGGCACATTTTTTATCTGATAGGTGCGCTTTTATTCGGCGGTGTCGTATGTCGTTCGAACAAACTCACACTTACGAGAGTATTCTGTATCTAGCATCCACACAAACTGATGCGTTAATCAAATGACCTGTAAATGTGATGTGACCTTTTTTACATGAAATAGGAAGGCAGGGGAAGGGAGCAAATGGGCCACCTGATCGTAAGACCCATATGACCGAATATTGAAACGTCATTCAAATATTAAGTGCGACTTAATTATTTGGAACGCCGTTAATTTTAAATTTAGTATGCGTAATTTTAAATTAACGGCGTGTTAAATAATTAAGTTCCACTTCATATTTGAATGACGTTTCAGTATTCGGCCGTTAGACATTGGCTCTGTAAGAAGTATCAAACATTGCCAATGCACCCCCAACCTCGGAAACTAAGATTTATGTCCCTTGTGCCTGTTATTACACTGTCTCAATCACCTATAAGCTGGAACACAACAATTGCTGTTTGGTGGCAGAATATCTGATGAGTATCTACCCAAATGGGCTTGCTCAAAGTCCTACGAAGTGCACATAGCTTACAGTAGCGACAAATCCGTTAAAAACTACCCTGTGAATACGGACCTTTGGAAAATGACACTCGTCGACTTTATTTTCATTATAAATTAATTGATGACATAAGATCAATCATAATAATATCAACGCATGTGAGAGAACGGGACACAAAATAAATAGTAAAACCAATTTATAATTAAACAAAATATATTTAAAATAATAGTATGTAATTATACTTATTTTTAAGCACAAATTACAATGAATTTGATATAAAATAATTAAGTTAAATTACATAATTAACATAATAAATACAAAAATACGGTCACCTGGGTAATTACCCAATAAACAGTTCAGAGCACCGATAGTGCCGTGTTCAACACTGAACCACTTCTGATCTGTTGACATCTGTGGAGCCTTTTAAAAGGACTTGTCATTTGAATCAGTAGCACGACTGTGTTGTTACACCGGAAATAATTTTATCTCCCACACGGCCATTCTGACGAGCAGCCAGTATGGCTCGCGAATTAAAAGAAAACATTCCTCGATTAAAATCTTATACATACATACAATAATTTACATCGTACACATATTAATTTTAACTAAATAATCAGATATTTGCCAAATCACATGGCAATATTCAGCCAAATCGCATGGCTCTAAATATTCAATACCTACTAAATTGCCAAATCACATGACAATCATACGTTTGCCAAATCACAGTGGCAAAGTTCCGCCAAATCACATGGCTTTCAACATCCAATATATACCAACTCACATGGTACTCAGATTGTCAAATCACATGACAATCACATTTGCCAAATCACAGTGGCAAATGTTCAGCCAAATCACATGGCTTTCAACATTCAATACCAACTCACATGGTACTCAATTGTCAAATCACATGACAATCACATTTGCCAAATCACAGTGGCAAATGTTCAGCCAAATCACATGGCTTTGAATACCCGATATCTGCCAACTCACATGGTAAAATTGTCAAATCACATGACAATCAGATATCTGTCAAATCACATGACAAGCTGCCAAATCACAGTGGCAACCGGGTTTACACAACACAAACACAATAAAACAAGGATAACGACACAAGACACACAATAGTTTCTTAACCACAACAATTACATATATTTTAATGAAAACATTTGTGAAAGCAGTGGACGTTGGCCAGGCGACCACTCCTCACACAAGATGTTTACAATCATTAATCAAACATCTAAAAGTATCTGATAATTCTCGTCCCATATCTGGGGTAACTAAGTAAATCATCATGAGATTACATACAATTCATTGCCAGTCTCATAGACTTTTACAATATATCTGTCAATATCGTTAAGTTGGTTAATGATCCATGGTCCTCTATATTTGCCGTCTAATTTGTTTATATTACGAAATGTTTATATTGCTTCCTCAGCACAACATCGTCAATTTTAAAAGGCATAATTTTAGTTCTTATTATTCTTATCAAGGTCAATTATTTGAATATTAGCTCGCTCGTCCATCCTTTGTTTCGATTCTTGACGGCAAATATCAAGGTTAAAGCGTTCAACATTATCTGTTAAGGCTGATAAAGCAGGAGACTGATTACAACCCATGAGAAGCTGGAAAGGTGTGTGACCAGTGTTTTTGCTAAACGTAATATTAATTGCTAACTGCACTTCCTACAACATCCTTCCAACCTCTCCTGGTATACGTATTTTCAACAATGGTAAAGCAATTTGTCAATTCTTTAACGATTTGCTCGATTTGCCTATTTGCACGACCAACGCCACTAGTGATAAAATGTATTTCTATTGACCAACGGTTGCAAAAACTTCAAAATTATTTGCCTGTATAAGAAGCAGCCTGATCACAAAATATTCTTTGAGGCGCTCCAAATGTATAAATTCGTTCTTTAAAACAATTAATAGTAGCTAAGGCAGTAAGGTTATTACTAACTACTAACAATATTTTGTAATATGGTATATCAATACAATAACGTATTATTTCACAGGTTTATTGCCACTTCATTTGTCAGTCGTATTCATATGAACTGTGTAAAAAGGACCATAATATTATCAATTGGGTGAAGGGAAATTTGAAGTGAACCATGTTGACTTATTAAGTTTGCACGTAAAATAACTCACAATAAACTTGCGGGTAAATTTATACATATTTGCGAGCCATATCTTTTCTCTGATCTTGTCTGATGTTTTTTTTTTTTTTTCCAACCAAGATGTTTAAGAGAATAATGATAAATTTGTATGATACGCCACCGATAACTTTTTGGAATGAATACATTTTATTTATTGTTCTTTTTTTTTTTTTATTGTGTGAAATGTTCGATAAATTAGCCCGTCTCGTAATTCATAACTGGATGCTAGATCCACTCTATTTCTGACTAGACATTTATATTTTATTGAAATGTAGCGAAAATCCGGTTTATCATTCCAAATGAATTCTATTTCAAAGACCGAAAGGTACGCGTAAAAACTCACTGACCGTCAAAGGCACTTATGACTTAAAGTCCGGATAATTCAAAAATATTTTGACAAAGCAATGTCGTATTGTATTAACCTATCTGGAACTAAAATTAGGTCTAACTCGATACTAATGCCATCAACATAAACCAAACACTTTTTTCGCGTTGAACTAAATGAACCATTACTAACCCCCGCAAAAGTATAGTCTTGTATGTTATTTTACCCTCAATATAATCGGCTACCGTATCACTCATGAGAGAACATTCAGCACCACTAACTAATAAACATAAGCAGTTACGATTAGAGGCCCAGGTCTAGCACGATTTAATCTTGTATCGTTTACGTAAAATAATGTGATCAGACTCTTTACCAGTTCTTTTACGTTTATACAAGTATAAACTTATGGCATTTGGCTTTGAATTAATTATGGCAAATTTTGGCGTCAGTCGTAACAAATCAGAACAAATACAATAACTATCATACCCGAAATAACCGCCTCTACCAAGCGCTGTTCAGTCACCTCCGCACCAATCACTTTTTTCGTCAACTCCCATTTTCGTGAAGCATATTCAGAAAGACTACCAGCTCGCTCACTCGTGTACTCAATGAGGAGCGTTAAGTCACAGTAGTATCGCGTTTCATCGGTGAAGGCAGAGCCAGCGGCTCCAGTTGGGCGCAGGCTGTTGTATCGCACCCGAAGCACTGAAGCACCAGCCTCGTGTTACTCTGAAACATTGTTTGTCACACCGTATCACTTATCTCGGTCACTCCTGACGACACTATAATCTAGGGGCAAAGTAAACAAAACCAACTAGACAATCGGGGATACAAAATTTATCATGTTAACAGCCAGAGTCACATACCACAGTCATTTTATTCCACATTAACACTATACTGCAACATTATCTTTAAAGTTTACAAAACTCTACGAGTAAAAACCTCTAGCGCCACGGCTCTCTATCCGACTGGCAATAACATTGCCCTGCCGCATCCACCGCGTGGATCGAAACCTTGCATGTGCCCATGTGTATCACCCCGTGACTACACACCATTGTGGTCTCTCTTAGACCTCGACCTCCGCCTGAGTTAAACGCGCACCGCGCACCCACGGTCTACTTGAGTTGCCTCAAGAGATACCGACTTCTACCGGGCTACGACTACGTAATAACTACAGGTACGGTCGAACACAATACGGCCGCTAGCACCCCTTACTCGAGTTTCTACCATAACTTTTGATTTGAACTTCATAATTAACGTCTACATCAATCTCAACTGGTACGTGACCTTGACTGATAGTACAACCTAAGAGTTCTATATTGGTTGCTAAAATGCATTTCGTTAAATTAAAAGAGAAACCCGCGTCTATCAAATTCCGAGAAACTTGAAAAACCGTCAACGCTAAAGACTGACTAGTAGGGCCAGTACAGTCTTTTATCACTTTAGGTTATTACAATTAATGCGAGACAAACGCAATGAACGTTTATCACTCCATTGACTTTAAAACTTAGCGCGATTAAAAATATTGGTTTGATCTCACCGTAATATCACCGTAACGCATCTCATATGATCGCAACGATACCATCGGTCACACCCGCCTCGTGGTTCGTGGTAGCACTCACGGAACGCCATGGCGGAGACAGTGCCGTGGAGTCCCGATACTCCACCTTAGTCACAATCACTACCCGCGGTTACAGCGGCGTCCCGCGTGGAGGTGAACGATTTATTCCTCCAACGACGTTAATCGATTTCTGGAACGAGAGTCACGACCACGAAACTGTTATTGGCCTAATAAGGCTATTATTGCACAAGATAACTGTTAATAAATAATTCAAAGCAGGTTAGCTAAATAAAGAAATTATCGTAACGTAGGTACAAGCACACTTATGAAGTTACTAAGAAACTTATAAAGTACGACACACCGTAAGACAGTGTCTATCGCTTTTAAACAAATTGGAACGAACTCACCAGATCATTTTCATCGTATAATAGTAACGTATTAATCCCTCAATTCCTGCACTCACTAATGCTTTCGTAGGGTTGTAAAATAAATAACCATCGCTTGTAAACGCAAATCCCTGGTTAGGCTATCACCGATAGCCATGCGAATCCATCCGCATCCGCCTTTCATCGCCTTACTAACAGTTATGATGGGCTGGCTACCTTCTATACAGCAGTTTCTTCAAAGCATAAATCGGCGGCGGCGACGTTCTCTTTTGGAGTTTTCAATGAGCGAATCAACGCTTGCATTTGTCGATTTAGTATCTCGAACAGTAATCGCCATTGCGAGTCGTTGTCGTTTGTACCTTGAGTGATGACTTCTGGCCTTTTCGTACAGAGTCGTTATTGCCACTGCCAGAGGCTATGCAACTCGCCATATTTAGTCCCAGGATCGGAGATGAAGGACCAGCATCCTGCGGTGCTTGAATATGCTCGGAGATCTCGTGATTCGAAGCATCAGGTTCATCCACATTCATTTTGTTGCACCTGGAATCATAACACTTTCTGGCCGTAGTTGAGGTTACATAATCCCACTTCTGATGTGAGAGAACGGGACACAAAATAAATAGTAAAACCAATTTATAATTAAACAAAATATATTTAAAATAATAGTATGTAATTATACTTATTTTTAAGCACAAATTACAATGAATTTGATATAAAATAATTAAGTTAAATTACATAATTAACATAATAAATACAAAAATACGGTCACCTGGGTAATTACCCAATAAACAGTTCAGAGCACCGATAGTGCCGTGTTCAACACTGAACCACTTCTGATCTGTTGACATCTGTGGAGCCTTTTAAAAGGACTTGTCATTTGAATCAGTAGCACGACTGTGTTGTTACACCGGAAATAATTTTATCTCCCACACGCAAATGCTATTTTAATTTTAAAAGTCCATTATATTATGATAAATGTGTAATTTATACTGAGAACTGCCGATGAGCTAAATCCTTGGTTCCCAAAGTTTTACGTTGGGGGTTTTACAATGAAATGGGGGTCGACAAGTCATTAGCGGGGGTCCACGAAAATTCGTTTGCTTTCGATAGTGAAGAATTAAAAAGTTGGCTTCACCTATCAATGTAGGCAGAATAGTTATTGAAAGAAAAGCGTCAGCGACAGTAGGTACAAGTAACTGTCTCTTACCTTTTTTTTCTCAACGTTTAGGAATGGCAATATGGTTCATACGTGGCTAGGCTACATAGCTAGGGGAACCGGAACCGGCTGACATGACCAAAAATAAGTTTGGGAAACTCTGAGCTAAATAGTTATTCTTTAATTATTTACTTAAATCAAGGCTTTAAGATTCAAATTTGCATAAACAAAACGGATTTCCCCATTCGAATAGGCCAGAGGCTTAGGGCCAAGACATTTGGTGAGATATTTTTCGTAATAATCGTACCCTATTTGAACGAATATGTGTTAGTTGATGTCAACGATTAAAAAACTCAATAAAAAGGTGGATATTTAATAGGGAGGCTAAACAATACATTCCTTACCAAAGCCAATGCAAATGTATGTTGGCGATAGTGACCAACAAAAGGACCTTTTCCAGTCCGTTTTCATTTTAGCAGTATTATTATATGCACAAGGGACATAACATTGGCTCTCAAAATTGGTGACGCGTTGGTCATGTCAGGAGTGGTTAATATCGTCACGGTAGCATGTGCAAGCGATCCCGTGGCGCTCCCCTTAAGACGGGAAGGGTACCGTGGTGGTTTTAGTCGGTAGGAGTCCGACATAACCCTCCATTCTACATCACATATGGAGGGTATCCATGATGGAATACCCCACGAAAAAAAAAAAGGAGTGGTTAATATGTCTATAGGGGCCAACGTCTATAGTCCGTAGCAGTACGCCGCGGATCACGAGATGAACATATATAAAATAAGCAACATGTGTTTGCCCAGATTCGAACGTGTGTGGAAAGCCGTTAAGATAATGTTCACTGAGGCATCACAGCTTTTTAGGGTTCCGTACCCAAAGGGTAAAACGGGACCCTATTACTAAGACTCCGCTGTCCGTCCATCTGTCTGTCTGTCACCAGGCTGTATCTCATGAACCGTGATAGTAAATCAGTTGAAATTTTCATATGATGTATTTCTGTTGCTGCTATAACTACAAATACTAAAAATACACACCACAGACATGACTTTTTTGCCGTTTTTATAGATAACAGCACGGCTTCGTGCGTGAGTCCGTCTTACACTTGGCTGGTTTTTATTGGAATACAAACAGAAAACGGTATTACCGAGTTATAGCATAAGTACCGAACAAACAGCCAACGCGGCCAAGGTATTAATTTGTTTAACATTTTGTGTCAATGATAAATGGCCGACGTATTAAGGACGAAATAATATTTACATAGTCACGGATTCGCACAGTCATCACCCTTGACATGTTATTAAAATGGAGTCTGACTGCATTTGAACCATGGCCAATTTACTCGGTGGTAGAGCTTTGTGCAAGCTCGTCTGGGTAGGTAGTAGGTACCACCCACTCGTCAGATATTCTACCGCAAAACAGCAGTACTTTGTATTGTTGTGTTCCGGTTTGATGCGTGATTGCGCCAGTGTAATTACAGGCACAAGGGACATAACATGTTAGTTCCCAAGTTTGGCGGCGTATTGGCGATGTAAGCGATGGTAAACATTTCTTACAATGCTATTGTCTATGAGCATTGGTGACCACTCACCCTCAGGTGGCTCATGCTCGTCCGAATACCGATACAATAAAAAAAACCCAGGTTACAGCCAACTAGCCAACTAGCAACTGCGCGGGGCCAGACAAGAAATAAAAAAAAAAAGACATTGGTATCTTTTTAACTCCAACAGTTCTATTTTTGAGAACACATTTCATCAAAACGACTGTGAAACGTTACAAGCGACTTATGTTGATATACTATTTTGATTCGTGTATTCTTGTAATGTAATGATTATAATGATCAATGTTGCATATTACATTGTGACATTTTACGATCGTTTTCTGCTGAGAATTTCGAGTTTTTTCTTACAGAATAGCCGAACTGGTTGGCTACTCTTCTTCGCTTTAGAATTTTGAATTTCGAATTAAGCCATGGTGCCAATTTCAAGGAATAGCCAACCGATTTGCATAGGATATATTATAGTGAACAAATGTGAGGACTCAGATACATTCTCTATTTTGTCAATTTAACAAAACCAGAGGCTTTACTCTTAAAACAAGAACGCAAGCACTGACAATTATTTTATTTATGTTATAGCCAAGCAGCAATACTTATTTATAGGTATTTTTGTTCTCCAGTTTGTGTTTGACTGCAAAATTCATGTGCAGAAGAATGGGCTTGTTCTGCACTTGTCCAAAATATATTAATAACGTTAATTAAATGCAATATTTGCAAGCCGGTTGGCGTGATTGGTTGGGTTCGATTACCATCCAGGACAGACATTTGTGTGCATGAACATGTCTGTATGTCCTGAGTCTGGGTATAATTATCTATATATGTATGTATTTACAAAAGAAAAGTAGTATAATATGTAGTTTATCAGTCATCTGGTTTCCATAATACAAGCTCTGCTTAGTTTGGGATCAGATGGCTGTGTGTGGATAATGTCCCAGGATATAATTTATTTATGGAGTATATTGTAGACACATAACAGTAGACATATCTATTGGTGACCAGTTACCAACATGGACCATGTTCAATTTCCAAATCAGCCAAAATTAAAAAAAATACTAATAACCTTTTCGGTGTCCAAAAACAAACAAAATTACAAATATAAGAATGTTTATCATTTGCGAAAATCGAACCTGTGACCACAAGCGCAGCAGCCAGACAAAAGAACTATACCTATATGAATACATCCTCCTTGGTAATGCGTAATATCTAACCACGTCATAAATAAGCAAAATAAATGCAACTCTTGCTTTTATATTTGCTCTTGTAAATAAATAATAATGTGTTTTTAATCTGTTTGTTTAGTGTTAAGTGGTTATTTTATAATCTGTGACTTATTTACATGAAAAAAAAACTTTTTTTTTATTATAGGTAGGCGGAAGATAATACGTGCCACCTGATGGTAAGTGGTCACCAAAGCCGATAGACATTGGCATTGTAAGAGATGTTAACCATCGCTTTTATCGTCAATGCGCCACTAACCATGGGAACTAAGTTTTACGTCACTTTTTCCTATAGTTATCTAGCGTACATACCCTTCAAATCGGAACACAACTCATAAAATATTAATATTGTTATTACACACATACTATATGTTTACTCGCTGTGCCCCGCGGTTTCACCCGCGTATAATTAATAAAAATAAGCCAAGAGATAACAGAACTATCCAACACAAAAATATTTTTTCAATTTGAACCAGTAGTTTCTGAGATTAGCCGGATCAAACAAACAAACTCTTCAGCTTTAAATTGTAAATCTAAACCATTCTCGAATCCACCTGAAGGTACACAGAAAATTTAATTAAAATCGGTCCAGCCCTTTAGGAGGAGTTCAGTGACAAACACACACACAAAAGAAATATATATATATAAAGATAACAACAACTATATGTATACTATATGAGTCTATATCAAGATATTAATAAAAAAAATCAATGAAAAAGTCGCACGCTCATGAAAAATTAATTTTAAAACACAGATACGAAAGAAAAATAATTAAAAGTGACACAAAAAAGGTTTTATATTCATATACACAAAAAACTTTCTTAATTTTTTTCTTTTCTTTTTGGCTGTACCTAGCGATATAAAAATAAAAGAAAATTCATCAGTTAAACCATTTGTCAGACTGACAAATCAGCCTACCTATAATAATATAATTGGTAAAATAACTTACTGGATCCTCGAACATTTCTTCGATTCTCGTGTATATGTCCTTCCCGCGTTTTTGTCTGACCAGTAGATATAGATTTTCGACGCCCGGACAGCATCTCAGGAGTTTTTCCATGAGGATCTTACCGAGGAACCCTAAGATAAATATTTATGAACAAATGAATATACATATAGGATAAAATCTGTATAGTAGAAAAAGCCAGTGAATCCAACTGCTGGGCTAAGGCCTCTTCTCTTTTCAGGAGACATTTTCAGAGTAGTTTTTCGCGTCTATCAATTTTTGGCTTACTTCTTAACTATCGAATTATTTTCTTCAATATTGCATCATAATTAAAAAATGGTTGTCTGTAACATCGGTTTACGGACGATAGTTTAACGTGACAACGTCATAACAAAACATTGATGAAATGACTGCAATCGAGTGAAAGAGAGATAGATGCGGTGCAAGCGTACAATGAGCGTAAAGGGACAATGAGCGTAACGGGGCAATGAGCGTAACGGGGCAATGAGCGTAACGGGGCAATGGGTGTAACGGGACAATGAGCCTAACGGGTCATCGATTTATTAGACGTTGTCACGTCAAAAGTTCCACTGGATGTGTTTAGTATTAGTAGTATACCATCATGTTAAATTAAATAAAAAAAGAGAATGGTGTTTAATTATGAAGTAATTTGACCTTACCTGTCGCACCGGTAATTAAAATATTCTTTCCATTATAAAATTCTTGAACCTCTGATATTTTTTCAGGGCTATTCATATTAACGTCAACGATATTTTCATCAAAATTATTGTATCCATTGCTGTTGATCTTGATATCGATATTTTTTTCAGTAAGCGTCCCCTCTCTTTGTTTTAGGTCCGTTTCTATCGTGCTGAAGTTTGCACTCCCGATTGTTGTCACATCGACGGCAGCCATCTTTGTTTTTTTTTCTTCTATTATTTTTTTCTTCAATTGTATTTATGTCATGTCTGAAACAAAATTAAAATTGGTTAAAAAATTGTTCAAGGATCTCGAATTTGGGGTTGATAAGGGTTGTTTTTTTGGGGTTGACTGCCTCGTTGGTCTAGTGGCTTGATATAAGGCCGCAGACGCGGTGGTCCTGGGTTCAATTCCCAGGTCGGACAAATAAATAGTTATTGGGGTTTTCTGTCAGAAAATTCTCAGTAGCAGCCCGGAGTCTGGAAGTTGGAAGTGTGGTACACTCCCGTGCCTCGGAAAGCACGTTAAGCCGTTGGTCCTGCGCCTGAACTCTTTCCGGTCGTGTCGGATTGCCGTCCCATCGGTTTATGAGAGCTAAGCAAAAGAGAGTGCACCTGTATTAGCGCACACACTTGTGCACTATAATATCTCCTGCGCAGTTGGCTAATCTCTCTTGAGATTGGCCGCCGTGGCCGAAATCGGTCTTGAGGACCTTATATTTTTATAGAGATTGATTGCCCCTTTCAAACGACACTTCGTAGATACGCGTAGTTTTTATATGAGTTTGAAGTTACAACGGAACATGCTTTTTTAAAGTTTTGTTATGAATAAATATTGTTATTTTATAATTCACTAGCTAAGGCCGCGGTTTCACCTGCCTATCTATATCTATACTAATATATAAAGCTGAAGAGTTTGTTTGTTTGATCCGCGTATTAATTATACGCGGGTGAAACCGCAGGGCACAGCTATTTATTAATAAAAATATAATGAATAAAAATCAGCATAGAACCTTCCTCGATAAAAGGACTATACAACACAAAAGTATTTTTTTAAATTCGAACCAGATTCCCTAGCCAAGTTGATATTCTACAATTGTAAACGCCATAGAAAACAAAACAAGTGTATGAGAACGACCACGTGACTTATCGTTAAGAGATGTCATTGTCATACATTTGTTTAGTTTTCTATAAGCGTTTACGATTGTAGAATGTCAACTTGGCTAGGGCCACAGTAGTTCGTCACGGTTGAATGCGCAAGCGATCTCGTGGCGCTCCACTTAAGACGGGAAGGGTACCGCTGGTTTTTTAGTGGGTATATCGATGACCGGGGTGCACTCGGTGCCCTAGACATGCGGCTACTCCCACATACCTCCCCCCATGTTACCAGTGGGGGGAAACGCGTCATGCGTTTTTCCAGCGTAATAAAAAAATTAAAAAACGGCCACCGTAGTTCCTGAGATTAGCCGGATCAAACAAACAAACGCTTCAGCTTTATATATTACTATAGATTATTATTTTGTAAAATATATTGAGGGTGAGGTTGTGGTCAACAGACAATGGTAGTCATTACAGCGCTAATGTAACGGCAACCTTGTTACTGACATTGTACCACGCCTTTGGGTAGGTACCACACAGTCATCATATATTCAACCGTTAAAAAGCAGACCTTAGCTCCAAGATGTTATGTCCATTGTCCCTGTAGCTACTCTGCCTTAGTCACCCTTCAAACCGGTACAAAACGATACTAAGTATAGATGGTGGTAGGATGTCCCAGACGGACGTACCACCAAGTAAGTTAATACAGATTTCCTAGCCTTTAAATTATATTTAAATTAAATTATTTGATATACCACGTAACCAATTAGTTATTAGATGAATACAATTCTATATACATAGCTTAGATTTGATTCGAATTAATTTATCAAACTCGATGTTTTTTTTTATTGTATAGGAAGGCGGACGAGCATATGGGCCACCTGATGGTAAGTGGTCACCAACGCCCAAAGACATTGGCGTTGTAAGAGCTGTTAACCATATCTTACATCGCCAATGCGCCACCAACCTTGGGAACTAAGGTGTTATGTCCCTTGTGCCTGTAATTACACTGGCTCACTCACCCTTCAAACCGTAACACAGCAATAACAAGTACTGCTGTTTTGCGGTAGAATATCTGATGAGTGGGTGGTACCTACCCAGACGAGCTTGCACAAAGCTCTACCACCAAGTAAAGTGACTACAGTTCGAATATAAATATATTGTGTTATTTGATGCAATAATTAATATTTTACGCGATTATTCAATTTTTTTTATTAACTTTAAAGAGCATTGCAATCATATTTTTATCTCTTTCCGGATTTATAAAATAATAATAGTTTGTAACTTAGTATGTTTTGTATTAAGAACAATATTTAGTTCAATTTATGTATAATTATAAAGTTATACCTAAGTGAACGAGCTTAATTCGTTTTTTATAGCAATTTTTAAAGATTTTTTTTTTTTTAAAATACAACTTTATAGATAAGCTTATAGCAAAAACCTTATCTAAAATATTTTAGCCAGATCATTACATTAGTTTTTGAGACACTACAAAAAAAAATATACATACACGGGAATTGCTCATATAATATTATAAAATATATAAAATAAAGCCGAGATGGCCCAGTGGTAAGAACGCGTGAATCTTAACCGATGATCGTGAGTTCGCCCGGGCAAGGACCTCTGAATTTAATTTGCTTAATTTGTAATTATGTAAGCGAGTAAAACCTGCATGTGTCAAATTTCACTGACATTCTATCACATGTGTATTACACCAACCCGCATTGGAGCAGCGTGGTGGAATAAGCTACCAAATCTTCTTTTCAAAAAGAGGACAAGAGGCCTTAGCTCAGCACTGGGACGTTTAGATAAGAGAACTCATCTATCATATATAAGAAGAAAATGTATTTTCGATAGGATTTGCGTAAAAGCCGCTTCTACGTCGGGGATGTCATTGTGACAAATTTCAAGTCAATCAGATAGTTTAGGAGATCTCTTGATGAGTGGTACTTCGCTCATATTGAGATACTACCATTTGTGTACGTGTATTAAATTCTAAAAAGCATTGGTTTTTGCTAACTCGTATATAAAAGAGACAACCAGATAGACACGAAAAGAAAAACAAAATATATGTGTGCAATTCACACGTGGTAGAAGTGAAACCAAAAATTTAGGCTTCAACTGTATAATGCTTCCTATCTCATTTTCTCCCGCGTTAAATCTTATTAATTTATGTGTCTCTCTTTTTACTGTCGCCTTTTCGTTTCATCGACTTTCAAATCACAACGATGCTAAAGAAGTTTTCACTTCAAAAATGTTTTAGTTTTATTAATTTAAAAAAGTAGCAGTTGAAAGGACTAGCTTATACTCAGAAATAAGACGGGACTTCAATGAAATTAATATATTATTTGCTATCATAAAATCGTAAGATATTTGTATAAGTGAATTCGTTTCCCCCGAAAAATTATTTCTAACAACTTAATTAACATCTCAAAGGCTGGATAAGATCTCTTATTAGGATTTTTTTTTATTTCAGAGTAAGACGGACGAGCATTTGGACCACCTGATGGTAAGTGGTCACCAACGCCCATAGACAATGGCATTGTAAAAGATGTTACATCGCTTACATCGCCAATGCGTCACCAACCTTGGGACTAAGATGTTATGTCCCTTGTGCCTGTAATTAGACTGGCTCACTCACCCTTCAAACCGGACCACAGCAATAGCAAGTACTGCTGTTTTGCGGTAGAATATCTGATGAGTGGGTGGTAACTACCCAGACGAGCTTACACAAAGCTCCACATCAAGTTGATATGTACGCCGTTCGTTTTTATTTTTAATTAACTATGTTTATTCCTAGTATAAATAAAAACAATAAGGAGATTTAAAACACGAACACCGGATATCAAAAAAAAAAAAGTAAATAAAAATATTTCATATAAACAAAGTGTTTACAAATGTAATCATTATAGTGCGTATTTTAATCACAATAATAAAAGCATTGGAATAAAATCTTGCATATTTGAAAAAATAAGTAAGTATTTGATAATTAATTAGAGGTAAATAGATTACCTCTAATTAATTATCAATTTAATTTATATGTTTAGAAACATTATATTATAAAAGGTTCCATTAAATAAACTTATTAAATAAAATATTGAAAATAATACGTACAATAAAATTATACCGATATTTTTGTCACACACTTGCACCACACTCGAGTCGTACTTACACTACAAAACGAAACAGAATTTTATATCATATGTATATATATGCCCCGGCGGTACTTAGAGGGGGCGTAGAGCATAAATATTAAGACATGTCTCATTTTTTATCGACCGTAGTGACATCAGTTTATCAGGTTTTTTTTTCGCGATTTTGTCGTTCCTTAGTAGTGATGTACAATGAAGTGTTTTGAGATGAAGTCGATATAATATAATAATAGTAATATCTTGGGACATTATTCACACACGGCCATCTGATCCCAAACTAAGCAGAGCCGTACGTGGAGTCGTCAGAGTCGTACTATGGAAACCAGACAACTGATATACTTACATTATACTATTTTTCTTTTGTAAATACATACTTATATAGATAATTACACCCAGACTCAGGACAAACAGACATCTTCATTTACAAAAATGTCTCCTCTGGGTGGGAATCGAACCCACGACCTGCGATGTGAAAAGCAAGTATCTTACCAATCACGCCAACCGATCCGTCTTGTCCGTCGATATATTTGTTATATTCTAATAGCAGTTTCAATTTTTATAAATCATTTTATTTTATTTATTTAATAGGTAATTTATTCACAGGTAGCGCCAAGATAACATTGTCTTACATTTTTGAAGTGAAAACTTCTTTAGACGCGTTGAGCGTTTTTTGGAGGGGAAATACTTATAGGTTCGCGTCGCCGACATGCTAATGCTAATATTTTAAAAATTTAAAAAAAAAATGTTCCTTACTTCAGCTACCATATAAGCCTACTGTATCTCTTTTAGAATACAATGAAATGATTGAAAGTAAAAATAATTTAAATATTGTCGAAATTAATGATGAAAATGATAAAAATAATGTTAAAATTAAGATAATTGTATATTAATTATTATTTCAAACAATTTGTATTTATATTTTGTTCTGGGATTGCTCAACAAATAATGTTTTGATAAATAAATAAAACAAAAAATTGCATATAATTTTTGCATTTATATGCAATTTTATTGACTATTTTATTGAGATATGGGGATCAGCTGCAAAAACCCACCTCGATAGTTTACAAAGAACACAAAATAAATTAATTAAAGCTCTTTTTAGATACAAACATCTAACACCAACCCATAAAATTTACGATGACACTAAATTATTTAATATTACACAAATTTACAAATACAATACAGCTATGTTGATAAGAAAAATTTTAAACAATAACATTCACACACAAATTAAATTAACAAAAAACATACAGATACAAACACGAAGCTCACGACGGCCACATAACATTCAAGTATATAAACCTAAAACTAATTACGGAAAAAAATGTATTTTGTACCAAGGAGCACGAATTTATAATTCATTGCCAAATTATATAAAAAACGCAAAAACAATATATATTTATAAAAAATTACTTAAAGATCACATTTTCAAAGGTAATGCTATTAAATAATCATATTTCAAAAATAATGTTTTAAAAAAAAAATTTCTAACAACATGTAAACCGGCCTTTATGCTATTCTCAATAACAAGACAATTATTGAAATGTACCTACAATTCCTACATATTATTCACAAATGTTTTTGTTAATCAAGTTTTTTGTAATACCGTCTATTTATTTGCGCACTCTGTATATTAATTGTAACTAATTTGTTAAGTTTATTTATTTCTCCTCGAAGTGATTGTAATCTTGAGAAATAAAGTGATTTTAAACCGTATTTTTTGTTTTTCATATTAATTGAAATTATTTTCAATTAGTCTTAAGTTAATAGTTTTCACTTCTATCGGCAGTCCCCATGAATGCCTGTATTTTATTTTATAGGATAGATAGGTGGAAGAGCATATGGACCACCTGATGAGAAGTTGTCACCAACGCCCACAGATATTGGCGAGAGATGTTAACATTCGCTTACATCGCCAACGCGCCACCAACCTCGGTAACTAAGATGTTATGTCCCTTGTGCTTACACTGGCTCACTCACCCTTCAAACCGGAACACAACAATAGTAAGTACTGCTGTTTTGCGGTAGCATATCTGATGAGTGGGTAGTACCTATCCAGACGAGCTTGCACAAAGCTCTACCACCAAGTTAGTGCACTATTACTAAGCAGTACTTGGTATTGTTGTGTTTGAAGGGTGAGCGAGCCAGTGTTACAGGTACAAGGGACATAACATCTCAATTCCTAAGGTTGGTGGTGCATTGACGATGTCGATGGTTAACATATATTTCAATGCCAATGTCTATGGGCGTTGGTGACCACTTACCATAAGAAAAAAAAACCTTTATCAAATAAATTATGAATTAAACTATGAAATAACGATGTTATATGAACAGTGGAAGGCACTTCCTTAGTTGCATAGTTTATTTTCAGACCACCCGTTGTGATTCTTTGATTAAAAGTCTAAATACCTTTTGGCCAAACACAATTAAAAACTTAAGTAAATATAGACTTTATTGTTTCACTCATCTCTTATTAAATGAAACTTTTTCGTTTGAAGTGTTCTATACTTAGAACCTATTATATAAAACTCGTTGACTTTGGAATAATGACTATTTTTAGAAGAAGATTGGCAAAATAAATTGCATAAAAAAAAATAGTTTCGTGCTATCAAGTGTGTACGAATAAATCACACACATGGTCCGGGAGGCAGCGTTGCAAATACAAAAGTCTAAGTAAGTCAGCAGATGTTGACATAGATAGTTGATCTATATGTATTTGCAACGCTACCTCCAGACCAAAACTTTAATTTTTTTTATGGTCCGCGAGGGCAAATTACTACTCCACCTGATAATAAGTGATAGTAGAGTCCAAACGCGACAGCGGCTAGTGCAGTTGGGAAGAATGATCTGCACTAGCCGCCCCCGCCTTGCCGGCCCGCAATATGCCTCTTCACGCCTCGTTTGAAGGAACCCAGGGTACTGCGTCAGACGACGGTCTTTCCGCCTACCCATGTAGCTGACGACAGTTTTCGTATTCTCAAATATCTAAGCAATGACATATGTAGTTCAATTTCGACCGTCGTACTATGAATTTATTTTTCATATTTTTTTACAATTTCTAGCGACCTTACTTGGTGGTAGAGCTTTGTGCAAACTCGTCTGGGTAGATACCACCCACTCATCAGATATTCTGCCGCAAAACTGCAGTACTTTGTATTGCTGTGTTCCGGTTTGAAGGGTGAGTGAGCCAGTGTAATTACAGGCACGAGGGACATAACATCTTGGTTCCCAAGGTTGGTGGCGCATTGGTGATGTAAGCGATGGTTAACATTTCTTACAATGCCAATGTCTATGGGCGTTGGTGACCACTTACCATCAGGTGGCCCATATGCTCGTCCGCCTTCCTATACAATAAAATAAAAATAAATAAAATAAAGATCAGCTGAAGCAAAACCCACCCTAAACTATGTAACTGACGTTTTTTTCCGAGTTCAGTATGACGTTAACTATTCATGAAAAATGTTTTCAGCTGGCGTACTCTTACTTTTATTTCTTCTTTGCCTAACACTCGCACCCTTCCATAGCCAAACCCACCGCGGGTGCAACAGCTTACGCTTGGTCGAATGACTGAGAAGTGAAATATATGAACTAATAATTCATACAAGTTCTATTGAAAATGATAGCAATTGATCGACTTAATATCACTAATTAAAACGCAACGCTACCTCCCGGAGTATACATATTGATATGGTTCTATTTTTATAAATTTTAAATATACACGAAATTTATATTCTAGTAGTTTTTTAGAAAAAAAAAACTAATATTTATCTATCTATTAATATAATCTGCTTTAATCGTTTGAACTATAAATGACATTTAATATTCAAATTATTGTTAAAATATAAAATTTACTGTGTCAAAACTAAAAAATGTATCCTGTTATGATTTATTTTAATAGACAGAATAAAATTTGATTATTTTATGCAATAAGTTAAACTTAATTCCATTTGAATTCTGCTCAGAGATACCAGTGAACGGAGTAAGTTACATTTTAATATTCTTAATATAATTTGTGTATAATAAATAAATATATTTCGAAAGTAGTTAATTTAAAATTTCACTTAAATTAAAAAAATCCTAGGAGTATCTAATAGTCAAAACAATTTCCAAAATATTATACCCCGTCTTATTGTATGGTGACGGGAGGGCTGGTTCATTTTTCGCCCACAAAATCGGTGGTATGTATCCAGACCGAGTATTGTATTATCACTAATTTGTTATTTACAGTTCCAAATCGAATTCAAGTGATGTCTATCTAGAATCTAGATCTTGAATAAATTATAATGGATTTACTTTATCTTGGAACCGGTCAAAACTGCTTTATTAATTTATTTTTTGTTTAAATGTCAGTAATCAATAATACTTCCACGTTTTTAAAAAAAATATCGTTAATGATGTGGGTATTATACATATAAATAAAATTGGAGTGTCTGTTTGTAATATTGAAATAACCGCTTTTTACTACATGCATATGAATATATATACGGTACATACACCAAAATAACATTTTTTACAATTTTTGTCTGTCTGTCTGTCTGTTTGTTCCGGCAAATCTCTGAAATGGCTGGACCGATTTTGACGGGACTTTTATTGGCAGGTAGCAGATGTAATAAGGAGTAACTTAGGCTACTTTTATTTTAGAAATAAATGATAATAAAAATAAAACTGATTAACTTTTTTATTAAATTCCACGGGGACGAAGTCGCGGTACAGCTAGTTCTACTAATATATAAAGATTACGATACCAAACCAACTTCGACTAATCTATATTTATTCGGATCGGAGGCCCTAGTCAAGTTGATATACTACAATTGTAAACGCTAATAGAAAACTAAAAATTGTATGAGAATGACCACGTGACTTATCGTTGAGAGATGTCATTCTCATATATTTGCTTAGTTTTCTATTAGCGTTTACGATTGTAGAATGTCAACTTGGCTAGTGCCTCGGAACCGAACCGATACGATGTTAACATATACCGTTATGTCAAAACCAAACATAATTGTTAACTATTATTACAATAGTCGATGATTAAATTAAATAATAGGAAAACGGATAAACGACAACGATCCCGCTTCGATACGATTGCGATAGTGACAATTTGTTAGTAGAATTGGTCCCCTGATAAATATTGCTATAAGACTTTCGCTGTTCCAACATCGCAATGGAGAATTGTTTTGGATATGTTGATGTACATAACGACGCTCTTGAGTGACGTTTGTTATGTATAAATGTGTCTGTTTGTTATGTATATATGTATATATATATGTGTGTCTTCACGTACATCGTTAAGTAAAGTATACACGTTTCAGTTGCTCAGAATACCTTAAATATAACTTAATTTTAATTAAAAAAAAAAATAACTCCTTAATATGGAGTTATGGCATTGTGCAACTTCATCATATTCGACTGCCAATCAACAATACTAACCTGATGGTAAGTGGCACCATCCATAGACATCGGTATTATAATATTAACCACCACTAACTTTGGGAACTAAAGTATTGTATCTGTTGTACCTGTAATTCTGACTCACCCTTTTTTTTAACTAAGATGTTATGACCCTTGTGCTTGTAAGTACACTGGCTCACTCACCCTTCAAACCGGAACACAGCAATACAAAGTGCTGCTGTTTTGCGGCAGAATATCTGATGAGTGGGTGGTACCTACCCAGACGAGCTTGCACAAAGCTCTACCACCGAGTAACTAACCCTTTAGAACATAACAATAGTATGTCTTGACATCGTTTTCATTCAGTCCAATTCTTTTAAACTCAATCCAATGAAACGATGACCTGAATTCTGTTAACTATCTTGACTATCCAACTAACCTGGAACGGAAGGCTGTTGGCGCTCTGCCATGCTGCAGTGAGGAGAATCAGGTTATGGATATTTCAAGTTACTTCAATTTTTCTTTTTAATTTAATGTTATTGATTTGATTTAATTTATAACGTGGTAGGTATTTTGATATAATTCGAAAAAAATGAATCTAATTTCTAATCTGTGAAATATTATTATTGTAATATTTGTTTTTTTTCTCTGGTTTGGACCATGAGGAAGTCGGCAATCGACGATATCAACACGACCCCGCAGCCTCTCCGATCCGAGCCGAGGACGGCCATCCCAGTGGTTTTAGTGCGTAAGAAGCCCACATAACCCGGTTCCTCTCCCTAAGGGAGTCGGGTACCTTTTTGAAGGTTTCCACTGAAAAAAGCAAATAGTGGTGTGGACCATGCTGACTTAAGCCCAAGTCACAGACTATTCGTGTGCTTAATTTGTGCTTAAAATTAGTCTAATTTATTAACAAACTTAAGCACGTGTGGAAGCTTGATTGAGCAGCGTGTCTGTGTCGTCTGAGCTTCAAAACTTCACCCTGAAAATGGGAAGGGCTTAGTTCAAGTGGGACATTTATAGGCTGCAACTTGAAGTAACTTGAGGTTTAGTGTTTTTTATGAATTGATTATAATATAGCTAAAATATTTTTTAATTAATCCATATACTAAAACGAATTGATTTTATCAATAAATTTAGAAACGAGCGGCACTACTCCCCACCTTTTGTCCTCCTCTTTTGTTCAGAAACTCTTTTATCGAGAACTGTAATTTTCGATATACTTTGACAAAGTTCCGTCCCATTATAACAGAAAGCTAATTAACTAATCATAAAAATTAATTAAGAACCATGTTCGTTGTATTTGAATCAAATGCACTACAAGGTTATAGACCTTCAGAGAGAGTTGCTTATAACCAGTCATGCGCACTAAGTGTAGGATCACCACACGATTGTTTTTTTTTAAGAACACGTTCTATATTTAAATTATATTATGAACGAATTTTAATAAAAATAACAATAGCTATTTAGCTTATGTGTTACAAAATGTTGAATTAAAATAGCTTTTATGTCTACATATATAGAGTATATATTTATTTGAAATGATTTTGAATAATGACGTAAATACTCGTCGTATTTACGTCATTTTTCAAAATTCTAAATATTATCGATTTTAAACTGCGAACTTTATTTTTATTATAAATGTTAATTAAAAAAATATGTGCCGTTTCAATTAATATATATGAATATAATATGAAACATATACAATAATATTTTTTAATATAAAAAACTTATATTACGAACAGAAACACGAAATAAGGTCCTCCAGACCGATTTCGGCCACGGCGGCCAATATCAAGAGAGATTAGCCAACTGCGCAGGAGATATTATAGTGCACAAGTGTGCGCAAACACAAGTGCACTCTCTTTTCCTTAGCTCTCATAATCCGATGGGACGGCAATCCGACACGACCGGAAAGAGTTAAGGCGCAGGACCAACGGCTTAACGTGCTTTCCGAGGCACGGGAGTGTACACACTTCCAACTTCCAGACTCCGGGCTGCTACTGAGAATTTTCTGACAGAAAACTCCAATAACTGTTTATTGGCCCGGCCTGGGAATTGAACCCAGGACCACCGAGTCTGCGGCCTTTTATCAAGCCACTAGACCAACGAGGCAGTCAAACACGAAATAAGCCCGATGTGGCATTACATTTTTTCCGTCAATTACAATATGCAATCAAGTCCCACTTTTTTATTATGTAGGCGGACGAGCATATGGGCCACCTGATGGAAAGTGGTCACCAACGCCCATAGAAATTGGCATAAGATGTTAACCATCGCTTACATCGCCTATTGCCACAAA
The DNA here is from genome assembly GCA_963151315.1 of Nymphalis c-album. Taxonomy (NCBI): domain Eukaryota; kingdom Metazoa; phylum Arthropoda; class Insecta; order Lepidoptera; family Nymphalidae; genus Nymphalis; species Nymphalis c-album. Next base: position 3,191,274 of record OY720615.1, read on the forward strand.
CCTTGGGAACTAAGATGTATGTATCTTGTACCTGTAATTACGGTAGAAAATCTAACCTACCCATACGAGCTTGCACAAAGCTCTGCCACCATTTCACGCAATATTCAATTGAAATGAATTTCATCTGTAGGTCAATGATATTAGGGTTCCGTATTAGAAATATAAAAACCGACCAACTTTCTTTATAACTATAACTGTATGAATAGTTTTATTGAATACGATTATTTTAAATAGAGATCTTACATGATGGTAGAGCATTGTATAAGCTCGTCTGGGTAGGTACCAACCACTATCATATATTCTACCGCAAAACAGCAGTACTTGTTACTTTCGTTTTCCGGTTTGAAGGGTGAGCCAGTGTAATTACAAGCACAATGGACATAACATCTTAGTTCCCAAGGTTAGTGGCCCATTGGCGATTTAGGCGATGGTTAATATTTCTTACACGGCCAGTTTCTAAAGTAGTTGATGACCACTTACCATCAGGTGACCCATATGCACGTCCGCCTACCTAAAGGATCTTAAAAATAGGTTTTATATCTGTTTGGTTTATTCATTATAATTTTCATGGTGGTAGGAGTTTGTGAAAGCCTGTCTGAGTACCACACATTATTGAGATATCCTACGGCGAACCAGAATACTTGGTCTTCTTCTGTACCGGTTTGAAGTGTGAGTGACCCAATGTAACAGGCACGAGGGTCATAACATCTTAGTTGCATTTGTGTGAATGATCTTTTTTTTTACAACAAAAAATGTTATTTGCCTTATATATATAAATATTGATTTGCATTTGAGGTCATAGACTTTAGATTACTTCTTCTTAGGGTTCCGTAACCAAAGGGTAAAACAGGACCCTATTACTAAGACTGTTCGTCTGTCACCAGGCTGTATCTCATGAACCGTGGTAGTTAGACAGTTGAAATTTTCACAGATGATGTAATTCTGATGCCGCTTTAACAACAAATACATAAAAACAGAATAAAATAAATATTTAAATATGGCTACCATACAAGAAACATGGTTTATTTGCCGTTTTATAGATAACTAGCGACACGCCCCGGCTTCGCCCGAATTGCAGAGTAAATATTCCTAAAAAACATATATGTCATAGTTTTACAATTGTATAAGCTTTTAGCCACAGTGGGCGACAGTGGGACGCGGGGGCGCGCAGGCGGTTGTATCACGCGTTAGTATGATCGATGTGAAACCGCTTAAATTTATTTAGTGCGAATTTACGATAATTAAATTTAAAAAATTACGATAACTCCTAATATATTAATTAAAATTGGGTGGTGTAAAGGGCAATTATAATATACATGAAATGCTTAGAGTAAATAACGTATTTCATTTGATAAGGATTAGTATCTTATTCGTTTTTATAGCTTTCCAATTATAACATTATTATGAAACAATTATTTAAACATTAAAGTGGGTATAGTTAGCTATCCTTAAAAGATATACATATGCCATCGCGGACTTTTCTGTAGATCTATGAAATTGGAACAATTTCACCATACAATATTTTTTTATAATATAAAGGGATTTTACAGGGTTCACATGGGAATTCGTGGATAAAATGTAGCCTAATTTAGTCGCTGATAATGTAGCTATCCATTTGTTAAAGTTTTTTTTTAAATCGTTTCAGTGGTTTCAGCGTGAAAGCGTAACAAACAAGCTCACATTCACATTTATAACATTAGTTAGGATACGGAACCAACCAGATTGAAACACGAACTTGATTTAATTTTATAAATAGTGTCAGTTACAAAAAAAAATAATGTTTTATTCATAGCCAAAGCTTTTGGTTACGTATTAAGTCGTAACCATGATATAACTATTACACGAGGTCACGTACGTTAATATTAACATATTATACTTATATGTGTTCCACATTTCTTTATTTTAACTAATTAATAGAGGTTTTTATATTTTTTTTTATTGCATAGGAAGGCGGACGAGCATATGTTCCACCAGTTGGTAAGTGGTCACCAACGCCCATAGACATTGGCTTTGTAAAAGATGTTACCATCTCTTACATCGCCAATGCGCCACCAACCTTGGGAACTAAGATGTTATGTCCCTTGTGCCTGTAATTACACTGGCTCACTCACCCTTCAAACCGGAACACAACAATAACAAGTACTGCTGTTTTGCGGTAGAATATCTGATGAGTGGGTGGTACCTACCCAGACGAGCTTGCACAAAGCTCTACCACCAAGTAGATTCTTATATTTTTTTCTTTCAAATTTTAGGCTGTATAAACGAGGACCTTAGTTCAGATCAGTCGGGTAATAAAAAAAAAAACAAACACTTTTACCTGTGCTCTATAATGACAAGAGATAACAATGATTTGTATTATCTCGATAAATGTTCGGATTAATTAAGAGAAAATTGGCTGTAATATGAAACAGGAAATTGGCGCGATATTCAATGCATTCTTACATAAAAGTTGATAGTCCTTTAATGACATTGCTGATAAAGAAAATGTTTAGAACTTGTCCACGCTGCTCGTCTGCCCAGTGGCGTAACTATAGGGTGGCAAGGCTGGCAAAATGCCACGGGCCCCGACCCGACGAGGGCCCAGTCTGAGAGGCCACGAGCTCAGTGTCTTATATTTCTTACAGATGCATTGGGGCTCCCCTATTGGTCACTTTCCAAATTTGCGCCGTCACCGTCAACAAGTTAAACTGCCTATTAAAATTTATGTCTCGCTCCTGTACCTGGGAGCATGCAATGACTTTGCCACGGGCCTCAATTGGTATAGTTACGCCACTGCGTCTGCCGATTTAAACGTTTAGCGTAAAAGGAGTCAATTCTACTAATCTATAACTACGATATGTTCCCTATTCGATTTCGATCCAACTTTGACTATTTATTTATTCGAGTCGAAAACAAACCGATATTGTGTTAGCATATTTTTTAACATATTTATGTCAAAGCCAAACTTATTATTATTATTTTTTTTATTGCATAGGAAGGCGGACGAGCATATGGGCCACCTGATGGTAAGTGGTCACCAACGCCCATAGACATTGGCGTTGTAAGAGCTGTTAACCATCTCTTACATCGCCAATGCGCCACCAACCTTGGGAACCAAGATGTTATGCCCCTTGTGCCTGTAATTTGAATTTAAATTTGAATTTGGCTCACTCACCCTTCAAACCGGAACACAACAATAACAAGTACTGCTGTTTTGCGGTAGAATATCTGATGAGTGGGTGGTACCTACCCAGACGAGCTTGCACAAAGCTCTACCACCAAGTAATTACTTTTATACCAATAGTCGATAATAAAATTAAAGATTAGGAAAAAACGGCAAAGATTACGCTTTGATTCGATTGCGATAAAGTGACAAGATTTGTTAGTAGAATTGTCCCTTTGCAATCTCACCACCATAATATGAATTTGATTAATTATTACATATCACTGATGAATACTTTAGAAGTTATTAACATAATTATAATAAACAATTCGCATATTTGATTAAAATATAACTTTAATTAGTAATTTAAAACTGAAGAAATATTCTATTTTTGAAATCTTAGTTGTAATTTTTTAACGGATTATGGGAAAGGTTGTTAGCACAGATAATATATGGATACAATTGATGTACTGTTCTTGAATTATATCAAATCCTGCAGTCAGGCGACAATGCTTTCTTAAAAAAAATTGACTCCTTTCTTTTAGTTAACACATCTTCTATAATTTGTCTGTACGAAGTTCTGGCATATTTCACTACAATGTAATTTTTGTAAAACCTTATATACATGAAAGTTTTAGTTTAGGTGAGCAATTAAGAATATATAAAACTCTCAGTCCTTAACAGTTTACTGCTGGACATAAGCCTATCTATACTAATATATAAAGCTGAAGAGTTTGTTTGTTTGATCCGGATAATCTCAGGAACCTTTTATCGAGGAAGGTTCTAAAGGAAGGCTTTTATGCATTACATTTTTATTAATTATACGCAGGTGAAACCGCGGGGCACAGTTTAGACATCCTTAAAGTTTTTATATATATGTCCTACTGCTTGGCTTTTTCATGAGAGCACATTCAATCACGCACCAATGCGGATTGGTGGAATACAGTGGTGCTTGCCACGATTTGAACCCACAACTTTGGTTAAGTGTAGTGTTCTAACCACTGGGTCATTTCGACTTAATACCATCAACGAATCCATTGAGAAAATCATTCGCTTAAAATGTAGGAAATAGCAATCGAGTAACATCGGGTTTGTAGCAATCGAAAAACAAAACTCTTACAAACATACTTCACCTTTATATGCTGTTTTGGTAGAATAGTTAAACAATGCTGTCTCTTTCTATCGAACGTGAAATCAATGGTGATGGAAAGAGTAAGCAATATTTTTAAGAGATCATTGTCTAAGTAATAAATAAGGCTATAAGTATTTAATGGAACAAAAATAGCTACAGTATAGCTTCATGTATATTTCTATAAATAGGAAAGGACAAAAAAGTTCATAATCGTTTTCTTCTGTTTTTTTTATGAGATTAAGTGTTAAGTGCGAAGGGTTCCGTACCATTATCTATAAATACGGCAAAAAAAATCATATCTGTTGTATGGGAGCCCTATTTAAATATTTATTTTAGTCTGTTTTTAGTATTTGTTGTTATAGCGGCAACAGAAATATAAATGAAAATTTCAACAATTTCAACCCCTGTCACGGTTCATGAGATACAGCCTGGTGATAGACGGATAGACGGACGGAGGGTGCGCAGTCTCAGTAATAGGGTCCCGTTTTACCCTTTCGATACATAACCCTAAAAATCGGAAACAAAGTGATATTATTCCTTTATGTTAGGGTTTAAAGTTAATCGAAGTTATTCATCTAGTAAAATCGATTCAAAATTGCTTAGAACAATCATGAATAGAGATTTGATTTGATTTAAAATTGTACCGGAAGTTGACAAAATGTTTGCTGTCATATTATAAGTATGTCAATTGATTTTGTTTATGTTATTAGGTTAATATTAATATAAAACATTCCCAACTAAAGATATAATACTTTTGGTATCCGATTCGATGGCTTGCTCCGCTTGCGAAACAAGTGAAATCTGCGCCTGCGCACACTATGAACTTGGCCCAGTTTATATGTTACGTTCGAATTTGTTTTGCGAATTATGACGCAACTTCTTTTTTTTTAATTTATGTGACGTATTTTATTAACGTTTGAGATGATTCTTTTCTTTAATTTTGATATTTTTTTAATAAGTAAATAATATATTTTAATAAATATCTAACAACATTTTAATAAGTAGTAATTGAAATTATAAATGTGAAAGTGAATTTATAATTCAAATTCAAATATCTTTATTCAATGTTGAAGTGTTACACTTTCTTATTGATTGTCATAAATCTACTACCATAAGCTATGATCTATTGACTTAAGTACTCGACCGGTCATCAAATTCTACATACACATCAGAAGTACGTAAAAAGGTACCTAAGAGCCCCCTTCGTCCCCTCCCCGTTACACGCGGGCGAAGACTCGAGCAGAAACTAGTAAAAATACCAAAAGCGTTGCTTTTTTATTTTTTGAAATTCGAACAAAGTATAATAGCCTTTGAATTAGCTTTGAGTTATTGAAAGGATGTCAATCTGTAGTCAAAGCCTATACCAATTACCTCGCATGGTACAGTAACTACATTACAAAGTTTACATATGTAAGTATATAAGTCATTTGTTGCATAACAAAGGCAGTGTAAAACAACGAAATGAGAATTTGAATGGTATGGTAGTGGTAAGAACGCTTGAATCTTAACCGATGATCGTGGGTTCAAACCCGGGTCAGCACCAATGAATTTCACGTGCTTAATTTATGATTATAATTCATCTCGTACTTGACAATGAAGGAAAACATCCTGAGGAAACGTGCATGTGTTAAATTTCACTGATATTCAGCCACATGTGTATTCCACCATCCCGCATTGTAGCCAAAGAGGAGAAGAGGCCTTGGAACCACATTATGACATTCACAAGCTGTTAATAAGACTAAATATATTGATTAATTGGTAACTGACAACGGCTGCTGTTTGATGAAGTCTGTTTGAGAAAGTCATCTGATTACAGTGCGATGGGTATTCATGAAGTAGGTCGCTTAGCTTAAATTAAACCAGGAGGCCTAATTCTGCTTATATATAATGATTAACAATACTTTCCGATCCAATTTTGACGGAAGTCGTGTTAGTAGAACAGGAAATCGTTACAACGTCAACGATAACATTTCGATTCGATTACGATAAAGTGACAATCTTTAGTTTCATATTTATATATATATATATATATAACAAGCTAATAAGGATTACATAAATGATCCTTATGTTTTAAATTCATGTAATCTATTTACATATATTATGTATAACGTAATGGTACATTAATTTTGTAACAAACTGTTTGGTTCGCACTTTATGTTGTTTAACTAACGCTGAGTATTCAGTGCGCGTGCGCACCTTACAAGGTTAGTGAAATGGGTCGCCGGCGCCCGCGCCGGTTTGAAACCCCGTCTTAATAATATATTTACATTTTCTAAAGCAAATTTAGTATTAAATTAATATATGTTGAAATAATAATTCATTATTAATTTCGTTTATGAAAACCATATGAAAAAAAGTTTTTCGTCGTTTTCCATTGAGAGAAAGTATTCAAGTATACAGCCTCATCTTTGATCTGTACTGACCTACTTTGAACAATACAGACTGTTGATAAAATTTAAGTTGAACTAAATTCCGAACTTGAATCATCATTTGAAATGTTTCAAAAAAAATTGTGAAACCAATTAAAACAATATTTAATTACTCAATACTAACTCTCTTACATATTCTTTTTTAGATTTTGTAACACTTAAAAAATCGGTCAAGTGTATTTTAAATAGAAAGTTTTTTATTGTAAAACTTCTGTAATCATTCAGTACAACCTCAATGTGGTGCAATATTTATTTACTACACCACGGTTTCGTTTTTATTAAATTAATAAAAAGCATAAGAAATTTTTCCGTTTTCTTGATTCGTAATAAAAAAAAAATGTCGACTTCACCGCATCACACTTGGCCGTTCCGTTTTACGTTACTTTTACTTTTGATATACTCGTTAATAATTATATATTCGTAAAATCAACAAAAGTGGGTTAGTGGTGTTAAGATATTTTGCAATCACTAAACATTAGATGAATTCCGGTAAAAATTGAGCAATAACCATTTTGTAATCAAATCTCATAGACATGCCTCGACTCGTCAACACATAACATTTCCTAGGCGACTTTCACGACGTGTTTGTTGAGCCCAGTAAAATAATAATAATCGAAATATAAAAAACAGTAACAGTGCCTTGCGTGACGTAATAAAAAAAATATTACTCAACTCTCACCTAATTAAATCCTTTTTGCTGAAAATATCACTGACACAAAACACTGGCACTTAGGAAAAAAAAAAAGAAAACACTAAACTGTCAATTTCAAACGCACACGGTCACCGCCATGGCAGAACGGAGACTATTGTGACCCGACGAAAATATGAGGCCAAAATGATAGTTGCATAACAGTTTATTACAGCGTATTACATAAAAATTGCCGTCGGGCACTCGAGTTGTATATTATGCAAAGAACGGTCGGATTTCTTGTCGATTTTTAGGTAAGCCGTAGCGTCCTTTTGGCGCGAATTCGAAGATACAACACGATTTTTCGCACGTTGTCGAATAGAAAGTTGACTTCCATCTGGGTGGAATTCTTCGATTCGCCGTCGCATAATGCTAATGTTCTTCCCTCTCTACTTTCGTTGGAAGTGGGGTGGAATGGACAGTTAGGTCAAAATGGATCTTCAGATTGTGTGGTAACGATATGAATGAAATCAATATACATTTTGTAGAGCTGTATTGTGAATTGTTTTTAGTTCATTCAAAGAGATTTATTTCAAATATAGAATGTTGGTCGTTACTTTTTTTATAGTCGTACTATTCGGTACATAGCTTAAACCTTGACTTGTCCAAAAAGTGTACATCTTAGGGTAACAGTGTAATTCCAAATTTATGCTAATTAATCATAATTAAATAGATAAATAAATATTGATTCATATATTCAAATATATTTGGAAATTATATTTTATTCAAAAATGATAAGAAATGGGTGCCAAGCGTCAATGCATATGCAAGTAGTATGTTATTCTACTTGGTGGTAGAACTTTGTGTGCCCATCTACCATTCACTCCCAGGTAGTTCTATGAGGAACATTTGGAGAAGAAGTCAATTCTGTAAGAACGAACTCAGAACACGATCATAATATGTCAATTCTATTATAAACGCTAAGGAAATCTGTTTGAGTTTTTACAACAGAGATTTTTTGCCTCAGAACTCCTTCATTGACGATTTAGAAATATTTTTTTTTGTTTGGGAGAGTATTTTTTCTGTTTGGTCTTATTTCACTTGGTGGTAGAGCTATGTGCAAGCTCGACTGAGTAGTTACTATCCACTCATCAGATATTCTACCGCAAAACAGCTGTAATTTATATTGTTGTGTTCCGATTTGAAGGGTGAGTGAGCTAGTGTAATGTCTTAATGTGCGAGTCTCTTATTCTATTTTACATTTCGGGCATACTTATAAATTTTGTTTATAGGCTGCTTAGCTAAAAACTGATTTCTCTCTTTCTCTTATTATTGATTATATTCGAAAGAGGAAGACAGCATTGTTTTGTTCGCTACAACGTTTATAAAGTAAGTAAGTTGACATCTATTTTTATTTTTTATATTGTAACTTTGATTGTTACAAAACATCGTCATACAGCCAAATCAGCTTGGAGACGTTTTTGCGTTTAGTCCATCGCCAGAAGGAAAGGAAAAACAACTTTTTAAATAACATTTTTCATAATAAAAATTTATAAATCAATATATCTCTTCAACTCAGACATTTCTTCATCCTCATCCTCATATTTTCCTTCGTAGTTGCATATAATATAATTTATTCTATTATGATCTTTATGGCGTATATTCTTCAATAGCATGGAGAGAAACATTTTTCTATTCATATACAGTTATGGTATTAAAATTTTCCTCAACTGATGTATTTATACAGCATGTAACAAAAACCCTGTCCGAACCGTGAACTGGTTATGAGGTATCGTTAGTATTTACTTGGTGGATGAGCTTTGTGCAAGCTCGTCTGGGTAGGTACCACACACTTATCAGTTATTCAACCGCAAAACAGCAGTGCTTGCTATTGTTGTATTCCGGTTTGAAGGGTGAGTGAGCCAGTATAATTACAGGCACAAGGGACATAACATCTTAGTTCCCAAGGTTGGTAGCGCATTGACGATGTAAGCGATGTTTAACATCTTTTACAAAGCCAATGTCTATGGGCGTTTGTGACCACTTACCATCAGGTGGCCTATATGCTCGTCCGCCTACCTTACAATATCTCCTGCGCAGTTGGCTAATCTCTTTTAAGATTGGCCGCCGTGGCCGAAATCGCTTAAGAGGAGCAATATCATCATCATTCTGAAAAAAATGTTCTTAATATCCTGTAAATATTAATATGATTATAGATAACGATAGAAAAATCAGAGCTGACCCAAATACCGCGAGCTAACACCGCTTTTTTCGCGTGTTTAAATTGGTGTTTATTATTCGCCTCATGAACGGCTTTGTAGGATAAAATACGGTCTGTGTGTGCTACAATGAGTTCTGATACGTACTTATGTATATAATGTAGAGCAATATTAACATACAATATTTACAAAAAGCACTTTTTAATCATGTTACAGATATAAATTTAATGTAAAGATACCACAGGTTCTAAATACAGATTATTATTTTTAACTTTTTTTTTTAATAAACGATTATAATTTGTCGACAGACAAAGGTAATATATAAGTATCACATATTAGATAAGAAATCTAACAAATTCTTTTCTCTTCAGCGATATTATTAAAAAAAAATATCACAGCATTGTACTTTTTTCAAAAAAAAGCCTTCACTAGTTTTGTTCTTAACGATCTTATTGAATAAAAAAACATGACAAACAATTTAATATTAAGTGAAAATCGATATCTCACTTCCTCGTTTCGACGTTTAAGTAGGAATTGATATATTTAAAGAATCAGTCGCTAACTTTAGGAAGCTTATTTTTAGTGTTTTAGAACCATAAAACCTAATTTTTGTTATTTCAAATACAGAAGGTATTCTTAGTTTTTTTTTTTATGATTATATTATTTTTACATTTGTTCTGCTCTTATTATGCTTTTAGTTATAAGTGGAAACTTTACTGGTATGTGTGCTAATTTTATGTTATAGTTTTAAGGATTAATTGTACTGTTTGTTTCCCAAATAAAATAAATAAATAAAGAAAACATTAATAAATATAATTTTAATGATATAAGTTATTGTATAAATCCCATGATGATACGTAAGTAACAGTAACAGCCTGTGAATGTCCCACTGCTGGGCTAACGCGTCCTCTCCTTTTTAACCGACTTCAATAAAAGGAGGAGGTTATCAATTCGTCTGTATGTTTTTTTTGTAGAGAAGATTTTTGGCGCCAACACGCTGCTCCAATGCGGGTTGGTAGAGAATACACACGTGACAAAATTTCAGTGAAATTCTGTCAGTTCTGTCAGTTTTCCTTCACCGTCAGCACGAAATTAATAATAATAACGCACATGAAATTCTGTGGTGGTGGCCTGGGCTTGAACCCACGATCATCGGTTACGATTCTCGCGTTCTTACCCACTGAGCCATCTCGACTTTTCACGATACATAAGGCCAGTAAAATTACGATCAAGGTAATTTTTTTTTAAGGAAGGAACTACAAGCTTTATTATAAGCTCTTTATTTTTATTGCAACATTAAGCCATATTTTAACGGATGAAGAAGACCGCCATTTTGGATTCGAAGGTTCTTTAAATGTCACTTTTGGGACTCCAGATATGGTTGGGGACATCTTCATCGTATTTAAAAGTTATTTTTAAGGATGTATCATAATTTTTGTACACTTGTAAATTGTTATTATAATTAAAATTAGGGTTCAATATGAAAATACAAATCCGTTTAATTTAATAATTATATATGTCCTACTAATTAAATTTATTTGATTATATTTTAAGTTACTTTTTTCGTTTGTTTTTTTTTTTAATTTGAGTAAATTAAGAAACTTTTATTTTATTACATATATATTAAAGAAAATGTTTAATATAGATATTTATAAAATTTATATTGTAAACATGTAAAGCATTAATAATCTATTTTGTTTTTGTTTAATTGTTGTTTTAAACTTTTTGAAGCATGTAATAGTAACCTATTCCAAACAGAGTAAAATTATTTACTATAAGTAAAGTAACTATAGTATTTTGCACTATAAACAATTCTTGATTAATTTACCTTTGTTTATACTACAACACCATTCCACTTAACTTGTTATAAAAATTTAAGGACAAGTTTCGATTGCAACTTTGCGGACATTGAAAACGCCATCTTTTCGCGTATCCATAGTGAATGTCATAGATTATTCAAGATATGGACCAATGATATCGCGTCAATGGATATCGAAGTTGTTTATTTTGGTTTACGTCTATTGTGGTTGGATAAGGCTATAGTGTTTTATAATTTAAAAATGAACAGTATAAATATGTAAAAAGTATGCCGAGATGACGCAGTGGCCAATTTTAACCGATGATTGTTCATAATTCATCTCGTGCAAGGAAAACATCGTGAGGAAACCTGAATTTGTCAAATTTCTCTCAAATTCTGCCAATTGTGTATTCCACAAACCCGCATTGGAGCAGCGTGGTGGAAAAAGCTCCAAACCTTCTCTAACCTTCAAAAAAGGAGAAGAGGCCTTAGCTCAGCAGTGGGATGTCACAGGCTGTTATTGTACTTTACATTACAGTATAAAAATAACTACCTTAACAAGCCGAATAAATATATAAAGAAATACCACATAACTTCAGTAGTTTCATAATTCCTATTTATATCCAATAGTTAGAATTAGTTTTTGATTTTTGTTTTGAAATGTTATGTACATCTATAATTGTCACTCATATCAGATGTAATAATAGCCTTACGTTGTTAGTACCTTTAAAATAAAAAAATAAAAAAAAACTTGTCTGAAAAAAGATGTCAAATTCTCAATGATAATTCGCGGCAACTTTTATCAACAGATAAAATATATTTTTTAAAACGACTTGGAATCATAATGATAATAAATATTTTTGTCCATAATATGTCATTATATTAAGTGAATCTTCAATGTGATTCGTTAATAATAACGAGCGTCGCCTTGATGTCTTTGTTTTTTTTTTAACTACTTAATTATATTTTTACATGCGCCGAAGGAGTTTCCTGTAGGTACATATTTTTTTTTTTCTGACTGACAATATTCTTAAGCCACAATATGGAGAAAAACCTTCATGCAGAGGAAGCTGCAATCCACATTTTCATCATAAATATATTATTTATTGAGAAATAAATACTCAAATAGATCGGCAATGGTAGCTTGTATATTTTATAATAAACATTACTTATTACTTATACTACATTTACATGCTAAGGCTTTGTGTAAGTTCGTCTGGGTAGGCACCACCCACTCATCAGATATTCTACCGCAAAACAGCAGTACTTGCTATTGTTGTGTTTGGTTTGAAGGGTGAATGAGCTAGTGTTATTATAGGAACAAGGGACATAACATCTTAATTCCCAAGGTTGGTGGCGCATTGGCGATTTAAGCGATCGTTAATATTTTTTACAATGTCAATGTCTATGGGCGGTGGTGACTACTTACCATCAGGTAGCCCATATGCTCGTTCGCCTACCTATACAATACAATAAAATAAATATTATTATTAATATAAAAATTTTATTTAATAATTTATGTGAAAACTAATTTTGTGACATATTATTATTTTAATTAATATTACATCCTATTATATTGACTCTTGATTAAAAGTTTTTTATGAAACAAATTTTATCAACAGAAATACTATTATAGTTGGTGCTGTTGGTATACTAGTCTGACGAGCTGGTTGGCGTGTTTGGTAAGACGCCGCAGGTCGTGGGTTCGATTCCCAGGACAGACATTTGTGTTTATGTCTAACATGTCTGTTTGTGCATAGCCTATTCCAACCACAACAGGAATAAACATTAATAAACAAAATTGACACCGAATTAGTACGATATCATTGGTCATCGATATCAATTGACGCGATGTCATTGGTCGACATCTTGAATAATCTATGATATTCACTATGGATACGTCAAAAGATGGCGTTTTCAATGTCCGCGAAGTTGTATTCGAATCTTTGGAAGTTAAATTAATGTTTTTATAACTAGTTAATTGGAATAGTGTTGTTTTATGAATAAGGGTAAATTAATCAAGAACTGCTTACAGTGCATAATAATGCGGAACGATTTGAAAATCGCATGCAATTTGTATATCTACGGTGTGTTTATATTTATTTCTATTCCCATTGGAATAGGGTATACATTATATACGACAGCCAACCAGCCAATTTAATAGTGGAAAATCACAAAAGAACAGAAAGAACTAATCTAAGTTACGAAAAGTAAAAATTAGCATCGTCTTTAATAAATAACGTTTATAAAAAATAGTGATGTTTATCATATATACATTCGTTATAAATATTTCATAGGCGCTCTACGTAAAAACTGTGTTTTTTTTTATAATATATATCGGAATTCAAATATTTTTTATTTATTAAAACACGTTCGAATACTTATTTAACAACTTTAATAAAACTTAAAACTATAATTTTGTTGCTGAAATAATAGGTCCCCAAATTAAAATAGTGCATTGCTGGTTGCAAGCCGCCTTAAAATGATTTTGTAAATTTGTAGTTTAAACTACCAGGCTACTCCACTGCGGCAGAATGAAACAGTCACTTGCATCCACTTGTTTAATTCGACTATAAATTATAGAAGAAAAAAAAACAACACATGAATAAGTGATACTGTATGGCTTTGTATAACTGTGTGTTCTATCTATTAGGCAATCTCTGCTATACTTAAGTATAATTAATTTTATTACGAAACAAGAATTATAATTATTAGACCCATGATACGTCCTGATTAGTTTGCTTGCAAAGCGAAATTAATTAAGATTAAAATATGTCATAATTTTCAAAATCATAATAACTCTTTTTTTTTACCTACATATAAAGTAATTGGTTGCCAGTTTTGAAATTACTTATATCTTAAAGATAGGTAGGTACCGTATATAAGTACGAAGTGGTGTGTAGTGTGTGCATGTGTCGTGTGTGTGTGTGTGTGTGTGTGTGTACGTGTCGCTAAACTTTCAAATAATTTGCCTTGTTAATAATCCAGCAACAAATGTTCCAATAATTCGCGAATACAATAAATATTTTCTGGCGATTCGAATTAGGCGGAACGTCGTGGCATGCCCCATACTGACTCAAATTCGCCTCACGTTCGTTCGATTCGCGTGACAAAAGTCACAGTTCGGTTTGCCGTTCCATGTTGTCTATGGGATCCTGGTATATTTCCATATTTGTTTTAATCGCAAAACGCTTTGCCGTTCTCACTATGCGAATTTATGCTGAGGAGAATGTCCCGTGGCCAAACCGCAAGACGACTCAGACTGACCTAAGTTTGTAGGCAGAGTTGTACAATTGTACATACAATCTGCATCGTCTATATTTCTGTAATACTGAAACAGATATAATATGATGATGGTAAGGTTTTTTTTTTAATAAAAATAATCAAATAAAATTAATTCAATGCACTGATAATTTTTGTTTCATCTTAATTTGAGGATAATTCTGATAGATTTTAATTGTAACTCTTAGTTTGGGTAGGTTTTGTGAGAGCTTTGTAATGATAGTAAAAATAACTTATTTTTACACATTTGTCGTTGGGACAATGACAAATGATTGTCATAACTATTAGTGCAAATTGGTTTCCTCTTAAACATAAAAAAAGATTATGAAGTGTTGGCAACTCTACTTTGACGTTGACAATGAAAATGACAATTGACAAATAAAAGTAGCTGATTTTGAACTCGATTTCAATATTGATTTGGGCTGTTTCAAATTTTATATCATTGTAAATGGATTAAAATTGAACTTAAATTTGTTAAAATCGACAATAAATGTACATTAACTTCCTTGAAATATTAGTATAATTGATTATGGCATAACTAAGCAAACCTATTAAAGTTGAACAATAAGTTATAACTAACAATTACATCTAATTTGATTAGATACATAAAACATTTATATTTTAGTTATTAACATGTTACCACGTACATATTTGACCGAACAAGATATAAGAAAGCGACAAATTGACACGTTGAAGATATTTAACGATAATGTTACTGAAATAAACGAAAATTCTGATTATAAAGTTGAATTCGAAGCGAACGGACGCAATTTTACTCTAAACGTTGTTTTAAGTCCGGACTTTCCAAATGAGAGACCAAATATATTCATAAATCCTGTAATACCTCATCCATGGCTGCTAGAAAATTCAAACCAAGTAATGGGAGCACCGGGTTTGATGAACTATACCCCACATTCAGACTTAGGTCGTGTAGTTCAAGCTATTATCCGAGAATTCCAAAGATCAGTACCTATACTTAGCCATGAAGATAAATCAACAGATACAAGCCCTCAATCCAGTTATAGTTCGCAATCATTGATGTTTCCCGAATTAAGTGAATTGACAGTTGAGGAATTGCAAGAAATTATGGACAATCCAGATTTACAGGTAAATAAAAATTGCTATATATCTATACAATTACTTAAACAGTAATAGCAACTATTAACCGCCAAGGTTTGGTGCTATCATGACTATTAGTTATAAATTTACACAATAATAAGTCACAAAATATAATTTTTACAAGCATTCAAAATCATCTGTCTTAAGCTGTCTGTTTACCTCCACTTTTGATTCATTTATTGTCATTGATCAACCAAATTATAATATATAATTTTTCTTACTACCAATCTGAGGTCAGTTATAAACTATCTTCTGTATATATAGAAATATTCTGTATATATATCGTTTGTATGAATAGAAAGAATAATAATAATAAATTCTTAATGATGCTAAAGAAGTATAACTTCTCACACACATACATAAGAACATGTTTTGAAATTATACTTCTAAAGCGACTTACAACAAGGTTGTGTTAAATTTTTAAATGTTATTTGTATTTAGTTAAGGTTTTAATGTAAATTAATTAAAATATAGATAATTAAAACCAAAAAAACAAAACTTAATTATGCTAAAGAAGTATAACTTCTCACGCATACAGATGTACACGTTTCTTTTTTACTGGTAAGACACTATATTTAGTTTTATTGTATTCTGGTATGAGGAGTGAGTGACCCGGTGTAACTTTTTTTTATTGTATAGGTAGGCAGACGAGCATATGGGCCACCTGATAGTAAGTGGTTACCAACGCCCATAGACATTGGCTTTGTAAGAAATGGTAACCGTCGTTTACATCAGGCCACCAACCTTGGGAACTAACATGTTATGTCCCTTGTACCTGTAATTACACTGGCTCACTCACCCTTCAAACCGGAACATAACAATACAAAGTACTGCCGTCTTGCGGTAGAATATCTGACGAGTGGGTGGTATCTAGCCAGACGAGCTTGCACAAAGCCCTACCACCGGTTAAAACTACAGGCATAAGAGACATAGATCCCCAGGTTGGCTGTGCATTGAGATTGCTAATATTTCTTACAATTTCAGTGTCATTTTAGCAGTTTTAAAATACAGTTACACTACTAATTCTGTTATTTCAGGACAAACTACTAGAAACAAATCCACAATTATTGGAACTTGATCTGGAGACGGAGGAACTCATGACGAGCATCGAACTTATAGCCCAAGAGAATATAACGAAGCAACAAGTTCTAGATGATCTTAAAACGGACGTCCTCGATCGCATATCGACGATTGTGCAAATGAAGATGAGCTTTGAAGAATTGAACAGGAAACATCAGAAGTTATCAGAAATGTACGATCCGCACCGGATCAGAGATTGCTTGAAGGATGGAGCGTGTAAGGCTGATGAAGATGCGGAGATGATAGCTGAACAGTTTCTGTTAGGTATTTATAATTTGTATTATTTGTTGACTATGGCGATGACCCTATGACGTATTTTGACCACGAAAAATTGTAATAAATTTGGTAAAGATAAATAATTAAGCTTATACTCCATATATAGCACCATTTAGATACACACTAGCTATGCCACGGCTACACCCGCGTGTAATTAATAAAAATATAATAAATTATTTTATTACTATAATAACACACATGCGCACACACACATACACACACACAGACACACATGGCTACTGGTAAAAAAATACGTAATTAACGATTTCAAATTATTTTTTATAAGATACCGTAGGGTTAACCGATCTTATATATGGCCTAACATTTGCGCCATCACATGTTCTTTGTGTATACCAATTTTCATCAAGATTGGTCGAGCCGTTCTTGAGTTATAAGAAAACATACAGATAGACAGACAGACAAAAATGAAAAAATAATTTAATGTGAATCACTGCATAATAAAACAATTATTTATCACAAAATTAGGTAAAAGAAAATATACAGACAGAGCCAATAGATATAGTAGATAGGATATAGTATATTATAGTAGATTGAGATACATTTTTTTTCGATATTTAAAGTGTCTGGTAATATATACTGGCGCCAGAAGTTGTCTGGCAGTATTCATTTCAAATTGTTTCCAATTTTCCCTACAACATACTTAAGAAATAATAAGTAAAGTTAGCACTAATTTCCGTACCTATAGCACCTGGTAATATTATTATTATTATTATTAGCACCTGGTACCTCGGAATCGGCCGTCGTCGTTATTTTTTTAACCCTTATTTGATAATTTCGGGCGAGGGACCCATATTTTAAGTTTTTAAATTTTATTTATTGTATAGGTAGGTGGACGTGCATATGGGCCACCTGATGGTAAGTGGTCACCAACGCCCATAGACATTGGCATTGTAAGAAATGTTAACCATCGCTTACATCGCCAATGCGCCACCAACCTTGGGAACTAAGATGTTATGTCCCTTGTGCCTATAATTAAACTTGAAAAATTGGTAATCAGCCTTCAAACCGGAACACAACAATACAAAGTACTGCTATTTTGCGTTAGAATAACTGATGAGTGGATAGTACCTACCCAGACGAGCTTGGAAAAAGCTCTACCACCACCAATGATTGCTATGTACCAGAGTACATAGCAATCATTGATCTTATATAGATAAGTTATTGGGTGTTATGACATTTTATTTTAAAAGAAATAATTATAAATACTTATTTATGTTTATTTATTTATATTTATTAATCATAATATGGAATACATTTTATCAATTATTAATGTAAATAACTTGAAAAATGATGGTGTTTTTCTATTCGAAGAACACTATGTTCTAGATCTTTAAGATCTTCTAGATCCAGAAAAATATTATTCACATTACCACCTCAGCGACGTCGGCGAGCTGTGTATGTGTTGAATTCGGTGAATTAACTTACAAATACACCGAGCGTTGCTCTCTCCATAGCAAGTTGGGCGACATTTAGCTTCGAATGAGGCCGGTGACGAAGGAGGTTTCGTTAGGCGTTTCAAAATCCTATTGCTCGATTAAATAAGGTTAATTTTATTTACACATAAATGTATTTTTCGTGTCGAGATCTGTATTGCATTCTAATTACATTTATAGCTAATATTTTCATTAAATATAATCATTATTGAATATAACAAAAACATATATGTATAAGAGTCGATATAGCCCAGTGGTTGGAAAGCGTGAATGTCAACCGATGATCGTGGGTTCAAACCCTAGCACTAACCACCACTGAATTTTCATGTGCTTAATTGTTGTTTATAAATCATTTCGCGCTTGACGGCGAGGGTAAACGTGGTGAGAAAACCTGCATGTGTTTAATTAAACTGGAATTCTGCTACATGTGTATTCCACCAACCCGCATGGAGCCAAAATAAGAGAAGGTCTTAGCCCGGCAGTGGGACATTCAAAGGCTGTTACTATGTATATATTAGCATTTTTGGAACATATTATTTTATCGATAACAGGAAAGCTGAGCAGAAAAAATTAATAAACTGTTTCGTATATGTTGACATTATTACTATTTTTTTTACAGGTAACATTCCAGTCGAGACCTTCATAGCTAAGTTTGCTGAAAAACGAGCTTTGGGACAAGCGAGGCGAGCGAGAGAGGAGAGGTTGGCTCACCAGCTAGCTCAGTTGGATAAAGCAACGACATAATAATATTTTTTTTATCATTCGCTTGCCCATATTCATATACCATTTAGTTTTGGAAAGAAACTGCAACATGTTTTTTGCTGGTAGGTTAGTCCCCGTCATACGGGCGGTGGACTATGCCCACGATTGAGTTTTTTTTTATTCTGCTTAAATCATGTAGCAAATAGTTTTTCTTTGTATTTGGTATTTTTGGTAAGTCGACTACCAATCATACATACATAATTTCAAAAGTTATATATTACATTTTTTATTGTTGTAATATACGCAAGACTATGAGTAACTATAGCCTATTCAAATCACAACAGGAATAAACATAAATAAACAAATTTGACACCGAATTAATGCGATATCATTGGTCATCGATATCAATTGACGCGATGTCATTGGTCGACTGGTGGTTATAACTAGTTAATTGGAATAGTGTTGTATTATGAATAAGGGTAAATTAATCAAGACCTGTTTACAGTGCATAATAATAATAATGCAGAACGATTTGACAATCGCATGCAATTTGTATATCTACGGTGTGTTTACATTTATTTCTATTCCCATTGGAATAGGGTATACAATAAGTGCCCGCGTGCGTGGACGGTGCATAGAATAGTTGTCTATGACAATTAATGATAATGGCTACGGTACACAGACTATTAATATGCAAGTTTGATTTTTACAAATTGAACTATTTCTGTACCAACTTTGAATAAAAGTGTATAACTTAGAGGAGAAATTAGGAATATAAGAATTGTATTGCAAACCGGAATAGAAGTAATGTAATAAAACAATGATGATCTTCAGTAGAAACTAAACGTCCTTTGTCTTCCTATTTAAAATTAAAAAAAAAACAATATATCATCCATTAATAACGTTAAGCAACAAAAAAAAACTGTTTGTATTGAGAATATTTTAGTATATAAATATTATTTACTAAGCCTTATGAAGCTCATTGGTAGAAAAAATAGTGGCTTCTTAAGAGGAGAAAGGCTTCTTTACCTTATAGGGCAGTATATATAGCCTATTCTAATGATAAGAGTAGGATAGAGTAGGCTTCATATTATTGGTCGAATTCTAGAATAATATTCTATAGTTTTCACTGTGGTTTGAAAAATTGTATTTTGAATGTTGCCTGTTGGTTAGGTTCGAATTTGTTATCGGAACTTTTTAGACCAAGCTGTAAATGTAAAAAAAAATGGTTATCTGTAAAGTCGGTTTACGGACGATAGCTTAACGTGACAGCGTCATAACAGATAGATGCGACGCAAGCGTACAATCAGCGTAACGGGATAATGAGCGTAACGGGACAATGAGTCATCCTTTTTCGTGCATGCAGCCAGCGTTCATCGATTTATTAGAGGTTGTCACGTCAAAAACTTGTTGACACCGATGTAATTAAAAGTAAATGCTGGAGCCGAATTCTACTATAACAATTACGATATTTTCCCGATTTAATTTCGATCCAACTTTGACTAATCTATATTTATTCGGATCGGAACCGAACCGATATGATGTTAACATATACCGTTATGTCAAAACCAAACTTAATACTTAACTATTATGCCAATAGTCGATGGTTAAATTAAATAATAGAAAAACGGAGAAACGACAACGATCCCGCCTCGATTCGATTGCGATAAAGTGGCAATTGGTTAGTAGAATTAACATTCCAAGGTATATAGGCAACTAGGGTTGGCGAGTTGACGTATAAGATTAATAAGTTGACAATATCTGTATTTGGTAACCAACATTGTAGGTATATATATTAGGTATTGTTGGCAATTTATAGGGTATCATAGATTTTTTTTTCATATTTTGACAACGTTGACCTCTCAACCTAAATGTTTTTTAACGACATCCATCTTAACCAAAGATTGTGGTTCCAAAGCACTGAGTTTTCATGTACCTTATGTTTCGCCGAGAGGAAACATTGTAAGCGAACCTGCATCCGTTGCGTGAAAATGATGATGAACATCCACCACAAGGCTTATCGTTTGCCCAGCAGTGGGACATTTACAGACTGTTACTAGGACATGTGTAATAACATTGTCTGTGGTTATATTCGACTGGGATTAGTTTATTTGTAATAAAATATCCCAAAAAAATAATTTAGGCTAATTCAAATATTCTAATAACACCCTGTGAATGACGCATTGCTGGGCTAGGGCACCTTTTTTTCTTTTGAGGATAAGGCTTAGGAGCTTATTAAAACACGCTACTCTAATGCGGGTTGGTGGAATACACATGTGACAGAATTTCAGTTAATTTTAACACAATCATGCAGGTTTCCTCACGATGTTTTGCTTCACCGTCAAGTACGAGATGAATTATAATCACAAATTAAGCACATGAAATTGAGTGGTGCTAGACCGGGTTTGAACCCACGATCATCGGTAAAGATTCATGCGTTCTTACCCTTGGGCCATCTCGGCATTTGAAAATATTCATATTGCTTTTCAAGACATATGTAATTACGTCTTACCTCAGGCTAGTGTTTGTACTGTGAACTGTTTAATAAATGATTGAATATAAACAAACTATTTTAATTTAAAACTTATCGTACAAGTAATGATTTATGTGTAAAACATCTTAGCGCTCGGAACACGTGGCTCACTGGATTTCAAACGTCATATGTCGTTAGCCGCGTTAGCGTAAGATTTCGAACGTCAAATGACGTCATCGCAAGATTTTTTTTATTGTAAATGTGTGCGTGAGGTACACGGTAGGGGGCTATCTTAGAACTCTAATGTTTACACATCAATTCTCATTAGTACCTTGGCAAACACGCCATGTTTAGAGTTGTATTGTAAATCAATCCTGCGCTTTATTTTACTTTCATGCTTCGGTAATTGGATATATTCAATAATCAGTAAATTTTTAAAAATGACGATGTACAGATCCTCTTTAGGTTTTGTTTTTTTTTTTATAAATAATATTTATAGGATTTAAAGGCTAAATAAAACGAGGGCTGTGTATTTAATTAATTATAAAAGAAACATATAAAAATTATTATCAATTTATTTTCACATACATATGGCAACACATGGAAATATCAATCGATTTAAAAAAACATATAAAAAAATCCTTACATTCTAATAAGTTCCTAACAAATATAAAATTAAAACTATAATACCATTTTGGCTATTATTGTACATAATATATTAAATGAATACAACTTTACAACATTAATCTTTCCTAGAGACCTTTTTATTATATATATTATAATATAGAATCTAATTTGTCTAAATATAGTCAATTATTTACGACAATATTTATATTGTTTACTGTAATTGTTGACCTCTATTGACTAGAAGACAATGGCAATTATATCTTATCAAAAAATAATGTAAACACACTATTGAACCCGAGCACCTATCTGTTTTGTTTAAAAGAATAATTGACGGGAGTAAGTTTTTATATTAGTCATACCGCCATTATCACTATATTAAAAATAGAATAGAATGCCGAATTGAAAATTACATAGCACTTTGATTATATTTTTATATATCAGACTATAATAATGAGATTTTTTATCAAAAGGACATTTATTTTGTTGGTTTAGTTACAGGTGACAAACGAATTACAAGTACTTTAGTGGGAAAGTTATTAACTTTTATATGAGTAAGATAATTAATTCCTTCCATTAACAAGACACTGTTTTTAATTTTGGAACACTTTGCTTTTATTATAACACATTGTGACAAACTACAATCTAGAGCATCGATAGTACCTAACAACTTCGCTTTCAAGGTTTATTAATAGGCTATAAAAAACATAACATCATTTGTCACCTTAATAACTTATTTTTAATATTATTATTAGATATATGAAATAATAGTTGGGTGTATATACGTAAAAACACATCGTTTAGTCAATTCTAAAATTCAAATTCCATCAAAAGCACTTAAATTATTTACAGATATATGAAAAAACTCATACACATACAATTTGTTGATTATAATTTTTTAATCCGGTGATAGTCTTATTATTTTCGTCTGTTAAAGTTTATTTAAAAATCGAATAAAATCGTCCCAAAGACAAAAACCGTTGTTATCTGTTTCACAATATTTTAATTCTAACAAAGCAAAGTTTGGTGGACTTTTTAGCGATAATATATCACTATCCCTCAGCTGTTTATTTGTTTGGTAAACATAATTTATTTTAAGGTAATATTTATTTAATATTCTATTGAACCACTTCTGGAAAACAATTTTCCCGCCAATTGGCGTCGAAACAAAGCTATCAGGTAAATTGTATGATTTAAAAGACATTGCATTTAAAAGTACATTAATATTTGCATCATGCCCCATCAATAAGACAATATTCGACGTTTTATTAATGAATATATTAGTCATATATTTTAAAAGAGGTCTTGCTATATCTTTAGAGACATGGGTTGTGTTAAAAGTAACATTATGATAACCAGCCGTAAGGTCTAATATTGAATGCCATTTTTCAGTTTCATTTAATTTGCCCCAAGCAACATCTTCGATAGGAAATCCATTATAATATGACATTAAAAAATCATCAATAGCTTCATTACAAATTTTTAAAGGTCCTGATAGTTTGGGCTTTTTGCCCACCGATATTTCTAATTTATTTTTATCTGTAGTCATGTCGCATTCTTTGTCTTGTTTACAAAAATCTGAATATTGATAATTGAGAATTTTTTCCATGGCCTTATAAGATTGTTCTAAATTTAGATTGTCTAAGACATTTTTCATTTCTTTCAGAGCAATCTCTTTAAAAATTTCTGAAGAATTATGTATGAATGGACTGAAAATTTGATCTGTTTTATTTACATCAGTATGGTGCACTATTATATTACAATCTGGGAAAGCATTATTAATAAATGCTTTTGCAGAGAACAGTGTTCGTTGCATTGAATTTGCATACACATAGAATTCTTCCTCTGTTGGACAACTTTTAGATATAACACCTTCAGTATGCAGCCAATTGAAAAAAAAATTACCCATATAACCTTCTAATACAAAACCTTTTTCAGTGAGATATCCAGGATTTTCTTTAAAATGTGGCCAAGGCTGTGGGGTCATTCTGCCAAGGTTTTTTGACAAAGGAGTTCTCACATTATGCCTGCTTAGAATAACTACTTGGTCTAATCTCATTATTGGCACATTTGAAAAATATATAAAGACGAAAACAATCACTTGCAATATCGCACATATTAATATAAAACAGAGCGTATTTATAAATTCTCGTTTGTCACGCATGGTGTTGAAAACTAAATGAAGTCGGTTAACAAAGGAAAGTCCACCTACGTATAAAATTGTGTAAGATAAAATGTGTAAATATGAACATTAAAAGGTCATTTAATTGTAACCTATGAATACAATGTTTAACATGGTGGTATTTAAACTTATTAGCAAAAAAACGTTGTTATTTGATATGCATTAAATTTACATTATAAATTATTGTATAAAAATAAGAAAATAAAGTTTAAAAGACATTACTATAAACAATAACATTGTATTGACATTTGACACATGACATGATTGATAAGTTGATGACACTTGACAGCATAGATTAAATATTATACACATTGCACAGATTATAAAGTCTCTACAACCAGTCTTAATCACGGCAGACCGTGGTCACAATGTATTGCTTCTCGGCCTTCTTGCTAAGATGAAAGTGTAAGTCACAATATTACCCGCTCAAAAAACTAATTAACCCTATAAACTAATAAAAATAATAAAAACGTTCAAAGTACTAGATTCGTTTTTATTATTTTTGTCCAATTCTTTGCGTAGAATTTGGTATTTTAATGTTTTATTGTTAAACTAAGTATATCAGGCGAACTTTATAAATAAAGAAAGGTATTAGATAATAATAATAGTCGACTCCAGACCGACTTCGGCCAAGGCGGCTAATCTCAAGCGTGATTAGCTAACTGCGCAGGATATATTATAGTGCACAAGTGTGTGCGCAAACACAGGCGCACTCTCTATTCCCTAGCTCTCATAATCCGATGAGACGGCAATCCGGAAAGGGTTCAAGCGCAGGACTAATGGTCGGTTTACGTGCTTTTAGAGGCACGGAAGTGTACACACTCCCAACTTCCAGACACAGGGCTGCTACTGAGAACTTTCGTCAGAAAATATCAATAACATTTTATTGGCCCGACCTGAGATTTGATCCCAGGACCACCGAGTCTGCGCATTTACGTGTAACCACTAGAGTCTAGTCACTAGACCAACGAGGCAGACAAATAAAAGATATTGCATATTCAATGCATTGTTCGGCTACCGTTCGTCTAGCATGTCTTTATTGCAGAATTTTAGAAGTTTCTTACTGACTGCTAATAGTTGCCAGATTCCGAAGGCCTGTAATACCACAATGCTAAAACGTACGGGGTATTTTACGATTGTGACAAAAAAATCCAATACAACTGAAATGAGTCAACTATTATTTTATTAAAGTTTTCTAATTAATATTTTAGTAAGTTTTATATTTAATACTAAAACTACAATAAACTTAAATCATATTTAATATTTTCATAAAATCATCCCAGAGACAATATCCTTGTTTGTCCTTTGGACATCCCACAATTTCCATTTCTACCCAACGAGGTGGATTTTCATTTGATAATTTAGTTCCTTCTCGTAATTGCTTTACAGTTTGATAAACATAATGTACTTTTAACAAATCTAAATCCAACTCACTATCGTGCCATTTTTGAAAAACTAATTTCCCGCCTATCGGGGTAAATTCATATTGATCTGGCAACACATACTGCTTAAAACCAATGGCCGCCATTACTGAATTTAAATTTGAATCATGTCCATGTAACAGAACGAATATTGGCGCGTTTCGATTTTCAAATAACGTTTTCATGTAGTCTGTCAGGGGTTTTGCTAGTTCTTTAGCTAAAACTGTGCTATTGAAGCGAACGTCTTGGTTTGCCTTTGTTATTTCGGCGAGTGACTTCCACTTGTCAGTGCTGTCAATATTACCCCAGGCTACTTTTTCTAATGGCATTCCTTCATAGTAACTCATTAAAAATGAATCAACAATGGAATTACCATAAGACAATGGTCCTTTGATGTTAGGTTCATGCCCAATTTCATAATAAATAACATCCTTTATATCAACAAAGCTACAAATATTATTAACTTTACAAGCGTAAGAATTTTTTATATCAATAATTCCTTCTAATTCTTCATATGCGTTTTTAAGTTTTAGTTCGTTTAATTTTTGCTGCATTTCTTTAACTATAATGTATTTTAAAACATCCGATGTATTTCTTAAGACTGGATTAAATATTGGATCCATTTCCTCAGAGTTAATGCTGTGAACATTTACATTGCAAGAACTAAACGCACCGCGTACAAACGCCTTTGCAGACTGACGTGTCCTTTGCCTCGTATTTGCATAAATGAGAACGGAATCCTTATCCGGACAGCTTTCGCCTAACAACTTTTCCTTTCTAAGCCACTTCGATATATAATCACCCATATATTCTTCTAGCTTAGCACCTTTCGCTGTCAACAAACCAGCTTCCTGGTTCCAATCCGGCCAAACATTCGGTGAAAAATGTTCCAAGTTAGCTGTCAACGGTGTACGGACATTATGCCTGCTTAATATACAAACTTGTTTCAGTTCATGTCCAATAACTATTAAAAACAAATTAAAAAATATATAAACGTCAAACTTTCCCGCCATTTTTAACGGAACAAAATATATTTGCACAACTAATTACCGTTTCGCTCGATCGCATCGGCGACACTGATTACATTCGAAAGCTTATTTCATCACGCTCTCATGATAATATCAGAGCTATCACGAATGAACAATTGTTTAGTGATCACTCGAGAGTCAAGGCCTCTTGATGATTCAAATAGTGATATCATATTTAGTTAATAAACAATAACTTCCTATTCGCAAAATTAGTCAGTCTCTGTTTTTTAAGTTTTGTTTATTTACTTTTATTTTCTTAAATTGACCCTGCATTAATTCCATAAAATGTGCATATTAAACCTTAATACGCGTCGAAATAATAAGGGATGTCTTTTTATTTTTTTATTTTTTATTGTATAGGTAGGCGGACGAGCATTTGGGCCATCTGATGGTAAGTGGTCACCAACGCCCATAAACAATGGCATTGTAAGAAATGTTAACCATCGCTCACATCGCCAATGCGCCACCAACCTTGGGAACTAAGATGTCCCTTGTGCCTATAATTCCACTGGCTCACTCACCCTTCAAACTGGAACACAACAGTACAAAGTACTGCTGTTTTGCGGTAGAATATCTGATGAGTGGGTGGTACCTACGCAGACGAGCTTGCACAAAGCTCTACCACCGAGTAAATTTACTTTGAACAATTAATACATATCATAAACAATATTTTATAGGTAAAAGCGGTAGTAACTACATAGTATGAATAAACTTTAAAAAATGTTTTTCTTAGCAAACGGGCCGCCAATTAAAAGATTTACTATTATAAATATTAAGACATTTTGTAAAATCCTACAATTTTTTATTTTTGTTTAATTCTCTTTATCTCTACAAATATGTAACTGCCATTTTTAATTAATATGTTTTACTTGCGAGACCCGAGGTTGCGAGGTTGTTTACCTCAACTATCAATATGATTTTATGTGGGTTCATGATCCTAATGCTGTTAAATACTATAATACTGGCCGTTAAGGGTCCTATCCTTATATCCTATCCTATGTTTTAGACCAAATGACTTGGTTTATGAATAGTTTATGAATTGTTTAAGTTCCGTTTGCTTTTATTTTGTTTAACTCAGCCTGTATTTATAGTCAGTCAGTCAGTTATAGTTTATAGCCTGTGATTGTCCCACTGTTGAGCTAAGGCCTCTTCCCTCTTTTTGAGAAGATGGTTTGAACTTTATAATGTGATTTTCTTAGCAAATGGGTCGTCAGCAATGGGTAATAAATTAAGTACGCATGTAAATGCCCACAATTATTATTTTTTTAACCGACTTCAAAAAAGGAGGAGGTTATCAATTCGTCTGTATGTTTTTTTTTTGACGTTGTTACCTCATAACTTTCGACTGGATGAATCGATTTCGATGATTTTTTTTTTATTTGAAAGGGGTTGCTTTCCCATTGGTCCCATTTTTTTTGGTCCAGTTTTGACAGTGGAATCCATGAGAAAACAGCTAAGGAAACACTATAATATACCTAGCAATAATAATACGGGAATCTTTTAAAAACAAACAAAAACATACACATTACAAATTGACTTTTATTCGCCTCGTAAAGTTGCGCGTGTGACACAAGCACATCTCACCTATAACTAACTATGTATGTAGTTATAAACCCACCTTGGCTGACATCGACTCCAAAAGTAACAATAATTGTAAATACATTATCAACCACTCAACACATTCGTACCTACATATTAATGAGTAGAAAATAGTAAGTTAATTATCAAATTATAGAACAATACGCAATTATTTTTTTTAATTTTTAGTGCATATTAATTTGTTTTTCCTATGAAGTCGGTTTTTGTTTTGTTAAAATTTTTATTTATTATTTCCGGCTACTTGCGAGATACAACTACCTCAACTACAGTTCCAGAGATTAAAAAAAAAAAGTTTAGAAATGATTTCATGTGGCTTCTTACCTTCATGACACGTTAATCATCCTTTCCTTTTAGATAATTTTGTAAAATGAACATCAGAACGTATAATGAAACCTTACGAGTCATTATTTGTCTTTGAGCAATTCCATAGAATTATTCTCAAATGGAATTGTAGGTTTCAAGCAATATCATACTTAAAAAAAACAAAAACCGACTTCATAGGAAAAACAAATTAATATGCACTAAAACGTAAAAAAATAATTGCTTATTCTTCTATAATTTGATAATTAACTTACTTATTTCTACTCATCAATTTGTAGGTACGAATGTGATGTGTGGTTGATAATTTATTTACAATTATTGTTACTTTTGGAGTCGATGTCAGCCAAGGTGGGTTTATAACTACATACATAGTTAGTTATAGGTGAGATGTGCTTGTGTCGCACGCGCAACTTTACGAGGCGAATAAAAGTCAATTTGTAATGTGTATTCCCGTATTATTACTGCTAGGTATATAATAGTGTTTCCTTAGCTGACATCGACTCCAAAAATAACAATAATTGTAAATAAATTATCAACCACACATCACATTCGTACCTACAAATTGATGAGTAGAAATAAGTAAGTTAATTATCAAATTATAGAAGAATAAGCAATTATTTTTTTACGTTTTAGTGCATATTAATTTGTTTTTCCTATGAAGTCGGTTTTTGTTTTGTTAAAATTTTTATTTATTTTTCGATTTTTAGTGAATCTGAAGTACACTCACTAATTTGTAGAATATGGGTAGACCTACTAAACGTGCAGCTCATATGAGACAGCGCCATTTATATTATTATTTAAATATATGAATCTAAAACAGTGAAACGTAAAGAAAAATGCATTTTGGTACTTAATTAATAAATATAAGTTAATATGGTTAAATGTATGAATATAAATTAACATGTTTTGATTAAATAGATTTAGTTGTTGGGGTAAGTTAGTTGGGCAGTCATAACATAATCAAATAGTTATTTCTAGTAATAATTAAATAATCTGTATGTTTATAGATGTTGTGTTATACCATTTTTCACCATTAAATATGACGGAATGTCTGTATATTAAAAAAAAGGGGAAGTATCTATATTATCTTAACTAATATTATGAATGCGAAAGTAAGTTTGCTTATGACGCTTTCACGCCTAAACCACTAAGCCGATTTAAAAAATTCTTTCACCAATGGAAAGCTACATTATCAGGGAGTAATATAGACATTTTGTCCCCATATTCCCACGGGAACGGGAACTACGCGGGTGAAACCGCGGGAAAAACACTAGTAATCAATATATAAATATACATAAATATAACATGTATATAAGAGTACTTATACGATTCTATATATATATATTATTATATATATGTATAATTTTCAAAATTGGTCTCAACTTTTAGGAGATGTTCAAATATGTTTCAATTACAAACATATACATATATACTAATGCTTACATGCATAACTCATATTATAAAGAGGAAAGATTTGATTTTTGTTTGATTTTTTATTACGATTTAAATCAAAAACTACTCGACCAATTTTAAAAATTCTTTCACCCTTAGAAAGCTATGTCTTTACCGAATAACATAGGCTATATTATATTTTCAAAATCTTATAAATCCCTCTTTAAAATGGAGCAATGTAACCCAACGTATCAAACTGTTGCCTATAAAAGTTATTATTTCGCGTGCGCTGCGAAAACTATTGACGGTATATAAAGAAGTGTTTTATACAATAGTACTACAATTACTTGATCATAACGATGTTATGGTAGGTGAATGAAAAATCTAGATAGCCTATAAAAGATTCGGCCGTGTATCGTTAATTTGCTACTAAGAATTGAAGTTTTCCGTTACTTTGTCATGGATCCTATAATCAGAATCTAACCAAACTATCATTAAATAACCCTTGAAGTATACTCTTTCAAATAAAAAAAAAATCATCGAAATCGGTTGGCGCGATATTGAGTTATTCGTCCATTTGTCGCGCACATACCTCATGCAAATTTACGACTTATATGGTTTTCTCATGGATTCCATTGCCAAACCTAGACCAAAAAAAAATGGGACCCCATGGGAAGCAACCCCTTTCAAATAAAAAAAAAATCATCAAAATCGACACACCCAGTCGAAAGTTATGAGGTAACAAAAAAAAAAAAAAAAAAAAAAAAAAAAAAAAAAAAAAAAAAAAAAAAAAAAAAAAAAAAAAAAAAAAAAAAAAAAAAATACATACAGACGAATTGATAACCTCCTCCTTTTTTTGAAGTCGGTTAACAAAAGAAAATTAGTTGTAAATGAAATATTAACTATTCCCTGCATTGTCAATTCGTCACCAACATTCCCTAAGCCTAGTGCCTACTTACACTGGCTCACTCACCCTTCAAAACGAACGGGCTTGCACAAAGCGCTATCACCTTCTGAAAGGTCTTTGTAAAGGTGTTTTGTTGTACGTAGTGCGTTGTTTCAGGTGCGTTACAATAATATAGGGTAATTGTTGCTATTTAGTAACAATACTTTAGTACACTGATCTGTAAGAACTCGCTATGTATCCTCACTCTTCAAAGTATAACTCTTTCTTTACTTTTATGACGCTTGTTACATTTAAAACGTTGTCATTATCTCATAAAAATCATCATGATTGTAACAATAGTCAACATACCTTATAATCACAATATATAATATTTAATATAGTTAAATAATGTATAATACTTATATTACACTTGTACATTTTTATTAAATTAATTAATAATTTATAAAGGAAAATAAACAGACAGTCCGAAATTCATATCCTTACCTTTTATTCGTACTTCGTACTTGGCAAGTGGCCATCTTGGCGTTACTCCAGGCATGGCTTCCCCGATGCCACCACAGTTGACGCTTTACTGCATTAGAATAATAACGTTACACTTTGTTTTACATTAAATTGAAAGCCAAAAAATTAATATTAATTTATAAGTCACGATCTGATTCTGAAATTATTGAATTAAATTGAAAAGTCAGATTGAAAGCGCGGGAAAAAAATTGCGCGCTTTCATTTCATAACATTTAGAACAAAGGCTTTGTGTCATTCATCCTTGTGTTTTGGATACCGATTGATATAACAGGTAAGCTTTTTATTTTTAATAACAAATTTAAAACACATATAATATTTATTGTTGAAATATAGCAAGAATAATACTAAGGATGATATTTTATATTATTGATATTTCATAAAAAAATTTTTAATCTATAAAGCGATTTAAGACGTGAATCTTACATAAGTCTTATTTGAGAAAAAAAACAAGATTGTTTTAAAAAATATTTCACGTAATACTTTGTGTCTATTTATTAATTTTGAACAACTGCACAGTTCAATTCGATATATAGAATTCCTATGTCCAACAGACTGCAAAACTGAAAGGAACTTCTGCGTAGAAACGTCATTGTATAATTTATTATGTTGTTTATTATCTCACTTTTTTTAATTTATAGATTATATTTTATGGCTTTGATCATAGTTATAAATCATTATTTCGAAACCAAATACGAACGTATTTATACTCAACCGTGAATGTTAATTTTACTCAATCAACTTATGATGATAAACTATTTTGATTCGTGTATTATTGAAATATCTTAACTATTATGGTCAATATCCTATATCACTTTCTGAAGTTTTACGTCCGATTTCTGCGGTGAGTTTGAGACTAGTCTTACAGAATAGTTGTAATGGTAAGATTACAAAACGTAAAGATTATATCGTATTTAATTACGAATGATTGTACTTAATTTTGTTTTTTTGTTGTCTTCCAATAACTATATAATATATATATATATAGGTGTATTGGACTAATACTAGCTATTGGACTTAGACAAATCGACCTATTATTAATATTTCACATAACATTAAATTGTCGCTAACTTTATGAATTATAGCAACGACTCTATTTTATCTATGATTACTTTGTGTAAAAAAAAACACGGAAGAGTAGTATGTAAATGGCGCGAAATTAAAATTTCATTCGAATACATTTTTAACACGGGTTCCTCATCAAGAAGCCTCATTCTTTCTCAATAATTACCTACCACGTAAGTACATTAATACTATTAATAGCATATATTTACTAATATTTAATAAAGATCATAACATTTAATTTTCCAATATTTTTATGGTGTAGCTATGTTTAATTCTTTTATTCAAGATATAATAAATACTTTAGCATATAGGTGCCTACTCTTGGTGACGCGTCAGTCGTATGCGATAATTATAATTGTTTACAAATAAATATATAGAGGCTTAGCAACGCGAGCCAAGCATTAACTAGTATTGATAATTTGGATTAAAAATTGATTATTTTTATTTATTTATACATATACTTGATTGCACATTGACTTACTAATATATACTAGGATTAAACCTCTCTATCTATTCACAATGACGTCACAAGTAATAGATTATTGTCGTAAGTGATATAAAAAAGTGCGTTGTACGTGAAAGAGTTTTACGAATTCAGTTCATTCAGCTATCACAGGTAAACAGGACAGATATATTTGGAATCGAGTGCGTACTTGTTGTTACGAGTTTATAAACAGACGCCTACGCGTTTATTTAACATACGCGTGAATTAAAACTGTTTGCGCATCGAATTTGTTATGCTGGGCTAAGGCCTCTTTTCTTTTGAGGTTTGGATCTTAACCACGCTGCACCAATGCGGGTTGGTGGAATACATATGTGCCAGAATTACAGTGAAATTAGATTTCAGATGTCCTCACGATGTTTTCCTTCACCGTCAAGCACGAGATGAAGTATAATCACGAATTAAGCGCATTTAATTCAGTGGTGCTTCCCGGGTTTGAACCCATCACCATCGGTTAAGATTCACGCGTTCTTTCCACAGCCTTATTATTACTTTTTAATATATATATTGTTAATCAGTTAATTTTATTACTTATGTTTTTTTCATAAATACGAACAAAAGATCGGTAATAAATTTATTTACTAAATATTAAATTATTTACTTGTGGCAACACTTAGTAAATGTTCTAACTTTAGGTTACCGTTCAACCGAATCAAGTACCTCATCCCTTTTTTGTTGTGAAATAAAACACAAGACACATAGGCTACATGTACTCGAATATAATAATAATGAAATCCCACAAAATTTAAAGAAAACTATTCTAATATACAATAGATACCTATACCCTATTCCAATCGCAATAGGAATCAAGATAAACACACCGTAGATTTACAATTTGCATGCGATTTTTTAATCGTTCTGCTGTATTATGCTCTATAAACAGTTCTTGATTAAATACCCTTATTTATAAGCCAACAATTTAATTTTCTAAGTTCCGATTACAACTACGCTGACATTGAAAAAATGCCATCTTTTCGTAAGTCCATAGTGAATATCATAGATTATTCAAGACCTCGACCAATGATATCGCGTCAATTCGGTATCAAAGTTGTTTATTTGGGTTTATTCCTGTTGTGGTTAGATAGGCTATATGTATCACTATCTCTTTAAATATATTTTTTGAATACATAGCCTTCTGGCGAAATTTCAAACATTTTAGCAGTCATAATAATCCCATAGCTTAGCCTCACAACTTTTATTAACTAACTAGCTGTACCCCGCGGTTTTACCAACGTATAATTTCATTCTTTTTACGAAAACCATTATTTGGTTTTTTTATTTTTTTAATAACTATATCTCGGAAAATATCAATAATGGAGAAAAAAGTTTCAAATAAAAAAATGAGAGATTCAATCCTCTACAAAAAAGCTCAAAAAAAAATTATAATTCTCAGATATTTGCCAAGAGACGTTTTTCAAGATGGCGGCTGATGCTCTTGGTCTAGGATCCCAACAACTCGGGTTTAAACTTAGGGGGCAACCCCTATCATAATCCAATCAAAAAATAGAGTAGCGGGATCTTATGCGGAGCGAACGCGATTTTGGTGCTAAAATTCCTGATATAATTCACAATTCACTTCACTTCGGCGTAGGATAGCCAGTAACCAGACGCACTTAGCGCTGGTGATACCGTAATGACGAATGATCACTAAATAAATGCAGATG
This sequence comes from Nymphalis c-album, assembly GCA_963151315.1. Taxonomy (NCBI): domain Eukaryota; kingdom Metazoa; phylum Arthropoda; class Insecta; order Lepidoptera; family Nymphalidae; genus Nymphalis; species Nymphalis c-album. Next base: position 3,226,232 of record OY720615.1, read on the forward strand.
TCTAACCATATAATGAATAAAAATAAACCTAGAGCCTTCCTCGATAAAAGGACTACACAACACAAAAATATTTTATAAATTCGAACCATTAGTTCCTGAGATTGTCCGGATCAAACAAACAAACTCTTCAGCTTTATATATTAGTATAGATATAGCTGAGACACAATGATTAGATGTTAACAACCTACATACGTAATTTTATTACGTATAAACAATTATATACTACGTCGTTAATTGTACTAAAATCCTATTTAAAATGTGTTTTTTAATGCCAAACAGAGTTATTTGGTGTCAAGGTTCCGGTCAAACAACTGTGCTATTTCGGGACGCCATTTCACTCGGCCATTTTGTTTCGAATACAGAAGTCGAGACTTAGAAGTTTGTTTCATAAAATTGCTCATAAACTAACTTATTATACACAAATGTATATTTTTTATAACTAATGCAATCAATTGAATTGTTTTATGGTATAGGTAGGCGGACGAGCATAGGGGCCACCTGATGATAAGTGGTCACCAACGCTCATAGATATTGGCATTGTAAGAGATGTTAACCACATCTTACATCGCCAATGCGCCACCAACCTTTGGGAACTAAGATGTTATGTCCCTTGTGCCTGTAATTACACTGGTTCACTCACCATTCAAACCGGAACACAACAATACCAAGTACTGCTGTTTTGTTGTAGAATATCTGATGAGTGGGTGTTACCTACCCAGACGAGCTTGCACAAAGCCCTACCACCAGTAAATGTAGATCACATATCTTCGAATTGTGTTTCTATAGATAGATCTCATCGTTTCCATAGCAACGCTGCTCTCGTTGGCAGTTTTAAGACGCAAGTCGTTCGTCGTGACCTTGGATTACAGCAGGAAGTGGAAATACAAAATAATAATTATTTATTAATGATTCCTGAACTGTATAAATACAGAAATGTTTATTAGTTTGAAAATTATTTATGTATGTCTGGAAATGAAACTGAAGTTGGTGATAAATATTGTTCACAATATCTATACATATAAATAAAATCGGAGTGTCTGATTTTAATATTTAAATAACCGCTTTTTACTACATGCATATGAGTATATATACGGTACATACACCAAGATAACATTTTTTACAATTTTAGTCTGTCTGTCTGTTTGTTCCGGCTAATCTCTGAAATGGCGGGACCAAATTTGACGGGACTTTTATTTGCAGGTAGCTGATGTAATAAGGAGTAACTTAGGCAACTTTTATTTTAAAAAGATTATAAAAAAAATTCAATAACCAAAAAAAAAAACAAAATAAACTAATTAACTTTTTTGTTAAATTCCACGCGGACGAAGTCGCGGGTACAGCTAGTCAATGTCTACGGCCGGTACTTACCATCTAAATATCAAGTGGACAATTTACCTGTCCGCTTACCTATTTCAAAAATAGGCAAAGAACAATAACATAAATGCCAAGAAAAACAACTCTAACTGGCGTTATGCAAAACGCAATTGATAAAAAAAAACAAATGATAAACAAAAGACACGTGGCGCCATCTATAATCCACGTTAAAATAAACGATCAAGGTCATTGGCCTGTACGACCAAATTGTGGAGGTCCCACTTATTATATTAAATCATCCAAAACAACATATCAGCTAGAAATGGTTGGCTGTTATCCAAATTGGAACGATATGTAATGAGTTTGGGTTTTCCGAACTTTAAACCTTTGTAGGAAAATGTGTTGATCGATTTTATTCTATTTAGTTTTCTTTTGGACTTTTATTTATGTGATTAACGGCCGAATACTGAAACGTAATTTAGTATGCGAAATTTGAAATTAATGGCGTTCCAAATAATTAAGTCCCATTTCATATTTGAATGACGTTTCAGTATTCGGCCATAAGATTAAGTAATTAGTTGCTAGAAGAGACTACCGATCTGTAAGCCCTGAGTACAAACTGGTCTCAAGTCAATCAGTCCTACGCCAACTATTAAAAACCTGGCTTATGGCCTTACAGGTAAAACCTGGCTTATGGGAGGCTTGTTACCAGTAATACTGATTGATGAATTTAATAAAACTATTTCTTTATGTAGATACACAAAAATATTATAATTAGGACACATATACATTTAAATTACAAAACTATTATAATCTACAGGTACACGTCATGATTATTAGGATAGTATGAATACAGTCATTTGCTCTTTATGTAATAATGAACCAAAGTTTTTTTTTTTAATGTTTACATAATATTAAATATTATTAACCTTATTCTCAAACGAGGACGAAAAGAAAGAGGTCTTAGTCCAAGAATTAGATATAATGAAAATTGAAAAAAAAAATTGTTAATAATAAATATCATTTGTAAATACGTAGGTGTTGAAATATTAACAACTAATCTTTTGTTTAACGTGATGTCACTCGCTGTTTTGGTTTGGCGTCACTCAGCTTGGATAGTCGCCATCTTTGTTTTGATTTTCTTAGCATTTTTGATCACGAGTTAAGTGATGAGAGATATCCTCTAATGCTTATTGGGTCGCCAACCTTTATGTTTTATCTTGCCGTCAATTGTAGGTGGTACGCCTATTGCGCCTATCGTAAATCGATTTTAATCATGTCCATAGTAAATTAACTAAAATAGTGAATATTAAAAGAAGAATGCGATTTGCATGTTCCACTGCTGGTCTCAGGCCTCTCCTTTTTGAGCAGAAGGTGTTGGAGCTTATTCCACTACGCTGCTCCAATGCGGGTTGGTGTAATTCACATGGTTTCCTCATGATGTTTCACCGTCAAGCACGAGATGAATTATAAACACAAATTAGGCATATGCAATTCAGTGGTCATTGCCCGAGTTTGAATTGATCCAAAAACAAATCGTAGTCTTCAAACTTGTCGAGCTTATCTCGATAAGTATCCATAACAAATACTTCATAACATTCTAAGCACCAAAATGTTTCACCAACTCATGTGGTAGTAGAAACCACGTGTGCTTATACACATGATTGTTACACAATTGAGTCTAACGCCAACACGTTGGTCGAAACTGAAGTGTGGCGTGCAGTATAAATAACATACGATGTTAAATGTTTATTATAATTGTTTGTAACTTCGCAACGCAATACAAACAGACGCGGTGTCTAGCGATACTTTTGTTTTATCAACACTAATATATAAAGCTGTAGAGTTTGTTTGTTTGATCCGTCTAATCTCAGAAACTACTGGTTCGAATTTAATAAATATTTTTGTGTTGTATAGTTCTTTTATCGAGGAAAGTTCTAGGTTTTTATTTATTATATTTTTATTAATTGTACACGGGTGAAACCGCGGGGCAAAGCTAGTCTAAACATAAATTCTTACGTCCAGTGGCGTAGCTAACGTAGAGCTGGTTGGTGCAGTGCACCGGGTCCCGGAGCTTAGGGGCCCTCTAACCTAATCCTCTTTAATTTTGAATGCCAATATAAATTCAAGCTACGTGGAAAGAAAAGATGAGGGCCCGATTCTTACTCTATGCACCGGGGCCCTAGTCCACCTAGACGATACTGCTTAAGTCGCGTGTCTTTCGGCCTCACAGGAGGCACCTTTAGGACACGCGTACTCTGAGCAAGAGCTCACCACTGAAGGAAGTGGGCTCCCAACATCCGACTGAGTTTCTTAGACTCGTCCCGGTGACGCTGTCCAGACCTAATGGGCCAACAGCAACAGAAGGGCTTTCTGTATCTGTATTCAACTAACATTAGGGTCACATTATCGGAATCGAATCGAAACATAATCGTTGACGTTTAGCTTTATCCTTATTCTAATAAACGATCCAGTTGCAATTCGATTCGTCCTCGATGGAACGTCAAAAGTTAACAATTAAGATGTGGCTTTTGTATATCATAAAGTCCAAAAGGGCTACAAAATGAGAGAAATAAGTGGAGCTTAAGCTTAATAGGATATTGACAGACTGATCGTATGTTTTCATTTTTTTTTTAATTTCTAGTGATCATGCCGTCCGAGGTAATAGCTGACAAGTCGTTGCAGCGTGAACTGGCTGATTCCATCATCCGTATGGTACCTTTGGATGAAATACGGATATTGCTCGCTTGTGGGGCTAAGGTAATATATTTTTAATCTACCCAACATACAGACTAATTACATGCACAAGGGACATAATCAACTAACAGCTTAATTTCTAAGGTTGGTGGCGCATTGGTGATGTAAGCGATGGTTAACATTTCTTACAATGCCAATGTCTATGCGTGTTGGTGACCAATTACCAACAGGTAATGTGCTCGTCCGCCAACCTATACTATATAAAGATTAGACTATTTAAGTTTTGTTTTAAAAAAATAAAAAAAAAACTGTATTTTAGTTTTATTCTACTTTCTGTCACGTGAATATAAGTCGCGCTTTGTTGTGAAATTGTTATTATGTATATAGTTATGGAATCTGACATTGTTTAAGGTAAGCTCTATTGTCTCATCTGACTGATTTGTCAATTTAAACCAGCTTGACATGTACTGGCTTCCCTTGAGGTAGCTGATCCATGAATTCCACCAACCCGCATTGGGGTAGCGTGGTGAATTAATCTCCAAAAACCTTCCCCTCAAAAAGAGGAGAAGATGCCATAGCCCAGCAGTAGGACGTTCACAGGCTGTTATCAGAAGGTTGCGTGTTCAAATCACGTCGGGGTCACAAGTTTGGGTGTGGTGAGGAACAGGGAAACACCACCATTGTAAATGGAGGATCTTCCGACCAGACGGTTGTTATGTCCGGTGGGCTACTGCCACCAACGGTTGTTGACGGGTTCTTGTATATATATACAATTGCTCTGATAACATTAATATCGCGATGTAGGATACGTCAGTTCTTAGTTCGTATGTGGCGAGATAGATGTCGCTACAGCTGTTAGTGTTACTGTATAGTTATGGAAATCGTTACTTTATTTGTAGGTAAACGAGCCCGTGACACAAGGCCTGCGTCCATTGCACTACGCAATCTGGCAGAGATACTTGGAGGCGACGAGGCTGCTGCTCGTACGAGGATGTGACATCAACGCTAGAGACGATTGCGGATACAGCGCACTGCATCTATCCGCTGAACACGGGTAAATAATTTAAAAACTTGTTAAATATCTTCCAATAATAAAATGAAGGTATATTTTGTCTGACTTGAAAGAGTTCAGGCATAGGACCAAAGATTTACGTGCTTTCTGAGGCACGAAAGTTTAAACATTGCTAATTTTTAGACTCCCGATTGCTGATCCTCCCACTCAGAGTTAATTTCAGCACTATTAGCTGCTACACTAACGAGACACTCTCCAGTAGTCAGGGCTGATGGGCTTGTTGTGGATATTAGCTGACTGGACCAAAATCGGTCATCAACATCTTAGGTGGCGCATTGGTGATGTAAGCGATGGTAAACATCTCTTACAATGCCATTGTATATGGGCGTTGGTGACCACTTACCATCAGGTGGCCCATATGCTCGTCGGCTTACCTATGAAATAAAAAAAATTCACGGACTATTTTATGTTTAATCATACTTTATGTACACTTCTTTCCAAGCATCAGCTTCTTAAATCAATTATAGAAGCCAGTAATGAGTTTTTCCTTCAACCAGGTACAAGGAACTAGTAAAGCTGCTGCTGGAGAGTGGAGCAGCCGTTGATTACCGTCCGGATACCGGCGAGGAGTTCCCCCGGACAACACTCTGCGACGAACCCCTCAGACTTGCAATACGTAACAAACATTATGTAAGTATTATTTGTAACTTTATTTTATTTATTTAACCATATAAACAACCAAACAACAAATTCAATTATCGCACTAAACCACGAAAATGTATCTAAATGTCTTTCCGAGTAAACCCATTACATACAATAAACATTTGGAGTGTGTGAGGCACAGGGAGTAAAGTACCTCATCCACCAGTGAAAAGGGAGGATCCTCCGACCAGACGGTTGTTGTGTCTGGTGGGCTACTGCCCAACGATTGTTGTCGGGTTCTCGTATTTATGTTCAATCGCTCTGATAACATTAATATCGCGATGTAGGATACGTCAGTTCATAGTTCGTATGTGCCGAGATAGATATCGCTACAAACATATAAACAGCAACGATTTTCTTACCAGAAAAATTAATTCGTCCCTTATCTAAGCTAAATATTAAGCGAAGAATCATGTAAGACCTTGTACGCTGTCCGTATATATTGTTACCTGAAATACTTACTATTTTTTGTTGTGTCACCGAATTTGGTCATTCAGGTGTTATTTCAGCTTCAGAAATATTTGTTGTGATTTTTTTGACGTTATAAACCGATGAACGCCGGCTGCAGGCACGAAAAAGCATGACTCATTGTAACGTTCCGCCTGAGCCGAGTGTGAGCGAGAGCGCGGAACAAACGATAGAGAGGCACGATCGGGCTAAGCGTTCGGCTTGTGACGCATCTATCTCTCTCCCACTCCATCGGCCGATGCGTCCGAGTATTCATCAATGTTTTATTAAATATATTTATATAAGTCTGACCCTACATTCAAGTACGGTAACTCGTTTGTATTCCAGGAAGTGGCCCGTCTTCTTCTAGAACACGGTGCTGATCCAAACAAACGTTACTTCTTCGGTTCAGAAATCAATCTCGTTTCGGATCCTGAATATTTGGAGCTGTTGCTGATGTTCGGAGCCAACCCTGACTCCAGGGACAGGGCTGGTCTTACACCGTTAATGAAGGCTGCTAGGCAAAGAAAGGTAAGGCTTTACTAACTAAGCCAAACAACACTAGATAAGGTTTCATGAAGGATTTCTCTGGACGATTCCAAATTGTTATCTGCTACTAATATCAACATTAAGTTTATTTCCAATAGTTAACTATTTTAGCAATACTAAATCTGTTTTTGAAGTTATACTTCTTTAGGCGCGTTATGAAAAAATGATGAGAGTGAAATTTTAAGATGCGCGCGCATCTGTGACACAAAATTAACAACGTGAAGTTAGTTCTAGGTGGCATGAAAATCGATAACTATGTTCAAGTTGTATATTCTAGTATTTTTATTACGTTAATAAAACCTTTTTTATTTAAATAAAATCTTTTTTATCAATTTTAATATTTATCGTTAATCACTACTGCATTTTAGTTATTTTTTTTCCATACGCCAAAGAAGTATAACTTCTAACGCGTGTACATAAGTACACACACTCTTATTTATTTTATTTTATATGTATAGACAGATTAGCGTATGCGCGTATTGATGGTAAGTCATCGTCACCACTCACCGCCCATAGACTTTGGCACTAAAAGAAATGTGCCCACACTTATATACATGCTTTACGTCCAGGGTATAGAGTCGGTGCTGATGCTGATCAGCTACGGCGCGGACGTCAACGCGATCGCCGACGCGCGCAACGACTACCGGACGGTCATGCACTACGCAGTTTTGGGTGGTGAGATCTTCATTTTTCAATCTTTTATTTCGAGCATTTCTTTGGAGCATTTCTTTCGATCATTTATTCGAGCATTTCTTTCCTTCTCCTATTTCTATTACCTATGTTACTTTTTTCAATTTAAAGCACTAATTCAATTTTGTTACCAATTCAAATAAAAACAAAATCAATTGACAAACCGAGAAGAAAAAATTAACCAGCTACTTATTGAAACAATAAGACGAGGTGTTCTAACTATTGTAGCTGAGATGGCCTAGTGGTTAACGCGTGAATCTTAACCGATCGTGGGTTCAATTCCGGGCGAGCACCACTGTTTTCTCATGTGCTTAATTTGTGTTTAATTCATCTCGTGCTTGACGGTGAAGGAAAACATCGTGAGGAAACTTGCATGTTTCTAATTTCACTGAAATTCTGCCACATGCGTATTCCACCAATCCACATTGGAGCAGCGTAGTGGAATAAGCTCCAAACTTTCTCCTCAAAAATGGAGTATACATACATAATATTATTATACCCATTTTAACTTTAGGTAGCACAGAAGTAGTAAACCTCTTGATCAAGCAAGGGGCAAGAGTGAACTATGAATGTCCGGACTTGAACAAACCGAGTCCAATAGACCTCGCGATACTGAAGGGGGATGTAGCGATGCTCCAACTACTTTTATCAGCTGGTGAGTTAATGCTAAGTTCTTTTGACAGCCTCGTTGGTCATGTGGCGACATGTAAGGCCGCAGACCCGAAGGTCCTGGCTTCAAATCCCATTTCAGGCCAATAAAATGTAATTGAATTTTTCTGTCGAAAATTGTGAAATCTAAGACTTGCGTGCCTTAGTGTGCTCGTACAGCCGTCTGTCCTACGCGTGAATTATTTCCGGTCGTGTCGGATTGCCGCACCCGGCTAATGAGAGTTAGGGAACAGAGTGCATCCGTGTTTGCACACACTTGTGCACTATAATATATCCTGCGCAGTTGACTCACTTGAGATTAGCCGCCGTGATCGAAGTCAGTATGGCATCATCATATTAAGTTCTTTAATCATGGAAGAATATCAAGTCCTAAAGACCTTTCACACTGAACCAAAATCATTATAATATACTAGCTGTGTCCAGCAGTTTTACCCGCGTATTATTAATAAAAATCAACCTACAACCTCCCTCGATAAAAGGACTATAAAACACAAAAATATTTTTTAAATTCGAACCACTAGTTCCTGAGATTAACCGGATCAAACAAACAAACTCTTCAGCTTTATATATTAGTATAGATTCTGTGTATGCAATTTATCACGTAGCATTTAATGATTATAAAAGATCAATGACCTTTTAATGTTTTAATTACAGGTGCTCAAGTTAACTCGTCCAGCTCTGTTATCGGGACACCACTACACGTGGCCTGTTCAGACAACATATCGAATAGAAAGGAAATCGTTAAGGTTAGACATTATCATTAACTAGCGTTTTCCCGACGATTGTAGCGTAGTTCCCGATCCCGTGGGAATTTGGGGACAAAACGTAGCCTATGTTACTCGCTGATAATGTAGCTTTCCATTGGTTTGGAAAGATTTTTTTTTTATTGTATAGGAAGGCGGACGTGCAAATGGGCCACCTGATGGTAAGTGGTCACCAACGCTCATAGATAATGCGTTGTAAGAAATGTTAACCATAGCTTACATCGCCAATGCGCCACCAACCTTGGGAACTAAGATGTTATGTCTCTTGTGCCTGTAATTACACTGGCTCACTCACACTCACCCTTCAAACCGGAACACAACAATACAAAGTTTTGCGGCAGAATATCTGATGAGTGGGTGGTACCTACCCAGACGAGCTTGTACAAAGCTCTACCACCAAGTCGGTCAATAATCGGTTAAGTGGTTTAGGCGTGAAAGCGTAACAAACGCACGAACTAACATTAGTAGTTAAAATATTTCTTGTTTTTCAGCAATAATTGTGCCGCCTATTTGTGCTATTTAAAGACTTTATATTTTTGTAAAATTACTTATCTCTACGTTGGTGTTCCAAAAAGAATTATTATGATTTAATCCTTATTTGTAACAAATTCTAGATCCTTCTAGAAAGTGGTGCTGATCCGAATCTAAAAGTGTACAACGAAGATGATGGCGCCCAGCTGCGACCAGCCCTAGCGGAGTACCTCGCCAGTAACACGGAGCCCTGCGCAGAGACTGTCGCCCTATTGCTCAGATATGGAGCCAGGGTGAGTGATTCTAGAATTTATGTTCAACCTACATGACGAGCCGCAGGTCGTGAGTTCGATTCCCACCCAGGACAGATTTGTGTGCATGAACATGTCAGTTTGTTCTTAGTCTGAGTGTAATTATCTATATGTATTTACAAATGAAAAGTAGTATATCAGTTGTCTGGTTTCCATAGTACGAGCTCTGCTTAGTTTGGGATCAGAGTGCCCCGTGTGTAAATAATGCCCCAGGATATTATTATATATGTAAAAAGATATTACTTTCAAAAGTGCTTCTCGGTAGACCCGCCCTTATTTCTGTGTTCCAATACAAATGTAGTCCATAGACTATAGTCTCCATTATCATTATGTCTTCTCTATCTCTAGTCTTATTTATAAGTATATCTATTCTCTATTTACATGTTATATATGAGTCATCCGAAATACACCCTAAATGCTTATAACCTGACTTAACACAGATTAAAAATCTGAACCCTTTCCTAAAACGCGAGCGTAGTCACAGCCACCTAATATAAAACATACTTATTAAAATATGATTACAGGTGATAATGAAAACTCAGTTCCGTGACCCAGACGGCATCCTAAACCACCTTCAAAATGTTACCTCAGAAGAATACGAACACATATTCTATCGCCTTCTAGAAGCAGCAGAGGCCTTCGACTTATGTATGATAAAGAGAAATAATGTATTGAAACCTAATCAAAAAGAGACTTTAATACAAAGCGCCAAGACTCCTATTTCCTTACTGGCTCAAGCGAGAATTTATCTACGTAAATTCTTTGGCACGTCACTCGTAAATATTGTTAAAAAACTAGAAGTGCCGATAACTCTTCACAGTTACTTGCTTTTTGAATATAAATAAAATAAAAAAGTCGTATTCATGGCTTTATTTAACATTGTGGCAGAACGTCAAATCCTTTGCCCATAAGTTAAGTTTTTATTAAATGTTGCTAGCTGGCAAAAAATCCTCGCGTAAAGGGGTAATTGTACAGGACGAAACGAAGAGTCCTGAATATTTTTTATGCAATTAGTATGCTTATAAGTAGTTGCGAAATAATTATGAATTATATAAACGTATTATAATTATTCAATTATAATGCTTTGATAAACAAAGTAAATTTTAAATTACTACGTTGTATCTGTGTCATTTTGAATTTCGAATACAATTGATAGAAATATTATTGCTTAAATATAGATACTTATATTATTTTTGTAGTCTGATTTAAAAATATTGTGATATTTTGTGATACACTTTAGGTTAAGATTTATGTTTAACGTCTCCTTGTATTACAAATACTCATATATTCGACTGGTTTATATTATATTTTAAATCAATAAAGTTTGTGTGTAAAATAAGTATTTTTATTTCTTTATTTTATTATTAAATCTAAAATTATAGCATAATCTTATTATGACGCTAAAATAAATAACACAATAACCATCTATCTATATATTTTTTAAATTAATTTATGCTTATAATACTCAGTTTGGATATACATATTTAGAAAAACTTTCATGGCAAATTAGCCTTTAGACCAGCTTGACAACGACTGGCTTCCCACGAGGGGATTGACCCCTAAGGTAACCTGTCTATTTATTTTAGTTAGTCTATACAAAAAATGCAATGATTGATTGATTTGTATAATAAGCATAAATGGCTTAAATGCCACTTTATATTATATTTTACACTGATTTATATCTCTTTACTCTTTACACGGTACGTTTTTTAAGTACTTACTAGTAAGTAACGTAATTAATAAACTAACGTAAGTAATGTAGTAAAATGATATTTATATTTCAAGTATAACAATGAGTATGTTGCAATAGCGGAATATTTTATTAGGCTGTCTGAGCTTTTTCAAATAATTGCGTCACAGATTTAATTTCCATCATAGTATACTGGCAGCACAAAACAAACTTCAAATTTCGTGACTTGTCAAAAAATTATAATTTGTGGAAATCCACGCTCAAAACACAATATAAGGAGTTAAAACTTAAGAAGAACGAAATAAATAATGGCTGACAAACAAAAAGTTGATTTGGGTTTGTTGGAAGAGGACGATGAATTTGAAGAATTTCCTACTGAGCGTTAGTATTATTGCGTCGTATTATACCTAATGAGAATCGTATATTCATTTCATGCTTTTCAAACTTATTATCTTTACAACGTTAATTTTTACAATACCAAACAATTTATTTTAGCGTTCTATAGTGGAATGTAACAATTTAAAAAGTTAACTTCTTTATTTATTGGCAAAGACCAGCCAGTTATGTTTGTCAACCTGTTTTTTATTTTAAATTGAATTCATAGTAAACAAGCAAGTGTTAAAATAATAATATTAAGTATGATTTGAAGACACACCAGTTAAAGAAAAAAAATGTTAGGTACATGCACACTCATATATGTTCGTATTTCCGGAACATTCTTTTCTATTTTATTGTTCATAAATATATTCTTTTGGCAGATTGGGGGACAGAAGATGCGGATGACGAGGATGTATCTGTGTGGGAAGACAACTGGGAGGATGACATTGTTCAGGACGATTTTAATCAACAATTAAAGTAAGTTTTAGTTATTGCCTCATTCTAATTGAATTCGTCAATTATTTATTGTTAGTCTATACATATAATAACATATTTGAAAAATCTTACTAAAAATTCTATACCTTACATATTCTTAATTATACTACATTACATACCCAGCATTAACATTTTTCATTTAATTACACAGTTAAATCTTTTCATGCTTATGTAGTTTTTATGTTATTCTATCGAGTTTTGCTTGTTGGCTATCATTGTTGGCATTGGTACTGAGTTCGGAAGATAACTCGGTCATGTAATCTGATGCAACTATATGCTTCCTATATTCAATTCTAATTCTAATTTGATATAATTTTTCACTTAGATACTTCAATGGGTTAATACATGCATGGGTTGACTTGCTAATTAATTTTTATTAAGTGAAGTAATTAATGATTTATACAGACAAACTGCATAACATTTTTACTTTATCAAATTGTAAACGTTTTTTTTTCACAGGCAGCAACTGGAGAAACTTCGTGAACAAAACATGAATTAGGCATTCTAATTTTAAAACTGTCAGTTAAAACACTTGTTTTATTATATCCAATAAGGTTTAATTAAATTAATAAACTAAGATAATGTGTTTTATTCTACTTGCATCTGAAAACGAGTGAAGCCAATCACTAAATACTAATCATCAATGGTAGCTTAAAGTTCACTATCGAAATTACAATGAAGTTTGTATATAGTAGGGGAGCTCAAGGAGGGGATTTCAGGATTGCCTCGAGTGCGGCAGATTAATATACAGGCGGATACCTTGTACTTGGTCATGTCCTCCACCAAAAATGAGCCCCACTCAATCTTCTCAAATTTTACAGAAAACTAATTTGATAGTTTAGTAATATTTAACCTCCCTGTTTTATATCATTTTATAACTTATGTCATATGTCACTTTTAAGAAATATGTACTTTTATTATGTTGAATAAAACCATCTATACGAGTTGTTTACTTATTACAGATAGTGATGTGTATGCCAAGAAACAGCATTTAATCCTTATTTATCTTTCCAATAAGTGTAAAACAAAAACAAATTATTAAAAATCATTTATTTCTATAAAAATATACCACAATTATTAATTATTGACCTCCGTTGTACAATACGAGTTCCTTAATAAAACAATACAACATATTTGATTATATTATAAAATTATTTGTACGAGCCAATAACGCTTAATGGAATGGCTTATACGCTTGTTGAAAAAAGGTTAACAAAAAAATATTTTCTAACTTATATACAACATATAAAATAATGTTAATAGGCACTTGTATGAAGGCACATTTTAATTGTGATGTATCACAATCGAGATGCATCATGAATTTATTAACAAATCCAAATTCATACACACTTTAAACGGCAATTTGACGCGTTAGTTTTATAAAACTTTAAAGAGGATAATTTTTTTTTATGTTTCCTCCATTTGGTTATTTTAGATTTTACCATACCTTAGGGAGGTTTATACAAAAAGGCTATTGTAAGATATGATTACTTATAACATTTCTATTAATTTCAACAGTATTTATTTATGAGATAATAATTTAGGAGTGACAAAAAAAAAGCTTTATAAAATTAGGGGTTGTATTTTACACATCTTTTGAAAAATGTTATGATCAATATTAATTAGACTTGGTGTTGAGGGAAGTCCTTTTCTCTCTTTGTAACTATCTCACTTAACTATACATAATTGTTTTATTAATTTGATGACAGTAGATCCAAACTTTATTAAGTTTTTCATATATATATATATTGTCTATTAATTTATTTATTCATATACCAACGATACATTGTACATACACTTTCATTATAAACTAAATGATGCTCTAGTAATCTTACAATAATGTATTACATAACAGGTATGTACAGCATTGCAGTTGTCCGGTTTAGATAATTAATAAAGATAATATTTTATATTAATTGAACTGAAATGAAAACAAAAACAACTTCAACATTAAATTAAACATTTAGAATAAAATATAAAGGTTAATAATAAAAATTAATATATATTTTTTTAATTATGATAGATTTTTTTCTTAAAACTAGCAAGGGTCTCATGAAAGATATCAATGTCAGGGTCGGTTAAGTTGTTGTATGAATTAATAAAGCGGTTTGAAGGAGAGCACTTACCAAGATTGCTCCTTGAGGGACAGGGTACAAAAGTATTTTTAGCGGATGTCTGGGAAGGAGGCGAGGTGTATGTATATTGATTTGGTGTAATAAGTCAGGAGAGTCAATGCTGTTGTGAGTGATTTTGTAAAGTGTTGTTAAATCAGCCTTTGTATTAAGATTGTCTTGCAACAGATCGATATCTTCAGCTGTTTGAAGTTCAATTTATAAAACCCATGTCGAAGTCACCGTGGATCAAGATATCACCTTGATGGGAATGAAAAATTGTGCTTATATTTTTCAAAATCTAATTAAGGGGTTAACTGCTATGGAAGTGGTGAGTACAATAACTTTCCATGTGTTAAACAGCAAATAGAACACCGCCGCCAGATTTAGATGATAATGTAGTGGATTGAAGACCTCTCCTGTATATGTTAATTTTTTTAGAAAATATTTCGCTGTCCATAACTGAGTTGTCCAACCACGTAGTTTAGTTTTCATTCCAGGAAATTTTGATAATCTATAGTTAGGAAACACCTTGGTCCATGCAACAGCGTTATTAAAAAAAAAATAAGCGTGACATTTAGCGCGCTAATTTTAATCGCCGCCATCTTGTTGTATACCTCGGACACGTGCTTAGGCATGACAGGTATCAACTTTTGCAACTCATTTTGATGGGAAAGGTTGCTGGGAGGAGAGCTGTCGGTCGCAAGAAAATGTCTTGGTTATGCAACATCCGAGAAAGGACGGGAATCGCGAGTGCCGCCGAAGTTTTCCATCTCGCGAAGAAGTGTGCGAAGCTGACTGCCAACCTTCGCTAGTCGGAGAGACACTTGAAGAAG
Source organism: Nymphalis c-album (assembly GCA_963151315.1). Classification (NCBI taxonomy): domain Eukaryota; kingdom Metazoa; phylum Arthropoda; class Insecta; order Lepidoptera; family Nymphalidae; genus Nymphalis; species Nymphalis c-album. Next base: position 3,241,368 of record OY720615.1, read on the forward strand.
AAGAAGAATCTTGTTGGTGCACATAAATGTAATTTGTTAAATATGTTATTTGGATTTATAAAGTAGGGTGAGAAATTATTAATTAACATTAATTTATATGATTGTGTTTGATTTATGAATAAATCAATTCGAGGTCCTTATAAAATCAATTTTCACTTCTGGATGCTAAATTTATACTAAACAGAGAGTATTTTATTCTGACTAGTGTGATTGTATTTTAAGTTAAAGCTTGTTCAATGAATCATAGCATTTAATCTTCTTAGCTGGTGATTGGTCATTTTTTCTGGTAAATATTCGCCAATTCTTTATCCAAACGTATCTTATACCACTTTCTTGTTTCCTGTCCTGTACTTGCATGTAGTGCTTTTAAATAAAGGAGAAATATGTTCCGTTAAAAAATATTTGCGATTTGTTGCAACCATAGCATAAATCGCTAGAACTCAGCCGATCGGTCGATTTATTCTTATTAAACTTAGATACGACAGCAGTGATTGAATCTCTAACTTTAGTGTTTTGCAGTAACGACTACGGTACGCGGCCTTTTCTTAGTTTCGTCCATTTTACTGACTCGTGTACATGTATATCGATTCGGGTAGAGGAAGCGAGATAGCTGTATATTGTCTAAAAATTAATGTTTCCGTCTGCTTCATTTGCTGCAAACTGGTACACAACCGATGATTCCTAAGGCTGGTTACGAGGGTCTTCTGGATCACTCAAGTAGTTGTCCATTATATGGAACGCTTTCTCATAAATCTGTATGAAAATATTGATATCATTATGATTAAAATAAAAAATACAATAAAATTTTCAATAATTTAAATTAAATTTAATTCTTGTTATTTTTTAATTATTTTAAAGTGTATGAGACGGAGATCTCATGAGCAAAAGCCCCATCTAATAGTAAATGGTCATATATGAAATATCACAATCATTGTCTATATCAAAGATTATATTATTTCATCTGCTTTGGACTATTTACACATGCATATATGAAGCTTTACTGATCCATTGCAGACTGACGGACATACAAATATTCAATTTGATCGAACATTTGCAGGTTTCCTCAGAATTAGATACACATAAATTGTTTACACAATAGAAATGCAACAATCCATATACTTGCACTAATTTTGGCAAACATATGGTTTTTTATACAAAGTTCAACTGCATAGGTGCTCTGATGGCTTCGTACATAATTGTTTTTTGACGTGACAACGTCTAATAAATCGATAAACGCTGGCTGCATGCACGAAAAACGATGACTCATTGTCCCGTTACGCTGATTGTACGTTTGCGCCGCATCTGTCTCTCTTTCACTCGATTGCAGTCACTTCATCAATGTTTTGTTGTGACGTTGTCACGTTAAACTATCGTCCATAAACCGACTTTACAGACAACCATTTTTTTTTTAATTCACAGCACATACCTCTTCATTTTCATGATCTTGCAACGATTCAATACGGCTTGCTGCACCAACCGCTTCCATTTGTTCATAAAGCTCAGCTTGAACATAATAAAATTTTCCGGCAGCCTGTGAAAATAAAAATGGTTTTTAATAATATTAAACTTAATAAATACATATCCAACTTGCATTTTACTTGAACGGAGGTATTCATTTAAAAATCTCTACATTACATTAGCAAACCATAATTTATTATAACATTCATGTACTATTTATAACTAAATGAATATTAACAATGAGATATTGTCGACAAGGTAACGGTTTTAAGGAATTGCAAAAGTGACAAACACCTACTCGGTAGTAGAGCATTGTGCAGGCTCGTCTGGGTAGGTACCACCCACTCGTCAGATATTCTACCGCAAAACAGCAGTACTTGGTACTGTTGTGTTCCAGTTTGAAGGGTGAGTGAGCCAGTGTAATTACAGGCACAAGGGACATAACATCTTAGTTCCCAAGGTTGGTGGCGCATTGGCGATGTAAGAGATGGTTAACAACTCTTACAATGCCATTGTCTATGGGCGTTGGTGACCACTTACCATCAGGTGAACCATACGCTCGTCCGCCTTCCTATGAAATATAAAAAAAAATGTGGTGAAACGATTACAAATAAAACACACAAATAAACACTTAAAATAAATTTCTTGAACTTACAACTTTCATCATTTGTGTAAGTCCGTCCAACACAGCAATGACAGCACGTTGGTCAGGAGATGCCAGTATATCGCAGTAAGGTTTAAAGAAACCGGCCGACATTAACGCTTTCCGACATCTATAATTAGATATTTTGCACTAGTCATATAGTCAGTCAGTGTATCATCGTCAGTGGTCACTTGCTGCTATCCTTTTTATTTAGGTGGGTAGCTGCATTATATTTAAAACACTGCTAGACAGAGTCTGGCACACTTTATGGATGATCACCTGACCGAGTAACACTCCTTAGAAATGCTGTCGCCAGTCAGCAAGATCAGCAACGCTGACATGGCTCCAACATATATTATTATGGAAATTTCCTATTTATAGATAAATGAAACTTACTCAGTATCCTCAGTTTTGAGAACAGATACAAGGGATTGTAATAACCCTTTATCGATTGCCATTTGTATCTGTGTCTGTGATCCGGTGAGCACATTTCTGACAGCCAAGGCAGCCTCCTTAACGAAAAATGGGTTACCGCATTGCATCAATGCCACGAGGTGGTCTAAGCATCCTGCTTCTAGGCAACGATCCGTCTGAAATAATATATTTGGATAATATTTAATTACAGATGCCGAAGGACTGACTGATATATGCTGTAAGTAATACGTAACTGTCCCTAAAATCGTCAATGTGCTATCAATTGTTATTATCAATCTTGGGAACTAATATTTGACGAGTCAGTTGGCGTGATTGGTAAGACACTTGCTTTTCACGCCGCAGGTCGTGGGTTCGATTCCCACCCAGGACGGACATTTGTGTGTATGAACATGTCTGTTTGTCCTGAGTCTGGGTGTAATTATCTATATAAGTATGTGTTTACAAAAGAAAATTAGTATATGTAGAATATCAGTTGTCTGGTTTCCATAGTACGAGCTCTGCTTAGTTTGGGATCAGATGGCCTTGTGTGAATAATGTCCCAGGATATTATTATATTATTATTATAATATGATACAATACCCTTGACATGACATCATTTGTCAGAATCTAAAAATAATGTTTGGATATTTATTGATTGTAAGGGATTAAAAAAAAATGGTGTTTTGAATGTTGGTGAATTTGTTATTGCAACTTTTGATATAAATAATTAAAAGTAATAGCATTATATGATAAAGATTAATCAAGAACTGTTTGTAGTATATAACATAGCAGAACAATTATCAAATTGTGTATTTGATATGATTAAGAATGTTTTGAAAAAATATATATTGACTCACCTGTGCATCCGAGCCAGTAAGCATGTTGCAGACTGTACGCAGCACTGGTGTGTGGACAGCCGGCGACTTGTGCTGCAACAGCTTAACCAAGCGCGGCAGGAGGTGTTTTGTATTTTGCACTTCTTCTATACGCTCGTTTGTAGCGTCGGTTATATATAAAAGGGCCTTGCATGTGTTCGCTGTGAGAATAAATGTTTTCTATTAAATAAGTACCAGGCAGAGTCGTGTACTTCTAATGTTTCGTTACTAATTTTCCTTTTTTTTAAGTAGATTTTTACAAAGGCATCATCAATTGATAATATATATATATATATATATATATATATATATATATATATATATATATGTATATATACAGGTTGTAAGAAAATAAGTGGCCGACCCGAAAGGGGCATATTGGTGTGTTATACACGTTCCTAAAAATAATATTATTAGTCAAATATTCTTTATTATAAAGATCTTAATGTCATTTAAAATTAAAATACACATTTTAATGCATTAATTCCCCAACATCGAGCAAATTTTTGAAATGTGACAACACCAGATACCTTAGGCGGCTTCTTTGAGTGCCTTTGGAAGGCCGCAGGCACGTGTAAGGCCGTGTCACTACTACTACTAACTACACTACTACTAAGCGCTATAATGCGCGTTATTGTACGATATTATTTGCCAACTAAAATAAAAAAGCCACCAATCACCTAGCTCACACTCTCAGCAAATGATCTGAGCTAATTGGACTCTAGCGAGTAATTTTTTTTTCTTTATTTTTTGTTTCAGGGAAACATACAATAATTTTATACTCATAAGTAATACATTTTTTTCGTACACAATCACGTTTCCATGACTAACTAAAACATAAAGAATAACATTAACCACACAGCTTATAGAAACTAAAAAGAAAGAAAAAATAAAATAAAAATAAATTAATGAGCGTGATGGAAGACTGTCCTTAACTTTAAATATTTCATTACTTTTCGTTCGTAAAAATGTTTCTTTGTTGAGCCGACATCGGTTCATGCCGAAAGGCGATGGCGGCGGCGGCGACTCTTTAAGGACGCTGCGGGGCGGGGGCGTCACCACGTGACTAAACTAAACTAATAAAGTCACTTAGTTTGGCGCGTAAGCCACTTGCAAGTGGTCATATTTTAGCTGTGCTTGTGTGATATGTTTTACGTTTTCTAATCAAGAGTATTTCAATATTTCTGAGTATGAGTAATTATGACCAAATTAAATCGGGAGCAAATTTGCTACAACGCGTCCGTGCAAACTATGTGCAACGGTACCAGTAAAATTCAGTTTCTTACTACTGTAACTGAAAGATTAACAACAGCTGATCATCTAAGGTTATTTTTTATGCCTTATGTCCTCGCTACCCGATAGGTAAGTACGTACCGAGCACTGTCGTCATGCCTATGTTGCCATGTGATTGTCGTCATTTAATTAAATTAAATATTAATTTTATTCGGGGTAATTTTTATACTTAGTATTTTAAAAATGTTTACATAAATAGAACCGACTCACGATACCTAATAACCACTTCACGGGTCGGACACTTATTTTCTTACACCCTGTATGTATAAAAATTAGAAAATTACTTCATGATATTATTATTATCTACAATAGGTAGTCGTCGCACTATAGTGCGTTTTACTCTTTACGGACGTATCGTGCGGCGCGCACAAAATCGCGCAGTACTGAATTCGAATGTTCAAAGCATCACATTTTGTAGCAATTTAGGAAGTGTTAGGAAGTGTTATGTTATTTTTAGTCTTTTTATTCGTTATTTTTTAAATCATTAAAATATATAAATTCTTTATCAAATAACATTAATTTTGGTATATTTTGTTCCTAATAATAATTATTTATTAAGGAGAAATTCAAGACTTTTTCGGAGCGTTTTTAGTAGTTTTATGCTTTTTAATGTAATTATTTTTCATAGTTTATTTATACAAATATCGAAACTTTGTAACCGCTACGGAATTAATCGCTGTTTAAAGTATAGTATGAAAATTTTCCATTCAAATTGGTCAGCACTGTAGTTCAATGTTCGAACTCAAAAAAATGTGTTCGTGCATTTTTCGTCAAACTTGCGTTGGGAACTGTTATTTCATATAAAAAGCAAAGCGTAAATAAAAAAAAAGCCAAGATGACCCAGTGGTAAAAACGCGTGTATCTTAACCGATGATTGCAGCTTGACGGTGAAGGAAAACATCGTGAGGACCTGCATGTGTCACATTTCATTTAAATTCTGTCATATGTGTATTCCACTAACCCGCATTGGAGCAGCGTGGTGGAATAAGCTCCAAAACCTTCTCCTCACAAAGAAGAAAAGAGGCCTTAGCCCAGCAGTGGGACATTCACAGGGTGTTACTTACTTTACTTTAAATTAAAAAAAAATGAGCCGCTATGGTCTTTACTAATAACTGCTCTTCATTTTTCAATAAGTTCAATATTTCAAAGTCGTTTAGTTTCCCAGAATATAACACCGAAATTTACCGTTTAATGAAAAAATGACGGTTAAAAGGTAATAGGGGCCTTAATTATATAACAGATTCTCACCTAGTACTTCTTGGTCGGCTACAGTGAGGAGTTCCGCCACATACGGCAGTGCTGGGGCGACTAGCTCAAATTTCACCTGGGGATCTTTGTCCCTATAACAAAAGTTTAAATTAAAAAAAATACCTATATATTGGGTGGTAGAGGGTTTGGCCAGCAAACCTCCCCTCTAACCTCCCCTCTAACAAGGCGGTGCTTTGTCAATGGAACTAAAAACTCTTTACAGCAAGAGATCGTGAACGGTCTATCATCAACTATGGCCAAGAAGGCCACAGGACGAGAGAACACTGGTATTCCGCTAGGTCCGGCCTAATAAAGTATGCGAGAGTGAGGCTGTAGTGGGATGTACCCGCAGAGTCTGCAGAGGGTCCAGGCGGCGGTGCGCAGCTGGCTGGGCACGGTGTCGGGGGTGAGGTGCGGCAGCAGCGCGGGCAGCGCGCCGTGCGCCAGCACCGCGTCGCGCGGCGCGGCGCCGTCGCCCGCGATGTTGCCCAGCGCCCACGCGCTCTGCTCGCCCACCACGCCGCCGCGCGCCAGCAGAGACACTAGCTTGGGTATCGCTCCTCCCTATTCATATAATTATGCAATTGTATTAAAGCAATCAACACACTTGTTGTTACAAAAGCATTTTAGAACAATGTCTCATATAAAACAAAACGAAAAAAAACTGTTTTTATATTAAAACAGAAAAAAATACTTACATTAATAACTTCCATAGTGTCATCATGTGTGCCAGATGCAATATTTGTGAGGGCCCAGGCTGCTTCAAACTGTAGATCTTGGCTAGAATGAATAAACAAAAAAAGTCCATTTTTCCTATCAATCATGGTACTGAAATTTGTTCCATATATTTAGATAAAGCAGACATCACGTGAGCCATTTTTATCAGATCCGTCTGTTTGTACTTGGGGGTAGAACATTGTGCAAGACCATCTGGGTTGGACCCACTCATATATTTTACCAAATCTGAATAAAATTTTGGCCTGTGTATAAATACTAGAAGATTCACAAAGAGTAGAATGCTAATTAATTGAGCTATAGATGTTTTCATCGAAATAAAAAAAAGAAGACAGGAAGACACAATAAATGAAAGTTGGTTGATATGTGATAATTCTTCCGACTAATTCTTCACTTACGACAAAATTCTACTCTCGTTATACAATGCGAGATTAATTTAATTGATTATATTAATAATTTTCTTTCGATTTTAAGGCAATCAGTCATCTTTAAAATTTCAGGGGTAACATTACACCACACAAATGAGGTACATACAGGGTGTAACAAAATTCGTGTCCGACCCGTGAAGTGGTTATTAGGTATCGTTAGTCGGTTCTATTTTTGTAATAAATTTTAAAATTTTAAGCAAAATTTTACCCCGAAAAAAAATTAGTTTGACTAAATAACGACAGTTATATTGCAACACAGGCGCGTGCGTCAGCGCTCGATAGCTCTTACCTATCGGGTAGGTCGGAGACGAGGTCATGACCTCAGTTGTCCATGAAATTTTCGTCATTTACAATTGAAAATGAAAAAAAAAAATTTTATGAGTAATTTTTTTGCAATATATTTTAATTTTTTTTACATAAGTAGAACCGACTCACGATACCTAATAACCACTTCACGGGTCGGACACGAATTTTGTTACACTCTGTATAGTCTATTTCAATGAGAATAGAAATAAATGTAAACAAACCGTACTTTTCAATATTCCAAGTGATTTGCTAATAACTCCGCTATTTGATGCACTACAAACAGTTCTTGATTAATATATCTTCATTTCTAACACAACAATATTTCAACATTCAAGACATTCAAGACGCCATTTTTTCGATGAACGAACGAGTAAAATGGCGGAGTGAATAAGGATGTTCGCTAAACGAATGGAAAATGAGTGAATATATACAGATAAAAAATATATTATTTTATTTCTTTTTAGATTTTTTTAAATAGATATTTATTTACTTGTATATAATATGGAATATGAAATATTTGTAAAAAATATAGAAAATGACCTATAAAAATATAAAAATGGTATATTTTTTTATAGTAAGGTAAATAAAAAATATATAAAGGAATCATCATAATTAATATAGTATAAATTTATAATTATTTAATTTTAATTTAATAAAAAAATTAAAATATCAAAATATAGATCTGTTTTATATGCTTATTCGGAATTATCAAAAGTTTTTTTATTACGACCTGGCTTTGTTTAAACGGACTGTGATTGTACCCGATTTTGTATTTACCACCTTTTGCTTTTGACCCACAGATGTGGTTATTAAACAAAGGCATATCGTTTGAGAAGGGCGAAATAAAAGCTGAGCTGTTAAATAAAATTAACAGAGAAAAATATAAAATAAAATACATAGACAATATAGCCGAAAAAAAAAATTGTAGTCTTCCTCTATACCATAGCGAACTTAACCCTATTGGGCGAAGAAATAAAACGTTCAAAATGATAGAGGCAAGAAAGTTGCTCCATGAGGGTATAAATTAATTGACAAACATAAGTGGTTTCAGTGCATTGACCATATTTTAAAAGAAGAGAAGATGAAAAAATTGGATTGCATCTTAGATACCACGACGTCGGACCCTACAAATTTACTATTTCAGTTTCTGATAGCTCAGAAACTGAATCTGAATAGATTTTTGTTTTAAAAATTGTTTTTTATTTTTATTTTACCTGCAATCCATATAACATATACCTATTTAAATTAATATAAAATGACTTTTAAAAGGAATTAAATATATCATTCCATACTTTATCATTTATTCAATATCCATTCACTCAATAATTTTCTCCTCACTAAACTCATTCAAATGACATTTCAATTAAATTTTTTTGTTTATATTTATTTCTATTCTCATTGAAATAGACTACATATATATTCAAAAATCCATTCAATGAGATTCCTTCAAATAATTATTTAGTTATTATGACTTAATGTTTGTTTGAATAATTTAATTTGTTATTTCACACTTTTTTTTTTTTCTCGTGGGGAAATCCATCATGGATACTCTCCATATGTGATGACTTGGAGGGTTATGTCGGACTCCTACCGACTAAAACCACCACGGTACCCTTCCCGTCTTAAGGTCAGCGCCACGGAATCGCTTGCGCATGCTACCGTGATCATGAGGAAACCTGCATGTGTCAAATTTAACTCAAAATTCTGCCACATGTGAATCCCACCAATCCGCATTGGAGCGGCGTAGTGGTATAAGCTCCAAACCTTCTCAAAAAAAAAAAGGAGAAGAGGCCTTAGCTCAGCAGTGGGACATTTACAAGCTGTTACTTTTATTGTATTGGGAATAGATGTCAACATCCTGGCACCCGAGCAATTTTATGTTTAGTTTTTTATGGTTTAATTTGTATAATTTACTTTAGTTAAGAATAAAATAATTTAGATATAGATTTGCAAGTCTTCTCAGTACATCTATTTTGTAACGAAAAGGGATCTTTATGGTCTGACTTCCGGACCACTCATCTATTGAGGTATGTTTTATGTAATGTTCTCTTTTTCTTTTTTTTGTCCAATCCTAACGGTTTTGATTGTTTGCCTCAATATAAGTTTAAAGCTAAAACTGTTTCAACACACACACCCCTTTTATGTTACAGATTAGAGAATAGATAAAATATTATCTTTATTCAATTGTATATTATTTACTGCCAGTAATGTGGTTTTTATACTTATTTACTGTGTAAATCTATATTTGTATGTATAAATACTTTCACTAAGGCTGGTAAATCTGTGAAGTGCAGCTATTTACGAAATGATATAAAGTAATTACATCAAATCAAAATAAAGATAACTCAAGCAGGTCTTATAGGAAATAAGCATTCAGATTGCTGTAACAAAATTATACTTAACATGTAAGGAATGTAAATATCCAAAGAACTGGTAAGAAACTTAAAAGCTACATTTGTTCATGTATAATAAATATTGTTACTAAAATCTGAGCAATCTTTTTTATAATAAAGAGCGTCCACTAATGGTGTTATAACACCATAAATAACCATTATGGAGATAGCAGAGTTCTGATCTCTTGAAAGCATGCGTCTACACGCTCTGGCTGCAACTATCTGAACAGCTAAATCAGCTGATTTCAAGCCTGAAACCAGTATTAAATAACATTAGTGGTTGATTTGTGTATTATATTTATATAATCTGTATGAGTTCAATTGTTTTAAATATTGTCTTAATATAAACCAATTATTTTATTGCCTCATCGACATAGAGACCACATGTTAATATTAATAGATATGAATTGAAATTGTTCATGGCAGGGCTCTGTAATGGTATTATATATTACCTTGTACAATTTCCTCAGGTGACATATCCTTCTCTGTATCCAACACCTCCCCTGCCTCCGCAGACATGGCTCTATGTTGGTGTAGTTGTTCACTTCTCGCCTCTTTGCGTCACGCTCAACTCGGCTCTTTTACGACGTAATTGCTGGTGGTAATAGATTCATTTGAGAAAATTGTAATGTATATTAAACGGGACTATGGACAAGATATTAAGATAGGCTTAAGATAACTTGCCAAAAAAACTACTTAATTAATAAATATGCCATGAAAATTGCTTTTAGTTTTAAAATATACTGATTACAGATACTAACTATATTTTTTAATTAAAACAAAAAATTTTGACTTATGTAAATTCGGTTTATTGTTGATTAAAGTGCGATATCGTGCGCCACGAATTTTGGGGGTGGTTTCGTTTGGTTTGGGGTAGTGGTGGTGAGGGACTTTAGTCCCTTACTCCACGATACCAACCGCATTATTAGTAAATGAACAATTCTTGCGAAAAGTGAAAACAACAATCGTAAAACTAACCTCAATATTACATTTATCGCCAAAATTTCGGTGGTAACGGCTCCGGCGTTGCAGGAATTTATCATAAAAATAGTTATTTATGAGTTAATTAAAGTGAGACTTTAAGATCAATGTTTAAAATAACAAATAATCACTTAATCACTACGAGCGTTGTTTACATACGAATTTGTCATTAAAAACTATTGTCAATTTGCCGCTTGACATTCATGGGCACAGATTACACATTGAGAATAGACTTTATTATTTAATTTTAAATATTGCACAATTTAACCTAATCTCAAAATTACAACATTTATCACCAATTTCGAATGGTGACGGCTCCGGCTCTAAAAAAAAACATTATAGGGGTAAGATAGACAAGACTAAGTGATCTCGCTCACGAGCAACTTTTGTCACGGTGGCGGTTTCGTCACCCTCAGACTCATCAAGTCCATGGACTTGTATGGAGATGCGCTCACGCGGAGACATAACAGTTGGGTGACATTTCTGTCACCGCGTACACCAGGGTTACAAAATTATCACTCAGTGTTGCCAGCCTTAGAAAAACAAAAACAACAATTCCGACTTAATAACTTTGATTGCAATCAATTAGATTTTAACTTATTATGATGAATTCAATTTAAATTAATTTATTGTCATTGAATTTGAACTGATTTAATTTAATTTAATTTGGTATTTTAATTTTATTCGCATGAATTTAATCTAATTTATAATCTGAAAATATTATTAAAACATAATTATGTCAGTTTAAAAAGAGGAGGAATACATAAAAACAAAAAAAAGAAATAAAAAAAATTTGATAGAACCGACACGTTACCTAATAACCACTTCACGGGTCGGACACGAATTTTGTTACAACCTGTATTTAACATCACCAAAACATAATCTACTTCTGCGTTAAGTTCGTTCGAAAAAATCTTCATTTTTCGCATTTCGCATCTTCTGATAATAATTCCGATTAGGAGCTTTCATCGAAAACGCTGTAAAATCCCTTTGAATTATAACAAAATAATGTATGGTGAAATTGTTCCCTTTTCATAGATCTACAGAAAAGTCCGCGATGGTATATGTCTATCTTTTAAGGATAGCTAACTATACCCACTTTATATTTAAAAACATATTAATGTTGATGCTGGGTAGCATCAACATTTTTCAATTACACAGTTAAATCTTTTCATGTTTACATAGTTTTAAGTATTACACGTTGTCTTTTATTGTTGGCATTGGTACTGAGTTCGGAAGATGACTCGGTCATGTAATCTAATGCAACTATATGCTTCCTATATTCAATTATAATTCATTTTGAGGATGATTAGGTTAATACACGTTGGTGTTTTTCTTTTTTTTTAAAACATGCATGTTTTTCACTTGTTTTTTGTTTTTATTATGTAAATTAAATAATGACTTACACAGCCAAACTAAATAACATAATTGTATCAAATTATAAAAAAAATTTTTCACAGGCAGCAACTGGAGAAATTTCATGGACAAAACATGAATTAATTCAAGTATTCTAATTTTAAAACTCTCGGTTATAAAACTTTGTTTTATTATTGCAATATGGTTTAATTAAATTAATACACTAAAATAATGTGTTTTATTCTACTTGCATTTGAAAACGAGCTAAGCCAATCACTAAGTACCAATCATCAATCAATGGCCCCTAGTTAAGTAGTTAAAAGCTCACTATCAGAATTATGATGAAGTTTGTATAGTAGATGACCTATATAAAAATGCATACACTCAGTTAGGTATCTCAAATTTACGGGAAACTAAATTTTTCTGTCCCAAAAACCACCTGTATGAATCTCTGTTCGGTCCTTCTCAAGTGATGACCTTTGATCAATATTGTAATTGACCAAGATTAGCGGTAAGCGCTTCAAAAACGGCCCGAAAAGTAAGAACACAATGACGTTTGTGAGGTTATTTCAAATTAGTGATCCAATCATAAGTTATTGCTATGGAAACGGTTGAATATGGAACAACCGTTATTGTACGATTCCTATGTCTTTCTGTCATACATGGCGTAAGATCGTAAGTGAATGTCAATACAATCTAAACAGCACTTTATTGCTCGGGAACAAGATTAAGGTTGAAATTATCAAACCGTTACATAGTTTTCTTCATTTTATGGTCGGTGCCACATTTGGTTATTGTTTTTGACGCCATATCTAGTAGTATTTTTTTTTTTTTTACAGCATAGGAAGGCGGACGAGCATATGGGCCACCTGATGCTAAGTGGTCACCAATGCCCATAGACATTGTCATTGTAAGAGATGTTAACCATCGCTCACATCGCCACCAACCTTGGGAACTAAGATATTATGTCCCTGTGCCTGTTATTACACTGGCTCACTCACCCTTCAAACCGGAACACAACAGTACCAAGTACTGCTGTTTTGCGGCTGAATATCTGATGAGTGGGTGGTACCTACCCAGACGAGCTTGCACGAAGCTCTACCACCAAGTGAAATTAACCAAAGTATTGTTGATTGAAGGCGTATACCATGAAACAGCATTTAATCCTTATTTACATACAATATTTATCTCTCCAATAAGTGTAAAACAAAATAAAATTATAAAAAATCATTTATTTCTAAAAAAATATACTACAATTATTAACTATTGACATATATGAGACCGGCTCAGTATTATCAATCAATGATAAAACAAGCAGTTATAATAGTACGAGTGCGTTGATTTCCATCGTGGTCTGAAGTCACAGAACACCTTTACACTGAGTAAGAGCCTGAAGTAATACGCCTAAAATTGTGTTGCCCTGTCCATTATATGAAAAATCATTGATAAAACTTAATTTTATTTACAATTTGCTTGATTTTTTTTTGTTTTTGAAATGTAAATGTCTTTTTATTTTTAAAAATCGGTAAAAAGAAATCTACATATCAACACATCACAATTCTAATTTCAAATGGCATCTTTTTTATGTATTACTAGATAAGTAACGCTTGTAGCTTACTACTAAATGAGCCATACCATTTCATAATAATATTACTAACTAAACTGGTATCAGTCGAGGGTGCTATTTGAAGCTTTACAATGACAATACTGTAGTCGTCCCGAAAGATATCGAAACATTTCTCGATAAATAAAGTAAATCACTCTGGAATGCCAATTTTGGAGTATTTTGGAAGCCTCCACAGGAGATTAAATTTTTTTTGATGATGATTTTTTTGAAGATGCATGATATAGTATAATTTTGTGCATAATATATGTTTGTTAAAGGAATTTAATTTGTTCTACAATAAAATATTAAATCACCAGACTGAAAAAAAATATGTGGAAGATAATTAAAGGCCTCCGTTCTACAATATGAGTTCCTTAAAAAATAAACAATACAACATATTTGATTATAGTATAAAATTATTGTTAAAAAAAGGTTAATAAAAAAATATTTTCTAACTTATAAAGAACATATAATTGCAATGTATCACAATCGAGATGCATCATGAATTTGTTATTACCAAATCCAAATTCATACACACTTTATAACGGTAATTGACATCTTAGTTTTATGAAACTTTAAATAGGATTTTTTTTTAAGTATGTTTCCTCCACTTGGTTATTCTAGATTTTACCATACCTTAGGGAGGTTTATACAAAAAGGCTATTATAAGATATGACTGACTACTTATAACATTTCTTTTAATTTCATCAGTATTTATTTATGATATAATAATCTAGGAGTGGCGAAAAAATTGCTTTATAAAATTGTGAGTTGCATTTTACACAATTTTGAAAAATGTTATGATCAATATTAATTAGACTTGGTGTTGAGGGAAGTCCTTTTCTCTCTTTGTAACTATCTCACTTAACAATACATAATTGTTTTATTAATTTGATTACAGTAGATCCAGTCTTTTTTAAGTGTTTCATGTATATTGTCTAAAAATTAATGTTTCCGTCCGCTTCATTCGGTGCAAACTGGTACACATCCGATGATTCCTGAGGCTGGTTACTACGGTCTTCTTGATCAACGAAGTAGTTGTCCAGTATATGGAGCGCTTTCTTATAAATCTGTATGAAAATATTGATATCATTACTATGAATATAAAAATACAATAAAATTTACAAATTATTAAACAAATATCGAGATCTGATGAGCACAAGCCCCATCTAATAGTAAGTGGTCATTTATGAAATATCACAATCTATCTTCGGACTATTTACCAATGCGTATATGAAGGTATACAAATATTCAATTTGATCGAATATTTGCAGGTTTCCTCAGAATTAGATACATATATATTGTTTACACAAAAGAATTTGAACAAACAACCCGAATAGAACAATTAAAATTGTAATCCATATACTT
Source organism: Nymphalis c-album (assembly GCA_963151315.1). Taxonomy (NCBI): domain Eukaryota; kingdom Metazoa; phylum Arthropoda; class Insecta; order Lepidoptera; family Nymphalidae; genus Nymphalis; species Nymphalis c-album. Next base: position 3,256,472 of record OY720615.1, read on the forward strand.
GCACTAATTTTGGCAAACCTTTGGCAAAACTTTGTATAAGTTTTTTATACAAAGTTCAACTTCATAGATGCTCTAATAGCTTTGTAAATTAAAATATTTCTTAAATTCATAACACATACCTGTTCATTTTCATGTTCTTGCAATGATTCAATGCGATCTAATGCGCCAATCTCTTCCAGTTTTATACAAAGCGGTTCAACTTGACCAAATTCTGCAGCAGCCTGTCAAAATAAAAATGATTATTAATAATTTTAATCTCAATAAAGACATCTAATGGCATTTTACTTGAACTTATTTAAAAATCCATATATTAAATATGTAAACCATACTTATTATAACATTCATGTTCTATTTATAACCAAATGTATATTAATAATGAGATCTTGTCAACAAGGTAACGGTTTTAATAATGAATCGTTAAAGTGGCAATTACCTATATGGCTGACTATTGCAATTAAAACACACTAATAAATATTTAAATAATTCCTTGAACCTACTTTCAACAATTGTGTAAGTCCGTCCAACACAACCGTGACAGCACGTTGGTCAGGAGATGCCAGTATAGCGCAGTAAGGCTCCAAGAAACCAGCCGATATTAGCGCATCTAGCTGTCCGGGAGTCCCACCCAAGCATAGATTTGTTATTGCCCAAGCTGCTTCTTTTTGGCATCTATAATATATTATGATATTATAATTTGCATTAGTCATATAATTAAATCATATATTATATGGAAATTTCCTGTTTATAGATAAATTAAACTTACTTAATATCCTCAGTTGTGAGAACAGATACAAGGTGTTGTAATAACCCTTTATCGACTGCCATTTGTATCTGTGTCTGTGTTCCGGCTAGCACATTGCTGACAGCCCAGGCAGCCTCCTTAACCAGCGATGGTTTCCCGCAATGCATCAATGCTATGAGGTAGTCTAAGCATCCTGCTTCGAGACAGCGATCCGTCTGAAAAACAATATTTGCGTTAAATTCTACAGATGCCAAACAACTGACAATAGGCCACCTGCACCGCCCATAAACACTAAGAAATATTAACCCTCCCTTAAATCGTCAATGCAGTATCGATCTTGGGAACATATGTTATGTCCCTTGAAATGACATCATTCGTCAGAACATATAAAGAATTTATGAATCTTTATAGTCAAGTATTCAACAAAAATTGTGTTTTGAATGTTGTTGAATTTGTTATTGCAACTTTTGAAATAAATAATTAAAAGGAATAGTTGTATTATATGATAAAAAATCTTTATAACATAACATAGCAGAACAATTAAGAATGTTAATAGGTACGCCAAATCGGTTGAAAGTTTGTTACAGTAAAGCTTGTATGTATATAAATACACTAGTTTTTGTTGTAGTCAAAAATACCTATTAGTTTTGATTTTACAAGCATTTAAACTTACGAAAATATCGAGTCCCGCTAATAGTCATGTGACCGCATGTGACGTCACTTTACAACGCTCCGCTTAGTAGCAAGTGGCCAAACGTAAGAACCGTGCTGAGAGCGCGAGCGGCCTGAGCGAGTGTTGTAAAATGACGTCACACCGAGTACGAGTCCGCATCGCACATTAACTTCTATGAATCGGAAACTAATTGACGAATCGAAGTAATTCTTTCACTTGTATTTTTTATTTTCGACATCGAATATGGAGAGTTAATAATAAAAATTAGGTGACATTCTTAATTATCGAATTGTATGAAAAGCTTAAGGTTTATACATATTTTACTCCTACTGATAGAAATAGATAGAATATTCTCCACTAACGTGTATCTGATATGATTAAGAGTAATTTGAAAAAATATATATTGACTCACCTGTACATCCGAGCCGGTAAGCATGTTGCCGACTGCGCGCAGCGCTGGTGTGCGGACAGCCGGCGACTTGTGCTGCAACAGCTTAACCAAGCGCGGCAGGAGATGTTTTGTATTTTGCACTTCTTCTATACGCTCGTTTGGACCGTCGGTTAAATATGAAAGGGCCCAGCATGTGTCCGCTGTGAGAAAAAACGTTTTCTATTAAATAAGTACCAGGCAGCCGTGTACTTCCAATGTTTCATTACTTTTTTTTTCAATTAGTTTTGTACAAAGACATATTATCATCAATTTATTTAGATTAAATTTAAAGCTTCCACAAGTTCGGATATTAAAATCTAGTGAGAAATTACTTTTTTAACTTTTTATTTCAGTTAAAATTAACACATATAATATATTCAAATTCAAATATCATGTTTCTTTTTGATAATGATTATAATCTCTCCACTTTATTGTAACTCGCCAATAGATGGCGCTGTAACACATTATACTTAATAGGTAAACAAAATCTGTCCAGTTTTGCTTGTTGATGAAACAAATAAATATAACTAGTTTAAGTAAATATAAGTAGTATTAATGCTGTTTATTAAGGAATTATAAATTTCCTCTTATTAAGCATATAGGTGTATTGTAACTGGTATTACTCAATGGGTTGAAGGGGACCGGGAAATTGCAAATCTAGCGGTCCCTGAACTCTATGAACATATGTGCTATTTGTTTGGAGTATTAGAGATTGGTAGGTTGTAACTGGCTTCACTTATTTATATAACAGATTCTCACCTAGTACTTCTTGGTCGGCTACAGTGAGGAGTTCCGCCACATATGGCAGTGCTGGAGCGACTAGTTCAAATTTTACCAAGGGATTTTTATTCCTGTAACAAGTTTATATTCAAAAAATAATTAACCTATTGAGGGTTTGGCCACCAAACCTCCACTCAAAAGGTCTAGCAAGGTGGAGGCTTTATCAAAAGGACAAGGAATTCACTGGAACACTGGAATTCCGCTTAAGAAGACCACAGAGCAAAGGATGCCTTAGGTCCGGCCTAGTTAACTATGAGAGAATGAAGTAGTAGTGGGATATCCCAAACAGTACCTGCAAAGGTTGCTGTAGGTCCAGGCGGCGGTGCGCAGCTGGCTGGGCACGGTGTCGGGGGTGAGGTGCGGCAGCAGCGCGGGCAGCGCGCCGTGCGCCAGCACCGCGTCGCGCGGCGCGGCGCCGTCACCCGCGATGTTGCCCAGCGCCCACGCGCTCTGCTCGCCCACCACGCCGCCGCGCGCCAGCAGAGACACTAGCTTGGGTATCGCTCCTCCCTATTCACATATTTATTCAATTGTAATAAAGCAATCAATTACATATATTTATTACACCCTTGTTGTTACAAAAATATTTTAGAAGTCTTATATTAAAAAAATACATTAAACAAAGAAACAAGTTTTTTTTATTGTTGTAACATGTTTTGTTAAGTAGAAAAAAATATATAAAAATAATATACATAAATAAGTCAGACCTAAAAACAGTAGATATCTCTGATGTAGGCTTTATTAAAAATCAAATCAAGCTTTGATTTTTTTTTTATTATAACATTAAAAAATACTTACATTAATAACAGCCATAGTATGATCATGTGTGCCAGATGCAATATTTGTGAGGGCCCATGCTGCTTCAAACTGTAGATCTTGGCTACAATAAAAACAAAAAAAAAGTATTACTTAATCTAATTGAGCATGCAGGGCTTATAAGGTAAGACTTACACAAATTTTAAATACATATATATTTTAAGAAATCAACTTTAGTCCGTTCCATCAATCATGGTACTGAAATTTGATCGATACACCTGGATTAGACTCACTCATATATTTGACTGCCTCGTTGGTCTAGTGGCTTGATATAAGGACGCAGACTCGGTGATCGTGGGTTTAATTCCCAGGTTGGGCAATTAAATAGTTATTGGGGTTTTCTGTCAGAAAATTCTCAGTAGCAGCCCGGAGTCTGGAAGTTGGAAGTGTGTACACTCCGTGCCTCAGAAAGTACGTTAAGCCATTGGTCCTGCGCCGAAACTCTTTCTGGTCGTGTCGGAGTACCGTTCCATCGGATTATGTGAGCTAAAGAAAAGAGAGTGCACCTGTGTTTGTGCGCACACTTGTGCACTATAATATCTCCTGTGCAGTTGGTTAATTTCTCTTGGGATTGGCCGCCATGGGCGAAATCGGTCTGGAGGACCTTATATTCTACCACATCTGAATAAAATCTTGGCATGTGTATAAATAAATACTACAAGATTCACAAAAAGTAGAATACTAATTATTTGAGCTATTGATGTTTTTATCGACAAAATGAAAACAGGAAGACACAATCCATGAAATGTGGTTGGTACTTGATAATTCTTCTGACACATTCTTACAATTATTTCATTGCTCACTATTGCAGGTTTATAAGAAATAAGCATTCCAAACTTTAGCCCTAACAAAATTATACTAAACATGTAAGGAATGGAAATTATCCAAAGAACTGGCAAGACACTTAAAGCTACATTTTTTCATGTATAATAATTACTGTTGCTAAAATCTGATCTATATTTTTATGATATTTATTAAAATAAATGTATTCCATGTACAATTGTTTAGAACTTACAGTTATTTAAGAAATAATTTAATGTAATTACCATTCATCTCTATCAAGAGCGTCCACTAATGGTTTTATAACGCCAGCGTTAACCATTACAGAGATAGGAGGGTTCTGCTCTCTTGAAAGCATGCGTCTACCAGCTCTGGCTGCAACTGTCTTAACAGCTAAATCAGCTGATTTCAAGCCTGAAACCAGTATTTAAAAACATTAGCGGTTGATTTGTAAAGTATTGTAAGAGAGAAATATTGTATGAGTTCAATTGTTTTAAATATTGTCTTAATATAGACCAATTATTTTATTGTCTCATCGACATAGAGAGCACATGTTAATATGAATAGATATGAATTGAAATTCTTCTAATGGTATTATATATTACCTTGTACAATTTCCGCAGGTGACATAACCTTCTCTGTATCAAACACCTCCCCTGCCTCCGGGGACATGGCTCTACGTTTGAGTAGTTGTTCATCTCTCGCCTGTTTGCGTAGAGTCACGCTCAGCTCGGCTCTTTTACGACGTAATTCCTGGTGGTAAAGTTAAATTCGAGAAAATTGTAATGTAAGTATATTAAACGTGGCTTAAAGACAAGATATTAAGATAGACTTAAGAACTACTACGACTTAACTTGACAAAAAAAACTACTTAATTATTAAATATGTCATGAAAATTGCTTTTAATTTTAAATTATATTGATTATAGACACTAACTTAGTTTTATAATTGAAACAAAAAAAGTTGACTTCCATGGAATTTCTGTTCATTGTTTTTAGCCGTCAATTAACGCTAATCGTAAGAATTACAATATAAAACTTTAACTGTTAAGTATTAAATTAGTACTTTAAATGCAAATCCTGTAGATATTTCAAATATCGAATGGTCTAATTTAACTTACAGTAGCTCCGTGGCCAGCATTTTTGTAGGAGGCTAATCTGGAAGTATGTGTACGGTCTGCCATTTTTATTCACTTTGTTAAATAATAAACTTTTTCGTAACAAATTAACTCGATAAATTTCAACAAAGGAGTAACGTGCTAGGCTGTTGGCAAGAGATATGAAATTTAAAAGCCAACGGATTCATTTGCCGGATTTCGAAAGCCCATATGCTTTGAGTGTTGTCGCACGTAAATATGTATTTAAAACAAAATTTAATAAAATGAAGGTACGTAATACCCATTTTAGATATTATTTTGAATGTTGGATCAAACAATTAAAAAATGTGCAATGTATATTTCATAAAATAGGTGTAAATATATAATAGCTGTTTTTTTTGTTACAGCAACATTTTATTAGTGTTGTTGTTTTTGTTATACAATCGATTATATTAGTTCGTTGATTCGTTCGTACTGTCACGTTTCTGAAGTCATATAATTTGTTCTACTCACTTCTTACAATTAAAAACTGTAATGCAGTTTTCATTAATAGGTATTTTAAAGTACAGCAATACTATAAAATTGCAATGAATTATGACATATTAATGATTATTTCTTAATAAACATCGTTTTTTGTCATGTAATTTTCTTTACAAGTTTAGTAACACATTTTTTTAAATAAATCTTATCAGTAATAATATCTCTTAAAGAACTATCTTTCTCATTCTAAAAGACCTTATAAGAATTTGATTCAATGTTGCATTTTTTGATTTCGGTATGAGATAATAATAATATATTATGCCTTCAGGTTTAATGAAACAGGCAATGAAGTAGGAAAAGCTTATTAGACTTTAACTTCATTATTAATCAAACTGCATTGCGACTGCACGGTAGCCTCGAATTAATGCAGTCGAGACAAAGATCTGAAAAAATCCTGAATAAAATAAGAAGAAGTAGGAGGCGCTTTTACGACAGATATTGAGTGGTGGGACGGGCCTAACATGCGCAAAGACGAATTACCCTACATTATTACTGCATTACATTATTATTAACCTCTACCATGACCGACACTTTCATCCGGTGACCTTATAATGCAGAACGATTGTACATTAAAGTTATTAAAACAAGTTTATAAGCCATCATTGGCGTGTAATTACGCAAAACGTTACGCCGCTGGGCGTGACATCACAAATCAGTCCGGTCGGACTGAAGACAACACGTCTACTGTCTATCCCTCTCTAAATCTTGCGTTAGACGGAGAGCGGCGATACGAGCCGGCTGGTGCTGATCGTATTCTGTCGAGGGTGTCGCCATTTTCGTTTTGACGAATATTGACAGCACGGCAGACAGACAGTGGCGCGGTCGTCGACGCAGCGTCTGCCAGACTATTTTTATTTTGATTGTGAATCATATAACAACCTGGCTTAATTTATTTATACATTATAAACATTCGATAGTGATTAATTCTGTATTTACAAAACAAATATTCGTGTCGAGTGATATATTGATAAAGCGGTTCCGATATTTGGTGCTAACCTCCTTCTTTTTTACTTGTGTTTTTGAGAACTGCAAGACGTGATCGATATGTGCAAGATGTATTACAGATGACTTTGCATTACGTTTGACATCGTGTTAATTATCTGGTAAGTATTTATTTGACTAAATATAACATTGACAAACATTTCTTATAGATTATTGTGATTTTTCATTGTTCCTTTTTATAAGATAAGATTTTTTTCAGAATTATGATGGTATAACTAGGTACTATGATTATTTTTCCCGTGTTAAATGTCAGATGTTCATTGTTGCGGTAGCTCCAGTTTGTTTACGAACTGTCACGGGCAGTATACGGCCTAAGATATATTGCCTGGGTTGGCGACTATGCGTGGGCCGCCACAACAGAGGAAAATCAACCTTATGTTTATAGTATTAAAGTGTAAAATATTAGACGAAGGATCGCGATAACAGCCCGTGGAATTAATTTATCACACGCCGCGCTTGACAAGTTGAAAACATAAATTCGACCTTGGCGCACCACGTGGTTTGAAGTCGATGTGCTTTCTTTTTATGTCATTGTTATGTGTGAAAATCGATTTTTAAATATTATTTAATGCAAATTAGTTAAAACACAGTTTTAACTAGATCATCACTAGTAAAAGAAAAATAAGCATTCTATCGTGCTCTGTTCTGTAATGTTATCATTCGAAATTCGAATTTTGTTAGATATTTCTACATTAAAAATAAAAGTATTGAAATTAATTTTATGTTATAAAGTTCTAAAATAGTATTAAACTATTTTTTGAAATTAGAATAACATGTTTTTGATAATTTGAGTGAATGTATGTATTGGTAAGTTATGTTTTTTTTTTTATTTCTTGAATAAGTGACTTAATGAATTAAACATTTCATTGTTTAACGAAACAAAAGGCAAAATCGAACATTTTATTAAAATAAGATTTACGAAAATATTTTAATTCTTTACTGCGTTATTTTTTTATTAAGGCTAAAAATATTTTCAAGATTTCTCTGTTGTTTTGAATTAATAATTATTATTAATAATTAATCATTAACGTTAGGATTACTATTCATAACACATGATAAATAAAATAGGTCTCACATAAAGATTAGATAAAAAAATTAAATGATAAATATTTTCAACATTTCAACTTTAATCAATATAGGCCTACAATTATATTTTCTGAACTACTATATATCATGTTCTTGATAAAAACAATCTAGTAAAATTATATAATATGATAAGTACAATATTGTACTGGTTAGTGGCTATTATTTCAAATATTTATAGTTTATACCTTAGGTTAAATATAATTGGATGTCCAAGTACCACTGAAAAAAAATTCTTTACAGATAAAATAACAACTTTGATGCCTAGAACATAATATGTCACATTATACTTGCATAATTCTACTATAAGTCCTGTTAAAATATTTTTAAGAACTGGCCTCTTTTGAGGTAGTATGAATGGAGAACTTGTAGAGCTAAAACAATAACCCTAAAACAATAATTAATAAAATCTTTACTATTGCTGTAAATGCGATAGTGAGTTTGTGTATGTGTTTGTTACACATTGACATCTTAACTATGTAACTGGTCATCATGAAATGACCATATATACAGATGGTCAAGGTTACTGAAAAGGGCATAGGCTACTTAATTCCTGACCCTATCATCCTTCATGCACAGGTGAGAACCAGTATTCGCTTGAAACAAATTAAGGATATGACAGTCTTATTGACTCCACTGGTAACAGGATGGCATATTTTTTTTTGTCTAGAAAAAGCTAGTATTACCGAAACTATTAATGATTGCTATTTCTATTCTAGATTTAAATGTTTGAACAAAAAAAAAAATAACAAACAAATTTTGTTTCTTTTTTAATTCTACAGTAGATATAGCATAATATGAAGGATAAAGATGCTTTCTGTTAAGTTCTCTCATATTATACTTATTTACCTTTTCTAAATATAATGTTTTGTGAAGTGTTATAAACATAATATGTTTTATACTACGAAGCAATTTTTTTTTGTTATATCTTAAAAATGGAATATTTAATATTATATCAATATTATTAAGTTTTAAAGATACAATAATTTTAATAAAGTTTTGTGTATTTAAAAGTTAATAGGATCTTTTATCATTTTTGTCTATAATACACATGCACAAATCATTCTGCCAATGTATAATTTTTTTTAATATTTACACATAGTCTTCTTTCTTGTTACCTCTGTGTATGTGTTGGTATGTTTACTATCAATTTTTTTTAATCACAATCATGAGAAGTATTTTTTTCTCTAATAGGTATATAGTTGGGGATTTACTCATTACTTGCTCATGCAAACAAGGCACGCGATGAATTTTTAAAAATTTAATCCCTAAGGTAGTCAGGATATAAATAAAGAGTATGAAAATCTTTAATGTATGAAGGAAGAGCTATTGAAATTAGTTTCTAATGAAACAGTTCTGAATTATTCTGAAACGAGGGTAGCTGCGGGTAAAGCGATTGATATATGATTTTAATTTGTTTTCCTGCATTTTATGATTGATACAAGAAAAATAATGACATAATATTTTAATGTCTCGTCACAAATTTTATAATATACTAGCTGATACCCGCGACTTCGTCCGCGTTGCTTGATATATTAACAAAGTACGAAGGAAAAAACATCAAAAAGATCGCAAGCAAAAATATACTTTGTTTAAACATACATCACTGAACACGCAGTGCATATACAAATCGTTGTTTCTTGAAACTTTAATAACTTTTTATTAAATGAAGATATCGCAATCATTTTTTCTTTTGATAAGGGACAAGTGTCTAAGAAATAAAACTTAGAAAATTTCATTGAAATCTATCCAGTACTTTTTCCGGGATGCGCGCACAACTGCAGACCTCTATCATTTAATTTATATAGATTATGTTAGTGTGTGTCTACAATCTTGTGTAGGCTATGACGTCACCCGTCGGAGTGTCACGGTTGAATGCGCAAGCGATCCCGTGGCGCTCCCGTTAAGACGGGTAGGGTACCGCTGGATTTTTAGTGGGTATTCCGATGACCGGGGTGCACTCGGTGCCCTGGACATACGGCGAGTCCCACACCCCCCCCCACTGTTCCGTGGGGGAAACGCGTATTGCTTTGTTCCAGTGTTAAATAAAAGGCTGTGACGTCAATGCGTTAAGATAACGGAGTCGAATTAAATTAGTAAGTACTGGTTAGGTAGTGAATAAGTACTTGTTTATGTAACGGTCAATTTATTATGTACTAGCTGTGCCCCGCGTATAATTAATAAAAATACAATGAATAAAAAATCAGCCTAGAGCCTTCCACGATAAAAGGGCTATACAATACAAAAATAATTTTTAAATTCGAACCAGTAGTTCCTGAGATTAGCCGGATCAAACAAACAAACTCTTCAGCTTTATATATTAGTATAGATTAAATAAACCACTCATCCGTGAGTTACTTGAGAGCTAAATAGCCTATGTGTGTTTAAGTCCACTGGCGTTGGTACCACTTAGTGGCACACTACATTAATTGCTATTAAAAAAATATGTATGTATGTATATACATGCGTTTACAACGAAGTGTACTTAACTCAATTTTATATATGTATATAGTCCTCTTCATCAGCCAAAGTAAAGTAACAGCCTGTGATTGTCCCACTGCTGAGCTAAGGCCTCTTCTCCTTTTTTGAGGAGAAGGTTTAGAGCTAATTCCACCACGCTGCTCCAATGCGGGTTGGCAGAATACACATGTTGCAGAATTTGAGTGAAATTTGACACATGCAGGTTTTCTCACAATGTTTTCCTTCACCGTCAAGCACGAGATGAATTATATACTCAAATTAAGCACTTGAAAATTCAGTGGTGCCTACCCGGGTTTGAACCCACGTTCATCGGTTAAAATTCACGCGTTTTAGCCTCTGGGCCATCTCGGCTTCTCGATATATATCGTAACCCACTGCTGGATATATATTTCCTAAGTGCACCAAAGCTCTACGCTTCTGTAATCCATATTTCTATAATTTCGTAATCTTGGTAGCAGGGCTTTGTGCAAGCTCGTCTGGGTAGATACCACTCACTCATTAGATATTCTACCGCAACATAGCAGTACTCAGTCTTGTTGTGTTCCGGTTTGAAGGGCGAGAGACCCAGTGTAATTACAGGCACAAGGGACATAACATCTTAGTTCCCAAGGTTGGTAGTGTATTGGCGATGATTAACATCTCTTACAATGCCAATGTCTATGGGCGTTGGTGATCACTAACCATCAGTTGGCCCATACGCTCGTCCGCCAATCTATGCTAAAAAAAAGCATTCAATAACGCTCGTAACCGGATGGGACGGCAATCCGACACGACCGGGAAGAGTTCACGCGCAGGATCAACGGCTTTACGTGCTTTCCGAGGCGAGAGAGTGTACTGTACACACTTTCAACGTCCAAACTCCGGGCTTCTACTGATAATTTTCCAGAAGAGAAGTTTGTCATTGGCCTGACCTGGGATTTGAAACTTCGGATCTACGGCCTTACATGTAGCCAATAGACCAACGAGGCAGTCACGATATATTATATATTAAGTGTTATGATAGTCTGCGATATGTATAGAGAAGTATATACATAATAATATTATCCATTTACTTTTAACATTACCCATCTGCGTAAACAAATACGTTCTTGTTTATTTTTTTGTTGTCATTAGCTCTGGTACTAGTCAATGAGTAAACTATAGACAGCTTCAATATAACGACTTGAAGATTCATTGCTGAATCAACATTTAATTAGGGTTAATTTTAACTTAAAAAGTAAATGAATTTCTTAACAATAACAATACCATTAAGGGTAAAATAATTGTTTAATTACTGTAGTTTTTCTTATAGATACTTATTAATATAATTGAATATGAGCGATCATACCTGAGAACAATGGGTTTGTTTTTTTTTTTGAGCAAATTGGTTTGATCTGCGAGACATTGCAAGGTGGGTTTTTTTTTATAAATATTTCAAATTAAAAGGAAAAAACAATGATATAATTGACGATGTGAAATATTACACTTAAGACTACCATATATATAAGTAGTAAGTAATTATCGAAATATTCTTGCAACACAAACAGTGAGAACCGATATCGCTCAGTGGTAAGATCGCGTGAATTTTAACGGATGATTGCAGGTTCAAAACCAGGATTGAATGAAGGACCACTGAATTTTCTTGTTATTAATTTGTGTTTATAATTCTTGTGCTCGGCGGTTATGAAAAACATCGTCGTGAAACCTATATGACATTAATTACATAATTTCACCGAAATGATCTCCAGACCCTCTCAAAAAGAAGTGAAGGCGTTAGCCCAACTGTGGGCTATTAACAGGCTGTTACTTTACTTTTTAAATAGTGTCAGCGTTGCTCAAAAGGATATATCATATCGAAGATTATCTCATAATGTTCTTGACGTGACAACGTCTAATAAATCGATGAACGCTGGCTGCATGCACGAAAAAGGATGACTCATTGTCCCGTTACGTCCGTAAACCGACTTTACAGACAACCATTTTTTTTCTACTTCTAGATGTATTGAAAAAAACTGTCATTGTTATGTGGATCTTTCCCAAAATCGATTCGAAAAACGTTTTGTAACGTTCTACTCGATTTTAATAATCCGATTATGATATTTATACATTTTTAATTATTCTATAAACTATATATTAGTAGAGTCACTCCATTATATACAAGTTTTTGCCATATTGTATTGTATTTGCGATAATCATTATTGAAAACTATATCTATTGATTTTTTTACGAATATCGTGATTTGAATGTTTCTATTTTTACTCGTATTTTTAAAATTGTGTTCATTGATAGGTCAACACCCTTTCAACAGCTAACAAATATAAAAATAGTTAAACCATTGAAAAAAAAGGTGCTGATCTCTTTTGTCTATGCCGATTTGAACACAGATAATGTTCATTAAGCTATGTAACAGATTTTATTTTAATTTTAAATATTAAATCAGTACAATACAGGAACAGGGTATAAATTCTATTAATGATGTGTTTGTGTTGCCAGTATATTGCATGTTTGTGTAGAAAAGTTAGTACTAATCGAATCGTTAAGGACAGATGCCACCATTGCACCAAGCAGTGTTGTCATTTTTATCGATTCGACTATAATTTTCTAGTTAATAAATCGTCAATACTAACGTGAATAGTTTATTTTTTATTTTTTAAAGATTTAAGTGGCCGGGCAGTTTTGTCACTTGATGGTAGATGGTCATTTGCGTTGTAAGATATATTAACCATACCTTACATCACCAATGCGCCACCAACCTTGGGAAATAAGTTGTAATGACCCTTATGGCTGTAGTTACTCTGACTTACTCACCTTACTGGAACGCAAAAACTGTGATTAGTGGGTAGTACCTACCCAGACGGGCTGGTACGAAGCTCTACCATTAAGTAAATCGATTTAAGTTTTTCTCAGTGAATACGAGCTTCATAGCTCCTCCAGTTCAATTTTAAATGTATTATAGTAAAGTAGTAAAATAACAGCCTATGAATGTCCCACTGCTGAGCTAAGGCCTCTTCTCCTTTTTGAGGAGAAGGTTTAGAGTTAATTCCACCACGTTGCTCCAATGCGGGTTGGCAGAATATACATGTGGCAGAATTCGAGTGAAATTTGACCGGGTTTGAACCCACGTTCATCGGTTACGATTCACGCGTTCTAGCCACTGGGCCATCTCGGCTTCCTATATCGGCTATATATTATACTGCCTCGTTGGTCTAGTGGCTAGGATTAAGGCTGCTAACTCGGGGGTTCTGGGTTCAATTCCCAGGTCGGGCCAATAAAATGTTATTTAGATTTTCTGTCGAAAATTCTCAATAGCAGCCCGAAGTCTGGAAGTTGGAAGTGTGAACACTCCCGTGCCTCGGAAAGCACGTAAAGCCGTTGGTCCTGCGCCTAAACTCTTTCCGGTCGTGTCGGATTGCCGTCCCATCGGATTATGAGAGTTAGGGAATAGAGAGTGCACCTGTGTTTGCGCACACACTTGTGCACTATAATATGTCCTGCGCAGTTGGCTGATCTCTCTTGAGATTGGCCGCCGTGGCCGAAATCGGTCAGGAGGACCATACATATATATTATACTATCGTTATATTAATATTAATATTTGGTTCCCGTGGGGGGTTCCCCCAAAATATTTAATTTTTCGCTTCATTAGCTATTCCACATGACACGTGTTGTTAGAGAACTTAATATGTTATATCCGTCTTTCAAGGAAATGTAATACAAATCAAATGTTGCTTGACAGAAGAAAAACTGGTGACCACTCGGTTTGTAATCATCTACAAGCGGCATTGCGCTGTGGATGCATTTCTTAATGAGAGGATGAATTTATACATATTTAATTTATTCGCTGTACATAGTTGCATGTTAAGTGAGGCAATTAAAAAAATCGTCAATAGATAAACAAATATTTTGTACAAAAATATAATTATTATCTGTGAACGAATTTATTATACTTTTTTTTTTATAAAATCGAAAAATAATCCAACGCTACGTATGAGAATTCTAAAAATAAAATTCGGTCTAAATTTTGTCACGAGTGCAGAAACCGAACGGAGAATTTAACGCAGCTTTCCCGCGAAAAAACCGCTTTGACAGCGAAAAAGGCGGGAACAGCCGCCATTACAGACAAGTGACGCCTCGGCCGGCGGTATAATTGGCGAGTTGGAGTTATGGACAGATTTTAATAACGTTCAACCTCAAGTTATTGCTTGTTCATCTTGAAGATATTTATCCTTTTGTTTTTAGTATATCCTACATGAGGTTAAAGAGCAGAAAAGTTAATTAGTGGCAGAGTAATTTACATTAAGAACAGATACGTTCGTTTCTTTAATTAAGTTCTTTTAATTAGTTTATTCTTTGCATAATGAAAAACCGCTGGATCGTTTATTATCCAGGTTTTCTTTTACGTTTTTTTTCTCGAGAATATTTCAATAACAGTTGCAAGTCCTTGTTCTTCATATTGAAATTATATTATTATTTACTTATATATATGGTTTTGTCTTTTCGTTTCTGATTCAGACGAAACTTTGAACAGAATCCGAATGTCTTCTATAATGTTACTAAAATTGTCTACGTAAAGATTGAGTTGATTTTTGCAATTTTTTTCTCTATTACTAACGCAATAAGGTCTAGTTTATAACGCAGTGACATTGTTCTTTGTCTAACTTAATATTCAGATTCTAACCAGAAGCCAGTTTTAGGTACTGAAGAGTCAACAGAGAGAATTTACTCTTTTCAATGTACATTAGGTAAAAATCTTTTGTCGAAATCGAAAATTGATGGTAACTTTTACGTGCAGTGTGTACGTGATGCCTTTTTGAATTGGTATCTTCGAATTTGTGTAGTTAACGTAAGTTTATAATTTTTGTAAGCGTTCATTATGATATTACGTAAGAAAAAACTTGAGGCGCTTCGATGAAAAAGGTCGTAAATTGTCAGATAGTGTTTGCGACTTTGATCGTTATAATTACAACATTTCAAGACTACACGAATCAAAATTGTATATCAGCATAAGTTGATTGTCAATATTTAATGGGTTTGTAATGAAGTGAGTTCTTATAGAATTAAGTATTGTGTGTTATTTTGCTGGTATTCCTCAGGTTGAGGTTTTATTTCAGAACCGGTGAGAGGGTGCGACGCTTCTGTATTTAATAATGATTTTTGACTGTCTTTTGTTTTGAGTCTTATTATTTTTAAAATTGGAAATGTTTCGTAGTTTTTTTCTTATTATTATATATTAGTTATTATTAACTATCTTTGTATAAAATAGAAGCAAATTTAGGTGCCTAAACCAAATTGATTTTTATGAAATAAAGATAAAACGGTACCTTGAAAGTAGTCTCTATAATAATCAGATAAGTTGAATTTCTAATTTTTACATGTTTTAAAAGTTACTTTGGACAAATTTACAGACTGACTAACAAAAAATAATAATAGCTGTATTGATTTTGGTAACTTGGAAACAGCAATAATAACTTAAGTTATTTTGAAATAGACGTTTTAATTTTACTCTAACTAATATTATAAATGCGAAAGTAAGTTTGTTTGTGACGCTTTCACGCCTAAACCACTAAGCCGATTTAAAAAATTCTTTCACCAATGGAAAGCTACATTAGCAGGGAGTAACATAGGCTAAATTTTGTTTTAGTTTTTGTCCCCATATTCCCACGGGAACGGGAACTACGCGGCTGAAACCGCGGGAAAAACACTAGTTTTTTTATAAAGATAAACCTAGTTTCCTTAATGTCGAATGCTTACTAACCTATAATAACTACGTAGTATTTCTCAGGCACATCCCCAAAAATTACTAATAAAATGTCAACGATTTTCCTTTATAAAATGTATGTATCTTTACGTATTTCGTGAATTTTAATAAAAAAAAACCTTTGCCAAAATTAAAACTAGCTGTGAACGTGTTTCGAATGTATATTATTTTGTAACAACCATTTTTCCCTTTGCACCGGAAGCATCTCGCAAAGCGAATTCAAATTTGGAATTGTATAGAGGGATGCTGACTATACTCTCGGAGGGTTAACTGTCTTGTTCCCTGACTGGTCCGTAGATTCGTTGGGCGATGTCGTGTTGATTTCAATGGTGGTTCGAATTTTATTCTACTTTTAGGATAGAGAGTTTTTTACAGCGATTTCTTTTCTGTTTAGATTTACAAATTCTTGATTGTGTAAAAGCTTTATCTTTAACTACATATACAGATCATTCTTCCCGACTGCACTAGCCGTCGTCGCGTTTGGACTCTACTACCACTTACCATCAGGTGGAGTAGAGTCATTTGCCCTCCCGGGCTATAAAAAATTGGTTGCCTGTAAAGTCGGTATACGGGCGAAAGTTTTACGTGACAACGACTTTGAGTGGTAAAATAATTTTAATGTGAATATTCATTCGTATAGTAGGAAGAAGGATGAAATAATAGTAACAATTTAAAACATTTATTTATACAAAGAATTATATTTAAAACATTAATTTATACAAAGAATCTCGCACTGAATTTCACTTTTTATGTCTGTCTCTCTCGCTCTTAGGCGGGCTAACCATGCCCGAGTGGAAGGGACGCGTGCCTCTCACTCGCTCTCATTGTGAGCGCATAACGTGAGCGGAGCGTAACGCAGTTTCTTGAAGTGTCACCCGGCAAACCAATTTATAAGACGTTGTCACGTCAAAAAAATACATGTCCGCGAATTTACCCGAGGGTTTGAGAGAGAAGGGTAGGTGTATGTTCTTCCTTTGGTTTTAAATATGTTTCATAACAAATTACATCAAAATCGCTTCAGTTTAGCAGTGAAAGCGTAACAGATAGACAGAGTTACTTCCGCATTTATAATGTTAGAATGTAGAGTATAGATTTCAATTATGTATTGCGATTTGCGTTTCAATTTAACTTTAAAATTAATACGATTGCTCTTTAATAGCAATAATTTAAATAGATAATGTTCCCAACATCTGTACTAATATATAAAGCTGAAGAGTTTGTTTGTTTGATCCGACTAATCTCAGGAACTGGTTCGAATTCAAAAAATATTTTTGTATAGTTCTTTTATCGAGGGCGAAGGGGTGAAACCGCGGGGCACAGCTAGTGTATTTATAAATCGGCATAGACAAAACAGTTGAGTACCTTTGTCTCCTCTATTTGTCAATGGTTTTACTTTTTTTGTTCGGCAGCTGTTGATGCTGGTCAGCAAGACAATTTTCATAATTCGAAACATCGAAACTCATAAACATGTCAATACATCAAAATTTTAATGGCATTATGAACAAACACTTGCATATAATGGAGTATTTTTAGTAATTAATATTAGTGATCATAATCGAGAACAATGTCTTTGTTTTCGGAACCATTTTGTTTCTAATCTTCCCATCGGATTGGGTACGTTGTGGAATAGTGTGCATTTGTGTTTGCGCACAAACTTGTGCGCTATATTATGCAAGCAGTTGTCTAGTCTCTCTTAATATTGGAAGACATTTTCATTAGAATCACCTATTACGGCTATATAATTAAGTATTAATTCGTACTATTACTTCGATAGCTATAATCTAATTGAAATAAATCCGTATTTGTTGAGACTAAAGCTATTTACGTCAAAATAAAAATAGAATTGAATATTCTCTACAATTTATCTGAATCTCAAATTTCCGGAGATACCTTGAGCGCGATACGGTTTCTTCCGGTATAGTTTTAAGTATCGTTGTTTTATCTTTTTACTAGCTGTGCCCCGCGGTTTCATGCGCGTATAATTAATAAAAATATAATGAATAAAAATAATCCTAGAGCCTTCTTCAGAAAAGGACTATACAACAAAAAAATATTTTTTAAATTCGAACCAGTAGTTCCTGAGATTAGCCGGATGAAACTAACAAACTCTTCAGCTTTATATATTAGTACAGATCAAGGCGTTACTAAATAGATCATCAGATTGTGATAGAACTTTTAGTAATTGTTCAACGTGAATATGTGTAATGTAGGAACCTTCCTAGCACAAAAGAACTTCCAATATAAACTTGTTATCCTTATTCCACCTGTGCTTTGCCAGATTGGGTTAGCCAGTTATTAGATTGTTTGTTTTTTTATAATATAGGGAGGCGGACGATCATATGAACCTGATGGTAAGTGGTCACCAACGCCCATAGACAACGCCCTTGGTAACTAATATGTTGTCCCTTGTGCTTGTAATTACACTGGCTCGCTCACCCTTCAAACTGGAACACAACAATACCAAGTAATGCTGTTTTGCGGTAAAATATCTGATGGGTGATACCAAACCAGACGAGCTTGCACAAAGCCCTACCACCGTGTTAATAAATGTAGATAAAAAATGAATATAATATAAATATATTAATACAAAGTTAACCGTAATAAGACGCAATTTCTCGAGTCCATCTCGTATTCCGAGGCTGAAGCGTGCAACTCAATATTTGAGCAGATGTGCTTCTGGGAGGCGCGCGAAAATGTTATTTTTATGCGACCTACATGGAAATGCCGATGCCTAACATAGTGATGGGTTCATATCGATAAAGTACGTATATACCCCATCGATATTTATCGAAGGGTATTGTGAAATATGAGATATGTCACAAAGTATTGTTATCGTATTATTTCTGTCTTTGTATTATATATCTAAGTTTATATTTTTACAGTTATGCCTACGTTGCTTAAATGATTAAATCTGTAAACTTTACTGCAGCAATTATTTTTCGAATAAATAGTCTCGTGACCTCAAACTCATATAGTAAATAAGGTACTAACCTTATTGTATTTTGAACACGGACATATTGTATTAATAATATTTATCGAAATTATTTACTGAAAATATCGACAAAACATAAATCATCGATACGATATTATCGATTTGTAGCGCATCACTTGAAATTACCCTTCCCGCGTCCGAAGCAGCGCCCTCAACGAAACAAGAATTTGTTTCTTAATACACGCCTCCTATATTATTTAACGAATATTATCATAAATAACAAGAGGGTATTCGTATGAACGTGTTTTTTGTATTGCTATTGCATTTCGATTAAATATTTACAAATTTTTTTTATCACAAGTACAAGTGATGTATCTTGATTTTTTCATATAGCAACATTTGTTTCTTAATTGCCAGTATGATTTACAAGTTTCCTTTTTAGTTTTGTTTGATAACTTCAATTTATGCGTATCAATAACATATTGGGTGATTTTGACGACGAAATGAAACTACTTTGTGTTTTTAAACATTTTGTTTATTTATTCTTATATTAAACTAGCTGTGCCCCGCGGTTTCACCCGCGTATAATTCATAAAAATATAATGAATAAAAATCGGCGTAGAACTTTCCACGATAAAAGGACAATACAACACAAAAATATTTTTTTAATTCGAACCAGTAGTTCCTGAGATTAGCCTGATCAAACAAACTAACTCTTCAGCTTTATATATTAGTATAGATTAGTGTTTGGCTGTATGTTAGTTTAGGTTATTAAAAAAAAAGTATCCTATGTCTTTCCTCGGGGCTTGGTTCATGCTAAACTCCATCAAAATCGGTCAAATGTTCTAGCCCTGAAGGAGTAACAGACAGAGTTACTTTCGCATCTATAATATTAGTATAGTCGGCAACATGAAAGAAAAGTTCAAGGTCAACCGATGAAAAATATAATAATAAGTTTAAATAATAAAACTTTCTCTTCTGTATGATGAAGTTTTACCATAATTTACTCTGAAGTTGCTCGACGTTCATTTGTTTTTAACCGACTTCAAAAAAAGGAGGAGGTTATCAATTCGTCTGTATGTTTTTTTTTTTTTTATGTTTGTTACCTCATAACTTTAGACTGGGTGAATCGATTTCGATGATTTTTTTTTTATTTGAAAGGGTTTGCTTTCCCATTGGTCCCATTTTTTTTGGTCCAGTTTTGACAGTGGAATCCATGAGAAAACCATATAAGTCGTAAATTTGCATGAGGTATGTGCGCGACAAATGGACGAATAACTCGATTTCTATTCAACGGATTTCGATGATTTTTTTTTTATTGGAAAGAGTATACTTCAAGGGTTGTTTGATGATAGTTTGGTTAGATTCTGATTATAGGATCCATGACAAAGTAACGGAAATCTTCAATTCTTAGTAGCAAATTAACGATACACGACCGAATCTTTTATAGGCTATCTAGATATATCATTCACCTACCATAACATCGTTATAATCAAGTACTTGTAGTACTATTGTATAAAACACTTCTTTATATACCGTCAATAGTTTTCGCAGCGCACGCGAAATAATAACTTTTATAGGCAACAGTTAAATACGTTGGGTTACATTGCTCCATTTTAAGAAGGGATCTATAAGTTTTTGAAAATATAATATAGCCTATGTTACTTGGTAAAGACGTAGCTTTCTAAGGGTGAAAGAATTTTTAAAATCGGTCGAGTAGTTTTTGATTTAAATCGTAATAAAAAATCAAACAAAATCAAATCTTTCCTCTTTATAATATGAGTTATGCATGTAAGCATTAGTATATATGTTATGTTTGTAATTGAAACATATTTGAACATCTACTAAAAGTTGAGACCAATTTTGAAAATTATATAATATATCGTATAAGTACTCTTATATACATGTTATATTTATGTATATTTATTTATTGATAACTAGTGTTTTTCCCGCGGTTTCACCCGCGTAGTTCCCGGTCCCGTGGGAATATGGGGACAAAATGTAGCCTATGTTACTCCCTGATAATGTAGCTTTCCATTGGTGAAAGATTTTTTTAAATCGGCTTAGTAAAACCACTACACGCATAAACATGCGTGAAAGCGTCACAAGCAAACTTACTTTCGCAATTATAATATTAGTTAGGATATTATAGATACTTCCCCTTTTTTTAATATACAGACATTCCGTCATAGTTTATGGTGAAGAATGGTATAACGCAACATCTATAAACATACAGTTTATTTAATTATTACTAGAAATAACTATTTGATTATGTTATGGCTGCCCAACTAAATTACCCCACCAACTAAATCTATTTAATCAAAACATGTTAATTTATATTCATACATTTAACCATATTAACTAATATTTATTAATTCAGTACCAAAATGCATTTTTCTTTACGTTTCACTGTTTTAGATTAATATATTTAAATAATAATATAAACGGCGCTGTCTCATATGAGCTGCACGTTTAGTAGGTCTACCCATATTCTACAAATTAGTGAGTGTACTTCAGATTCACTAAAAATCGAAAAATAAATAAAAATTTTAACAAAACAAAAACCGACTTCATAGGAAAAACAAATTAATATGCACTAAAAAGTAAAAAAATAATTGCGTATTCTTCTATAATTTGATAATTAACTTACTATTTTCTACTCAACAATATGTAGGACGAATGTGTAGTGTGGTTGATAATTTATTTACAATTATTGTTATTTTTGGAGTCGATGTCAGCTAAGGAAACACTATAATATACCTAGCAATAATAATACGGGAATCTTTTAAAAACATACACATTACAAATTGACTTTTATTCGCCTCGTTAAGTTGCGCGTGCGACACAAGCACATCTCACCTATAACTAACTATGTATGTAGTTATAAACCCATCTTGGCTGACATCGACTCCAAAAGTAACAATAATTGTAAATAAATGATCAACCACACTACACATTCGTCCTACATATTGTTGAGTAGAAAATAGTAAGTTAATTATCAAATTATAGAAGAATACGCAATTATTTTTTTACTTTTTAGTGCATATTAATTTGTTTTTCCTATGAAGTCGGTTTTTGTTTTGTTAAAATTTTTATTTATAAATTATTCATATAAAGTTGACTGTAGTTGTGATTTGCTTACATCAGTATATAATTTGGCAACTCCTTTCTTTGCAGCAACACTTAAAATGGAATTCTTTACCAGCTTACGTGTTTCCCTCTTGTAAGCTGGGTTTCTTCAAATGAGAAAGGCATCTTGTGGGCTGGCAAGGCGGGGGCAGCTAATTCAGATCATTCTTACCGTCTGTAGTCTGTACTAGACGTCTTCGCGTTTGGACTCTACTACCACTTACCATCAGGTGGAGTGGTCATTGCCGGGTAATATAAAAAAAAGTACCGCTGAACAGCTCGCTATGGTAATTAACCTACACAGACAACAACGTCTGCTGGGTTCTAAATTCTAATGAAACTTCGATCAATATTGTACTAGATTAGCGGTAAGCGCTTCAAAAACGGCCCGAAGAGTAAGAACACAATGTCGTTTGTGAGGTTATTTCAAATTAGTATGGTCCAATCATAACTTATTGCTAAGGAAATAAGGTTGAATATGGGACAACCGTTATTGTACATTTCCTATATATGTCTTTCTTTCATTCATGGCGTAAGATCGTAAGTGAATGTCAATACAATCTAAAGCGCACTTTATCGCTCGGGAGCAAGGCATAGTTTAGGTTGAAATTATGAAACCTTTACATCGTTTTCTTCATTTTATGGTCTTCTAGTAGTATTGTTAATCGAAGTAATCTATATAAATAAAATGATAGATGTCTGCAGTTGTGCGCGCATCATGGAAAATCTACTGGATAGATTTCAGTGAAATTTTCTAAATTTTATTTCATAGACACTTGACCGTTATCAAAAAAAAAATATTGCGATATCTTCATTTAATAAAAAGTTATTAAAGTTTCAAGAAACAACGATGCGTGTTCAGTGATGTATATTTAAACAAAGTATATTTTTGCTTGCGATGTTTTTGATGTTTTTTCCTTCGTACATAAGAAAACTTTGTTAATATATCTAGCAACGCGGACGAAGTCGCGGGTAATCAGCTAGTAAAAGGTAAAAATGAAAGCTTGTTTCGACTTGTGTTCACTGGTCGTCCATTCGATTGAATATTGGTAGGTATTTTATTGGCACTTGATTTTAAGGTTGAGGATTTTGGCACAGTACCATCAACGTATATATAAAAGTTTGAAGACTATAAGTAAAATACTACTGTAAAGTAAAGTAAAGTAACAGCCTGTGAATGTCCCACTGCTGGGCTAAGGCCTCTTCTCCTCTTTGTGAGGAGAAGGTTTTTAGAGCTTATTCCACCACGCTGCTCCAATGCGGGTTGGTGGAATACACATGTGACAGAATTTCAATGAAATTTGACACATGCAGGTTTCCTCACGATGTTTTCCTTCGCCGTAAAGCACGAGATGAATTATAATCACAAATTAAGCACATGAAATTCAGCGGTGCTTGCCCGGGTTTGAACCCACGATCATCGGTTAAGATTCACGCTTTCTTACCACTGGGCCATCTCGACTACAGATACTAATATGAAAGGATATTTATATGTCCTTGAGTTATCATACTCAAAATACTACTGATTGTATGTTTAATTACGATCTCCGAAATTTTAAGTCCGATCGCCTTGTTTGAATTTAATTTAGTATACTTACTCCTTTCGCGACGTAAACTCGCTTCATTTGTAAAGAGACCCCCCTACTGATGTGGTTGTCTGGCTAGTAATTACATAATTATTAAAATCAATAATTATCAGGTTATAAATATAATAATACTATTCTGATTGTAATTGTAACGATAAAATTGTCGTTCAAGTGAAATGTGAGTGTTAACTGTAGGTTCACAACAATTCAATGGGAAAATTAATACTTATAGTTTTTTTTTTAATTTAAATACGTAGGCGGTAGAAAATGGGCCATCTGTTGGTTAGTACTTATAATTGCACTGCCAGAAATAATAAATAATTATACGCGTGTGAAACCGCAGGGCACAGCTAGTAATTAATAAAAATATTATGAATAAAAGTAAGTCTATAAAAGTAGAGCCTTCCTCGATAAAAGAACTATCGTTCTTATAGCTCATAATGTCCATTAAAAATGTTATGTATTGACATGTTTATGAGTTTCGATGTTTCGAATTATGAAAATTGTCTTGCTCACCAGCATCAACAGCTGCCGAACAAAAAAAAGTAAAACCATTGACAAATAGATGAGACAAAGGTACTCAACTGTTTTGTCTATGCCGATTTATAAATACACTAGCTGTTCCCCGCGGTTTCACCCCTCCTCCCTCGATAAAAGAACTATACAACACAAAAATATTTTTTCAATCCGAACCAGTAGTTCCTGAGATTAGCCGGATCAAACAAACAAACTCTTCAGCTTTATATATTTGTATAGATACAAGTCTAACAGAATGGAATATTTATGACGTCAAAATGAAACGTTTACACGATACGGCGTTTCCTTAACTGTATATCAAATAACGTTAATACATATTAACACAATTTTACACCTTTTAAAAATTCCTCAAGCACGCTCCTTCACGTCACGATAAGTGATCGTAATTCTATGCCGTGTGTGGCCGTTGATGTGTGGTCCAAGTTATGAGCTGATGGTGATATCGGTATCTGTACAGAGATTAAAGAATGGGAAGTTACTCTGTTGCGCTCAAGGCTAAACCACTGAGGCGATTTTGTTTACATTTTGGTATGATCTGGATATAGGCTACTTTTTTATTAACTAATACCTGCTCCTTAAGCGAAGCCGTAAACGATGAGTAGTGTTATAAATGCGCATTTTGAAGTAGTTGCAAATTGTTCTCCATTTTGAAGTGAAAACTTCTTTAGCATCGTTGTGATTTGAAAGTCGATGAAACGAAAAAGCGACAGTAAAAATAGACAGACACATAAATTCATAAGATTTAACGTGGGAGAAAATGAGATAGGAGGCATTATACAGCTGAAGCCAAAATTTTTGCAATTCACACGTGGTAGAAGTGAAACCTTCTATATATATTTTTTTTATATTTATTTATTTATTTATGTGGACTAATAAATAGATTTTTCCGAATTTATCTGTACCGTGATGTTACCTATGGTTTATTATTTCAGTTCTCTTATATTATTAGATATTTATTATTTACTTGTAGAGAAGAAATCCCCTCTAATATAATTAACTTTAATCGGTTGTGTCCTCGAAATCAACTTTCCTCAGTTTGTCTGTCCACATTCATCCTGTCATTTATTCACCTGTTATCTATAGTAATATAATAAAGCTGAAGAGTTTGTTTGTTTGATCCGGCTAATTTCAAGAACTACTGGTTCGAATTTAAAAAATATTTTCGTGTTTTATAGTCCTTTTATCGAGGCTGTTTGAGGAATGTTCTAGGCTGATTTTTTTTAATTATACGCGGGTGAAACACGAAGCACAGCTAGTCTTTTATATAATGAATCGTACGCTCGTAACTTGCACCACAATACATTTCCAATATGTATTATTAATTAACAAGACTGAAACCAAAACTGGTTATCTATTGTTTGTAGCAAATAGAATTTTAATAGACACAATTTGTTAGCTAAAGTAGCTTCCAGTGTTACACTAAACGAGTTTCTTTTTTTTTTTTTACATGTAGTAACTCTTTTCCATTTGGAAGCGATTGTTATTGATTCGATTTTTGAAAGTTGTAATTTTTTTTATATTATCTGTTTTTTTTAATTTATTAGGCTCTTTTCACAACGAAACTATTTTTTTTTGGTGATCGGTTGTATAGTTAAGGCGGGAAAGCGTAACAAACACACAAATACTTTCGCGTTTATAGCAGTAGTAATTATGAGATTTTTTTTTATAGCATTGGAAGGCGGACGAGGGTATGGGCCACCTGATGGTAAGTGGTCACTAACGCCCATAGTCATTGGCATTGTAAGAGATGTTAACCATCGCTTACATCGCCAATTCACCACCCACCTTGGGAACTATAATATTATGTCACTGTGCCTGTAATTACACTGGCTCACTCAAACCGGAACACAATAAATAAAAATTTTAACAAAACAAAAACCGACTTCATAGAAAAACAAATTAATATACACTAAAAAGTAAAAAAATAATTGCGTATTCTTCTATAATTTGATAATTAACTTACTATTTTCTACTCATCAATATGTAGGTACGAATGTGTAGTGTGGTTGATAATTTATTTACAATTATTGTTATTTTTGGAGTCGATGACAGCTAAGGAAACACTATAATATACCTAGCAATAATAATACGGGAATCTTTTAAAAACAAACAAAAACATACACATTACAAATTGACTTTTATTCGCCTCGTTAAGTTGCGCGTGCGACACAAGCACATCTCACCTATAACTAATTATGTATGTAGTTATAAACCCACCTTTGCTTTTCCTATGAAGTCGGTTTTTGTTTTGTTAAAATTTTTATTTATTTTGAAGATTCTATTTATTTAATGTAAATGAAGGTGGATGACCATATGGGCAACCTGATGGTAAGTGGTCATCAACGCCCATAGACAATGGCATTGTAAGAGATGTTACCGTCGCTTATATCGCCAAAGCGCCACCAACCTTGGAAACTAACCTTTCATACCGAACACAACAATAACAAGTGCTACTGTTTTGCGGTAGAATATCTGATGAGTGGGTGGTACCTACCCAGACGAGCTTGCACAAAGCTCTACCATCAAAAATTTTTTTAATGACTATTTAAATATTATTTATCTGTTTTTTTTAATTTTCATGTTGTAAGTATATCTGTGAATGTTTCTTTCGCCTCCTTTGTTTTAAATGTAAATTATATTGACTACAAATTAATTCATACAGACGCATAGTTTCATATTACGCTATTATTGATTAAGCTTATATTTAACTAGCTGTGCACGGGGCACACCCGCGTATAATTAATAAAAATATTGAATGAATATAAATAAGCGAAGAGCCTTCCCGATAAAAGGATTACACACACAATTTTTTTTTTTATTCGAACCAGTAGTTCCTGATATTAGCCGGATTAAGCAAACAAACTCTTCAGCTTTATATATTAGTATAGATTTTTCAATATTTTTATTATATCTCTGCCGATATAACCACTGGCTCGATATAACAATTTCAATGATCAATCTGGTAATTTAGGAGTTATACGATAACGAAAAAACGCACAAACGATTATGTAAAAAATATAAGTCTAACGACAGAGATCATGTACATACACTTTAATATAAATACTCTTTATACAGAAGGTCATACGTGATACTATTATAAATTTTATTTATATCTCGCTACTATTATATGACCTATTCAATTAAAGATGTAATTTATAATGCACCTGCCTCGTTGGTCTAGTGGTCCTGGGTTCAAATCCCAGTTCGGGCCAATAACATGTTATTGAGATTTTCTGCACAAAATTCTCACTAGCAGCCCGGTGTCTGGAAGTTGGAAGTGTGTACACTCCCGTGCCTCGAAAAGCATGTAAAGCCGTTGTCCTGCGCCTGAACTCTTTCCGGTCGTGTCGGGTTGCCGTCCCATCGGGTTACAAGAGTTAGGGAATAGAGATTGCACCTGTATTTGCGCACACACTGCCCTATAATATGTCATGCTCTCTTGAGGTTGGCCGCCGTGGGCGAAATCGGTTTGGAGGACTTTATAATACAAGATTAGATACTTGGTGTAGGTCTTTATGCAAGCACGTCTGGGTAGGTACCAGCCACTCATCAGATATTCTGTCGCAAAACAGCAGTACTTTGTATTGCTGTGTTCCGGTTTGAAGGGTGAGTGAGCCAGTGTAATTACAGGCACAACGGACATAACATCTTAGTTCCCAAGGCGCAATGGCGATGTAAGCGATGATTAACATTTCTTACAATTCTATTGTATATGGGCTTTGGTGACCACTTACCATCAGGTGGCCCATATGCTCGTCCGCCTTCCTATAGAATAAAAAAAAAAAGATTATCTAACTTAACTATTCATATCCACTTATTTACTTCGAAAGATATAAAACTTCACCGATATTCAAAATACAATTTCTTCATGAATCCATAATGAATACCAAAGAGTATTCACAATTTATTCCCAGGCTTCAATGCATCGGCCTAGGCCTCAAATATCAGTACCTAAGGACCTTGGATCTCTAAATCCGGCCTGACTCGACCACATTAATTATGTACATTCAATATCAAAGTTGTTTATTTGTCTTTTCTCCTTTTAGAATAGAGTATTAATAATAGTTTAACTAGTATAGAGTAGCCTCACTGTTTCATGATGTTGTCTCTTTCCTTCAAATGTGACATCAAGGACGACTGAAAGAGAAATACATAATAATATCTCGCGTTATTTTTAATGATGCTGTAATTAGACATTTTTATAAAAGTGGAAGGAAAATTTAATTCTGCACTGGCAACACTTGAGAAATTGGACTAATTGGGAAGCGTTCAAGATTCAACGTCCGAAAGAGCGTCTCCAATACGTTTTTTTTTTTTGTTTAATTGTAGTGTTAAGGGCTCTCGAGTCGAGCGCTCTTGAATCGAAAGTGGATAATAACGAGATGACGTCTTTTAATTGCATATTCAAATACGATTGCGTAATTTTACGGCCGAATACTGAAACGTCAATCAAATATGATTAGGACTCAATTGCTTGGAATGTCATTATTTTTCAAAATTTAGTATGCGAAATTTGAAATTCGAAGACGTTTCAAATATTTAAGCCCCCTTCATATTTGAAAGACGTTTCAGTATTCGGCCATTAGTGTTTTAATTCGTACCTAAACGTCGTAACTGGTATCGTTCGGAAATATTTAATTATCGGTTTTAGATTGATAAGAATAACATTTATGCTGACGTTTTGTTTTTATTTTATTTTTTTTAAATTGTCGTTGTTTTTTTTTGTGAATTAAGATTATTTTAATTTATCTTGTAGATTCACTAACGATATGATAATCTTAGTCGTTGTGTTTTTTTAATGCAATATTTATATTTAAGACGTTAATCGACATTTCATAAAATAAAAAATATATATGTTGGTTTTTATTAAATAATTAATTTTACTTTTTAATATGAATATTATAGTGTGAATGTTATATTAATAAGAATATGTGGGACAAAATATATTATGTGGGTGTAAATAAATGGTCAGTTCTTTGCCCAGTGGTGGGTGATGTTTTGGTAATGTCACTGATGTCAATGAATCTGATTCAGAACTGTGTTTGATATATTTTGTATTATTTAATTATTTTTAATTTTGTTAGATATAAGGTTTGTGTTTTCGTATTATTATGGTTGTATTGATGCACATTGCTATTATGTTAATAATTATATTATTTACCGTGTAATTTATACTGTAATGCGTTGATGCTTTTTTATAATAATAATGAATGCTTTACTTTTGATTTTTAATTTGGAAGCTTAGTGTTCGTGTTTTATATAAATTAAGAAAAATCATTAAAAAGATAATTTTAGTAAAGTACGAAATAACTTCTTTAAATAATATTTTTATTTTATAAGAATAAAATACTAAAATATATCTATCGATAAACTAGCAACACTAAACAAAGTCTCAGCGCGGCAAATGTAGATAAGTTAGCAATTTGAATTCCGCCCGCGTTCGATCCGGCGTTCGAATTTTGAATATTTACAATACACGTATAGCGCGTGCTGGCTGAAAAGTTGACGCCGATTTGGACGCGTTCGTTTTGTTAAGTTGGTATAAAAATGTGGCAAAGATAAAAGATTGTAGTGTTTTTATTAATTCGCATTTTGTTGGAATTAATTAAAGAACCTGTTTGTTTAATTTGTTAAAAGCTAATTACATTAGTATAATTTTACACAAAAGATAGCGACTGGCAGGCGATTGCGTAACACAGTCAAACTCGAAACTTGTGTAACGATGCTGTTTAAATAGAAACGGTGTTGGGTTTTCATAATTTCCAAGTAGGCTATTGAATTTATGCCGCCATTAAAATTGTCTATGCCTGAGTACTTTTATTCCTTTAATTCACTAGTTTAGGTTAAATAAAAAAAAGGAAGTATAGACATTGGCATTGTAAGAGATGTTAGCCATCGCTCACATCGCCAATGGGCCACCAACCTTGGGAACTAAGATATTATGTCCCTGTGCCTGTAATTACACTGGCTCACTCACCCTTCAAACCGGAACACAACAGTACCAAGTACTGCTGTTTTGCGGCTGAATATCTGATGAGTGGGTGGTACCTACCCAGACGAGCTTGCACGAAGCTCTACCACCAAGTAAGTTTATATTTATATAATGTAATAAATGAGGAAAAGATCGATACGGGGTTTTGACTTGTCTGTATGTATGTATTTATATGTAGGTATCAGAAATTTTGACGTTCGTTTCCTTTGTAAGTGCGATTAAAAAATATCCCTCAATTTTCCGAGCTGCTGCTGGACCATTTTTTCTCACACACGGCTATCTGTGAAAGATACGCGAACCCACGGAGAACCGGGTATTGTGATCTTATTCATTAAAACCCCTGTGATAGTATATTTCAACATGGATTAGAGTTTTTTTTTTTTTAATGTTAGAGGGGTCAAACGAGCAGGAGGCTCACCTGATGGAAAGTGACTACCACCGCCCATGGACATCTGCAACATCCGAGGACATGCAGATGCGTTGCCGGCCTTATAAGAAAGAGTTAGAGAGGCTCCAGTTTCGTTTTGAAATACGCATCTGCAGCTATTCTCGAGCTCTCTTAGATAACCTCGCTAGTGTGTACGGCACTCCAGACTGCCGTTGAAATCGCCTGAAACAGAACACGCGATACCAGACCGACAGCTTTTGAAGAGTTCCACTATCCACCTCAAAATTCCTTTATCAGATAAGTTTTATGGTACCAAATACGAAATAACATATCCTAACGACTACTAATAACTGGCAAAAATAATGTTAAGAAGTAGGTTATTATTACTAGATTTGGTTACGTACCGACTTAAATACAGAGTAAAAAAAACAAACGGGACCGCCTGTAACTGTTCCACTCCTGGCCAAAGCTCTCTAATCCTCTGAAGAAAAAGTTGATGAGCTTAGGAATTGGTTACATTGGTAGTGGAATTTCATTCGTTACGTCCAGGAGTACAATTCCACTAATACAGTGTGTAACAAAACACGTGTCCGACCCGCGAAGTAGTTATTTGGTATCGTGAGTCGGTTCTATTTATGTAAAAAGCAAAAATTTAACTAAATAACGACAATTACATTGCAACGCAGCTGCTGCAGTCCGTGCTCGATAGCTCTTACCTATCGGGTAGCTCGGACACGAGGTCATGACCTCAGTTGTCCATGAAATTTTCTTCATTTACAATTGAAAATGACGATTAATATATTTTTATGGGTATTTTTTTTGCATAATATTTTAAAAATGTCAACATCAATAGAACCCACTCACGATACCTCATAACCACTTCACGGGTCGGACACTTATTTTGTTACATCCTGTATAAAACGTTTATTAACGTTCTCGATTCAGTTTCGACTATACCTCATTAAACCGAATCAGTATGATGTTACCATATACAAAACCCAAAAAACCATGCCAAAGTCAAACTTCATTGGTAACTTTTGACGTTCCATCGAGGACGAATCGAATTGCAACTGGATCGTTGTATTAGTCGAATAGGGAAACAGCTAAACGTCAACGATTATACTACGACTACGACATGAATTCATAAACTAAGCACTGGCTTAAATCAACAATCTTCAATCAAGAGTCACTTGTTTTGGTCAATGAGCCATCTGGACTCTGATATATACATGTAAAGCCAATATAAAGCGTGTTAAAATGATGTAGGTATATACTAATATATAAAGCTGAAGAGTTTGTTTTTTTGATCTGGCTAATCTCAGTAACTACTTACCATCAGGTGGCCCATAATATGCTCGTCCGCCTTCCTATGCAATAAAAAAAAAGGAACTACTAGTTCGAATTTAACAATTATTTTTGTGTTGTATAGTCCTTTTATCGAGGGAGGTTCTAGGCTACTTGTTATTCATTATATTTTTATTAATTATACGTGGGTGAAACCGCTGGGTACAGCTAGTTACGTGTATAATATATGTATATATTATACGGGTATATAAATTGAATTTACTTTGGTAAGTTGGTCAAATGTTTTTTCCCTCCAGGCGTAATTATAGAATGGGCGAGCAAGGCGATACATTAGAAATTTAATTGCATATAATTTTTTTTTAATGGCTAAAATTGTATTGCTTAAAGTAATTGGCCTAGATTGGTGTAAAATAATATGTTTATGTTTAATATGTCCGTGGATCCGTTGAGTAAATTTGGCAAGTTATTAAATCATTTAAAAAAAAGGAGTTTTTAGGGTTCTGTACTCAAAGAGTAAAACGGGTATTACTAAGACTCGGTTTCCGTCAAGTTTGTCCGTTTGTCACCCAGCTATATCTCATGAAGCGTGATGGTTAGTTTGAAATTTTCAACAGATGTCGTATGTCTGTTGCCGCTATAACATCAAATACGAAAAACAGAATAAAATAAATATTTAAGGGGGGCTCCTATACAACAGACATGATATTTTTGGCGTTTTTATAGATAATGCTCCGTCTAAATACCACCGACTCATCAAAATGTTTCGTTTAACAGCACTACTTATTAGTTTTGTTTTTTGGATTGAAGGGTGAGGGATACAAGGAACATAACATCTTAGTTGCCAAAGTTGAAGCGAATTGACTACTAAACAATCAAATGGGTCCTTTACCAGTCCGCCTACACAATATAAATTAAAAGTAAAAACTACTGCATATTTTATTAGATATAAGACGATCATATGCATAGATAATAAATGGTATGGAGGTATATACTTGTTTTAAAGAAAGTAAAAGTATCCGCGGGGTTTTGATTATAGTTACGTATTTATTACACATAATTAGTGTCTATTAATATATATATTTAAAAAGCAAGGTGATAAATAGACGAAATAATAACACATTATACATAAAGATGTTTATTATATATACCCTATTCCAATAGGAATAGAAATAAATGTAAACACACCGTAGATTTACAAATTGCATGCGATTGTCAAATCGTTCTGCATTATTATGCACTGTAAACGGTTCTTGATTAATTTACCCTTATTCATAATACGACACTATTCCATTTAATTAGTTACACTTACAACCACATTAATTTAACTTCCAAAGTTCCGAATACAACTTCGCGGACATTGAAAACGCCATCTTTTCGCGTATCCATAGTGAATGTCATAGATTATTCAAGATGTCGACCAATGACATCGCGTCAATTGATATCGATGACCAATGATATCGCATTAATTCGGTGTCAAATTTGTTTATTTATGTTTATCCCTGTTGTGGTTGGAATAGGCTATAAGCAGTTTTAAGTCTTTTTAGCTGGTGTATCCAAGGTTATGGAGTAGCTGTGACAGTTCGGAGGTTCGTATCGTTTCATATTTTGATATATAATCTACAGAGGTTAATTATGTCAAAACGGAATGGTACAGATACGTCACATTGCCTGTATTGAAAAGTAACCCAAACCAAAATCATGGAGTCAGCACTAGACCATACTGGATTGGGCACTGCCCGGTCCCTTTTCTATATAAACCTATGAATGCGATATATTATAGTGCACAATTGTGTGTGCAAATAGAGGTCCACTCATGGTGCACTATATTTATTTCTTTACTTTTCAATATGACACGACTGAGAGAGCAAGTTTAAAACTAATCCTTTACGGGCTTTTCGAGGCTTGTGGACTATCCTTGAAAGAAAAGCTTTCTGCTCACCCAGCATGGGATTAGAATCCAAAACTTCGTAGGAGTCAAGAACTGTTAAAGTCGACACATCGAGACAGAATGAAACAATTAATAATAATATTTGTCAATACATTACTAGTTCAAAGTTTAAATGTATTCGTTGAAAGTTATTAAAAAATGCAATGTAATTTTTTTTTTTAAATGCAGACGGGAAATGGGCCACCTGATATTCATTGATCACCGTCGCTCATAGACATTGGCGATCTAAGAAATATTAACCAATATTGACATCGCCAATCGCCTTGGAAACGAAGGTGTTATGTTTATGGCTTGCACAGCCTCTTATCTTATCTTAAATATTAGTTTATGATCCTGATGTATAACTGGATAAATGTCTTACGCAAAAATCATACGCAACAAGTATATCAATATGAAATTACAAATAAATGACAGCTAACAGGATGAAGTTAGCTGTGATGGCCCAGCAGGAAGGACGCGTGGATCTTAACCGATGATCGTGGGTTCAAACCCGGGCAAGCGCCACTGAATTTCATGTGCTTAATTAGTGACTGTAATTCATCTCGTGCTTGATGGTAAAGGAAAACATCTCGAGGAAACCTGAATGTGTCAAATTACAGTAAAATTCTATCACATGTGTATTCCAACTCAAAGAGTAGAAGAAGCCTTAGCCCAGTCGTGGGACATTAACAAGATGAATACCCTTTGTTTAACGAAGCGTTTTCGTTTTGTAAATTGCCAGTTCGGAAATGTGACATATGTATAACATTGTAATAGACGTGATGGAGTATGATGTAGATAAAAAAATACGAAAATAATTCTCTTTTGTAACTGGTAACATTACTTGCTGCTATTTGTTGCAGCTAATATTTCTCGAAGGAAAACATTTTTCTACGCGATCTCTTGTTTTCCTCGCCCTACTCTTTGCTTACGTAATTATGGTGTTAGGGCTTGTGGTATACTGGTCTATAATGAATGACGTCATAAATGTGTTGTTATTTTTTATCTATATTTTTATGCATTTTTGAAGTGAAACTTCTTTAGAATCGTTGTGATTTCAAACCGAATGCAACGGAAAAAACGACAGGTAAGAGACACAAATACAAAAATGTGTAGGATGAAGCCAGCAAAGAATGAGACAGAAATATACATACTATTTTATATTATTTCTTTTGTCGATTTACTGAAGTTTCACTTCTATCGTGTGTGAATCGCACACACACCTTTTTTTTTTAGTAAAGTGATTGTTGAATGATTTAACGCTGATTTTGATGAAATGTTTTATACGTAAGATTTCTTAAACCAAAAATGTTCTGTGTAACGTGTAATGAGTTGTATGTGCTTTATTTATTTTTTTAAATTAATTTTGGAAAATTGACAAATATCTAAGTTTTGACGGCCTTACAATTAGAGTATGTTTTAAGATGAATTTTTGTTTTTATGTGAGAGTGATTATTCGTTTATTTAGGTTTGTTTATTATTTATTTTGTAAAGTATAACGAAACTCAAGGGACCGAGCATTTTTGATGTGAAAACTTCTTTAGCATCGTTGTGATATGAAAGTCGATGAAACGAAAAATCGACAGTAAAAAGAGACACACACATAAATTCATAAGATTTAACGTGGGAGAAAATGAGATAGGAAGCATTATACAGTGTTTCTTATGATCGTGGTTATCTTTGTGCTCTGCTTCGTACCCCCTTCACTCGGGTTTACAAAAGCATTGTGCCAACATTTTTGAAGGTTTCACTTCTACCACGTGTGAATTGCACACATGTTTTTTTATATATGTACTAGTTTTTTTTTATCGTTATAGAGACGAAGATATGAAGTGAGGTTATCAATGTGTGGGTTTTAAGGTAAATCAAAGTTATAGGGAATCTTTCGCTAAAAAGAATAATGTTATAAAGAGTATATATATTATATTCATTTTTGTAGACTGTAAATACAAGTATGTTTAAATAAACTATATTTCGTTTGTAATTCAATGTCCTACACATAAAACTATAGAATCGTGTGAAGATTAGATAGGTAACTTGATTTTGTTAACTCTTTATACCCAGCTCGGTGTGTCCACGCCCTTATTGCGGGATATACCAAAACTTTTGCCCCTTTTTCCATGGGAGATATAAACGGAATATAATTATGTAACCCCTGTTTCCCCGGAAGTGAGCTTGTTACGGGGACTAACTTTTGATGGTATCATTCCATTGTTTCTCTGTGTAGAACAATATTCTATTGAAAATATATATCATGCTAATATTGTATGTTTCTATTTGTAACTAACGGTTTTGTTTTTTTTATTTTTTATTTCACTGATATGATATTAATGGCAATAGCTCGATGTTGTATTAATTTTAATTGTTAATTCGCAAGTTTTTTTTTGTCGCTGAAAAAACGCCTTACGCGTTTCCCCCACATGAAGTGGGGGGGGGATGTGGGGCTAGCCGGCACTGAAGGTGCCGGAATACCCACTAAAAAACCAGCGGTATCCTCTCCGTCTGGTCAAGGAGCGCCACGGGATCGTCGCAAGTTTTCTTGGTAGGGCTATGTGCAATCTGTCGGGATACCCACTGGTTCTATCGCCAAACAACACTTAGTATTGTTGTCTTTCGGTTTGGAGGGTGAATACTGAAACGTCATTCAAATATTATATATAGTGCAACTTAATTATTTGAGACGCCGTTAATTTAAAATTTAGTATGCGAAATTTAAAATTAACGGCCTCTCAAATAATTAAGTTGCACTATTGACTATACATTTTTGGAGAGCTAACAAAACGGTTATGTTTTTAAAATAATCTGCAAGCCAAGTTTCATAACGTTTTTTTTGGTTTTAAGGCAATTTAGTGGACCAAATTCTCAAAAAAATATTCAAATAATATCGTTTTTCCTCTCTCATTTTTAAATTTGGACCGATAATTTTTGTTTTAATATTGATAAATAACAAGTGTTTAATCGTTTTTATAAACCAGGAGAAGAAATGAGATTTAAATTGATACTTTTTTATAATATATGTTTGAAGTTGCATTTTGACATTTTTTTAAAAAAAAGCTAAAACACATTATAATTCAAAATAGTTCACTTTGCATTATTCATTTATTTAATAGGAAGCCAACGTCGCATACAAAATTAAACATAGTCTTATAAGTAACATATATATAAAGAGAAAAAAAAACATTGTATGCCCCACTTAAAGGCTAACTCAGCATGCATAATCTTACAGACGTTACTTGTTACATTTACTTATTGAAACGAGCTTACACTAAAAATAAAAATAAAACATACTAACTTTTAAACAACAAAAAACAATACAAAATCAAACAAAAAATATTTAAATAAGAAGGAATGAGTATATTATATTATGTATATGGGGGTTAAAATTATCGCCATTAGTTACCGCTATCACCTCCTAAGGGGAATAGGTCGAATTACCAATAACCCTGTGTATAATATTTGAATGACGTTCCAGTATAACTAAAGAGTAAAGGGATATAACATCTTAGTTTCCAAGATTGGTGGCGCATTGCTGATGTAAGCGATGGCTAATATTTCTTACAATGTCATTGTTTATGGGCGTTGGTGACCACTTGGCACAAAAAAAAAATACTTACCTTTTTTTCATCAGACTTTTCCCGTCTACTACTGGACGAAAGCCTCTCACATAGAACGCCAACCAACCCGATCTTGGGCAGCCCGCATCCATCCCATACCTGCAACCTCTTTTTGGTCGTCTTTCCACCTCGCCACTTGGCGTATATTACGTATTGACATTTAACCCGATCAAAACTGATGATATCAGTTTTTGTGTGTATATTTTTTATAAATATCTTCGTATTGACACATGACATCCATCATACCAACATTGTTTTGTCAAGTGTCAAGCATTAGTTGAAGGTAATGCTTTAAAAAAAACTCACTTGGTGGTAGGGCTTTGTGCAAGCTCGTCTGGGTAGGTATCACCCACTCATCAGATATTCTACCGCAAAGCAGCAGTACTTTGTACTGTTGTGTTCCGGTTTGAAGGGTGAGTGAGCCAGTGTTATTACAGGCACAAGGTACATAACATCTTAGTTCCCAAGGTTGGTGGCGCATTGGCGATGTAAGCGATGTTTAACATCTCTTACAATTCCATCTTTCATTCCACTTACCATCAGATGGCCCATATGCTCGTCCGCCTACCTATGCAATAAAATAAAAACTTTTCTTAAAATTTAGATGATATTCTGTTTTTTTTTGTGGTTTATAATGATGAAATTAATTGTTTATGTACACATATATTTGTATATATGTAGTTAAAGAAAGATTAAGCCGACCCCCTAAATAGGGTAGAATAGCGAAACGTAGTATCTTATATCAATCCAGTGGCAACACTTGTGATAAATGCGACGCGTAGGTTTTTAATATCCGTTTTTATTGCCCACAGAGCGTCTAGTGTTGCCAGTTCGTTGTTTGTTTTACTTCAAATATACGAGTTTATTGAATTGTTATGATGTTGTTTTTTTTATTCATCGTTGTATATTTATTTATTAATGTATTATAATAAAGGTTCTAGTTAAATTCTTTAAAGCTAATATCGTATAGTTAATGATTTATTGTTAAATAGTTTTTAACTTCCTACTTCAAGTCTATTTGGCTTTGAACTTCCGTATTTTGGATTATATATTTGTAACACTATTTCTTTAAGATATATACATATAACATAGTACATATATATTTACAATTACTTAAGATAAATTCCCAAATCAACCTCTAATACTGCACAACGTCTAATGCCCATTAAATCTGTCTGATAAAGTCTTAAATTTTAATAAAAATATAGTTATACATATACTAACTAGCTGTGCTCCGCGTATGTTTAATAAAATGCGCGTGCGTATAAATAATAAAAATCAGCCTAGAACCTTCCTCGATAAAAGGACTATACAACATGAAAATATTTTTTGAATTCGAACCAGTAGTTTCTGAGATTAGCCAGATCAAACAAACAAACTCTTCAGCTTTATATATCTTAGTATTAGTATAGATATATGTATATATTAATATGATAGTTTAAATATGTCTTGTGTTTAGAAGTGTTTTGTTACGATACCTTTATCTTACAGTATTTATTATAAAACTAAATAAGCTGATCAGAATAAAGTGAATGATGATGGTAATGATGATGATGGTGA
Source organism: Nymphalis c-album (assembly GCA_963151315.1). Lineage (NCBI taxonomy): Eukaryota > Metazoa > Arthropoda > Insecta > Lepidoptera > Nymphalidae > Nymphalis > Nymphalis c-album. The sequence goes on from OY720615.1 coordinate 3,295,600, forward strand.
TGAGTTATGTTTTTGTGATTAGATGCGGTGGCGGTGGTGAAATTGGCGGGATGCAGGGCGGCGGCGCGCCCGCCACCGACGTCGACCAGGCGCAGTTCGAAGCGGACAAGCGCGCTGTTTACAAGTAAGTGATAACGACGACCTGGTTGGCCGTGGTTGGTAGGTACTGGTCTTTCCGTCTTTCGTGCCGCAGGTCGTAGGTTCTCATTCTGGACTGACATTTGTACGCATGAACATGTCTTTATGTGTAATTATCTATATAAGTATATATTTACAAATGAAAAGTAGTATATGTAGTATATCAGTTGTCTGGTTTCCGTAGTACGAGCTCTGCTTAGTTTGGGATCAGATGACCGTGTGTGAATAATGTTTATTATATCTATCCAAGATATTGCATATTATTATTTTAAAATGGGATCATAATTTTCTATTGGAAGGTGTTTGGGGTTTTGTGTTGTAGTGAACACAGCGGTTTAGACCTTCATCGTTTATAAGAAAGTGCCTCGTTGGTCTTGTGGCTTGATATAAGGCCGCAGACTCGGTGGTCCTGGGATCAATTCCTGGGTCGGGCCAATAAATAGTTATTGAGGTTTTCTGTCTGAAAATTCTTAGTAGCAGCCCGGAGTCTGGAAGTTGGTACACTCCCGTGTCTCGGAAAGCACGTTAAGCCGTTGGTCCTGCGCCTGAACTCTTTCCGGTCGGATTGCCGTCCCATCGGATTATGAGAGCTAAGGAAAAGAGAGTGCACCTGTGTTTGCGCACACACTTGTGCACTATAATATCTCCTGCGCAATTGGCTAAACTCTCTTGAGATTGGCCGCCGTGGCCGAAATCGGTCTGGAGGACCTTATTATAAGAAAGTAATGGAAAGTCAGTTTCGAACACGATAATTTGACAATTGAAGCAAATGATCGCGTCCATAGTGGGTTCCTGTCCTGAGCTGACTCTCAGCCAAGTTGGGACCCACGCACCTGATATTACAAGCTTGCAAGCCGATTGGCAGTGATAGTTACTGCAACCCTCGCATTTGGAAATGTACAAACTAAGAAATATTGAATTTACTTGATGAGTCTTAAATGTGAAAATACTAATATATACTTTAGGAGACCGTTTGGTAGATAAATAGAAGAAAGTCACGGTATTAGGTGTATTCAAATATGTTAAGAATACAAATGTGAGTTTGTTTGTTTGTAACGATTTCACGCCTAAACTACTAAGCCGCAATATCAGCGAGTAACATAGGCTACATTTTGTCCCCGTATTCCCACAGGAACGGGAACTACGCGAGTGAAACCGCGAAAAAAACTTAGTAAAGTAAGATACGTGTGTGCTAACTTAACACTTACAATACGATATATTTCAGACACCCACTCTTTCCTCTCCTCGCTCTACTCCTGGAGAGATGCGAACAAGCGACAGCTGGAGCGGAGCCTCCGGCCGCGGACGCCTTCGGTGCAGACCTCCAAGCTTTCGTACAACACCAGCGGAGGGACAGGCGACCGTTCCTCGTCGACGATCCAGAGATAGATGGGTTGATGATTAAGAGCATTCAGGTTGGTGATGTTCTAATGTATCTTTAGTGATTGAAGTTTGTATTGTTTTCATTCGTGTTTATAATTTATTTAGAAGTTATATTTATTTACATTAAACCTTAACTAAATACAAATAATTATTATACTAGTCGTGACCGCGTGGAATGGTGGGAAGAATGTGAGCAGCATTTCCCCTTTAAAAAAAAATCTAGAAGTAGCCGGTAAAAGAAAACATCGTTATGAGACTTGTGTGTGCTGTATGAAAACCTGGCATATATTTACGCATGTCAACCTCCTCGACTTCTTCTCAACTTCCTCGAATGGAGCTGAGGAGCCTTACCCCAGAAATAAGACATTTGTAGGCTGTTGCTGGGCCTCGATGGCTCAGTGGTCAGTAGACGTGAATCCTGAATCTTGAACTGATGATGTCGAGTTAAACCTTCTCCTCAAAAAAAGAGAGCTGACATTAGTCCAGCTGTGGGACATTTACTGGCCGTTACTTTACATCGCTACTTTAACTTAGACTCGTATGTAGTATAGTTGTATTTTATTTTCCAGGTCCTACGAATTCATCTCCTGGAATTGGAAAAGGTTCAAGAGCTGTGCAGAGACTTCTGCGGGAGATATATAGCGTGTTTGAAAACTAAAATGCAGAGCGAGAACTTGTTACGGACTGATTATAGTTCGGGTATGTACAATAAAAATCTATATATTAATATTAGAAATGGCCACAACTGTCTGTCTGTTACGTAATAACGACTAAACTATTGAATTTTAGTTTTTGACGTGATGACGTCTAATAAATCGATGAACGCCGGCTGCACGCACGAAAAGGCATGACTCATTGTCACGTTCCGCCTGAACCGAGTTTGAGCGAGAGCGCGAAACAAGCGATAGAGAGGCACGATCGGCCTAAGCGTTCGACGCATCTATCTCTCTCCCACTCCGTCGGCCGATGCGTCCGAGTATTCATCAATGTTTTCTTATGACGTTATCACGTAGAATTATCGTCCGTAAACCGATTTTACAGACAACTTGTTTTTATTATTGTATAGGTAGGCAGACGAGCATATGGGCTACCTGATGGTAAGTGGTCACCAACGCCCATAGGCATTGGCATTGTAAGAGATGTTTAACTAAGAGAACTAAGGTGTTATGTCCCTTGTGCCTGTAATTACACACAACAATACAAGATACTGCTGTTTTGCGGTAGAATATCTGATGAGTGGATGGTACCTACCCAGACGAGCTTGCACAAAGCTCTGCCACCGAGTAAATTCTTAATTTTGTAGTAAATTTCATTCAATTCAATTCCAGGTGGCGTTGAAAGTAACAACAACCTCTCAGGTACAATGGATGATCACTCCAGTACGTCCAACTCGCCACAGTATCAGGTAATATATGTCTATTATAATAAATAATGACAGCAAAAATTTTTCACCAAATAAAATTTAATTTAACTTAATAACGACAATTACAAAGCAGAACAAGCGCGGGCGTCAGCGCTCGATAGCTCTTACCTACCGGGTAGCTCTGACACGAGGTCATGTCCTCGGTTTTCCATGAAATTTTCGTCATTTACAATCGAAAATGTCAATTAATATTTTTTTATGGGTAATTTTTTTTGCATAATATTTTTAAAATGTTTACATAAATAGAACCAACTCACGATACCTAATAACCACTTCACGGGTCGGACACGAATTTTGTTACACCTGTATACATAGTCTATCGTAATGGTAGTAGAAAAATATAACTTTGATCGTGTTTTGATGTGTCATGAATCATTCATTCCAATCATTCCTACCAAGATTTTGTACGAGCCCGCCTGTGTGTTATTAGATCACCAAAAAAGTACACACTAAAACATGAAAGCACATAGTTTTCAAAAAAAAGAATGAAGTGGTACCACTGTTACAGGTGATAACTGCAGAATAATAAAGCAATATATACGTCATAGCACAAAAATAAATCCAAATATAATATTATAAAACTATGCGCTCGATATTACAGAGTGAATGAATGAGTGAGTGAACTGTATAATCCAACAATAGTTGTGTGTCGGCAGTCCCCCGCGCCGCTGGCCCCGCCCGCCTTCCCCCCCTACCCCGCCGTCGCCGACCTGCCCTTCCAGCACCGGGAGCCGCGTGAGTACACATACTGTTTGAGAAGAACTTTAAAAGTTATTATTGACTAAAGTTATGTTATTTTGCTTCGATCAACAATACTACTAGATAACGCTTTAGGAACAAAAACAATACTCAAATGTGGCACCGACTGACTATACCATAAAATGGAGAAAACGATGTAAAGGTTCATTAATTTCAACTTAAACTATGCCTTGTTCCCGAGTAATAAAGTCCGGTTTAGATTGTATTGACATTCACTTAAGATCTTTCGCCACGAGTGACGGAAATTTACAATTTCTCTTGTTCCAAACTCAACCGTATGTCGTTACCAATAAAACAGATAATTACAGATACAATATTTTACTTACGACATTGTGGTGGTTTTTTCTACTAATTTTGAAGAACAGAATCGTATTTGTGTTCTTACTTTTCGGGCCGTTTTTGAAGCGATCGATTTTATTTTGTCAATTTTTAATCTATGGGACTTAATTGTTTTTAGAATGCAATAAGATGAGAATTTAGTATGAAATAAGATTATGAGAATTGAAGTGTGAACATGTGAGCTCGTGTGTGTGTTATCACGCACACATTAACGCACTTACAATAACAATTCTTATGCTGACGTCATCTGACACTAAAACTAAGGCCTTGTATACAGGTCTATCAACGGAGCCCAATTTCAGTGGTGAGAGATTGGTGCGATTGTGATATAACTTTTAGTTCGCGACAACGCCCGCTGTATGTCGTTGCTATCGGTATATGCGCTCACGTGCCGGTTCAGTGACGCGGCGTATATTTTTCTCTCCCAAATATTGTGTTATTTAATCATTGTTATATCGTTTTGTTGATTTTTGTATAATTTTGGACAAATAGTATAATTTTATCTTCCATATACAATAATTATTTGAGTGACCTATCGTCATGCCTCTGGCGTCCGTAAATTGAACTGAGTAGCAACCACGGTACATTAAGCCGACGTACCCCCACCACTGTTGGTGATAGACCTGTGTATAAGACCGTGACTAACGGTCGAATACTGAAACGTCATTCAAATATGAAATGGAACTTAATTATTTGAGACGCCGTTAATTTAAAATTTCATATCGTCGTTCCAAATAATGAAGTCCGAGGTTTCAGTAATCGGCCATATATCTCAGTTAGTCGTGTGAGCGCTAAAATGTTTAAACATCAAAAGAAATAACATTATCACTTTAACACTTCTTAGGTATTTATTGTGTGTATATTTAAATACTTGCAGCAGCCCTCGTAGTACAAGGTTCGACGCCGATCGGACAAATCGGCGCTGGACTTCTCTCCACAGATTCGTTTACAGGTAAATTATCAATTTACTCGCTATTATTGTGTTCCCCTATGAAGGGGGAGTGAGCCAGTGTAATTACAGGCACAAGGGACATAACACCTTATAGTTCCAAATACTGGTGGCGCATTGGCATTGTAAGCGATGGTAACATCACTTACAATGCCAATATCAATGTGCGTTGGTGACAACTTACCATCAGGTGGCCCATATGTTCGTCCGCCTTCCTAAGCAATAAAAAAAATATATCAAATAACAAATTAAAGTATATATATATAGCCTTCACATGGAAGTACGTGGGGACAGATATATTTTTGAGTTACACTTCTGCACAATAATAAATGCCTTATAGATCGACCATTGTGTCTCCAATAAAAAACTAAATAGCTCTCTTAGCTTTAAATAAGTGATACATTGTGTATGTAATCATGTATGTCGGTGTATGTGAGCGAGTGTAAGCTTAGATGGACCGTGGATGGACGCTCGACGATGAAGGAAACCTGCATCTAATTTCACTAAAATTCCGCCACATGTGTATTCCCAACCCAAGAATTCTCAAAAAAGGGGACGACTCAGCTGTGGGACATTAAGAGTGTATGTAATTACAGGCACAAGGGACATAACATCTTAGTTCCCAAGGTTGGTGGCTCATTGGCGATGTAAGCGATGGTTAACATTTCTTACAATGCCATTGTCTATGGGCGTTGGTGACCACTTACCATCAGGTGGCCCATATGCTCGTCCGCCTACCTATATAATAAAAAAAAAATAAAAAAAAAAATGTATGTGTGTGTGTGTGTGGTGCAGGCACGAACTCGAACTCGTGCTCGTCGGTGTCGGGCTCGCCGCCCCCGCCGGACGACGAGGAGGAGGGCGGCAAGCGCGGCGTGCTGCCGCGACACGCCACGCAGGTCATGCGCGCCTGGCTGTTCCAGCACCTCGTGGTCAGTGCACGCCCCATACTCCCTGTTTATTTTAAAACTCCATTAACCAACACATAGAGTATATGGAACAATGGGCGGACTTGATGCCATTTAATAGCATAGCGTATGATTATTAAACAAAACTCCGCTCGTTATTAAACATAAAAAGAAAAAAGTAGATACAGTAAATTCATATAACAATAAATATGAATAAAACTTAAAGTTAATTACAACGATAGAAATTATTTATAACTGAAAAAGCGTCTTTTACAAGTTGTTATTTATTTATTACTTTATTTATTACGGATCACCAACAGAAGAATCATTCTTACAAGACATCACACATTATACTCAAAATTATTTCGAAATGATTCAATTACTGGTAATCACATCATGCATAATTTAACAATTTTACACAGTTTAAGTTAAAAAAAAAAAACAAAATAGTAATTAAACATTTAAATAAAATACAATTACTCATTAAAACTAGGTGTTAGTTTCACAAAAATAAACAGAATTATAAAAAATCATAATAAATCTACACTAAGATTAAATTGAGATCCCAATAAAAAATTTATCTAAATTAATTAGTTTGGTAACATTTCTTACAATGCCATTGTATATGGGCGTTGGTGACCACTTACCATCAGGTTGCCCAAATGCTTAATGATAATCGTGTAATAATATCTCCTACAGCATCCATATCCAACTGAAGAGGAAAAGAGATCACTCGCGGCTCAGACCCGACTCACTCTATTGCAAGTCAACAATTGGTTCATCAACGCGCGACGTCGTATATTGCAGCCGATGCTCGACTGTCAGGACAAGCCTGGTAATGTTCATTTCATATCGTTCATTCGTTCAATTTCATTCATTATCATTCAGTTTGTATGACGAACGAAATACGACTTATCAAAAAAGTGTCACTGATTCTCATCTAATAATAATTACATCGTTTAGTTAAACATTCATTTATCTCTTTCTCACATTATGGATTACACGTTTGAAAGGAGAAGACAACATTCAACTAATCACGTTATAACATTAATTGGTAAAGCTGTAAGAGCTCATTTGAACAAACTATATTTTAATTGTTAGATTGTAGATTTAAGATTTTTTTAAATCTTATGTCTAATTAAAATGAAAATGAAATTAAAAAAAAAAACAATAATGGTTAATAAGTGGACACTTGATTGATGAAATACCGAGATGGCCCAGTGGGAAGAACGCGTGAATCTTAACCGATGATCGTGGGTTCAAATCCGGGCAAACCTGTATATGTCAAAATTCACTGAAATTCTGTCACATGTGTATTCCATCAACCCGGTGCATTGGTGCACCCGGTGGAATAAGCTCCAAAACATTCTTCTCAAAAGAGGGGAAGAGGTCGTTGCCCAGCAGTGGGACATACACAGGCTGTTACTTAACACTTGATCTTAGGCTTAGCTTCGTTGATTTTCATGCAGGCTATATAATCTTTTAATTGTATCTTAATTACTTATGTAATTTAAATGTTAAAAGTACTGAATGAAGTTCTGAACTACTGAATCTCTGAGCGACACCTCTTTTTAATTTTAATAATTTTATAATAATATTTAAAAGTATATTTTACGAGCCGGTTGGTGGCATGGGTGGTAGGTACTTTCGTGGGTTCGATTCCCACCCAGGACAGACATTATACATGAACATGTCTATTTGTCCTGAGTTTGGGTGTAATTATTTATATAAGTATGTATTTACAAAAGAAAAGTAGTATATGTTAGTATATCAGTTGTCTGTTTTCCATAGTACGAGCTCTGCTTAGCTTGGGATCAGATGGCCTTGTGTGAATAATGTCCCAGGATATTATTATTAATAATGATATATTTTTTACAGGCGGTAAAAAGAGTAAAAACGGCTCATCCATTAGCAAAAGATATTGGCCCGATGCTCTCACCAATCCCCAGTTTACAGCAGGTGAGATATCAAAAACAGTAAAACAGCTGTACTTGGTACTATTGTGTGCAATTTGGATGGTTAGACATAACATCTTAGTTCCCAATGTTCGCCGCGCTTTGGTGATGTAAGCAATGTTTAATATTTCTTACAATACCAATGTCTATGGGTGTTGGTGACCAATTGCCTGTTGGTTACCAAGGTTGGTGGCGCATTCGTTGATAGTTCTCCCAGTGCATATTATTTCTCTGAGAGGAAGAGAACTTCTTACAATCTTATGCCCTGCTGCTCTATCAATTTTAAATAACAAAAAACCTCTTCCATTCTTACTTATTACTTCAAAGTAAAGTATTACTTGGTGGTAGAGCGTTGTGCAAGCTCGTCTGGGTAGGTACCACCCACTCATCAGATATTCTACCGCAAAACAGGAGTATTGGTATTGTTGCGTGCATTTTGGAGGGAGAGTGAGCCAGTGTAATTACAGGCACAAGGGACGTAACATCTTAGTTCCCAAGGTTGGTGGTGCAAGGGCGATGTTGTTTTTAAAAGAAATAAACAAACCACTGTCAATGGGCGTTGGTGACCACTTACCATCAGGTGGCCCATATGCCCGTTCACTAACCTATACCATCCTTATTATTTCTACATTTAAACAACTGCTGTTGCCGTCTGTACTCTTAATAATAATAGGATCAAATCTGTAAAATGATAAGATATAAAACGGATTTACATGATGCACCTTCATTGCAGGTCTTCTCTCATCATCAGAGGACGAAGATCAGGAAGGCGAACAGTCCGGTGACGAACACGAGTCCCAGAATGAGGAGCAGAGCGAAAACACCAACTACCCACCCATACAGCAACCTATGCATTGAGGTAAATTAATGATGATAGAAAAAAATATCTTGGTCTTATAATAATGTCCTTTATAAAACTAATTTAAAAAAGATCTGTGACGCATCAAACTTAATAGATCCCGAGACCCTGGGTTCAAACCCCGTTCTGGGCTAATATACAGGATGTAACAAAATTCGTGTCCGACCCGTGAAGTGGTTATTAGGTGTCGTGAGTCGGTTCTATTTATGTAAACAAAAAAAAATATTATGCAAAAAAATTACCCATACATAATATTAATTGTTATTTTCATTTGTAAATGACGAAAATTCCATGGACGCCTAAGGTCATGACCTCGTGTCCGAGCTACCCGTTAGGTAAGAGCTATCGAGCAGAGCGGATTGCTTGTGTTGCAATGTAATTGTCGTTATTTAGTTAAATTAAATTTTATTTCGGGTAACATTTTTGGTTACAATTTTAAAAAATGATACCCTGTTTGCGGATTTCTATCGAGAAATTCTCGGTAGTTTATAGATTTGAAGTTGGCAGTGTTTGTTCTCCCGTACTAGCTCACATAGCAGGTAATCCTGCACTCGAGTTCACTCCTGCCGTGATTGATTGCCATCCCATCCAATTATAAGTGAAAGAGAGCGCAATTGTGTCATATAATATGTCCTGATAATTTCAATGATATTCTTGTCTTTTTCCAGCACGATAATGTTAGAGCAGGACAGCACGTCACATGACACGCATACAAACAAAAAGACAAAACTGTGTATACCATAGCTATAAGTAGATTTAATAACATGTATACGTAATAATTACCTCACTATTTTAAATTAATAATCAATAGTTGCTTTTATATCATTTCGCGATGGTTATATAGAATAGATAATATATAAAAAATCGAATAAGTATAAATCGATTATTCGTTCAAATATAATATTTAACATCGATTAAAAATCGAGAATATCGGAAATATATTGTCTATTTTGTAAAACTGAAAGATTGAATAGAATTAAATGAGCACTCTTCTGCGCTTTTTAATCTGTGTTTCGTTTTTGTGAGCGGTTTCGTTGATTACGAGGAATATATTTTGAACTAAAGAATCGCAGAAGAAATTGCTGTTTCGGAATTGCCTTTTCTTTAAAATATATTTATTTTATGAACTGGCAACATTTCATGAAGTGTCACTCATAGAGCATACTTTTTTTCAATATTATTAATGTAGTCTAGTGTAAAGTCAAATGGCTAAATTAATTATTATATTGATTACCATTAAAAAAATCTATACAGTATGTAAGAGAACAATTATATTTATTTTTAATATTTTAACAGAACAACTTATAAAATTTTATTTAAGTATACATAAGCTGGAAATACACGCCATTTTGAAAACAGATGTTGCCATATCATTAAATAAATTTTTGCACAGCTTTAAAATAATAAATGTAATATTATTTTACCGTTTAATAATTATTATGTATCGTCAATTTTTTAACCGGTTGTGAGTAAGGTAGTTTCTTTTTTCTCACTTTCACCGACTGAACAGAATGAAAATAATAGTAATAAGAATATTTTTACCACGAAAAATGAAACTATAGACAATACCGTCCATAGACAGAAATTGTATTTATTTGTATATATACTCGATTATTTGTCTTTTTTCTTTCTTTTCTACAACCGCCATATTAGCTTAGATGTAATTTTAGAACAAACATACGATATATAATACGATTTCAAGAAAATAGTATTAGAAACATTCTTGTGAAAACATCTTTATTCATTTCCGATTTAGTCATAGTTAAACTGTAATCGTGATTGATGATTACACGTTATAATCGTTAATCATTAATCTGATTACATTTTACTCAAGTGTGTATTTTCTTACGCTCTACAAATTTAAGATTATATAACTTTTAAGTTATGACAAAACGTGTTGGTCCTATAACCAATTAAAAGGCTTTGACTATAATACTACAGACCCCCAATGTAATTAATAATTTTATTTACTTCTAATGTTTAATTTGCTTTACTATTTACAAGTCAGTCGTCTCTCTTTATCCCAATATTTATTTGTGGGTTAGACAAGGATGTATAGAAATGTATTTTGGCTTGGTAAATAAAAATCGTGTTATATATCGTTATGTTTGTTATTAGCGATAGTTGGATTATACGATCGAAGTAAATAATGTATACTCAAAAAAAATACCTATTTGATTCAAAACTGTATACGCGGTTAAATTGTGAAATTTTAAATAGGTGTAAATTTTTATTATTCGGACAAGGTTGAAACGATTGCAATCACAGTATTCGATTATTGGGAATCGATTTAATATCGATTTTCATTAAGTATTAAAATTATCATAAGGTTTATGTATTCGATAATCGTGCTATCGATTAATGTTAATATTAATTGTGGTGAGCAATAAGAAATTGTATTATCAAATCGAAATCTATTCATTTTTATAGTATTTAAGCTAAAATTATATTTAGAATAAACATCTCTATACAATTCCACGCCAATGTGAAACGTTTTGTGTTTGCTTCAACATAATTGGATCCAACGAATTGGATCTAATATTCAATATTGTAAAAAATATTTTTGACGTTGGATCAATCAATATTTTTCAAAAAGAGTTGGCCAAATTGTTGGCCTTGAATTGGATGAAATAAGCAGTAGGTAGTTTATTCGAGATACAAATATTAATTCGCCAAATTTCAATAAATAATTTTCGGTCGTTAAAAGCATCCTTAAATTGACTAAAATAGTTTTCGCTCAATAAATATTGTAATATTAATATATCTCAAACATTGGCCCAATCTCGTACGGCCAATATTCAGTATACGTAAATGCCCACCATATGTAATAATTTTAAGTAACTTGGAGCAGACAGTAAGTTGAAAATGGCACCACAAACATAACCCATTGTGTTGTAGTGTTATCTTTTTTCATATTTATTTCGGTGTATAATAATAATAATAATAGAACTTTATTTAATTCCATGAAAAGTACATATTAAACGAATACAGTACAATTGGTAATTTCTTAACCTAAGATATTCAGTTACATTTGTTACGCTCAGATGAATTTGGTTTCTAGTTGTAAATTATATTCTGTAATTAGTTTAATTATTATTTGCTTAATTATCAACTACCTAAATATTTAAAGCATGGACCCAGTTCGGGTAAAAGCCTCCCCCAAGGAATGCCATCTTTCTCTGTCATTTGCTCTGTTAAGCTAATTTCCACCCGCGCACGCTACAATTTCGTTGTATAAACATTATTAAATTAATGAATATTTTATTTAATCTGTCTTTATTCACAACTCTATAATAGATAAACTTTCCTATGTAACACAGGACATTAGAAGGCGAACAAAATTTGAAATACATTTGTTATTTTATATTTAAAATTGATTTAATTGTAAAAGTATTAAGGAATAAATGGCTGTCATATTCGTCATACTCTCTGTTCCGAGTTTAATAAAAGCTTCGTATCTTCCATTATTTTGTATTAAGGAGAGAAAAACGTATTAATATATAGGATAAGTAATATTTTTGTTAAAGTTTTACTTAAATTTTCTCGGCCTATTTGTGAAGGTAGCCTATTTTAGTGTATAGTGTACCGACATTTTTATTTATAATCTGGATTAAAAAAGAACGAATGGATTACAGACATTTGTTCGTTCATTAATTAATTTTATCATGATTTTATATATTAAAGCAATTAAGAAATCCTTTCTTGTATGATGTTTTTATTTCCAGCATTACAATGGATACAGCATCCAGTTTTTCTTTTATATTTATAAAACATAAGTAAATAGAATAATATATTCTGTCACGTTAACTTTTTAATTTATCTGTGATCTGTTTTATATAAAAAAATTGCCTTATCTGTATGCTTGATTATTTTAATCTAAGTTTTATCATTAATTTGTTAACGTGTTTAGTATATATATATATGTAAAATAAAAATGTCGGTGATTTCGTCTGTTATACGATGCAACGGATATACGTAATTTTTAAAAGTGAAATATAAGATTTTTTATAATAATTTTTAATTCATCTGTACCTATATCTTAGGGTAAAACGTATTTTTAAACTGTTTTAATGGCATCCGTTTTGAAATTAAATGACAGTTGATTTTTTTTTAATTTCAAGACGGATTTTTAATGGAGCATAGAACATAGATTGCACAGCCTGTCTTTATGTACAGCGATAGAAATCAGTTATCAAAAACTAAGACAGCCTATAAATACTGTCACTTTTTTTAATCTATTGACAAAGCTATGTAATCTATGTATATGTGAAAAATGTCCAGAATGTAGTATACCATAGAGTATAAAAAACGCTTGTTTAGACGTAAAATTCGAGTTGATTAATTATACCTATCATAATAAGGCATAATATTTTACTAGTCAATAAAAAATCTAAAAGTCAAGTCTCGCTGTATGATTTAATTTTGTATTATTACGAAGATTTGAAGGTTTGTCAAAATTTTTCCGCCAATTTTCATCAACAGATAATAAATATATGAAAGAAAAAAATGTAGGGTTACAATAAGTAACTAAATATTCTGTGATATTGCAAATTACAAAATAATTTATGATATCCAATACAAATGTATGATTTTGAGGATATTGTCGATTATATTTTTAGTAATATTAAACCTACAATAACGGTTTTATGTTTAATCTGTAAGTTGTATACAAAACGTTTAAAAAGTCATTAAGTTTTTAATTGAAAAGAGAAAAAGTTTCGCGCCAAAATTTGCGTCAAAAATGTTGACAAACCTTTTTTAATTATCATGTACAGTTCGCTGCAAAATATAATCTTTTTCGCATGCCATATGTTTGTTTTATTTAATCCAACTAAATGTTTATTTTTTTATTCAAGGAAATACAATACAGCGTTATTACGTAAGCCATATTGATTTAAATAGAACGAAAATAATTATGTAATTAAAAATACTTTGAAGATAAAAAAAATTAACAATAAAAAATCCTATTACTTACTAATCATATTTATATATAGATATATAATTTTTCTGTATGTGTTTATATCACTGATCTTTTAAGCGGGTTGATTGATTTTAATTGTTTTATTTGTTGGATTGGGTGGTTTAGATTGGGTGGTACTGCGATCGGGTCTCAAGACGTTTTTTAACAAAAAAAATTAAAATGTAGAGGGTATGTCCCAATGCTGGAATCAGGCCCTTCTTTTTTTCAGAAGGTTTGGAGCTTATTCCACCACATATCTCCAACGCGAGTGGATATTTTCTGCAGAATATGTATGATATTAATGTCATATTACAACATTCCATACGACACTCACGGCCTGTTTAGTATGCGAAATTTTGAAATTAATGACGTTCCAAATAATTAAGTCCCACTTCATTTTGAATGACGTTTCAGTATTCGGCCGTCATTGTGTTAATATAATATAAATAAAAAAATCCGCTTATTATATTCAGTGTTTAATTTAGAACATATTTATCCTTTAGACTATACCTTTGAAATTAAAAAAATTTTCGCCGGTTCTTCTCAGGTCTGAGGTTTATTTCCGAACCGGTGGTAGATTTATGACAATCAATAAGAAAGTGTAACACTTCAACATTGAATAAAGATATTTGATTTGATTTGATTTGAAATATCTTAGGATATATCGCTGAATAGATTCGCGCCACAACAATAATAATGGCGGCCGTGGGTGCTGTGATGGCGGGCAGTTGACGCGGGAGCCCAGTTTTGGAGAGCGGATGACAGATAACACATTTGTCTTATGTATTTTTAATAATAACCTTAGTGGATTTTTTATGTTCATGTTACCTCTATGTTTGCGCTAATTTGGATAGTTATATTAGTAGGTTCTATTTAAAATAATGGTTAAAATTGCATTTGGAAGTATTTGTTAAATATTTATTGTACAAATTCACGTTACACAATTTTCATTATCTAAATTCTTATAATTATTTTATTTTAATAAATTGATCAAATATTATCTTACATATTACAAATAAAAAATCTGAACTGTGTTTTAAATATTTGCTATATGCCTAATGAACTGAATTTATCTATACTAAGCAATTAATAATTATAGTAAAAATAACTGGTCGCTGTCTGAGTGAATTTGTATTGAAGACTTTAAAGTAAGTATTACTAAACGCGGATACATCCAATCTTGCTTATGGAACGGGTGCTTCCTGTACTAGGATATCATAATTAGTGAGAAGGTATCTCCGAACGCATATTATATGACTCCAATCTTGGCTTGGAGCGAGTCTCTCATGTACGAGGAGGCCATAAACAGTGAGAAGGTATCACTGAACGCGGGTGACTCTAATCTAGGTTAGGTAGCGAGTGTCTCATGTACCAGGAGAACATACACGGTGAGTTGGTCTCACCGAGAGCGAGTGGCTAAAATCTTGGATTAGAGTAAGTGTGTCATCTTCATGTACCAGGAGATAATAAACAGTAAGATATATGAGTAAAACTATTACTCGAGGGGTCTTTATCAACGTAGTAGAACCCAAAACAATGATTGTAGTTTTTGTGTGAGTGTCTTTTCGTCTGTGCGTGTGTACGCGCTAATCTTTAGGATAGCTGAATAAAAATATTCACGCAAAAATATTAATAAAAATGGCGGCGTCATGCGCTGTGATGGCGGGCAGTTGACGCGGGAGCCCAGTTAAGCAAAGCGTAGGGGAGATAGCTAGTGTTATTGTAAGCCTTTGTGTTTCATTTTGCGGTAATATTCATAGTGAATTTTATTACTTTAGATCTATTTATACGAATAAATTGTCAATACTGTAATTGAAAGTCATTATTAAATATTTATTGTTGTGCATATAACATGTTGCTAAATTTTCGTTAATTCAAATCACAATTTTTTAGTTTTATTGATCAAATATAAGTAGTTTAAATATTACAAATAATTAATCTAAACGATATTTTTAATATACTTTATTGAAACTATTCATAATATCTACGGAAAAATAATAATTGGTCAACGTAAACGAAGTCGGGGCGTACCGCTCGTGTTTGAATAAATTACATTATACATTCAAAGTAGACCGTAGCGAAATAACTACTTTTGTAGTCAGATTAATTATGTGATACTCTGATAGTAAACATATGATTACATCAATCAAGATTACGTTTAATCATCAAGTACATTCCATCAAGGCTACATGTTATTGTTAATTTTGATTGCAGTAATCAAAAAATTTTACATAATTTAGAATTACATCTTTCTTCTCAGATTAATATTGTTGATTATATCAAAGCATCCGATATAAGTTTTATGAAAAGTTATAAAAGAATTATAATATGAGTAATCTTTAATCATACGTGAACTCGACAAATGAATTACATAAAATATTCTCGATCGATTGTGTATCAGACGCCAGACGCGCGGTATAACGCGGGGGGTGAGGTATGCCGGCTAGCCAATCGCCGCTTACGCACAGTGACGACACTCCCCGCGCGCCCTGTTTAGACCCGAATACAATTTGTATCTGCGCGTCAGTTATTTCAGTCTAACGTAAGTGGACTAACGTCAATTTAGCCGAGCTACGAAAACAAGCATTTTAATCGGCTTATTTGTGTTATTTTTTGTTTTGAGTTTAAATATTTGTTATAGTAAAAAATGGAGTCAAATCCGTTTTCAGATAGTTGTGATTTAGGAATCGTGAAGATTGAAAGAGAACTAGACGCATTACCGTGTATCCTTGATGGTAGGTTTTTTATATATTCAGATAAGGATTCAACGCATACTAAAAAAGTTGCAATTTGTACATCTTGTTTACCAAAAGAAGTTAAAATAAGCGGTTTTAACAATTCCACATCAAATTTCGTTACTCATCTCAAACGAAAACATGGACATGACATGTTCAAGAAGTATCAAAGTTACTTGAAAAGTGTAAAAAAAAACAAACAATCTTTGAGAACGTCAACCCGTCATCGATACCAAGACACAAGTCGTAATTATGACTCCGCTGAGAGGACGGTATCACAAGAACAATTTAATGAAAATATCATAAACTTTTTCAATCATTCAATGATTCCTTTGCAAGCAATAGATGATCCATATTTTAAAAATATTTTTAATGGTTTTAATTTGAATGCAAAAAGACTGAACATTATCAACAAAAGTGATTTGAGCAGCTTGATCGATGACTGCTATTTAAAGGAAATCGCAAATATCAAGAGTGAATTGCACGATGTTAAAGAAGTCTGCACATCAGCCGAAATCTGGTTGGCGAACAATCGAAGCTTTTTTGCTGTCACGGCTCACTGGATAGACTCAGACCTTAAACGGAAATCCAGAACTCTGGCATGCCGAGGATTTTCAGGTGAGCAAAGCTACGACCAAATAGCATTTTTAATTGAAGCGGTACACGCTGAATTTGGCCTCGACTCCCAAAGAGTCCTAGCCACGATTACCGATAGTAGAAATAATTTTGAGAAAGCGTTTAAACAATTTGGCGTAGACATGGAAAGCTATAATAGCTCAGAATCTGCAGAGGGTCCTCCATTCACTCTTAAATATGAAATGGATCCTTTGGCTTCTGTTGATCATATTTCTCCTCAGCTAAAGTTATTAAGACTGCCCGATCATCTAAGATGTTGCGTCTACAAATTGAATCTATGTGTAACTATGGACGCCAATAACGTATTAAGAAATAATGAAACAACTATCGCACACATTCATAATCCAGTTATTAAAAAATGCAACGATTTGTGGAACCTTGCCCGCTGTCCGAAGTTAGCTGAAACAATAACAAATATTCTTGGTCATACTCTTTCCAAACCAGGAACCACTAGATGGAACGAACTTTATGATGCTCTTAGACAAATTGCATCGATTCAGGAAAAGAGCGTACAGCTCCATCAGTCATTGGGATTAACAAATGGCTTACGCGACTGTGATTTTCAATATATTACTGAATACTTGGATTGTTCGAAACCAATAGCAGAGGCCCTGGACATACTACAAGGCGACGAAGACATGTATTACGGTATTCTACTACCATGTTTATTGTCTTTGCGAAAAAAGTTGAAAAAACTCAACACAGAAACGCTAATTTATTGTAAACAATTGGCAGAGAAGTATTTAGAATGCGTGGAAACGCGATTTGCAGAGTTTTTCGATTTCACATCGATGGTAGCACAGAATGCAGTCATCGCTGCAATGTCTTATCCTAGATTCAAGGACAAATGGATTGTGTGCATCAATGTAGACGAACATTCTATCGTCAGGTCCATATTCAAAGAAGCGGTTGCCATGGAAACCGATGAGGAAGTAGAAACGGTACCTGTCACATCAAGTTTCAAATATGATGACAGCTATTTTGAGTTCGATACTGGTTCTTCAGAAACTGATTCACGAGGTGTTCATCAAGTCCAAAGATCTAAGGCTGATGTCATTATATCTAATTATCTTGCAGATCAGGATCGGGAGGTATCCATGCTAAATGGATATCCTGAAATTAAGAGAGTTTTTAAGAAATATAACACGCCCTTACCGTCTTCCGGTCCTGTTGGCAGAATCTTTTCGTATGCAACAATGACCAACTTACCAACGTCACATATACATTCAGATGAAATGGTTGAAAAGAGGTTGCTATTAAAATCTAATTTAAGTCGCAAAACACAAATGTTATGAAAAAAAAATCGTTTAATAAATAATTAATTGAAAAAGGCTCTTTTAATTTATCTTTTTTTTTATCTATCAGAAAAAGTAATCAAGATAACGTTTACAGATCATTAATAAAACGAATATAATTAATTTCGTGATTAATATCTGTAATCATTATTTAAGATCACGCATGTAAATGTGATTCTTAATTATTAATCTGTTTACTATTTCTTCAAGTCTCGGTATAATATTATTATATGAGCGTGTACGGTCCAGTAGTTATAACACATAAATATTAACCGAAGACTGCAGAGTCAAATCCAGCAAGCATCGCTGAATTTACTGGGCTTATATTCCTGTTTTCGTTCGGTGACATGACTTTTTTATGTTTTTTTTTTTTTTTTTTATTTTTTTTTTATAGCATAGGAAGGCGGACGAGCATGTGGGCCACCTGATGGTAAGTGGTCACCAATGCCCATAGACACTGGCATTGTAAGAGATGTTAACCATCGCTTACATTGCCAATGCGCCACCAACCTTGGGAACTAAGATGTTATGTCCCTTGTGCCTGTAATTACACTGGCTCACTCACCCTTCAAACCGGAACACAACAGTACCAAGTACTGCTGTTTTGCGGTAGAATATCTGATGAGTGGGTGGTACCTACCCAGACGAGCTTGCACAAAGCTCTACCACCAAGTGATGTATGTGTCGAAATTCAGCCACATGTGTACAGAAACGGCGCAGGGTGTGGGCGGTCCGGGACGGAGTTCCTCGCGCTATCGCGTATGTTATGCATTACTTAAAAGCCGTGAAGTCGAGGAAAATTAGACTTGTTATGAATTGAAATATATTTTTATTAAGTGTAGGAAGCATAAGGCAGGCGTACAAGTACGCAGCCACATTTCTCTTCATACGGTGAAAACGCTTAAAAGATGGCTTCGCAAAATATCTCTCCCACATAAAATTTCGGTCTTGCGCCGCCACTGTTGGCTATGCTCTAATCTTATCAATGGAGGAATAGACTAGCATAGTTTTTAAAGTTAAATTATATTAGAATTTTAATACGTCAGGTTTTTTTATAGGGTTCAAAAATAAAGAAAACTATTGAATATTCACATTTTATTATAACAAGGTACTGGATACAAAAATTTTGACCTTAAAGTATTATTTACAGTATCATATTTATTTAACTAAGTAATGTCCTCAATACCCTCTCGATTACATACAAATTGGAATGTCTTATGTAAACCATTTACATAATTATAATATTAGTCTGAAGTCTTTATTCTTAAAGCTTAATATGAGCTTTTACATTACAATATTATAAAGTTTGTGGCAACACCGTACAAAAAAAGCGAGAAATAAAAAATTAGGCTAAATAAATAAAATGCAAGACAACAACCCGAATAAAAAAAAGTCTAAAAAAATAAACCACAAACATTATAATTATGTAACAAATATAATTAAAAATTATTAAATGATATTTTATACTTAAGACTAACGACCCTTCATACAAAAAATTGAGCAAATAAAAAAAACACCCAAGAGCCCTATATTTGTTATTTTAACAATTGATGTTAACAATTTATTAATTTTAACACATTATATTTTAACTAATTCTCTGTATACATTCTGTATTTATTTCATTAAATTACTTAATCATTGACGTAAAAAAACGATTATATTACAGTAAGTGTATATATCGTGACAGACTTGGCTATAAAATACAGAGATTAACGAGGAACGATGATTGATGATTACAATGTGTAATCATCAATTACGATTAACTATGATTAATCATGGGCACGCGGGGATGTTCTTGACTTGTTCGATTACTTTCGTTAAACTGTAATCATGATTGATGAATCATGATTAATCTGATTGCAATTTGCCTACGTCTGCTTCGATATATGTAATGTAGAGGTAAGGTAAAATTATCTTCTGTTTAAAAAGGTATGTATCATAATGTACGAAAATTAATATGGCAAAGATTTAAAGGAACTCGCTAATAATTGGAGTTGAGAAGATAAAGAAAATTTGACAAGTTCTTTTAACATCAGATATTTCCAATCTATTTTCTCAAACAAGTTTTGAATCCTAATTGATTAATCTCATGTACTATTTCTATCACGGTCTTATATACAGGTCTATCAACAACAGTTATAGTAGTGAGTATACGTCGGCTTAATGTACCGTGGTTGCTACTCAGTTCAATTTACGGCCGCCAGAGGCATGACGATAGATCACTTAAAAATAATTGTATATGGAAGATAAAATTATACTTTTTGCCCAAAATTATACAAAAGTCAACAAAACGATAAAACAATGATTAAATAACACAATACTTGGGAGAGTAAAATATATGTGACTGCATATACCGATAGCAACGACATACAGCGGGCGTTTTAGCGAATTAAAAGTTATATCACAATCGCATCAATCTCTCACCACAGAAATTGGGCTCCGTCGATAGACCTGTATTTTCTTTTCTAGCAATTCATGGAATGCTTATTTATGACATTTCAGTTGACACGACGAGTTACACCTTACCTCTACAGACTATAGTTCGTTGAGGTAACAAAAATATAATACATATGCAATATTAAGGCATAATAATTTCCTCTATACACTGCTTAATATAATATAGCATTTTCTACAATAAATATATTATTTAATTGGTAACTTCATTTTGTAATAGGTTTAATCTATGATTAGAGAAAAAAATATATCAAACTGTAATATTTACTGCCATTTCAATAATATTATTACAATAAAAAATTTGAAACCAGTATTTTTCAACATTTATGTAGACCATGATCTTTTTTTTTTTAATAAAATATTTTTGAAATAATTGCCATAGTTATAATAGAAATACATAAATAATAAAATGGTCGAACGTTTTACGTCTGTTAATTTAAAGTTATCTGTAAAAAAAATAAAAAATCAATGAAAATAATATATATAATGAAAGTAAAAATTATATGTATTTTTGTTCTGCTAAACCGTAGGAAAAAATCGACTTTATATGGTTAATTAAAGTAGTAGGCTTTTAGATTATTCTTCAGGAGTACGTTGAAAAACACTGATAAACAAAATCCATTTTAAGTACATTTTAGTATATTATGAATATCTGTCAAGGACCATTCCACCTTGTCCTTAATATTAACTTTAATATTTTCAATATCTAACAGTCCATCACCAGAAATATTTGGTTGACAATCTTTATATTATTGCATATTGCATATGCACAAAATAACTAGCAACACTATTAAATGTCACTTTACAAATTGATTGATAATGGCGGAAAGAAGATTTTTTACGAAGTATTAAAGTAAAATAAGTACCTATTTAATTTAAAGGAAGGCTATTTTCAATAAACTTTTTTGAAGTTAATACTTCTTTAGCGGCGTTGTGCACTTTTTTGTGATGAGTAAAAAATGTTGATCCTAATTGATAAATTCGTAAGACGGATTCTGAAGTGTTAAATTTTTTATGTAATATAAATTGACATGTTTGTGTACAAGAGCGCAATAAATAAATATTGTATTTTATCACATGAATGATAGTACTATTATACTAATAAAATTAAAGCAATTAGAGCAAAATTTTTCCCGAACCATTCCAAAATATCAAAAATGCACAACGTTAATATTCAAGTTTTCACTTCTGCCGGCACTCCCGGAGTGCAACCCGTTATTTTTTTTATTAATATCTCATATCTGGTAAAGATCTTTTATATATTGGTCAAAATAATTATTTTTAAAATTAGAAATGAATTTGTTTTTGTTCTGAGGTTTTGATTGTTATTTATAAATAATTATTTTTAATACATATTATGTATATCTTAATCACTGAAAAATAACTTTTACGACTAGTACCTAGTGTTTACTTTCGTTATTTTTCTATATACGTATTTCTATATTATAGACTATTTATGTCTCACAGTATTTTACGTTATTTTTGTATAATACTATTGTCATTAAACTTTAGAATTTAGTCTTTATATATATGAATGTTGTTAAGGGGTTAAACAATGTCTTGTATATTTGTATCTTCTTTCAAATGTCAAATTTATGATGACAGAAAGAGAGAGATACTTTTTAGTTTAGGTATTTTTGACGTTTGTGACGTCACCGATAATGACGAATATCGACGAATAGGGAATCAGTAGAGTCGTGTGTTCTTTTAGTCCTTATTATTTCCTTAGTATTAAATGATTGAATTAGCTTGGACTGCCATAAGATTGTTTGCATTTCGATTGTATTACATTTTCCTTATAAAATAAGATAAAATGAAATTTATTGTTTATGTTATTTCTACAGTCAATCATTAATATTTGGTAAATTCTAATCGTTTCCAATTGAGCAATATTTCATTACTAACAAAAAATTACGATACGTGTTTTTTCAAAGTCAAATTTCGTAATACATTTCTCATCACTACGAATCTCACCACTAAAGCATATTATTTGCAAAGAAAGGACGATCATTTACATTTTAATATGTCAAATCTTTGCCTTCATTTTAAGACATCAACACATTAAAAAAATATCAAACGTCAAACTTCTGACAGATTACGTCAAATGTCAAAAATCTTAACGAGTAGAGGTAACGATTAACTAATTCGTTTAAAAAAACGTTCATTGGACGCTCTATAACTAAATTAATTACTAAAAACTATCAGTTACTTTGTATATCCTACTTCGACGATGCTCGGACATAATGAATGTATTATCCGAATGTATTAATGATTCTCGCTCGGTTTCCGTGAAATTCGCTTTCACGAAATCTCTATTTAGTATTGATTTCAATTCGTCAATACTGGTACTTATATTATCGGATCTACTTATAAAATTTAACTCTTGTAATTTATCTTCTCGACTGCCATGAGGAATGTTTGGGCTGGATTGGTTCAAAGGTTGGTACGACGTCTCTTTGTTGGGTAAAAGTTTGTGCGAACTGTTTATTATGAGCGTCGAACCCCGCCTTATTGTTTCGCGTCCTAATTCTACGATTTCTAAAGAGTTTTGTCCTATTACAAAACTTTTGTACGCTTTTATGAATACATTTATTAATATCGCGAGACCTATTATTATTAACGAATATGATATAATTGGTGCTACGATTGGACCAAACGTTGTGCCCAAGAATATCCACTTCCATATCGAAGTCGGGATGCCATCTATACCCTGGAATGATAAATTATTGTTTAAATATTTGTGAAATGAATTTCAAACATAATTTCGAACTTAAACGAAAATTGTACGTTAAAGATAATTTATTTTATTTAATTGGTGGTGGTGGTGGTAGGGCTTTGTGCAAGCTCGTCTGGGTAGGTACCACCGACTCATCAGATATTCTGTCGCAAAACAGCAGTACTTGCTATTGTTGTGTTCCGGTTTGAACGGTAAGTAAGCCAGTGTAATTCCAGGCACAAGGGACAGGACATCTTAGTTCCCAAGGTTGGTGGCGCATTGGCGATATAAGCGATGGTTAATATCTCTTACATCCCCAATGTTTATGGGTGTTGGTTACCACTTACCATCAGGTGACCCATATGCTCGTCCGCCTTACTATGCAATAAACATGATTATCTAATGAGTGGGTGGTACTTACTCGGACGGGCTTAGTCAAAATCCACGTAATAAAACTGTCTAACAAATAATTGGTCCTTCTATTATGGACTATTCAAGCATTACCATTGGCTCACAAAACATCCAAAAAGAACAACGCGGTATAGAAAATAGGTAACATTTACTTACTTCTTGCGCCCACATCACAGGGAATATGATGTCGGGAAATTTGTGGATATTGTTGACTCGAATGTTTGGAGCTTGGTCCACTTTTAGATTGAGTTGAACCCTCACTTGAGCTTCGATAGGTACTCCTATTTTCTGCAAACATTATTGAAAATATTTGATGATTAGCTAAGATAAGTGATCCTAATCTAGGGTGCCAGAATTTGAATGAAACTATTTGAATAAGGATTTATAATTAAAATCATATTGATTTGATTTGTATTATCAGAACTGGTTTTCTAACAAGCTAAACAAGTTTTCAAACCACTGTTCGAATCTGTTATTATAATACACGAAAATAAGATGACCTTGCTTAAAGCATTTTATTATAATTTAACTATTAATATTAGTAAGATATTTGCAAAACTATGGCCGAATACTGAAACGTCTTTCAAATATGAAGTGGGACTTAGTTATTTGGAAAGCCATTAAATTCAAATTTCGCATACTAAATTTTGAAATTAATGACGTTCCAAATAATTAAGTCCCACTTCATTTTGAATGACGTTTCAGTATTCGGCCGTTAGTGTTCTATTGAATTTATTTCGGCGTGGGTCCAGCAGGGCAGAAAAGAACTATCCTTTCTCAAAACTTGGGGGTTGTAAAATCCATCTATAGGTTCTTATCTTACCTTATTATTATAATTGCAAAAGTCACTTTAATTTTTTTTCGTTTTATGTATATATTAGGTGTACAGAAAAGCACATAGGTTACTTAACCCCTGCACCTCCCACCATACGTGCGCGAAACAGGCAGAAAATAAGAGTCCATTAGTAAATTCAGTTTTCACAGTGCTTGGAAAATTTAATGAATACTTAAAAAAAAACGTACTTGTTGTAATAAAACATAGCTTTCATGTTTCTTCTGGTCTGGCTTCAGACCTTCGAAGCCTTCTAAGAGTGACGGTTCAGCATCATAAAAATGGGGGTAGGATAAATAGACTGGTGCATCTGAAATTGAAGTAAGCTGTTATAGATAAACGTTTTATTTATATAAAATAGATAGAAGGACTAATTATAATAAAGTCCTGCTGACCGGTTTGGGTCATGGCGGCCAAATTCTAGAGAGATTAGCCAATTGCACAGGATATATTATAGTGCACAAGTGTATGCGCAAACACAGGCGCACTCTCTTTTCACTAGCTCTCATAATCCGATGGGACGGCAACCCGACGCGAACGGGAAGTGTTCAGGCGCAGGACCAACGGCTGACTAGTAATACTTACATCGTCGATGCACCATCCACTTTGTGAATTAGGATGTTTTGATGCAGCGATCGTCTCATTCCCATGGAGTGCTATCGTCCATAAACTAGTCTTTCAAAGATTACTTTGCAAGACGCTTTTCTAGTTTTGCTATTTTGTTGATTACAAAAGTAATCATTACTTTTTTATTATCAGAGCAAATTCGTTTCTTTGTCAAAATGCTCGTTGTCGTGACTGGCTGAGTTTACGTTTGTGTTAGTAGAGCTTTGTGCAAGCTCGTTTGGGTAGGTACCACGCACTCATCAAATATTTGTATTCTATTTTTAAAATGTTAATCATTTTTATTTTTACGTAAAGAAAAGAAACTAATTATATAAAATTTATGGGGTAGAGGTTTATGCAAGCCAATTAATTTAAAGTCAAAGAGCACTAATTTGTATTGCTGTGTTCCGGTTTGCAGTGAGCATAAAGCATAGAGCACACTCATGGTTGGCGTTTTTAGGCAATAAAATACTAAAGAATACAATCAGCGATAACTCACTATATTGACATGGGCTTATATTTTGCAACCCCCTCGGTGGGCATTTCTCCCCTTGACAGTAGCATTTATTCTCTGGATTCACTTCAGCATTTTCTAAATAATTACTCGGAGGCGTGTAAAGACCTGCTTGAATACCTGAAAATAAATAAAAATTTCAAGTTACAGCCGTGATGGTACTGGCGATGTCCTGGCTATTAGACTTTCATACTTGGTCGTCAAAGAATCTTGAGACCTGCATGTAGAAAAAAGCAACAGCTTGAAAATGTCACACTGTTAAGATAAGGTCTGCCTTAGATGATAAGTCTGCCTTATTTAATTATATCCACTCTAGTGCAGCGTGGTTGAATAAGCTAAGTGTGTTTGATAGGAGAAAAGGCTTTGACTCGGTATTGAGACAATTACGGTTAGTTATTTTTCTAGCAATTATGATTAGTTTGGTTTGAAAATAATGTTCAATTCAGATTTAACATTATTTTCATCGCAAGCAAATAATAACTTGTAATTTGAGGTTCAAAATGTTCAATATGATGAGTTCAGACAACAACACTATTGAGTCATTAGGTAATATTTGTATATAAAAATACATCGAACCTTCTTTGTAAACGTTCTTCCTGAATTTAAGAGGCATGATCCTGCACAAGTCTTTGTCGTACACGTAGATGATTTCGTTCTTCGCTATCAGCTTTGGTGGGAAGAATGAACCTTCGGACGCTCTGGAATCAAGACAAAATTTTGATGAGAAACGACCAAAAATTTACTCTTAAAACATTATAAATAGTCATTAGTTTACTCGGTGGTAGAGCTTTGTGCAAGCTCGTCTGGGTAGGTACCACCCACTCATCAGATATTCTACCGCAAAACAGCAGTACATTGTACTGTTGTGTTCCGGTTTGAAGGGTGAGTGAGCCAGAGTATTTACAGGCACAAGGGACATAACATCTTAGTTCTCAAGGTTGGTGGCGCATTGGTAATGTAAGTGATGGTTAACATTTCTTACAATGCCAATGTCTATGGGAGTTGGTGACCATTTACCAGCAGGTGCCCCATACGCGTTCCTATACAATAAAAAAAAACCCCCAATGGTGAATAGTTACCATTTCATTTTGCATTGGCGTTATAAGAAATATTAATAATTAATATTGTTTAAATTGAAAACCAAACTTATAAAGAACCCTCGCGAGCGATTACAGAGGAACCAAATCATTATCACAATTCGATCAACGGCTTAGGATCGCATAGAGAATAAACATTTATTGACGTGACAACGTCTAATAAACCGATGAACGCTGGCTGGATGCACGAAAAATTGTCCCATTACGCTGATTGTACGCTTGCGCCGCATCTATCTCTCTTTCACTCGACTGCAGTCATTTCATCAATGTTTAGTTATGACGTTGTCACGTTAAACTATCGCCCGTAAACCGACTTTACAGAAAACCATTTTTTTTATAAGCGAGACAACACTCATCACGAGAATTAAATCCACCCGATTGACTTGAAATTTGTCACAATTACTCTCAAGACGCTCCATAAGAACGGATTTTACGCAAATCTTATACAAAATATATATTCTTATCTACTCGTGCGAAGCTGGAAAGATTACCTAGTGTATATATAAAGATAATTGTATATTCCTCAATGTAAATAGATATATCTATTTAAATATTATTTCTGTTAAAACGTTACAGGAAAAAAATATTCATAACTAGCTATACCCGCGACTTCGTTCGCGTGGAATTTAACAACAAAGTTAATTAGTTTATTTAGTTTTTTTTAGTTTTTGAATTTTTATTTTTATTATCATTTTTTTCTAAAATAAAAGTAGTCCCGTCCCGTCAAAACCGGTCCAGCCATTTCAGAGATTAGCCGGAACAAACAGACAAACATACAGACAAAAATTGTAAAAAATGTTATTTTGGTGTATGTACTTACCGTATATATATACCTCCTATAAGGAGGACCTTATATTCATATGCATGTAGTAAAAAGCGGTAATTTCAATATTACAAACAGACACTCCAATTTTATTTATATGTATAGAAGCTATAGTTATTCTTTAGAAGAAAATAAATAAGATAAAATCTGTCTTAAAGTAAGTAATGTAAATACATCCTCTCGTCTCGTCATCCTTATATAGAAATGACAAAACAAACACACAGTCCGTATATAGGTAATACATAAGTTGACTCTTAAATAGGAAATATAATCATTTATCTTAAAACAATATTATTTCATGTATAGTTGAGTCGAGTAACGTTCTTTAAGAACAGCAAACTTATGGTGATATACAATTTTGATCCGTGTATTCTTGTAATTTTATGATTATAATGATCAATATCGCATATCACTTTCTGACATTAACGATCGTTTTCTGTTTCGAATTTCGAATTTGTTCTAATTAGCTCGACATAACTTGATCGTGGTTTTATTTTCATTATACTTCTAATGCGACTTCAAACAAGGTTGCATTAAACGTTTAACGCTACCATGGAGGGGATATGAAAGCACTGTTGCGTTAAATGTTCAACGCTCTTGGGGAAATAGAAAGAATAATAATAACAATAAATTCTTAATGCTGCTAAAGAATCATAACTTCACACGCGCGTACATAAGTACACGATTATTTATTTATTTCTTACAAGTAATATAATATAATAATCCTAAAGAAGTCGTTTACATTTAACGAGTCAAGGTTCGAGAGCAATGGTTTTTTAAACAATGCACCCCAAGCTGTGTCGCAGGTTGCTGCCCAGCCCCAACGTCATCTCGAGTATGATAGTAGGAAGTCTAGACTATCCATCTGTCATATATCCATCAGTTTCGGGGGGTTTTACTTTCGTTAAACTGTAATCGTGATTGATGATTACACATTATAATTGTAATCCTTATCATTAATCTGATTACATTATACCTAAGTCTGGTTTACATATTTCGACACTGATCAAATGTCTGTTGGATTAAGAGGCGCTCATTATTATCCGTATACCTAAACCTTATAGGTTTACTAAACCAATATTAAATTTGTGGTAAAAATCGATAGGCAATATTGACTACATCAATCATAAGACATAATGGACACAAGTATCAAATTAGCGTATCAATTGTGCACTTAAGTCGTTTTAAATAATTTACGAGCGGTTCGTACGTCGAGTGTCAATTTGTCTTTCAAAGTAGCTTGAGTATACTTAAAAGATACATTAAATATGTATTGTTTTGTAATGTAAAGGCATATTATATATTATTTAATTGCCGTATACCTATATAACACGAATATATAATATAATGGTCCTCCTGACCGATTTCGGCCACGACGGCCAATCTCAAGAGAGATTA
This sequence comes from Nymphalis c-album, assembly GCA_963151315.1. Taxonomy (NCBI): domain Eukaryota; kingdom Metazoa; phylum Arthropoda; class Insecta; order Lepidoptera; family Nymphalidae; genus Nymphalis; species Nymphalis c-album. Next base: position 3,324,790 of record OY720615.1, read on the forward strand.
GACAACTGCGCAGGAGATATTATAGTGCACAAGTGTATGCGCAAACACAGGTGCACTCTCTATTCTCTAACTCTCATAACCCGATGGGACGGCCATCGGACACGACCGGACAGAGTTCAGGTGCAGGACCAACGGCTTAACGTGCTTTCTGAGGCACGGGAGTGTACACACTTCCAACTTCCAGACTCCGGGCTGCTACTGAGCATTTTCTGACAGAAAACACTAACAGAACCACCGAGGCTGCGGCCTTATATCAAGCCACTAGACCAACGAGGCAGTCAAAATTAGTGTTCTATTAAATTTATTTTGGCGTGGTTTCCAGCAGGGCAGAAAAGAACTATTCTTTCTCAAAACTTGGGGGTTGTAAAATCGATCTATAGGTTCTTATCTTACCTTATTATTATAATTGCAAAAGTCACTTTCGTTTTATGTATATATTAGGTGTACAGAAAAGCACATAGGATACTTTACCCCTGCACCTCCCACCATACGTGCGCGATACAGGCAGAAAATAAGAGTTCATTAGCAAATTCAGTTTTCGAAGTGTTTGGAAATTTTAATGAATACTTTAAAAAAAACTTACTTGTTGTAATAAAACATAGCTTTCATGTTTCTTCCGAAGTTTCATGCTTTCCGAAGCACGGGAGTGTACACACTTCCAACTTCCAGAAAGTCGGGCTGTTACTGAGAATTTTTTTTGGGACTGGGACATGGGACTTGTACCGAGGACCTTTGTCCATTACATCCACTACACCAACGAGGCAGTCAATTATTATTACTATGAATATAGAATTAAAGTTGATTATAATTAATCGTTCATTTGTCCTTTCTTAATTAAAAACACAACAGTGATTTTTATTATTTATCTATTTATTATTTATCTATTTTAAGTACGAATTTATAAAAGCTTAAAGATAAATAAATATATAATTTATTTTTCGCAAAGAACAAAAGTTGTTGTTTATGGTGTTAGCTATCTAGTCCTGCGAGGTTGCTGAGTCAATAAAAATAACTCTGTATATGTATATTATTATGTTTTTACTTTTTTTATCCCCGTGTTATTGCCTCTACTGGTGACAGGAGGGCTGGTTCATTTTCTGCCCAGATAATCGGAATTGCGATTCAAAAATGCTGCTAGCATTCCTGCCACCATTACACGCGGTCGCGATTTTTAAAGTAGGAATTTATAATTTTTAATTGTATATGTAAAAATCATATATAAATTATATAAAAAAACTGACGTCAAAACGGTAATATCTTTTTTTATATTTTTACTTTGAAATCATTATATATATTTTTATATGCAATATTTTTTTAATTGGATAAATAAATAATCTTTATAATTGGAAAAACCAGAGATCTTATGTTATCTGGGATGAATTTTAAAACATGCAAGTACGTGACTTTTAATAATTTATTATATTTAATACTTGTAATAAAACAAGAGGTCAAAATGGTCACATTGTAAATTATTAAAATTATAATTTAATTGTCTAAATGAGTTTATGAGTGATTTTATGAGATATTTTGTGGCCAGAGTAGCTGCAGACACGAGCCACAAAATATATGAAGCTGGTGCAGTACTAGCGATGTAAGGTTAAAAGTGACAGCCTGTGAATGATCCACTGCTGGGGTAAGGCCTCCTCTCCTCTTTTGAGGAGAAGGTTTTGGATCTTTTTCTACCACGCTGCTCCAATGCGGATTGATGAAATGCACATGTGACAGAATTTCAGTGAAATTAGACATGCAGGGTTTCCTCACGATGTATTCCTCCACCGTCAAGCACGAGATGAATTATAATCACAAATTAAGCACGTGAAATCAGCGGTACTTGCTCGTATTTGAACCCACTATCATCTGTTAAGGTCATGCGTTCTTACCACTGGGCCATCTCGGCTTCCATCTCGTTCTTTTCTTTTCTATAGGCAGCTAATTTTCTAATTCAACGTAGCTTATTACGTAAACCGGGAACGAACCCGGGATCAGATAATAAGAATAATAATATCCTGGGACATTATTCACACAAGGCCATCTGATCCCAAACTAAGCAGAGCTCGTACTATGGAAACCAGACAACTGATATACTTACATATATTACTTGTCTTTTGTAAATACATACTTATAAAGATAATTACACTCATACTCAGGACAAGTACAGTTCAAGCATACAAATGTCTACCAACTACGCCAACCGACTCATCATAATCCTCAATAAAAAACTTTTAAATTTTATAACTTTTTTTTTATTTTATTTTATCTTTAAAATCAAGTAGATATTTCTGCACGTTTTAATTATAGACCCGTATACCTTGCCCCAGAAAGGATGCAGTGACTGTCCAATCGATATTAAATGTTTATAGACTTTATGCAAACAGTTTAAATGAATCAGTACACAGTTCTGATGCTCAGAGCATTAAAGATAACGTAACCCTGGGACGTTGCGTGAGAGGCCTGACGTGTCCTATTTAAAACTGAGGAGGACGGCTGCTGGGAAGTCCTCATGCCATACATTAGCGACGAGTGTGGTTAGCCAGATTCCCTAAGGAGAGCCACATGACCCTGCAGACTCTCCAATCAGCGCCGTTATAAATCCGAGAGTCATTTGTTTTTGTGAAACATTAAACTGTATGACACTGTATGTATATATAAGAAAAACTACTCGGTGGTAGAACTTTGTGCAAGCTCGTCTAGGTAGGTACCAACCACTCATCAGATATTCTACCGCAAAACAGCACTTGGTATTGTTGTGTTCCGGTTTGAAGGGTGAGTGAGCCAGTGTAATTACAGGCACAAGGGACATAACATATTAGTTCCCAAGGTTGGTGACGCATTGGCTATGTAAGCGAAGGTGACATCTCTTACAATGCCAATGTTAATGGGCGTTGGTGACCACTTACCATCAGGTGGCTCATATGCTCGTCCGCCTACCTATGCTATGAAAAAAACAGTTTTCATTTCTATCTCTTTGTAATATTAGCCGTAATCGCTATAATAGTACTGTCTTTTTATACTTATTTTTTTTTTCTTAATTCATGTATGGACGGACGAATTAAAAGAATTACATGCGAATAAATAAATGATATAAATCTTTTACGACATGTTTATGGGTAAAACGTGATTTAATTATAATCTATGTTAGTTTTATCGTTTCTTAGATAAGGGATTATTCATTTACATATATATATATACATGATATACGTCCCAATCGGATTTGACGTTTGGGACGTATATCATGTCAAAAATAAATATGGCCTAATTTTTTTTAAATGTATATTTGGGACGTTAGCAAAGGGGGGCCAAGAATGAATTCATCCTTCAAACTGGAACACCACATTATTTAATTTAATTTATTTATTTATTAAGTATTACTATTTGACGGTATATCTGATGGTGGTTCCCGGTACGATTTGAATTTAAACCGAGAATACAAGAGTGTGGCTTAAGCTTAACGTAAAATATTAAAAAAAAACCGCCATAATTTAAACTAAATAAATGTATGAGAATGACATCTCTCAACGATTAGTCACGTGGTCATTCTCATACAATTTTTGGTTTTCTATTAGCGTTTACAATTGTAGAATATCAACTTGACTAGGGCCTTAGATCTGACAGGATCGCCATTACCAAAAGCAAGAGGTAGCCGACGGATGTCAAGAACAACGTGCTACGTGTTCAGTGGAGCGTTATGGTTACCCACGGAATACCCATGTCCACTGAAGATCAAGTATGGAATCGATAGATATAGAAGAAGTCCCTTTATATAGATGTATATCCTTAGCAAGCTAGTGACATAAAACACTTTATTCACTAAAGGTCTTACCTTATGTTATTGCAAGGACTCTCAGGCCAGTATGGTAGATGGTCCAGACCATTAAGTTTGTCCAAGTATCCGAACTTCTCCATGTCTTCTCCAGTGTAAATCGTCGATACTTCGTCCAGTGTTCCGTTCCTCTTAAAACGAAATACAGCCATAATTGTAATGTGTAATTATTGTAATTGTAAGTTTGGAGTTTTATCCACTTCACTACTCGTGTGGGTTGCTCAAATATGCAAGTTTAGCTCGAATATTAATAAATTTATAAGACGATATATAAGGGAACATGTTACTTAACGAATCCCAAAATCGTTTTGACCAAGAAGATCCATTAAAAGTACCCAAAAGGTCATCACTCATCAACCTTTGATCGAAGTCCACGTGTCTATATTTTGTGAGATCTAGGTCTCAGAAGGCAATAAGAAGAAGAAAAAAAACAATAACTATTTCAATTATCTTCTGAAAGGTCGATAACCTTTTAGTCATTTTTAGACCAGATCCAAAATGTTACATGATAATCACAAAGCTATTGCTTCGTCATTTATTTTTAAATTGAATACTTTTTTTGGAATATATAAGGGTGTGATGAGAATACCATAATGTACTTGGTCTTACAAAGCTTGTTTATATTGGTCCTGAATTTACAGATAATTAATGCCAAAGGCACTCGTAAAGATAGATAAATAGCCAGGTGAAACCTTCCAACTCCACTTAAGGTTATTTTAGTAACTTGTAATACTTACGGCGAGCAAAAGTCCCATTTGACTGTTCGGCCGCTTTCCTTTAGGATAGAAATAGTGCGCGAGTGTGACTAGAGGATCGTTGTAACTAAAATAAAAAAAAATATGGTGAGTAATTGAACGTAGCGTAGGGTGCCCTCTTGTTAGGTGGAGTGACGATATACGCAAAGTGGCTGGCAGCGGATGGAAATTGAGAGCTGAAGATTGAGCTCATTGGCGTGCTATTGGAGAGACCCATGTCCTATCTATCCTTGCTTTTAATTTACGTTAGATTTGATTTGATAAATGAATTCATTTTCGGACATCTAAACACTCATACACTACACAAATTATCGTTAGCCCACAAAAAAAGTTATAAGATTTAATTTATTGTTTTTTTTTTGACGCATTTTTCTTTTGTTTATTACTTGAAGTCATATGACATTCATAAAATCCATGTAAAGTGCACAGTACTCAACGTTCTTTAATATGTGTTGTATTTATGACAGACTGAGATATTTATAACAAAGGATTTTCCTATCATAGGGGTCAATGGTCAACACTTCTCAAAACATTATATTTTTGAAGTGAAAACTTCTTTAGAGGCGTTGTGCACTTTTTTGTGATGGGTAAAAAATGTTAAACTCGCGTCAAGTCACGTGACCGTGATTGATATTCGTAAGACGGATTCTGAACAATAAAATTTTTTTGTAATGTAAATTGTCATGTTTGTGTACGATAGCGCAATAAATGAATATTGTATTTTATCACATAAATGATAGTACATTTATACTGATAATTAAAGCAATTCGTGCATTTTTTTTCTAACCATTCCAAAATTATAAAAATGCACAACGTTAATATTCAAGTATTCACTTCTGTCAATAAGTAAGTGTCTTTATACTTAATAATAATATATAATATACACAATTTTTTTTTGTGTTTATTCAAATTTAATAAATATTAAGAAAATATTAATTATATAATAAGTATTATTTGGTATATAAACTAACCCAAAGACAAGTTCTTCGGCTGTAACATGGACGAACGGCTTAGCTCGTTCCCTGTATGTGATTGCTAAGCCCGAAACGAGCAAGTTGAACAGCCAGCCAGCGAGGTTAGGGGAGAATGAGGTGACTGTCTGAAAAGGAAAATATATTAGCGAACGTTTTACATAATACATTAGACTTATAAATAAATGATGATAATATTATAAATATTAATAGTTTGTATATAATATAACTTTGCCTCTTTTATGTTATATGTTGGCGGATGGGCAAACCTGATGTTAAGCACCAAAGCCCAAACATTGGCGATGCAAGGAATATTTACCATTCCTTTCATCGCCAATGTGCCACCAACCTTGGGAACGAAGATGTTTTGTCCCTGTAGTTACATTGGCTCACTCAAACCAGCTGTTTAGCGGTTGAAAATATATATTAAATGCCTATATACATGAATTATATATTACAATACACTGAACCAAGATGAAACCTTTTGGACGAGAATCTAAACTTATGTTTCCAAATTCAAATCCGGGCAAGGACCACTGAATTTTCATGTGCGTAATTTATAGTTATGTTTGGTGCTGTGAAGGAAAACATCGTGAGGAAACCTGCATGTAGCAAATGGATCTGTTTAAGCCAACCAGTATTGGAGCAGCAACCCTAGCCCAGCCTTGGGACACTTACACAATACAAGAATATATAGACGATAAAAATTGCAGTTCCTATAAGTTGATGTTACATGTTTAGATAAATTAATTTCTCCCTTTCTGGCATTATTGATTTTTTTTTCTTCCTTAATTTAGGGACTTTTGTCCTACACAGGCACGACAGTCTCATTGTTCCTTATTCTTTTTTTACACATTACTTAGTATTTAAAGCAATTAGATAAAATTCCAGGAGCATCCTAGCAGATTCTGATAAAGGATCTGACAGAATGCTCTGAACTATTCCAACATCAAACAAACATGTTTTTAAATTAGTTCTTTGATTCCGAGTCTTGTCACATTCCATCAACAAGTGATATAGATCTTCGATCTTTCCACATCTATCACAATTAGGAGAATCAATTTTTTTCATTAGGAATCCAAAACTTTTTGATGGGATATGTCCAGACCTAAGTCGATGGGCTGTAGTAATATATAACCTATTTATTTTATATCTAGTAAACCAAGGTATGTGAGGAGGCTCACTTTGGATGGTGCGATACCAAATTCCTTTCTTTTTAGATATTTCATTGAAATACTCTTTCCAATTATCATAAATCTCTTTTTTGTACTTAATAAAAACTTCATAATAACATTATTGATTTGATATTAGAAGGAAGAAGACAGCTATAATCTGATCACCCGCTAAACCTTTATAAGTAAGAATTTGAACCGGCTGATCATGGGTTCAAACCTAAGCAACCTCCACTGAATTTTCATGTGCTTAATCTATGACTATGATTCATCTCGTGTTTGACGGTGAAGAAAAACATCGTGAGGAAATCTACATGTGTCTAATTTCACTGAAATTCTGTCACATGTGTATTCTATCAACTCGCAATGGATTGGTTGAATAAGGTCCTAACCGTCTCCTCAATAGATTCCTCTATCTGTCCCAGCAGTGGGACATTCACAGGCTGTTACTGTTTTGTTTACAGTAGTTGAAAAATATTAAATTTTAGATATACAGTTATTTGTAACGACCCAGCAACCTCGCAAGACTAGATAGCTAACACCATAAGCAACAACTTTTGTTCTACGACTTTTGATAATTTGTTAGATTTTATTTTCATACAAAAATAAGTGAGGTCCTCCAGACCGATTTCAGCCACGGCGGCCAATCTCAAGAGAGATTAGCCAAGTGCGCAGGAGATATTATAGTGCACAAGTGTGTGCGCAAACACAGGTGCACTCTCTTTTCCTTAGCTCTCATAATCCGATCGAACGGCAAACCGACACGACCGGAAAGAGTTTATTTATTTATTTATTTAATATGGAACTCCAACACAGGTACATATGTAATACAAAAAATACAAGTTTAGACAATAAAATATTAAATGTACCTCCAATTATAGGAGAACACAACATGCACTTATAAAGTATTGAACTCTAAAACAAGACTTAAGGCGCAAGTTCAGGCGCAGGACCAACGGCTTAACGTGCTTTCCGAGGCACGGGAGTGTACACACTTCCAACTTCCAGACTCCGGGCTGCTACTGAGAATTTACTGACAGAAAACCCCAATAACTATTTATTGGCCCGACCTGGGAATTGAACCCAGAACCACCGAGTCTGCGGCCTTATATCAAGCCACTAGACCAACGAGGCAGTCAAAAATAAGTATTCATTTAATTTCCCGATTGAACCCCGAAAGATTCCCGAAAGATCGAGTCGCGTCGTCCTTTCGTTTATGAATATAGATCTATAAATGTCACGAGAGTACGAGAAAAACTTGTAAATTTTTTTTTATTTCATGTATTGAGTTATGTCCGAAGTCGCAGAACAAAAGTTATTGCTTATGATCTATCTATACCTGCAAGGTTGCTGGGTCGTTACAAATAATCCTGTATATTAGTGTGATTTAACACAAATACGTACTTACCAAAAGCGGTATGTTCGGAACGACGAGCTTCTGTGTTTTGTCAACTGACAACTCTGGTACGAATTTCAATATTTTATTATGTTGATACGTCACCGTGTCGTTATCATGAAACTTAATGTTTACTTTCTCCATATCTTCCCTGTGAACAAAATTTTGAGTATAAATAAGGGATTTTACTCGGTGGTAGAGCTTTGTGCAAGCTTGGGTTGGTACCGCCCACTCATCAGATATTCTACCACAAAACAGCAGTACTTTGTATTGTTGTGTTTCGGTTTGAAGGGTGAGTGAGCCAGTGTAATTACAGGCACAAGGGACATAACATATTAGTTCCCAAGGTTGGTGGCGCATTGGCGATGTAAGCAATGGTTAACATCTCTTACAATACCAATGTCTATGGGCATTCGTGACTACTTACCATCAGGTGGCCCATATGTTCGACCACCTACCTATACAATAAAAACAATGATTATATATAAAATTGATATTATAATGTCGAGTTATGAAAGTAAGTTTTTACATTGATTTAATTGGATGAGTTGATTGTTTTTATAACTTTTACGTGTATCATGCCTGTTACAGTAATTACGTAAATTCGTTGTAATTTCACTTTCGATATGTATTTTTGTATAGTACATTTTTTTCTGCTGTCGCTACATAATTATTTGTCTGTTATTTTTACGGTTCCGTATAAGGTCCTCCAGACCGATTTCGGCCACGGCGGCCAATCTCAAGAAAGAATAGCCAACTGCGCAGGAGATATTATAGTGCACAAGAATTTTCTGACAGAAAACCCCAATAACTATTTATTGGCCCGACCTGGGAATTGAACCCAGGACAACCGAGTCTGCGGCCTTCTATCAAGCCACTAGACCAACGAGGCAGTCAGGTTCCGTACCCGAAGGGTTAAAGGGGACCCTATTACTAAGACTCTGCTGTCCGTCCGTCTGTCACCAGGCTGTATCTCATGAACCGTGATAGTTAGACAGTTGAAATTTTCACAGATGATGTATTTCTGTTGCCGCTATGACAACAAATACTAAAAACAGATACTAACAAATACTAGAAACACGAGGCGACGGTGACGACGGCGAGGAGACGATTTAAACGGGCTCCCATACAATAAACGTGATTTTTTGCTTATTTTTGCTCGATATTGATAACGGCAACAGGTAGACGCTTGAAATATTCACAGAATATTTAAATATTACTGATAATGGTACGGAACCCTTCATGCTCGAGTCCGACTTGCACTTGACACTTATTTATGTGTAAGCATCACGCTCAGGGTTCTATTACGAGCCGAATAAAATATAGAATAGTTAAAGTTGGATCGGAATTGAATCAGGAATGTGTTTTTTTTTATTGCATAGGAAGGCGGACGAGCATATGGGCCACCTGATGGTAAGTGGTCACCAACGCCCATAGACATTGGCATTGTAAGATTTAAACCATCGCTTACATCGCCAATGCGCCACCAACCTTGGGAATTAAGATCTTATGTCCCCTTGTGCCTGTAATTACACTGGCTCACTCACCCTTCAAGCCGGAACACAACAATAGCAAGTACTGCTGTTTTGCGGTAGTATAAGTGATGAGTGGGTACCTACCCAGACGAGCTTGCACAAAGCTCTACCACCAAGTAAATGTGTTGTTATAGCTTAGTACAATTCGGCATAGCTAGCATTTTAATTGCATATCAATTACGTCTCAATTAGGTAATTAATCCTAAAACTTAGAGATACCGCCTTTTATTTATTTATTTATTTATTTATTAAGATACACAAAACGGAATGTAATCAAGACTTAGAATTACAGAATTAAGTATTAAAAAAATTTGCAAATTACATTCCAACACATGTGTACACGGCATGTTTTTAAAAATAAGTTAGGTTATTAATAATTTAACAACTCAAAATTATATTTACAATAATCAAATGATAAAATAAATTAAAATTAAATTTCAAATACAATAAATTAATAAAATAAGACAATAAAATTGGCAATTAATAATTAAATATAATTCAACTAATTAATATATATATATAAATATTGAATGTCTAAAATAAGAATCTTCGTATTATCAGTCAATCATTGGATCGTCGATATTATATGTCTCACAGTATTCTTAAATTTTGAGAAATTTGGATTGAAAATGTCTAATATCTTGCTATGTGTTAAAAGTAAGTCGTTGTAAGTACGACAAAATCTTACAATAGGATTATAATATGATGTGTTAAGAAACATGCATATTAAAATGACGAAAATTAAATCTATACTAATATATAAAGCTGAAGAGTTAGTTTGTTTGATCCGGCTAATCTCAGGAACTACTTACTGGTTCGAATTTAAAAATTATTTTTGTGTTGTGTAGTCCTTTTATCTAGGAATTCTCTAGGCTTATTTTTATTTATTATATTTTTACTAATTATACGCGGGTGAAATAAAAGATAAAAGAAGATCAGATGGCCGTGTGTGAATAATGTCTTAGGATATTATTATTATACAAATACAATAAAAAAAGTTAAAAATGTGATTTGTATGGAATGAAAACAACGTCATCTAGTATCACTAAACGGAATCCGGTATCGGAAAACTAAATTCATACATATCTAGTTTTTAAGGTCGCAATTATACATATTGATGAAAGATATTCATGAATAATTAACTTTTATATAATAACATTAATAATTATAATCAGGGTCAGTTCGTATTATGTAACAAAAATCTTTGTTTGACCGCGAATTTTTTGACATAACTTTATTGAAACACGTTTTTGTATACGGAAGTTTGGCAATTGGGCCATTTTGGTGAGTGGGCACCTCTATACACAAATTTTAAACATTCTTTATATCGTCAATCCACACCAATCTTGGGAAGGAATATGTCATGTACCCTGTGCCTGTGTAGTGTGTACGGATTGGCAGTTTTATCGTAGAAACTCTGTAAACCACTTCGAGAATTGGCTATACTAGCAAGGGTTGGTAATATTATAAATGCGAAAGTTACTTCGTTCATTTTTAAAGTGAAACTTTTATTACATCTTCTCAAACTTTTTCGTCGTGTGTTGCATGTCGCGCGACGGTCGGCCGCGGAGTAGGGATAAAGTGAAAGGCGCTTGTCAGAGCAGCCAAGGCCAATATGGCGCCTATAGTTCGCATCAGCTGACCGTGTAGTGTATAGACTATTACTTATTTGTGCCAGAGCTCCACGCTATTTTGTTTGTTTTTGTCAGTGTTTAATGTAAATGTTATTTATTAAAGTGAAGCTTTTATTTGATTTTGGTAAACAACAGGTGAAAAAGCAAAGAATAGTCCAAAAATGAATGACGACGAATTAATTTTACGCCGTAAAAAACAGAACGCCGACAGAGCACGTGCGTATAGAAAAAGGAAAAAAGAACGTGGTGAGTAAACGTAATAATAATAATCTTTATTTGTCACAAACATGGGTAATAATTATGGTCATGTTACAATAAATAGATCCCTGCATGTTTTGCCCATCACATGGCATACAAATATTATTGGTCAATTACAATTCATTACAATTTATAAATGTTAATACTATAATTGTCATTAAATAAATAAAGATTTCAACTAATTAATTACAACTATTATGATAAAAAGAAAAGTACATAAATAATTAAAATACGAGTACAATAATGTTAATTTATTTTTTAATGTTTGATTGATTAAAAATAAACTTTAATTTCATTAGATTCTACATTCGTAATTCAAATTATGCTTGAATTTAGTTTTTATATCGAATTTATTAGAATTGTTAGAACTTTTTGCAGGTGCATGTTGTTGTTTATGGATTTATTTCAATTTTGAGTGCTTGAATTTATTATTTAACTTGTTTCATATGAATATTAAATTAAGTATTTTTTTGTTTATATTCGGTCCATTCAATATATTTAATTTTATTTAACAGATGCCATGCCCAGTACAAGTACCGTTCAAAGTGGTGAGCCTGTATCTAAAAATATTTTTACCGCAAAACTTTTACATCAAAAGCAACTAAATGCGGAACGATGCCGCAGGTATCGTCAAAAATGCAAGCGGCTAAAATCGGGTGCCAATTTTAACCGAGGCACTAGTGACAGCAATACAAGTACAAGTCGAGATAAAAGTACAAGTCGAGATACAAGTACAAGTCGAGATACAAGTACAAGTCGAGATACAAGTACAAGTCGAGAATTAATTGATAATCCAAAGGAATTTCAAAACTCGTCAGATCACCCTCAACAATTATTCAACCATGAAACTTCGCCGCAGGCTGAAAATACAACTGGCAATGCAAACACCGCTACTCCTGCGGGCGCACGCTGTCGTTGACGCTGTCGTTGGTACCGACGATGACTCAACGCACGAAGAACTCGCGCAGAAGAAAATCCTTCATCGATATGTGAGACATAGCGGAGCTCATAATCTTTTAAAACATTTATTTGAGGATAATCCATTGTGATTGTGATAGGTTATCATTCAAAAATGATTTGAAATCTCCACCTTTATCGTGCAGTGCAATCTTAGAACAAATATGCCCAACTGTCTCGTTGTAAGACATTCTTGTGTGTTCGACCTGTAAAACCTCGATAACTGCTGGAAAAATACCAAATTTGGCTGTGTACAATGGTTTTATGTATCCGCCTAAGCCTAATCTCCCTGAAATAGATTTAGTGTCCGAGCGATGAATATCACCGAGATTACCCTTTATGCAAATTCGACGGCTAAGATACGTACAAGGGCAATATGGAACCGCTGGACAAGTAATCAATGTGCACGTTGAACAATACACCAAAATCTCGAAAACAATAACTACGATGATATTTATGATTTTTATAATAAAAATAACATTGCATCAGATGAGAACTATCATAAAATTCTATCTGCTGGAATTTTAAGGCCATTTGGTTTTCGTTAAACGGCACCCTAATGAAAAATGGCACAACTTCTTTGTATTTATATTTCACCATTTGCAGTCGAACATGGATATCCAATACATAACAGGTGAGTATTCCTGTGCTGCATACGTTGTGAGAAAGAACTACTGGATCTTTTGGAAGAAAATCCAAATTTAGATTTAATTGAAATGACAAGACATATGAGTGTTATTTATTTATTTATTTATTATTTATTTACAAACACTGTATATACCATTACAGGACACGGTCCCAATTCGATAATACAGCACAAGTCTACGTAATATATGAGATAGTCCAGATGGCTATCTTTGTGAGCTCACTCAGACTGCAACAAAACAAATCTACCTTATCGGCTGTAACGATGAGGGTACGTAAGGCGCGAGTCAGTTATTAATTTAAATACAATAGAAATGTCCAGCCAAGAAGCAGCATGGTTTCTTCTTAGGGAACCAATATCTAAATCAACGCTTAAGATTGAATTCATACCTACGATGTGGCCTCAGGAACGTCATGGTATTAGAAAAACAGAGAAAGAATTAGAACGACTTTCTGATAATGATACGAATATTTGGAAAGAAAATTGTTTCGAAAAATACGAAAATCGACCTGCAGAAATAGAAGATATTTCGTTGATTCAGTTTGTTGCTTGGTATGCAGTCAAATCTGGAAAAAACCCGTCGGAACCTGAAATTACAGACGAAAATTCGAATTCAGAAGATGAAGTAGACATTGAAGAAGAGTTAGCACCAGTAGAAAACATTAATCAACAAAGTAATAAGGTATATTACCGTCGGAAAACTCCAAGGATCGTACGCTATCGACATTACGATATGGCAAATCAATTGTTAGACTACAAACGTGAAATGGTTACTTTGTACATTCCATTTCGTAATGAAGAAAGGGACATTTTCGCTGAAATGCGATTCAATCAAATTTATGAAGAAAACGATGAACTGATTTTGGCTCGTGAAGAGTTCGAAGCAAATTTAGATATTGAAAAAATTATTGAAGCATACAGAAAATTATGTCACCCTGATGAAAATGACCTTGAAATTTTGCCGCTAATACAACATGATGCAAATCCATTTATTGAATTTTACAACAATTCAGACTCAGGTACTGCTTTGATTTAGAGTATAGCATTGATATGTAATAATATGTAAAATACTAACATAATGATTTTTGTTTCAGGATTCAATGAAGATCTTTTTGTGGCGAGCATGCGTTTACTTGAACCCATTTCCATTCCAAGTGTTTTATGAGCTAATGTAACGAGCAAACACTCGTCAAATATCTTTGCACAATCATATGATTAATCATCTGCATACGCCCAATCGTCCACCAATGCAAGTATTTTTAACTGGGCCTACCGGTAGTGGGAAAAGTTCTACCGTTTTAATGGTCAAAGAAATCTACAACCGTTTTACAGATAACTATGGAACTCTCAATACATATATTGTTCCAGTATCAACTGGTAAAGCTGCAGTTGCAATCGATGGAACTACAATTCACACAGCATTGAGTATTTCATCTGTAGGACTCATCGCACTCAGCTCTGAAAAAGCTAATTTGTATCGATTACTATTTCGGTACGTAAAAATTCTTATCATAGATGAGTTTAGTATGATTGGCGCACAAATGATTACCAAAATAGACGAGAGGTTAAAACAAATCACAGGCAATCACGACGTGGCGTACGAGGGCTTAGACATTCTTATGATTGGTGACTTGCGACAACTTCCGCCTGTACGCGCTACCGCAATTTAAAAGCAACCAAAACAAAGTATCGCAGGGCCTATGCTCTGGCGACAACTACAATTTTATCCGTTACATGAAGTAATGCGTCAAGATATGTGTGAAGTGGATCACAGTTAAGCTTTGAGGAAACATATATTATCGAAGACGAAGCTAAACAAATGTGTCCATCAGGAATTCGATTAGTTTTTTTCAAGTTAAGAAAGTTAAAAACAACTCGTTCCTATCGAAGTATGATACAAAATACGAGTCAATTGCTGAGGATATAATCATGAATTGTGATTTGTGATGAACCGGTACTTGCTCAAAAATATTTAGATGCATTTGCAAAAAAAAATACCCGTTGATGCCGGTGGGCTGCCACATAAAATAATTTTTGTTAATGATTTACATAACATAACAAAAAATAGTGACGTTTCAGACGGAATCGCTAACACAAGATGGCTTAATGTAGGGAAATTGATACATCTTGAATTTGACGATTTACTAATTAGAGTATGGTTACTTTTTCCGAGTTACCAACCTCACAGATCGCCAAGTGACCATAGCCCTGAGAAAAGCTGAGGACAGGACGGAATGGAGGAAACTTGTAAAGAACGTGACTCAGACCCTGGAACAGAGTGGACACGACCTTCAGCAATGAAGAGTACGACCGAGAAGAACTGTTTCCGGACAAGAATGTGGGGAAAAAAATCCGACAAAAATTTGCTAATCCCATCGAAGAATTAAATATTAGTAAAAACTCCGTGGCGATCAAGTTATTATCAACTTTATCACCAATCAACGGTGAATGTAATACTGTAATAAAATTAACTCATTTTCCAATATCGGCTTTCAATGCATCAACGATTCATAAAGCGCAAGGAGTGACAGTGAAGTTGTTTATCATTACGAAAAAAGTCATGCTCAAGATTTAGTTTACGTAGCTCTTAGCCGCGTCACTGGTTTAAACGGTCTTTACATAGTATTGTCTTAAGACACGACCGATCAATCGAACTAAGCTAAGTACAGAAAACTGCGTAAAGAATATCGAAAACATTTAAGGCCACAGACACGGTGGTCCTGGGTTCAAATCCCAGTTCGGGCCAATAAAATGTTATTGAGATTTTTTGTCGAAATTTCTCAGTGTTGTTAGTGTTGTGTTCACTCCCGTGCCTCGGAAAGCACGTAAAGCTGTTGGTCCTGCGTGTAAGCTCTTTCCGGTCGTGTCGGATTGCCGTCCCATCAGGTTATGAGAGTTAGGGATTAGAGAGTGCACTTGTGTTTGCGCACACATTTGTGCACTATAATATCTCCTGCGCAGTTGGCTAATCTCTCTTGAGATTGGCCTCCGTGGCCGAAATCGGTCAGGAGAACCATAATAACAAACGTACATAGATAACAGTTCCTTGAATCCATGGTCGGAATATTGTCATAATTGTATAATTACTGCATCCGTTGCATAAAAAAAATATTATAATACAAACATACTAAACGGGTAATATACCTTGACTTTAAAAAGATTGAAGACGCCTAAACTGATACGTATAATAACGCCATTATCTTGAAAGGAAATATAAATAATGCAATGCAACTTGCAAATTTTAAAGATAAAATGTTAATGGTCATAATAAATGTGCATTTAAACATTGGACCTTTGCCTCACTTCGGTCTTGTATCTTTGAAATACAGATAACATTAAAAAAGCTTAGACAGTTTTTTCAAATTGACATTTTAGTGTTTTAGTAAAGATAATAATTTTAACATTTAAATGTTTTAAAAACTTGGGTCGAATAAAATACGCTTATAATGGATATTTTTTTTTATAAAACATTAGTTTAATTTTTATACGTTATATATGTAGTATATATTTTATTTATTTATTTAATTAAATATACATTTATTTATTCTATAACTGTATTAAGATCGATGTAGCAAAAACCCTATTGGATTTATCCGTACATCGGTGTTCGTTGTCAACACTAATATACTTACTTGGTGGTAGAGCTTTGTGCAAGCTCGTCTGGGTAGGTATCACCCACTCATCAGATATTCTACCGCAAAACAGCAGTACTTGGTACTGTTGTGTTCCGGTTTGAAGGGTGAGTGAGCCAGTGTAATTACAGGCACAAGGGACATAACATCTTGGTTGCCAAAGTTGGTGGCGCATTGGCGATGTAAGCGATGGTTACCATCTCTTACAATGCCATTGTATATGGGCATTGGTGACCACTTACCATCAGGTGGCCCATATGCTCGTCCGCCATCCTATGAAATAATAAAAAAAAACTTAAAACTATACAATAATTAAAGATAAAATAAAACAAACGAAAAGTAGGTACATATGAAAAATATTAGCAATGATCGTTTCAATACTAACTTACATTTGGGATATACTATACTTAGTTATCCCAGTATATAGTAGTATAATCCTATTGATCCCTTAAAATAAGAGTAAGAATTGTTACCATAATAGCCCAAAGGGTCGACTTTCACGTAAATAACAACATTTTAGTTCCCAAGTAAGTAATAATTAACTTAGAACGGCAATGTCTATGGGCTATGGTGACTAACCATTAAGTTTTTTTATAGTATCCGGGGGTGACTCTACTCCACCTGATGGTAAGTAGTAGTAGAGTCTAAACGCGGAGACCGCCAGTGCATTCGGGAAAAATGATTTTCACTAGCCGCCCCAGCCTTGCCGGCCCGCAAGATGCCTCTTCACGCCTCGTTTGAAGGAACCCAGGTCATAAGAGGAGGGGAACACGTGTGCTGGTAAAGAATTCCATGTTTTGGAGGTGCGACATAGAAAAAGTTGCCAAATTTCTTCGTGCGCGATGGATTGATGTCACAGTTAGGCGGTGACATCGAGAGCCAGCACGCGTAGACCTGTGAAGGAAAGGGGAAGCAGGAATGAGGGAGAATAATTCCTCTGAGCACTCGCCGTGATCCAGTCAATAGAAAGCGCTCAGCGCCGCTATCTCTCGACGCAATTGTAAAAGCTCGAGGGTGTTGATGACCTTTACGCCAATAATGCGAACCGCGACATAGTACTTTTAGACATACTTTTTTTATTTTATACCAGCTGTGCACGGGGCACCAAAAAAATAATAAAAAAATTGGTTGCCTGTAAAGTCGGTATACGGGCGAAAGTTTTACGTGACAACGACTTTGAGTGGTAAAATAATTTTAATGTGAATATTCATTCGTATAGTAGGAAGAAGGATGAAATAATAGTAACAATTTAAAACATTTATTTATACAAAGAATTATATTTAAAACATTAATTTATACAAAGAATCTCGCACTGAATTTCACTTTTTATGTCTGTCTCTCTCGCTCTTAGGCGGGCTAACCATGCCCGAGTGGAAGGGACGCGTGCCTCTCACTCGCTCTCATTGTGAGCGCATAACGTGAGCGGAGCGTAACGCAGTTTCTTGAAGTGTCACCCGGCAAACCAATTTATAAGACGTTGTCACGTCAAAATTAGCCTAGAACCTTCCTCGATAAAATTACTCGATATACAACACAAAAATATTTTTTTAAATTTGAACCAGTAGTTCCTGAGATTAGCCGGATCAAACAAACAAACTCTTCAGCTTTATATATTAGTAAAGAAACTACATATATACTAAGTATTTTAAATAGTATAATTACGATTATTTAAGTAAGTTTTTCAACTGTAATTAAAAATAATTAGGATACAACAGAATATTATTTGTATGTTAATTTTTGTATTATAATTAATTTAATATTATATAATAATAACAAACACGACCGCTTTCAAGAAGAAGTTCATCAGATAGCCTTAAGTTATTCTAATTAAAATACGACTAAAACGAACATATAAAGTGAATAAAATGTTATCATTATCTTTAAAAAAAGCTTTTTAAAATAAAGGTTATTTTTGGGTACATATTGAGAATTTGAGATTATCTTTGGATATAAATATATATCACTGAGATTTGTATAAATATTGAATGCAATTAAGTTTCTTTTTATTTTGTTATGCCAATAAGTTATCGCTATACAGAATTTGTTTTTAAAGAATATACATATTGATTTATATATTATATTTTAAATGGCAGAGAATTAAAGGTAAATAAATATTACATATTTCATTCTATTTGTGAAAAGTTCAGTTTTATTTAATAATATATCCTTAGTAATATATACGACACTATAATATATCACATTATCTATACTAATATATAAAGCTGTAGAGTTTGTTTGTTTGATCCGGCTAATCTCAGGAACTACTGGTTCGAGTTTAAAAAATATTTTTGTGTTGTATAGTCTTATTGAGGAAGGTTCTAGGCTGATTTTTATTCATTATATTTTATTAATTATACGCGGGTGAAATCGCGGGGCACAGCTAGTAATTAATTAAATTCATGGAACGCCTGTCTATGCTATACTAAATGATTGTTCTAAGCCGGAAATTTGTTCATTTTATGGAAAAAAACAACACATTATATATTTGCTATGTACCTATTTTTGTTTCTTTTTTATCTTTTTTTTATTGTATAGTTTAAGTCGTTCTTAATACAGTAGAACATAAAGTAAGATATTTAATTAAATAAATAAAATAATTTAATGGATATAAGTATATCCAATTTAATTTTAGTTCCAAAGATTTGATAACAACTTCGCGGAAATAAACTCAACTATTTATTCAATGCCTAATAAATATTGATTTAATTTTAGATCTTGACCAATGAAGTCAATTAAGTTTAATTGGCTATAAATTAAGCAATGTGTCTTCTTCTTTTTAATGCCAAATAATTAGTGACAGAAAGAGATAAAATAGTGTTTCAAAGTCAATATCAATAACCTTACTTACTGTCATAAATCTACCACCGGTTCAGAAATAAACACCTCAGACCTGAGAAGAATCAGCGTAAGAAACAGCAAATAAATTAAAAAAAAAACTTGTGTGCAATTCACACGTGGTAGAAGTGAAACCTTCAAAAATATTGACTTCAACTGTATAATGCTTCCTATCTCATTTTCTCCCACGTTAAATCTTATGAATTTATGTGTCTGTCTCTTATTACTGTCGCTTTTTCGTTTCATCGACTTTCAAGTCGCAACGATGCTAAAGAAGTTTTCACTTCAACAAGTTTAAATAAACAGTCGCTAAGCGACGTTTAGTAAATCATATGTTATTTGTTTATATTTATTGCTTAGAAAAAGGAATAGATTATATATGAATAAAACATGATATTATATTTTGTTTGTGCATTCAGGAAGTTTTGTGTAGTTTTATAATAAGCTACCCGTGTCGACTTCGCTCAAGTAGAATAAGGGTATATAGATACGAACATATAAGGCTTTTGGTTTTCGCGGCGCATCCCGATAAAGCCTAGTCGGCATGATTTTTCCGATATCTTTAACTTTTATTGCTATATTTCATCCAATTTACTGAAAAACAACAATAAATCCTACACTTAAACCTTCCACATGAATCACTTCGTCCATTGGTGAAAACCGTATCAAAATCTGTTTGGTAGTTTTTTAGTTTGTCGCGGACAAACAGACAGAGAGACACGGCACATTGTTTCACAATATATAGAGCTGTAAAATGGGGACAGGGGGAAGGGAGATATGTATATAAGATAGTAATCCTCGTTCTTTTCCGTAACCATGACGACGCTTATGTTTACAAATGTAAATTTTAACATTCTGATGAATAATATTTGCAGGATGCTAAGTGTCACTTGCCTGTAAACAAACGGTCCGACTTCGTTCAGCTTAGGCTTTTCACCGTTCTCCAAAAATCCTTGAGGATTCGTGACGTTGAAGATGTACACTTTGGTGAGTCTCATCACGCCAGGGCGCTGCCAGTAGCTGTAGCTCAGGGAACCGTTCCATAGTTTCAATTCCTGTTGACAAATATTGAACTTTATTTAAATATATGGTCGGCCCAGTGGTAAGACCGGCTCACGGTTGAAAGCGCAAGCGATCCCGTGGCGCTCCACTTAAAACGGGAAGGGTAGGGTGACCGGGGTGCACTCGGTGCCCTGGACGTGCGGCGAGTCCCACATACCCCCCCATGTTACCAGTGGGGGAAAACGCGTCATGCGTTTTTCCAGCGTAAAAAAAAGTGGTTAGTAACGACGACCATCAGCTTAGATGGATGGAGACCAAAGCAAGCACCACTGAGTTGTTATCATTCATTTGTTATTATAATTCATCTCGACAGCTCATAATCCGTTTGTCCTACGCCTGAAACAGTTAAACCCTCTAGTTGTATGGGATATCACATCAGTTTATGAGAGTAAGGGAATAGAGAGTTCACTTATATTGTGCACTTGTGCACTTTTGCATGTCTTTTTTTTAGTTTCCGTTGAGTTGGCAGTGTGCCTTATGCCTGCCCCGTGGTTTCGTGTTCGATTATTTATCGTCGCGATTCTGGGGTGTGTTATATACATAAATATTTATTTAAATATATTATACATATATAATAGTCGGCTTTAGGACAGTCATCAGGTAGTATTAGGAATAGGTCTGCGTGTGTATAAAAAATAAAGTTTTTAATACTGTGTACATTTTGTTTTTTATTGTAATATATTCGTGGTCTGAAGGAGGAATGTCAATGTCTCAACCTTTGGAAACTCGATTAGACTCTGACTTTAAGACCAAAATGTTACATATAACTTAAAAATGCCTGGAGGCGATCGTTTAACTACGAACGACGCCATTTTCGACGTCATTTGTAAATTACCTTGACTTAGTGATCGTGATCCAGTTAATATGGAAAAATTAAGAAAACTATTTAACCGTTAAAAAAAATATAATAATTTGTCAATTTTTTATTGGTCAGTTTCAAGGACTAAATCTCTGCATTGTATTCGTTGTATACTTGGATGGTACGGCAATATAATATAATTTAGTCGGTGATAGAGCTTTGTGCAAGCTCGTAGGTACCATCCACTAATCAGATATTCTACCGCAAAACAGCAGTACCTGGTATTGTAGTGTTCCGGTTTGAAGGGTGAGCGAGCCAGTGTAATTACAGGCACAAGGGGCATAACATCTTAGTTCAGAAGGTTGGTGGCTCATTGGCGATGTAAGCGATGGTCAACAGTTCTTACAATGCCAATGTCTATGGGTGTTGATGACCACTTACCATCAGGTGGTCCATATGCTCGTCCGCCTACATATGCTATAAAAAAAACCGTTGGATAAAATTTAAGATTGCCTAGCATATTAACTAATTTAAAACGAAGCCTACATTATGGGATTATATAAAAAATAAGAGAGCTATTCATTGATATATTTAATTTTGCCCAGCAGTGTAAAAGTATACATACCCTAAATATGATATAATCGAGCCAGGGTACGAAGGAGAGTATCACGCCCAGAACCACCGTGCATATGCTGAATGTTATCACTGCGAGGCGACCTGAAACAAATACAACATATATTTATAAATATAATTAGCTTGTATGTGTGTATGTCACTGAACACCTCCCAAGATGGACAGGTTTTGAAGATTTTTCGATTGTTTTTAAAGGCGATATTGAATAAAATTAATAAAACAACTAATTTTTTTAGGGTCGACTCAGTTTCAGTTAACCTTCATTTTTCGCTGACCCGATCCGCTGGAGAAGACCAGGGAGGCGACGACGGTATGCTCACCTTTTTCCCCATGCCGTTACCGTCACCGGGTAGTCTATATTCCGAGAATCCTTTTAATAGCCAACCTTCGGGTCGCCGCTGTAACATGTGCAAGCGATCCTGTGACGCCCCCCCAAATAGATGTAGTTATTACCGCTGGTTTCCGGTACACTTGGCGCCGGTGAGTCCCTCTCGCTTCTTCATATGGGAGAAAAATTTCAATTTGTATGACTTTATAGTATCGTGATAACCAAAAGGAAATGAGGTAGAAAATAAAAGAAGTCAAATAAAAAAAAAAAGATCGTTATAGTGTAGTGAGTGCAACACATGGGGTCATGGGATGTTTGACGTTTCTTGCAATGTCAATGTCTATGGGCGTTGGTGACGACTTACCATCAGGTGGCCCATTTCTTCGTCCTACACAATAAAAAAAAATGTCGACATTTTCAAGTTAAACATTTCTAAGCACCCAATATCTAAACATGCATTTTGAAATGTATTATGACTGGTCTAGCGAAACATTTGCCCGAGGTCTTAAGAACTTAATTAACTTTTAAATATGAATTATTCCATTGGAACACGCCTTATTTATTACCGGCCGTATTGATAGCCGGTATCAATTTCGAAAGTACCTACTGTTTCAGTAGAGGACGTGCCCGGTCGTTTTTTGCGTACGAAAATTATTTGTTAAAACGAAACAAAAATAATGGACAAAATTAATGACCTGTTTTGATATAAATCACTACATCACTACATATTATAAAACAAAGTCCCCCGCGTTTCCTGTCTGTCTGTATGTATGCGATAAACTAAAAAACTACTGAACGGATTTTCATACGGTTTTTAACTAATGGATAAAGTGATTCAAAAGAAAGGTTTACGTGTATAATTCATTACTGTTTTCTGTAAATTTGTTGAAATATGAAGATAATTGTTGAAGAAGTCGGACAAAATCGAGCCGATTGGGAGCTTTCATCGAAAACGCTGTAAAATCCCTTTGAATTATAACAAAATAATATATGATGAAATTGTTCCCCTTTCATAGATCTACAGAAAAATCCGCGATGGCATATGTCTATCTTATAAGGATAACTAACTATACCCAATTAGGTGATAATTATGTGATATACACAATAATGTGATAATTGGAAAACTATAAAAACGGATATGATATTAATAGTTATCAAAATAAATACGTTATTTACTTTAAGCATTTCATGTATATTATAATTGCCCTGTAAACCACCCAATTTAAATTAATATCTTAGGAGTTTCTCCTCAAAAAGAGGAGAAGAGGCCTTAGCCCAGCAGTGGGACATTCACAGGCTGTTATTATTATTATATCTTAGGATTTATCGTAGTTTTAAAACTATTGCCCTCTAAATAAATTCAAGCGGCCTCACATCGATCGCGATCATACTGACGAGCGATGCAACCGCCTGCTATTTATTCTGCTACTCGGGCGAAGCCGGGGCGGGTCGCTAGTAATATATAAATCAATGAATTGCATATTAAATGCATTTTGTTATGTAATCGACCGACAAGAGGATATTATACATATATTTATTTTGAAGATTCTATTTTTTTAATGTAAATGAAGGTGGATGACCATATGGGCAACCTGATGGTAAGTGGTCATCAACGCCCATAGACTATGGCATTGTAAGAGATGTTACCGTCGCTTACATCGCCGAAGCGCCACCAACCTTGGAAACTAAGATGTTATGTCCCTTGTGCCTGTAATTACACTTGATCACACACCTTTCATACCGAACACAACAATAACAATTGCTACTGTTTTGCGGTAGAATATCTGATGGGTGGGTGGTACCTACCCAGACGAGCTTGTACAAAGCTCTACCAACGAGATAGGTAGTTTTTGTTGTCGTGTTGTCGAAATAACTCGGCTCTCTGTCATGATATGAATAATTAATTATTATGATAAACAATTATGTTTTAAAATTTAATTACCTAGTTATTCTTTTGTTTTTGTTCTTTTTATTTAAATCATTTGTGTTTTTTTTTAATTAGATTTGTTTACATTTTCAACACCACTTTTTGTAATTGTGTGTGTGAATGGTATTGTCATGTATTTGGTTGGACATAGTTAGTTTTGTTTTTTTTTTTAATGTAAGTGGGGCAAACGTGCAGGAGGCTCATCTGATGGAATGTGACTACCACCACCCATGGACACCTGCAACATCAGAGGACTTGCAGGAGCGTTGCCGGCTTTTGATTTAATTTCATGTTAAGCATGTTTTAGATGTATATTATGTACAATTATGGGATCCAAATAAATAAATATTAATTTTTCATCTATATTTAGTTTTTTCGTAAATCGCTATATATTAAGAGATATTAATAAAATTAAGAGATTGAAATTATCTTTATGCTGTTTCCTTTCACGATTACGTAATGAAATAAAGACACACACACATACACAGAGGTTTCTAGAATAATCTAAACGATGGGCAGTGATTGGGTAATATGAAAACGATTACGCAGCCCATTTAAATCCAGACTGAGAATCTAACAAAACCTGATACCAGAATGTTGATTTGTATAAAGATAAAACTACACCGCAAAAATAATTAAATTCTCTTTATATTGGAAATTAGTAAAAAAAATCATATTATGAAATATTCTTCGATCACGAATAAGTACTAGTGACCGATGAAAATATTCCGACTTCGTTATAAAGCGTCCCATAAAGAAAAAAATTATAAGTAACGGAAAGTTCTTATGTTTGTACGGACGGCAACAAGATTTCATTTTGATTTTTTTTTAAATTAATTAACCAATTATTTTGACAACGTCTAATAAATCGATGAACGCTGGCTGCATGCACGAAAAAGGATCACTCATTGTCCTGTTACGCCCATTGTGCCGTTACGCCCATTGTCCCGTTACGCCCATTGTCCCGTTACGCTGATTGTACGCTTGCGCCGCATCTATCTCTCTCATTCGATTGCAGTCATTTCATCAATGTTTTGTTATGACGTTGTCACGTTAAACTATCGTCCGTAAACCGACTTTACAGACAACCATTTTTTTTTAAATATGGAGTAAAAACATTTAAATCACTTTTAAAATGACAAACGGGCCGAGCAAAACTGTTGTGTATGATAAATTATACAAACGGATATAACAACATACAATTTTATATATAGGAATTGTGTTTATTTTAAATAAGCTATGCAAGTAAAAGTTTACCATGTGGTAGGGCTTTGCACATATCCCTTTCGGGTAGGTACATTTTCTCCACCGTCAAGTAGCAATACTTAGGTATTGTCGTATTCTGAGGTCCTAGCCAAGTTGACATTCTACAATCGTAAACGCTAATAGAAAACTAAACAAATGTATGAGAATGACATCTCTCAACGATAAGTCACGTGGTCATTCTCATACAATTTTTAGTTTTCTATTAGCGTTTACAATTGTAGAATGTCAACTTGGCTAGGGCCTCTGGTTAGATGAGCCGGTTGGCGTGACATTCCACCCCGGACAGACATTTGTGTGCATGAACATGTCTGTTTGTCCTGAGTCTGGATGTAAATCTATATAAGTATGTATTTACAAAGTAAAAGTAGTATATGTAGTATATCGTTGTCTGATTTCCATAGTACGAGCTCTGCTTAGTTTCGGCTCAGATGGCCTTGTGTGAATAATGTCCCAGGATATACATATATATTCCGGTTGAAGTAGTGAGTGAGTCAAAATAAACCTAAACGGACGAATCTTATAGTAACGTCATCTCATTGGTTACCCAGGATGGTGGCGCATTGCAAATGAAAGGAATGGTTAAAATTTTTATGGCATCTTCGTCTAACAGTGATCACTGACCATTTACCATGAAGCTCATTCGTCGACCTACCACCCGTCGGCTCCACCTACCACCACAATAACTATTTTACAAGTGAATTAATATACGCAAATTATGAACTTTTTTTCTGACTGTACAAAATACTAAAGAGTTGCAAATACTGAGCGAGTGAGGTAATATTGTAACGGTCGCCGCTCATATTTTACATCTTTATGACCACGGATAATGATATCCAGCTGTTAACAGATTTCGATGACGGCTATTGTCAAGAGAAACCTCTCAGCAGCCCCCAGGATAAGACGTGTGCTCATTCTCATAATCCGATGTATTGGTAAATTCGTCAGACCGCAAACAGTTCCGGACCAGAGCCAATGCTTTACGTTTTTTCTAAGACCCCGTACTGTACTCGGTGGTAGAGCTTTGTGCAAGCTTGCCTGGGTAGGTACTACACACTCATCAGATATTCTACCGCAAAACAGCAGTACTTTGTATTGTAGTGTTCCGGTTTGAAGGGTGAGTGAGCCAGTGTAATTACAGGCACAAGCGACATAACATCTTAGTGCCCAAGGTTGGTGGCGCAATGACGATGTAACTGATGGTTAACATCTCTTACAATGCCGGTATCTATGGGCGTTGTTGACCACTTACCATCAGGTGGCCCATATGGTCGTCCACCTACCTATGCTATAAAAAAAGAACCAAAGTTTTTTTATGTTATATGCAGTCGGACGAGCTAGTGGAACATGAGGGTTAGTGGTCACAACAGCCCGTAGAAATTCGCGATTTAAGAATAACCAATCCTTACATTGCCAAATTTCCACCAACTATGGTAACGAGACGTTATGTTCCTTGTGTCTATAGTTACACTGGCTCACTCAACCTTCAAACCGGAACGCGATAATACTTAGTACTGGTGCTTAGCGGCAGAATATCTGATGATTGTGTGGTGGCGGTACCCACACAGGCGGGCCTGCAGAGAACCCTAAAACCAGGTAAATAACTTTTGATATGAAACATTTGGCGTGACTTAGGAGTGAGACTGTTTCGTATGCAAAGATAAGCAGCATGACGCTCTCTTGTACCATCGTCTCTCCATCCTCGATCTCTTCTCCCTTGTATGGATAATGTTGTGTTGCCAAATATAACTTATAACCATAATATTTATTTCATAAAAGAAGTTATACATTTTGATTTATTTGACTTGATTAACGATCATTTTTACAATTTTCACATGTGAGGGTCTTATAATAACCATATTTTTTTATTCGTGCTGACCCAGTTTGAGTCCAAAACCATGGGATCAACAGCCTTACAAGACAAGTTCGGCGAGACAGACAACGGGTTCCGATTATCTGATGACGTCACTCATACTGGCTTCCAGTACGCTTTTACGACAATTAAAGTGCAGTAAGGTCAATTACCTTGAAAGAGCCTTCAACAGCATTCTGATAATGAATAAACTTTTGCGTTTGCAGATGTAATATTAATTGAAGAATACAGGGATGATAGTGGCTCAAGGGTGACGTGGAGTTTGAAGATCTTTTGCTAAACTAAAGCCTCCGGGATGGCTTCAAGGTCCACGTTCTCATCTGGTGTTTATATTTCTTACAATCAGAATCAGTGTAGTGACAGCCTGAGAACATTTTTGACGTGATAACGTCTAATAAATAGATGTACGCTGGCTGCATGCACGAAAAAGGATGACTCATTGTCCCGTTACGCTCATTGTCCCGTTACGCTCATTGTCCCGTTACGCTGATTGTACGCTTGCGCCGCATCTATCTTTCTTTCACTCGATTGGCCTATGCGTCATTTCATCAATGTTTTGTTATGACGTTGTCACATTAAAATATCGTCCGTAAACCGAGTTTACAGACAACCATTTTTTGCTTGGCTAAACCCGTCTCTCCTTTTGTGACGGGAAAGTTTGTAGCCAATTCCAACACGCTGCGCCAATGCGAGTTGGCGGAATACACATGTTGCAGAATGCCAGTGAAATTAGACACATGCAGGATTTGTTTTCCTTCCTCACGATGTTTTTCTTCACCGTCAAGCACGAGATGAATAATAAACACAAATTAGGCTCATGAACATTCAGTGGGGCCTGCCCGGGTTTGACCCCACAATCATCGGTTAAGATTTACGTGTTTTAACCACTGGGCCATCTCGGCTTAAATTTTACGAGATATCTTACAATACATTACTTAATTAATTTAAATTAATTTTATTTAATGATGTTGTTTTATAAATTAATTAATTTTGTACTTTTTATCAACTGCTACTATAATTACCAACAGTAATATTGTGTAAACAACTTTGTTATTATGTTTTTATTTTTTGTACCGACATATGTAATGTGTCTAATAAAAAAAAAGTATATATGTATATAATCCAGTCAGTCAGTTTGAAAGGGGAATGAGTCAGTACTACACACGAAAACTAACTTCCCAAGGTAGGTTGTGCAGAAAGGGATGAATAAATATGTTTTAAAAGGAGGAAGTAAAACTTCATCAAGTGTTGGATAGAGTTATCAATGAGCTCGAGAACTCAGATGTTGCAGCCCTACCAGTGGTTGTAGACTGTAGTTATAATAAATCTATACTAATATATAAAGCTGAAGAGTTTGTTTGTTTGATCCGGCTAATCTCAGGAACTACTGGTTCGAATTTAAAAATGATTTTTGTGTTGTATAGTCCTTTTATCGATGGCAATCCGACACGACCGAAAAGAGTTCAGGCGCAGGACTAACGGCTTAACGTGCTTTCCGAGGCACGGGAGTGTACACACTTCCAACTTCTAGACTCCGAGCTGCTACTGAGAATTTTCTGTCAGAAAATCCCAATAACTATTTATTGGCCCGACCTGGGAATTGAACCCAGGATCACCGAGTCTGCGGGCTTTTATCAAGCCACTAGACCAACGAGGCAGTTAAATTATAACGGGGTAAAGTTCGACGTCCCCAAATAAAAAAAAAGATAAATTATAACCTCCAATATAAATACGTCATATCCTCCTGTGACTTCCCCATAACTTGATAAATAATGGCGAAATATTAATTATATTTTACCGTTAATATAAGGAGTGGAATATTTTTTATCAATAAAGGATCAAATGTCCGTTTAACGAGCCGAACGAACCTGTCCCGTTAAATGTTTATTACAAACAGTTATTATAATTCATTTCGTGCTTGAAGCAAACATCGTCAGGAAACCTGCATGCGTGAAATTTTAATGAAATGTTGTCAAATGTGGTATCCCACCAACCCGCATTGGAGAAGCGTGTTGGATTAAGTTCTTTCTCCTCAAACAAATGAGAAGATGTCTTAGCGTAGCAGTGAGACATTTACAGGCTTAATCCAGAACACTGCTCCAAAGTGGGTTGGTGGAATACACATGTGACAGAATTTCAATGAAATTAGACACGTGTAGGATTCCTCACGATGTTTTCCTTCACCGTTAAGCACAAGAATTATAATCACAAATTAAGCAAATGAAATTCAGTGGTACTTGCCTGGGTTTAAACCCACGATCATCGGTTAAGATTCACGCGTTCTTACCACTGGGTCATCTCGGCATTACACACATTTGAATATTAAGTTACAATGTTTGATATATAAGTAGTGATCTTCAATTGGTGGAAATTCGGGACAAAGTTGTTGTTTAAATATATAGAAAAATATTATTGCGTGGCTTAAATTCGATATAAACCAGAGGTCAATCTTTTTGAATTTAAGGACGCAATAAGAAAAACAAGATCGCTTGCATAAATAAGTGCATTATGGATATATATAAAAATAATGTCGAATATATAAAAGTAATAGTACATATAAATTAGCTTCAAGGTGCCATTTAAAAAAAAAGTTACATAATTAAAAAAAAGAGTATTTCGTAACGTTTTATTTTTAGCAAAACTGGTTTTTTAAATTTGGAACACTTGAGCTTCACTAAGCTCCAGTTTTTTGTTTGAAAACCTACACTTTAAGTTACCCGTGACCGTTAGCATAACAGTTACGTGATCACACCGCTAATTACGAGTGTGCATAACTGTTTTTTTGATTAGCAGCTAGCTTATACTGTTGTATTAGCTTATACTGCCGCATCATACGGCTAATTCTTTTTGTTTTTGACGTCAAAAAAACAACCTGCTGAGTTTCTTTCGCCGGTTCTTCTCAGGTCTGGGTGTTTCTTTTCCGAACCGGTAGTATTTTCCAGTTTGACAATCAATAAGTAAGTGTAATACTTCGATATTGAATAAATTATTTTGAATTTGAATTTGTAGATCTTGATGCCTTAAGCGTGGTGGGCTTTATTTGACTTAAATTGTGGTTTTTTTATAGCATAGGGACGAGCATATGGGCTACCTTATAGTAAGTGGTCACTAACGCAAATAGACATTGGCATTGTAAGAGAGTGTAACTATCGCTTACATCGCCAATGCGCCACCAACCTTGGGAACTAAGATATTTTGTCCCTTGTGCCTGTAATTACACTGGCTCACTCACCCTCCAAACCGGAACACAACAATACCAAGTAAGTAAGTAATTTTGCGGTAGAATATCTGAGGAGTGGGTGGTATCTACTCAGACGAGTTTGCACTAAGCTCTACCACCAAGTTCCTTGTTTCTCGGTATTCGTTTCTACTCAAACGAGCTATCATTAACATAAGTGTATTATAAGATTTAAAGCGAGAATAAGGTTGACTGCCTTGCCTCGTTGGTCTAGTGCCTACATGTAAGACCGCAGACCCGGTGTTCCTAATTTCAAATCCTTGGTCGGGCCAATTGGGGTTTTCTGTCGAAAATTCTCAGAAACGGCCCAAGTCTGGAAGTGTGAAGTGTGTACACTCCCGTGCCTCGGAAAGCACGTAAAACTATTGGTCCTGGGCCTGAAATCTTTCCGGTCGTGTCAGAATGCCGTTCCATCATTATGAGAGCTAGATATTATAGAGTGCACCTGTATTCGCGCACACACTTGTGCACTATAATATGTCCTGGACAGTTGACTAATCCATCTTGAGATTGGCCGCCGTTGCCAATATCGATCTGGATAACTACTAGTGCTATTATTAAGTAGGTATTCAAATAAATGTATAAAGTATTTGTTCATTTATTTATCTGCTGACGGTGGTACCACAAACGGAAAAAGGTCGTCGAGCTGATAAGGCTGTACTCGCTTACTTGGCTTTATAACAACACTTAAGGTCTAATGGCCTTTTATTCACGCAGTGGAAACATTCAGAAAGGCATCCAGCTCCCGTGGAGGAAAACCGAGTTATGTGGGATCCTAGCCCCACTTAAACCACTGCGATGGCCGTCCTCGGCACGGATTGGAGAGGCTGCGAGATTATGTT
The DNA here is from genome assembly GCA_963151315.1 of Nymphalis c-album. Classification (NCBI taxonomy): domain Eukaryota; kingdom Metazoa; phylum Arthropoda; class Insecta; order Lepidoptera; family Nymphalidae; genus Nymphalis; species Nymphalis c-album. The sequence goes on from OY720615.1 coordinate 3,356,366, forward strand.
GATATAACGTATCTGCGACCTCTCCCGTGCTGTGCTCCGCTCGTGTCTCAAGCAGCAAGAGGTAATCTCACATTCAAATTGAAATATCTTTATTCAATGTTGAAGTGTTACACTTTCTTATTGATTGTCATAAATCTACCACCGGTTCGGAAGCTCAGATCTGAGAAGAACCGGCGAAAGAAACTCAGCGGGATTTTTTTTTTCAGCTCATATTTTATAATATTTATATAATATTATATAATAACAATACAATAATAATATTCTACTTTATTTGAAACAACCTGGTGGCGATCGTTTCATTCCCAGAGTGTGCAATCATCTAAAAAGTCATTGATTGTATAATATCCTTTAGCACACAAGCGTTCCTTAACATCCCACTCCCTTCCCCGAGGTAAATGCCTAACTTAACCGAGTAATATAATCAATATTTATTAAATTATTGATGAAGAAGAATGAATAAGCAATTCTCATCGAGGGTCTCCACCACGAACCCCCCCCCCATTCAAGTTGTTATTAAATCTCCTTATATATAAATAACAAGGTGAAATCTAATCATTGTCCTTACCTTAGTTTATGTTGATATTTAAATAGTTGCATTATAAATTATTGACCTCTAATATAATTACTAGTCTTTCCTTGATATAACATCCGCTGCTGACGACACTTGACAAGACGCCATATCTAATTACCACCCACTCATTAGGTATTCTACCGCAAAACAGCAGTACTTGGAACTGTTGTGTAACGGTTTGAAGGGTGAGTGAGCCAGTGTAATTACGGGTACAAGGGACATAACATCTTAGTTCCTAAGGTTGGTGGCGCAATGGCGATGTAAGCGATGTCTATGGGCGTAGGTGAGCTCTTACAATCAGGTGGCCCATATGCTTCTCCGCCTACCAATACAATAAAAAAAAAAATATGTGCAAAAATAATTTTAAGTCTGAAATGTTCGGATACATGTGCAAAACAATTTTGTGTATGTAGGTATACGATTGAAAATTTCTTTCGCGTTTATCTTAACGACTGATGGTGTAGATGTGAAGCTAATTTCATCTGACGGTTAATTAGAACATAATTACACGTTGGTCTTGTAACACGAGGTCTAGGATAACTTGATCGGTCCAGAAAAAATGTTTTAGTTTTATAGTTCAAGAATATACATAATTGTTATATAATAAGTTAGTCAGATTTTAGTGTTAAGCTTTTGTACTTCAGGAAGCATTTGCGTTGATCTGTCAGTAGGAAGGGGATAAACACAGACAGCGTTTGCGCAAGCACGCCTGCACTTGCACGCAGTTGGTTAACAACAGAAGCTAAAATTCAATTAGAAGGTATTTATGAAAGTAATTAAATTTTATTTATTTATTGATATACTTTCGATACATTGTACATGCATTCTCATTATAAATTAAATGATGCTCTAGTACTATTACAATAATCTCTTACATAATAGGTATGTACAGCATTGCAGTTGTCCGGTTTAGATAATTAATAAAGATAATATTTTAAATTAATTGAACAGATATTAAAACAACAAAAAACCATAAAATTAAACATTTAGAATAAAGTATTTATAAGGTCCTCCACCCCGATTTCGGCCACGGCGGCCAATCTTAAGAGATATTATAGTGCACAAGTGTGTGCGCAAACACAGGTGCACTCTCTTTTCCTTAGCTCTCATAATCCGATGGAACGGCAATCCGACACGTCCGGAAAGAGTTCAGGCGCAGGACCAACGGCTTAACGTGCTTTCCGAGGCACGGTTTGTACACACTTCCAACTTCCAGACTCCGGGCTGCTACTGAGAATTTTCTGAGAGAAAACCCCAATAACTATATATTGGCCCGAACTGGGAATTGAACCCAGGACCACCGCGTCTGCGGCCTTATATCAAGCCACTAGACCAACGAGGCAGTCAGAGAATAAAGTATTACAGAGATTTTATTCTTAAAACTAGCAAATTTATATATCACTTAATAAGTTTAAGAAATACCTCTCTAGTTATTTCTTAAATTAAGGTAACGATGAAGGCGCTATAAATTGTATAAAAATATTCGTATTAAAATATAATATTGCGACGTAATTAAATATATTGTCACTTTTAATCCTCTCGCGTTAATGAGCAAAACAGTTTGCTCAATTATGATCTTTTTTGATTTTGATTATATAGCCAATAAGCAAGATTTTTTCAAGCAAGATTTCTAGTAACCAGACAATCTTCGTCAATAATACCAACTATAATCGTCAATAATAAACTCGGTGGTAGAGCTTTGTGCAAGCTCGTCTGGGTAGGTACCACCCATTCATCAGATAATCTACCGCAAATCAGTACTTGATATTGTTGTATTCCGGTTTGAAGGGTGAGTGAGCAAGTGTAATTACAGGCACAAGGGACATAAAATCTTAGTTCCCATGGTTGGTGGCGCATTGGCGATGTAAGCGATGGTTAACATCTCTTACAAGGCCAATGTCTATGGGCGTTGGTGACCACTTACCATCAGGTGGCCCATACGCCCGTCCACCTTCCTATGCTATATAAAAAAAAATATATATAACTGCCAATGTTAATGATGGACGGTGGACATCAGGTTTAGATCTCAGGTAGCCCATTGGCCAGTCTGGCTGCCTATTTTAATTACACGATCGTGTTCTGAGTTTGAATATTAAATTTTACAGAATAGGTCTTGAGATCGTTAAGTGTATAATTACTGATCGGACAATTAAGATTTTTCTGTATTTAATTACATCGTGTCGTTTGTATCTTAGAAATAAGTAAAGTCATTATATATATGTGATAAAAAAGGTATGTTTGTGTATTTGAAAATGAATATAACGTATTTACATTTCTATAAACGAAAAAAAAAACTTGTAATTCAGAGGTTTCGCTGACATAGCTGTTATTAATTTTTACCCAATTAATAATAATAGTAATATGAATAATTTGTATACTAGTTTATTAGAAGTATTAGATTATTATTTTATATAACTTATTGTTTCTTTGCGTTAAGAATTCATACAACAGCAACAGTCCTCCTGGTGGAACGGAACACACAACAGGAACACAAACAAGTGCACTCTCTATTTCTTCTCGTAATCTGATTTTACGATATCGAACTCCGACGGCGGGGCTGGAGTTAGAAGTCAAACCTTGGGGCAACAACGAAGTGGAAAGCCTTATATATTTATTTGACGTGACAACGTCTAATAAATCGAAGAACGCTGGCTGCATGCATGAAATTGTCCCGTTACGCTGATTGTACGCTTGCGCCGCATTTATCTCTCTTTCACTCGATTGGCCTATGAGTGCAAATAACAGTCAATTTATCAATTAAATTGTAGATTTCATTTCACTCCTTCTTTGTATCCATACAGAATAATGCTAATTCAATAGAAATGATTCAATTTTATTCATAAAAGTATGCAGTCATTTCATCAATGTTTTGTTATGACGTTGTCACGTTAAACTATCGTCCGTAAACCGACTTTACAGACAACCATTTTTTTTGTTTGTGTGTACATTTTTGAGTTCCTTTATGAACAAAAAGTGTTATATCCTTGTTATTAATGAAATTTATTGTATATAATATATATGAATTATATAACTACATACATAAATATAACTTAAGTTTACTTATTGATGCAAGTTTTCGTTTTTGTAATCTAACTGTGAGTATTACGAAAATGAAATAGAGCCAAATTTAACCAACATATAGCGAATTAGCAACAGCTATGACATAATATGTAGTTCATATATATATATGACGGAAGCGAATACATAATATAAAACTTGTCTTAGTTGCGTGTTTGCGCTTAATTACTGAAGGTTAGATATAAACGTGACAGAAAACAAGTCTCACTAGGAATATCTTTAATAATTTATCTTTGTATCTAAAAAAAATACAAATTTTAAATAGTAATTATAAAATTAATTAATATATTTGAGTTACGGGATTATAAAGACGATTCGAGCTTTAGGTTGTTAATGAGAATATTAACGATGAAGAATAATAATATAGTTAGGAAACTCCTTGGTCCATACGGCGTTGTTAAAGAAAATGAAGCGCGCTAATTTCAAACCGCCGCCATCTTGTTAGTGCACGCAAAAGTAAAATAATAATTAATTCAAAATATCGTTTTAATAATATGTTTGCACTAAAAGTAAAGTAAAGTAAAGTAACAGCCTGTGAATGTCCCACTGCTGGGCTAAGGCCTCTTCTCCTCTTTGCGAGGAGAAGGTTTTGGAGCTTATTCCGCCACGCTGCACCAATGCGGGTTGGTGGAATACACATGTGACAGAATTTCAATGAAATTTAACACAATATGCAGGTTTCCTCACGATGATTTCCTTCACCGTAAAGCACGAGATGAATTATAATCACAAATTAAACACATGAAATTCAGCGGTGCTTGCCCGGGTTTGAACCCACGATCATCGGTTAAGATGCACGCGTTCTTACCACTGGGCCATCTCGGCTCAGATAATTATATATATATATATACATATATACATTTTTGTCGGGAGTAATTGAGTGAGTAATTTACATAAATTTATATGATTTGGTGTTCTATTTTTGAAAAGACCAATAATTCGAGATTATTAAAAACAGTTTTCACTTGAATGCTAAATATATCATTACTTTTACCTAACCCGACTTGCCATTTTAATCCTAAATAGCAATTATATCAACAATCCAAATTCATCATTTGAAAATATCTTTATGTCCAGCGAAGTTTTATATGCGTACGTACTCTATAGCCTATTCTAACCACAACAGGAATAAACATAAATAAACAAATTTGACACCGAATTAATGCGATATCATTGGTCATCGATATCAATTGACGCGATGTCATTGGTCGACATCTTGAATAATCTATGACATTCACTATAGATACGCGAAAAGATGGCGTTTTCAATGTCCGCGAAGTTGTATTCGGAACTTTGGTAGTTAAATTAATGTGGCTATAATTAGTTAATTGGAATAGTGTTGTATTATGAATAAAGGTAAATTAATCAAGAACTGTTTACAGTGCATAATTATGCAGAACGATTTGACAATCGCATTCAATTTGTAAACCTACGGTGTGTTTACATTTATTTCTATTCCCATTGGAATATGTACATAATATAGCCTATTGCAACGACAAGAGAAAACAACTTTGACATTCAATCGACACGATATCATTGGTCGACATTTTGAATAATCTATGATTTGCATTAGAGCTTTGTGCCACCTCGTCTGGTTAGTGGGTCCCAATCATCAGATATTCTACCGCAACACAGCAGTATGTACTTAGTAATGTTGTGTTCCGGTTTGAAGGATGAGTGAGCCAGTGTAATTGCCTGTAATTAACAAGGGACATAACACCTTAGTTCCCAGGATTGGTGGCGCATTGGCGATGTAAGCGATGATTGACATTTCTTGCGGTGCATCTATGGGCGTTGGTTACTACTTACCATCATGTGACCCATATGCTCGTCAAAATTTTTATCGGAACTTTGGAAGTTAAATTATAGTGGTTATAAGAAGTTAAGTGGAATATTGTTGTATTATAAATAAAGATATATTAATCAAGAACTGTTTGTAGTGCATAATACAGCAGAGCAATTAGCAAATCGCATGTACTATGTAAATCTACGGTTTGTTTACCTTTAATCCTTCTTCGATTGGAATAGAGTAGTGTATTAATTTATATATACAGATAGTGAAATATATAATATGCAAATATTTTAACAGATAAAAAATAATATTATATTTAAAGGTAGAATATGTATTTTTTGTTTAAATTTTATATTTTGTTCAAAATGGTCGCTGTTATTTCCCTATACAAATATTTTTACGATTATATACGAAAAAAATGTGCATCTCATTACGTAAAATTTTTAAATTCGATTTTTGTAATAGGTTTTTAAAAAATATTTATTAAATTTGTTTATAAGCTCTTCTATAGTTGTTCCTGATATTTCATTGAATTAGTTGAATATGCAGTGGTAAGACCGCGTGAATCTTAACCGATGATCGTGGGTTCAAACCCGGGCAAGCACCGCTGAATTTCATGTGCTTAATTTGTAATTATAATTCATCTCGTGCTTAACGGTGGAGGAAAACATCGTGAGGAAACCTGCATGTGTCAAATTTCACTGAAATTCTGTCACATGTGTATTCCACCAACCCGCATTGGAGCAGCGTGGTGGAATAAGCTCCAACCCTTCTCCTCAAAAAGAGGAGAAGAGGCCTTAGCCCAGCAGTGGGACATTAACAGGCTGTTATTAGTTGAATATTTCGATACCTTTTTCGCCAGTTGAATGTCTTACGGCCGAATACTGAAACGTACCTAAAAGTTAAACGCTACTTAACATTGGAAAGCTCCTAAATTAGTATGCGAAATTTTAAATTGACGGTGTCTCAAAAATTAAGTTGCACTTAAAATTTAAGTGACGTTTCAGTATTCGGCCATTACAGTGCAGTCGTGACTCATGAGTCTCTTTGTATTGTGTCTAATAATATAAGCTTTAAATGAAAAAGTAATGCTAGGAATATGTCAAATCATTAAAAAATTCCTTTTTTGTCTATGGTGTCATCGCAATTCTCTATGGTGGCTTTAGGCCTCCTAAAAGAATTAGGATTCAACAATAGAAGTAACATTTTGGGTACTATATTTATATATAAGTTTTTACTATGTAATTATATACATACAAGATATTATATTTGATTATTAAAATAATAATCATCAGATAAGGATCTTAGAGTAGATGAGTAATTTTGTGAAAATATATATATATTTTTTTATAATTTTTATATTTTCTTTAATTATATTATATTTTGTGTGTTAGTTTATATTGAACAAATGATAAAATGTAAATGTGCTCTCGATTCGGAGGGCGTTAGTAACTACGACACAGTGCAATACTATAGTTGGTACTATCTTATATAAAGTACAGTACTTGGATGACCGAGCTTTGCTCGGTATTTTTTATTGGTAAATTGTGTGATTTTTCGAAATTATACAACGCCATCTACTGGAGTAGCTTAAGTGTTGTTGTGTCGTTGCTCTCAATTAAAAAAATACTCGCCAATAGATGTCAGGAAGAGTTATTGATTATTATCGATAAAGTTGATTATTGAAAATACGAAGAAAATGTCATTTTCTAAAAATGAAACCTAGCTAGATCGATTTATCGCCCCCGAAACCGCCAGCATACTAAATTTCATGAAAATCGTTGGAGCCGATTCCGAGATTCAGATTATATATATATATATATATACACAAGAATTGCTTGTTTAAATATATAAGATAATGTATAGTTAAATAAATAAGATAAAAGATATAACAACAAATGCATACTAGTTTAATTTTTCTATTTGTGTATTTACTGATTACATGAACCGATTGGAGGCTTTATGTAATAATAATAATGTCCTCCAGAACGATTTTCCGCCACGGCGGCCAATCTTAAGAGAGGTTAGCCAACTACGCAGGAGATATTACAGTGCACAAGTGTGTGCGCAAACACAGGTGCACTCTCTATTCCCTAGCTCTCATAATCCGATGGGACGGCAATCCGACACGGCCGGAAAGAGTTCAGGCGCAGGACCAACGGCTTAACTTGCTTTCCGCGGCACGGGAGTGTACACACTTCCAACTTCCATACTCCCATAACTTTATTGGCCCGACCTGGGAATTGAACCCAGGACCACCGAGCCCTATATCTAGTTACTAGACCAACGAGGCAGACAAAGCGTTATGTAACCATGAATGTGTTATGTTACTGACAAATGTATTTTTTGTAAGCTTTATTGATTTTTTCACAGATAATATAAACAACTTAAATGCTATCTATTAGATAAATATTCGCAAAATAAGAATTATTGTTTTATATATATATATATATATATATATATATATATATATATATATATATATATATATATATATATATATATATATATATATATATATATATATATATATATATATATATATGTATAAAAATTTCAAATTGTTCCTTCTTCGCTTACATCTTCAATTGTATGTAAATTTTACCGAATATTATATTATTTGTATTTTTTTTTATTTCTCACTTATTATTTAATTCAATTTAAATTATAATTCACACACACAAAAACATAAGTCATTGTTTACAGATTAAAAAACACGTGTTTTACAAATAACGACAGATAGTTTAAATATAATATGATCATATAAAGATACATATTAATAAGTTTTAAATTAATTGCACTAATTATGTATGGTGTTTAAATTTAAATATTTTGCGTTCGAATTATGTTTTTTTTTTTAAATCTAAATTCGAATTCTCAATAATTTTTTATATGGATTACAAGAGGTAAAAAAAATATTTGACATAGCTTTTAAAAAAAGGAAGTGTCATTTACCTCGAGGCTATCTTGTTTGGCTTTTTTCATTATAATTATTGATTTTTATATAGATTTCAGAGCCAGTAACTTTAGCGTTAATTACTATAAATTAATTGCTCTAATAACTATTAATCTATAACAATTACGATATGTGTCATTTGGTGGTAGAGCTTTGTGCAAGCTCGTCTGGGTAGGTACCACCCACTCATCAGATATTCTACCGCAAAACAGTAGTACTTTGTACTGTTGTGTTCCGGTTTGAAGGGGGAGCGAGCCAGTGTAATTACAGGCACAAGGGACATAACATCTTAGTTCCCAAGGTTGGTGGTGCATTGGTGATGTAAGCGATGGTTAACATTTCTTACAATGCCATTGTTTATGGGCGTTGGTGACCACTAACCATCAGGTGGCCCAAATGCTCGTCTGTGAATGATTTACATAATTATATAATAACGTATTTGCGAGTCTGCCTACCTTAAATGAAAATGTCAATGCATATTTTATTTTATTATTTTATTATATAGGAAGCCAACGCTGTATACAATTTAGTTTCTTATTTCATAGTATAATGGTAAATAACATAAATATAAAAATTGCATACCTCACTTATAGGGTAACTTAACATGCATAGGAAAAACAAAAAATAGTATTATTTAAAAGTACTCAGTAGTTTTAAAATATTGATAATGAAATTAAATAAAGTAAATAAACAAAATAGTCATCCATCTTTAAGAAATAAATAAATTAGAGGCTACGTTAAACAGTTTGATATTTTTTAATCTGTATTTTAAAGCGTGTAATAGTCTGTTGGAAAATATCTAGGCCAGCTTTTTTGAAAAGATTATTATACTTGATTAACATTCTGTTAATGGGTGCTGCTCTGCCCAGATTACTTTTTGCGAATCGTTGACTGAAACTTTATTTTTAATTTAAATTTAGGAACAATTTTTTTTTATTTGGTTGCATATACTAAGGAAGAATCTTTTGAATGTCTCAGAGTCTAAGATAACATATGAATGGTATGCGATGTGAAAATTATTTAAAGTGGTGACAGTTCGATTGTTCGGCTCGTCCTCGTGGTAAACGATTTGGAGTCACGCCAATACGTGACGAAACCTTTGTTCGTTACTGCACTTGACCTTCGGCTGATAACTGACTAATATAAGGAAAGTCACGTGACTTCCATGTTGGATATAATGTCTGCATCGCATACGAGCATAATTTTATATATTGCAACCAAACTTTCTTCAAAAAATCTTCAAAAAATAAGAAGAGGCCTTAGACCAGCAGTGTATGAATCCAAAAAATTCAAATTCAAATATCTTTATTCAATATAGAAGTGTTACACTTACTTATTGATTGTCATAAATCTACCACCGGTTCGGAAATAAACACCTCAGACCTGAGAAGAACCGGCGAAAGAAACTCAGCGGCTTTTTTTTTCAGCTCATTTTTTACAATATTTATATAATATAATAACAATACAATAATAATATTCTTCTTTATTTGAAACAGCCTGGAGGCGATCGTTTCATTCCCAAGGTGTGCAATCATCTAAAAAGTCATTGATTGTATAATATCTTTTAGCACACAAGCGTTCCTTAACACTCCTTTTAAATTTCACAATTTAAAACCCCAGCATATAGCAGCAGTGCTGTACCCGAGGGACATTTTATGTACGACTACTACATTGAGTGCTGGTACTATATTGAGAGCTAAATTTAGAGATCCTAGAAAAGGTCCTTGGTGGTAGAGCTTTGAACAAGCTCGTCTGGGTAGGTACCACCCACTTCTCAGATATTCTACCGCAAAACAACAGTACTTGGTGTTGTTGTGTTCCGGTTTGAAGGGTGAGTTAGCCAGTGTAATTACAGGCACAGGGGACATAACATCTTAGTTCCCAAGGTTGGTGGCGCATTGGCGATGTAAGCGATGGTTAACATCTCTTACAATGCCATTGTCTATGGGCGTTGGTGACCACTTACCATCAGGTGACCCATATGCTCGTCCGCCTATACAATAAAAAATCACGATGTAATTAATTATTCAGCTTAAATTAGTCTCCATAACATATAATTACGATTATAGATCAGAACATAAAACATTACTTGATTTTTTTTTGCTTACGATATAATTTTATGGTCTCGATCAGATTTTTTTTTGGTTTCGATTCGGAACTGATACCCTTAGCCCATAAAAATAAACATATAAGAAGATTAGTAATTTAGTTTTATAAAGGAACCAGTAATTTAAAATTTTTTGTAATTGTTTTGTCGTCAGTACTAGTTTGCATAATTAAAGGTTTGGTTAAACTGGTTCGAATTACGTTTCAAAATATCACTCACGCATACAAATAAGTGTTTTTTTAATAAAAGCGCCTAATAGGGCACTAAAATTGATAACATCCAAAAGGGTCTGTATCTTAATAAACACACACAGTTAAATGTAAAAATAAATATATAATACTACTAGCTATGTCCAATGGCTTCACCCGCGTATAATTAATAAAAATATAATTTTAATTTATTACAATAATAACGCACACAAACACAGACACACACACACACACACACACACACACACTCACACATATGGCTACTGGTAAAGAAATACGTAATTAACGATTTGAAATTATTTTTCATAAGATACCGTAGGGTTTACCGATCTTATTGATCTTATATCTTTGTGTGTACCAATTTTCATCAAGATTGGTCATGCCGTTCTTGAGTTATAAGAAGACATACAGACAGACAGACAAAAATGAAAATAAATAGTATAATGTGAATCACTGCATCATAAAACGATTACTTAACATCATAAGCAACAGCTCAATGCATGAAAAGAAAATGATTTTAATAGTTTTTGTCGTACTGTCGTGACATTTGTAGGTCTATATTTCATTCATAGACGAAAGGACGACGCGACGCGTTAACCTTTGCGATGCGCGTAGACTTATAAACGTTCAAGCGGGAAATTAAACTAATATTTATTTTTGTATGAAAATAAATTCTATCAAATTATCAAAAGTCGTAGAACTAAAGTTGTTACTTATGGTGTTAGCTATCTAGTCCTGCGAGGTTGCTGGTTCATTATAAATAACCCTGTATAGTAGTATAAAGATATACATATAATATTATGTTATCGGCTAGCAAATCAACAAACTATGTATACAGTATACTAGCGGCCCGCCATTTTGGTCAAATATGAATCTGGAACCAAAATACCAAAAATGTAGCGACAGAATAAAACTCAAAAAATTAAATATTGTCTGTGGAGATGGTAAAAAAAGGTTTATTTTGTCATTTAATAAATATGATCGGTGTATGTTTTAATACGATGAAATGTCGTAAAATTCGTTTCAAAATATCTCGACAGTAACAATATGACAATATTGGGATAAAAAAATGTTTACCGTTATTAAGATCGGGATCAATGACATTTCAAGGGAAATGAACTTTGAATTACATATTCATTTTTATGCTGACGCTATAAGCATACCCTTATGAACCTAAATAAATAAATTGTGTTATTGTTTCTTACTTTGACTGTTTTATCTTCAAAATTCAAATATGCCTGGTTATACTTTCAATCACACTCTACTACAAAACGCTGAGATGGCCCAGTGGTCAGAACGCGATCTTAATCGATGATCGTGGGTTCTCACACGGGTAAGCACAACTGAGTTTTATGTCCTGAATTCGTGACCATAATTTATAACATGCTTGACGGTGAAGGAAAACATCGTGAGGAAACCTACATGTGTCAAATTCCACTGTAATTCTATCACATGTGTGCCACCAATCAGCTTTGGAGCGTGGTGGAATAAGCTTCAAACCTTCTCCTCAAAAGAGGAGAAGACGCCTTAGCCCAGCTGTGGGACATTCACAGGCTGTTACTATACACAATACTTTACATATAGCAATTCTCTAAAATAATTATATTATGTATTTATAAATAACTAGCTGCGCGAGTTCGTCCGCGTTTCTTGATATATTAACAAAGTTTTCTTATGTACGAAGGAAAAAACATCAAAAAGATTGCAAGCAAAAATATACTTTGTTTAAACATACATCACTGAACACGCAGTGCATATACAAATCGTTGTTTCTTGGAACTTTAATAACTTTTTATTAAATGAAGATATCGCAATAATTTTTCTTTTTGATAAGGGCCAAATGTCTATGAAATAAAATTTAGAAAATTTCATCGAAATCTATCCAGTAGTTTTTCCCTGATGCGCGCACAACTGCAGACCTCTATCATTTTATTTATATAGATAACAATTTATTCAGGTATGCACATAAATAACTTGTATCCACGAAGCATAACCGGGTGACACACTTAACGAGAGACGATCGAGAAATTATGAAACTGTTATATAATCTGTGCTCTCTTGTATACGTAACTATTTAATTAGATTAATAACTGTGAGCGGATGGCGGTGATAAAGAACATATTTAGTTTCGTATATATACGATTATATATTATATTATAACTGTTTATAGTATAGGTACGCGGACGAGCGTATAGGGCACCTGATGGTAAGTGGTCAAGGTTCCCATAGACTTTAGCATTGTACATTTAAAAAAAAAAACATCGCAAATGTGCCACCAACCTAAACTAAGATGTTATGTCCTTTGTACCTATTTCACTAGCTCACTCACCCAATACATTATAATTTCATGCGTCAGATGTCATCAGTGTAAGATTTGTTAGTGTAAGTGCGGGCTTACAAATTTACACAACAATTCTCGTAATTTGACACAGGCACCGTTTTTTTTATAATGTCTAATTGAGAAAAGCTATTAATAATAATAGTCCTCCAGACCGATTTTGGATTTGGATTTGGAATCTCAAGAGAGATTAGCCAACACAGGTGCACTCTCTATTCCTTTACTCTTATAAATCGATGGGCCGGCAATCCGACACGACCGGAAAGAATTCAGGCGCAGGACCAATGACTTTAACGTGCTTTCCGAGGCATGGGACACTTCCAACATCAAGAAATCGGGCAGCTACTGCGTGTGTGGCCTTACATGTAGCCACTAGACCAACGAGGGAACCTAAAATACTATTAAAGCAATTTATATATATATATATATATATGACGGCGCGTTGATGATTTGCTCAATTTCAAATGCGTCCATATTGGTTGATATTAATTATTGTAATTTGTTATTATGTTAAGAGCGGGTAACCCCGAATAGAGTAGTGTGTCAAAAGTCGTGCTGACAGTTGTCTTGTCATGGTCGCACGAGGCACCTAAACTATTGGATCCGAATATCGTTATTTTTGAATATTCCGCCACATCGCGCCCACCATGGAGGATAACAAGGAAAACAATTGTAATGGCCCTTCTGATGTTCCGACATATATAATTATATAACTCTTACAAGAAGAGGCAGTTTCGAGAAACGATTTGTATATAATTTTGTTAGTTAGTCTGTGGAAAATTGTACTGGCACACGTGTCATAGCTGTCAAGCATTTATAATTCGACGAACGCCGGCTGCACCCACGAAAAAGTATGACTCATTGTCACGTTCCACCTGAGCCGAGGGTGAGCGAGAGTACGGAACAAGCGATAGAGAGGCACGATCGGCCTAAGCGTTCTGCTTGTGACGCATCTATCTCTCTTCCACTCCATCGGTCGATGTATTCATCAATGTTTTCTTATGAATTTATCGCGTAAAATTATCGTCCGGAAACCGACTTTACAGACCATTATTTTTTACAATTATAATTTTACGCGCTGTTACTCTGATAATTGTTATCTGTCAGTATGTGACGATCTGATCTGTAAATGATTTTTATCTCATAATTAGCTTATTTAATTTGTTCCATTCGTGTCTTCATGAAATTTACTTTTTTTTATTGTATAGGAAGGCCGAGCTTATGGGCCACCTGATGGTAAGTGGTCATCAACGCCCATAGACAATGGCATTGTAAGAAATGTTAACCATCACTTACATCGCCAATGCGCCACCAACCTTGGGAACTAAGATGTTATGTCCCTTGTGCCTGTAATTATTATATATGTTCAATTAATATATTTTATTGACGACTAACTTCTGTCCTAATAAATTATAGTTTTAAAAAACTAAAAACTAAAAAATTTAAACGCGGCACGACCTCGGCCGGGCTGCACTAAAACGCACTTGGGATGGGGAGAGTGGGGGGGGCGTTGTCACAGGGTGGTGAGGCAGTTAAATTTTTGTATTGTCATCGATCTTTAATACGTATGCAAATTTTCAAATCAATTGGACGCTTTGAAGTGGGTGAAAATTACATTGAAAGATTCCGTTACATAGATACATACAGGTCAAGCTTATAAAAGCGTGTTAGAAATATAATAGATTTATATAATAATAGTTATTTCCGTTGTTAAGAACGAGTTCCAAACCTGAGACTCTTACGTCGCTAAGCGACGAACCATTAGTTTTATATTATACTAGCTATGCCCCGCGGTTTCACCAGCATATAATTAATAAAAATAAGCATAAAGCCTCCTTCGATAAAAGGACACTATACAACACAAAAATAATTTTTAAGTTCGAACCAGTAGTTCCTGTGATTAATCGGATCAAACAAACAAACTCTTCAGCTTTATATATTAGTATGGATAACGAACATACTGTTCACTTATACAAATTGCTTTTATATATTTTAAAATACAAAATTTTTGAGTTCCCATGCATTATATCAATTAAGAATTTGAATTTGAAATTTCAAACTTCATTATCTAGTTATAAATGTCAATTTCAATATAATTCTGTATTTCGTTTCCAATATGAAAATCAACCACGAATACAAACAAACATTCACAACAAATATGTTTAAAGAATTTAAACGCTTTATTTATTAATGTGTTGTTTTTAACACATGGATAAAATTTCGTATTTGATGAATGTAGAAAAAATGCGAGATTTTATTATTTAGGAAAAACCGGCCGCAAGAAGTATTAAATTTTATTGATATCATAAGTCATTTGACATAGCTTATAAAAAGTTTTTTTTCTGATGGCAATAATAAATACCGCCCGTGGTGTCGATGGCGCTTGAAGTTAAGGGGGGGGGGAGGTGTAAAAAATGTTATGTCCTTTTCTAAATGTATCGGTTGAGTTGAGACGGAAAAGCGAATATCACTATCAAATTTATAATACTAGGATGTCATTTTTTTAGAATAGGCAGGCGGACGACGCCAACGCCCATAGACTTTGTATTGCTGTGTTCCGGTTTGAAGGGTGAGTGAGCCAGTGTCATTACAGGCACAAGGGACATAACATCTTAGTTCCCAAGGTTGGTGGCGCATTGGCGATGTAAGCGATGGTTAACATTTCTTACAATGCCATTGTCTATGGGCGTTGGTGACCACTTACCATCAGGTGGCCCATATGCTCGTCCGCCTTCCTATACAATAAAAAAAAAAGACATTGGCATTGTAGAAAATGTTAACCATCGCTTACATCGCCAATGCACCACCAACCTTGGGTACTTAGATGTTATGTCCCTTGAGCCTGTAACTACACTGGTTGACTCATTACACATCTTGACACCATATACTGCTGTTTTGTGGTAGAATATCTGATGAGTGGGTGGTACCTATCCAGATGACATTGCACAAAGCCCTACCATATATAGATACCTATTTAGGTCTTCTATGTAATAAATCAGTCTTTAATGACATAAGTTCGTTCAACTCCGTTTAAAAAGCTATCAGCTTTACTTAAAATGATATATACAAACACTTCAGAACAATATATATTAATCTTTTTGTAGAAATAAATTGTCTGTTTGTGATTTAAAAATAACTGCTATAGTTTTTTGTTTGTGATTGTAACTGTATCCTGGGCCCTGGGACATTATTTACACAATGCCATCTGATCCCAAACTAAGCAGAGCTTGTACAATCCAAATTGCTGATATACTACATAATATACTACTTTTCTTTTATAAATACATACTTATATAGATAATTGCACACGGACTCAGGACAAACAGACATGTTCATGCACACAAATGTCTGTCCTGGGTTGGAATCGAACCCACGACAAGCGCCTCGTCCGTTTCTGTAACTCTTTTGGCGTACAATAGCTTATACTATTCTATATATATATATATATATATATTGATGTGTACCTAATGACAGATTGAAATTGCAGATTTCCAAATTATAAGAGTTTTCCTCACAAACTGAACAACACGCGGGCGGAACCACGTGTTTTACTAATTATATATTTAATGATGACAACAAAAACAAAAATACAATGACACTTACAATGGATGAATACTAATTATTGTCAATTTAAAAACATTATATTTTTCTTTTGTTTAAAATTGTAAGAGAATATTTTTATATTATTATCCGTAATTTACTTTTGTATTTAAATATAAATGTATTCAAAATGTACTTAAATGGTCAATAAAAAATATATATTTCATACCAATAATGGTGATTTATTTATTTGTATCCCTCCTGTTCTTTTGTTCTTCTCCGGTCAGTGTGGTCTTCTCCGTTATGGTGGTAGCTTTTAATTCGACAATCAATAAGTATTATCTATACTGAATAGATGAATTTGAATTTGAAACTAATTTATCATTTGATAAAATTCAAATTTTGTCGTATCGGAATTTATTTTTTTATTAAACAAAAACAAAATACTGGTTATGTAAATAATTCATTTGAAGAATTATCAGATAAATTACTAAAAATATATTTTGACGATAGTTATATTTATAATTTATGTAATAATTATATTGGTTGGGTAGAGTTACAAAAGCCGAGATGGCCCAGTGGTAAGAACGCGTGAATCGTGAATTAACCGATGATCGTGGGTTCAAACCCGGGCAAGCACCGCTGAATTTCATGTGCTTAATTTGTGATTATAATTCATCTCGTGCTTGACGGTGAAGGAAAACATCGTGAGGAAACCTGCATGTGTCAAATTTCATTGAAATTCTGTCACATGTGTATTCCACCAACCCGCATTGGAGCAGCGTGGTGGAATAAGCTCCAAAACCTTCTCCTCACAAAGAGGAGAAGAGGCCTTAGCCCAGCAGTGGGACGTTCACAGGCTGTTACTTTAGAGTTACAAAATTAAATATATATATAAGTAATATATTATTAATCGGGCTGGTTCATGGGCTGGTTCATTTTTCGCTCAGAGAATCGTAATTGCGATTCAAAGGGGACATGCTGCTAGCATTCTTGCCACCATTACACGCGGTTACCATTTGTACAGTAACTCTTTTTAATTTTTATTTATATATATTTAAGACTTTAATGTAAATAATTATATAAATTAAATTATAGCAAGTTTTAGTAAAACATTTGGGAACTTTTTTAAAACGCGATAATAACATGAGATTTTAGATATTAATACACTAAAACTATTTCGAATAGTGCTGCGTCATCTGAGCCGCGTTGCATATTTTGTTTAGCAACTTTTTTTTCAGTTAGGCATTATACATTTATCAACTTCAGACTATAATTAATTGAATGATTATTGAACACAGTTTTTAATTAGAAATAATATAATTAATCATGTATAACGTTAGTCTTAAATTAATTTATCGCAAACCTCTCAAAACTTTCGAGGTCGCCATCTTTATTTTACAATTTTGTTTATTGACAAAATAATTTATGGTACTTGCGTAATCGGTAGGGTATTTTCCGCGATATTATTTTTAAATGCTAATATGTTTTTGTTTTTAATAATTTTATTTAAACATCAAAATCGTTTTTCTATTTATTGATATTCCTTCGTCAGGACAACTGCCTTCTTTTACTCAAGATCATTCTGCTTTGCTTATCTCGTAACAATTATTACGTTAGCAATTTAAATATTAATTCCTTTACATATAAATATTAAATGATATGGTCTCATCTGAATTTGTTCAAGGTATTCCCAATATTCAATCACTCCGGATATATTTAAGAACTGTTATTTTTTTATTTTTTATAATTATATTAATTACTAGCAGTGCCCGCGACTTCGTCCGCGTGGTATAATGACTTTCGGCAGCATTTTTTATTTTAGGCTAATTATTTTGCAAAAATCAGATACCACAACAGCCCGTTTTCTAAGGCATTTCCTGCCTCGTACAATCACTCTGTGGAACCAGCTTTCGCCGGCGACTTTTCCGAACCGATACGACATGAAAACCTTCAAGAATAGAGCGTACTCTTTCCTCAAAGGCCGGCAACGCACCTGCAAGTCCTCGGATGTTGCAGATGTCCATGGGCGGTGGTAGTCACTTTCCATCAGGTGAGCCTCCTGATCGTTTGCCTTAATTAAAATGAGCTATTTAAAGTAATTTACTGCAAATTTATTTAAGTACATATTTATGCACGACTTTTTTAGTTTTTCCATCTTTTGCTAAATCATAGATTTTTCGGATGGTATGGCATACATAGGCATACATAGAATGCCACAAACAATTATCCATGGGAAAACAGTTTTTTTCTAAATAAACATCTGCAACCTTAAGCGGCTTGAGTTTATTTTTTGTAATTTTAAATGCTGCTTTCAGGGGAAACTGCACTCTTAAACCGAAATGGCATGACAGCCGTTCAGCATTTAAAAGATGTCTTCTTTGCGATTCTCCATCTTTACAGCAGTCAATGACGCATGACGTTCATATGACGCATCTAAAAGCCGAGTTTGCTCTAATTTTTTAGCAGCCCTTTGAGAGGCGTTACGTTTAGTATCTAATCGTTGCCGTGCTTGACTTTGCTCCAAGGTCTCAACAGCTCCCCGAGCTGAGTGGCGTTCGAAATCTAAAATCCGACGCCCTTCGTTTTGCCAATGAATTCAGACGTACATAGAAGCGCAGTCCTTAAGGATTTCGTATGCCGATTCCAAGTGGGGCCTGCCCCCAGCTTAGTTCTTAGTTTGTCGGCGCTGGCGTCATTTTCCGTCTCTCTTGCTGTCATAGTTAAAATACGCTGGGGGAACGTCCATGTCTCTTGCTCTCGTAGTTAAGATACGCTGGGGGAACATCCTTTGAAATGCGTAAGAGAGAGACAGCTGCCGCAGCGCGACTGCCACGCTACCAAGCGGCATTTTGAGTCGCAGAAAGTTTGTCTTCAGAGCGCCTATAAGAATTGTGCTTCAATGTACGTCTGAATTCATTGTTTTTGCCCTTGAGTCTCAGCAGCTCTTTGAGACGCAAGGCTCTCGGCATTTAAAACCAAACGGGCTTGGGCTTGAGTCTGGTCTTCAGACTCTTGGCTTCTAGCAATTTTCGCAAGGCGAGCTTTGGCAGAACTACTCGCTAAATTAGATTTGAATTTTTTAGGCATATGTATTACAATTAAGACAACGTAATTAAACAAAAAAAAAATCTTCTACTAATTCGTACACGAATCAAAACATTAACCTCTTTATTTAAAAAAGTAGTGTTATTAAAATTAAATTAACATAACACCTATAAGTACCTAATTACACTTTGTTTTATTTTAGACGAAAACAAAAAAAAAAATAACATACCGACAAATTGATAACCTCCTCCTTTTTTTGAACTCGGTTAAAAAGCTTCCTATTACGAAAGTTTCTTTTTTTTTAGTTACACTATTTTATAAGCACATTAATTATTTAAGAACCTACATAAATTTGTAAGAAGTATAAACTTTTATTAACCCAAATAATCAAAACCTCTATAACGTTTTACACTTAATTTAACTTATGAATGTAAGCAAACAAAAACATTAAAATTACTTTAGGTTGTAAAATAAGTTTCAAGCTTCGAGCTTTAAAAATGAAGTAATTTCCATACAAACTTACATCCCCTATTTCAACCCCTTTCTTTCTTTCGCCTTAAAAAGTAGCTTATGTGCCTTTCTCAAATTTCATTGAAATTGGTTCAGTAGCTTAGGCGTAACACACAGCTACAATTACTTTCGCATTTATAATATAATTAGTATAGAGTATAGATTACCTACAGCGCGGGCGATAGCTAGTTTAATACATAGTACCGAAAAAAATGTTTTACATAATTAAATTAATTGTGACAGCTCAGTGATCGAAGTTCAATCATAAATCATTCAAATTTTAAGTTTGAACGTTATTGAGGTTCTTTTGCCAAAAACTAAATGTAACCAAAGACTACCAAAGCTACTGAGTTACTTATCCTATCTTTTTCAAACTAACAAATGATGTTGATGGTTAATAATAATAAAAAAAAAATCCAAAAAATAACTATGTTTTATTGAAACAAATAATAAGGTGACTAAAAACAAATGTAAAGCATAAAGAAGTAAGAGCTTAAATAATATAGAAAAGTTAGATAACAGTTTTACTTAAAGTTTCATAAGTGCTCATTTGACGACTAACAGAGTGGATTAGTTTTAATATATTATAATTTTTTAGAGGAATATAAAATGATGTGATAACACTTATAGCATATTAATTATACATAAATCAGTTAAGTTTTTAGTAATAATATCTACACAATCACTAAAATGAACAAAAATAAAATATACCTACATCACATAGCTAAAACATCACAATATAAAGTGAAATCAATAAGATGTAATAAGATATTATTTTTTACCCAATAAAATTAATTACTATGAAAACCAAATATTAACAAAATCTAAATATAAATTAAATAACATGGCTAAAACATTATAACTTTAAATAAGGTATTAAGAATTATTATTAATATAAAAGTGTGTAAGTTAATAAATTAACTATATATTCTTTTAAACCAAATAAAATTAAAAGGCAAGC
The DNA here is from genome assembly GCA_963151315.1 of Nymphalis c-album. NCBI lineage: Eukaryota > Metazoa > Arthropoda > Insecta > Lepidoptera > Nymphalidae > Nymphalis > Nymphalis c-album. Next base: position 3,377,476 of record OY720615.1, read on the forward strand.
AAGAATATAAGAATAAGACTACAGTTGCAAATTTATAGCAAACAAAGAACAAAGATGGAATATTAAGATAGTTTGAAATTACACATATATATATATAATTAATAAATTAATTTCATTTATTAACACAGTTTTATTAGCTTGACCTGTATGTACCTATCTATGTAATGGAATCTTTCAATGCAATTTTCACCCACTTCAAGACGTCCAATTAATTTGAAAATTTGCTTACAAATTAAAGACTGATGACACTACAAAAAGGAAGTGGCCCATCTCTAGTCCATTTTCGTACAGCCGGGCCGAGGTCGTGCCGTGTGTTTTTTAGTTTTTTAAACTATAATTTTTGAATTTTCAGAAGCATTGATTTTTCTAATATGCAATATCAATATCTGAATAGACTTTATTTTTATTTTGGCAGCTATGGCATATCTGAAGGATGAATAACAACCTCAATATCATTCTTGAATGGAATAAATCTTTGGGTCATAATGTCCATCCCAGCGTATCTCAAGCCATAATCAAATCTTGCCAGCCAGAATCAATATTAATTGTTTGCCCATCAGAATTTACTGGAATATGCACTTTTCTGTACTGTGTGATGTTTCAAATGACTGTTGTAATAATCTTTGACGTATGTTTAAGCTGAGCTCAACCACTTTTTTACACATAAATATATCACTGATCAATGACTGTCAATTTATCGAAGTCACATTTTAAGCTGAGATTTTCTAGACTCGTGATAAACTCGTTTATATCGTCGTGTTCCCTTTTTTTTTCGCTGGAAAAACGCATTAAGCATTTCCCCCACATGAAGTGGAGGGGTATGTGGGGCTCACCGGCGCTGAAGGCGCCGAAATACCCACTAAAAAACCAGATGTATTCTCTCCGTCTGGTCGGGGGGCTCCACGGGATCGCTTGCGCATGCTACCGTGATCTTCGATGTTTTTTTACCAATCAGTCCAAAATGCTGTAGCCACTTTTTTCATGTTAAATTGTTGTAAATTTCGTTGATTATAAACAACTTTGGTACGTTAAACGTTTGAATTTTTATCCGCTATTTTAAAAGTTTTGACAGACAGACAGAAGCCCATGAAACACGAATTGATGATAAAATAAAACCTATTTTATTAAGTTAATTACTATTACTTTTTTTAGGCTTTTTATGCAGAAACAACACACTAAACCAGTAAAACACGAAATTTGTAATGAAACTTTTTGATTTTGACAACTGTCACTAACAACGCGCGTACTTTTTGTACAGATCATTTATAGATTTTTAGTAACAAAGCTAAACTTTTAATAAATAAATATATCAAATAATAGGACAAATTATAGGATAAATCTTAAGCAAAAGAGTATATTGTACATGTAATCTTTTATCTCTTCTCAGTTTTGACCATAACCATTACCCATTTTAATAAATGTTCTACGTATATCTTTAAATTGACATAACTTTTTTATTTATGAACCGATTGAAATAAAACAAACACTAAATCCTAAGTGAAGTATGCCACAATACTTTAGTGAAAACCGCACTCAAATCCGTTAAGCCGTTTTCAAGATTAGCGTGCACAAACGCACAGACAAACAGACAAACAGATAAACAGACAAACAGACAAACAGACAAACAGACAAAAATTCTAAAAATCATTGTTTTGGGTTCTATTGTGTTTATAAAGACCCCCAAAAATAGTTTTACTCAAATATCTTTCATGTACAGACAACGAACAGTTACAGATTTATTATATGTATAGACTAGCTGTACCCGCGACTTCGTCCGCGTAGAATTTAAAAAAAAAGTCATTTTTTTTTCTAAAATAAAAGTAGCCTAAGTTACTCCTTATTACATCAGCTACCTGCCAATAAAAGTCCCGTCAAAATCGGTCCAGCCATTTCAGAGATTAGCCGGAACAAACAGACAGACAGACAGACAAAAATGTTATTTTGGTGTATGTACCGTATATTTACCCATGTTGTAAAAAGCGGTTATTTCTATATTAAAAACAGACACTCCAATTTTATTTATATGTATAGATGTATAGATTATCTCTAAGCCACATGTGGCCCGCCGGGCTTTTGTGGTTGACCAGCCCGGTGTTACTTCATTTCCACCTATTTTAAAGGAAGATGCTGATGAGGATTTCTATAAACTTTGGTCCCACATCCAATAGTGACGTGTAATACATGTTGGATAGGCATTTTAAGCTGAACAAAAGTTACTATAGCGCTTAGTTAGCGTTGTGAGTTATGCATTATTAAATACATCATTCATGCATTCTGTATATGAATATTAGTATATGTACTTGGTGCCTCGGGATTGCCATGATATAAGGCCGCAGTCCCGATGGCTCTGGGTTAAATTTATAAATCGGGCCAATAACTTGTTATTGGGGTTTTTCTGTCAGAAAATTCTCAGTAACAGCCCGGAGTTTGGGCGTTGGATGTGTGTACACTCCCGTGCCTCGGAAAGCACGTTAAGCCGTTGGTCCTTCGCCTGAACTCTTTCCGGTCGTGTCGGGTTGCCATCACATCGGATTATGAGCTAAGGAAAAGAGAGTGCACTTGTGTTTGCACATTTGTGCATTATAATATCTTCTGCGCAGTTGGCTAATCTTGGGATTGGCCGCTGTTGCCGAAGCTGGTCTGGAGGACCTTATATATATATACTTGGTGGTAGGGCTTTGTGCAAGCTCATTTGTGTAGGTACTACGACAGCACAACAGCAATACTTATACTTGGTATTGTTGTGTGCCAGTTTGATGGGTTGGCACGTCTAAGACCGTATCACTACTGCTCAGAAGCGACCTATTACTTATTATATTCCTTTTCAATTTAAAATAAGCACAATTCAAGGCTTCTAGTGCCGGTAGCAAATTTTTTGCTCCACATGGCCTTTGTAACGTTGAACCATAGATAAATATTATTGTTTTGTTTGAAAAAAAAATATTATGTGTCTTTTAAAATATTTATAAACAACATTTTTTTTTATATTTAATTTGTTTTGATATCGGTTACCGATGACAACTCTATAATATATATTTATATATATATGGGGTTGTTTTTCAATTGAAATGTATTTTGTAGCATTTAGAGTTTAACAAAATAAATACATTTTATTACTTTATATTTTTATTTTATAATTGATAGTAACAGCCTGTGAATGTCCCACTGTTGGGCTAAGGCCTCTTCTCCTCTTTGTGAGGAGAAGGTTTTTGGAGCTTATTCTACCACGCTGCTCCAATGCGGGTTGGTGGAATACACATGCGACAGAATTTCAATGAAACTTGACACATGCAGGTTTCCTCACGATGTTTTCCTTCACCGTCAAGCACGAGATGAATTATAATCACAAATTAAGCACATGAAATTCAGCGGTGCTTGCCCGGGTTTGAACCCCCGATCATCGGTTGAGATGCACGCGTTCTTACCACTGGGCCATCTCGGCTTATTAATATAATTGATATTAGGTATTTTTTTGCCTGCTTGAATATTTTAGAACTTACCAGGAATGCCATTCTCGACCTTCGTTTAAAATATGTGATAATGTCAAATTGATTGGCGTACGACATATTATGTTAAGTTATAACATGCTTAGATTAAAAATAATTTATTGCTCAGTGACTCCGTCTTCTTTTGTTATTGTCAATAATATTTTTTTAAACATAAATTCATTTCAACAAGCCGGTTTGGCGTGGTTGGTATATAGTTGCTATTCGAGCCGCAGGTCGTGGGTTCGATTCCCACCCAAGACAGACATTTGTGTACATGATATCTGTTTGTCTCGAGGGTGTAATTATCTATATAAGTATGTATTTCCAAATGAAAATTAGTGTATGTAGTATATCAGTTGTCTGTTTTCCATAGTACGAGCTCTGCTTAGTTTGGGATCAGATGGCCATGTTTGAATAATGTCCCAGGATATTATTATTATTAAATAAATGAATTATAAAAAACTTTGTCGATTAACTGCATCGCATAAATTTCGTCTGTATTTTGACGTGACAACGTCTTATAAATTGGTTTGCCGGGTGACACTTCAAGAAACTGCGTTACGCTCCGCTCACGTTATGCGCTCACAATGAGAGCGAGTGAGAGGCACGCGTCCCTTCCACTCGGGCATGGTTAGCCCGCCTAAGAGCGAGAGAGACAGACATAAAAAGTGAATCATCGCCCTATCCTCAACAAAATCACTCAGATAGGAACAAGTTAAGTTGTAGTAAACGCTGTTTCATTGTACGCAAATGTATTGCAAGTTATTGTATGTATATTTGTATATAAATACGTATGTATGTGTAAAGGTAAAAATAAAATTTTGTTAATATGAAATTCAGTGCGAGATTCTTTGTATAAATTAATGTTTTAAATATAATTCTTTGTATAAATAAATGTTTTAAATTGTTACTATTATTTCATCCTTCTTCCTACTATACGAATGAATATTCACATTAAAATTATTTTACCACTCAAAGTCGTTGTCACGTAAAACTTTCGCCCGTATACCGACTTTACAGGCAACCAATTTTTTTTAAATATGATATAAAAGTAATATTTAAAATAATTAAAGTCATATTTAAAGTTTTTTTTAATTACTTTTTAATAATATTTATTTTACAAAGAACAATTATAAATAAATAACTCTAAAATATTTCTTATTATATTTTAAAACTAAAATAAGAAAATAAAAATAATCTACACATTAAAATTTTAAAGAAAAAACACACCGTCTAAATTCTAAAAGATTGTCTTGTACCTAAGACGCTGGCACTAATGCCTCTGCACCGCTAGACTCAGCCTTTGGGCTAAATAAGCACCAGCTCTTGGGTTACCAGAAGTGCGGACCAGTTCCTTAAAGAGGTCTTTTATATTTTTTTTTGTATCAGACGACCATGGACCTGATCCTTTTTAAAGTCAGTATATATGTACATATATTATATACATATATAGATGTATATAATATATGCATTTAATAAGTAATGTGGAATCGTTATGTACCAACCAACGGCACCGTTTACCGACGATTCGATCTATCTAGAAAAATCGCCAACAATCTATATAAACAAAATGATAGAGTTCTGCAGTTGTGCGCGCATCACGGAAAAACTACTGGATTGATTTCAATGAAATTTTCAAAATTTTATTTCTTATACACTTGGCTCTTATAAAAAAAAATATTGTGATATTTTCATTTAATAAAAAGTTATTAAAGTTTCAAGAAACAACGATTTGTATATGCACTGCGTATTCAGTGATGTATGTTTAAACGAAGTATATTTTTGCTTGCGATCTTTTTGATGTTTTTTCCTTCGTACATAAGAAAACTTTGTTAATATATCAAGCAACGCGGACGAAGTCGCGGGTATCAGTTAGTCTTAAATAAAATTATATACTCAACGTTTTATATATATAATAATAATTTATACATCCAGTATTCAAATCAATGAATTCTAACAACATTTTTATTATCCACATATTTCTTTATTGTATAATAAGACTTATTTATTACTGTGATATTTGAATTTTTGATTATGCCAAATTAAATATAGTCGCGGAATTCTGTGATAGATACGATGGCCTCAAGAAGGATGTATTTAACTTGAGGGGCCAGATATTTCTTTTTTGGAACGAAGTCCTTTCTCGCGGCTTACAGTACAGTGAAATGGCGGTGGCCTAAGGTCACGTCATATAACGATATGGCGTTCAAACATCGTGCCTACCCAATGCTACAAAATGCGGTTTTTAATCCAGGATCTTCCAATTTCCAGCCTTATTAGCCACTAATCCAACGGTCATAAGCAGTTATTTAGTTACTTGAATATCGAAGACATGTCTCACTACAGTTTGCATTGTAGCGATTAGAAAAATAGCGCGTCGACGTATATATATATTTACCACCTGATGGTAAGTGGTCACCAACGCCCATAGACAATGGCATTGTAAGAAATATTAACCATCGCATACATCGCCAATGTTATGTTATCTCCCTTACTACTCCACTATGTCTCGTGTCTGTAATTAAACTAGCTAACTGACCCTTCAAACCGGAACACAACAGTACCAAGTACTACTGTTTTGCGGTTAATCTGATGAGTGGGTGGTACCTACCCAGACGAGCTTGCACAAAGCCCTACCACCAGTATTTATATTGTCGCTTTATATATTTATAATTACAATATAACGTACATAAGATTGAAAATAAAACCAATATCCTGAATACGCCCCCAATATTTGATAAAATAAAAAAGATATCAAAATTATTATTTCCTTTCCCTTATCGATATGGCCGGAAAGGGATATCTTATTGGCATATTGAACTTCAGAGATAAGTTGCCATTGACCCCCTTTTATAATATAATTACAACAATGAGGCCATGGGGGGCCTTGGGGGAAAGGGGGCGAGTTGTAATAAGGATGAGTTGGCAGAATAGTTCAGTACCTTTTACTTTTTGTTTGGTAGTTATTGATGGGAGTTATACACATGTTTGGACTTAGAAATCCTAGGTACCTAAGCATTTTACAGTAAAATTATAATAGCGCCATGTAGGCCGTGATACTCGTATGAAAATACTGTATAGAAATCATTTAGTACGAATACGAAATTATTTTTTTAGATATATTTATGTATATGTATATACCAGCTGTACCCTGCGCGCGTTGCTACGCTACTTATTAATCATCAAAAGATTGGTCGTACCAACTCAGAAACCATTGTGGGCTCGTGCACAACACTTTGCTGAAGATCAAATGCGTAGTTTACGATTCTATAAAGGGCATACAGACAAACATTCATTTATATATATATAGAAGATATATATTCTAAGATATTTTTTATTAGCAACATATTACTATACATGTTTGAAGATCGTCGCTTATTGTTAATTTTTTTTATATGTGACATTTGTTTTTTTTTTAATGTCATAGTCTATTCACAAAAACGAGTGAAGGACAAATATATAATTATGGGTTTTTACGGCAAACATATAAGGAGGAAAGAGAAAAAAAGTATCTTTCTATTACCTAACGTTTGATTGCCAAATATATAATAAATTTGATAATTAAATCCGTCTGTTAAATAACTAATCTTTTCAAGTCTTGGTATATTGAATGAAGCCAGTTTCCGTGGTGGAAAATGATTACCAGCTATGGACATCTGCGACACCGGATTTCAGGTGTAGAGCCAGAAGTAGAAGTAGTGGTGTTACAGAACAGCCTGTGAATGTCTCACTGCTGGGCTACGACCTCTTCTTCTCTTTTGAAGAGAATGTTTGGAGTTTATTCCACCACGCTGCTCCAATGCGTGTTGATGGGAAATATGATATAAAATGTAATCATACTTTGGCATTTTATCCAAAAGTTCATAACATTCATCGCGAAATATATTAGTAACAGTAACAGCCTGTGAATATCCCACTGCTGGGATGCTCTCCTCATTTAGAGGAGAAGGTTTGGAGCTTGTTCCACCACGCTGTTCCAATGTGGGTTTTTGGAATACACATGTGACAGAATTTCAGTGAAATTTGCCACATGCAGGTTTCCTCACGATGTTTTCCTTCACCGTCAAGCACGAGATGAATTATAAGCACAAATTAAGCAGATGATATTCAGTGGTGCTTCCCCGGGTTTGAGCCCACGATCATCGGTTAAGATTCACGTGTTCTTAGCACTGGGTCATCTCAGCTTTGTTAATACACGTCTAACTATTGAGATGAAAACATATTGTCATAATTTTTTTTTTTTAATTTGATTACAATACTTTATTACAATTAATATTATAGCAACAGTTGTGTGCATGAACATGTATGTTTGTCCTGAGTCTGGGTGTATCTATATAAGTATGTATTTACAAAAGAAAAGTAGTAAATGTAATATTATATCAGTTGTCTGGTATCCATAGTACGAGCTCTGCTTAGTTTGGGATCAGATGGCCTTGTGTGAGTAATGTCCGAGGATACATAAAAATACTTGGTGGTTATGTAGCGAACTTATAAATTATCATAGACTACAGTTAAACTTTAAATTTATTTATTTATCAAGCGATGACGTAAAACACGAAGAATTATTTCGTCCATAATAAATCACAATACTCTTAAATATTCTGGGAAACATTTAATGGAAAAGTTACTTGAAATGACTCATAGATGGCGTTGAAATGTTTTCTCAATCACACTATTGTTTACCCAACATTACTAATCGCCGGAGTCATATTATAAATTGTTTATGAAGTCAGACTACCTTGAAGTAGTCAGTTAATTGTTTAAGGGAAATTCCCGTTTATTTCGTGCTCTGTTGTGACAGTGTCAGTTTTTTTTAAGGTTGAATAAACAAAACTCAGCACCTTTACTTGGAGGTAGAGCTTATGTAAGCTGCTTGGGACTTGGGAGTAGTATCTTACCAAATGGTTTTGCCACTGATCACTTATTCTTCAAAACGGAAATACTTGGAATTATTTTGATTTTTGGGTTGAAATTGTCTAGTTTAATTGGCTTACTCTGCACCTGAGCACGTCAATGTAATTACAGGCAAAAGGGACATATCTTCTTAGTTCCGATGGTTGGTGGCGTATTGGTGATGAACATCATGGTTAATATTTTATAACATCGCAAATGTTTACGAACAGTGGTTATCTTGAACATCTGTCACATATGTATCTACTAAAGAAATTGTTGCAAATGTGATGGAGTAAACTCTAAGCATTCTCATTAAAAGTCCCAACAGTGGGACATTAAAACTCCAAATCAAATGGGGCATTGGCAGAATATTTTGTTCATAAGCAAAAACAAATTGTTAATAAAAAAAAAATGATTTCGCTTTTCAAATTTCTATAGATTTTAATACACGAACTCATAAAACAATTAATAATGAAAATTTACACAAACGTTAAATGTTTTATGTTTCATTGTTATAAAACTTATCGCGAAGGCATCGTGAGAAGAACTGAAGTATGATAATTGATGATCTTTATAACAGTTGTATGCGCCATAATTTACTAAGTTTAATTGTTTTAGGAGATACGAATCAAATACAAGCAAACGTTTAACATATATGTCGGCGAGATTGTGGTGCTGACATTAATTTGACAATTGAATTTGAAACGAGAGTGATAGAAGACTTTTTGTTATGTCACTTTGACGGAACGTCAAACTGACAGCCATATTATATCGTGGTTGGACGGATACCGGATAGTTTTAATAACGTTTGAATTATTTTTTAGTTTACTGGCGGTAGAGCTTTGTGCGAGCTCGTCTGGGTAGGTAACACCCACTCATCAGATATTCTACCGCAAAACATCATCAGTACTTTGTATTGTTGTGTACCGCTTTGAAGGGGGAGTAAGCCTTTTTTTTTCTTACTACGCTGTGTTTTTTTATAATTTCTATTACGACTCTGTTATTTTATATCATATATGTATAATATTATATAAAATAATTATATTTTTATTATTTATTATTATATATAATTATTAATGTGTATTCTCATGCATATATATAATATTTTATCTATGTTTTTGTTTTATTATTATTACTATCGTATTTATTGTAAAATTTATTGTTACCGCCTTCATGACTTTCTGTTTGGCCTAAAGGTTGACTGGGAGAGAATGCCTTCAGGCATTAAGTCCGCCTTTTGTCACAACTTATGTTGTTGGTCAATAAAGTATTTTAAATAAATAAATAAAAATAAGCCAGTGTAATTACAGGAACAAGGGACATAACATCTTAGTTCCCAACGTTGGTCGCACATTGGCAATGTAAGCGATGGTTAACATTTCTTACAATACCAATGTCTACGGGCGTTGGCGATCACTTACCATAAGGTGGCCCATATGCTCGTCCGCCTACCTATACCATTAGAAAAAAAGATGATGGATGGATAGATGGATGTTTCATGTTTAATTTACGAAATGTCTACTGATACGCCTCTATCTATTTATGTTTTCTTTGATATCAAAATAGCTAGTCAAAGTAATAAGGAAAGTATAGTGCCTTGATATTAGACTCATCGCCAGCTCCCCTCCACCCCAGGTTGGGGTAAACAGTAATTGAGTTTTTTTGTCAAAGATACTCAATAGTAAAATTCTTAACTGAACTGAAAGTTCAGTTGCACACTCGTGCTTGGGTACTTTTCGTATCGGATTAAAATAGTTAGGGAATAGAGTGCATTTTTGTTTGTGCAAACACTTGTAGACTATAATAAGTACCGCGTAGCTGTTTAATTTCTCTTGAGACTGGCGCTTATAGAAAATGGGGTCATAAGGAATATTAACCATTACTTACAACATCAAGGCGTCACAAACTCTGGGAACTAAGATCACTCACCCTTCTAACCGAAACACACTATTACAAAGCATTGCTGTTTGGCAGCAAAATATGTGATGAAGGGTTGGTACCTACCCATTCAGGCTTGCACAAATCCCCACCAACTCTTGAATCCAGGATCGCGATCAGTCGAATAATCCAGACACTAGATACAATTTATTTAATATGATAAGCCTTCTCCTTGTCCTTGTTCTTATGTTAACCGACCTTGGCTTCGACATTGGATCAAGATTTGGTCCAACACAGATCGGACGAAAGATATGTAACGATTAGCCAGATTAACGTCAGACTTTAAAAAAATCAAGATGTCGGCACGTATTTAAAATCCTTGGACACTGCTAAAGGATTTCAAAAGAAGGTCGTCTGAAGTCATTACTATTAAAATGCATAATCTTATATTCATTTCTGAACAGAAAATTCGAAATTTAAAAAATGTAACTGTCAAAAGGCGAGGCAAAACCTTCGAGATAAAATTCGAAAATAGAACAGAAATTTTCCACGCTATTGTAATTAAATATTGATTATCGAAAGAGGTTCAAGGTATTTGAACCTTGAAAATGGTTCAAAAGTGCTGCCCTCCTTGGTGGTAGAGATTTGTGCAAGCTCGTCTGGGTAGGTACCACCCACTCATCAGATATTCTACCGCAAAACAGCACTAATTTGTATTGTTGTGTTGTTTAAAGGGTGAGTAAGCCAGTGTAATTACAGGCACAAGGGACATAACATCTTAGTTCCCGAGGTTGGTGGCGCATTGGCGACGTAAGAGATGGCCAATTTCTATAGACGTTGGACCACTTACCATCAGGTGGCCTTGTCAATCAAAATATATGTATTTTTATGCATAAAAACATATTGTTATTTTTACATATGTAATGATAATTTTAATGAATACGAATTGTTTTATTTAAAATGAGTAGGTACTGATCAGAATCTAGGTTACACGACACGGCCCTGACTCGGAGATGAAATTATTGTTCATTTAGGTCAGTCAGGCTAGTAATGAATAACTATAAAAGGTTTATCATAATTACATATCGAGTATTTTTGGCAATGTCAGCGATGACAGTAATTTAAAGATGGGACCAGGGATGTGATTATATCGATATCGATATTACGACGATTTATCAGTGACGTTTTGGTTATATTTTAAGCTGTCTTCTGGAAGATTTTCGGTCACCAATGCACCACCAACCGTGAAAACTAACATGTTGACTCTTGACTTTGAGCATGTAGTTAAACTGGGTCACTCACCCTTCAAAACGGAACAACAATACTAACTATTGCTATATTCTTGTACAATATCTGATGAGTGATAACTGTACACTTTTCACATAATAAAGTAATTCGTTTATTTATTACGTGCGTGTATAAAACAATCGCGGTGAGAATCTGTATCTGCTGAGAGAAATAGAAAACGAGTCATTAACGTTGTTCACTTGCACTTAATAGTGCTATTAGATATTGTATAATGACATATGTTACCACTTTATAACGATAGATGGCGTTAATTAAATCTGTCAGTTTCCTGAATCGCGCTGTCTAGATTCGCTAATAAATATATATAGTGTGAAAGAGATTTTGTTAAATTGACCCCGATCAGTGACGCCACGAAACCGGCCGTGACATAGCATGGTGCTTCGTGCAGGAGCGCTTCCCACCCCGCCGACTACGTCCTGAACCGAGGTGCGATCTCATAGGTGACACCCTCAGAAAGGACGTCAAGCGGAGCCCGAGGCGGCTCAAATTTCGCTGACGCTGACGCTGAATCGGTGACGCTGTAAAGACCAGTAGGGCCAACAGCATACACTCATTTAGAAAAAAAAATGTTAAATTGATCAGACACAATAAATTAGTGTGACTAGAGGAAAGCTCTTCCTTGGTTTTCTTTTCCGTCTGATCGCCCGATATTAGTTTCGGGAGTAAACAGAAGTGTTACGAAAGTTTTCACACGACCCGTACCTCTTATTTGATCTTAAAATGTGTACAAAAGATGTACATTATAACATATATTTGATAGAAAAATAAAGTTATATAATAATCTATATATGTCGATAAAATTACAACACTAGTGAACGCATCTTAAGAATGTAGTAAGACCACTTTCAAGAAGCCAGGGGCGTTCCAGGGTCTTCCGTGCACTTGACACAGATATAACCGGAAGTCGTTTCTTTCGAAATGACAAGTTGATTTATATAAAAAGAAAAATAACGTATTAATTACATCAGATAATGACTCTGAAATATACGTACATGCAATGTATACATATATATTTATATATATATGCGACAATCTCAATACTTGGCTAGGTCCTTCTCTACTACTGATAAGGTTTTTGGAGCTTATTCCACCACGCTACTCTAATATATATTGGTGGAACAATATGTTTTTAATTCAAGTAATGTTAAAATTACCTTATTTAGAGCTTATTGTACAACTTTTTACACATGCAACCTATGGGCCAGATACTCTCAAAAATATTACAATGCTCTCCGTGTTCAGTATGCTTTTGGGATGCTGATGGGGCTGCCACGCTTTTGAGGTGCATCAGGGATGTTCGCAGAAGCGCGGGTTGATTGCTTTTTACTATAATGCGAAAGAGATGTGGCTCCCTGGTGCGTAGGCTGCAAGGTAGCACCAACAGTATCCTTAAAATGATAGCGAGTAGGCTGGACTGTACGTACGTGGGTCATTGATGAGCCATTTCTTATGGAAGATCGCGGTAATGATTTAATTTAAATTAATAATACTAGTTTTTAATTTACTAACATAGATAATAAGTAGATGTAAATTAACAAATTGAGTCTGTGTTGCTCAGAATAAAGAATTATTATTATTATTATTATTATTATATGGCAGATTTTCATCCTATACACGCGTTTTATCGAAGTGTTTTCGAAACGAGATGCACTATAAACACAAAATGACCACGTTCAAATTCAGTTGCCTTAACTTTTATGCATTCATCATTTACTATATACCTAAGCACCAATTGCTGAGTGAGCCAGTGTAACTACAGGCACAAGGGACATAATATCTTAGCTCCTAATACTGGTGGTACGTTGGTGACGTAGAAATGGTCAATATTTCTTTCAGGGCTATATTTCATGTAGGACACTTGCCAATACTTGAAAAAAAATTGGTTGTCTCTAAGTCGGCTTACGGACGATAATTTTAGGTCATAAGAAACATTGGTATTAAAGTCATAAGAAACTTTGATGAATACTCGGACGCATTGGCCGATGGAGTGGGAGAGAGATAGATGCGTCACAAGCCGAACGCTTAGGCCGATCGTGCCTCTCTATCGCTTGTTACGCGCTCTCGCTTGCATGCTCAGCTCAGGCGGAACGTGACAATGAGTCATGCTTTTTCGTGCGTGCTGGCGTTCATCGATTTATAAGACTATTGGCCGAATACTGAAACGTCTTTCAAATATAAAGTGGGACTTAATTATTTGGAACGCCATTAATTTCAAATTTCGCATACTAAATTTTAAAATTAATGACGTTCCAAATAATTAAGTCCCACTTCATTTTGAATGACGTTTCAGTATTCGGCCGTAAATCACGTCAATAAGTAATTAAGATTCGCTTCTTCTTACCACGGTGACATCTTCTCAAAAGCGGAAGCATATAGCAGGACTATTACATTTTATTACTTATATATATTATTAGACTTACTTATTAAAATCAAGTTTATTGGACTTTAATTCATTGAAAACGCGTCACTATAATCATGTTACTAGTTTTTTGATGTGTGTGTGTGTGTATTTGTTTCGAGATCGTTATAATTTATCATACAAGCCTGTTCGTTCAGTTTTTTTTTATTCATATATATCTGTTTGTCATATTTTGCATATAAATTACTTTAAAGTTTTTGCCATAATTAAATATAATGCTCTAGCAAACGTGTCGTGGAAAATTTTATAAGTTATAAATATCGGCAGCGTGGTGGAATAAGTTCCAAATGTTCCCCTCTAAAAACTGTAAAGAGTCCTTAGCCCAGCAGTGGGACATTCACAGGCTGTTACTATAAATATGTGGACGTCACTTTTTCTGCAATATCACATATATCATCACAAACCTAATATATTGTATACTAACTGTGCCCCGCGGTTTCACCCGCGTGTAATGAATAAAAATAAGTCTAGGACCTGCCTCGTAAAAAGGATTATACAACACGAAAATACTTTTTAAATTCGATCCAGTAGTTACTGAGATTAGCCGGATCAAACAAACAAACTCTTCAGCTTTATTATATTAGTATAGACAATAATATGAATTGCGTTATCATGTGATATCACGTGTACTATATTTTTTTTTTATAATAATAATTTATTTTTATAAAATATTTTCCAATTAATTTACCCAATGGACTTCAAACAGAGACTCTTACGGCCGAATACTGAAACTTCATTCAAATGTGAAGTGGAACTTAATTATTTGAGACGCCGTTAATTTAAAATTTCGCATACTTAATTTGAAATTAATGGTGTTCGAAATAATTAAGTCCCACTTAATATTTAAATGACGTTTCAGTATTCGGCCATTACAGTTATATCCATAGACAATTATCTTATAATCGATTAAATATACGTCGTTAATAATGATTAATAACTTGATTATGATAATATTAATATTTTTAGCTATGTTAACATTTATTTCACACTGGTATTTAGCAAAGCCTTATTTAATGGTGATATTATTTCATCCAGAAAGGCTGAGTATATTCAAGACACGTAAGTGATGATAACTTTATTTAAAAGGCGACAGGGCTTAGTGCAAGCATCTGGTTAGGTTAGTTAGTATACTAACGGGCGAATACTGAAACGTCACTTAAATATTAAATGCAGCTTAATTATTTGAGACGCCGTTGAATTAAAATTTCGCATACTAATTTAGGAGCTTCTCAATTTTAAGTAGTGTTTAACTTTGAGTGACGTTTTAGTATTCGGCCGCAAGTATTGTTGCATTCCGTTATTGGTTTGAGGGTAAGTGAGCCAGAGTTACTAACTACAGGCACAAGGGACGATGTTGGATCTTCGTTCTAAAGGTTGTGTGGTGATGAGAGAAATCCTTAACTTTTCTCATTTGCTATGTACCCATTTTGTGTTGCATCATAGTGCCACCAACCTTGGGAACTAAGTTCTTATGTTCCTAAGTATTTGATGGCAGAATATCTGATAAGTGGGAGTAACTACCACGATTTGCACAAAGTATCACCAAAAAAGTTAGTTTCTTTGGTTTCTAGTCATTTTAGGTGGACGGATAAGTGGGCCAACTGATGTTAAGTGGTTACCAACGCCCATAGACATTGGCACTGTAAGAGATGTTAACCACCGCTTACATCGCCAATGCGCCACCAACTTTGGGAACTAAGATGTTATGTCCCTTGTGCCTGTAATTTCACTGGTTCGCTTACCCTTCAAACCGGAACACAGCAATATAAAGTACTGCTGTTTTGCAGTAGAATATCTGATGAGTGGTTGGTACCTACCCAGAAGATCTACCACCAAGTGTAAGAATAGATATAAAAACGTCGAATTGGAAATAGAGTTGCAAGAAATAATTAGTGGTAATTAATATTACGTTTTTTTTTGTCAAATAAGTGCTAAATAAACATAAAAAAAATTGTCATCATTTTTACGAAACACAAATCCAACAATTCGTAATACGATGCCACTGCAGACAGCACACCGCATATTTAAGAATCGCGTGTTTTATATGTATGGCCCGATTTATAAGCGATAGCGGCATATTTTTATATATAAATCCGCGTACAACGTAAATTGCATCTTATAATATAATTTAAAAGTAATTAAAATTAATGGTGATGCTATGCCGTTACACGACATGGCTGCCCGTTTGACGTTGTCAGAGTGACATAACAAGAAAAAGTAGGCAATCACTCTCGTTTAAAATATAGTCTTATGTTGCACATACACAAGAAACAGTTGATATACATATTTAATAGGTCATTAATTTTATCGACTTAAAAATTAAAATCATTACAAACTAATAATAAATATTATTATAAGTTTGTAAATTATTTTACGCAATACAAGAATATATAGATTATAAAATGTTTGTAGTATCCGATGATGTGTAAGCAGGTTATGTAAGTTTAGAATATAATACCTATCTAGACGAGCTTGCACAAAGCTCTACCACCAAGTGAAATACCATCAAGGGATTTTTTTTTACTATTTACTTACATATAACGTATATTACGACATTAGCCAGTCCACTCACCTAAATTTATTGAAATTTATTTAAACTAATCTCTTATCACTTGGACCGCGTAATGATAAATCATAAAAACGCGTAATTATGAGGCAATGCATAAAAATTGCACGATCGACTCCTAATATTTCATATGCAGCGTTTGTGGGTCGAGTAAGCAATGCTTGGTTATTTAATAAAACTGATTGTTAAGTGAAATTTTATTCATATACAGGATGTAAGAAAACATGTGTCCGACCCGTGAAGTGGTTATTAGGTATCGCGAGTCGGTTCTATTTATGTAAACATTTTTAAAATATTATGCAAAAAAATTACCCATAAAAAAAATTAATTGTCGTTTTCAATTGTAAATGACGAAAATTTCTCGGACGACTGAGGTCATGACCTCGTGTCCGAGCTATCCGATAGGTAAGAGCTATCGAGCGCTGACGCCCGCGCCTGTGTTGCAATGTAATTATTGTTATTTAGTTAAATTAAATTTTATTCTAGGAAAAATTTTTGCTTAGAAATATAAAAATGATTACATAAATAGAACCGACTCACGATACCTAATAACCACTTCACGGGTCGGACACGTGTTTTCTTACATTCTGTATATGTATTATTTAAAGTTAAGTATATATTAGTTGAGTTATAATTTGTTTTAGAATTCTTGTAATTAAAAAGACTACAATTGTATCAGGCCTTATTTATAAGCAAGGGGTAATTATTTAAGTGGCGGCGCAAGACCTTAATTTTATATGGACGAGATACATTTTGCGACGCTATCTTTTTTTCTCTCTCTTTTCTGTCCATTTCTTTTCTTTTTCATTGCTGAATAACATCGATTCATACCGAGTTAATTTTTTGGCGCGTTCACCGCTTTTAAGTAATGCATAAGCCTCCAAGGTACCGAATTTATCATCATAATTTGATGACAATGATTACAATGATTTTATTTTAATCTTTCTAATTGTCACGTTGTCCTTACAATTCGCCAATCTTTCTATTATATTTTAGAGTTCACATTGAAAATCAGCAGAGCTATTCTAAAGAAATCACTTTATTACACACCCGTTAAATGATAACAACCGCCTTATATTGTTATACTATTTTGATGCGTGTATCTTGTTATGTTATAATTATAAAGGTCAATTTCGCATAACACACTGACAATACATGTGAGCTAGGGTGGGTTTCGACTTTGTTCCAGCAAAATACTTCTAAGTCTATTGGACTTATTTTAGACTTTATTTACTCACCATGGTTTAATTTCCCCTGTTGTGATATCAACATGTTCAACGGTACTGGTTTCTTGTTCGGTATCCCGAAGAGCCGGTTCCGGGCTGACTGGCCCACGGCCAAGTATTGCTTATGGCCCATTATGTGATGTTACACATTCGTTGTACCTGTTAACAAAATTATTTATTATATTATTAGTCTTCGATCAACAAAAACAATACAGAAATGTGGCACCGACTATAAAATGAAGAAAACGATGTAAAGGTTTAATAATTTCAACCTAAACTATGCCTTGTTCCCGAGCAATAAAGTGCGGTTTAGATTGTATTGACATTCACTTACGATCTTACGCCATGAATGACGGAAAGACATAGGAAATGTACAATAACAAACCTCAACCATATTTCCTTAGCAAATTCAAATTCATATTCAAAATACTTTATTCAATATTGAAGTATTACACTTATTGATTGTCAAACTAGAAAACTACTACCGAACACTGAACGAAGCAATAAGCTATGACTGGACCATACTAATTTGAAATAACCTCACAAACGTCATTGTGTTCTTACTTTTCGGGCCGTTTTTGAAGCGCTTACCGCTAATCACGATATATAAGATTAAGGTCATTTATTAAAAGTAAAAACATTATTTAAAAATACTTCCAATTTAGAAAGAGACCGAGTAATTTATTCGAATATTATTACTTTTTAACTAGAGCATGACTACGGGCGTAACATTAACTACAGTTACAAAGGCAGTTAGTTTTGTTCAAGTTTTTTGGTTATTTAAAATAATGAGAAAAGCATCAAAGCAATAGAACCTCTATTTGATACTATACTAGCGCTTTGTTCGCGGTTTTACTCGTAGTACAGGTTCCCGTGGGAATTCGGAGACAGTAGCTGTCTATTGGTGAAAAATTTTTGAAAATCGGTTTAGTGGTTTAGGCGTGACAGATTGACAAACAAACAATCGCATTTGTAATACGACGAGCCGGTTGGCTTGGTTGGCAGCCTGACTTTTGCGCCGCAGGTCGTGTGGTAGATACCCAGGACGGACATTTGTGTGCATGAACATATCTTTGTCCTGTCTAATTATCTATATAAGTATGTATTTACAAAAGAAAAGTAGTATATGTAGTATATCAGTTGTCTGGTTTCCATAGTACGAGCTCTGCTTAGTTTGGAATTAGATGGCTTTGTATGAATAATGTCCCAGGACATTATTATTATCATATTTATTATTTATTTATTTATTAGAACACCAACAAAATACACACTAAAAACATTCCAGATACATGAATAAAAAATAAGACTAGTGGTATCTTACTTATAGGTGATAACAGCATGCACAAAATAAAAGTTAAGCGACAACAAACAGAAGGTAAAAAAAGCTAATTAAAAACCGTTATATAACAACAATAAATTAAAATAAAGATAAGAACATAAGTAAACTATCTAAACTAATCAATTTTGAGTATTTATAATTAATATTTTATTTTTAAATTTTTTCATATTACCGAAAATATCTAAATCTTTGTCTCCGCTTATTGAATTATAGGCTCTCATAATTCTATTGAGAGGGGAGTAATGACCCAAATTAGATTTAGACATATGCTCTGAAAAAATCGTGCGTTTGCTAGTGCGTAATGACTTGGAAGGTGCAGAAATATGTATCCGCGATAATAAGTCTGGACAATCCAAAGTGCCGTTAATTAGTTTATAGATGAACATGTTGTCCAGTAAGCGTCTTCGATCGGCAAGGGTGTTCATATTAAGTAAATTATATAAAACATTGATATAAGTAGAAATAATACTTAATATATGGCGGTGGTCATTATCAGGTCATTTTCTCGTTCGTAAAAGAGTTCTTGTATAAAGTATACTTTCATTTTGTTTATTTCGAGAGTAGGAATCGAGAGTAAGTAGATAATTACGTGATCAAAGGTAGCTGGGTCCGCTTGGAAATTCCGCTTTTATTTTTGGTGTAATTTTTGACGTGACAACGTCTAATAAATCGATGAACGCTGGCTGCATGCACGTAAAATTGTCCCGTTACGCTCATTGCCCCGTTACGCTGATTGTACGCTTGCTATTGTTTATATCTCTTTTTCACTCGATTGCAGTAATTTCATCAATGTTTTGTTATGACGTTGTCACGTTAAACTATCATCCGTAAACCGACTTTACAGACAACCAATTTTTAATTTTTAGTCATTTTTGTCTGGAATACCTGATTATGATTTATATAAAGTTTTTGTTTCTCTCATTTCATTTTCATGTCCTGAAGATCCCACCCACCAAGCAGCATTGGAGCAGCGTGGTGGAATAACTCCAAGTAGTCCATGAAAATGGTCAATGAAATACGAATTTTGAGCTTAAAACTTGAATTTTTGATATAAGTTACTTTGAAGCATTTAAAAACGAACTGTGAAAGGTTTTTTTAAATTCATCCCCGAGAAGGGGTGAAAAAAAATAAAAAAAGTGTTTTTTTGAAATTTTGGGGAAATGGTAAGTGTTAGAAAAAAAAGTTTCGAATAAAAGTTGTAGAGCGTAAAATTTTACATAAAAATGTTCTCATAACTTTTTTTCCTAAAATTGAAATTAACTGAGATAGCTAGAAGGTAGGGGATGATAACAGGAACTTTAAAAAATCATAAGTTGTTGAAAAATTGAAAAACTCATAACTTTTTTTTTTAAATTACTTATAATATGATTATAAACTTTAATTCTAGAGAATTTTTTTTTTTTTTAATT
Organism: Nymphalis c-album; assembly: GCA_963151315.1. Taxonomy (NCBI): domain Eukaryota; kingdom Metazoa; phylum Arthropoda; class Insecta; order Lepidoptera; family Nymphalidae; genus Nymphalis; species Nymphalis c-album. The sequence continues at coordinate 3,398,002 of OY720615.1, forward strand.
GTTTATAAAAAAGTTATAACAATTTAAATTTTTTATTTTCAAATTGAATCAACTTTAACTGATGAAAATATTTTTTTTTTTTTTAATAGATTAATATTTTAAGAAATTGACCATACGCGTTGAAATTTAATTTTTACCTGTTCTTTTCAAGCAGGTATAAAATAATTTACCTGGTGAAAGATATTGTGTGGCGGCGACTTTGCTTTTACTACCGACTTCGGTACCTCATGCGCATGCGCCAGTTGTTCTCAATGGGCCTCTGTCTGTGTGGTTTTGAACATGTAATTGTATCTATGTGTAGAGTGTAATATGATACTATACGACTTTTCACTGATGCAAAATATATTGGAGAGCATTTAAAAATCATAAGAAAAAGAAAGATTGTCAATAAAAGAAAGATAGAAAATAACAGAGATAGATCAATAAGAAAATCAATACGAAAGAGAAAGAGAGAATGCGTCACAAAGCATTTGAACTTTAGGATAGGAGCGCACTTTTTCGTGCTCTACTTAAATCTTTAACGTATTATTTATTTAAAAATAGTTGTTTTTATTAAAAATGTACAAGTTAGTTTTTTTTTAATTTTACATTTTGAAAAATTACAAAATTGTGTTACAATTAAAAAAATTTAAAGAAACTTCCTAAGAGTAATTGATTCTCTAATTATATAATAAATAAAAAATATAGATTTTGCAATTCCATAAATTATATTAAAATTTTTCAAAGTTAATATAAATTTCATCAAGTGGACTGCTGTCTAACAGTTGAGCTTCCTTCGTTTTCTTCTTCAGTAGGTGTTTCTTCGTCTTTATCGTGAGCTTTTGTATGTGTCTCATATTCACTATCTTCATTGGTATCAACGCCTGCATTTATACTGTTATTGCATGTTTCACCATGACAAAACTTGCATAATTCATTACATTTGAGAGAACTTTTTCTACAACTACATCTTGCTGATGCACAATTGGTTCTACAACCACAAAAAATCTGTAAAGAATACAAGAAAAAAATTATCGTCCATAGCGTAAAAATTAACTAAAGAAGAATTTTATTTGATTGATATTATACCTTTTGTGTGGATACTTTTGAACGAGTGTTTTTAACAGTTTTACGTCCTGTACTGAAGCTATATCTTCATTTTCTTGTTCTCCGTCTTCGACAGTAGTTTCTTCTTCACCATCATTTTCATCCTCATAAACATTTCCATCATCATCATTTTCATCATCACTATCATCTCTTTCTTCATCTTCTTTATCTTCATTTCCATCATCCTCAAGATTAAACGATCTTGCAGAAGCGTTATCACAGCTTTGGCTTTGGCCTAAAATTATTGTTTACAATTCACTCAAAACAAATGGAGAATATTGTAAACACACAGAGGCCCATTGAGAACAAATGGCGCATGCGCATGGGGTACCGAAGTCGGTAGTAATAGCAAAGTCGCCGCCACACAATATCTTTCACCACTTAAATTATTTTATACCTGCTTGAAAAGAACAGGTAAAAATTAAATTTCAACGCGTATGGTCAATTTCTTAAAATATTAATCTATTAAAAAAAAAAAAATATTTTCATCAGTTAAAGTTTATTTAATTTGAAAATAAAATTTTTAAATTGTTATAACTTTTTTATAAACAATTAAAAATTTTTTCTCTAGAATTAAAGTTTATTATCATATAAGTAATTAAAAAAAAAATTATGAGTTTTTTCAATTTTTCAACAACTTATGATTTTTTAAAGTTCCTGTTATCATCCCCTAGCTTCTAGCTACCCTATCTCAGTTAATTTCAATTTTAGGAAAAAAAGTTATGAGAACATTTTTATGTAAAATTTTACGCTCTACAACTTTTATTCGAAACTTTTTTTTCTAACACTTACCATTTCCCCAAAATTTCAAAAAAACCACTTTTTTTATTTTTTTTCACCCCTTCTCGGGGGTGAATTTAAAATTTTTTCTCTAGAATTAAAGTTTATAATCATATAAGTAATTAAAAAAAAAATTATGAGTTTTTTCAATTTTTCAACAACTTATGATTTTTTAAAGTTCCTGTTATCATCCCCTAGCTTCTAGCTACCCTATCTCAGTTAATTTCAATTTTAGGAAAAAAAGTTATGAGAACATTTTTATGTAAAATTTTACGCTCTACAACTTTTATCCGAAACTTTTTTTTCTAACACTTACCATTTCCCCAAAATTTCAAAAAAACCACTTTTTTTATTTTTTTTCACCCCTTCTCGGGGGTGAATTTAAAAAAACCTTTCACAGTTCGTTTTTAGATGCTTCAAAGTAACTTATATCAAAAATTCAAGTTTTAAGCTCAAAATTCGTATTTCATTGACCATTTTCTTGGACTAAAGCCTCAAAATGTCTTTGACCAGTGTAGTGATGTTTTTGTTATATTTTTATCTCTTTTGTTACATATTTGTTATAAAACAAATTATATAATAATAGTAGCTGTACCGGCGGTTTCACCCGCGAATAATTAATAAAAATATAAAGAATAAAAATCACCCTAGAACCTTCCTCGATATATCGACTATACAACACTAAAATAATTTTCAAATTCGAACCAGTAGTTCCAGAGATTAGCCGGATCAAACAAACAAACTCTTCAGCTTTATATATTAGTATATATTGTAAGTAGTACGAGTATTTGTATGGCATTTCGGTCAAGGGCTAAACGAACTACCTTAAAGATTTCTAGATATCTAGACATTACGCATTAATGAAATGTAAATTGTTATTAACACCTGTTTGTTTTTTAGTTATCTATATTTATCATGTGTCTGTCCGTCTGTCACATTCGATTAACTCTGTAACAGTTAATATCTATTGAGTATAATATAGACCTAAAGGTCTAAAGCCTTACTGTAAACACCGCCGACGGGTCAATCAAAATTGCTAAATTCCTTTTTGTTTATAAATGTATATCCAAGAATCTTAACTGATGATCGTGGGTTCAAACCCGGGCAAGCGCCACTGAATTTCATGTGCTTAATTTGTGATTATAATACACATCGTGCTTGGCGGTGAAGAAAAACTACGTGAGGAAATATACATGTGTCTTATTTCACTGAAATTCTATCACAAGGCATTGGAAAAGCGTGGTGGAATAAACTCTAAAACTTCTCCTCAAAAGACGAGAAGAGGCCTTGGCTCAGCAGTGGGACATTCATAGGCTATATTGTTAAAAAAAACTTTAGTTACCAACATGTGTTGTCAACTCGGTATTTGGCAATTTTCTTCTCAAATAGACGCATTATTAGTGAATATAAAATTAAAAATGATTACTTAACTATATCGCTGAGATGGGAAGTTTCGAAAAAAAACAATAATAATTAGAAAGTTACAAGCGTTTATTGCTATCGTATTAAAGGTTAGAATCGTTTGAACTTATATATTTTTTTTTATCAACATTTCCATGTAATATTTGCGGACCATCGCGGTCAAGGATGAAGTCGAACGACCATAGATGACTTTTGCCTTTCGTGATATGACATTTAGAACTAACTTAGAATATTATGTATTCGCTTATGTAAATATAACGAATGGGTCTATATATATATATATATATGTATATATATATATAGTATAGGTAGGTGGACGAGCATTTGAGCCACCTGATGGTAAGTGGTCACCAACGCATGTAAATACTTTAACCATCGCTTACATCGCCAATGCGCCACTAACCTTGGGTACTAAGATGTTATGTCCCTTGTGCCTGTAATTACACTGACTCACTCACTGTTCAAACCGGAACACAACAATAGCAAGCACTGCTGTTTTGCGGTGCAATATCTGATGAGTGGATGGTACCTACCCAGACGAGCTTGCACAAAGCTCTACCACCAATAAAAAGAAAATCCAATTTGACAAATTACAATATGATATTTTCTAATACTGACTCTGTTTATATTATTATATTTATATACTAGCGACCCGCCCCAGCTTCGCTCGAGTAGCAGATTAAATATTCCTAAAAACGACGGCGTATATCCATCGGTGAAAACCGTATGAAAATCCGTTCAGCAGTTTTTTAGTTTATCGCGTTCATACAGACAGACAGGAAACGTGGGAACTTTGTTTTATAATATGTAGTGATATATATATATTTCAAAACATTTTGTAATTCGCGTTTATAATTTTTATTCGGACTAATTTATTAGTGACCTAGATTATGTCACATATCTAGACTCGACATATATTACATTCTAGGCGGAAATGTTGAGCAAATGCCAATAACAAAAATAATATCTGTTTTAAATAAATAAACAAACTGAGTAATAAAAATACAGCCTGTATTATTGCACCAACGTTGGTATTATTTACTTGGTTGGTAGAGCTTTGTGCAAGCTCGTCTGGGTAGGTACCACCCACTCATCAGATATTCTACCGCAAAACAGCAGTACTTGTTATTGCTGTGTTCCGGTTTGAAGGGTGAGTGAGCCAGTGTAATTACAGGCACAAGGGACATAACATCTTAGTTCCCAAGGTTGGTGGCGCATTGGCGATGTAAGAGATGGTTAACAGCTCTAACAGCAGCTTACAACGCCAATGTCTATGGGCGTTGGTGACCACTTACCATCAGGTGGCCCATATGCTCGTCCGCCTTCCTATGCAATAAAAAAAAAAAAAAAACCAACGTTGGTATTATTGTACCAACGTTGGTGTTGCACCATCGCTGGTGTCCTTAATCGAGTTCTAGTTAAAATCTTCGATCCATTTTTTTTTAATGTAGTGTACGTTATATTTAAATAATAATCAACCCATTTATTAGTCTTATCATTCGTTATGTATTTTCATTTACGACTACTGTAATATACAGTACATATATATAGACATATATATTACATATATATTGAAAATAATTTAGATATCTATGATTGAGGTACAAAAATAGATAAAATTATATTAGAAATAAATATGATTATAAATTATATTAAACGATAGTTTTTAGTAAATATCCTTTGGTTTTTTGTTAATTGGATAAATATTGATTTGTGAATAGCAATTAACAAACTAACTTCCCGTCTATATGTATTTTGCATCGATCTCCGGTCAGAGATATTGCGTTTCTGAAGTTTCTAAAAAGTGGCAATTTTTTTTGACTAAACGCACAATACACACCATAGACGCTATATGATTGTCAATTGACAGTCTGCCTGCCTATTTTAATTTATAAAAAATGTTAAAATATGGTACTGGTTTTAATTATTTTGGTATAAACAAAACCTAGCCTCGAGACATTTCTTGCTTAAAACAATAATAATATAATATAAATAAAATGATAGAGGTCTGCAGTTGTGCGCGCATCACGGAAAAACTACTGGATAGATTTCAATGAAATTTTCTAAATTTTTGCGATATCTTCATTTAATAAAAAGTTATTAAAGTTTCAAGAAACAACGATTTGTATATGCACTGCGTGTTCAGTGATGTATGTTTAAACAAAGTATATTTTTGCTTGCGATCTTTTTGATGTTTTTTCCTTCGTACATAAGAAATATATCAAAATATATCTTTGTTAATATATCAAGCAACGCGGACGAAGTCGCGGGTATCAGCTAGTAATAATATGAATGAGTAATATACACTGGGTCACCTCTTATTTATTTTCGTTATATATATCATTATAAAAAAAATAAATTAGAAACATTAGTCATAGATTCCCAATAATAAATTGATTTCATTTATGATGAAAAGTTTTCCAGTGGAAAGTCAAAATCCGTTACCATGAATGAAGTCGCGGACGTAGTTCCTTGTATAAATAAAAAAGTAAATAAATTAAACGTACTCAAATAGATGGAGGCCACGATTACCGCGAAACCGTACGATTGTAGACATACATTACACAACACACAATAGCATTTTCTACATTAACTTCACCGACTGCGCGGACGGTGGTTTGACCTTTCGTAATTAACACTTTTCGACTTTTAACGGAACAACTTTTGATTGTTTATTTTAATACATTGCCCTGCCATTTTATAAGACATAGTTCTCAGGAGATTCGATTTTGGAAAAAAAATAAATGGTTGTCTGTAAAATCGGTTTACGGACGATAATTTTACGTGATACAATATAAGGTCCTCCTGACCGATTTCGGCCACGGCGGCCAATCTTAAGGGAGATTAGCCAACTGCGCAAGAGATATTATAGTGCACAAGTGTGTGCGCAAACACAGGTGCACTCTCTATTCCCTTACTCTCATAATCCGATGGGACGGCAATCCGACACGACCGGAAAGAGTTCAGGCGCAGGACCAACGGCTTTACGTGCTTTCCGAGGCACGGGAGTGTACACACTTCCAACTTCCCGACTTCGGGCAGCTACTAAGAAATTTCGACAGAAAATCTCAATAAAATTTTATTGTCCCGAACTGGGAATTGAACCCAGGACCACCGTGTCTGCGGCCTTACTTGTAGCCACTAGATCAACGAGGCAGTCAAGTTACGTGATAACCTCATAAGAGAACATTGATGTATACTCGGATATCGGTCGAAAGAGTGGAAGAGAGATAGACGCGTCACAAGCCGAACGCTTAGGCCGATCGTGCCTCTCTATCGCTTGTTCCGCGCTCTCGCTTGCACGCTCGGCTCAGGCGGAACGTTACAATGAGTCATGCTTTTTCGTGCGTGCAGCGTTCATCGATTTATAAGACTATCACGTCAAAAAATATTTTTTGTTTTTTCTTTTTGTTCTTTTATTTTCTTCTAGTTATTCTTTTTGATCGATAACATAAGGCAGCTTTATATTATGTTTATAATTATCTTATTTACTTTGACTGGCTCGCTGGCCAGTGGCTTTAAGGCCGCAGGACCCGAGGCCCCATAATTATATATAATAATAATATCCTGGGACATTATTCACACACGACCATCAGATCCCAAACTAAGCAATGCTTGTAATATGGAAACCAGACAACTGATATACTACATATACTACTTTTCTTTTTGTAAATGCATACTTATATAGATAATTACACCCAGACTCAGGACAAACAGACATGTTCATGCACACAAATGTTTGTCCTGGGTGGGAATCGAAACCACGACCAGCGGCGCTAAAGGCAGATGTCTACCAAACACGCCAACCGGATCGGCGATTACAAAAATCAATAAAATTATTGAAACAAGCACACAAACGATATTTTATATTTAGAATTAATTTTTTATATCCTATTGTAACTTGACATTGCCCTACAGAGCCATTAAGCCCACGTAATCGGATAATAAAGGTAACGACTCTATTCATTCAACATCTGTAATTAGCATATTTTATATCTTAGAAATAAATGCATTTTTTTAATCTATACTAATATATAAAGCTGAAGAGTTTGTTTGTTTGTTTTGATGCGGCAAATCTCAGGATCTACTGGTTCTACTGGTAAAAATCTGTCGTAGTATTGTATCAGCTTTTAGCCACAGTAGGCCACAGCGAGGTCGCGGGGGCGGTTGTATCACGCGTTAGTATGATCGGTGTGGGACCGCTTGAATTTATTTAGTGCGCGATGGTTTTAAAATTACGATAACTCCTAATATATTAAATTAAATTGGATGGTGTAAAGGGCAATTATAATAAATATGAAATGCTTCAAGTAAATAACGTATTTAATTTGATAAGGATTAATATCATATCCGTTTTTATAGCTTTCCAAATATGACATTATTGTGTAAACATTTTTTAAACGTTAAAGTGGGTATAGTTAGCTATCCTTAAAAGATAGACATATGCCATCGTTAACTTTTCTGTAAATCTATGAGAGGGGAACAATTTCACCATACATTATTTTGTTATAATTTAAAGGGATTTTACAGCGTTTTCGATTAATGCTCTCAATCGGCTCGTTTTTTTCCGACTTCTTCAACAATTATCGTCATATTTCAACAAATTTACAGAAAACATTAATGAATTATACACATAAACCTTTCTGTTGAATCACTTTGGCCATTGGTGAAAACCGTATTAAAATCCCTTCAGTAGTTTTTTAGTTTATTGCGTTCATACAGACAGATAGGAAACGCGGGGGACTTTGTTTTATAATATGTAGTGATACGCGGGTGAAACCGCGGCACACAGCTTATGTATACATAAATGTAATAATCATAAATTAAGACCTTAAGTTATATCCTATAAAAAATACTTACGAGGTAAAATAGTACCTCTAATGACATAGAAACAGTCATGCTGGGTATAATTAAAAAAAAAAATCGTGCTCGGATTAATTAATATCTTCGCGTCTTTCCGGGTAATTACATGTGCATGTTAAATTCCCATAGCAATTGTCAACATGTCAATCTGTTGATGTTATTAACGTGTAACTATTATTAATCAATTATATATTATGTATTTGTATCTTTGATATATCGATTAGTATATAAGTCCGCCAAACCTTGGGGATAAGAAACACAAGCCAATAAAATGTCATATGACAAATTGTAAGTAAGTAACAGCCTGTGAGTGTCCCACTGCTGGGCTAAGGCCTCTTCTTCTCTTTGTGAGGAGAAGGTTTTTGGACATTATTCCACCACGCTGCTCGAATGCGGGTTGGTGGAATACACATGTGACAGAATTTCAATGAAATTTGACACATGCAGGTTTCCTCACGATGTTTTCCTTCACCGTCAAGCACGAGATGAATTATAATCACAAATTAAGCACATGAAATTCAGCGGTGCTTGCCCGGGTTTGAACCCACGATCATCGGTTAATTCACGATTCACGCGTTCTTACCACTGGGCCATCTCGACTTCTAAGAACACCAGTTTTTTTTATAGCATCGGTAGGCGGATTATCATATGGGCCACTTGAAGGTAAGTGGTCACCAACGTCCATAGACATTGGCATTGTAATGTTAACCATCTCTTACATCGCCAATGCTCCACCAAATTCTCTTATGCCTGTAATTACACTGGCTCGCTCACCCTTCAAAGCGGAACACCGAGTACTGTTACTTCGCGGTAGAATATCTAATGAGTAGGTGGTACCTACCTAGACGAGCTACTTTCTATTTTTAAACTTATTGTATTTGTAACTACCCGTCCTGGCTTCACTCATGTAGTTTAAGTCATACATATCAACCAATGTCAATACTAAGGAAGTCAACTGAAAGGTGCATTTATATTATAATACTACAGATAAAAAATAATAATGATTATAACCGCCAGTAATAAGTAACTTCTAGTGGCGTCATTTTTCCTTCTACAATAACTAACTATAAGTTGTTCAATATAATTAAAACAAAATCCAACCCCTTAGAAAACGAAGGTAGCTGATTTAACAACACTTTACAAAATCACTCACAACAGCATTGACTCTCCTGACTTATTACACCAAATCAATATACATACACCTCGCATCGTTCCCAGACATCTGCTAAGAAATACTTTTTTACCCTGTCCCTCAAGGAGCAATCTTGGTAAGTACTCTCCTTCAAACCGCTTTATTAATTCATACAACAACTTAACCGACCCTGACATTGATATCTTTCATGAGACCCTTGCTAGTTTTAAGAAAAAAAACTATCAAACTTATACAAATTAATTATTAATGTTATACCTTTATATTTTATTCTAAATGTTTAATTTAATGTTGAAGTTGTTTTTGTTTTAATTTCTGTTCAATTAATTTAAAATATTATCTATATTAATTATATAAACCGGACAACTGCAATGCTGTATATACCTGTTATGTAATAGATATTTGTAATAGTACTAGAGCATCATTTAGTTTATAATGAAAATGTATGAATAACTTATCGTTGGTATATCAATAAATAAATAAAGAAAATAATCCATCAAATGATTGCCAATGAAGCAGATTTTAATGAAATTTTGTATGCAACAAACTTGAAGGTATGCGGCCAAAAACTAGTAAATAAGTCTTATTTATTAACCGAGAGCAATGAGACTGACACATATATGTATATATATATCAGTTTTTAGTTATTTGCATACGGGTTTCTGATTAACTCAGTAGGTAATCTAAAATCGAAAGTTTGCACGATATAATAAAGGCAATATTTAGTAATTCTTATTTATGACGCTAGCGAAGTCGCAGTGCTAGTACATATCTAATAGTTTAATAAAAGCCAGCCAGTGTTCATTAATACCAACGACAGATAATATATTGACAATAGTTATGGATTTATAAACAGAAATAAAAACGAAATAGTTCCGTATTGCGTGATAAGTCATATAATTTCTTCTTTTTTTTTGTGAATGTTCAGTTCAGCGGTCCGAACCACTTAAACGATCCACACTTTTACTACTATTATATTTTATCTGTGCGATTATCACTTAGAACCAATGGAATTGTGTCAAGCGAATTTCGTGCAAAGACAATATCTCTATGGCATTGTATCGGTGAATATTAAACTACAGTATAATATATATATTTTTTATTGTATAGGTTGGCGGACGAGCATATAGGCCACCTGATGGTAAGTGGTCACCAATGTCCATGGACACTGGCATTATAAGTAATGTTAACCATCGCTTACATTGCCATTGCACCATCAATCTTGGGAACTAAGATGTTATGTCCCTTGTAATTACACTGGCTCACTTACACTTCAAATCGGTACGTAACAATACAAAGTACAGCTGTTTTGCTTCAGCCAATCGCGATCGAGATATTATAGTGCACAGGTGTGTGCGCAAACACAGGTATTCTCTAACTCTCATAATCCGATGGGATGGCAGTCCGACACGACCGGAAAGAGTTCAGACGCAGGACCATCGGCTTTACGTGCTTTCCGAGGCACGGGAGTGTACACACTTCCGACTTCCAGACTCCGGGCTGCTATTGAGAATTTTCGATAGAAAATCTATAAATAATAAAAAAATATGCTAAATTACACGAGAAGCTTTTAAGTATATCCCCGCGTTTTCAATCACTCCGCCATCGAATGCCATAATCGTGGGTTATTATTACGAACGATTTGGAACGATTGTACGGTGTCTTTGACCGGAGTGTTGGCACGGTATTTTTAAGTTGGTTCAAAGTTGTTTTTTTCGTATAGCGGTTACAATTTAAACCGTCCCGTTAAGCGACCTTGATTGACGATCACAAACGATTCACCAGTCATGAACAAGACGTCACGACTTAATATCTTCTTTCTTTCTTTTATCTTTTACATATCTATTTCTTATCTATTATTAATTTTATTACATTTGCTGCATTGCTTGCATTTGCCCTTGTATGGTTTTGTTCCGGCTTGAACCTATATTATAAAATACTCTTGAGTTCATTCTCGACTGTACCTTAAAATATAAGAAACAATTAATCCTTACTTATATTATAAATGCGAATGTAAGTTTGTTTGTTACGCTTTCACGCCTAAACCACTAAACCGATTTTAAAAATTCTTTCACCAATGGAAAGCTACATTATCAGCGAGTAACATAGGCTATATTTAGTCCCCGAATTCCCACAGGAACGGGAACTCCGCGAGTGAAACCGCAGGCAAAACTCTAGTAAGCTATAAATTACAAATCTTTATACATTATTTTTATAAAAAGCACAGTACAGTACAGAATAGTAACAGCCTTTGAATGTCCCACTGCTGGGCTAAGGTCTCCTCTTTTAAGGAGAGGGTTTAGAGCTTATTCAACCACGCTGCTCCAATGCGGGTTGGTGGAATACACATGTGACAGAATTTCAGTGAAATTTGACACGTGCAGGTTTCCTCACGATGTTTTCCTTCACCGTTAAGCACGAGATGAATTATAATCAAAAATTAAGCACAGTTTGAACCCGCGATCATCTGTTAATATTCACGCGTTCTTACCACTGGGACATCTCGGCTTATTTTATAAAAAGCTAGGTATACAAATTACAAACATACTTAGTTACAATAATAAAACGTCTTTTTGTAGTATATAAAAACATAGGAGGAAAATTCATCATATAATCTATATAATGTTAATTAATAATTTTCTGCGCTTTAATTACATATAAGTTATGCTTCATAAAAAAAACAATTATATATATTTATATGTCAATGTTTCTTTAATATAATTTGTAAATAGTATTATCTATACATACATATAAATAAAATTGGAGTGACTGTTTGTAATATTGAAATAACCGCTTTTTACTACATGCATATGTAATAAAATAACATTTTTAACAATTTTTGTCTGTCTGTCTGTCTGTTTGTTCCGGCTAATCTCTGAAATGGCTGGACCTATTTTGACAGACTTGACTTTTATTGGCAGGTCGCTGATGTAATAAGGAGTAACTTAGGCTAATTTTATTTTAGAAAAAAAAAAGATAATTAAAGTAAAAATTCAAAAACCAAAAAAAAAAACTAAATAAACTAATTAACTTCTTTGTTATATTCCACGCGGACGAAGTCGCGGGCACAGCTAGTCAAATATATAAATAACGAAATTAAATTGATATTTAGAATTGATTGCTCTCGTGAAATTAAAAATGTTATGACGTAAATTCTAGAATAAATAATAAATATACAATGTTTAATTAACAGGATATCGGTAGACATATGTATAAACTATATATAAAGTCTAGATTATGGATAATTGAGTGCTTGGAGACTAGGTAATATACGGCCAAATAGAACGTCATTCAAATTTTAAGTGCAACTTAATTATTTGAGACGCCGTTAATTTAAAATTTCGCATACTAATTTCAATGTTATTTAGCGTTTGATTAAGTGTTTGTTTGAGAGACGTTTCAGTATTCGGCCGATAGTTTAATTTAGGCACTAACTAACATACGGCCGAATACTGAAACGTCACTTAAATATTAAATGCAACTTAATTATTTTATTATGTAAGTATCTCTAGTATGTAAATGTATATATTTATAATGTGTATGTATATTATATTATTATATAATTATATATTTATGGAATATTTATTTATGTATCGTATATATACATATATATATTGTATCTATTCAAAATAATTTGTACACCCCTACCATCCTATCTCTCTCCTCTACCAAAGGTTGCCTGGAAGAGATCGCTGTTTTAGCGATAAGGCCGCCTATTGTACATTTTCTTTTCTTTGTTTTTGTTTTTTTTTATGTTTTTATTATTTTTGTCTATATTGGTGTGCAATAAAGAGTATATAAATATTTGAGACGCCGTCAATTTAAAATTTCGCGTACCAATTTAGGAGCTTCTCATTGTTAAGTAGCGTTTAACTTTGAGGGACGTTTCAGTAATCGGCCGTTAGGGTATTTAATATTGTTGTGTTCTGATTTGAATTACAGGCACAAGGGACATGGCATCTTAGTTCCCAAGGTTGGTGGCGATGTAAGCGATGGTTAACAACCCTTACAATGCCATTGTCTATGGGCGTTGGTGATCACTTACCATCAGGTGGCCCATATGCTCGTCCGCCTACCTAGGCTATTAAAAAAAAGAATAGATAGAGAGAGAGAGAGTACGTACCACAATATACTATACACAAATCTCTTTACAATCAGATACAATTGTCAGTCTGCCTATATTAAAAATGGAAAAAAATCTAGCTAAGAATAGAAACAGATTATTCTCCTACGTGTCTTCTTTGTCATACGTGATATTGATATAATGCTTTGCGTCTCACCGACGAAGATAAAACCTTTGTCTGTGTGTTAAGATATTTTTATCTAATTCATTATGTGATAAGATTATTAGTTAATCCTAAATGTTCAAGAGTGAGTGAGTTCACTTGGTGGTAGAGCTTTGTGCAAGCTCGTCTGGGTAGGTACCACCCACTCATCAGATATTCTACCGCAAAACAGCAGTACTTGTTATTGCTGTGTTCCGGTTTGAAGGGTGAGTGAGCCAGTGTAATGTACAGGCACAAGAGACATAACATCTTAGTTTCCAAGGTTGGTGGCGCATTGGCGATGTAAGAGATGGTTAACAGCTCTTACAACGCCAATGTCTATGGGCGTTGGTGACCACTTACCATCAGGTGGCCCATATGATCGTCCGCCTTCCAATGCAATAATAAAAAAAAAATAACCAAATGGGAAACTAGTTCCTTCCCACTGATCTCCTCATCCTGCTGCCTCAGTCATGATTTAAATCCTATTAATAATAAAATCCTGGGACATTATTCACACAAGACCATCTGATCCCAAACTAAGCAGAGCTCGTAGTATGTAAACCAGACAACTGATATACTACATATATACTACTTTTCTTTTGTAAATACATACTTATATAGATAATTAAACTCCGAGTCAGGACAAACAGACATGCACAGAAATGTCTGTCCTGGGTGGTAATCGAACTCACGACCTGGGGCGTGAAAGGCAAGTATCTTACAAACCACGCCAATCGGTTCAGATGGTAATAGGCTCAGCTGAATATATTATAATATTATAAGTGTGTGCATAAACGCGATCATCGGTCGTTTGTTTGTTTGTTTGTTTAATCTCAGGAACTACTGGTTCGAATTGAAAAAATATTTTTGTGTTGTAGTAAGTAACAGCCTGTAAATGTCCCACTGCTGAGCTAAGGCCTCTTCTCCTTTTTTGAGGAGAAGGTTATGGAGCTTATTCCACCACGCTACTCTAATGCGGATTGGTGGAATTCACATGTGGCAGAATTTTGAGTGAAATTTGACACATGCAGGTTTCCTCACGATGTTTTCCTTCACCGTCAAGCACGAGATGAATTATAAACACAAATTAAGCACTTGAAAATTCAGTGGTGCCTGCCCGGGTTTGAACCCACGATCATCGGTTAAGATTCACGCGTTGTAGCCACTGGGACATCTCGGCTGCTTTTGTGTTGTGTAGTCCATTTATCGAGGAACGTTCTAGGCTGATTTTTATTCATTATATTTTTATTAATTATACGCGGGTGAAACCGCGGGGCAAAGCTAGTTGAGAAAAAAAATCTTTGTGCCTATAAAGTTATGTATCACTTTAATATTATATACATAGACATCTTTTAACATTCAAAATGGTTATTTTTCGCGAATCCATAATGAATATCATAGATTATTCAAAATTGCGATTGACATCTCCTCAATTCAATGTTAAAGTAATTTATTTGATTTTACAACTTGTTGGAACAGGCTATATGTTGATTTTAATCAAGTCAATAAATTATAGCCTTGTGATTATATTAGGATACGTCTTATTTTTTAACTGACTTCGAAAAAAGTAGGAGGTTATCAATTCGTCTATGTTTTTTTTTGTGTTACCTCATAACTTTCGACTGGGTGAATCGATTTTGATGGTTTTTTTTTATTTGAAATCTGGTGGCTGACATCGACTCAAAAATAACAATAATTGTAACTACATTATCAACCACTCAACTATTAATGAGAAGAAAATAGTAAGTCAATTATCAAATTATAGAAGAATACGCAATTATTTTTTTACTTTTTAGTGCATATTAATTTCTTTTACCCTTGAAGTCGGTTTTTGTATTGTTAAAATTTTTGTTTATATTTTATTTAATTAAATAGGAAGCCAACGCTGTATACAATTTTGTTTGTTATTTTAGAGTACAATCTTAAATAACTATTTTTTTTCACTCAGTGGAAACCTTCAGAAAGGTACCCGTCTCTCTTGGGGGGGGGGGGGGGGGTCCGGGTTACGTGGGATTCTTATCCACTAAAACCACTGCGATGGCCGTCCTCAGCATCGGATCGGAAGGGCTGCGGGTAATCTTAAATAACTCAGGCTGACTTAACATGCATAGGAAAAACAAAAAATAAAATAAACAGAATTATTACAGGGGTTACTTTGACATAGATTCATATAATGAGGAGGTAATTAATATTGTTTTGCATCTTAGAATAAAATAAATGAGAGGCAACGAAGTGTCCTTTAATACAAGACTTTTTTATATAACTTGGTGGTAGGGCTTAGTGCAAGCTCGTCTGGGTAGGTACCACCCACTCATCAGATATTCCACCGCAAAATAGTAATTGGTATTGCTGTGTTCCGGTTTGAAGGGTGAGTGAGCCAGTGCAATGTACAGGCACAAGAGACATAACATCTTAGTTTCCAAGGTTGGTGGGGAATCGGCGATGCGTTAACCCAATACCAATGCCTATGGGCGTTGGTGCCCACTTACCATCAGGAGGCCTATATGCTCGTCGAAGAAATAAAAAATATTCAAGACACTTTATATTTAAATTTTAAAAGCGTAAGCCGTGACACATCTTATTATAAATTTTATGTATTCATTTTTAATATTTGGTTTTATTAATAGGAAAAGCAATAAATTATGGTCGGAAAACCCCGGTAATTTATGCTAAATTAGAGAATCATAACAACTTATTATTAAATAAAATTTTATTAGAACTTAGCGAGTTACGAAAACATGTTATCGTTTTAAGTTATGACTTTTTTTATAGCATATGTAGTCGGACGAGCGTATGGGTCATATGCTCATCCTACATATTCTATATAAAAAAAACATACAAACAATTTTTTTATTAAATAAATTACAATTATTTTGTAAAAAGCCGAGATGGCCCAGTGACTAGAACGCCGTGAATCTTAACCGATAATCGTGAGTTCAAACCCGGGTAGGCACCACTGAATTTTATATATGCTTAATTTGTGTTTCTAATTCATCTCGTGCTTGACGATGAAGGAAAAACATCGAGAGGATACCTGCATGTGTCAAATTTCACACAAATTCTGCCACATGAGTATTCCACCAAGCCGCATCGGAGCAGCGTGGTGGAATAAGCTCGGAGCCTTCTCCTCGAAAAAAGGAGAAGAGTTCTTATCTCACCAGTGGACATTCACAGGATGTTACTTTGTTTGTGTACAAATTGTTTTTTTTTATTGTATTCAACTTAGACTGGCATTAGTGTCACCTGAAAAGGCTTCCCTTATATCACTATTGTAAACAGGAATAGTTTTTAACCTACTTACTTACTTACTTACTTTTGTATCTCTTTCAAAACGAAACTAGTTTCTAATTGACTATGATGATGCATCGAATGAAATGATTGAGACATTCATTCACTCAATATATAAATAACTGAAAGGGAAAGCCGGAGAACCGGTCCCTCGATTACGTTCGCTCATAGTTTCTCGGTCACTTGTTTTATTTGAAGAATTTCTTCATTTTATATAGAATATTTTATAATGGTGTATATTTTCATTGTTAACAATGAGTTCGGAATATAAGTCTATGTTATAAATAGATAGATAATGATATCCTAGATCATTATTTACACACGGCCATCTGATCCCAAAGTAAGCAGAGCTTATACTATGAAAACCAGATAACTGTTATACTTACATATACTACTTTTCTTTTATAAATACTTAATAAATAAATAAAAACATGGTGGTAGAGCTTTGTGCAGGCTTGTCTGGGTAGGTACCACCTACTCATTAGATATTCTACCGTAAAATCGTCGGTGGCTCAAAAATAGGCAAAATCGCAAAACAGCAGTACTTGGTACAGTTGTGTTCCGGTTTGAAGGGTGAGTGAGCCAGTGTAATTATAGGCACAAGGGGCATAACATCTTAGTTCCCAAGGTTGATGGCGCATTAGCGATATAAGATGGTTAACATCTACAATGCCATTGTCTATGGGCGTTGGTGACCACTTACCATCAGGTGGCCCTTATGCTCGTCCGCTTTCCTATGAAATAAAAAAACATACCAAGAACTGAAACGTCATTCAAATATTAAGTGGAACATAATTATTTGAGACGCCGTCAATAAAGAATGCTGCTAGCATTCTTGCCACCATTCGACGTGGTCACGACTTGTATAGTAGATTTTTTTTAGGCTTTAATGTAATTAAAATATTATATAATTATAGTACTCAAACGTATGATAAAATCAATATTGTTATATTATTATATTGATGATATATTTAATATCAAAATTCTCTTCCTGTCGTCATCGCATCATCGGAGTTGCCGTGTCATGGCGTACCAGTGTAATTAAAGGCACAAGGGACATAATATCTTGGTTACCAAGGTTGGTGACGCATTGGAGATGTTGGTTAATATTTCATAAAAGACTTTATGATTATATATAAGAGTATATGAAAGAGGGAGACCACATACCACCAGGTAACCCATTTACCCGTCCGCCTCTTATTTCATATAAATTTTAAAATATATTAATATATTTTAAAGCGGATTAGCAATTTGGCTTTATTTATTATACCCTATCACAAGTGGTTTTTTTTTATTTATGTCTGTGAGAACCATACATCAGGAGTTGATTATAGTAACAGCATGTGAGTCCAACTGCTGGACTAGGGCCTCTTATCTTCACGGTTGGATGCGCAAGCGATCCCGTGGCGCTACACTTAAGACGGGAAGGCTACCGCTGGTTTTTTAGTGGGTATTCCGATGACCGGGGTGCACTCGGTGCCCTGGACATGAGGCGAGTCCCACATACCCCATGTTACCAGTGGGGGGGAAATGCGTCATGCGTTTTTCCAGAATAATAAAATAAATGGCCTCTTATCTTATAACTTATTCCACCCCGCTGCTCGAATGCGAGTTGGTGGAATACACATGCGGCAGAATTTCAATTAAATTTGACATGCAGTTTTGAACCCACGATCATCGCTTAAGATTCACACCTTCTAACCACTAGGGCATTTCGGCTTTTA
Source organism: Nymphalis c-album (assembly GCA_963151315.1). NCBI lineage: Eukaryota > Metazoa > Arthropoda > Insecta > Lepidoptera > Nymphalidae > Nymphalis > Nymphalis c-album. The sequence continues at coordinate 3,416,583 of OY720615.1, forward strand.
TAAATAATAAATTGTTCAAAATTATTTATTATAACAAAATTAGATATACATCGTTACTTAAGGCTTTTCCATATTTAATCAGCATTTACTATCATCTAAGGCTTTGCCCCCCACCATTGTGCCTGACTTATGTTATTCTAAAACCCATATTTGACTGCATTCGCGTAACAAGTTACTGACTGACTGACCTCTATTTCTATTTATAATTTAACCTTGTAATTAATATACTTAGAAAACTTAATAGTGACTTAATTATTATTATTTAATTAAAATAAGTTGGTAGGATAATGGGCTATTCGATAATTCACCACCTGAGTGATTAAGGCTATAAATATTAATAATCACTACAATCTTCAATAAACTAAGATGTTATATTCTTGTTGCTCTTGTTAAATTGGCTCGCCATTGCTGTTTGGCGCATGGGACATCATCTTAGTGTCCAATGTTAGTAGCAACTAGCAATATATATGGGCAGTTATTACCACTATTAGGTAGCTTATTTGACAGTCTGCTCTCCTGCTTCAAATGAAAAATCTTAACAGTGGATTCCTTGTTGACACCTGATCCTATAACACGCAATTTGGAACGTGTCCGAACACCAGTTTATCTGGGTAGGTATCACCCACTCATCAGATATTCTATCGCAAAAAGCAGTACTTGCTATTGCTAGAGTCAACCAATACTTAACCATAGCTTACATCACCAATGCGCCACCAGTCTAGGAACAAAGATGTTATGTCCCTTATGCCTGTGATTACACTGGCTCACTCACCCTTCAAACCGAAACACAACAATACCAAATACTGTTGTTTTGCGGTAGAATATCTGATGAGTGGGTGGTACCTACCCAGACGAGCTCGCACAAAGCTCTACCACCAGTCAAATGTTTGTTAATCAATCAAGTAGAAACGGCTGTACAGATTTCAATGAAATTTCGAATACAGATAGCTCATGATTTAACACAAAGGCTAGTTAACTTACTACCACACGGACGAAGTCAAATGGAAGCAAGCATTTTTATACATTTAAATATTGACATTATATTTTGTGACAGTCATTTTTTAGAGTCATTTGTATAATTTAACATGAAAGAAAGTAGCAGAATATTAATTTAAATACTTTTACTTGTATATGATATTACTTTATCACAATGTCATTTCATTTCGATAATTATATTCAAATCGATTCATCCTGTTTCCGAAGTTTCTGAGATTTATCTATGCTAGAATTAAAAAAAAAAATTTTTACATGTGTGGCTTTTTAGTTTTTTACGCGACTGCGAAAAAATGGTGTGTAATGTTTTCAGGTTTAACGTATGTATGTATGTTCTTTATTCCTTCTTTTAAATGGCTGAACGGATTTTGACGAATGGAATTGTTAGAATTCTTACATCACTCCAAATGACACTATAAATTCGTCATTCATTCATTCGTTCAGTACAGTCGTGCTTTGATGTATCTTCACAAGACAGGAGTGAACCCGGTCCCATGACCTTTCCGATCCATCAGACTATTACAGTGGCTTTGGCAGCTAAGTGTTCCTTGGCTGTCTGAATATTTCCATGTGTGACAAAAGAAAAAAAATACAATACAGATAATAAATAATTTGATAACGATTGAGATAACAAATGTCTTTGATACAAACAAGGAAATAACGGTTGATGAGTAAATAGTAATAAAAATCCTGTTTCGAAGAATGTTCGCGAAGTCGAACCGGTGTTATTGTTTGTAATTTATATTTATACTAGCAGTACCCGCGACTTCGTCTGCGTGGAATTTAACAAAAAAATTAATCATTTTTATTTTGACGTGACAACGTCTTATAAATTGGTTTGCCGGGTGACACTTCAAGAAACTGCGTTACGCTCCGCTCACGTTATGCGCTCACAATGAGAGCGAGTGAGAGGCACGCGTCCCTTCCACTCGGGCATGGTTAGCCCGCCTAAGAGCGAGAGAGACAGACATAAAAAGTGAAATTCAGTGCGAGATTCTTTGTATAAATTAATGTTTTAAATATAATTCTTTGTATAAATAAATGTTTTAAATTGTTACTATTATTTCATCCTTCTTCCTACTATACGAATGAATATTCACATTAAAATTATTTTACCACTCAAAGTCGTTGTCACGTAAAACTTTCGCCCGTATACCGACTTTACAGGCAACCAATTTTTTTATTATAATTTTTTTTCTAAAATAGAAGTAGCCTAAGTTACTCCTTATTAGATCACCTACCTGCCAATAAAAGTCCCGTCAAATCGGTCCAGCCATTTCAGAGATTAGCCGGAACAAACAGACAGACAGACAGACAGGCAGACAGACAAAAATTCTAAAAAGTGTTATTTTGGTGTATGTACCGTATATATATTCATATGCATGTAGTAAAAAGCGGTTATTTCAATATTACAAACAGACACTCCAATTTTATTTATATGCATACATATGAGCTTGGTGGTAGAGTTTTGTGCAAGCTCGTCTGGGTAGGTACCACCCACTCATCAGATATTCTGCCGCAAAACAGCAGTACTTTGTATTGTTGTGTTCCGGTTTGAAGGGTGAGTGAGCCAGTGTAATTACAGGCACAAGGGACATAACATCTGTGTTCCCAAGGTTGGTGGCGCAATGGCGATGTAAGCGATGGTTAACATTTCTTACAATGTCATTGTCTATGGGCGTTGGTGACCACTTACCATCAGGTGGCCCATATGCACGTCCGCCTTCCTATACAATAAAAAAAAAAAAAGAGTACTCTGTCTGTTTTAGAATAATGGTTTCCGACGCCATGAAAGTTAACGCATATGCACATATGTATACTAATATATAAAGCTGAAGAGTTTGTTTGTATAATCCGGCTAATCTCAGGAACTACTGGTTCGAATTTAATTTTTTTTTTGTGTTGTATAGTCCTTTTGTCGAGGAAGGTTCTAGGCTGATTTTTATTCATTATATTTTTATTAATTATACGCGGGTGAAGCTGTGGGTCACAGCTAGCATAATATATAAATATATACGACAATAGATCTAGTCAGGATTGAACTTGCGACTTTTAAATTGCGCTTTTGATATTTACTGCCGAATACTGAAACGTCATTCAAATATGAAGTGTGACTTAATTATTTGGAACGCCATTAATTTCAAATTACGCATACTAAATTTTGAAATTAATGACGTTCCAAATAATTAAGTCCCACTTCATATTTGAATGACGTTTCAGTATTCGGCCATTAATGTCTTATTTATACTGATTGTCAATATTTTATATTAGAATGTGTTATATATAATAATAATTATTATTAAGTATTTGTATCAATTGAATTGTCGCCGGAATATGGATTGTAGAGAGACCACTATAAAAGATTACTAGAAATAGTTAAATTATCATAAAATTAGTTAGAATACAAATTTGTAAAATACCCGCTCCCCGACCCGACATTGTTTATTTACTCGGTGGTAGAGGTTTGTGCAAGCTCATCTGGGTATTACTACCTACCCACTAGTCAGATATTCTACCGCAAAACAGCAGTACTTGGTATTGTTATGTTCCGGTTTGAAGGGTGAGTGAGCCAGTGTAATTACAGGCACAAGGGACATAACATCTTAGTTCTCAAGGATGTGAGCCATGGTTAACATTTCTTACACAGCTAATGTCTAAAGGTGTTGATTGACAGTCGTCAGTTTGGTAATCATTTATTTTTATGATATTTAAAAGTATAAAATAATAATATAAAGGTAGGTTGACTACGTGTAATTTTTATTTATCTTTTATTTATAAATCTATATAAATAAAATGATAGAGGTCTGCAGTTTTGCGTGCATCACGGAAAAACTACTGGATAGATTTCAATGAAATTTGTAAAAAAAAATGATTGCGACAACTTCATTTAATAAAAAGTTATTAAAGTTTCAATAACAACGAATGTATGTATATGCAATGCGTGTTCAGTGATGTATGTTTAAACAAAGTATATTTTTGCTTGCGATCTTTTTGATGTTTTTTCCTTCGTACATAAGAAAACTTTGTCAAGCAACGCGGACTAAGTCGCGGGTATCAGCTAGTTATTATCTAACCAAAATTGTTGCAATTTATATAGTCATATTATTATTCATCTTATAAATATTTTATGCATCTTAAATCTTATATACATAATCAAGAACATATATGCTAGTGATTATACAGCATCTTTGCGATAATCTCGCACGGGTTTGTGTGTGTGTGTGTATGTCACTTGGTCTTGGTCACGCCAAGTGAAAGCGAGCGCGACAGGTACCTAATCATTTGTAAAGCAGCGTCAACACCTGCGCCAAGCGACTGTTACGACCTTTCTCGCCTCGCTTGTTATTAGTTGTTTTTATAAATATAATGTTTTATCGTAAAAAATTATGATTTAACCTTTAAAATAGATATTAATGTTCAATGTCAAATATACAAAACTGTTTACGTCTTAATTTATTGTAACAATATTAATATATATACCAATAAAATAAAATCCGATAAAAAATAATAAATAATAAATAGCCGAGATGGCCCAGTGGCTACAACGCGTGAATCTTAACCGATGATCGTCGGTTCAAACCCGGGCAGGCACCACTGAATTTTCAAGTGCTTCATTTGTGTTTATAATGCATCTCGTGCTTATGGTGAAGGAAAACATCGTGAGGGAACCTGCATGAATCAAATTTCACTCAAATTCTGACACATGTTTATTCCACCAACCCGCATTGGAGCAGCGTGCTGGAATTAGCTTTAAACCTTCTCCTCAAAAGAGGAGAGGAGGCCTTAGCCCAGCAGTGGGATATTCACAGGCTGTTACTGTATACTGTTATTTTTAAAAATCATTATATATGTATGTACATTATCATCATATCAACCAGAAAATGTCCACTGCTGGACCGAGGTGACCTTTAAGGGTTTTCACGATGACTGGTCGTGTGCTACCAGCATCCAACGGCTTCACGCGACCCTTACATTAACGGCGGTCCATCATACTTGGTGGTAGAGCGGTATGTAAGCTCGTTTGGATATGTCCCACTCATCAGATATTCTACCGCAAAACAGCAGTACTTGGTATTGTTATGTTCCGGTTTGAAGGGTGAGTGAGACAGTGTAATTACAGGCACAAGGGACATAACATCTTAATACAATCCCAAGGTTGGTGGCGCATTGGCGATGTAAGCGATCGTTAACATTTCCTACAATGCCATTGTCTATGGGCGTTGGTGACTTAGCATCAGGTGGCCTATATGCTCGTCCGCCTACCTATACAATAAAAAAAAAACAATTTCCAAAAAACGCTGCATCTTCTGATATAAGTTACATGTAAATCGGTTTAATATTTTTTTCCATTTAGGCATTACAAAAAAAAAACATTTGTAAGTAAAGATATCACTAAAGTATTCCCAAACATCATAATAATATTGACAGAATAATGACAGTGTTTTTTGCATATGGCATTTTCCCATAGCATCCGTGCCCTACCACAAGTACGGAACAGGTTAGGTATGTTACATCACATTACCTAGTGACACACAGATTATAAAGTTAGGGTTGCCACTTTATTATAAGCTTTCTTTTATTTAATGCCTTTACAATTGCGTCGAGAGATAGCGGCACTGGGCGCTTTCTATCGGCTGTATCACGGCGAGTGCTCAGAGGAATTATTCTCCTTCATTCATGCTTCCCCATTCCTTCACAAGTCTAGGCGTGCTGGCTCTCGATGTCACCGCCTAACTGTGACATCAATTCCATCGCGCACGAAGAAATTTGGCAACTCTTTTCTTTGTCGCACCTCCAAAACATGGAATTCTTTACCAGCACACGTGTTCCCCTCCTCTTATGACCTGGGTTCCTTCAAGCGAGGCGTGAAGAGGCATCTTGCGTAAGCGTTGATCTTGCCCCTGAACTATCTCCTAGTGATGATAAGTGTGAAAATTAAAATTAAAAAAATATATCATTATTTTTTTTTAAATAGTCAATTAAATTAATTTAAAAATGTGTAACGTATAATTTAATTATGTTTTTATAGCAAATAATATGAGTCGTCTAAAAAATAAAATAATAATTACTTCCAGTATAAAACTGAATATATTAAATATAAACATTTTGATGGCAACCCTGACCGAGATACCCATTTCCTGGTGTTATATATTGCGTCATTATATTCTGACCAAAAAGGTGTTATTTTAGAAATCAACTCGGGATGAATTCAAAATTTTTTTAGGGTTCCGTACCCAAAAGGTAAAACAGCACCCTATTACTAAAACTCCGCTGTCCGTCTGTCTGTCCGTCTGTCCGTTAGTCACCAGGCTGTATCTCAGAAACCGTGATAGTTAGACAGTTGATATATTCACATATGACGTATTTCTGTTGCTGCTTTAACAACATATACTAAAAACAGAATTGAATAAATAATTAAATGGGGCGCCCATACAACAGACATGATTTTTTTGCCGTTTTTATATATTAGTAAGGAACACTTCGTGCGCAAGTCCGACTCGCACATGGCTGGTTGTTTATTTATTTTTTAATTTTTATAATCAAAGGAGTTATTAGTTTGTAGCTTTACATTATAAAACGTATATAAAAGCCTACATCAATCAAATATATTTCATATATAAACAAATAACGTCCATAAGTGGCAGTCACAAGACGCATCATACGTCACTAAAACTGTAAGAGCCAAATCGAAAATCATTGCAGAAAACGTTAGTGAAATATCAGATATGCGATATTGACCTTAATAATCATAATATTTCAAGAATATAAACGTCAAAATAGTATATCAACATAAGTCGGTTGTTATCATTTCACGACGAGTTATTACATAATCGTATTGCTAATTTTATTGACGTGACAACGTCTTATAAATTGGTTTGCCGGGTGACACTTCAAGAAACTGCGTTACGCTCCGCTCACGTTATGCGCTCACAATGAGAGCGAGTGAGAGGCACGCGTCCCTTCCACTCGGGCATGGTTAGCCCGCCTAAGAGCGAGAGAGACAGACATAAAAAGTGAAAGGCACGCGTCCCTTCTAAGTATAAATACGTATGTATGTGTAAAGGTAAAAATAAAATTTTGTTAATATGAAATTCAGTGCGAGATTCTTTGTATAAATTAATGTTTTAAATATAATTCTTTGTATAAATAAATGTTTTAAATTGTTACTATTATTTCATCCTTCTTCCTACTATACGAATGAATATTCACATTAAAATTATTTTACCACTCAAAGTCGTTGTCACGTAAAACTTTCGCCCGTATACCGACTTTACAGGCAACCAATTTTTTTTTTATTGTTGCAAATAAATAAAGTTTGTCTCGTTTCTATCGAAAAAATAATCTATTTTTTTTATTATTTTTTATTTATTTCAAAGCAAGGCGGACGAGCATATGGGCCACCTGATGTTAAGTGATCACCAAAGCCCATTGACAATGGCATTGTAAGAGATGTTAACCATCGCTTACATCGCAAATGCGCCGCCAACCTTGGGATCTAAGATGTTATGTCCCTTGTGCCTGTAATTACACTGGCTCATTCACCTTTCAAACCGGAACACAACAATACCAAGTACTGCTGTTTTGCGGTAGAATATCTGATGGGTGGGTGGTACCAACCTAGACGAGCCTGCACAAAGCTCTACCACAAAAAACAAACCACCACAAAAATACAATGAAAAGAGAAAAGTGAAATGTTTTGTTTTTGTCTAACCTGTATACTTATAAGGTTAAAAACAAATGTAATAATCTAATTTTGATTAAATTTCCGCGTGTATAATATAATGATAATAATAATATCCTAGCTCTGGTATCCCTGTAAGTGTCGTATAAAAACCATCTACATTTGTATCCATCGACCTGCATTGGAGTTGCGTGGTAAAAATCTCCTAAACTTTTCTTCTAAAAAAAGTCAAGTTCTTTTGAATTGACTTAATTTATTACTATTCTAGTTAATAAGCCTTTAACTGTTATACGACCTTTATATACAGAGTGTAACAAAATTCGTGTCCGACCCGTGAAGTGGTTATTAGGTATCGTTAGTCGGTTCTACTTTTGTAATAAATTTTAAAATTTTAAGCAAAATTTTACCCCGAAAAAAAATTAATTTGACTAAATAACGACAATTATATTGCAACACAGGCGCGGGCGTCAGCGCTCGATAGTTTTTACCTATCGGGTAGGTCGGAGACGAGGTCATTACCTCAGTTGTCCATGAAATTTTCGTCATTTACAAATGAAAATGAAAAAAAAAATATTTTTTGCATAATATTTTAATTTTTTTTCTTAACTAGCTGGTACCCGCGATTTCGTCCGCGTTACTTGATATAGGTATTAACAAAGTTTTCTTATGTACGAAGGAAAAAACATCAAAAAGATCGCAAGCAAATATATACTTTGTTTAAACATACATCACTGAACACGCAGTGCATATACAAATCGTTGTTTCTTGAAACTTTAATAAGTTTTTATTAAATTAAGATATCGCAATAATTTATTTTTTAATAAGGGCCAAGTGTCTATGAAATAAAATTTAGAAAATTTCACTAAAATCTATCTTGTAGTTTTTCCGTGATGCGCGCACAACTGCATACCTCCATTTTTTTTATATAGATTGATAAATACAGTTGCGTAGTATATTTCTAAGCTGGGTATAACCTAAGCCTTGAAGATATACGCAGAACAGAGATTATTGGAAATGCTAGTGACCTATGTATGTAACTAGCGTGCGGCTTCACGTAGTTCCCATTTATTTGGGAATAAGGGGACAAAACCTAGCCTATATTACTCGCTGATATTCTTCGATCAACAATACTACTAGATAACGCGTCACGAACAAAAACAATACTCAAATGTGGCACCGACCATAGTATGTTTCTACAACAGGATCCCAGAAAGCGTTCAAAATAATTCAGTTGCTAAATTTAAAAAAATTGTAAAGGAACGCTTGTGTGCTAAAGGATATTATACAATTAATGAATTTATGGATGATAGCACACCTTGGGAATGAGACGATCGCCGCATGGCTATTTCTTTCGTTTTTTTTTGTAAAAAACATAAAAAAAAAAACAAAAAAAAAAGTTGAAAAAAAAAAAAAAAACCCGCTGAGTTTCTTTCGCCGGTTCTTCTCAGGGCTGGGTGTTTCTTTCCGAACCGGTAGTAGTTTCCAGTTTGACAATCAATAAGTAAGTGTAATACTTCAATATTGAATAAAGTATTTTGATTTGATTTGATTTGAATGAAGAAAACGATGCAAAGGCTTAATAATTTTTAACCTAAACTAAGCCTTATTCCCTACCAATAATGTGCGGTTTAGATTGTATTGAAATTCACTTACGATCTTACGCCATGAATGACAGAAAGACATAGGAAATGTAAAATAACGGTTGTTCCATAATCAACCTTATTTCCTTAGCAATAAGTTATGATTGGACCATACTAATTTGAAATAACCTCACAAACGTCATTGTGTTCTTACTTTTCGGGCCGTTTTTGAAGCGCTTACCGCTAATCTAGTTCATTATTGATCGAATCTGATAATGTAGCTCTCCACTGGTAAAAGAAAGAAAAATAATTTTAACAAAGCTAAGGTTCGGAGTGTATTTTCAACGGAGAAGAACCAACTAAAGACTGAGCAACTCTTTTTAACAATCTGAAAATTTACATGTAATAGTCATATATTTATATATTATTCTGTATGAATATCACCGGATAACCTAAGCTCTTCTATTATTTAAATACTCTTTTACGGTATAAACAGCCTTATTTATTTTTTAAAAAAAAAGTTCTTATATGTTTACAATATTTGGTCACGAACACTGTATATATTCTATTTGTTTACATAACAACCATCAGTCAAAAAAAAGTTAAATAAAACAAACTGCATTTAGTTTTATTACAGCAATAATCCTTCACCTTAAAAAAATCCACACATTCGCTTTAGGCGATTATAATATTACCCAGGAAACGATACTTAATTATAAACAAATTATGAAATGTATTAACGAGATCTTGACCTATGATTGATATTGATTTAAAAAAAAAGAGCTGAAAGGCACACGTCACAAGCCCTCAGCTGCGTACAAACGTTTAATCACACTCCTTTCATTGTTTATAGATTAGATATTTGAAATTAGAATTATTTTGCTTTTTTTTCGTTTCGAACATGCGTGGGTATAGTTTTATTCATTTGTTTTTTTTTTTGTTGCCTTGGGGGTTTTTCTTTAATTATCAATTTCACTACAACTATTAATATTTTTTTTCAACAGACACTGTTTTCAACCAACGGCGACGTTGTTTGAAACAATCGCTCGTCACTTTACAAAACCCTTGAGTGCTCTAAACGAACAGACACAAGACAAATATCCCTTTAAAAAAAATTTGGAGACAAAAATGAAAGAAAAACACAGCACTTCCATTTAATTTTGTACTAAGGCCATAACAATAATAAGCAAACTTAGTTTATCATGCAATGTGTCATCCATTTGTTACGATAATTGAATCACTATTTGTTGATTTTATATTCAAATGGAAATGTTCCTTCCGTGAGCTGAGAATAATAATAATAATAATAATTTATTTAAACTTGCACATACATTTTTGTTTACATTTCTTTTTATATATAATAAGACACAACATTATAAGTAGCATTTACTAAAAAAATAATTTAGTTTTTATTTATTCGGTGACTGGAACTCACTGTCCTTCATGGGTTATTTAAATAACCTGTGTTAAGGACAGCAATTGACCAACCCCCAGAATGAGTGAACAGTAGGCGTATAGCTACATTACAAGTATATATTGTTTTTTTTAATGTTTAAGAATCTTATTGCATATGTAGAAGGACAAGCAAATGGGCCACATGATGGCAACTGGTCACTAACGCCCATAGACATTGGCATTGTAAGAAATGTTAACCAACACTTACAACGCCAATGCACCACCAACTTTGTGAACGAAGATGTAATGTCTCTTGTGCCTGTAATTACACTGGCTAACTTACCTTTCAAACACACACAACAACACCAAGTTCTGCTGTTTTGCGGTAGAATATCTGATGAGTGGGTGACACCTAACTGAGCTTGCATAAATCCCTACCACATGTATTTGACGTGACAACGTCTTATAAATTGGTTTGCCGGGTGACACTTCAAGAAACTGCGTTACGCTCCGCTCACGTTATGCGCTCACAATGAGAGCGAGTGAGAGGCACGCGTCCCTTCCACTCGGGCATGGTTAGCCCGCCTAAGAGCGAGAGAGACAGACATTAATTAATCCTACTATACGAATGAATATTCACATTAAAATTATTTTACCACTCAAAGTCGTTGTCACGTAAAACTTTCTCCCGTATACCGACTTTACAGGCAACCAATTTTTTTTTATATCATGAAACCAGGGTGGGTGGTAGGTGATTATTTCATCATAATTTGTGTTTCAATCAATTTGTTCGTTAGGCTGGCTGTGAGGCAACCTAACGGATACGTCACATGTATTTATCAACCAGTCAAGCCTGACTTGTATTTAGTGTTTCAAGTGATATTTAATTGTAGGCACAAACTCACAGGTAATTATGAAACAGTACGCACAGATTTCTTTGCAAATGTGTCTAGTGAGTCCGTTTTATTCGTGATAAATGTTGCGCCACCCATGTGGCTCGTAGCGTTATTTTATATACGTGTAGTATAGGTCATGTTCTATCTTCTAGAATTGAGTTCGAATATATGAATCTTAAATTCTTAATCAATGATTCTGAGTTTATTTCTAGACAAGCAACGGCCAACTGCTTGGCTTAGGCTTTTTCGTTTGAGGAAAAGGTTAAGAAAATTATCATGAGCCCCAACATGCAAGTTTTGTCGATGTCTTCCTTCACCGAGTACGATGTGAATTATAAACCGAAATTAAGCACAGAGCTTACCTGGGTTTGAACCCGCAATCATCGATTAAGATTCCCGCGTTCTAACCACTGAACCATCACGTTTTTACAATATACTTTTAACGTACAATAATAATAATTGTAATATTAGTTTAGTCAATACTAAGACAGATTAACGGCCAAATACTGAAACGTCATTCAAATATTAAGTGCAACTCAATTATTTGAGACGCCGTTAATTTCAAAATTAGCATACTAAATTTTAGATTAACGGCGTCTCAAATAAATGAGTTACGCTTATGAATTTATTTGAATGACGTTTCAGTATTTGGCCGTAAGAGTGATATCTTATAACAACTTTACTTGGTGGTAGAGCTTTGTGCAAGCTCGTCTGGGTAGGTACCACCCACTCATCAGATATTCTACCGTAAAACAGCAGTACTTGTTATTGCTGTGTTCCGGTTTGAAGGGTGAGTGAGCCAGTGTAATTAGAGGCACAAGGGACATAACATCTTAGTTCCCAAGGTTGGTGGCGCATTGGCAATGTAAGAGATGGTTAACAGCTCTTACAATGCCAATGTCTATGGGCGTTGGCGACCCCTTACCATCAGGTGGCCCATATGCTCGCCCGCCTTCCTATGCAATAAAAAAAAAAACAGATAGTCATTATGTGGCCAACTCTAGCAATCTGTAGCGACACTTTCCCGATTCAATTTAAATTCAACTTTTGGGTTTTCTACATTTATTCGAATTGTAACCAAACCGATATGATGTTAACATATAGCCCGTGATTCCCAAAGTGGTCCAGGTGGATCCCCAGTCGTCCACGTTGTTTTGGGGAAAATTTGTTTGCTTTCGATAGCGAAGAACGAAAACGTTGAAAAAATAGGTCAGCGACTCGAAGAAATATGGAAATACTTCACACAAATTTCCATAGTTACAGCTAATCTTCACATATTTTTATCAAGTTTTGGGAATATGGTAGAAATGTAGCTGCCGTGTAGGGGGACCACCGGAACCACTTGCATTTTGAAAGTGGCTTATAAAAAAAAAGTTTGGGAGCCTCTGACATATACCGTTATGTCAAAACCAAACTTAATTGTTAACTTTTATGTCAATAGTCGATAATTTAATTAATAATAGTCTAACGGCAACGATGACGCTTCGATTCGATTGCGATAATGTGACAATTGGTAGTAAGTCCCCTGTAAGACCAGAGTCGAGTCACCGTCAAATGACAGAAGGTGGTTTGCGACATTGACTTAGTTTTGTGCGAGCTGGTGTTTGTTTATATATACTGGTGGTAATTTTTTGTGCAAGCTCGTCTGGGTAGGTACCACCGACTCATCAGATATTCTACCGCAAAACAGCAACTCAATTCAATATACCTATATTAAAAATACTCTAATCAATGAAAACAATAATTACTCATTTGGAAACGATTAAGTTTATTCTAGAACCAATATTACAGTCTTGACCTGGTTCAAATACATTTGAAGATCTGACAAATCAATTATGTCATCATAAGTATGTCACTGTTAATCTGACACTGATATTTATTTAGTGATTTTTAAAGTAAGTAATAATAATAATAAGTCTGTTAATGTCCCACAGCTGGGCCAATAATTCCTCACCTTGTTTGTAAAGGCTTGGAGTTTATTCCACCATGCTGCTCCAATGTGGCAGAATTTTAGTGAAATTATTCACATGCAGATTTCCTCACGATGTTTTTCTTTTTCAAGCCAAGATGAAATTCTAAACATATATTATGGACATGATTATTCGCAAGGTATTGCTTGTCAATGATCCACTTCTTGGCAGTAATTTTTGGAGAGAAGGTAAGAAGCTTATTAGACAACGTTGCTCGAATGGTGGCCGTTTTTGAAGTGAAACTTCTTTAGAATCGTTGTGATTTCAAACCGGATGCAACGGAAAAAACGACAGGTAAGAGACACAAATACAGAAATGTGTAGGATGAAGCCAGCAAAGAATGAGACAGAAATATACATACTATTTTATATTATTGGTCTCTCCTCTTTGTGCAAGTTTCACTTCTATCGTGTGTGAATCGCACACACACCTTTTTTTTTTTAATATATTAGCAAGCGCTTGACTGTTATCACACCTGATGGGAAGTGATGATACAGCCTAAGGTGGAACGCGCTTGCCTAGAAGGTTATTCACTCTAGACTTGAAGGTACCCATACCGTGGATCACCTCTTTGACTTAGTATTAAGAAGATAATGATATATAATAGTGGGTTCAATTCCAGTTTAACTGAATTTTCATGTTTTTTGTTAGTATAATTCATGCATGCATACTTGATGCTGGATGAGGGATAGCATCTTGAAAAAGCCTTCATCGTATGGTGAGTGGTTAGTACCTAAGCAGTAATCGTAGTACCTACCGGACGTTCTTAAGTTTTTTTAAACACACTACAGTTACCGTTACAGGGTTAAGGCAACTATTTATTTTTGTATTGAAGTCGTGATCAACTAACAGTCCTCTGAACAATTCTCTAACGTACTTTCCCCTGACTGAGTGATGCCCCAGTTTGATCTGCAATTTGTACTTGATATTTTAAGCAAACGAGGTGAGACTTGTGTATTGTGTTGTCGATTGAAGAGCAAACCCAGACGCTGGCTTTGACGTAAGCAATTATTAATGAAAAAAGTTAATAAAGGCGCGCTAGCACACTAGGTTCCGTACAATATTTTTTACGATTTAGATATTAAAGATACAATCTTTTGTTTTTCTATAATAAAAATATTATAGAAAAACAAAAGATTTTTATCTTGGTAGAGTTCGGTGCTTTGTGCTAGCTCGTCTGGGTAGTTACTCATCAGATATTCTACCTCAAAACAGCAGTACTTTGTATTGTTGTGTTCCGGTTTTAAGGGTTAGTAAGCCAGTGTAATTACAGGGACAAGATATAACGTCTTCGTTCTCAAGGTTGTCTTTGTATTGGCGATGTAAGCGATGGTTAACATTTCCTACAATGCCAATCTCTATGGGCGTGACCACTTACCATATAAAAAAATCCAAACACTGAAATTGTAATCTAACGACCGAATACTGATACGTCAATCAAAATGAAGTGGGACTTAATTATTTGGAACGTCATTAATGTCAAAATTTTAGTATGGGAAATTTGAATTTAATGGCGTTCCAAATAATTAAGTCCAACTTCATATTTGAAAGACGTTTCAGTATTCGGCCATAAATATAGCATTTAATAGGATTGTATTTAGTCAGTCAACGTTGCAATGACGTGACGTCTCAATAACAAACAAACAACAATAGTCGATAAACAGTCACGTGTGGTGTTTGACATTTTGTAATGACGTGATATGACGTTTACGCAGTAATGGTTCGAAGTAACAAGAAACGTGGAAAGAGTTTGAACGTCTGCGACGTCTAAACGCCGACATCAGCGTTTGAAAGAGTAATAATAATAATATTCTGGGACATTATTCAGACACGGCCATCTGCTCCAAACTAAGCAGAGCTCGTACTATGGAAACCAGACAACTAATACACTACATATAGTAGTTTTCTTTTATAAATACATACTTATACAGATAATTACAACGAGACTCAGGACGAATAGACAAGTTCATGCACACAAATATCAGTCCTGGGTGGGAATCGAACCCACGACCTGCACCGAGTACACCGTGACACGGTGTACGGCGCGGCGCTAAGCGGCTGATGACGTATTTAGGAGACCATAGCCTTACAATATAACATACTTTGGAATCCTATATATATATATATATATAATTTTGCGTGATAACAATATATCTTAAAATGATATCTATATTACAAAGATAAAACAGTAGCGATTCAAAGTATGTAATTTAAGATATTTTCCGGTCGATTTTCTATAACAACAAGGAAAAGATTATATTAAATAAAGATAAAATATTTATCTATTCATATATTGAATTTAATTTATACTGTGTATTTTCCTCATATAATATACCAATTATTTATTACAATTGTATTGTTATTGTTATTTATCTATATAAATTATAATCTTGCTTATCTGTGCATGCAATATTTTTTAACTTTTTTTTTGTTAACATTTAAAATAAGAACGCAGGAAGGCAAGTGCCTACCGATAGATAATTATGCTGCAGGAAATTTTAAGCATCCCTTACCATATGATGGTCATACGCAACGAGCAATACGAACTAAGATAACATTGTATTTACACTGGCTCACTTATACGACAAACCGGACAGCAAAAGTATAGTAGGGTCTTCTCTTTTTTTGAGGAAAGGGTTTCTCCTTCCACACCACCACTTCTGGTGGTACCATAACGGATTATTGTTAAAATATTAAAAAGATTTTGTTTCAAGATATCATCAATCTGACCACCTGAAGTCATAGGGCTGTCTCTTTTTAAATGCCAGGTTACGTAGGTTACGTCCGACTTCAGCGTTAACTTACGCTCAACGTTTCAACGACAAGCAGCGGTCAATTATATATTATCAGCGAACGACGTGATCACAACACAAGTCGATGAACAGTCACGTGTGATTTTATTTTGATTTTATTTACTGTTGCTAATTCACATTGCAATCGCTCTAAACAACAACATATGTCATTCTATATGTTTGAACGTCAGCTACGTCGTCCATAAATAAAGTAAAAAAGTAACAGCCTGTTAATGTCCCACTGCTGAGCTAAGGCTTCTTCTCCCTTTTGAGGAGAAGGTTTAGAGCTTATTCCACCACGCTGCTCCAATGCGGGTTGGTAGAATACACATACATACATGTTGCAGAATTTCAGTGAAATTTGACTCATGCAGGTTTCCTCACGATTTTTTCCGTCACCGTCAAGCACGAGATGAATTATAGACTCAAATTAAGCACTTGAAAATTCAGTGGTGCCTGCCCGGGTTTGAACCCACGTTCATCGGTTAAGATTCACGCGTTCTAGCCACTGGACCATCTCGGCTTATCCGTCCATAAATAGCATAGTTTTAAAACACGGTCTTGAATACAGGCCTATCAACGGAGCCCAATTTCAGTGGTGAGAGATTGGTGCGATTGTGATATAGCTTTTAGTTCGCGACAACGCCCGCTGCATGTCGTTGCTGTCGGTGTATGCGGTCACATGCCGGTTGAGTGACGCGGCGTATATTTTTCTCTACCATATATTATGTTATTTAATCATTGTTATATCGTTTTGTGGACATTTGTATAATTTTGGACAAATCGTTTAATTTTATCTTGCATAAACAATAATTTTTTGAGTGATCTATCGTCAGGCCTTTGGCGGCCGTTAATTGAACTGAGTAGCAACCACGGTACATTAAGCCGACGTACCACCACTACTGTTGGTGATAGACTTGTGTATGAGACCGTGTTTTAAAGAGACCACAACAGTGACTATAGTAAACATGGTGACACGATGCACGGTAGTACAGTGGGCGGCTGATGTTTATATTAGACCATAAAATTAACTTGATTGGCGGTAGAGCCTCCAAGCTCGTCTGGATAGGTAACACCCACTCATCAGATATTGTACCGCAAAAACAGCAGTACTTGGTGTTGTTGTGTTCTGGTTTGAAAGGTGAGTGAGCCAGTGTAATAAGAGACACAAGGGGCATAACACCGTATTAATATTAGTGGTGCATTGGTGATGTTTTTTCTAAATAAATATACAATGCCATTGTCTACGGGCGTTGGTGACCACTTACCATCAGGTGAACCATATGCACGTCCTCCTACCTATACAATAAAAACTACAATATACTGTTAAAAAACACCACATTTGTCAATCACATCCCCACTTTCAAGTCAGCACGAACTGCGCTGACGTCTTAATTAGCTAGTTTTATATAAACATGACATAAATAAAATAAACCACGGAAAATAAAATATAAACAAATTACAATTTTTCTGCTGACTATACAAATTTTGATTAATGTGTCTCATATATGCGAGACTCATTCACATTCGATGTTTTTTTTTTTTACCATACAAAAGTGGAGCAAAATTTGAATATGAATTTCCAAATCTAATTAATTGGGAATGGAAAAAGCATTTGCCCAACAGTGGGATATGGAGATAAACGTGATGACACGCACATACGCACATATTATATTAGAGTAATGCTTGTGTAGCGACATCTATCTCGCCACATACGAAACTAAAAACTGACGTATCCTACATCGCGATATTAAAGTTATCCGAGCGATTGATCATATGTACAAGAACCCGACGACAACCGTTGGAGCAGTAGCCCACCAGACACAATATCCGTCTCGGTCGGAGGATCCTCCCTTTTCAATGGTGGTGTGTTCCTCTCCCTTCCACCCCAACCTGGTGACCTGGTGTTATTACTGGTTCTTGTATCAATTCGGTCTTCTATCGGTTATTAGTCTCTTCAACTTGAATTAAGCGATGGTTAATATCTCTTACAATGCCAATGTCTGTGGGTGTTGGTGGCCACTTACCATCAGGTGGCCCATATACTCGTCCACCTTCCTATACATTACAAAAACTAGTCGTATATTTATTAAAATTACATATTCCTTTCAAAATTTACCGTTTAGGCTGTAATTGGTAACAAACACACATACATACAAAAGTATACGCACTCCTTACTTATACTTGATTGAGCAAAAACGTTTTGTTAGTGTTAAAGAGAAAGTCTTGTTCGTTTGCTTAAGATCTTGTACTCATACTTTTCTTTTTGTCCTGGTTATTAACGCAGGGTAGAAAGTTCGATTCCTGTTCGGAGTCATTATTATTAGGTTGGATGTTTACTAAGTAAATATATAAAAAAAAAGTTTTGCGGTCGGTTGACATCCGTCAGGAACGCAGTTCTGAGGGATATTTTTTTCAAATGTAGATTTTAATTGATTATATTACTGTATTTTTGTGACACCAAAAAGCACCTCAGTCTCCTGTATATCGACCTCCTAAATTTAAAGGCCCCACGCATCGCCTTTGGTAGCATTTGGTCGGGGCAGTATGAACGTTATATGACGTGACATTGGGCTACTGTCATTTCACTCTTATGTAAGCCGCGTAAAACAATTTTGTTCCAAAAAAAATGGTTGTCTGTAAAGTCGGTTTACGGACGATAGTTTAACGTGACAACGTCATAACAGATAGATGCGGCGCAAGCGTACAATCAGCGTAACGGGACAATGAGCGTAACGGGACAATGAGTCATCCTTTTTCGTGCATGCAGCCAGCGTTCATCGATTTATTAGACGTCGTCACGTCAAAAAGTCACCATAAAACAAGGATCTTAGTTTACTTTTGAATCGTCAGACCAGCTTGCGGTCCGGAGTGTAGATTCTGCCGAGAACCGGCTAGAAACTCAGATATTCTAACACCAGACAGCAGTACTTAATAGTTTTCTGTTATGGTTGAAAACTGTAACCATAGATACACGGAACGTTACCATGGTTGGTAGCGTGTTGGTGATTTAAGGAACGGTAAATATTTCTTAGAGCATCAATGTCTATATGCGGTGGTGGCCATGTAAGTAATCACGTGACCCGTCTAGCTATTTTGTAAAAAAAAAATAGTTGGTGGTAGAGCTTTGTGCAAGCTCGTCTGGGTAGGTACCACCCACTCATCAGATATTCTGCCGCAAAACAGCAGTACTTTGTATTGCTGTGTTCTGGTTTGAAGGGTGAGTGAGCCAGTGTAATTACAGGCTCAAGGGACATAACATCTTAGTTCCAAAGGTAGGTGGCGCATTGGTGATGTAAGCGATGGTTAACATTTCTTACAATGCCATTGTCTATGGGCATTGGTGACCACTTACCATCAGGTGGCCCATATGCTCGTCCGCCATCCTATACAATAAAAAAAAACCCAACCCGGGGCTGGAACCAAAAACCTCGGAATCTACAGCTTTCTAAGCTAGCAACTACAACAAGATTTTTTTTTATCTATTTGTACATAGCGATCAGCCTCAGAAATGTCAAATTGGCTTTGAACGATTAGGAATTATTAGATAAAAAAATTGACCGGATGTACTTCGGTTTGGATGTTTTTTTTGCCGGTTTGGAATGTAACTTTCGAACAAACCAACCAATATAACCAAAAGGCAAATATTGACCTCAAAAAGCACAATTTAACCAAAGTTTGACGAGCCGCTTGGCGTGGCGATACTTGCCTTTCGCGTCACAGGTGGATTAGATGTCCCACCTAAAAAAAAAAACTGGGACAGAAATTTGTGGTCATGAACATGTCTGTTAGAACTGAGTCTTAGCGTAATTATTTATATAAATATGTATTTACAAAAGAAAAGTAGTATAAGTCGTATACCAGTCTCGTTTCTATAGTACGAGCTCTGCTTAGTTTGGGATCAGATGTTCCTGTGTGAATAATGTCCCAGGATATTATTATTATCATTAACCAAATTTGTTGTCAAGGTATAGTTCAATTTGTTTTATAATTAGAGAATTAACCAAAAAATAGTTTAAATGTTGGTTAAACTTTTTTTAAACAAATACAACATAGCGAATATATGTATGTACTTTAATTGTTATACTGTCTGTACATCAATTGTGCCAATCAATGCAAAAAACGAGTTCACATACCAAAGAAAAATTATGATCATTACGTTATATTGATGAGACGATGAGAGACGAATTGTCAAATGATATGGTCTCGGATGTTTTAGGAAAACAACTGACGTTAAATAAAAAAAAAATGGTTGTCTGTAAAGTCGGTTTACGGACGATAGTTTAACGTGACAACGTCATAACAAAACATTGATGAAATGACTGCATACTTTTATGAATAAAATTGAATCATTTTTATTGAATTATCATTATTCTGTATGGATACAAAGAAGGAGTGAAATGAAATCTACAATTTACTTGATAAATTTACTTTTATTTGCACTCATAGGCCAATCTAGTGAAAAAGAGATAGATGCGGCGCAAGCGTACAATCAGCGTAACGGGACAATGAGCGTAATGTGACAAAATAAAGACAAAAAGTGGTACTACCTCAAGTAATAACAGTAAGAATAAGGCGAATATAGCACAAATATATATATATATATATATATATATATATATATATATTTGTGCTATATTATGTATGTATATATATATATAGTTAATTAATTACAAATGTACAAGAACCGCTGGACAGACAGAAGTTTTGAATATAGGTAGCTAATACCCTCACCCCCACACCATCCCTGGCTCAGATGAATGTAGTTTATCTATAAATGATTCGATACGGCATTTTCCACCACCAATCAATTTGTTATGCTAGGTAAAGAGTTTACAACCATACAAATATACCGTTAAATTGTTATTATATATTGTTATTTATTACATGCACTATCATACAATCGCGTCTAATTATTAAATATATAAATAATAAAAAACAGCCTAGAACCTTCCTCGACAAAATGACTATGCTACGCAAAAATAATTTTAAAATTGTTCCTGATATTAGCCGGATCAAACAAACAAACTCTTCAGCTTTATATATTAGTATAGATAAAGGTCCGAGCCATTAAAATAGTACTAAGTTTATCTGTCAACATCAGACCAGACTTAGAAGATGATAATGTATAAGCTCGTGACTGGTAAAGCATGAAAAGCCGTTACTCCTTTGTAGGGTGTTTCCTGTCTTTTTGATCTTTTTTTTTTTTAAATTTAATAGAGAGGCGAACAGGCAAATGTATCTGATGATAAGTGATCCGTTATTCTCCACATCCATGCCACCAAACTTGAGACCTAAGATGGATTTTTTTTTTATTGCATAGGAAGGCGGACGAGCATATGGGCCACCTGATGGTAAGTGGTCACCAACGCCCATAGAAATTGGCGTTGTAAGAGCTGTTAACCATCTCTTACATCGCCATGCGCCACCAACCTTGGGAACTAAGATGTTATGTCCCTTGTGCCTGTAATTACACTGGCTCACTCACCCTTCAAACCGGAACACAGCAATAACAAGTGCTGCTGTTTTGCGGCAGAATATCTGATGAGTGGGTGGTACCTACTCAGACGAGCTTGCACAAAGCTCTACCACCAAGTTGACAAAAATTGACTCATTCATATTTCTAACCAAAACACAACAATACCAAATATTTCTGTATAGCGGTAGAATATTTGACGAGTGGATGGTACCCACCCAGACAAGCACAGCGTCCTACCGACGATTAAATGATCCTTATGGACTATTATATCCTGCGCACTTGTCGAAACCTTATAGGAAGATAACTCCATACTATTTTTGTAATACCAATATTATTATAACAAATTACGACCAATCAGTGCGTTTTCTGTCTATAAAAATATCAATTTCGACCAATAGGATCGCTTACATCAGTGACGAGATTGGGTTTTACTGGTTGTTGTTTATTTGTACTTAAAATATATCCAATATTTACTTATATAAGTATTAGATGCTCTAAGTATTAAAATAAATACACACAAATCATCAACAAATCTCGTGCAAATGCTATGAAGTATCAATTTTATGGATGAAAAATAAACCGACTTTGTCATAAGTGGAAACAAAATATGGGGTCTTAAATATCGCGAGGAATCCTGCATGTGTATCTACCCTTCTACTTTAGAGCAGCGTGGTGGAATGAGCTCCAAAACATTCATGGGGTTTTTTAATTGGATATTTTACGACTGTTCCTATTTTCACTTTTATCGAATTCTATTTTTTTTTTATTGTATAGCTAAGGCGGACGAGTATAGTTGGTCACTAACGCCCATAGAAATGGCATTGTAAGAAATGTTAACCATCGCTCATATCGCACATGCGACTCCAACCTTGAGAACAAATATGTGCTTTGTGCCTGTAATTACACTGGCTCACTCACCCTTCAAACCGTAACACAACAATAGAGAGTCACGATCGAACCACGATCGATCGAACGAGAGAACAACGATAGGTTAAGATAGAAGCGTTCTAACCACTGAGCCATAAAGGCTTTTATACTTATTAATCACATAACATTAACGGTACATTAATTTCACACATATTTATTAATATCTCGTTAAGTCTTTAATATTAACCTTTAACTTTAATTAATTATATTGGCAATTAAGAAGCTTGTATGAAGGCGGTCTAATTAATTACTTAGATATATAATTAGGTGTGGAAAGTGTAACTATTGAGTTTCTTATTAGAATCTACATATCGAACTGTGGTTGTTTCACATTCAAAATAATAATAATCGTGTTATTCAAAGGTGCTGCAAAAAGCCTATTTAAATAAATTATATTATATATAAAACTAGCTGTGCCCCGCGGTTTCACCTATAATTAATAAAAACAAAACGAATAAAAATCAGTCTAGAACCTTCCTCGAAAAAAAAGACTAGTATACAACACAAAAAGATTTTTTTTTTAATTCGAACCAGTAGTTCCTGAGATTAACCGGATCAAACAGACAAACTCTTCAGCTTTATTCCAGCTAGTGGTCTTAGGAAACAAAGGAAGGGGAACAGATGCAGTTACAATTGTTAACCGAAATGAGTCCAATATATTGCATTAAATAAAAATGTATATATAGTCATTTAATTAAATAAATTTACGTCATAATATCATTCTTATTCAAATGAAAAACAAAGATGCGAATACATTTTGTCATTTTCTTAAACACTGACGAAAAAGCGGAAGTCAACAAACAAAAATTAAAATAAATTAACCATTCACTATAGCTGTCCCTTTCACGTAAACGTGTTGTCGTTAAGTGTGAAAGAGCGCGTGGATGTTGTTTAGCTTGGGTTAGTAAAAGTATGAAATAGTTGATTATAAGGTGTTACAACATTCGCTAGTAGGTCGTGTGTAATGCAATAACTGGCTGGTGGTCTGATTCCAAAGTGTAATGGTCTTCGAACCTTATTATGGCGTTTCCGCTATTATCTAGAATGGGAAAAACTGGGTAATAACTACTGAAGCATATATTTAATAAATAAAAATTTTAACAAAACAAAAAACCGACTTCATAGGAAAAACAAATTAAAATGCACTAAAAAGTAAAAAAATAATTGCGTATTCTTCTATAAGTTGATAATTAACTTACTATTTTCTACTCATCAATATGTAGGTACGAATGTGTTGTGTGGTTGATAATGTATTTACAATTATTGTTATTTTTGGAGTCGATGTCAGCCAAGGTGGGTTTATAACTACATACATAATTAGTTATAGGTGAGATGTGCTTGTGTCGCACGCGCAACTTAACGAGGCGTATAAAAGTCAATTTGTAATGTGTATGTTTTTGTTTGTTTTTAAAAGATTCCCGTATTATTATTGCTAGGTATATTATAGTGTTTCCTTAGCTGACATCGACTCCAAAAATAACAATAATTGTAAATACATTATCAACCACACAACACATTCGTACCTACATATTGATGAGTAGAAAATAGTAAGTTAATTATCAACTTATAGAAGAATACGCAATTATTGACGTGACAACGTCTTATAAATTGGTTTGCCGGGTGACACTTCAAGAAACTGCGTTACGCTCCGCTCACGTTATGCGCTCACAATGAGAGCGAGTGAGAGGCACGCGTCCCTTCCACTCGGGCATGGTTAGCCCGCCTAAGAGCGAGAGAGACAGACATAAAAAGTGAAATTCAGTGCGAGATTCTTTGTATAAATTAATGTTTTAAATATAATTCTTTGTATAAATAAATGTTTTAAATTGTTACTATTATTTCATCCTTCTTCCTACTATACGAATGAATATTCACATTAAAATTATTTTACCACTCAAAGTCGTTGTCACGTAAAACTTTCGCCCGTATACCGACTTTACAGGCAACCAATTTTTTTTTTACTTTTTAGTGCATTTTAATTTGTTTTTCCTATGAAGTCGGTTTTTTGTTTTGTTAAAATTTTTATTTATTTTTCGATTTTTAGTGAATCTGAAGTACACTCACTAATTTGGTAGAATATGGGTAGACCTTCTAAACGTGCAGCTCATATGAGACAGCGCCGTTTATATTATTATTTAAATATATTAATCTAAAACAGTGAAACGTAAAGAAAAATGTATTTTGGTACTTAATTAATAAATATTAGTTATGGTTAACTAATGTATGAATATAAATTAACATGTTTTGATTAAATAGATTTAGTTGGTGGGGTGTTGGGCAGCCATAACATAATCAAATAATTATTTCTAGTAATAATTAAATAAACTGTTCGTTTATAGATGTTGTGTTATACCATTCTTCACCATAAAATATGACGGAATGTCTGTATATTAAAAAAAAAGGAGAAGTATCTATATTATCCTAACTAATATTATAAATGCGAAAGTAAGTTTGCTTGTGACGCTTTCACGCCTAAACCACTAAGCCGATTTAAAAAATTCTTTCACCAATGGAAAGCTACATTATCAAGGAGTAACATAGGCTACATTTTGTCCCCATATTCCCACGGGCACGGTAACTACTTGGGTTAAACCGCGGGAAAAACACCAGTAATTAATATATAAACATACATAAACATAACATGTATATAAGAGTACTTATACGATTCTATATATATATATATATATATATATATATGTATAATTTTCAAACTTGGTCTCAACTTTTAGGAGATGTTCAAATATGTTTCAATTACAAACATATACATATATACTAATGCTTACATGCATAACTCATATTATAAAGAGGAAAGATTTGATTTTTTATTACGATTTAAATCAAAAACTACTCGACCGATTTTAAAAATTCTTTCACCCTTAGAAAGCTACGTCTTTACCGAGTAATATAGGCTTTATTATATTTTCAAAAACTTATAGATCCCTACTTAAAATGGAGCAATGGAACCCAACGTATCAAACTGTTGCCTATAAAAGTTATTATTTCGCGTGCGCTGCGAAAACTATTGACGGTATATAAAGAAGTGTTTTTAACAATAGTACTACAATTACTTGATCATAACGATGTTATGGTAGGTGAATGATAAATCTAGATAGCCTATAAAAAATTCGGCCGTGTATCGTTAATTTGCTACTAAGAATTGAAGATTTCCGTTACTTTGTCATGGATCCTATAATCAGAATCTAACCAAACTATCATCAAACAACCCTTGAAGTATACTCTTTCTAATAAAAAAAAAATCATCGAAATCGGTTGGCGTGATATTGAGTTATTCGTCCATTTGTCGCGCACATACCTCATGCAAATTTACGACTTATATGGTTTTCTCATGGATTCCATTGTCAAACCTGGACTAAAAAAAAATGGGACCCCATGGGAAGCAACCCCTTTCAAATAAAAAAAAATCATCAAAATCGATTCACCCAGTCGAAAGATATGAGGTAACAAACACAAAAAAAAAAAAAAAAACATACAGACGAATTGATAACCTCCTCCTTTTTTTGAAGTCGGTTAAGAAAAAAGCACAGATTATTAATTTTGACGAGCCGGTTGGCGTGGTTGGTTTGACACTTGCCTTTCACACCGCAGGTCGTGGGTTCGATTCCCACCCAGGACAGACATTTGTGTGCATGAACATGTCTGATTGTCCTGAGTCTGGGTGTATTTATCTATTATAAATATGTATTTACAAAAGAAAAGTAGTATATGTAGTATATTAGTTGTCTGGTTTCCATAGTGCGAGCTCTGCTTAGTTTGGGATCAGATGGCCGTGTGTGAATAATGTCCCTGGATATATTATTATTATTATACTATCTGTGCTCGTTAATTTGCGATAATTACTATGATAGCAAATTGTGAATCTATACTAGTATTGTAAGTGTAGCAGTCTGTGTTACGTTTTGGTAAAGCTGGTATAAAAACCCAGTGGTAAGAATGAGTGAATCTTAACCGATGGTCGTGGGTTTAAACCCAGGCAAGCTTTGAATTCCATGTGCTTCATTTGTGGTTATAATTCATCTCGTGCTTGACGGTGAAGGAAAACATCTCGAGGAAACGTGCATGTGTCAAAGTTCACTGAAATTCTGCCACATGTGTATTCCACCAACCCGCATTTGAACAACGTGGTGGAATAAGCTCCAAACTTTCTCCTCAAAAAAGAGGAGAAGAGGCCTTAGCCCAGTGGTGGGGCATTCACAAGCTGTTACTGTAAACTTGGTATGGTAGATTGAACCCCAAGGAAGAACATAGCCTTATTTATACCACGCGAGCGAAAACTATTAAAAAGAATCCAATCAGTCAACAGAGTACAATTAACATATCCACATTAAATAAAAAATGTCATATGTCAAAACCATAATGTAGTCACTAGAAAGCTAACATGGCCGACATAAAACACTATATTGTAAAATTTTGACAAGATTACGTGTATAATATTGCACATAATTCAATTTTTGACTATTATCACATACGAATACAGATAACAAATATTTGAATTTTAAAATTCGAAGCCATTATATAATGATTGGATCTCGAACTTGACCTAAATACTTTAAAAAATATTTATTGCCCTAATGACTTAACGTTAACGATCACATAACGATATTTGCATAAATAAAGTTCAAAAACTATTACAAATTATATATTTAATGTAGAACAAAGGATTATATTTAAAAAAAAAATAGTTGCCATAACAGTGTTCAGAAAATGGCGTCTAACTAAGGCGTCTAATATTTAACAGAATTAATCATGTCACGTGATTTAAATGGCGCCAATTATTATAGCAGAAGATATTCTGTCCAGGATTTTTTTTGGCAACCCATTTTTAATATATTTTCTAATATACTAAATTTATTATAAAATAAGTTTTATTCTATTATCAGCTCGGTAAAGGTCGATGTTGGTTCGGATCTTAGACTTGTTTATATAAAATAAAATAAAAATAATATACTTGTTCCTTGATCCATAGAACAGCGTTTAAAAAAAAAATACGCGCGCTAATATAAGACCGCCATTTTGATACTACTGAAAATTAAAGTAATTAATTACCTAATTATATTATCGGCGCGACTTGTGATTTATTGAATGTGTTCAATTGTGTTATTTGCAATTTTAGGAGTTTATTTACATTAAAACCTTAAATAAACACAAAAAAATATATGAGTTAATATGATTTGGTGTTTTGTTTTTAAAAAGACAAGTTCGAGGTTTGAACTATGGAAACTAGACAACTGATATATTACATATACAACTTTTCTTTTATAAATAAACTACATAACAACAATATCATTTATATATTATATAGCGAAGCCCCAAAGTAATTTATTAGCCCTTTTAAATCCTCATTTTTTTTTATTATATAGGAAGGCGGACGAGCACATGGGCCACCTGATGGTAAGTGGTCACCAACCTCATAGACAATGGCATTGTAAGAAATGTTAACCATTGCTTACATCGCCAATGCGCCACCAACCTTGGTAACTAAGATGTTATGTCCCTTGTGCCTGTAATTACACTGTCTCACTAACCCTTCAAACCGGAACACAGCAATACAAAGTACTGCTGTTTTCCGGCAGAATATCTGATGAGTGGGTGGTACCTACCCAGACGAGCTTGCACAAAGCTCTACCACCACCATTTTGGTCATATTCAAAAACTAGTACAAAATATGACGAAATTTTTTAAATGTACATTCAACAAAATTAAACATTTCACTAATAATGAGAATTTTATTAAATATTGTTACTTTCGCTCCTGTAAACCGGATTTTAAGTTATTTTTAACAATTCAATTTGTATTTAAGATATCTGTGTGATATTTTTAAGATATACGATATGTCCACGTAGGGAACATAACAGATTATTGTTTGAAAAAGTACCACTGTTGGGCTAAAGGCTACACCACACTGCACTAATGTAGGTTGGTGGATACGAATGTGGCAGATTTATATTATTATTATTATTTATTTATATCAAGAGATTTCCTAATCTACTCGCCCGATTGACTTGAATTTTGTCAGTCTTCGCCGTCGTATACCCTATTCCAATGGGAACAGAAATAAATGTTAACACACCGTAGATTTACAAATTGCATACGATTGTCAAATCGTTCTGCATTATTATGCACTGTAAACAGTTCTTGATTAATTTACCCTTATTCATAATACAACACTATTCCAATCAACTAGTTACAACCACATTAATTTAACTTCCAAAGTTCCGAATACAACTTCGCGGACATTGAAAACGCCATCTTTTCGCGTATCCATAGTGAATGTCATAGATTATTCAAGATGTCGACCAATGACATCGCGCCAATTGATATCGATGACCAATGATATTGAATTAATTCGGTGTCAAAATTGTTTATTTATTTTTATTCCTGTTGTGGTTGGAATAGGCTCTAGACGCTCACTAAGGACCAATTTTACGCAAATCCTATCCAATATACATTTTTCGTCTTATCTACCAGTGCAAAGTCAGGACGATAAGCTAGTCTTTTATATATAAGTACGCTTTAGTAAGCCTTAATGACTATAATACCAAAACAATTATGATTAACAAACACGACCTTGTTACAGATTTATTAGTAGAGATTTAAAAAAAATACTCATTGCAACAATAAAACCCATTATATATTCTCAATTACAATAGATAGAAAGATTGACAAACGTACTGTAAGAAATATTATCCAGCCCAATGGCTAGAACGCGGGAATCTTAACCGATTATCGTGGGTTCAAACCCGGGCAGGCACTACTGAATTTTCATGTGCTTAATTTGTGCTTATAATCCATCTCGTGCTTGACGGTGAAGGAAACCATCGTGAGGAAACCTGCATGTGTCGAATTTAACAAACTCTGCCTCATGTGTATTCCACCAACCCGTATTGGAGCAGCGCGGTGGAATAAGCTCCAAACCTTCTCCTCAAAAAAAGGAGAAGAGGCCTTAGCTCAGCAGTGGGACATTCACAGGCTGTTACTTTACTTACATAGTTAATGCGCCACAAACCTTCGGAACTAAGTTTTTTTTTTTTTATTGTATAGGAATGCGGCACCAGATAGTAAGTGGTGGCCAACGCCCATAAATGATGGCATTGTAAGAAATATTAACCATCGCTTACATCGCTAATGCGTAAGTTGTTACACTGGCTCACTCACCCTTCAAACCCGAACCCAGACGAGCTTCCACAAATCCCTACCAAGTACTATAATTAAGAAATATTTTATTCTGGCAACATTTAAATGCTAAGTAAATATTCAATTAGGATTTATTTACCCTATAGTAATTTAGATTCTAATTACTGTTAACTATAATTATTTATTGTCCGTTTAATTATAAGAGAACATATTTGTACTAATGTATGGTCAGAAAAAAAAGATAACGGAGATTTTTTTTATAAAAAATTAAACGCAACTTTTTTTTTATTGCATAGTAAGTCGGACGAGATTATGGGCCACCTGATGGTAAGTGGTTAGCAACGCCTATAGACATTGGCATTGTAAGAGATGTTAAACATCGCTTACATCGCCAGTGCGCCACCAACCTTGGGAACTAAGATGTATGTCCCTTGCGCCTGTAATTACACTGGCTCACTCACTCTTCAAACCGCACAACAATACAAAGTACTGCTGTTTTGCGGTAGAATATCTGTTCAGTGGATGGTCCTAGTCAGACGAGCTTGCACAAAGCTCTACCACCGAGTACAGACTGCCTAACGGTAAGCAACGGTCTAGGATGCAACACGCTTGTCTAGAAGGAATCTGTTTACTGTATTGTATTTGAAGATACGTTGTTGAAATCAGATCAAGTTACAACTTGAGACGATATAATTAATTACTTTTTGATATTTAAAATGTCTTTTTTTTTTAAGTTTCACGTAGTGACGCAGACGATCTTTGTGCAAGCTCGTCTGGGTAGGTACCACCCACTCATCAGATATTCTGCCGCAAAACA
Organism: Nymphalis c-album; assembly: GCA_963151315.1. Classification (NCBI taxonomy): domain Eukaryota; kingdom Metazoa; phylum Arthropoda; class Insecta; order Lepidoptera; family Nymphalidae; genus Nymphalis; species Nymphalis c-album. The sequence continues at coordinate 3,447,266 of OY720615.1, forward strand.
GCAGTACTTTGTATTGCTGTGTTCCGGTTTGAAGGGTGAGTGAGCCAGTGTAATTACAGGCACAAGGGACATAACATCTTAGTTCCCAAGGTTGGTGGCGCATTGGCGATGAAAGCGATGGTTAACATTTCTTACAATGCCATTGTCTATGGGCGTTGGTGACCACTTACCATCAGGTGGCCCATACACTCGTCCGCCTTCCTTTACAATAAAAAAAATAAAAAAAAAGAAATTATGTTAGGTAACTTAATAACATCTAAAACAATGGTACATTAAAATATTTGTTTAATATATGTTATAAAGTAAATTGTTAAGTTAAGAAGTGGATAGTGTTATATTACCGTGCCTGGGAACGAAATCTCTCTTCAATCGTGTCGGATTACCGTCCCATTGGACTATGAGAAATAAACTCACACGCATTATAATGATTTCGGCCACGGCGGCCAATCTCAAGAGAGATTAGCCCACAGCGCAGGAGATATTATAGTGCACAAGTGTGTGCGCAAACACAGGTGCACTCTCTATTCCCTAACTCTCATAACCCGATGGGACGGCAATCCGACACGACCGGAAAGAGTTCAGGTGCAGTTCACCGTGTTTTACTTGCTTTCCTAGGCACGGGAGTGTACACACTTCCAATTTCCAGACTCCGGGCTGCTACTGAGAGTTTTCGACAGAAAATCTCAATAACTATTTATTGGCCCGACCTGGGACTTGAACCCAGAACGTCCAAGTCAGCGGCCTTAATCCTAGCCACTAGAACAACGGGAGAGTCACCACGTACACATACTATATAGGTATTAGGTACTACGCAAATGGCTTATTTTTGATATTTATTGAGGTTTATTATAAGTACTTATAAATTAAAAAATAGATAGTATATTAGCATACAGATTAAAAAAATGTATCTTACTTCAAAACTTGCTATTCAGACAACTATTATTAACGCATACAAATCTATAATTCACAATAATTACTAGTAAATTCCTGAAATTACCGGTAAATTTTTACCTTGAATCAGGAATTAGAAAACAAACTAAATAACAAGGTTTCTGTTCTTTAAATAATTGAATATAGTTTAAAATTTAAAAATGGAATAATCTTTTTAAATTATTACTTTTTTTAATTTTTTTTATTTATCACCTTGCATTTTAAAAACTTTAAAATTTAAACCATTTTTATAAATCTGTATCTCCATATTAGAAATCCATTCTAATTTCAAATGAACATAAATTTTAATATGTCGCAATATTAATCTTGTTAGGTTAGTGTTAGGAAATTAATAAATATAGCAACACCTAATCGTCTTAATAAAAAAAGAAACACTTTTTCGAATTAAATTTAATTTTGCTGATAATTTGGAATTAAGTTACATATGCAGAATACTTTAAAAAATTTAAATTATTCTGCATATGTAAATATGAAAAGAGCATTGATTTGTGGTAAATTAAAAAAATATATATTCAAGGGCTGTAGGTACTTACAACTTACATATTTATTAATAATAATTTTAATGGCCTTTTATCATTTAAAATAGATTAAGAATTACAATAACAATAATATTTTAATAACTTTTTATTTTTATGATTTTTAATCTATAATCATATACTTATTTTGGGTTCCTAGATTAAAGCTTGCTACTGTTAATAATATAACAAGAAGCTTGCAAATATTTGTAGTAAAATTTTAATATTATTGACAAAATCTTTGCTTTTAATTAGAAATTCTGTTGTATATTTTTTTTAATATTTAAAAATATATTATAATAAATTTATTTGAATTAATAATTCGTACCTAAGCCACAAAAAAAAAAAATCGCGCCAACAATAATAAAATTGTGAATAACATCAGAGATATGACATTTACAAAATGCACTGCCCGCAGCCTCCGTATCTTGAGATCACTTTCGACTGTCCTACTGCCCTACATACAGTATCCCCACTGGACAGTGAAAGCTTAGCAAAAACCGATAATGACATAATATAGTAATCATTATGTATAATAAAATAAGATGACAAAGAAATATATGTAATAAAACCTTTTTTGTATATTTTCAACTGTCATTCAATTTTTTTTTTAAATCAGGCACGAACGTAAATTCATAAGTCTTTATAATTATTGCAATTTCGAAAAACGAAAAACGTTAAATTGCTTTGAATCATTATTTTACTTTCATTGAAGATTAAATCTGAAAGTATCCGTTAATTATGTTACAGCGGTTTTGTTTTTAATTTACAGTTTCTAAGCATTAATTAAATTTATAAATCATGAAATAATATTTAATTATAAAAAAAATTACGTACCTAAATTATTGAAGAGAAAATTGCTACAAAAAATTCCAAATTTAAATCACTGTCACATTTCAAAACAGCACAATAAAAAAAAAATCACTGAAAAAAGCGCGCGAAATGGTTCCGATGCTTTTACTAATTCCGATGCATTTTATGCGCATGCGCGAGACGTTAAAACCATTCGGCCCGAAACGGCCAACTGCGTGTAACCGCGATTGCCTGAATCAGCCTTAAGTTATAACTCGGCTTGCGCGTTCTGTACATAAATGTAAACAATGACATTTTTTTCCATTTTGACTCTTAAAATGTTTACCAATAAGCCTTTGATTTGCGTGAAACGAGTTTTTCATGCAAATCGGTTTTCGGAAAAGTAGAACTACTTATCAGAGATACGGTTATAAAATATTTTTTATGGTTCATTTTAAATGTTGGAATGTTGTATTTAAATTTTTTTTTTGAAGTTATACTCCTTTAGGCTCGTTATGAAAAAATGATGAGAGTGAAATTTTAAGATGCGCGCGCATCTGTGACACAAAATTAACAGTATGAAGCTGTCTGCTTAACCGCTCATTAAACACCTGAATTCTACAACGTGAAGTTAGTTCTAAGTGGCATGAAAATCGATAACTATTTTCAAGTTGTATATTCTAGTATTTTTATTACGTTAATAAAACCTTTTATATTTAAATAAAATCTCTTTTATCAATTTTAATATTTATCGTTAATCACTACTGCATTTTAGTTATTTTTTTTTCCATACGCCAAAGAAGTATAACTTCTAACGCGTGTACATAAGTACACACACTGTTTTTTTTTTATTAACTCACTACGATCAAAAAATTAGACATAATTCATATATATTTTTTGATAATTGCAATTTCTTTTTAAGTAAATACAATTAAGAAAATGATATTTAATTTGCACGCTCGTAATGACCAAGCAAGTTAACAAAAGACTTCGCATACGCATAGCTTTCGCTTCACTTGATCAATTGTGACGATCATAAATATGATCATGAAGATACGTGTCAATCAAATGTATACCTTAATTATATTTTATTTAATACGTTTTTACTTATTGAATGTCAAAATAGTTAAGAAAGTACATTTATAAAGAAAAAACAAAATATATGGTACGTATAAAATGCGTTCTCATAGCTAGGATAGGATAAATTACATTAATAAAACGGAGAGGTGTACGAGATTTGATAATTATGCAACTGGAAATAGTTCAGAGAACCAACGACTTTATGTTCCTCGGAAAGGCACGCGAGTATACACACTTCTAACTTTGAGACTACGAGTTGCTACAGTGAATATTCAACAAAACTCTAAAAATATTCATTAGCCTGGCTTGAACCTAAGCCCTCGGATCTGCTGCCTTATTTCTAACCACTAGACCAACGAGGTAGTCAAGATATATAGATTTTAACCAAGCACGGCTTTTATGCTATCCATTGCTGAATTTGTGTATATATATTTGTGTATATTTGATGGTGGTGCCTTCACCACCATCAAATCAATGTAAATTATTGCCTATTTGATAATAACCCGAAAAAACAACGGTATCAGACACCTTTGCTATTTTATCACAAATATTATACTCTTGATCAAGACTTGGTTGATACATATTTTTGCATACTATATTTCTTCTTTAATATACGTGTCTCGGGATACATAATTCGCAGACCGCGCTACACGTCATAACTGCTTACCGTATATTCGTTTGTCACTGTGAAAACTAATTTACTTCTGTATTCAATTAAAGAACAATAGAATTTGATGTTAAGTCAATAAGGTTAGTTTTTGTTTAACGTAACATATAATAATACAAAATTATGGAAGCGTTTCTTTTTTCAAAAAATTTCGAGTACTTTTTTTTTTTATTCCGTGGCAAAATTATTTAAGCAAAAGTATAAAATCATCGAGCATAAACCGCGACTTACATAATGGTGATTGGTTGATCAGGATTTCGTTCGGCACATGAAGATAATATTATAAAAGTATATAAATGAGCAAAATTTATAATTGGTAAGTTGGGTAAGAATTTCCAATAAAAATAGGATATATAATAGTTTTTATATTGTGTTTGTGATTCAGAGTGAAATGTAATTTGGCGGTAAGTGATCACCGCCCAAAGATTGGTCACCAACCTTGGGAACTAAGATGTTATGTCCCTAATCACACGAGAACACTCCTTAAATTGCTGTTTGGCGGAAGATGATGAGTGGGTGGCTACCCAGACCTATCTGAGATAGGGGAGTGCATGCAGGATCTGATGGATATTTTCAAGCCTTTTTTATGGCATGGGAAGGCGAACGAGCACAAGGACCTGATGATAAGTAATCACCAATAACCATAGACATTTGCATCGTAAGAGATGTTAACCATCGCTTACATCGCCAACGCGCCACCAAGTTTGGGAACTAAGATGTTATGTCCCTTGTGTCTGTAGTTACACTGGCTCACTCACCCTTCAAACCGGAACAATACCAGTAGAATATCTGGTGGGATACCTACCCAGACGAGCTCGCACAAAGCTCTACCACCAAGTGTTTTTCCTTGACTTTTAAGTCACTGTTTAATACTTTTACCAAATAAAAATATTAATATTATTCATTTCAATAAAGTTATATACATAATTTATATGTAGTATATAATAAGTAATCATTACAAACACGCAATACGCAGAAATAATATAAAAAAAATATCTTTTATTTCCCACTATTTAATATATTAATTATAGAATCAGAAAAAAAAATACAATTGTACATAACATTTTTTATTATATTTAACTTAATATTTAATATACTATAGTTTATATAATAACTACGATAATAGAGTTAATTTACTCGTCGCTTGTTTTACAGCAGCTTGTGAATGTCCCACTGTTGGGCTTAAAATTTTCCTTTTTTAGAGGAGACGGTTTGGAGCTTATTCCACCATGCTGCTCCAATGCGGATTGGTGGAATACACATGTGGCAGAATTTGAGTGAAATTTGACACATGCAGGTTTCCTCACGATGTTTTCCTTCACCGTCAAGCATGAGATGAGTTATAAGCACAAATTAAGCGCATGATAATTCAGTGGTCCCTGCCCAGGTTTGAATCCACGATCATCGGTTAAGATTCATGCGTTCTAGCCCCTTTTTTTCACGCAGTGGAAACTGGTGGAATAAGCTCCAAGCCTTCTCCACAAAAAAAAGAAGAGGCCTAAGCTCAGCAGTGGGATATTCACAGGCTGTTACTTAACAGGCTCGAATATAAAAAATATTTTTGAGTTTAGTATCGAGTCCTTTTATCGAGAAAGGCGCTAGGCTGATTTTTATTCATTATATTTTTATGAATTATACGCGGGTGAAACCGCGGGGCACAGCTAGTAAGTAATAATTCTAAACACTGTTTATTGCGACTCGCGCGTGTTTTTTGCTTATTCCGCAGAAATAATATAAAAATAGTTATCTTTAATTAATTACCATTTAATATTTTAATTACATAAACAAAATAATATTTTGCAATTGTAGAATTTAATATATTTAAATTAATTAGCTATAATTTATATTAATAATAAACTTTTAATAACTTTTGCCTTATGTTGTTAAAATTTTATCTTCGTTTGTTATACAGTAGCAGCCTGTAAATGTCCCACTGCTGGGCAAAAGCCTTTCCTATTTTTGAGGAGAAGGTCTGCAGCTTATTCCACCATGCTGCTCAATGCGAGTTGATGCAATACACATGTGGCTGAATTTCAATGAAATTAGACACATGCCCTGCATGGTACACATATTAGGTATATCTATTTATTTCTCATAGCAGGATGATAGCAATCTTAAGCGATTTGATGATTACGTAATTTACGTAAGAAAGGGCAAACGAGCTTGAGGCTTGCCTGATGGAATGTGACTACCATCGCCCATGGACACCTGCAAAATCCGAGGACTTGCAGGTGCGTTGTTGGCCTTTAAGGAATGAGTAGGCTCTCTTCTTGAAGGTTTTTATGTCATATCAGTTCAGAAAAGTCGCCGGCGAAAGCTGGTTCCAGAGAGAGATTACGCGAGGCAGGAAATACCTTAAGAAACGCGACTTCCGGACATCGACATATAGTAGCCGAATATTCTTATCAAATAATTTTATGCATTTTCTAAGTCACCAGAAATTTCTCTTGTCTTATTTATTGTCATATATTTAATGTAGACGCATTATACTTTCTCATTTATATAAAAATCATAGATTATATTAAAATAGAATTGTATAGAAATCCTTCGACGTATTTAGATTTCTAGTTTTATAGATATTTGTTTACTTGGTGGTAGGACTTTGTGCAAGCTCGTTTGGGTAGGTACCACCCACTCATCAGATATTCTACCGCAAAACAGCAGTACTTTGTATTGTTGTGTTCCGGTTGTAAGGAGAGTGAGGCAGTGTAATAACAAGCACAAGGGACATAACATCTTAGTTCCCAAGAATGGTGGCGCATTGGCGATGCAAGCGATGGCTAACATTTCTTGTCATTGTCTATGGGCGTTGGTGACCACTTACAATCAGGTGGCCCATATGCTCGTCCGCTTACTTATACAATAAAATAAATTCTAGTCTAGTGGCTTGTGATAAGGCCGCAGTCCTTCAAGTCCTAGTTTGGGTCGATAAACAGTTATTGCGTTTTTCAGTCGAAAAACTCTCAGTAACAGCCCGGAGTCTGGAAGATGGAAGTCGCATCAAAAAGTACGTAAAGCCAGTTGTCCTGCGCCTGTACCTTTCCAGTCGTATCCTACTTTCGTTCCGACATAGAGGGAATAGAAAAATAAATTGACGTTATGGTTTTAAGCAATCCCGCCTGGGTAGATACTATCCGCGCAACACTGATTTGTTCGTCAAAATATGTTGGGTCACTCTGCATCCTCTATCGCATATATCACGGGGAGTATTCTGAGGAGTTGTTTGGTTTAGTCCCGGCCGCTGAGTTTCACCACCGGAAATCGCGCCAGAACTCAAAATTCCATCCTCACCACCTCGATGTCTGGAAGTCCACAGCAGCTCGTTTCTTAAGGCATTTCTTGCCTCTTACAATCACTCTGTGAAACCAGCTTTCGCCGGCGACTTTTGCGAACCGATACGACATAAAAACCTTCAAGAAGAGAGCGTACTCTTTCCTCAAAGGCCGGCAACGCACCTGGAAGTCCTCGGATGTTGCAGATGTCCATAGGCGGTGGTAGTCACTTTCCTTCAGGTGAGCCTCCTGCTCGTTTGCCCCCTCTTTATATAAAAAAAAGTGTTGTTGTGGTCTGGTTTGAAGGGCGAGGTAGCCAATGTAACTAAAGACACAGGGGACATAACTGGTGAATGAATGGATTTCTTGCTAAACACAAAATTTGTAATAGGATATTTTTTTAAACGTAATATTCCGACACAATATAGTTTGAAAAATAAAGAATTGTTTTATTTAAAAAAACTGGGCTTGTTTTTTCTATGTATATGTGATATGTGTGGTCACGGCCGTGGAATATTATTATTATTGGCAGTAGTAATCGCGTCACAGCTTCGCCCGTGGAAATTAAAAAAAAAAGACGATATCTTATACTAATCACAAAACTTATATTTTTGTAAATATGTAAGTGGACGGGCCGTCTGATGGTAAGTCACCACGGCCATATACATTGGCGATATAAGAAGTTTAAACTCTTCCTTACATCGCCAATGCGCCCCCAATCTTGGGAACTAAGATCTTATGTCCCTTGGCCTGATTTTATTTTTCCAATGATTTCGTGTAATAAATCTCGTAATAATCTTCAATAATAAATGATTTGCGAGGGTTAATAAAAGATTAATTAAAATAATATCGACAGTCCGTTTGACATTGTGAGGAGTACCTGAGGTCCCCATCAGCCGGCCTAGCGACAGTGGAGGCGATTCGGCCCCACTTGAGTCGCTGGGTGCGGAAAAGTGTCACACTTTCGTTTAGGCTGACGCAGGTGCTTACCGGATATGGCTGTTTTACTTGGTGGTAGAGCTTTGTGCAAGCTCGTCTGGGTAGGTACCACCCACTCATCAGATATTCTGCCGCAAAACAGCAGTACTTTGTATTGCTGGGTTCCGGTTTGAAGGGTGAGTGAGCCAGTGTAATTACAGGCACAAGGGACATAACATCTTAGTTCCCAAGGTTGGTGGCGCAATGGCGATGTAAGCGATGGTTAACATTTCTTACAATGCCATTGTCTATGGGCGTTAGTGACCACTTTCCATCAGGTGGCCCATATGCTCGTCCGCCTTCCTATACAATAAAAAAAAAACCTGCACAAGATAGCGAAGCGGGAGGTATCACCCCTGCCACGAGTGTGGTGCGCCTCTGGACACGGCGCACCACACCCTGGCGGAGTGTGCTGCGTGGGGGCCTCAGAGGCATACCCTGGTGGCGTTAGTCGACGGAGATCTCTCGTTTTCGAGCATGGCGTTAATCAGGTGCTGGTTGGAAATGGTCATGGTTTTTCCAGCGCAAAAAAAAAACACTGAATTAGGTATATCATTTTAAATTTCGTATTTATAATATTAGTTAGGAAGCGCTAAAAGATGCTATACTGATAAAACATATTAATTATTCATTGAGACTTAATTAATTAAAAAAATAATATAAAACAATTAAAATTAAGAATAAGAACCTTTAATGTTGTAATGTAGCCGCTTTTAAAATTATAAATACTTAATTTAAGCCGGTTTTAAAAATTACAGAGGTTGACAATTATTCCTAAACAACGTTAAAAAAAAAGACGCGCGCAAATTTAAAATCGCCATCTTGTTGTGGTGAGTGGACAGAAAGGTAAATTAATTAATTAATGACGTGGCGTGGCGTAGTTGGTAAGATTAATTGCCTTTCACGCCGCAGGTCGTGGGTTCGATTCCCACCCAGGACTGACATTTGTGTGCATGAACATGTCTGTTCGTCCTGAGTCTGGGTGTAATTATCTGTTTTTTTTTATCGCCGTCCACTGTTTTGCGAAAGCTTCCCCCAAAGAACTTAAATTAATCTTAATTATAATTATTTATATCTGATAGGCAAGTGGTCACCGATGCCCAAAGACAAACTATCTATATAAGTATGTATTTGCAAAAGAAAAGTAGTATATGTAGTATATCAGTTGTCTGGTTTCCATAGTACGAGCTCTGCTTAGTTTGGGATCAGATGATATTATTTGTATTATTATTTTTTGATGCGACTAGTTCACATTTATTTGTATGATTTTTTAATTTTTTATTATTGCATAGGAAGGCGAACTAGCATATGGGCCACCTGATCTTAAGTGGTCACCTACGCCCATAGACATTAGCATTGTAAGAGATGTTAACCATCGATTACATCGCCAATGCGCCACCAACCTTGGGAACACTGGCTCACTCACCCTTCAAACCGGAACACAACAGTACCAAGTACTGCTGTTTTGCGGTAGAATATCTGATGAGTGGGTGGTACCTACCCAGACGAGCTCGCACAAAGCTCTACCACCAAGTAATTTGATGATTTGATGTTCTATTAAATAAAGACGAATTAGAGGATTTTTATAAACCCTTTCAGTTCTGGATGCTGTATTATATAGAACAGTTTGCAACTTCTTTTTTAATAATTCATTTTGTGTTAGACTCAGACTAGGACTCGGACAAGCTCGTAATATTCAATTTATTTTCAGTTTTTTTGCGTTTTTCGTTATTAATAATTAAATCGTAATCCTTATATTGAATATTATTATATGTATATCTGCCTCGTTGGTCTAGTGGCCAGATATAAGGCCACTGACCCGGTGTTCCTGGGTTCAATTCCCAGGTCGGGCCAATACATAGCTATTGGGTGTTTCTGTCAGAAAATTCTCAGTCAGCAGCCCGGAGTCTGGAAGTTGGAAGTGTATATGTGCCTCGGAAAACACGTTAAGCCGTTGGACCTACACCTGAACTCTTTCCGGTCATGTCGGATTGCCGTCCCATCGGATTATGAGCGCTAGGACAGAGAGTGCACCTGTGTTTGCGCACACACTTGTGAACTATAATATCTCCTGCACGGTTGGCTAACCTCTCTTGAGATTGGCCGCCGTGGTCAAAATCGCTCTGGAGGATATGTATATATTTATGTATATTAAAATTTGGCCATCACCGGAGGCGATGTGGCGATGAGGCGAAAAATGGTTGTCTGTTAAGTCGGCTTACGGACGATAATTTAACTTGACAACGGCATAACAAAGCATTGATGAAATGACGCATAGGCCAATCGAGTGAAAGATAGATGCGGCGCAAGCGTACAATCAGCGTAACGGGACAATGAGTCATCAGTCAGACGTTGTAACGTCAAAATAAAATAAAATAATAGCTAAACAATGAGTCTTCTTTCGAATGTCCAATTAATAAAGACAGTAAGAGAGAAATTAGTGTAATTAAAGTAAACCAATAAATAAATAAATATAGATTAAGCCATGTTATAATATAGTCATTTTCGTCGATATAAATGTGTACGACGGAGAGGTATTATAACACCCTTAGAGCCTAATGTCGTTTGACGTCACATTAATTTTTCTGTTAGGGCGAGGTAGAATATTTGATAAATGTGTGGTACCTTATTATTTTTTTTTGTTCGCTGTGGAAATGCATTTTCGCATACTCCCCTCAAGATGAAAAGCGGGGTGTTATGTGGGACTCGATGGCTGAAGTGCAAGGCCGTAATACCCGCTAAAACCACTGCGTATACTTCACCGATTTTAGGGGGGTGCCAAGGGGTCGCATTCTACCCTGACACCCCGGCGGATAGCACGGCGGACGGCACGGAGGACAGGTAGGACGGCAACCTGACTATACCGCATCTCCTCTTCCTCTGCGGCCCCACCGCAACGCAACAAATGGTGCGCCCCCATTCGGTCGCGGGAGACAGGGCGCGCGGCAACGCAACACCGACATGCCTCTCCTCCCGCGATCACTCCCAACTGCGAGGGACAGACAGAACTGTCCCCCGCACCAGCCCGCTGGGCGCATCCAACGCAAGCCTCCTCCTGAGGCCCATGAGGAGCACCCCAGACCCGGGATCCCGCTTCGCTTCCCCGTGGCCAACCTTACCACGGGTACTGAGCCCCCCCCACCACGACAAGGTGGAGATTCCACGCGGGGGGGAAATGGGTGCTACCTACCCAGAGGAGCTTAACCAGCGGACATCGCACCAAAATTTGAAATTCCATCTTCACCATCTCGAAGTCTGGAAAACCACAGTACTGCGCTTTGTAATGCATTTTCTGCGTCGCACGACCACTCTGTGGCACCAGCTTTCAGTAGTCAGCAGCTGAGAAACCTTCAAGAAAAGATCGTACTCTTTCCTTAAAGGCCGGAAATACCATGATCGGTGGTAGTCACTTTTCATCAGGTGAGCCTCCTGCTCGTTTACCCCCCTCTTACATAAACATACAAACTCCTGTTACTCGACTGCATAGAGTCAGTAACTCTTTTGTGGGGCAATGTGTACGCTTCTACAACAGGATCCCAGAAAGCGTTCAAAGTACTTCAGTCGCTAAATTTAAAAAAAATTGTAAAGGATCGCTTGTGTGCTAAAGGTTATTATACAATTAATGAATTTATGGAGGATAGCGCACCTTGGGAATGAGACGATCGCCGCATGGCTATTTCTTATTGTTATTTTTTTGTAAAAGACAAAAAAAAACAACCCACTGAGTTTCTTTCGCCGGTTCTTCTCAGGGCTGGGTGTTTCTTTTCCGAACCGGTAGTAGTTTCCAGTTTGACAATCAATAAGTAAGTGTAATACTTCAATATTGAATAAAGTATTTTGAATTTTGAATTTCAAAAAACCTACCACCTAGTTGTTAGTAGTCACCACCATGTTCATCTTCAACAGTACCACACTATGCTATACACGTGCAAAGCTATTTACTTATATTAGGTTGATTTTCAATCAATACTCACTTATTTATTATTTGTTATATACTTAGGTACATTGGTAAGTTGAAAATAAATTAAAGTTTCAGTCTTGTTATTGGTTTTGTTGCGTTTAAGTATTCTAAGTAACTAAGTTCCTCAACAATATTATCATTGTGTCTATTGTTTACAAGTTATTGTCAATATAGATACAATTTATTGATGTTGTCTTAAGTAACTTACTTAGATAAGTGTACGAGTGAAAAGTCCGTTTCAATGGTAAGAGGAGTAAATTCAATAAATATTGACCTTGAAATGACGTGATATCATTGGTCGATATTTAATTTATGGCATGTTTTGGAAACATGTTGTGAAGTTATAATTGTAAATAAACTTGAATTAGACATAAGTAATGTTTAATGAAATATCAAGGCCGGCAACGCACCTGCAAGTCCTCGGATGCTGCAGGTGTCCATGGGCGGTGGTAGTCACTTTCCATCAGGTGAGCCTCCTGCTCGTTTGCCCCCTATTATATAAAAAAAATGAAAACAATATATAACATATTATAAATAAAGAACTATTAGTGGATCGCATGAAATAACAAATTTACAATTTTGTTTATTTTTCCTGCACCTGCCGTTGGAATGAACAATACATAAGATTATTGTAAACTTACGCAGGCACTTACAAATAATTTAGTATTAATGTCGTGTACTTATTTACTTATGTATTTATATACTTATGATTCATATTAGAAGTTTCCATGCCTTTTCCATTCTTTCCATATGTGTTTGATGTTATTTCTTTATTTATTAATAGGTTTCTTCAACACGCCATTACTGCTCTATGTTATATCGTGCTTATGATAATATTTATTAAATACTAGCTGTGTCCCGCAGTTCCACTCGCGTATAATTAATAAAAATAAAATGATTAAAAGTCAGCCTGGAACCTTCCTCGAAAAAAGGACTATACAATACACAAAGGTGTTTTTAAATTCGTACCAGTAGTTCCTGAGATTAGCCGGATTGAATAAAAAAACTCTTCAGATTTATATATTAGTAATAAATAATTTCCACCTTACAATAAAACTAGAGTTTTGCCCGCGGCTTCACTCGCGGAGTTCCCGTTCCTGTGGGAATTCGGGGACAAAATATAGCCTATATTACTCGCTGATAATGTAGCTTTCCATTGGTAAAAGAATTTTTAAAATAGGTTTAGTGGTTTAGCCATGAAAGCATAACAAACAAACTTACATTCGCATTTATAATATAAGTAAGGATAATAAAAGCTTGTTGCCTGTCTTGTGTTTCAATGTAATGATCATTTCTATTAGTGTACTATGAAAATTAGGTTTGTCAATGTTTTGTTATACATTGGAAAGCTGCGAAAAGCACCCTGGCAGGCAGGCTCCCTGGGGATATCCATTAAGACCCTTACTTGAGGATACGCACATGGAGGCTAAAGATAAGGAGATATCTTAGACGAGTGGGTTTGGCCCGCTCGGCCGTCCAGTTCCAAACTCCTTTCACCCGTGGAAGGTGTCCATTTGTCCCCCTCCTCCCCAATGGGAGACTCGATCGCTCGCACGTCCACCATCTATATTAATATTAACTGTAGGGCTCTATGAATGTGATGTCAGATAGTGATATGCGACATTGACCGGAATAATCATAGTATTACAAGTATATACGTATCAAAATAGTATATCACTAAAAATAAGGTCCTCCAGAGCGATTTCGGCCAGGGCGGCCAATCTTAAGAGAGATTAGCCAACTGCGCAGGAGATATTATAATATTATATTGTATTTATATTATATTGTACACACTCGTGCACTATAGTGCACGAGTGTGTACGCAAACACGGGTGCACTCTCTATTCCTTTGCTCTCATAATCCGTTGGGACGGTAACCCGACACGACCGGAAAGAGTTCAGGCGCAGGACCAACGGCTTTACGTGCTTTCCGAGGCACGGGAGTGTACCCACTTCCAACTTCCAGACTCCGGGCTGCTACTGAAAATTTTCTGATAGAAAGACTCATTAACTATTTATTGGCCCGACCTGAGAATTGAACCCAGGACCACCAGGTCTGCGGCCTTCGATCTAGCCACTAGACCAACAAGGCAGTAAAAAAGTGTATCACTATAAGTCGGTTATCAACAGTACACTGTAGAAAAATAGACTGTACAGTATTTTAATGACTTTCGTTTTTTTTATTTCATAGGAAGGCGGACGAGCATATGGGCCACATGATGGTAAGTGGTCACCAACGCCTATAGACATTGGTGGTGTAAGAGATGTCAACGTCGCTTACTTCGCTAATGCGCCACCAACCATGGGAACTAAGATGTTATGTCCCTTGTGCCTGTAATATCACTGGCTCACACACTCTTCGTACCGATACACAACAATACGAAGTACTGCTGTTTTGCGGCAGGATATCTGATGAGCACCTACCCAGACGAGCTCGCACAATGCCCCACCACCAAATGAACCACCACCATTACAGAAGAGAAATAAACGAACAAATATAATGTATTCGTAAAACGCCTTTTTTGATACCGGTTTATTTTTTGTTCTGTCCTAGAATAATAATTAATATACGTATTAATTTAGTTAAAAATTGAAACTAACAAGTTTTTGTGGATCTAACGAGCATCAACACTCCGAACAAAAAGTCGGTACATATCATTTTATGAATATTTAATTTAATAAATCAAAACAACGATTCTAAATCTCCAATGATTTTAAAGAGCATAATAGAAAAAAAATTATATTTTAATTTCAACCAGATTATTGTCTAAAATCTATACCCTATTCCAATGGGAATAGAAATAAATGTAAACACACCGTAGATTTACAAATTGCATGCGATTGTCAAATCGTTCTGCATTATTATGCACTGTAAACAGTTCTTGATTAATTTACCCTTATTCATAATACAACACTATTCCAATTAACTTGTTATAACCACATTAATTTAACTTCCAAAGTTCCGAATACAACTTCGCGGACATTGAAAACGCCATCTTTTCGCGTATCCATAGTGAATGTTATAGATTATTCAAGATGTCGACCAATGACATCGCTTCAGTTGACATCGATGTCCAATGATATCGCATTAATTCGGTGTCAAATTTGTTTATTTATGTTTATTCCTGTTGTGGTTGGAATAGGCTATAATCGACAACATTTTATACTAGTAGGTTTTATCGCTTATACAAATGGTAAGAGGAACAAAATGTCACGATACCGTCACAAAAGATCAACCAATCAATCAACAGCCTCTTTTTCTTCTTATTCCACTGCTGAACTCCTCTCCCAAGGTGCGCCAAAGCTCCCGGTCCTCCGCCTTGCGTATCGGTACAGTCGGTACCCACCAACTTCTTAAGGTCATCGGTCCACCTGGCTGGAGAGCGCCCTGAGCTGCGTTTGTCGATCCGCGATCTCCACTCTAGAACTCGTCTGCTCCAACAGCATTCGGTTCCACGACACGTGACCAGCCCACTGCCTTCAGCCTGCTTATTTTGCAAGCTATATCGGTGACTCCGGTTCTATTCCGGATAATCTCATTTCTGATCTTATCCTTCAAAGATACTCCGAGCATAGCTTGGTCCATAGCACGCTGAGCGACTTTGAATTTGTGGACTAGTCCCGCAGTTAGTGTCCACGTTTTGGCTTTCGGCACCGTATGGCACCGTCATGGCTGGTAAGACGCCTTGGTTGAAGACGCGTTGGTTGGTTGGTATAAGACGTGTAAGATACCATAGAAAGGCGGACGATGACATATGGGTCACCTGATCGTAAGTGGTCACCAACGCCCATAGACATTGGCATTGTAAATATGTTAACCATCGGTTACATCGCCAATGCGCCACCAACCTTGGGAACTAAGATCTTATGTCCCTTGTGCCTGTAATCACACTGGCTCACTCACCCTTCAAACCGCAACACAACAATAGCAAGTATTGCTGTTTTGCGGTACCTACCCAGATGAGCTTGCACGAACCCCTAACACCAAGTGAATTGGCTATTGAAAGATATTTGGTTCTAGTACTACTATTTAAAATATTAATTCATACTGTCTTAAGGCACCCATTATCGGTGGTGAAATATGAGATAATTGGGTCCTACCTACCTGCATTTCATATAAAATATAATTTAAATAATAATCACGTCCCTTTAAATACAATAACATTAATAAAAAACGCCAAAGGAGTTTAACATATAATTAAATTAATAATTAATCTTTTTTACATAACAGCGCCTCCGACCTCCAGTTAGACAACACTTACGACACTAATAACAACAATTATTTTATAATAATCGTGCTAAATTGTTTGTCACAACGTCAGTACTGTTTTTCCGTGAGGTTACGAGTATTTTAATTACAGTACATTAAAATATTATAAAATTACTTCACTTTATTTCATATTCGGGTAAAAATCTCTTGTCAAAGTCTCTTCGTTATACTTCTAATCATCAATAACCAGTCAGTCGGACTACAAGTCTGAATAAGTCTGCACGTATCAAATTGTATATGAAAAACGACGAATTATTTGGCCCAACATATGTCCAACATTGGATTAAGATTGGCTGCTAATGATGCGGTACATATTGGGAGTAAAAAAATATAAAAAACATATGACATATCCATATTTTTTTATAACATAGGACGAGCATATGGACCACCTGATGTTAAGTGGTCACCAACGACCATAGACATTGGCATTGTAAGAGATGTTAACCATCGCTTACATCGCCAATGCGCACCAAGTGTAGTCTTAGTTCCTAAGATGTTATGTTATTTGTGCACAAGGGTGAGTGAGCTAGTGTAATTACATTGACTTACTCACCCTTCAAGCCGAAACACAACAGTACTGCTGTTTTGTAGTAGAATATCTGATGAGTGGATGGTACCTACCCAGACGAGCTTGTACAAAGCTCTACCACCAAGTGGTATCGTATTTAATTGGACAAGATCTTTAACTATCTACTCTTATAGGCCAAAAGTGTAACTGCCTTTAAAAATTTGTACTGTACTTTAAACATTACTTATTTAAATAAATAAGAAATTTTTAATTAAAAGGAAACAATCAACAATGATGTTAATTACTTTATATGCATTATTCCAAAATAATCTTCTAATTAATATACACCGATAAAAATGAATATCATTTGTTTAAATTTATAATGTACATTTTTAGAAACAAGATTTATCTAGATTTTTATTTCTTTTTTTGGAAATGACTGAGTACTTTCTTCGTTCATAATAGAGGAAACGGAACAGAAAAGTTCCTATTAGTTAAACGCGCGACTACAGCGCCACCTGCGTTGAAGTATTCTCTTGTTATCTCATATCAAACTGTAATCTGTGGTCTCTGTGATTTCTATCACTACATATTATAAAACAAAGTCCCCCGCGTTTCCTGTCTGTCCTGTACGTTATTTACTTTAAGCATTTCATGTATATTACAAATGCCCATACACCACCCAATTTAAATTAATATCTTAGGAGTTATCATTATTTTAAAACTATCACGCACTAAATAAATTCAAGCGGTCACGCACCCATCATACTAACGCGCAATGCAACTGCTAGCGCGCCCCCGCGTCCCACTGTCGCCCATACGCTTGTACAATGCTACGACAGTTTTTTTTAGGAATACTCTGCTACTCGGGCGAAGCCGGGGCGGGTCGCTAGTCATATATATAAATATGGACACATTTCCTGGTACCTTCAGCGATTGGTAACCTATGGAAGACGTATAAATAGAAGAATCAAAGACACATATTGGGTCCAGTCTATGTAAGGTAGATGACGTGTAGACTTAATTCGCTATTGTACGGTACATGATAGCTTAAAACAAAAACCAACTAAAATCATATAGCTTATGACATGGTAATTGCACGGTCAAAATAAACTTCGCGCTAAAATAGTAATAATTAGCTTTTATGATAGGCGCTTTTTTTTTTGACGTGACAACGTCTAATAAATCGATGAATACTGCCTGCATGCACGAAAAAGGATGACTCATGGTCCCGTTACGCTTATTGTCCCGTTACGCTGATTGTACGCTTGCGCTGCATCTATCTCTCTTTCACTCGATTGGCCTATGAGTGCAAATAAACGTAAATTTATCAATTAAATTGTAGATTTCATTTCACTCCTTCTTTGTATCCATACAGAATAATGATATTTCAATAAAAATGATTCAATTTTATTCATAAAAGTATGCAGTCATTTCATCAATGTTTTGTTATGACGTTGTCACATTAAACTATCGTCCGTAAACCGACTTTACAGACAACCATTTTTGACGTGACAACGTCTAATAGATCGATGAACGCTGGCTGCATGCACGAAAAAGGATGACTCATTGTCCCGTTACGCTGATTGTACGCTTGCGCCGCATCTATCTCTCTTTCACTCGATTGGTCTATGCGTCATTTCATCAATGTTTTGTTATGACGTTGTCACGTTAAGCTATCGTCCGTACACCACAAGGAATTGATATATTCAGTGGAAAATTGTTAAGACTATGATATTAATTATGGATCCAACAATTATGAAACATTGCGCCGAAAATCAAATCAAATGAAATACAATTGTAAGGTTTGTAAGACTAAAGAGATGATTATTCAAGTATTTAAATTAATTATACAAAATACAGCAGAAAAAATATTTTTTAGCAAAATAAAATATATTTTTTGGAGGAAATCACATTGATTAAACTTATAGCATAAAAATATAAATTAATACGTAGGTACATCAACTAAGTTTCCCTAGATAAATATTAAAAACAACTAACCTCACAAAAACGAAACATTCATAAAATCAAACAGCTACAGCATTATCAAAACCACATTTTAGATAAATATTAAAAACATCTAAAATCTAACAAAAACGAAACATCAAATAGCTACAACATTATAAAACATTTTTTTTAACTCAATAAAATTATTAAATGAAAACAAGATACATTGACGAACTCATATATAAGTTATACATAATATAATCATTTATAATATATTCATACAATTTTATTACCATTTTATTGTTAACTAAAGTGCAATAAAATTATTTAAGTAAGTATAATTAAGTCGCTAATGCCTGATCTTTGAACTAGGCGACATGGTTCAGGTGATGAAATACCTTGAAATTACATAAAGCCTTGAAATGGTTCTAAGAATTAAGTGTATTTTGATTAGCTTGAAAATAATGTGGTGTACATGAAAGAGCTTGTAAGAGATTTATCTCTAATCAGATGCTCTAGCCAAGTTGACATTCTACAATCGTAAACGCTAGTAGAAAACGAACAAATGTATGAGAATGACATCTCTCAACGATAAGTCACGTGGTCATTCTCATATATTGCTTAGTTTTCTATTAGCGTTTACGATTGTAGAATGTCAACTTGGCTAGGGCCTCAGTTATATGTTCCATGATATTTGCAAATTGGAGGCCAATTCTACTAACATAATTGTCACATTATCGGAGTCGACTCGAAACATAAAATCGTTGACGTTCAGCTGTTTCCCTATTCTACTGATACAACGATCCAGTTGCGATACGATTCGTCCTCGATGGAACGTCAAAAGTTAACAATTAAGTTTGACTTTGAAATGTTCCTTGGCTTTTTTACCAACACTATAATATACCTAGCAATAATAATACGAGAATCCTTTAAAAACAAACAAAAACTTACACATTACAAATTGACTTTTATTCGCCTCGTCAAGTTGCGCGTGCGTCACAAGCACATCTCACCTATAACTATGTATGTAGTTATAAACCCACCTTGGCTGACATAGACTCCAAAAATAACAATATTTGTAACTAGATTATCAACCACACAACACAATCGCACCTACATATTGATGAGTAGAAAAAAGTAAGTTAATTATCAAATTATAGAAGAATACGAAATTTTTTGAATTTTTTTTTTACTTTTTAGTGCATATTAATTTGTTTTTCTTTTGAAGACGGTTTTTATTTTGTTAAAATTTTATTTATGTACATGGTATCTGACTGACTCGTAGGTCTAGTAGCTAGATATTATAAGGCCGCAGACACGGGGGTTCAATTCTCAAGTCGGGCCAATAAATAGTTATTGGGTTTTTCTGTCAGAAAACTCTCAGTAGCAGCCCAGAGTCTGGAAGATGGAAGTGTGTACACGCCCGTACCTAAGAAAGCACGTTAAGCCGTTGGTCCTGCGCCTGAACTCTTTCCGGTCGTGTCGAATTGCCGTCCCAACGGATTATGAGGGCAAAGGAAAAGAGAGTGTACTTGTGTTTGTGCACACACTTGTGCACTATAATATCTCCTGCGCTGTTGGCTAATCTATCTTGAGATTTGCGGTTTGGAGGACATTATTATGGTAACATTACACCGATTCAGTTTTATGAGGAGTCCTCAAAGCTGGATCGGAATCGAATCGAGAACGTTAATAAGCGTTTTACATTACAGACAGAGGAAGCATTTGGCTTCTTCTTTCTATAATAACTTATCTTCTTTCTGTATAAACTACACACAGTTCTTGATTAATATTTAATCGTTTATAAGTTACCAGTCCTGAGGCCCTTGCCAAGTTGACATTCTACAATCGTAAACGCTAATAGAAAACTAAACAAATGTATGAGAATGACATCTCTCAACGGTAAGTCATTCATACAATTTTTAGTTTTCTATTAGCGTTTACAATTATTGTAGAATGTCAACTTGGCTAGGGCCTCTGGCTTTTCGGAGTGTCACGGTTGAATGCGCAAGCGATCCCGTGGCGCTCCACTTAAGACGGGAAGGGTACCGCTAGTTTTTTAGTGGGTATTCCGATGACCGGGTTGCACTCGGTGCTCTGGACATGCGGTGAGTCCCACATACCCCCCCTCCAGGTTACCAGTGAGGGGAAACGGGTCATGCGTTTTTCCAGCGTTAAAAAAAGCCTCTGGCTTTGCAAAGATACATTAAAGGCTTCCATGTAATAAAGGTACATAAAAGGGTTATATCCAAATACACTTACGAGTAATACATCTGGGTAGGTACCACCCACTTATCAGATATTCTACCGTTAAACTGCAGTACTTGGTATTGCTGTATTCCGGTTTGAAGGGTGAGTGAGCCAATGTAATTACAGGCACAAGGGACATAACAACTTAGTTCCCAAGGTTGGTGGCGCATTGGCGATGGCCCATATGCTCGTCCGCCTTCCTATGCTATAAAAAAGACAGACAGAGGTGGTATTTCTGTCTGGAATAACTTATATATTGAAATAAATAAAATAATGATATAATATAAGACGAGCCGGTTGCCGCAGTTGGTAGATACTTGCCTTTCGCGCCGCTGGTCTTGGATTCGATTCCCACCCAGGAAAGACATTTGTGTGCATGAATATGTCTGTTTCTCCTGGGTCTGGTTGTTATTACCTATATAAGTAAGTATTTACAAAAGAAAAGTAGTATATTATGTATTATGTCATTTGTCTGGTTTCCATAGAACAAGCTCTGCTTAGTTTGGGATCAGTTGGCCGTGTGTGAATAATGTCCCAGGATGTACATATATTTTATATATATTTAGTAGGTGCTAAGGACGTATATGAGGTAAAAAAATATTCGCTGATTTATCCTTAAAAGCGTAAATAGACTTACTTTCGTTTTTTATAATATTCAGTAAAGATAATATATTGAAACAATAGACAAAAACATGAAGCAAAAACACGAGTAACATATTTAAATAATTTTAATTCTAACACAGCAATTACACTGAGCTTGTAATAAAAATAAAAATAATTAGGTACATATTATTAGTACTGCTGACTGCCTCGGTAGTCTAGTGGCATGTAAGGCCGCAGACACGGTGGTCCATGGTTCAAATCCCAGATCGGGGCAATTCTGAAATATGGATGTGTATGAGCCACGGGAGTGTACCGTGGCTCGAAAAGCATGTAAAGCCGTTGGTCCTGTGCCTGAACTCTTTCTAGTCAGGTTAGGGAATAGAGAGTGCACCTGTGTTTGCGCACACACTCGTGCACTATAATATCTCATGCGATATATGATCATGCGCTTTTGTATTTTATTTGTGCAATAAGCTTACAAATAAATTGTTTTTTTTTGTATGATATAGCTAGGTAGGTTTGCAAATGGGTTATATTATAAAACATCTAATCAAAGTACACTTAATTGAAATAGAATCTTACAATTATTCTAGCTGTTACCCGCTCGGAATGTGGATAACATATTATAACATATTATGTTTATTACTAACAATATATACATAAAATGTATGTATAATTAAATTATAAATACATATATGATGTTGACTGCAATACTAGTCTAGGTACTAGCTCTATTACTAAGGCTACTAGCTCAGGTACTATTCTACCCCCCAAGAGGGAGTAAGTTATTTTTAGAGGATTGAATTAATATTATTAAACAGTTTCTTAATAAAATTTATACAATAATAAATACATAATAAGCAGCCTGTATTCGTCCCAATGGTGGGCTAAGGCCTCCCATCACCATGCTGCTCCTCCAATGCGGGTGGGTGGTAGAATTTAAGTGAAATTAGACTCATGCATATTTCCTCACGATGTTTTTTTATTCGTCGTCAATTATAAACACAAATTAATCACGTGAAAATTCAATGGTGCCCGGGTTTGAACCCACGGTCATCGGTGTTCTAACCACTGGGCCATCTCGGCTTTAAAAGCCGACATAATATATGTTTGTTTTTATATATATAGTTGCAAATACGCAGGACACGTTTAGTACAGCACAAACATAGGAAGATTTTGTATTACGCGCTAACCTAATTGACCTGTCGTATACCTACGTATTATTTACGTTAATACCATCTTGAAAGTGAACAAGGTTGTTACATCTGTATATATTATACGAACTGTCATAGCTTGGTTGATATATAGATAAAAAATACGTCATATTTCAATAATTAAATGAACACAAATAAAATTCAAAAAAAGTAAAAATTTATAAGTTTTTTTCTAGTTGCTCTGCTTTGATTTTTTTGTAAAACGATTCTATTGAGTATGAGTTTAGATTAATAGCTAGTTTTTTTGCCACCTGATGGTAAGTGGTCACCAACGCCCATAGAAATGTCATTGTAAGAGATGAGAACCATCGTTTGCATCGCCATAGCGCCACCAATTTGGGAACTAAGATGTTATGTCACTTGGGCCTGTGATTACACTGGCTCACTCACCCTTAAAACCGGAACACAACCATAGCAAGTACTGCTGTTTTGCAGTAGAACATCTGATAAGTGGGTGGTACCTACCCAAATGAGCTTGTACAAAGCCCTACCACCAAGTGAAATTAAATTAAAACTTGTCATTACAGAATAAAAAGCGAATTGATTAAATAAAATACAGACTATAAAAATATTTTAGAAAATAAATTGACTTAAAATTAATTGAATAATATCATATAAAAATATGATTTAAAAAAAACTATGTGTAATACAAAATTGGCTGATTTAAATTAAAGCATACACGTCATACTATTAGCCTTTGTTTTTTAAGTCTAGTTATAGAAATATAAACAACACAATCCAAATTGGACGCTCAAGACCAGTTTGAATTTTTATTTCACAGTAAAACGTCTCACGCGTCATTGCGCGCCTTGGGGGTAAAACCGCTTCGTAGGCCGTGACGTCAGACGACATGAGAGCTGCTATTACGCACATTCAAGGGGTATGTGCATTTTGCATATTACATACCTACTTCATTGCTAACATATATATACAGTAATCAGTAACAGCTTGTGAATGTCCCACTGCTGGGCTAAGGCCTCTTCTCCTCATTTGGAGGAGGTTTGGAGCTTTTTTAACCACGCTGCTCCAATGCGGGTTGGTGGAATGTACATGTGACAGATTTCAGTGAAATTTGACACATGCAGGCTTCCTCACGATGTTTTCCTTTACAGTTTTAAAGCGTATATGCTATGGGTTATTAATAAATATACACTAGCGTCCAAAAGTTTGGCAGCTAAACAAAACATTGCCGACTATATGCGGTGAAAATTAGTGTAATAAAATTAAGATAAAATAAAAAGGTGAATACTTCGATAAAGATAAAATTTAAAATTATTTTCATATCGTTTGCTTAATTCTAACTTTGTTTAAATTAGTTTATTATTTATTTATTTTTTAAATATATGGTCAATATAGAAAAAAAAAATTAATGGCTTAGTTGTCTTTTTTTTCAATTTACCTGGCTGTTCTAACTCTATTTATATCTAACTTTTGAACGGTAGTGTATATATATATATATATATATATATATATATATATATATGTGATATATATGTATATTATTAACGAACTTTGATATTTTTATCAATCCATTTCTGCATATCGAATTCAAGTAACAAGCTTTAGAAAAGCATCAACGATACATTTATCCAATTAGTCAGTGCCAGCGGAGACCTCTCGCTGCAGAGCATGGCTTTAATCTGGGTGGTGAGAGGTCTGGAGATGGCCGCGGAGCTGAAGACCAGGCGTCGGCACACAGCCTCCACCAAAAGCGTTGCCCGGAACTCAGCCAAGCCATTGCATCCGTCGGTGTGTCACAGTGTTATCCGCAAAGTGGTTTATCCAACATTTCCATGGACTGAAAAACAATAAACATAATATATATAGGTACATAAAAAAATCCCCCAGAACATGTCTGTAATTGTATATACTTGGAATCATAAAATATATCACAATAAAATCTCAAGTTTTCCTACTAAGGCTCGACTTCACAGTAACGTTAAACGTTGATGTTTAATCTGTCTTTTATTTTATTTTTTCAAGTAGGTTGACTGATTGGCTAGTGACACTACTTGGTAAGTTCATTCTGTTACGTATGTCATCCATACGTCACCAATCTTGGAAACTAAGATATTACGTCCCTTGTATCTGTAGTTACACTGGCTCACTGTTATATGTATATGGTGTGTTCAACACTGGTTCACTAACGCTTTAAAACGGAACGTAACAATACCAAGTACTGCTTTTCAGCAGTTCAATAAGTCATATTTGTGTGGTATATACACAAACACGAAAAATAATAAATTTTAAGTATAAGGTCCTCCAGACCGATTTCGGCCACGGCGGCCAATCTTAAGAGAGATTAGCCAACTGCGCAGGAGATATTATAGTGCACAAGTGTGTGCGCAAACACAGGTGCACTCTCTTTTCCTTAGCTCTCATAATCCGATGGGACGGCAATCCGACACGACCGGAAAGAGTTCAGGCGCAGGACCAACGGCTTAACGTACTTTCCGAGGCACGGGAGTGTACACACTTCCAACTTCCAGACTCCGGGCTGCTACTGAGAATTTTCTGATAGAAAACCCCAATAACTATATATTGGCCCAACCTGGGAATTTAACCCAGGACCACCGCGTCTGCGGCCTTATATCAAGCCACTAGACCAACGAGGCAGTCAAAAAATTTTTAAGTATATATAGGTTAAATAAACTTATTATATAATTGAGATAATAAGGTAATAATTTATTGTTTACCGTTATTTTTGTTGCTGGTTAGTAAACTGAGGCAACACCGTCTGTAAACGATGTCAGTAATTACATCACAATCAACAAAAACACAGTTATAGTACGCCTTTAATATGAAATTTTGTGTAAGCTCATATAAATACATAATATTATTTTTCATCTGTGGCTTTGGCAATTTGGCCCGCGTAGGGGTGCAAGTGTTAGGCATAAAAAAGTAGCTTGTTTCATCATAATTGGTCCAGTAGTTATACCGCGAAAACATAACAGAGAGAGAGAGGGAGAGAGAGTGTTACATTCATAACATTACAACAGATTATTATGACGTAATAACAACCAAAAAAAATACTCAATGGAAAACCGAAAATTTTCCTTAATTCGTTTTAATAGTGAAACTGTTGTATACACTTTGGTAGATCCGATCCTACGATGATAATTAATTATTAAGTTAATAAGTAATTAGCGGTAAGTTACCCGATATAAAATTATGTAGAATTACACTACCATAGCATCTTATAGATATTGTTCGTATTATTTATACACATAGAATATGTATATAATTAAGACTTGGCCGATTTCAGTACATTAGGATATATTATAGTATGACCAGGAGGCCAATTCTACTAACTTAACTACATTATCGGAATCGAATCGAAACATAATCGTTGACGTGTAGCTGTTTCCCTATTCTACTGATACAACGATCCAGTTGCGACTCGATTCGTCCTCGATGGAACGTCAAAAGTTAACAATTAAGTTTGACTTTGATATGCATTTTTGTCTTTTGTATATGGTAACATTATACTGATTCGGTTTTAATGAGGAATTGTCGAAGTTGGATCGGAATCGAATCGAGAACGTTAATAAACGTTTTACATTAATGGAATTGGCCTCCTGAATCAACCTGAATTAAGCACGTGAAATTTAGTGGTGCTTGCCCGGATTTGAACGCACGACCATCGGTTAAGATTCACGCGTTCTTATCACTGGGCCATCTCGGCTTTTCGACCACAGTCCTTATAGGAACCGGCCGAATTGTGCTAACCGACTTGTCAACAAAAAAATCGTTATATTTCCAAAAACTAATTTTATTATTAATAAAAAAAAAAATAATATTAAGCATTAACTACCATGAAGGCTATATGCAAATATAAATATGTGTACTGATTAAATATATTAACATACAAGACAGCGATTAATAATATAATCTAACGTATATATCAAAAATATTTTAATGTGTGTGTGGGTGTGTGCGTGCGGGTGTGTGCGTGCGGGTGTGTGCGTGCGTGCGTGTCCGTGTCCATGTCCGTGTGTGTATGAGTGTGTGTGTAAATTGACATTAAAAAGCAACATTTTTTGTTCCTTGTGTCTGTAGTTACACTGGCTCATTCATTTTTAAACCATACCAGGTACTGATGATTTGTGACTGGAGTAAATATTTAAAAGAAAAAAACACAAAAAAAAAACAAATTTTAGAATGAAAAACAACTATAATTTTATTATATATAAGAAAATATTACAAACATAAATTGTAGTTTTACACGGAAATAACTTAATAGAGTAATTTACTTCGTCTCGGCAATTTATTTGTCTAATGAGATTGCGTCGTACACTTTTGACGAAGTCTGAGCAAAGATGACATGTAAGACAAGACACACGGATGCAGGTTCAAAGTCAGATAGGTGAATAAAAATAACAATATGAATTGAGATATGATAATCAGCTCCAAAAGCCTAATATGTACTTACATGTGTCTAAATTCACTAAAATTCTGCCACATGAGGAGGAGGAGAGGTGGCCTTAGCCTGCTAAATCTTTAATTTAATTTTGCATAAGTAAACCCAGTTCTATAATTAAAGTTTTAAGTAACAAAAGAAATATATTAAAATTACAAATTTATTGTTCATCGATTCTAGTTTACAAAAAATAAAACTTATATGTAAATAATAGACTACGCGCTAATTAGCAAGGGGTGCGAAAAAAAAAAGGTTGTCTCTAAAGGTCAGTTTACGGACGATAGTTTAACGTGACAACGTCATAACAAAACATATATAGGCCAATCGAGTGAAAGAGAGATAGATGCGGCGCAAGCGTACAATCAGCGTAACGGGACAATGAGCGTAACGGGACAATGTTTCGTGCATGCACCCAGCGTTCATCGGTTTATTAGACGTTGACACGTCAAAAAACCTTTTCCTGAGGTACACAAGTGTTCTTGGGCTTTTATAAATGTGGTTAAATATTTATATAACATTAACTGAAAAAGCAACTTATAAAAAGTGAATGCGTCGACCAAAGGGCAGAAGACGATTTCGCTGTAGCCTAATCAAGGGCAGGGATAGACGCTGACTAAGTGTAGTAGACACTTCGCTCAAAAGGTCGGGGCCCTTTTCTTACTATTAGCATTTTTATACCCGTCGTCTAAACGAAAGGTCCAAATATCCTGGGACATTATTCACACACGGCCATCTGATCCCAAACTAAGCAAAGCTGTAAAATGGAAACCAGACAACTGATATACTTACATAATTATACTATTATTCTTTTGTAAATACATACTTATATAGATAATTACACCCAGACTCAGTATAATTAATAAAAATATAATGAATAAAAATCAGCCTAGAGCATTCTTTGATAAAAAGACTATACAAAATTTAATATTTTTCAAATTCGAACCAGTAGTTCCTGAGATTAGCCGGAACAAACAAACAAACTCTTCAGTTTTATATATTAGTATAGATAATAATCATCTAAAAACAATTAATTTCTAACTATTCTAAGTAAACATTATATGTATACAATGATACGGGTTAATTATATATAATAACGCTTATATTTATACTGCTCGTTGGCATTTGTCACTAATCTTATATACATTCAGTTCATAGGTGAATGGCGCCGGTTATTTATATAGTACATAATTACCAAGTAATTATATATAATGAAATATATAATAAGCTATACTAAATAAATTGTGAATTATATATTATGGTTATGTAGCTCCCTCTTCAAATTAATATGCTATTTAAATTTATTATTATTGTATTTACTTGGTGGTAGAGCTTTGTGCAAGCTCGTCTGGGTAGGTACCACCCACTCATCAGATATTCTACCGAAAAACAGCATTACTTTGTATTGTTGTGTTCCGGTTTGAAGGGTGAGTGAACCAGTGTAATAAACGGCACAAGAGACATAACATCTTAGTTCTCAACGTTGGTGACGCATTGGCGATTGCAATGGTTAACATTTCTTACACTGCCAATGTCCAAAAGCGTTGGTGACCATTTACTATCAGGTGGTTCATATGCTCGTCCGCCTACATATCCTATAAAAAAAAATAATAATGTGGCGGATGTGGAAATGGGCCACCTGTTGGTGAGTGGTCACCACCATCCATAGGTATTGGGGTTTTACGAAATAGAAACTGTTCCGTACATCCTTGTTCCCATTGTTACACTGGCTCGTTCATCTCATTCATCTTCAAATCGTAACATAACAATCTATATAAATAAAATGATAGAGGTCTGCAGTTGTGCGCGCATCACGGAAAAACTACTGGATAGGTTTCAATGAAATTTTCTAAATTTTATTTCTTAGACATTTGGCCCTTATCAAAAAAAAAATGATTGCGATATCTTCATTTAATAAAAAGTTATTAAAGTTTCAAGAAACAACGATTTGTATATATGGACTGCGTGTTCAGTGGTGTGTTTAAACAAAGTATACTTTTGCTTGCGACCTTTTTGATGTTTTTTCCTTCGTTCATAAGAAAACTTTGTTAATATATCAAGCAACGCGGACGAAGTCGCGGGTATCAGCTAGTACTAAATATTACTGTTTGGTGGTTTACTAATGAGTGGGTGGTATTCAGACGGGCTCGCATAAATCTCTACGTAGTGGAAATCTTTAAGAAGGTAAGTGGGAGTTTTTCTCCACTTAAACCCCAGTGGCAATTTTGGAATGCAATTGGCAAAACTCTTCTTAGTGGAGGTAAGATAACAAACATATCCCTAATCCTGTACACGATAATAAACCTTATTTAATAAAAAAATAAACACCAGTTTTAAATGAAGTTATTGGTAAATGTCAAAAGGTCTACGGAATTTTATCCAGCTTTATGGAAATTTACACAGCCTATACATTAGCAGCCTCTCCAGTTCATAATAGCACTATGACAATGGAAGCAAAAAAAACATGGCAAAAATTATTATGAATATTTTTTTGCTGCGTCATTTCCGTCACAAAAGCACCTTTCAGGTCGAGTGCGTCATTTAGGGTCAACGTATATTAGCTTTACTCATTTAATTAAACTAAACTGGTTTTACCTAGCTACGTACTGACTGACTGACTTCGTATGTGTTAAAAATGATAAGGTTATTATATTTTTAACCGACTTCAAAAAAAGGAGGAGGTTATCAATTCGTCTGTTTTTTTTTTTTTTTGGTGTTGTTACCTCATAACTTTCGACTGGATGAATCGATTTCGATGATTTTTTTTTTATTTGAAAGGTGGTGCTTCCCATGGGGTCCCATTTTTTTTGGTCCAGTTTTGACAGTGGAATCCATGAGAAAACCATATAAATCGTAAATTTGCATGAGGTATGTGCGCGACAAATGGACGAATAACTCGATATCTATTCAACGGATTTCGATGATTTTTTTTTTATTGGAAAGAGTATACTTCAAGGGTTGTTTGATGATAGTTTGGTTAGATTCTGATAATAGAATCCATGACAAAGTAACGGAAATCTTCAATTCTTAGTAGCAAATTAACGACACACGGCCGAATCTTTTATAGGCTATCTAGATTTGTCATTCACCTACCATAACATCGTTATGATCAAGTAATTGTAGTACTATTGTATAAAACACTTCTTTATATACCGTCAATAGTTTTTGCAGCGCACGCGAAATAATAACTTTTATAGGCAACAGTTAAATACGTTGGGTTACATTGCTCCATTTTAAGAAGGGATCTATAAGTTTTTGAAAATATAATATAGCCTATATTACTTGGTAAAGACGTAGCTTTCTAATGGTGAAAGAATTTTTAAAATCGGTCGAGTAGTTTTTGATTTAAATCGTAATAAAAATTCAAACAAAATCAAATCTTTCCTCTTTAATATGAGTTATGCATGTAAGCATTAGTATATATGTTATGTTTGTAATTGAAACATATTTGAACATCTCCTAAAAGTTGAGACCAATTTTGAAAATTATATATTTATAATCGTATAAGTACTCTTATATACATGTTATATTTATGTATATTTATATATTGATTACTAGTGTTTTTCCCGCGGTTTCACCCACGTAGTTCCCGTTCCCGTGGGAATATGGGGACAAAATGTAGCCTATGTTACTCCCTGATAATGTTGCTTTCCATTGGTGAAAGAATTTTTTAAATCAGCTTAGTGGTTTAGGCGTGAAAGCGTCACGAACAAACATACTTTCGCATTCATAATATTAGTTAGTTTAGGATGATATACTTCCCCTTTTTTTAATATACAGACATTCCGTCATATTTATGGTGAAAAATGGTATAACACAACATCTATAAACATACAGATTGTTTAATTATTACTAGAAATAACTATTTGATTATGTTATGGCTGCCCAACACCCCACCAACCAAATCTATTTAATCAAAACATGTTAAATGATATTCATACATTTAACCATATTAACTAATATTTATTAATTAAGTATCAAAATTCATTTTTCTTTACGTTTCACTGTTTTAGATTAATATATTTAAATAATAATATAAACGGCGCTGTCTCATATGAGCTTAACGTTTAGTAGGTCTACCCATATTCTACAAATTAGTGAGTGTACTTCAGATTCACTAAAAATCGAAAAATAAATAAAAATTTTAACAAAACAAAAACCGACTTCATAGAAAAACAAATTAATATGCACTAAAAAGTAAAAAAATAATTGCGTATTCTTCTATAATTTGATAATTAACTTACTATTTTCTACTCATCAATATGTAGGTACGAATGTGTTGAGTGGTTGATAATGTATTTACAATTATTGTTATTTTTGGAGTCGATGTCAGCTAAGGAAACACTATAATATACCTAGCAATAATAATACGGGAATCTTTTAAAAACAAACAAAAACATACACATTACAAATTGACTTTTATTCGCCTCGTAAAGTTGCGCGTGTGACACAAGCACATCTCACCTATCACAACTAACTAAATGTAGTTATAAACCCACCTTGGCTGACATCGACTCCAAAAGTAACAATAATTGTAAATAAATTATCAACCACTCAACACATTCGTACCTACATATTGATGAGTAGAAAATAGTAAGTTAATTATCAAATTATAGAAGAATACGCAATTATTTTTTTACTTTTTAGTGCATATTAATTTGTTTTTCTATGAAGTCGGTTTTTGTTTTGTTAAAATTTTTATTTATTGAAGTGAAAACTTCTTTAGCATCGTTGTGATTTGAAAGTCGATGAAACGAAAAAGCGACAGACACATCATCACTACATCACTACATATTATAAAACAAAGTACCCCGAGTTTCATGTCTGTCTGTATGAACGCGATAAACTAAAAAACTACTGAACGGATTTTCATACGGTTTTCGCCAAAGGATAAAGTGATTCAATAGGAATAATTAAAATATAATTCAATAATGTTTCTGTAAATTTGTTTGATAATTGTTGAAGAAGTCGGAAAAAAACGTGCCAATTGGGAGATTTCAACGAAAACGCTGCAAAATCCATTTGAATTATAACAAAATAATGTATGGTGAAATTGTTCCTCTTTCATAGATCTACAGAAAAGTCCGCGATGGCATATGTCTATCTTTTAAGGATAGCTAACTATACCACACTAATGTTTAAAAAAAGTTACATACTAATGAAATAAAATGAAATTACATATAGGAAAGCTATAAAAACGGATATGATATTAATAGTTATCAAAATAAATACATAATTTACTTTAAGCATTTCATGTATATTATATTTCCCTTTACACCACCCAATTTAAATGAATATCTTAGGAGTTATCGTAACTTTAAAGCTACCGCGCACTAAATAAATTCAAGCGGTCCCAAACCGATCATACTAACGCGATGATGCAACCGCCTGCGCGCCCCGCGCCCCGCTGTCGCCCACTCGCTACTCGGGCGAAGCCGGGACGGGTCGCTAGTAAATTCATAAGATTTAACGTGGGAGAAGATGAGATAGAAAGCATTATACAGTTGAAGCCAAAATTTTTGTAGGTTTCACTTCTACCATGTGCGAATTACACACGGTTATTTTTTAATATCGTTTAAAATAAAACACCTGTCTTTACCACCAATTCCGCTAATAGTACGGGAGCCCAAGAGGGGATTTCGGGATTTCCTCGAGCGCGGCAGATTAATATACAGGCGGATACCTTGTACGTGGTTAAGTACCTCCACCAAATATAAGCCGCATATTTATGGCCGCAAAAAAAAAAAAAATTCATCAGATATTTTCGAGGACTTCAGATTAAGGTAGTGTGAGTTGATGACATGCTAATATGTGTATATTCACACTTATCTGACAATTTGACAGTGACGTAAAGAAAGCTACAAATTTGTAAAAAAAAAGACACCTCGACATACTCGAGCGCGTTAGGTATTGATAGCATACATGTCCAACATATTTTTAATAATTTACATACGTATGTTAATCTGATCGTTGGCGTGATGGGGGTGGTCGTACGTGGTTAAAAATGAAAAAAAAAAACTATTGAGCGTGTCAGATTTTCTAAGGTGTTAAGTGAACCTAAAAAACGTTCTAATTCTTTTGCTTTTTTTACATTTTTGAAAATCTATAGCCGCTCCCCCCACCGATGAAAATGTCCCCATCATATAACATTTTTTTCTTGTTATCATCTAAGCTTTGCAACGCAATCGGTCTCTATGACGTTCGAGTAAGTCCCCATTTAGCATCGTGGGCTCCCCTACTATAATAAACGTTTATTAACGTTCTCGATTCGATTCCGATCCAGTTTCGACTATTCCTCATTAAACCGAATCGGTATGATGTTACCATACACAAAAACCATATCAAAGTCAAACTTAATTGTTAACTTTTGACGTTCCATCGAGGACGAATCGAGTTGTAACTGGATCGTTGTATCAGTAGAATAGGGAAACAGCTGAACGTCAACGATTATGTTTCGAGTCGATTCCGATAATGTGTTAATTGTTACTAGAATCTACGATAATACATGAGATTATCGTAGACTTACATTTTAATCCAATTATGTCTCCTCTATTCAATTACAAAGTTGTTATCTTACTTCAGAGGTTGAAACAGGCTATTAATGTACACGATTTACTGCCTCGATGGTTTAGATAGCTAGAATAAGCTAGTAAAAGGCTGTAGACCCCGATGTCTTGGGTTCAAAATCAGTTTCGGCCACGGCGGATATTTTTTTTATTGCATAGGTACGCGGACGAGCATATGGGCCACCTGATGGTAAGCGGTCACCAACGCCCATAGACACTGGTATTGTAAGAGATGTTAACCATCGCTTACGTCGCCAATGCGCCACCAACCTCGGGAACTATAAGTTGTTATGTCCCTTGTGTCTGTAAGTAGACTGGCTCACTCACCCTGCAAACCGGAACACAACAATACAATGTACTGCTGTTTTGCAGTAGAATATCTGATGAGTGGGTGGTACCTACCCAGACGAGCTTGCACAAAGCTCTACCACCAAGTTAACGCACGTTTTAACTATTCAAACGATCATCATACAATTTAAGAAATGATATTATTTAAA
Source organism: Nymphalis c-album (assembly GCA_963151315.1). Taxonomy (NCBI): domain Eukaryota; kingdom Metazoa; phylum Arthropoda; class Insecta; order Lepidoptera; family Nymphalidae; genus Nymphalis; species Nymphalis c-album. The sequence goes on from OY720615.1 coordinate 3,481,754, forward strand.
TACTGATTAAAACTTTAAGACGTGACATTGACTTTTTATTTAATCAATTTATTGAAATATACAGGGTTATTTGTAACGACCCAGCAACCTCGCAGGACTAGATAGCTAACACCGTAAGCAACAACTTTTGTTATCTTTGTTAGTAGCAGCTAAGCAGATAAGAAACATTTCTCTAATTGATCTATCAATAATCTTAGAGTAACTTATGAATACATTTTTTGCTTTTTTAACATCACGTTAATATATTTGAACACATATACATATTTTGACTGCATCGTTGGTGTATAGGAAAGCTACACTTAGATGGCCACAGAACCTGATGTATTGGGTTAAAACCCTTAATCAAGCTCCTATGGATTTATATCTGTCGAAAAATTTTCTGTTGCAGCCATTGAATAATAATGCTCGAAGTCACTGACGTATTATATATATTAGTACATAATACCTCGTTGCCCGAAGTCTGAAATATGGCAGAATCATAATGGAGCTTACTTTTTTTTTTAACTACTTGAATATCAAATTAACTCGACCTAATAAAAACAAGACCAAATGTTACTTATTAATATATATATAACTTAGTTTTCATGTTATTGTGTCTCATTAAAAATCTATAGAATAATTAATTGGGGCCTATAGTTGATATTATGATAATATTATTTTAATCTTATCAACGTGCTCAATAATTTATCGGACTTTATTAATAATACTAAAAGTGTCATCTGCTGGCAAAGTATTGAACTAAATACAACAGCGTTACAGTTCAGAAATAGATCGGCAGATGGCGCAATTTAATGAATCAAACAGCAACAAATGGTGACACAAATGTTATGTTATGGCGAATAAAATATTTACTTTTAAAAATATTGTAAGTTATTATCTATTTTTTTCAATTAGGAATATTATTAAACAAATCTAACCAGAATTGTATGTCTGTAGAACTCAACATTAAAAATAATATTTCAAGCGATGTAAAATATTGCAAGCTTAACATATTTAATACAAGATGTCGTCAAGATCTTAAAACATTTTTATGACTTCAATTTTGTATTTAAAAACATAAATTTAATAATTTATTATTTATGATATAAATTAAAAAGAAACAATTTATTATTCTTTTTTCATAAAATTGAGGTAAAACTTTCTTACTGACTCATTATATTAGCGTTAGTGCTTATATATCAAAAGATTACATTTGCCTAAAATGCTCGACTAAAAAAAATGTTTTTGGATAGGTACTGAAATGTTCATAGATGTATTTGGATAAAAGTTTGACGACGATTGATTAATTTCTTGTAACTTATGTAATTTATTATCAACACGTAAGTCAAAAACACTTGTATAATTACTGATCTGATATTAATATGTCGAGTACAGTAATAAAATAAATAATAATTGAAACAATTAAATATCATTAAAAAATTACCCTCTCACATACGGGTAAACATTTTCATCATATTATCTTTAGTCTGGCAATATCAGTGCCATGCCCTCGGCCTGTCGCCGTCGCGATCGCGATACGAAGTACAAACGAACAACTGTTTATGTAAACTTTCTGTCAAGTGTTGTGAATTGTTAACAGTGTTTTAGATAAAACTGTTTAATGGTGTTTCGTAAAAGTTTATCCGTGGATTAGAATAATTTAGATATCGGAAATCCGACCTTTCATTGTTTTAACATTTGTTTTAGCGTTTCGTGTAACCATATGATATATAAAAAAACTTAATCAACAGGTTGATTATATATTATACGCGTGTGTGTGTTTTTTATTTAATAATTCTTATAATAAAATATACATTCGTGTGTGCTTCTGTCGATATTCCATCGTAATTAAAAAAAATACATGTGTTTTCTTTTATAAGTTATCGTATTTATCAAGTGAAATTTCGGACATAATTTCGTTTTCAAAAATGTATTTGAAGAATTTGAAATAATGTTAGCACAGCCAAAAAACAGAGTACAAGCTATTAAAAGTAAATTCGAGAGTTTAAAAACTGATACCGAGGTTTTGGTTGTCAGGAAAAAGTCGACGCAGCTGAATAAACAAGACACAAATGTGTGCAAGGATAAAGTTAACGGTGAAATTATCGAACCAAATTCGTCACAGGAAAATAGGAATGACTCAGATTCGGATGAGTGGTCTCCAAAACCTAACTCCAGTTATTTGTACAGTAAAAATGAAGTGAAACGTAGCTTAAGCGAGACCAAGCCGAATCTAGTGAGACAGACCAGTGATCCCTGCAAAAAGCTATATCGAAGTCACGCCTTCCGGTGTGATAGAAGTCAGATTATCAATCAGAGTCCAAAACGACACGGTAGTTGTAACGGTAGATCTGAAACCAGTGATTTTACTTTGAAAATGGGAGATAAGAAGTTAAGTAAGGAACGCTTGAAACAATTAGGTAACTTCCTAGAAGTTCAAATGAAAAAGGAGAATTTTTGTCCATTAAATACCAGCTCGAATGATTCCGTTGTTGTTGGTGAGGTCAATGAACTCCCAGATTCAATACCCGATTCTCAAGTTCCGAAGCATATTCTTGATCAGTACGCAAAGGTTTTAAAAAATAAGAACAAAGCTGAAAATAGACAAGACTCAATGACAGATAGTGGTGTAAGTTCAGAAACTGAAATAGTTGAAGATGATAAATGTAGTAAAATCAAAAAGCTAGTATCCCATTATGAAAAATCTGAAGTTACCCAAGAAACCAAGGTGTCTAAGGCTAATTTAGAAACTATGAATGATTTGTGTGCATCCAGTGAAACTATGAAATTAGAACGAAAGAATCCTCATTTAATTTTAACAGATACATTGAAAAAAGCTTTAAAACAACCGTTGCCTCCGGGACCACCACCAAAGAAACCGCCACGTACATTCACAGGACCATCTATACCGGAATCACCTGAAAATAATAAAAAAGATGCAAAGAAAATGTTAGAAAAACTTGAACAAGTACTACAGAAACGTGAAGCACAAATACCGGTTCAAAGCAATAATATATACGATATCGCCGAGACGGATCAATCGGTTAACAAGCCTAAAGAAATGCATTATCTATGTACTGAGATCTTAGACATAACGAATCGGACCCTCACTCCTAACAACCAAAAGGATCCATTTACGAAATGTTTTAATTCTTTAAACTGTGCCATTATAACAAATAACTCGACATTAAGCTTGCCATATACAAGATTAAGTTCGCACAACCGCGAGTCTCTCAATATTTGCTGCAGTAATGAAAACTTAGATACAAATAATTTAAGTACGTTCTTAAGTAATAAGTGCCTTAAATGTCAAACGAATGACAAGACAGATGGTTTTAAGTGTCATTTAAATTGTGATTGTAAAGAGAAAAAGTCTGAATTCTTCGTTAAAAAAGAACATATATATGATGTGCCCTTCGTTGATAAGAGTTTGAGTAACGACAACCAGTACGGTACTCTGAACTCGTTGAAGTTACACGGGAATCACAGTCGGAGTATGGAAGACTTGCAGTTCAGGAATTTTGATGATGTAAGTAATAAAATAGTTTTTGCGTTTTATTAATAGGTAATTAAATATGTGTCATATTTAATAGGATATGGTTTTAGGTAAATTGTACTTTTATAGGTAGCTGTTGCGTATTTAATTAATGGTAGGGCTTTATGCAAGTCTGTGTGGCTTTATGCAAGTCTATATTTGTTACAGTACAGTTGTGTCAGTGTCTATGAGAGGTGATGCTCACTTACTGTGATACTTATGTTATGGTGATCAAGTGGCCTATTTGCTAGTTGGCCTACTTGCTTCCATTTTTAAATTTGAAAATAAGAATACAGTTTTAAATAAAAATTAATGTTATGTACAAGATCATATAGCTAAGAGAGAGAGAGAGAGAGAGATATATCTTAACTAGACAATGTTAAGGTGCTGGCCTTAGAGGTTCACTATTTACTGAAATAAAGTTGATATTGTCATTAAGCATCAAGGATGTAAAGAGGTTGTTCTTTCCTGTCGTGTGTTCCTGAAGTTTTGAGAAGCCGGTTGTATTGGATTTTCATCCCATTATGAGGATGAGGTTTTTTTTTACGCTTCCCCTCAGCGCGGCAGGAGATGGCTGTAATTAATATGCTATAATTAAATAGTTAGTCATTATTGTTGAGTCATATTTTTACAGTTAGCCTTTAAGTATATTGCACTTAGAAATTGTTTCACATTTATAACAATGAATCCGAAATGGTACAAAGGCTATACACGTGAATCTTAAATGATGATTGTGGGTTCAAACTCGGGCAAACACCTCTGAATTTTTGTGTACTTTATTTGTGTTTATTGTGCTCGTGTAGGAAACCTATAGTACCTTAGGTATATGTTCCAAAAAAATCTTCCACATGTCATATCGACACCTCGTTGTAACCGTTACCAATGTTTGGAGATAAAGTTTCTGAGTTATGTATGTATGTATTACTTGGTGCTAGGGTTTTGTGCAACCCCCCCTATTTCGCTTTTATTCTACCGCCAATCAGAAATATTTAGTATACGGAAGGAATGATTATCTTCGTGAACAGAGTTGGTGGCGCGTTGGCAATGTAAGGAATGCTTAATATTTCTCACATCGCCAATGTTTTTGGGCGGTGGTGACTTACCATCAGGTGGGCCGTTTGCCATTCCGTCTATCTATTATTATATATAAACAGTACTTATAGAATAGTACAGTTATTATAGGTTATTTAGACGCACCTGGTTCCATATTAGGTTGGAAGCAACCAATTTAGAACCGTGTCTTAGTATAGGTTAAATTAATTATATATTTTTGGATTGTTTATGTATTTATACTTGCGTGTGTCCCTGCACTTAGCCCAAGTGCCTTGCAAACATCTTATTGCAAGATGAAATCCCTGAAAGAGATCACTACTCCAGTGATAAGATTTTTTTTTCTTATGTTCCAGTGTGTAATAAAGATATCAGTTGTTATAATTACGTTATCCAATAGTAATAGAGCTTTATATTCTCATAGCTAGTTACGTTGAATTATATGATTCTGATAGCTAAAAGTTATATTTAGTTGTAGAGTTTTTGAGATAAAATTTATTGGAAAATATTAGCTGATACAATTCTAGTCTGGGCGCTTTCCAAGCGATATCGTTGCCAAATTGTAGGTACTAGATAAACGAGAATTACGTATCTCCCGAATATGTGTTGCAGTACATCAACTTCTTTATCTTGGATCTGATGCAAGGATAATTCTAGCCAATGGTAGAAGGAGTAACGACAAATAAACTTTGACTTTAAATTGACATGATTGGTCGATATCTGCTATGTATGTCATTTATTCTGGTCCCATCGGTTCAAAATTAAAATACTTTACTCAACATTAGTTGTGCCCCGCGGTTTAACCCGCGTATAATTACTAATTAAAAATATAATGAATAAAAATCAGCCTAGAACCAAAGATAAAGCCTTCCTCGATAAAAGGACTATAATAACAATAAATTTCGCATACTAAATTCTGAAATTAATGACCTTCCAAATAATTAAGTCCCAATCATATTTGAAAGACGTTTCAGTATTCGGCCATTAATTATATAAATGAACAGGACTAATGTCTAGAAAGATGATATTATTTTATTTATTATTGTTTTTATCAGTGACCTTAAGTACATGATTATTGTATTTATGTTTGAATGGTAAAGGTCATCAGGTGACCCCTTTGGCTGCCGTCTTTATGTTATCTGTACATAATAAACTAACTACATGAGTTATAAAATTATCTTTTATGTACATATGTATAGAAAATCTTTTGTACTGGGTGACTATGAACGCACAGCCAAAATTCACTCGGTGGTAAGGCTTTGTGCAAGCTCGTTTGGGTAGGTACCACCCACTCATCATATATTCTACCGCAAAAGAGTAGTACCTACTTGGTACTTGGTATTGGCGATGTTTTTTTTTAATGTATAATGCCACTGTCTATGGGCGTTGGTGACCACTGACCATCAGGTGGCCCAAATGCTCGTCCTCCTACCTTTACTATAAAAAAAATACAGAGACTAGAAAGCTGTAATTGGAATTGGTTTGTTTTTATAACGGAAATTTCAACTTCGAGATTGTATATGGGGAGGGGTTTGTATGAGTTTTATGAGACTGCACCACTGTAGCTTTTTTGTATATTAAACTTTAAGTAAGCTCGCTTTGCTGGGCTTGAATTTAAATTGAAAATAATTCTTTATCCTATTCCACGACGAGTTTAATAAATTTGATAATGTAATGAACGTTCTATCTAATTTGCTTCTATTAATATTAGTTAGGCTAGGCTGCCTGCCTTTGGGCCGATAAAGATGTAATGTTTTCTGTGTCGAAAAGTTCTCAGTAGCAGCCAGGAGTGGACGTTGTCACTGTTTAAAGTTCCGCGCTTCGAAATTGCGTAAAGTTGGTGATCCCTGAACTCTCTTCGATTTTGTCAGATTACCGTACCCATGAGATTATGAGAGTGAGGAAATAGAATAGACAAACGCAGAAACACAGGTTCGCTCATCTTGATTGCTGTTATACATCCTGGCTCCTGTGCATTCGGCAATCTATGTTAGGATTGACTGTCGTGATCTATATCTTTCAGGACATCATCACCATCTTTATATTCAGAGTTATTTGGTGTTATTGTTTTTTGCAAGCCCGTCTGGGCCTACCCAATTGTGTGATGAGAGGATAGTGCCTTTACTATCCTCCCTAAACAGATAAGTGAGTGATTGAGTGGAATTACAAAAGCCAGTTAGTTCCCAAGGTTAGGATAGTTAAAGCTTCTTCCAAAATACAAAACGCTTATCTAACTAGGCAAGTAAAGATTGTATGTAATTCACGGCCGAATACTGAAACGTCATTCAAAATAAATTAATTATTTGGAACGTCATTAATTTCAAAATTTAGTATGCGAAATTTGAAATTAATGGCGTTTCCAAATAATTAAGTCCCACTTCATATTTGAAAGACGTTTCAGTATTCGACCATCAGTTTTCTTTTGAGATAGTTTTAGTTACTCTTATTGCTCAATGTCTGTTTATTAATCCGTGAAGGTGAGCCGCATTCGATACGTCACGGCTCGCTGCGTGAGAACCATCCCCACGCATCTTTACCATCTCAATTGTATATGTAATTTTTTTACTATATACTTATACTTGGTTCCCGTTAATGTTGTCTTAAATATGTATTTCAAGTCGGTTACCTATGTATGGTGTTAATGTCACATGTTTTTTGTTAATGAATGTTCGTACGTTTTATATTGAATATCGTATAAAAACCTTGTTATGTACAAGTTGAGAGAAGCTAGATGCCTTAATGAACGATCTGTGTGTTAAAATTAGGAGGATGGCCATATAAGTGGGCAAGAATTCCACATAACATCAGGCTGTGTTTGTCTTTTGTATATTTTCCCTGTGTACAAAACTTGAAACTACCGCAAGAGCGGTCAACACTAGTGGATTTTTCAAATTTAGAATTCTATTTTTTTTTCGGTGGTAAATGCATCGTAAGGTAACCTGCACATGTATCTCCATATAACCATATTGAGGTAGCGTTTGAGAGTCTTCTAAATCTTAAGAAATATAGTTAATATGGTTGTGTCTGTGATGCTGGTAGACTTAATGAGCTCTACATGTGATGGAAGAAGTAGAGGCCTATGCAGTGGGACACCTTTACTTGGTGGTAGAGCTTTGTGCAAGCTCGTCTGTGTAGGTTCCACCCACTCATCAGACATTCTACCGTTTGAAGGGGAGTGAGCCAGTTTAATTACAGGCACAGGGGACATAACATCTTTGTTTCCAAGGTTGGTGGCGAATTGGCGATGTTAGAGATGGTTAACATTTCTTACAATACCAATGTCTATGGGTGACCTGATGACCATCAGGTGGCCCATATACTCGTCCGCTTATCTTTACTAAATAAATACAAATTTTAACAAAACAAAAACCGACTTCATAGGAAAAACAAATTAATATGCACTAAAAAGTAAAAAAAATAATTGCGTATTCTTCTATAATTTGATAATTAACTTTTAGCCACTGGGCCATCTCGGCTTTTAATAATAATCTATGTAGGTGTAAAAACAATCTGTAACTATTATGATAAGCCGATAAAGAAATTTTGTTTTCATAAGATTGACTCATAAATAATCATTCCTCGTTATCGTCGGGCAATATATGTGTCAATCTAACATAAATAAAAAAATTAACAAAACAAAAACCGACGTCATAGGAAAAACAAATTAATATGCACTAAAAAGTAAAAAAAATAATTGCGTATTCTTCTATAATTTGATAATTAACTTACTATTTTCTACTCATCAATATGTAGGTACGAATGTGTTGTGTGGTTGATAATGTAGTTACAATTATTGTTATTTTTGGAGTCGATGTCAGCTAAGGAAACACTATAATATACCTAGCAATAATAATATGGGAATCTTTTAAAAACAAACCTAGAGCGGTTACGTCGACCGTAATGATATTGTCAAATAATTTTACTAATACTTTCACTCGCGATTCTGTTAACGATTTTCTAATCTATCTTGACTGTCGGTGTTTTATTTAAAACTAAATTAAGTTACTAAATACATATATCATGTATATTTTAGTATATAATGTTGTAGTATATACCTGGTGTCTATTGTTCGTGTAATGTATTTATTTACCTATTTTCATTAGTATACATTTGATTGTCAGTATTTTATGTGTTTAAATTTTAACACAAGTTTATTTGGATGTATAATGTAATGGTCCTCCTGACCGATTTCCTGTCCTAAACGGACGAACCAATTTGTTTAATTTTTTGTTTGAAAGCTTAAGATTAATAGCAATACTTTGTAACTGTGTAAAATATGAGTGAGCTAGTGTATTTATAAGAAATATCAAATTGTATGTTTACTTAGAAAGCGATAATTTAACTTATTTTCTCTGGTTCCGCCGCGTATGTCACCGTAACTGAATCAAATCTAGACGACCCCTGAATTATAAAGTGTTATTGTATGAGACTCGTCTTAGACCTATGAGGATTAATAAGGTCCTCCAGACCGATTTCGGCCACGGCGGCCAATCTCAAGAGAGATTAGCCAACTGCGCAGGAGATATTATAGTGTACAAGTGTGTGCGCAAACACAGGTGCACTCTCTTTACTCTAACTCTCATAACCCGATGTGACGGCAATCCGACACGACCGGAAAGAGTTCAGGCGCAGGATCAACGGCTTAACGTGCTTTCCGAGGCACGGGAGTGTGCACACTAACAATTTCCATACTCCGGGCTGCTACTGAGAATTTTCTGACAGAAAAACCCAATGACTATTTATTAGCCCGACCTGGGAATTGAACCCAGGACCACCAGGTCGCCGGCCTTATATCTAGCCACTAGACCAACGAGGCAGTCATATGAGGATTATTGAATCTACGGAACCCTAAAAATTATTAGTACAGTTTAAATACAATATTTTTCAACGTAATCCATTCAATAACGATGAATTGCAATTAACACGCCACTGTTACATGTCGTTTTGTCGATAAACATATTTTGGACCTTATTGCAATGGGATAAAGCTTAAAATATATCAGCCGTAGTTTTGTGAAATTTGAGATACGTTACGAGTGTGATGTCGATTTGAATGAACGGTATCTTAAACGGTTATTTGATTTGTGTGTATTTGTTAGTTCGGTCTACTTTTTAACCGACTGCGCTCGGACGGGTAATGTGTTTAAGTATACGTACTTGTTGGTAGAGCTTTGTGCAAGCTCGTCTGGGTGGGTATCATTCACTCATTAGATATTCTACCGCAAAACCGCAATACTTGGTATTGTTGTGTTCAGGTTTGAAAGGTAAGTGAGCCAGTGTAATTACAGGCACAAGGGACATAACTTATTTCCCAAGGTTGGTGGCGCATTAGCGATGTAAGCGATGGTTAACATTTCTTACAATGTCAATGTCTATGGGCGTTTGTGACCACTTACCATCAGGTGGCCCATATGCTTTTTCGCCTACCTATTTTATAAATTAAAACATTTAAACTTGAACTACTATGTAATTAATATATTATGTCAAAAAGTAGCTATTTTTGAAATAAAACAATGAGCTTGATGCATAATGTTTACAGCTCAGACACGAATAACTGTAAGACGTGCTAATTAAAATAGTAATTGCCTGTTAATGTCGGATTGCTGGCTAAGGCCTCCTAGAAGGTGTTTGAGCTAATTCCACCACGCTGCTCCACTGCGGGTTGGTGGAATACACATGTGACGGAATTTCAATGAAATACATTTTTCTAGCACGCGATCAGTTATAAAAACGAATCGACAAATGATTTTTTGTGGTGCTTGCTTGGTTTGAACTGCAGTCCTGTCATATTTATCTGTACCTCTCTCTGCGCACGCTACGTCTCCACTATAAAATATCTTGCGTAGTCGCCTATTTATATTAACATGGCTCGTAAATTTATATTTTCATCAGAATCGATTCAGCATTAGAAATGAGAACATACACAGTCAGCTAACGAACCAATCTATTGATAATGAGGGTATCCTGTCGGCGCAGTTCGATCGTGCACAGGATGTGAAACCGGCTCTCAAGGCGATACTGTGTAACACGACTGGACCGTTACATTCGGTTTGTTATTTAGACGGGTTGTAATGTAATCAGGAGGGGAATTCTACTAACGTAATTGTCACATTATCGGAATCGACTCGAAACGTAATCGTTGACGTTTAGCTGTTTCCCTATTCTACTGATACAACGATCCAGTTGGGATTCGATTCGTCCTCGATGGAACGTCAAAAGTTAACAATTAAGTTTGTCTTTGATATGATTTTTTTGAAAAGCCGAGATGGCCCGAATTAGCCGATGATCGTGGGTTCAAACCCGGGTAAGCACCGCTGAATTTCATGTGCTTAATTTGTGATTATAATTCATCTCGTGCTTGACGGTGAAGGAAAACATCGTGAGGAAACCTGCATGTGTCAAATTTCATTGAAATTCTGTCACATGTGTATTCCACCTACCCGCATTGGAGCAGCGTGGTGGATTAAGCTCCAAAACCTACTCCTGAAAAAGAGGAGAAGAGGCCTTAGCCCAGCAGTGGGACATACACAGGCTGTTACTTTACTTTACTTTATGATTTTTTTGGCTATTGTATATGGTAACATTATACTGATTCGGTTTTAATGAGGAATAGTCGAAGCTGGGTCGGAATCGAATCGAGAACGTTAATAATCCTTTAATGTCAGTGGAATTGGCCTCCAGATTGGGCTCGGTTGTGACTGCAACGCCAACAAATTACACCAGCTTGATATTATTTATCTGTATATTATATATATTAGGTAGGGCTTCCGGTTTGAAGGGTTTAAAATATTGGTTCTCAAGGTTGGTGGGATATTAACCAGAAGGCCTATCTCTGGGCAATCCTAACAAAAAAATCTGAAGTATCTATGTAATATTTTTTTTTTAATGTACAGCTTGCTCGGTAATCGTCGAAGTGTACTATTTTATTTAATTTGTAAACAAATATTATCCATATGATAATGGTCATGGGATATCAAGGATTCTCTTTTGTAGGAGAAGACTAGTTTGTCTGGCTGCGACATTAATTATGTCTTATATGTATAAAAAATCGTTTGGCCTAACATAGCCGAAACTACTGAGTCTAGAAAGCTAGGTTTAATATCATAAGCATCTAAGATATTTCAACTTTAAGGGATTGTAAGGTTTGTATTCGTAAGAAGTCGGTACGGGTAGTAAGTTTTAAATAATGTAGTTGATAGTGTAGACTAGCCTTACCGGTTCGCAAAGGATTTCTATCTTGATAGTTTGGATTAGTCCTTATTCAAATAAATTCATAGACTATAATACAAGTGTAGACTATGTATTGGGCAACTAAATATGTACGGGCGTTATTGGCAAGCGAAAGTCAATTGTTAAAGCATCGCGTGTATGTGGGCAACGAAAGTGAGCTGTAGGGTTGTCACTTGCGATATTTGTGTTCGATTTTTGAATTTTTTTTTTGTGTGTGTCAATATTTATTGGCGTGCCTTTGAAGTAAGTCCGACGATATTATGTGTCGTATTATGCTATCTCTCCGTTGCTGCTCCCTACTCTCTCTTGTGAGAGTTGCGCGTATACAATTTTTAATATACAGGATTATTTTTAATGACTCAGCAACCTCACATCACTTGATAGCTAACACCATAAGCAACAACTTTTGTTCTACAACTTCAGACATAACTAAATACATGATAAACAAAAATTACAAATTTGGCGTACTGTCGTGACATTTGTAGGTCTATGTTTCATTCATAAACGAAAGAACGACGCGAGACTTCTATCTTTGCGATGCGCATAGATTTATAAACGTTCAAGCGGGAAATGAAATTAATAACAATTTTGGTATGAAAATTAAATCTAACAAATTATTATTTCGTAGAAATGTTTTTGCTTATGGTGTTCGCTATCTAGTCCTGCGAGGTCCATTACCAATAACCCTGTGTATTAACACGTATAGTATGGTTCTTGTGGTTGATCCTACAGATGGTCTACTATGCTATGCTATGCGTATGCGATGGTATACTATGCGTTTTTCCAGCGAAAACAAAAAAAAAAGATGGTCTACTATTAAAGCAATAGTTTGTCACGCTATATTCTCGTTTGAAGGTTGAGTGTACCGGTTGTGCTATTACTGGCGAAATTGAGATTGTTTAGGACTAGGTGTAGATTCCATTTGTTCACAGAACACTAACAATTTAATAATTGTTTCAGTGCTAACGTCTACTGTAAGTTCTCTCTACTAGCTACCGTGTGGCGCATATATGCCAGTCGTTTTTTACATAATATTATCTATATATTTATTTATAGATAAATTACTTATTTTAAGTAGATTCTGTTATTATATCGAGATTTACAAAAATATACGTCACAAACTTTCAAATAAAAATCTTTTACGTTATATATATTGTCTGTCTATACACAAGGCACATACATTATATACTGTTACCTACTAAACAGTAGATAATTTACAAAAAAATGAAATAATTATTTTTAATTAAAAATAACGCTGTGACAACCATGATTCGTAAGCAGGCTTGAAGCGTTTTTTTTAACGGAACTATTGCGTAGGAAACATCTATTGATTATAAACGCATAGTTAAACAGTAATTACTAATAAAAAGTGAGTTTGTATGTTCGTACGTAAGTAGGAACTTCAGTGAAGACGCTTAAAACTAGTATAAAAGTGTGTTTGTAACATACAAAAAAAAATATATATATATTTATGTTAAATTGTTTTGTTTTGTTACAGTTTATGAATAAATACTGTTATGTAAAAGTTCTTATTACAAAAAAATGTACCATTTAGGTAGTTTTATATAATTCTACCACCAATTATTTGTATGTATAGACTAGCTGATACCCGCGACTTCGTCCGCGTTGCTTGATATATTAACAAAGTTTGCTTATGTACGCAAAAATATACTTTGTTTAAACATACATCACTGCACACGCAGTTCGTTGTTTCTTGAAACTTTAATAACTTTTTATTAAATGAAGATATCGCAATAATTTTTTCTTTTGGTAAGGGCCAAGTGTCTAAGAAATAAAATTTTGAAAATTTCATTGAACTCTGTCCAGTAGTTTTTCCGTGATGCGCGCACAACTGCAGACCTCTATCATTTTATTTTATATAGATTTTGACGTGACAACGTCTTATAAATTGGTTTGCCGGGTGACACTTCAAGAAACTGCGTTACGCTCCGCTCACGTTATGCGCTCACAATGAGAGCGAGTGAGAGGCACGCGTCCCTTCCACTCGGGCATGGTTAGCCCGCCTAAGAGCGAGAGAGACAGACATAAAAAGTGAAATTCAGTGCGAGATTCTTTGTATAAATTAATGTTTTAAATATAATTCTTTGTATAAATAAATGTTTTAAATTGTTACTATTATTTCATCCTTCTTCCTACTATACGAATGAATATTCACATTAAAATTATTTTACCACTCAAAGTCGTTGTCACGTAAAACTTTCGCCCGTATACCGACTTTACAGGCAACCAATTTTAATCAGACATTAATGTTTGTTATGAACACATTAACACTTGGATGTGCCCGGGAAGTAATACCTAATTGTAATTGAAACTAACGAAGTGCTTTCCACTGTTCAAACAACCAAATTTTGTTTGATCGCTTTAGGAATTTTTTTTCTGTATGAGAGTATGCTGTTGGCCCTGCTGGCCTTAACAGTGTCACAGTTAGGGCGAGTATTAGACTCCGCCTTGATATTAGAGCCGTCCAGGACTCATTTTTTTATTGTATAGATAGTCAGACGAGCATATGTGCCACCTAATGGTAAGTGGTCACCAACGCCCACAGACAATGGCATTGTGAGAAATGTTAACCATCGCTTACATCGCCAATGCGCCACCAACCTTGGGAACTAAGATGTTATGTCCATTGTGTCTGTAATCACACTGACTCACTAACCCTTCAAAAACAAAAACAACAATACAAAGTACTCCTGTTTTGCGGTAGAATATCTGATGAGTGGGTGATGTATGGTGCCTACTCACACGAGCTTGCACAAAACTCTACCACGGAGTAAACTAAAAATGACGTCTATTCTGAGGGTGTCTCCTATGAAATCGCAACTCGGTTTAGCAAGTAGTCGTTACGGTGGGAAGTGCTCCAGCACGAACCACCATTTGATGTCACGACACTTAAGGATAATCACTTCCACACTATGCATACTCATTAGCGAATCAGACCTGAGAAGAACTGGCGAAAGAACCATTAAATAATAATTATCAGTCCTGTACTAACACACATGCTATACAGGATGTCACAGTTTCACACCAAGCTCACGATGCGTTCAATTTAAGCACACAACAAAGTAACTTATACGTTACCTTAGATTTACTCTTCTATATATATATATATATATATACTAGCTGTGCCCCGCGGTTTCACCCGCGTATAATTAATAAAAATAGAATTAAATAAATCAGCCTAGTACCTTTCTCGATAAAAGGACTATACAACACAAAAATATTTTTTTAAATTCGATCCAGTAGTTCCTGAGATTAGCCGGATCAAACAAACTAACTCTTCAACTGCTTTATATATTAGTATAGATTAAAAAACTTAACGGATTACATACCTAATGATATCTTGACCTTTCTCAATGAATGACGTATCTTAAGCGATATTTTTAAATTTGGAATTTTAAATTTCGAATTTTTGACGTCACACAATTGTGAACTTAAAGTTCAATTCCAAAAAGTCTAATTTTATGGTACTTTAATTATAGAATTATAAACACATATGTCTTAAATTTAAAGGCTATTTTTGTTTAAACTCAATTGAGTAATACGGTATTTGGTTTATGTTCAAGTTATATTTAGTTGATCTATAATGGATTCAATATGGCGTCTATATTTGGATAGAACGGTGACCATATTTATGTGTTGGAATTTAGGACAAGGCGAAATATTATATT
This sequence comes from Nymphalis c-album, assembly GCA_963151315.1. Lineage (NCBI taxonomy): Eukaryota > Metazoa > Arthropoda > Insecta > Lepidoptera > Nymphalidae > Nymphalis > Nymphalis c-album. Next base: position 3,497,236 of record OY720615.1, read on the forward strand.
TAATATTATATTAATTATTTGTAGATACGTCATAATAATAATGATATTGTTTAAATAATTATGTATAAGTAGCTGATTATTATTTAATTGTGACACTGGTTACTAATTAAAAAAATACATATTTGCAATACCTAATTTATATTAGCCGTTATTAAAATTAATGAGAGTATTCATTAAAATAATTGTCATAGATGAAAAATTTATCGTTATTCACATGAAATCATTGCGAGTATTAATAAATAATAGCTTTTTGTTTGAATTCTGCTAAAAAAGGCATAGTGATTGCAGTAAGATGGCCAAAAAGGTCGCTTCAATACTTTATTCAGTACAATATATAAAAAAAGGGGTTCCGAAGATTTGTTGGTACTTATCTTATGTTTTAAATATTACATAATCAAGTAACGAAGATATGTCACTAATTATTAAATTTATTATTAGATGCCGATTCGATATTTAAAAGTCCAGGACGTTCTTAAATTGAATAAATAGTGAACACCCTAAAATATGAAAACACAGATTGGGTGGGTACCCTAATACATCGCGAGTGGTTATAAATAGATCAACAGCTGTTTCGCTGTTTACTATAATCGTTAATATGCTGGTAGCAAGTCGGTTCGGAAGTAATAACTGTTTCATATCAGGAACTAAAGGAGGATGCAATGATCCTTAATAGCTACATGTAAAACAATCGTTGATTAGGTATTTGGTGTGTTGGTAGCCTGTGATTGTCCCACTGTTGGGCTAATGCCTCATCCTCTCATATTTGGAGTGCCCAGGATCTCTGGATAGACATTTTTAATTGGTGGTAGAGCTTTGTGCAAGCTCGTCTGGGTAGGTATCACACATCAGATATTCTACCGCAAAACAGCAATGCTTTGTATTGTTGTGTTCCGGTTTGAAGGGTGAGTGAGCCAGTATAGTGTTGTACACATAGGAAATAACATCTTGGTTCCCAAGGTTGGTGGCGCATTGGCGATGTAAGCGATGGTTAACATTTCTTACAATGCCAATGTCTATGGGCGTTGGTGACCATTTACCATCAAGTGGCCCATATGCTCGTCCACCTTCCTATACTATATATATTCTATGATATATATGAGTTCTACTAATTATGTTAGGCATATCATACATCAAAGCCATTTGTTATCGTACCGACTGACAGATGGTGTATTGATGACGTCATCGGAATGCCTAATATCTAGGACTTATCTCAAATAATTAGTTCTCAGTTCGTTAGAGCTGTATGCGTAATTTCTTTGTCTGAAATTTAGTTCGCGCCAAGGGAAAATTATATTAACCACTATCACATTAAGAGTCGTTTTTGTGCTACTGAAACAACAAACGTTTACATCTTTAAACAACGTAAAATAACAGCCTGTAAATGTCCCACTGCTGGGCTAAAGCCTCCTCCCCTTTTTGAGAGGAAGGTTTTGAGCTTATTCCACCAATGCTCCAATGCGGATTGGTGGAATACACATGTGCCAGAATTTTAGTGAAATTCAGTCATGCAGGTTTCCTCACGATCTTTTCCTATACCGTCAAGGACGAGATGAAATATAAACACAAATTAAGCACTCGAAAATTCATACCCGGGGGTATTAATCCACGATCATCGATTAAGATTCACTCGTTTTAACTACTAGGCCATCTTTGATTTTTTTTAAATAACCTTTTGATACAAATATTGAAAATGATGTAAAATTCAGTATCACTCTAAAACCTTATCACCAAATTAATATATATATGTCCGGCCTAATCTCAGAAACTACTGAGGCCCTAGCCAAGTTGACATTCTACTATCGTAAACGCTACTAGAAAACTAACAAATTTATGAGAATGACATCTTTCAACGATAAGTCACGTGGTAATTCTCATATATTGTTTAGTTTTCTATAGCGTTTACAATTGTAGAATGTCAACATGGCTAAGGCCTCTGGTTCGAATTTAAAAAATATTTTTGTGTTGTGTAGTCTGTAGCCTTTTACCGATGAAGGCTCTAGGCTGATTTTTATTCATTATATCTTTATTAATTATACGCGGATAAAACCGCGGGACACTGCTTGTATTTAATATGGATGGTTGAGTTTTATTCACTGAAGCGCCAGGAGTCTCTCGAGTACTAATTAGTCTTTATTATTCATTTGAATATTGTGTGGGAGAGAATTTTATAGCATGGGAAGGTGATTAAAATGATAACAACTAGAATAAAATCCGAAGTTAGCTAAGGATTGTTTTATTAATATCGTAAAACATTCGATTGTCACGTTCTTAAAAGTAGGCCATTAACCACTGGTGTTAAAATTCTTTAATTCTCTCATATATAATTTCGCCCAGCGTACAGTGATGGGCTATGGCAAATGGCTAACGACGTGCTTTCTATCTCTTTCTCTCATTACTAATTTGATAACCTGGTGCTATGAGGCTCAACACCTTATTTTATTTTTCCTTCATATGAAGTGGAGGGGTATGTGGGGCTCCGGAATACCTACTAAAATACCAGCGGTATCCCCTCCGTCTTGTCGGGGGGCGTCACGGTAGCACGCGCAAGCGATTCCGTGGCGTCTCTAACGAAGATCAACCCCCTACTTTTGGTAATCAGAATAACAGAACAGTTTTAATTTATTTTGACGTGACAACGTCTAATAAATCGATAAACGCTGGCTGCATGCACGAAAAATTGTCCCGTTACGCTCATTGTTCCGTTACGTTCATTGTCCCGTTACGCTGATTGTACGCTTGCGCCGCATCTATCTCTCTTTCACTCGATTGCAATAATTTCACCAATATTTGTTATGACGTTGTCAAGTTAAACTATCGTCCGTAAACCGACTTTACAGACAACCATTTTTTTTTATAACACGCATAATCGTCCTCGGCTTTTTATCAAAAATCCGTTCAGTGGTTTAAAATCGTAACAGACGGACAGTGTTCCTCGTATTTATAATATTAGGTATAAATATGCCTCCTCAACTGTTACGTACAAATAAGTTTATTATTATTTATTTGCCTGCGATTTTTACTAACAAAGCAAAGCAAAGCAACAGCCTGTGAATGTCCCACTGCTGAGCTAAGGCCTCTTCTCTTTTTTTGAGGAGAAGGTTTTGGAGCTTATTCCACCACGCTGCTCCAATGCGGATTGGTGGAATTCACATGTGGCAAAATTTTGAGTGAAATTTGACACATACGACACACACGTCAAGCACGAGATGAATTATAAAAACTTATATAAGCACTTGAAAATTCAGTGGTGCCTGCACGGGTTTGAACCCACGATCATCGGTTAAGATTCACGCGTTGTAGCCACTGGGCCATCTCGGCTTTTTAAATTGCTCTATTTAATCCCGTAAGCAATTACGCTCTTGACCCTAATTAGCTAGTTATAATATTTATATAGGTACGTATATCCGCGCTAATTTCCCGCCTAAATGTGTTGTGACTTATTACGTTAAGTCTTAATGAAGGTAATTAATGAGACTAATTGATAGGGGTTTTTAGAGTTCCGTGGTTAGATATAGCTATTTGCTTGCGTGTATCCATTTTGCCTCGTCTTATTTGAAATTTTTGGTCCTTAACTGTAGCTCGATTTACGTACCTCCTCGTCCTCTTTTTTATTATAGCCTAGGTAGGTGGACGTGCATATGGGCCACCAGATGAACCAGTGGTCACCAGAGGTCACAAACGCCCATAGTCAGTGGTTTGTACACATCGCGACTGCGCCACCAGCGTTGGCAACTAAGATATTATGTCCCTTGTGCCTGTAATTACCCTGGCTCACTCTTCAAACCGGATTACAACAATACCATGTACTGCTGTTTAGCGGTAAAATATCTGATGAGTGGGTGGTTTTTACCCAGATGAGCTTGCACTGAGTACTACCAATAATCGGTAATCCTTTTGCTTTCATTTCATCTTTTGGCGTAATTTTGCTACAGAAGAATCCAATAACAGCCCGAGCTGGTGTTAGGACTCAGTGTCTACGAAGGCAAATTTTACAAACGGATACATATTATGTAGTTATCTCTGGCCGAATTATAATCGGAAATATATAATACTTTAAAGTAAAGTAACAGCCTATGAATGTCTCACTGCTGAGCTAAGGCCTCTTCTCCTTTTTTGAGGAAAAGGTTTAGAGCTTATTCCACCACGCTGCTCCAATGCGGGTTGGCAGAATACACATGTGGCAGAATTTGAGTGAAATTTGACACATGCAGGCTCCTCACGATGTTTTCCTTCACCGTCAAGCACGAGATGAATTATAAACTCAAATTAAGCACTTGAAAATTCAGTGGTCCATGCCCGGGTTTGAACCCACGTTCATCGGTTAAGATTCACGCGTTCTAGCCACTGGGCCATCTCGGCTTTTAATAATAATCTATGTAGGTGTAAAAACAATCTGTAACTATTACGATAAGCCGATAAAGAAATTTTGTTTTCATAAGATTGACTCATAATTAATCATTCCTCGTTATCGTCGGGCAATATATGTGTCAATCTAACATAAATAAAAATTTTAACAAAGCAAAACCGACTTCATAGGAAAAACAAATTAAAATGCACTAAAAAGTAAAAAAATAATTGCGTATTCTTCTATAATTTGATAATTAACTTACTATTTTCTACTCATCAATATGTAGGTACGATTGTGTTGTGTGGTTGATAATGTAGTTACAATTATTGTTATTTTTGGAGTCGATGTCAGCCTTTCGGACGGGTTTGCACAAAGCTCTACCACCGGTAACGGACAAGTGGTAGCTTTACATCTTTACTAATATTATAAACGTGGAAGTGAGTTTGTTTGTTTGTTACCCTTTCATATCTTAGATTTTATTTTACTGTATAGGTAGGACGAGCAATTGGGTCACTTGATGGTATGTGGTCAACAACGCCCATATACAATAGCATTGTAAGAAATGTTACATCGCTTATGCGCCACCAACCTAGATATTATGTCCCTTGTGCCTTTAATTACACTCGCTCACTCACCCGGAACTCGAACCGGAATACAAAAATACGTCGAATATCTGAGGAGTGGATGGTACCTACCTTGGCGAGCTTGCAAAAAGCTCTACCGCCGAATAAATAAATAAAATTAAATAGATCCTCAATTGATAAAGAAGTTTACAAAGGATACAAAGTGTACCTGAATATTGGGGTTGATTTACAAGCGTGCGAAGCCGTGTGCGAAAACTAGTGTCTTCTAATTCTTCTTCTCAGTCGTACACTCCTGACGGAGTGATCGTGGTCATGGAAAGTCTGATGAAGTGGATGCGGCTTTTGCAAAACATTTCTCTCTATTGATGGCAATGTGGTCTGCCCATCTTGTGAGTAATCGGCTGCGAGAACGTTGGCCTTCCACTCTTCCTTGTACCACCAAACGTTCCAAAGAGTTTTCGTTGCGGATGATTTGTCCAAACATCGTCAGAATTCTAAAAACTTACTTGGTGGTAGAGCTTTGTGCAAGCTCGTCTGGGTAGGTACCACCCACTCATCAGATATTCTACCGCAAAACAGCAGTACTTTGTATTGTTGTGTTCCGGTTTGAAGGGTGAGTGAGCCAGTGTAATTACAGTCACAAAGGACATAACATCTTACTTCCCAAGGTTGGTGGCGCATTGGCGATGTAAGCGATGGTTAACATTTCATACATCGCCATTGTCTATGGGCGTTGGTGACCACTTACCATCAGGTGGCCCATATGCTCGTCCACCTACCTATGCAATCAAAAAAAACAATAAACTAATTAATTTAAAACTAGGATGATATATTTTTAAATCACTTTTCCAAAGTTCTCGTATCTCGCTACTTGAATCAAGTATATTGTGATTGAATGCTTATCTCGATAATCGGTCAACTTTTATCATTCAGTATCAGTTTCTTTTTTCATATCAGTCAAGCATCTATCAGGTCGTACTAGACTTTTACGTACAGTAGTCTGGCTATGTGAATTTGGCACCTGATTTTGGAAAATCGACTTTTTCTATTTGATTCTCATAGATAATAAAAATAATATTCTAGGACATTATTCGCACACGGCCATCTGAGCCCAAACTAAGCAGAGCTCGTATTATGGAAACCAGACAATTGATATACCTACTTACATATACTACTTTTCTTTTGTGAATGAATAATTATATAGATAATAACACCCAGACTCAGGACAAACAGACATTTCTATGCACACAAATGACTGCCCTGGGTGGGAATCGAACCCACGACCTGCGGCATGAAAGGCTAATCTTACCAATAGTTGATTCTTTAACTAGAATCGTTTGTAGTTGATTATTGCGGAAAAAAATCGTTTGTAGTAACTTTGAAACGTTTTTTTTCCTTAAAAATCAAAACAGAAGGTGCTACAAACGAAACGCTAACGCTACTAAAAATAAAAAGAGGTTACTGCAAACGAAATAGAAGTACTAAAAATGATAAAAATGAAAAACAAAAACGCTTTTCCCAAGGCTGCCAGTTCACACAGCCCAGCACCAACGAATTCAGATGTATACAGAGGTGCAGTCTTTTTTTTTTTTTTTTTTTTTTTTTTTTTTTTTTTTTTTTTTTTTATTGCTTAGGACGGCGGACGAGCATATGGGTCACCTGATGGTAAGTGATCACCAACGCTCATAGACATTGGCGTTGTATGAGATGTTAACCACCTCTTACAACGCCAATGCACCACCAACCTTGGGAACTAAGATGTTACGTCCCTTGTGCCTGTAATTAATTCTTATGGGCGCTCTGAAGAAAAACTTTCTGCGAATCAAAATGCCGCTTGGCGGCGTGCTGTCGCGCTGCGGCAGCTGTCTCTCTTTTACGCATTGCCAAAACGAAAACACGTTTCAGCTATGCCCCCAGTGTATCTTAACTACGAACTAAACTGGGGGCAGACCCCACTTGGAATCAGCACACGAAATCCTTATGGTCTGCGCTTCTATATATGCGCAATGTTATTGACAATATAATATTTGGCAATTCATTCGATAGCATTACTTTAAGATTAATGTCTTCGCTTTTCCCAATATTCATACTGTCATCCTTAGATCTATCTCCGATAGGTATTTAACTCTAGATAAATACCTAATTGAATCATCATTTATCAATTATAATGTATTATTATCTAAGGCCGTGGCCCGCTAGAATATCACAATGTCGTTTAGTTTATGATTAGTTTAATTAATTAATTATTTAATTGTTTAAATAATTCAAGCATTGGTTTGGTAGTGAAATTGGACTTAATTTCGATCCCATGGGTGTAATGAGTGAGTATGGGATTGCTTTTCTATCAATATAGTTAGCGCTTATTGTGGTGGACAGCATACCAATAAGAGTAAATTCGAAACTCTCTGCTGAAATAGGTCTTGAAATGTCTGATAGTGATATGCGATATTGAACGTTATAATCATAACATTACAAGTATACACGGATCAAAATAGTATATCAACATACGTCGGTTGTAAACAATATTACCCAACAATATCACTATCACTACATCACTGCATATTATAAAACAAAGTACCCCGAGTTTCATGTCTGTCTGTATGAACGCGATAAACTAAAAAACTACTGAACGGATTTTCATACGGTTTTCACCAATGGATAAAGTGATTCAATAGGAAGGTTTACGTGTATAATTTAGTAATGTTTTCTGTAAATTTGTTGAAATATGACGATAATTGTTGAAGAAGTCGAAAAAAAAACGAGCCGATTGAGAGCTTTCATCGAAAACGCTGTAAAATCCCTTTGAATTATAACAAAATAATGTATCGTGAAATTGTTCCCCTTTCATAGATCTACAAAAAAGTCCGTGATGGCATATGTCTATCTTTTAAGGATAGCTAACTATACCCATTTTAATTTTTAAAAAATGGTTACATAATAATGTGATTATTGGAAAGCTATAAAACGGATATGATATTAATCCTTATCAAATTAAACACATTATTTACTTTAAGCATAGCATAGCATAGTACCACCCACTCATCAGATATATCTAACGCAAAACAGCAGTACTTTGTATTTGTTTTAAGGGTGAGTGAGCCAGTAAAATTACAGGCACAAGGGACATAACATCTTAGTTCCCAAGGTTGGTGGCGCATTAGCGATGTAAGCGTTGGTTAACATTTCTATTGTCTAAGGACGTAGGTGACCACTTACCATCAGGTGTTCCATGATATGCTCGTCCGCCTACATATACTATTTTTAAATATATAATAACACAACAAATGTAGTATTAATAAAGCTAAATCAAGTTTATTGCAGTTTTAAACATCGGAATTTCAAGTAGATGGAAACTGACTTTATTTGCTTGGAGAGCGGCAATTAAAAGTTTCTTTTATAAAGCAGTAAATATTTGTGGTTTCCGGTTCGAAATTAATCCGGAAGTTGTTTAAAAGTTACCGCTTTTTACGTTACTGAGTAATAAACGATAAAAAGTTCAATTTCTTTCAATTTATTTTAATATTATAACAGTTATTTATTTAATTTAATTATATATATAGTAGTGATTATGTTTTTATTATTTCTCTCTTTCTCTCTATTTCTGTTTGTTTTCTTTAATTTGTTATCAATACTAATATTATATATGCGAAAGGAACTCTGTCTATCTGTTACGGTTTCATGGCTAAATGAAATTTAGTATGACACAAGCTTGAACCCCATAGGCTGTTTTACGTTATATCCCCCCCTCCCCTCTCCCGTAAACAAGAGAAAAGCCGCAAGCGATTACAAGTATGAAATTAATTAATGAGGAATGCCATTGAAAACAAGCTTTCGATTCAAAATTCCTTATATAATCGGAGTTGTATGTTTTTGACGTGACAACGTCTTATAAATTGGTTTGCCGGGTGACACTTCAAGAAACTGCGTTACGCTCCGCTCACGTTATGCGCTCACAATGAGAGCGAGTGAGAGGCACGCGTCCCTTCCACTCGGGCATGGTTAGCCCGCCTAAGAGCGAGAGAGACAGACATAAAAACAACAAAATCACTCAGATAGGAACAAGTTAAGTTGTAGTAAACGCTGTTTCATTGTACGCAAATGTATTGCAAGTTATTGTATGTATATTTGTATATAAATACGTATGTATGTGTAAAGGTAAAAATAAAATTTTGTTAATATGAAATTCAGTGCGAGATTCTTTGTATAAATTAATGTTTTAAATATAATTCTTTGTATAAATTAATGTTTTAAATATAATTCTTTGTATAAATAAATGTTTTAAATTGTTACTATTATTTCATCCTTCTTCCTACTATACGAATGAATATTCACATTAAAATTATTTTACCACTCAAAGTCGTTGTCACGTAAAACTTTCGCCCGTATACCGACTTTACAGGCAACCAATTTTTTTAATTAAGTCCTCGACATTACGCGAGCTGTTTTACTAGTTTCATATTATGTAGTATTTTTTAGTTTTTTTAGTATAAGGTGGTTGTCTTTTCGTTTATTATACTGCCTCTGCCTCGTTGGTCTAGTGGCTTGATATAAGGCCGCAGACTCGGTGGTTCTGGGTTCAATTCCCAGGTCGGCCCAAATAAATAGTTATTGGGGTTTTCTGTCAGAAAATTCTCAGTAGCAGCCCGGAGTCTGGAAGTTGGAAATTTGTACACTCCCGTGCCTCGGAAAGCACGTTAAGCCGTTGGTCCTGCGCCTGTACTCTTTCCGGTCGTGTCGGATTGCCGTCCCATCGGATTATGAGAGCTAAGAAAAAGAGAGTGCACCTGTATTTGCGCACACACTTGTGCACTATAATATCTCCTGCGCAGTTGGCTAATCTCTCTTGAGATTGGCCGCCGTGGCCGAAATCGGTCTGGAGGACCTTATTTCGTTTATTTTTGACTTCGACACTTCATGATATTGAGCAGTAATAGTTTAAATACAGTATAATGTTTTGAAAGGGAACTTTTAAAGCAATTGAATAATTGAAATAGGAAAGACTTAAGTTAAGGAATCTTTATAAATAAAATGATAGAGGTCTGCAGTTGTGCGCGCATCACGGAAAAACTACTGGATAGATTGAAATTTTCTAAATTTTATTTCTTAGACACTTGGCCCTTATAAAAAAAAATTGCGATTTCTTGATTTAGTAAAAAATTATTAAAGTTTCAAGAAACAACGATTTGTATATGCACCGCGTGTTCAGTGACGTATGTTTAAACAAAGTATATTTTTGCTTGCGATATTTTTGATGTTTTTTCCTTCGTACATAAGAAAACTTGGTTAATATATCAAGCAACGTGGACGAAGTCGCGGGTATCAGCTAGTAGAATATAAAAGTGTTCCTACTTTACTCCCTAATAATAAGCCGAGATGGCCCAGTAGTTAGAACGCGTGAATCTTAACCGATGATTGTTGGTTCGAACCCGGGCAAGCACCGCTGAATTGTCATGTGCTTAATTTGTGTTTATAATTCGTTTTGCTCGACGGTGATGGAAAACATCGTGAGGAAACCTGCATGTGTCTAATTTCACTGAAATTCTACCACATGTGAATTCCACCAACCGGCATCGGAGCAGCGTGATAAAACAGTGGGGGGGGGGATGGAACCGAGTGCAACACATCGGAATACCCACTAAAATACTAGCGGTACCCTTCCCGTCTTAAGGGGAGCGCCACGGGATCGCTTGCGCATTCAACCGTGAATTATATACTCCCTAGTCAGAGTATTTTTTTTCTTTATTCGATAGCGTTGACCTGAACAGTGGTTCGTATGGAATTCCGATTATTGTCACTAGACGACGCTGTTTTCATTCCAAACAGCGGTTAACGTCAACGATGTCGATTAAGTAGAGACACTCGCTCTACATACAATGATACTCCATATTAAAAAAAATAAAAAAACGATTAGTAATTCTATATAATATGTAATATAAAATGTTAATAATATTATAAATGCGTAAGTGAGTTTGTTTGTTTGTTTGTTACGCTTTCACGTCTAAACTAGGTACTCAACGGATTATCATGAATTTCATAGCACGCACAAAAAACATGTTTAAAGGATTATTTGTAATGACCCAGCAACCTCGCAGGACTAGATAGCTAACACCATAATTATCAAAAGTCGTATAGTAACAAATTATAAAAAATGTTAGATTTCTAGTTCTGCGAGGTTGCTGGGTCGTTACAAATAACCCTGTATAGTTATATTGACCCTATATATATATTTATTATGTAAGAGGGGGCAAACTAGCAGGAGGCTCACCTGATGGAAAGTGACTACCACCGCCCATGGACATTTGCAACATCCGAGGACTTGCAAGTGCGGCCGTGGAGGAAAGAGTACGCTCTCATCTTGGAGGTTTTTATGTCATATCGGTCCGGAAAAGTCGCCGGCGAAAGCTGGTTCCACAGAGTGATTGTGCGAGGCAGGAAATGCCTCAAGAAACGCACTGTTGTGGATTTCCAGACATCGAGGTGATGGGGATGGAATTTTGAGTTCTGGCGCGATGTTCGGCGGTAAAATTCAGCTGCCGTACAATATTATATATGTACATAATAATTAATAACCTATATACTTACACGTAATTGAAAACCTCATATATGTATATATATACACCTTATATATTTATATATGTTTGAGTCATTGCTTATATAATGGTGTATTAAAAAAAAATAATACAATTGTTTTTTTTTTTAAGTCTTAAGACGCGTGAGCATAGATTATATCGTCTTGTAGAATGGAGAAGATCGGTGTTGTAATACAACCTTAATTAAATTTTAGAGACCGACTATTGTGCGATTATTATTATTAATCCTTGACCTCAAATATACTCGTTTTAATAGATTAATTATACTTGTTACTCGATCAAATTCGTACAGGTTTAATTAAGATTTAATTATTAACTACCTACCTGTGGTTTCACCCGCGTATAAGTAATTAAAATATATTGAATAAAAATTAGTCTTGAGTCTAGACCATTCCTCGATAAAACGACTATACAACACAGAAATATTTTTTAAATTCGAACGATTAGTTCCTGAGATTAGTTTGTCGCATCAAACAAACAAACTCTTCAGCTTTATATATTAGTATAGATATAGACGGCTATTAATTGTCTATGCGACATCTATAAAGCACTATTATTTATATGTTTGTACTAATCGGTTCATCCGTTCGAGAGCTACGATCTTATGTAGACAGACAATCAGACACACACGTCAAACTTATAACACCCCTCGTTTTGCGTCGGAGGATAAGGAACTCAGAAAGGTAGGGACGATAGTCTGTGGAGAAAAATGTTTAAAATAGGAACTCTTTGTAATTTTTTTTTTAAACAGCCATCTACATGAAAGTATAAATTATGTGATTGCATATCGGGGTAAAACCGGTTTTTATATTATTCTGTCACAACCGGGAATCGAAGCCGGTGATTTTAATTAGCGGTATTCACAACATGTGCAATTTTTCCTGTCGGTTTCTAATATTTGCATATCTTATATATTTAAACGAGCAATTCTTGTATACAGGATGTAACAAAATTCGTATCCGACCTGTGAAGTGGTTGTTAGGTTTCGTGAGTCGGTTCTATTTATGTAATAATTATTTTAAATTTTAAGCAAAAATTTTCCCCATATAAAATTTAATTTAACTAAATAACGACAATTACAACGCAAAAAGGCGCGGGCGTCAGCGCTTAATAGCTCTTACCTATCGGGTAGCTCGGACACGAGGTCGGACACATGACCTCAGTTTTCCATGAAATTTTCGTCATTTACAATTAAAAATATCAATTAAATTAAAATGTCATAATATTTTAAAAATGTTTACATAAATAGAATCGACTCACGATACCTAATAACCACATCACGGGTCGGACACGAATTTTGTTACAACCTGTATATATACCAAATATTCTGAATCTCGGAAACGGCTCCAATGATTTTCATGAAATTTAGTATGCAGGGGGTCTCGGGGGCGATAAATCGATCTAACTAGAATTCATTTTTAGAAAATGTCGTTCTATCCGTGTTTTCAATAATGAACTTTAACGATAATCGTCTTAAAAATAAACTGAAAAGTCTGAATCTTCCTGACATTTATTGGCGAGTAATAATAATAATAATAATTGAAGTGGCAGTGGGCGGGGCATATCGCTCGCAGAACTGACGGCCGCTGGGGCCGAAAGGTTCTCGAGTGGCAACCACGAACCGGAAGACGCAGCGTGGACAGGCCCCCTACAAGGTGGACCGACGATGTCGTAAAGATCGCTTGAGGCCGCCGGATGCGGGTAGCGCAAGATCGGCTACTGTGGAAATCCTTGGGGGAGGCCTTTGTCCAGTGGCCGTTTTCAGGCTGAAATGAAAAAATAATAATAATAATACTATTTTTTTCAAATATTGCATTGCATAAATAAGCATTGAGCAACTAACAGTTTTAACGACACAACAACACTAAAGCTACTCCAGTAGATGGCGTTGTATCATTTCCAAAAAAAAAAACACAATTTACCAAGCCAGGTCCATCTAGGTCATCTAGGTTCTAGTAAATTAAATGAGATGGAATTTAAATTATAAGAATGAATGAATGAATGATTGAATGAATGAATGAATCGAGAACGTTTAATAAACGTTTTACATTAGTGGAATTATCCTCTTGTATATTTACGTACGCTATGCAGTTTCGCCCGCTTTAAATTAACATTTACAACGAGCATATAATCAATTGCATCTTGTTAATAAACGCAATAGGAAATAAAATTAATAATTACGGATTTCATATATATTTTTTAGCGAATAAATGTTTCGGAAGCAGATTTCGATTTGATTAATTTTAATTGGACTATTCGATAGTTTTTTTCATCGTATCAAAAGTCGTGTTTCTCTGATATTTTTTATACTTATAATATCCTGGGACATTATTCACACACATGGCCATCTGATTCCAAACTCAGCAGAGCTTGTAATATGGAAACCAGACAATTGATATACTCATGTAGAGTATATCAATGGTCTGGTTTCCATATTACTTTTGTAAATAAATATTTATATAGATAATTACACCCAGACTCAGGACAAACAGACATGTTCATGCACACAAATGTCTGTCCTGGGTGGGAATCGACCTCACGACCTGCGGCGCAAAAGCCAGGATGTCTAACAAACACGCCAACGGCCTCGTCCATTTACTAAGCATTAATTTATATACATATGCCGATGGAATTCGGTTTTTTGTTAATTAGGTATATGAAGGTAGAAGAGTGATATGGGCACTAGAAGTGTCCTGTGACGCTCATTGAGTGTTACTAAGAAATATAATACTTGTTACTATAAAGCGCAGCAGCGGTGCTGTTTTGTATGTATTCGAACTTAGTCACTCTCCCGTATAATGTTGACAACCGATCAACAGACAGGAGAAATCCAACAGCTCTTTATTTGTTTATTTTACTGGTTGTAGGGCTTTGTGCAAGTTCGTCTAGGTAGGTACGACCATCGGATATTCTACCGCTAAACTGGAGAGAACTTGGTATTGTTGTGTTCAGGTTCGAAGAGTGAGCGAGCCAGTGTAATGTGCGCAAGTGACATAACATCTTAGTTCCCAAAGTTGGTTGCGCATTGGCGTTGAGAGCAATGGTTAATATTTCTTACAATACCAATTTCTATGAGCGCTGGTAACCACATATGAATAGGTGCCCCATATGCTGGCATACCTTTACTCATATATAAAGCTGAATAGTTTGTTTGTTTGTTCCGGCTAATCTCTGGAATTTAAAAATTATTTTTGTATTGTATAGTCCTTTTATCGAGGAAGGCTCTAGGCTTATTTTGAACGTGTGAAACCGCGGGGCACAGCTAGTATTCTATAAAATGAAAATAGGACCGACCTGGGGCTTAAACCGAGGACTTCGAGTACCCGCGATCATATAAATAGACCGACGATGCTGTCAGTCGATGATACAATACTGTGAATCGGTCACGTCGCTCATTGTTCATAAACTATGTCGATAGATTATTATCTATGTGGGTGACGTGTATGTATGTATGTATGTATGTTATAATAGAGGATTATAAACAATGTTACGAGTATGATATGTAATATCTTGGGAATATGGTACGTTGATGATTATAAATAAAGAGAAACTGGGTCGATTTTGATGCAACACACACTCCGTTCTAGATGACCGTATGGCGAAATTGTTTTGTATATTATTTATTATATAGTCGTTATTTAGTTTTGTTTGTGATTTATTTAATAAGTCGTGTTAGTTATATAATCGCTATAGAATTATATTTTATTCAAGTAATCGCTTTCAAGTGTTTTATTTGTGACTAGCTGTGCCCAGCGGTTTCACCCGCGTATAATTATTAAAAAATAAAATCACGGCAATAAGTTAAATTCTTTGGAACAGTACTTTTGGACAGTGGCGCAATCTGTCAAAGATTGGTTGTACCAACTCAGAAACCTTTGTGGGCTCGTGCACAACACTTTGCTGAAGATCATGATCAAATGCATAGTTTACGATTCAATAAAGGACATACAGACAAAAATTAATTTTTATATACATATATAGATTATAGTGGATCTATAAATAAATAGGTAACGTAATAATTCCTATTTTTGTCAATTGATTTAATTTTAAAGGTTGCGTGCCTAAAGGTGAAAACGAGACCCTATTACTAAGAATTCACTGTCCGTCCGTCCGTCCATCTCCGTCCGTCTCCGTCCGTCTCCGTCCGTCTCCGTCCGTCTCCGTCCGTCTCCGTCCGTCTCCGTCTATCATCAGGTTGTATTTCATGAACCGTGATAGACGATAGTTAGACTTGAATTTTTGACATAATATGATATATTTTTGTTGCCGCTATAACAATAAATATACAAAACAGAATAAATGGGGATCCCATATAACAGACTTCATTTTTTGTCGTTTTTTTAGATAATGGTACGGAACCCTTTGTGTGCGAGTCCGACTTGCACTTGGCGGGTTTTTTATAACAAAACAAATTTTGTTGAACATTCTAAAGATCTCATTAATAGATCTAATAATCAATCAATCAATAATTTTATTATTATTTTGTTACTTTTAACGATTTGATTTTGTTATATTAAAAGTAACAGCCTGTGAATGTCCCACTGCTGAGCTAAGGCCTCTTAAGGTACTTTTTTTTTGGGGGTAGAAGGTTTTGGATCTTATTCCACCACGCTGCTCCAATGCGGGTTAGTGGAATACACATGTGGCAGAATTTGAGTGAAAATTGACACATGCCGGTTTCCTCACGATGTTTTCCTTCGCCGCCAAGCACGAGATGAATTATAAACACAAAGGTACTTGAAAATTCAGTGGTGCCTGCCCGGGTTTGAACCCATGATCGTCGGTTTAGATTCACGCGTTGTAGCCACTGGGCCATATCGGCTGTTATGTACCTATCTAAGATTTTATTTTTATAATTTTTTAAATAAATATTAGTTGGATTTAAATTATTTTTTTGTTTTTACGGAGAATGTTGTTCACACCTTTAAAGACTTCATAAGTGTTTGTGTCTTAGTTGATGGTGTAAATAAATACAACAGTTTGATGCCATTTCTACTTCGCTATGGTCTTAGTACCGTACAGGTTATAACGACCTAGGAACATAAAAGGAAACTACGAGAGCCACTTTCTACACTTAGACGACGACTGATGTGAGATTTTCCTTTTTTTAACTTTCTAAATGTTTTACAAATGTTTTTTTTTAAATTGTCAATGTACGTGAGTACTACATACATATACATACATACTACAAAGGTTATTGTAACTATTTTCTTACGACCTATAAACGCATAGTAATTAAAAGTTGGTATTAAAATTTACTCGGTGGTAGAGCTTTGTGCAAGCTCGTCTGAGTAGGTACCACCCACTGATCAGATATGCTACCGCAAAACAGTAGTACTTGTTATTGTTGTGTCCCGGTTTGAAGGGTGAGTGAGCCAGTGTAATTGCAGGCACATGGGACATAACATCTTAGTTCCCAAGGTTGGTGGCCCATTGGCGATGTAAGCGATGGTTAACATTTCTTACAATGCCAATGTCTTTGTGCGTAGGTGAACCTATACAATAAAAAAAATAAAAAAAAGTACTTATGCCCTTTTGGTCTAGTAGCTTATGATGCCGTAAACCCTGACGTTCTTATAATTATAAAAAAGGGAGTCGTTCCATTAAGTTATTGAAATCTTCTGTAGAAAAATTCCATTGAAAACCCGGAGTCTAGTAGTTGAGAGTGTGTACTTATCTCTATTGGCCGAATACTGAAACGTCATTCAAATATGAAGTGGGACTTAATTATTTGGAACGCCATTAATTTTATAATTTCGCATACTAAATTATCGCATATTTGAATGACGTTTCAGTATTCGGCCGTATATCTCAGAAAGCACGTAAAGCCGCTGGTCCTGCTTGAACTCTTACCAGTCGTGTATGATTGCGGTCCCAACGGTTTATGAGTGTGAGGGAATAGAGAGTGCACCTGTGTTAATATCCTGGGACAATATTCATACAAGCACTTCTTATCCCAGAGCTCGTACTATGGAAACCAGACAACTGATATACTTACATATAATACTTTTCTTTTGTAAGTACATACTTATATAGATAATAACACCCAGACTCAGGACAAACAGACAAGTTCAGGCACAAAAATATCTGTCCTGGGTGGGATTCGAACCCACGACCAGTGGCGTGAAAGCCAACCAACAACGCCAACCGGCTCGTTATGTTTGTGCACTCACATATGTCCTGCGCAGGAGGTCGTCACCATCACCATAACAGAATGACTTCTGGTGTTATGTTATAATAAATAAAATTGCCAGCTACTGCAATACTAGACTAGTGTTCAGCAAGCCTGCCTACTACAGGTCGTTATGGAGCGTAATTTTAAAGTTAACCCTTATCACGGTTAACGTGGAAGTTATTTCACTGTAAAATGCTAAGTATTATGAAATAGTAGATCAATCGATGCTGTAACATTAGATTCGTGACCGCAAATCGACCAAGAGGGTCAATGAACCTTTGACGGCTGCTATTACATTCATTGAAATTATATTTCTTAATTTTTGAACGCATGTTTTTTTTTATAGTATTGTCATTGGTGTAAATGCATATGTACTTTATACTGTCTTTCGCGCAGCAGGTCATGTGTTCGATTCCCACCCAGGACAGATATTTGTGTGCATGAACTGTTTGTTCTGAGTCTCGTTGTAATCTATATAAATAAATGATAGAGGTCTGCAGTTGTGCGCGCATCACGGAAAAACTACTGGATAGATTTCAATGAAATTTTCTAAATTTTATTTCTTAGACACTTGGCTCTTATAAAAAAAAATATTGCGACATCTTCATTTAATAAAAAGTTATTAAAGTTTCAAGAAACAACGATTTGTATATGCACTGCGTGTTCAGTGATGTATGTTTAAACAAAGTATATTTTTGCTTGCGATCTTTTTGATGTTTTTTCCTTCGTACATAAGAAAACTTTGTTAATATATCGACGCGGACGAAGCCGCGGGTATCGGCTAGTAATCTATTTAGGTATTTATTTACAAAAGAAAACTAGTATGTAGTATATCAGTTGTCTGATTTCCATCGGTCGTCCTGTATAAATAAAATACTGCTCATCAAGAGATCCTAATAGATCCTCCCGAATGACTTGAAATTTGACACAGCTACTCCTTCCCCGATGCTCACTAAGAACGGATTATACGCAGATCCTATCCAAAATACATTTTTCTCACTCTCTCTCTCTCACATCTACATTTGCAAAACCGGGACGGTTAGCTAGTGCATAATATAACTGTGTTAATTAATCGTTACAAATTGGTTTACATATCACATACATGTACAATGACGGAACAATAAGAATATTACTTATGTACAGTAATATGATGAGAGTATAATTATTTCCCTGCATTGTCAAACGTATATCCGGAACAGCGGTTGTATTCTGTAAGCCTTCGATCAATAATGTACTAGATTACCGATAAGCGCTTCAAAAATGGCACGAAAAATAAGAACACAATGCTTGTGATGTTATTTCAAATTAGTATGGTCCAATCATAACTTATTGCTAAGGAATTAAGGTTGAATATGGAACAAACGTTATTGTACGTTTCCTATGTCTTTCTGTCATTTATGGCGTAAGATCGTAAGTGAATGTCAATACAATCTAAACCGCACATTATTGTTTGTGAATAAGGCATAGTTTAGGTTGTAATTATTAAACCTTTACATAGTTTTCTTCATTTTATTGTCGGTTCCACATTTGAGTATTGTTGATCGAAGCTGTAAGCGCTCACTTTATTACCCGCCCGTGATATGTTAGCGATGTTGATATACTATTTTGATCCGTGTATACTTGTAATATTATATTTATTACGGTCAATGTCGCTTATCATTATGTGATATTTTACGACCGTTTTCTGCGATGATTTCCATGTTTGTTATACACAAAATAAGAGATGTATCTCGACGTTTTTTTTTATTGTTTAGGAAGGAGGACGAGCATGTGGGCCACCTGATGGTAAGTGGTCACCAACGCCCATAGACAATGGCATTGTAAGAGATGTTAACCATCGCTTACATCGCCAATGCGCCACTAAGTATGCATAATACGTTTAAACATAGTGTAATAATTACAGGCATTATATTGAGATTTGAATTGTTGGTAGAGCTTTGTGCAAGCTCGTCTTGGTAGGCACCACACACTCATCAGATATTCTACTGCAAAACAGCAGTACTTGGTATTGTTGTGTTCAGGTTTGAAGGGTGAGTGAGCTAGTGTAATTACAGTCACAAGAACGATAACATCTTAGTTCCCAAGGTTGGTGGCTCATTGCCGATGTTTTTTCTTTAAGAAATATACAATACCAATGTCTATGAGTGTTTGTGACCGCTTACCATCAGGTGGCCCGTCTGTTCGTCCGCCTACCTATACAATAATAAAAGTATCTCCTTGAGGTCCAAATTTACTTGTACGCAGTGAAAGCGGATCAGAATCATTTACATCTATACATTTAAATAAAATTGGAGTGTATGTTTGTAGTATTGAAATAACCGCATTTTACTACTTGCAAATGAATATATATACGGTATACACCAAATTTTTTTTTTTACAATTTTTGTCTGTCTGTCTGTTTGTTCCGGCTAATCTCTGAAATGGCTGGACCGATTTTGACGGGGCTTTTATTGGCAGGTAGCTGATGTAATAAGGAGTAGCTTAGGCTACTTTTATTTTAGAAAAAAATGATAATTAAAATAAAAATGCAAAATCCAAAAAAAAAACGAAATAAACTAATTCACTTTTTTGTTCAATTCCACTCGAACGAAGTCGCGGGTACAGCTATTTTATAATATTATCGCCTAAGAGCCAGCGATCGGCAGACTTACGTTATTTTAGCAAACTTCATATAGTTGCTAGGTATACTGTGATCACTTTTTAAAAGTCAATTTTGACGATTTTCGACTTCTGGACACTCTTAAAGGAATCGTCGACTGGAAAAGTGAATCCCCATTTCAACTACTGCTGGTGATATAGTAACGTCCTCCAGACCGATTTCGGTCACGGCGGCCAATCTCAAGATAGATTAGCCAACTGCGCAGGGGATATTATAGTGCACAAGTGTGTGCGCGAACACAGGTGCACTCTCATTTCCTCTCTTAATCCGATGGGACGGCAAATGGTGAAGTAGTATTTCAGCAACAACATGGATCACTGACTCTCAAGGCCGAATACTGAAACGTCCCTCAAAGTTAAACGCTACTTAAAATTGAGAAGCTTCTAAATTAGTTTGCGAAATTTGAATATAACGGCGTCTCAAATAATTAAGTAGCACTTAATATTTAAGTGGTGTTTCGGTATTTGCCCGTCAGTCTTTTAGTGTACAAGCCTCATGTAACTATCTGTCGGACCACGATCGTGTTCTACGACGAGTTTCGTATTAGTTCTTCTTATATATAGAATAGTTCTATTGTCTATTATGATTTCTTCCGTTTCCGTTTCCGACGCATACGATATGCTTGTTAGTTTTGAAAGTTTTAAGTTGTATTGTTTCGTCTATGAATTTCATGCTTAACGATGTCATGTCCCTACTGATTGTCTATGGTACGTAACTGTCTTGTCTATGCTATTGTAATTATTGTTAATCTATACATATAGTAAAGCTATAGGAAGCGTGTGTCTGTGCATTGAATTAATTTGACAAGTCGAACGGTGTCGAAGTCATTAGTCAGTTATTTTAATAAAGAAAGAGAGTCTATTAATTTCATACTAATATATAAATATATATATGCGATCCACTCATTATGATCTCCTAAACTGTCCGCCCGATTAACTTGAAATCTGTCACAGTTCCTCCTTCGTCAATGTAGACGCTTAATCGGAACGGATTTTAAGGAAATCCTATCCAAAATCCAGTACATTAGCTAGTTATGTGTGTAACTTATTGTCTTACAAGTTATAATACAAACATACACAAACACTATAACAATAAAACAAATGTATACATACAAAACATGCCGCTTAATTCGCAAAATAGTTACAAACACCACACATTCACAAATCACCTTTCAATCCAAAAACCATTCTTATCTTACTAGAAACCGACATAAAATTGAATTACCCAAATTCCGAACTAAATATGGCATAAAAACGATATTATTTGAAGGAGAGAGGAGAAGCACAGCTTTATAACTCATTACCAGAAGTTGTAACCGCAAATTCAATTAATATTTTCAAAAAAAGATTAAAAATATTTTTACTGGCACAAAATGTAGACTTTTAAGTTATTGCATTGTACTTATATTTATTTATTTAATGGAATTTCCTAAGTGTAAGTGGACTTTGTTCTTTTTTTTTTTAGGAAATGTCTTTAACCTTAAACACACACACACACACACACACACACACACACATTCTCACACACACACACACACATACGCACACACACGTAAACACATGGCTTGGATTATCTTACAATAATTAGTAATAATGCATTTGTATTATACTAATTATTGTAATATGTACTTAATTAATGTATACTTATTTGGAATAGTTTAATAGGAAGGAACTGACTTCTGACGCACGGTTGACACCAGTTCAGGAGTCAGGGCTATACATAATATGTAATGGATAATAATATAGTATTATTATTATTATCAAGACGTTTTATTATCTGTTATCTTATTCGTTTTTTAATTCTTTCCAGGATCAAAAGATCTACGACGTACCGTGCGAGGTGTCACGTCCGCCGACACCGGATTTGATTAAATCCGACTTCCAGAAGTTGCGCGACAACTTCGAGAACGCAACCCAGAAGACGGTGATACAGCCGATCAACTTAGACGCGAAGACAGCAGACGCGAAGCCAGTGACAGAAAAAGCCAGAAAAGTGTGGAAGTCAACGGAAAATGTGACGGAGGATTTTAAGAATGCAAAACGTCAGATTGAGAAGAAGTTCGCAACAGATGTTAAGAGGTATAAGAAGAATGATAGAGACTCGAGGATGGCACTCAGTTTGCCGAAGAGGGAGACCCAGCTGGATGTGGATAGAGAAAATGTAAGTAGACTTTTTTATTCTAGAACTTTGGGATATGAGACTGATAGATAATTGGCAGGCTTGCTGAACACTAGTCTAGGATTGCAGTAGCTGGCAATTTTATTTATTATAACATAATACCAGAAGACATCCTGTTATGATGATGATGACGACCTCCTGACTTCGCAGAACATATGTGAGTGCACAAACATAACGAGCCGGTGGACGTTGTTGGTTGGTTTTCACGCCACAGGTAGTGGGTTCGATTCCCACCCAGGACAGATATTGTCCATGAACATGTCTGTTTGTCCTGAGTCTGGGTGTAATTATCTATATAAGTAATTAGTATGTATTTACAAAAGGAAAGTAGTATATGTAAGTATATTAGTTGTCTGGTTTCCATAGAACGAGCTCTGCTTAGTTTGGGATCAGATGGCATTGTATGATTAATGTCCAGTCATAAAAGCGTAACAGTGAGCAGAAACTAGTATTCATTAATGTTGATGTATATGCCGCCATGTGTTTCATATTAACGTACAGACAGACTACCACTCACAGTCGGATTGAATACAGTGTTGTTTCTTATAGATTAAATAATGTATGTATGTTTGTATGTATGTATGTTCAAATTCAGAATACTTTATTAAATATTGAAGTATTATACTTTCTTATTGTTCGTCTAACTGGAAACTACAATCGGTTGTTTCCACAATAAGCCCTGAGAAGACCCGGTGAAAGAAAGTCAGGGTTGAGGTTTTTATCATTTTTTTTATGTATCATATGTTGTTTACAAACAAAAAAACAATAGACATAGCCATGCGGCCATGTATGTATGTATGTATGTAATCGTTCCAGGAAATGCATTGACCTTATAAATAGAGGTTAAGTAAGGCGAGGGTATTTTTCATAACAGGAAAATTTGAAGTAAGAATGATTGTGGATAAACTGTTTTTTGTTATTTATTTTTCATTTTCTGAGACGCCGTGGTTTTGTGGTTAGAGTGAGTGAGTTATTACCGATAGTAGCAGGTTCAAATCCGGCACTGAACTTCCATATGCTTAGTTCGCCTTTATCATCTACTGTGTCTGATAAAAATGGAAAAAGTGTTCTTAGCCCAGCTGTGGGCCAGTTATAGGCTATTACGTTTATTATTAAGTCTTCACGTGATTGCTGTACGCCCTTTTGTTAGTAAAGGAAAGAATTTTTGAAACGTATTGTAACGTAGTTCGTTTACGTTGCTTCCAGTAGAGTGAAATGGGTCAAGGTCACGTAAGTAACGAAATAACGTTCATACTGTGCCTACCATATGCGATGCGTTCGAATTTAAGAGGTCGATATAAAGGAGGTTGAATTGCTTGTCGGTGTGACCAAAATACAGTAATATAATCAATTAAAATCTTAATTTTAAAACACGCTTTAAGTTGAAAAAAATGTCGAACAGAACTTCGTTGCCGGCGGGTGTCCCCCGACCGCACAATAGACATCCATCCTTATATCGCCAATGTGCGACCTATCTTGGGAACTAAGATGTTATGTCCCTTGTGCTTGTAATTACACTTGCTCACTCATCCTAAAAATCGGTGTAATATCTGATGGATGGTACCTTCGCCTGCCTTGCTCGACGCCCTACCACCAAATAAAATATATAATACATCAAGAATATATGTATATTCAATATTTTAAAGCCGATATATTGCGCACAAATGTTTGTTGTTATCAAAACAGCCATTGTCTTAGCAATCTTCAATTGTGGGAATGTACTAAACTAGTAACCTTAAAAAAATACAATCAAAAATCGTCTCTATCACCTTCACGATAAGGTCGATTGATATATGGTCAATTTTGTATGTAAATGTGGGAAAGGGATAGGGTAGCGGTTTCTTTGTGCGGGAAAGAGATGGCGTTCTATTACTTAGTGTAATTGCTTCTTGTACAGTTGTATAGACAAGTGTCTTTAATACAAATATTATAATTATGTTTATGTATGATAGATTCGATATTAAAACTGTCATAATAAATATGAAAACGTAGCGATAATAAGCTTTGGTTTAAGTAACGTACTATAAAGAAGATAAGTGCCTAAAGATGACAAAATGTTGTGTAGATAAGCAGTTCCTATGACCACCTCACGGCTCCAGAGACCATCTCCATGGTAGCATATTATTGAATCTTACAACGCCAATGTCTGGTGGTGATGGTGATCACTCACCATCCGGTGGTTCATCTGTAAAAAATATTTATATGAATTATAATTTTTAACACTTCTGTTTCGAAGTGTACTAATGAACATAGAACAGTGTGTACCGGAAATGGTATGATTCGTAAAAAATAAAATTCCTAACTATAGAAGTGGAGTTTGCTTTCTAAATATACAGGGTTATTTTTAAAGACCCAGCAACCTCGCAGGACTAGATAGCTAACACCATAAGCAACAACTTTTGTTCTACGACTTTTAATAATTTGTTAGATTTTATTTTGATACAAAAATAAGTATTAAAATAATTTCCCGCTTGAACGTTTATAAATCTACGAGTATCGCAAAGATCGACGCGTCGCGTCGGTCTGTTGTGTATGAATGAAATATAGACCTACAAATGTCACGACAGCACGACAAAAACTCGTAAATTCATTTTGACGTGACAACGTCTTATAAATTGATTTGCCGGGTGACACTTCAAGAAACTGCGTTACGCTCCGCTCACGTTATGCGCTCACAATGAGAGCGAGTGAGAGGCACGCGTCCCTTCCACTCGGGCATGGTTAGCCCGCCTAAGAGCGAGAGAGACAGACATATGTATGTGTAAAGGTAAAAATAAAATTTTGTTAATATGAAATTCAGTGCGAGATTCTTTGTATAAATTAATGTTTTAAATATAATTCTTTGTATAAATAAATGTTTTAAATTGTTACTATTATTTCATCCTTCTTCCTACTATACGAATGAATATTCACATTAAAATTATTTTACCACTCAAAGTCGTTGTCACGTAAAACTTTCGCCCGTATACCGACTTTACAGGCAACCAATTTTTTTGTTCATGTATTGAGTCATGTCCTAGCTATCTAGTCCTGCTAGGTTGGTAGGTTGCTGGGTCATTAACCCTGTATATCTTTTAGATTAACATGTAATAGTAATAACAATTAATCCGTACGCATAAATAAAATTGAGGAGTCTGTATGTGATTGCAAAATAACTGTCCCTTATTAATTTAATACTACTGGCTGGCTATATAACAATACATTTTTGTTTTATTTTTGTTTTCACATCTATCTGTCTGTCCGCGCGTAATCTAAACGACTAAAAGTATAAATGAAAGTAACGGAATTGTCATAAGTATTTCAAGGTATCTTTTAATATTTATTTTATCAAAATCAGTCAAGTTCGTCAAAATTACAACTTAAAAATTAAGTTACGTACCTTTATTATTTATTATTTTAGTACTTATATATAAAATATATCAATTAATAGTAACTGTAACTATTATATGTTAGTTATTAACAAATAACCAAAACAAATACAACCATTTTCACTATGAATTGCTTCATATAGATTTTAATGAAATACATAATATGTATGTATTATTGAAATAGGTATTATGTACTTAAAACATCAGCTCTAACAATGGATGTTAAAAGATTCGTGTGCTTAATTTGTGTTTATAATTCACCTTGTGCCCGTTGAGAAATGAAAACAAAGCGACGAACTATATAAATGTATATATACTAATTTTTTTTATAATATTTTTTGTGGGTAATTTTTTTGCATAATGTTTTAAAAAGTTTTACATAAATTGAACCGCCTCACGATACCTAGTGACCACTTCACGGGTCGGACACATGTTTTCTTACACCCTGTATGATGTCGAATATTAAATAAGTATTGCTATTGACAAACAAAGAGAGACCAGTCAGTAAATAAAACGGATTAAAAAAAACCGGCTTAGAGCTTTCCCACTGTGCCTTTAGAATATGGCACGGTGGATAAACAATTGACGATTTTTACTTGATGGTAGATCTTTGTCCAAACTCATCTGGATAGGTACCATATCAGATCTACCGCAAAAAAGCAGTACTTTGTATTGTTGTGTTCCGGTTTGAAGGGTGAGTGGGCCAGTGTAATTACAGGCGCAAGGGACATAACATCTTAGTACCCAAGATTGATGGCGCATTGGCGATGTAACCGATGGTTAACATTTCTTACAATGGCAATGTCTATGGGCGTTGGTGATAACTTACTATCAGGTGACCCATAACCCTCGTCCGCGTACCTTTACAATAAAAAAAATATGGAAAAAGACAAAGCTTCTGAACCAGTAATCTTCCGTAAAGCATCGCGTGCGTCTAACCACTGAGCAATAGACACTTCGGGTATGACTCATGCTATTTCCATTCCGCTGCACGTTCTGTGTCCAGAACAGTGGCTATTATCTCTGAGTCACGTTCTGTACAGAAAAAAAAGGCAAACGAATATCGTTGGTTTATATGCTGTTGTTCTAAATAATTTATATAAATTATTATTATATATTTTTTTTATTTAAATATACAGATCTTTTAATTTAATTGTTGGTGTTATAAAGGGTGAAAGACTATAAAGGTCTCATCAGATTGGTGGTTAATACATCATACGACAAAGGGTTTAGCGAAAGGACTAGGTGTTATCTTAAAGGGTGAAATATTATGAAGGTCTCATCAGATTGGTGGTTACATCATACGACAAAGGGTTTAGGGAAAGGACTAGAAAGTTTGAAATGTAAATTCAGCAATAGTTCTGTGATATTATAATGAATGGATTACATAAAACTACCCAAAACAATAACTGATAAACTGTGTATTTCTCTTGGGGATAGTTTTTCATAGAGTACTAAACGAGATATTTTTTGATACCTTACCATCGTTTAAAAAGAAAATTCAACAGCAATTATTTATATTTTTGGCTTTATATATAAATTTTTTGTTTTAAAATTTTTAACTTAGTTTAGATAATAATTCAGTATTTTCATAATTCCTATTTATATCGAATAGTTAGACAATAAGTTTTTGTTTTTTGTTTTGAAATGTTGTGTACATCTATAATTGTCACTCATATCAGATGTAATAATAAAATAAAAAAATAAATAAAAAATAAAACGTACGTGTGAGAGACAGATAAAATTACAAAAGCAGAGGAAATACTAAACGGATATTGAAGATCGTTGGACGGGTATTGCGAGGGAATATGAATATTATATTGCAAAGTACATACTAGATAAGTTAATACCGGATGTAGTTATGAATGTATGATTGATTGAGAAACATACATACATACATATGTAGGCCTCTAAGTAAATATTATTAAAGAGATTTATAGAAGAGATAAAGTATTAAAATAAGTATGATAGGACATAACATCATTTCTGACAGTGTTAATGTCTATGGAAGGTGGTGAACACATACCATCAGGTGACACATTGTCCGTCTTACCTATTCCATAACATAACAAAAAGATAAAGCAAACAAATTATATTGTTTAAAGAATATTTATATTTTATTTTAAATTGACGTAAATATTTGCGACATGTAAACCAACCGTAAACATAGTACAAGGATTCCACAAACTAGCGGTTTAGTTGAAAATTGAACGGCGATGCGCGCGTTTCCCTACCGCCGCCATTTTGGAAAATATCACGTTTAATATCCCGTCAAATGTCAGCGAGACGAAATGAGAAATTTTATTGTGATTTAAAAAAAAATTATGTTCCAAATTTGAAAGTGATGTTCCATTAAATCGTTTTTTGTTTTTTTTTATTAAATAAATGAATAGTTTTTCTTATGTAATAAATAAGTGTTAGTGCAATTTGATTGGATTATTAAAACAATGATTTTCATTGTATGAAACTTCAAAGGTATAATCAATATGTAAGTACATTATTACTAACGTGTTATGACAACAATAATTAATAGCTGTTTGTTTGTTTGTTTGTAAGTGATTTTGGTCGATATATAAACATACGCTAAATAACGCCTATTTATTATTTAATAAGATAAAATGTAACATGTAATATAATATCTTAGTATATAATAGTTACTGGAAAGGTTAAAAACTTTTTACTTGGTGGTAGGTAGGTGGTAGGTATTTATCACTTATTTTTACCTAAATAAACCAACGTGATGCAATAAGCTATAGGAAATTAACAGGCTTGTGAAGGTTTGGAGCCTTACCCACCAGGTTGGATACTTGTGGCAGATTTTTCATTACCACCCATCGCGAGATGAATTATAAATACAAATCAGAGGTCGGAAATGAAATCCGCGACCGTAGATTAAGATTGAGGTGTTTCAAACCTCTGAACGTCTTCTTCATAGCCGAGGTTGCCACCTCGGCTATGCACTATAACTAAAAACAATAATAACAGCCTGTGAATGTTCCACTGCTGGGCTAAGACCTCTTCTGCTCTTGTGAAAAGAAGGTTTGGAGCTTCCACTACGGTGCTCCAATATGGACTTCGGACAGAATTTCTGTGAAATTAGACATTCATTGGTGCTTGCCAGGGTTTGAACCCACGAACATCGGTTGGGATTTACGCGTTCTTACAATTGGGCCAAACGTGGGCAAACAAAGCACCCATTGAAAGCGGACAACGCCGTGCCGGAAGTTAGCGTACGGTAAATGAGAAAGTGATTTCGTTTTTTAAGGCTGTCACAGGTGATCGCCTAGGTAGACTGAAAGGCACAATGATTCGTAACACAAAGACCGACTCACGGTACATTTGTATAAAATTCGCGCGAGGTCTATTAATTTTGTTCTATAGAATTTTCATCGATCATTATTTTTGTTTATACTATGGTTGTATGGTGTTGGTTGTAAGGTCGAAATTATCGGGGGGATGGGGGGGTTCACGGGGGTGTGCGCAAGCGGTGATGCCTGACTATGAGGGTACCGCTGAGCTAAGAGGATACTCTGTTCCGGACGAACTAGGTACCGGCGATCTCTTCTCATTCCATTTTAGGACATAAGCTCGAAATTAGATGATAAAGATTCTTAAGAATTTAAGGAAAACTTATGTCTATGATTTTGTATGTTTATTTACACTAACCATTCTGTGAACCAGCTTTTGTGGCGCCGTTTTCGAATCGATGTGACAGAAACCTTCAAGGAAAGAGCGTATTAATTCCTTAAAGGCCGGCTAAGCACCTTTAAGTTCTCGGTTGTTGCTTTGCTGGTAGTCACAGTCAGCCTACTGTCAACTTACCTTTTTTTTTTCGTGGGGAAATCCATCATGGATACCCTCCATATGTGATGTAGCTTAATGGAGGGTTATGTCGGACTCCTACCGACTAAAACCACCACGGTACCCTTCCCGTCTTAAGGGGAGCGCCACGAGATCGCTTGCGCATGCTACCGTGACACTGTCAGCTTAAATAATATAAAATAAAATAAAAAAATACGATAATTTTAAATCGAGTAATACATTTTTGTATATATTTTGGTACTTGTCAGTATTTGTTGTTTCGTTTGTTATCCCTTCCACTTTTATGTACCATAGCTCCCACTAAACCAGCAGCACCCATCCTCATGGCGGGACGTTCCGATATCGCTTATGTACTTATATAATTGTGACGCTCAGGCTTGCAGCTGCAGGCTTCGTCGACCTCGATTAGGATGACTCCTTGTTATTTTACATGAATACCTTTGTACTTGTCTAGATTATACAATTCTTCGCCTGCTTGATATTTCTGATGATTCAGATATGCACCTTTAAGCCTATTTAATTATTCGATGGTAGGTCTTTTTGCAAGGGCGAGCTGTGTTAGTACGGGTGGTCGTCTATTCAGTAACAGTAATATTTAATATTGTTATGTTTCGGTGATGATTCAGTGTAACAGGCGCAAGGAACACAACGTCTTTGGTACCAAGGTTGGTGGTCGCATTGGCGATGTGAGGTATGATGATTTCTAACAAGGCCAACGTTTTTCCGCGATGGTATTATGAGTTATCACTTATGAGTCGTTAAAATATGTTATGGAAAATAGAAACAGAAAACCCCATGAAAGGCTAGTCTTGATATAAACAATGGCAGCTAATGATCGTTGATCACGCACACCCAAGAAATAACCCAATGGGAAACGGCGGAGTAGCGTTTTATAGTTTTTTTTTTTTTAAATTAATGTTTGTTCAGGGAAATTAATAAATGGGTTTCTGTTGTTCGATCATCATTATATGTCAGTCGTAGTCCTGGCGTAGGTTTCTCCCAATGTTTGCAAAGATTCCAGTTCTCCGGTTTTCGTGTCCAATTGGTTCCAACATCTTTCTAGATTTCTAAATCATATATTCTTAATAACTTTTGAGATAAAACTTTTGATAAAATATTGGATATCTATACTAGTATATAAAGCTGAAGAGATTGTTTGTTTGATCCGGCTAATCTCAGGAACTACTGGTTCGAATTTAATGTAATGTTTTGGTGTTGTATAGTCCCAGTGGTAAGAACGCGTGAATCTTAACCGATGGTCGAGGGCTCAAACCCGGTCAAGCACAACAGAATTTTCATGTGCTTCATTTGTCTTTATAATTCATCTCGTGCTTGACGGTGAAGGAAAACATCATAAGGTATGTGTCAAATTTCACTGAAATTCTCTCACATGTGTATTTCACCAACCCGCATCGGAGCAACGTGGTGGAGTAAGCTCCAAAATCTTCTTCTCAATAGGCTTAGCCCAGCAGCTTAGACAATGTCATAGTCAATGGGCGATGGTGAGAAACATCTGGGTCTGAACCTGAGATCTCTATCTACAAAATCGCTGGACCTATATCATGACATGGAGACATCTTGATACCCTCAAAAAGGAAGTAGGCTACGATAATGCAATAATAATTCTTAATGGTCTTTTAACTTTTTAAATAAAATTATGATAACATTTTTTCAAATGAAACATTATTATATTTGACATTTTTCACATGTTTGTATATCGATAGTGCGTGATAAGGGCGGTGACGTAACAAGTGTGACGTCACCTAGGAAAACATTCGTAACGTTTGTGTTACGTAAGATTTTACTCGAGTGTTTCATAAATTATTTAAAAAAGGATATTTTATATACATATATCTCAACATATGTTTATATGTGTGTGTGAGTGTGTATATATATAAACACACTATGAAAGTTATTACATAGATATGACCTGAGTCGATATTTCAATAAAATTAATAATTTATTACAACAATTAATTATTATATTATACTCCTAAGTATTCCTTAATTGGTTTTATTAATATATTTTATTCAAGATCCAATATAGACCAATTATATCGCATCAATTCGATATCCAAGTTATTTCAATCCACTTGGGTTTCGAACACACTATGCACCCATAAATTTCCTTTGCCAGAAGTAAAATGCGCTGTAACGCGTTAACGCGTTCAGGTTCGCTTGATGTGAATGTGATGGAAAAATACTACATAGACTTTCGTAAACTTATTATAAATTCCTTACCGAAGTGAATTATATATATAGAAAGTAAATGATACTTGGTGGTAGAGCTTTGTGCAGGCTCGTCTGGGTAGGTACCACCCACTCATCAGATATTCTACCGCAAAACAGCAGTACTTGGTACAGTTGTGTTCCGGTTTGAAGGGTGAGTGAGCCAGTGTAATTACAGGCACAAGGGACATAACATCTTTGTTCCCAAGGTTGGTGGCGCATTGACGATGTAAGCGATGGTTAACACTTCTTACAATGCCAATGTCTATGGGCGTTGGTGACCACTTACCATCAGGTGGCCCATACGCTCGTCCGCTTTCCTAAAAATAAAAAAAAAAAAAAAAAATAAAAAAAGTTTGTCTTCAGAGCGCCCATAAGAAATGCGCTTCTATGTAACTAACGTCTGTATTCATTGACCCAGTCGTCTCGTGACCACGATAGAGTAACTGTCGAAACGTCGGGCTATTTAATTAAACAAGTATGATAGTTGTTTCACGCGTTGAACATGGCTTGTGTATTTGTGCTCTTAGTTCACATCGTGACGTCAAATGCTCCTAAACAATCCTCAAGAATTATGATAGTTACATATCATATTTAAAATGTGTAAATAATTTATAATCAATGATTACTATAAGATATTAAAAGTAACATTTTACTTATTAATACTTTAACTGCAGTGTAGTGCAGTAACAGCCCGTGAAAGCCTCTTTTCCTCGTTTGAGGTTTGGAGCTTATTCCACCACGCTGCTCTAAAATTTTCATTACTAGGATTAGTCATGGTGTTATTTAGGCATGAGTCAAACTTCCTATATAAGGGTATCGAGTACGCATGCGCGGAATGCGTAACGCTACAATACACATGTATGTATGTACGTACGTAAATAAATGCTATTATGGAGTTAAAAATCAGTGCTCATATCGAAATTATTCATATATTCGCGTGGTTTTAAAGAATTCGATGAGCTATGTGTGAAGTGAGACAGATATATAGTCGCCTTTGAAGCCAATTCTACTGACATAATTAACGCATTATCTTTTTTTTATTATGTAGGGAGGTGGACGAGCATTTGGGACACCTGATGGTAAGTGGTCACAAACGCCCATAGGACATTGGCATTGTAAGAGATGTTAACCATCGCTTACATCGCCAATGCGCCACCAACTTTGAGAACTGAGATGTTATGTCCCTTGTGCATGCAATTACACTGGCTCACTCGCCGTTCGAACCGGAACACAACAATAACAAGTACTGTTTTGATTTAGAAGATCCAAAAAGTGAGTAGTACCTCCCAGACGCGCTTGCATAAAGCTCCAAGTAAATAAATCTGTCGAATAGGAAAAAAATAAATATTTTTACGTTTGATAGCCCGATAATTGAGAAAGACTATAGACTATAAAATAAAGGCTATTTAACCTGCGACCCCAAGGCGTGGTAGGAATTTTTAACGCGCGAGGCAGCTAATTATAAACATGACGATAATTACAAATTTTAAGATTAGCGGGAATATAAAAACAAACATCTTTATGTAATTTAGATAATATATTAGGTTCTGATTATGTATGTATGTGTATGTAATTATTCGCAATATTAAGATAATTAGCGGTTAGTATAAAGGAATGTATTTTTGTGTCATTCGGCGTCCGTCCGTCTGATGGTTCAATGTTTTGGAGGAGTTATCGGCGATTGTTTGTAGTGATGTAAAATATTCTTATCGATAAATTTGAATTTAAAAGTAAAACAAAATGGTTAAATGGTTTGGTTATACATTCGATATACAAATAGTTTGTATCACGTTATTTTTATAATATGTCAATCTAGTTGATTTCAATAATAATAATAATTATTATTTAAGTATCTCCACAGACGTACCGTCCGTTCCTTGTGTCGTGTTCTGTATTTAATTTAACTACTAGTCAATTTATTACTTATTTATATGATAATAAAGTTCAAGTTAGAAGAAAGCGGATAGAGGTTGTTGAACTTTATCGAAGTTCGCAGGAATAATTTGTATTTATATAAAAAAACTCGTGCTCGTCAGTGAAGGAAAAAGCGTGAGGATATCTGCATGTGACTGAGTTAAATCCTGCATCATGGTATTATCACCAATTTTATTAATGACGTAGAGTTTTTTTTATGTTAGGGGGCAAACGAGCAGGCGGCTCACCTGATGGAAAGTGACTACCATCGCCCATGGACATTGACATCCGAGGACATGCAGATGCGTTGCCGGCCTTTTAGGAAAGAGTACGCTCTCTTCTTGAAGGTTTTTAAGTCATATCGGTTCGGAAAAGTCGCCGGCGAAAGCTGGTTCCACAGAGTGATTGTGCGAGGCAGAAAATGCCTTAAGAAGAGTGGTTTTTTGCTCCAAATATTCTCTTCGACAGGGGAGCTGACGTTTACCAGTAGTGACACATTTACAGGCCGTTAAAATATTCTATCGGCATATTTGTTATCAAATGAATGTTTAGATGTACCGCCTATATTGACGTATCTGACGTCACATCGCTCCGTTATCACTATAGCAACAATTACGAATTCCGAGTAAGTTGACAAGATAACAACATTATTAATTGTCGTATCGAAAATAAAAACAAATCAATTAGCTGTCACGAAACAACTCGGTAATTAGTATATATCGATAAATGTTTTACACATCACTAATTGACGTTATCATAATTGTTATTGTACTATGTTTGGTGACCTAGCCTCGTTTGCGTAAAGGGGACGGTGTAATGCAAAAGTCTATCGAGATTTTTAGATAGATATTTTATCGCAAAACAGCAGTACTTGCTATTGTTGTGTTCCGGTTTGAAGGGTGAGTGAGCCAGTGTAATTACAGGCACAAGAGACATAACATCTTAGTTCCCAAGGTTGGTGGCCTATTGGCGATGTAAGCGATGGTTAATATTTCTTACAATGCCAATGTTGGTGACCACGCACCATAAGGTGGACCATATGCTCGCCCGCAGAATAGAATATTTCGACATTTGTTGATACATATAGAATCTTCCACCTGTTTGTGCTCTACAGCATAACACTATCCTTTTATTTATCATATGTAGTTTTCTTATTGTACGAAATAGTTTACTTCGAATGCCCGAGGAGACCAGTGCAGGGGGAGACAGATTTGACAGATTACTTTTTTTTTCTTTTCTTAACAGTACTTAAGTGTTAATGTATACCGTCCAAGATGTTTTTCAAAGGTTTTTTTTGTTTTTAATTTTTAAAATATTTTTTGTGTTGTGACCTAAGTCGTCGTCGTAACGTATATGTCGATGTGTTGTGCGTGTGTATGTATATGTGTGTGAGTGTATTGTTTTTGTTTACCTGGTGATATAAATATACGATAAAGGTTTTTCTAAGAATATTTAATGAAACTTTGTTGGTATTCAATTTAAAATTATAATGAGTTTATATCTATATATAAACTAATATATAAAGCTGAAGAGTTTGTTTGATCCGGCTAATCTCAGGAACTACTGGTTCGAATTTAAAAAATATTTTTGTGTTGTATAGTCCTTTAATCGAGGAAGGTTCTAGGCTGATTTGTATTCATTATATTTTTATGAATTATACGCCGGTGAAACCGCGGGGCACAGCTAGTATTTAATAGTACTTTTAAAAGATAGATAAATGGTCTATCTTTCCTGACGTGTTCTTTTGAATTTACTATTTCCAAGTTTTTTTTTAATTACTCATATTATTAACGAAAATAAGTTCTATTTATTATATATCTTGTTTTAATATATAATAAATATAATATTGATACATATAGGTCGTATATATATGACACACACGGCCGAATACTGAAACGTCATTCAAAATGAAGTGGGACTTAATTATTTGAACGTCATTCATTTCAAAATTTAGTATGCGAAATTTGAAATTAATGGCGTTCCAAATAATTAAGTCCCACTTCATATTTGAAAGACGTTTCAGTATTCGGCCGACAGTCCCTTATTATCATATTAATAACTCGATTTAAGATGAGGTAATATAGTTGTTTTAAAAAACGAAATAATTTAACCTAACGAGAGCACTTGAGGATTTTTCTCACTTAATATAATTTAAAGTTGCATATTATGTTAATAAAATTCGCCTTATCACGAACGAATTGATAGTTAAAATAAACAATTGAATAATCAAGGTTATTTCAATTAAAAATTTGTATACGATATGAATTTGAAGTCTTAGAAAATATATCTTAAAATTATTACGAGCCGGTTGGCTTGGTTGATAAGACGCTTGCCTTTCACGCCGCAGGTCGTGGGTTCGATTCCCACACAGGTCAGACATTTGTGTGCATGAACATGTCTGTTTGTCCTGAGTCTGGGTGTAATTATCTATATAAGTATGTATTTACAAAAGAAATGTAGTATATGTAAGTGTATAAGTTGTCTGGTTACCATAGTACAAGCTCTACTTAGTTTGGGATCAGATGGCTTTGGGTGAATAATGTTCCAGGATATTATTTTTATTTAACTTCACCCGCATAGTTCCGATTCCCGTGGGAATATGGGAACAAAATGTAGCCTATGTTACTCGCTGATAATGTAGCTTTCCATTGGTGAAAGAATATTTAAAATCGGCTTAGTGGTTTAAGCTTGAAAGCGTTACAAACAAACATATTCACTATCGCATTTATATTATTAGTTAGGATTTTTATACTAATAAATACGAGTTTTTTTTTGTAATATTTATACGGCCTTATATCGATCGTAAAAAGCGTTCAGAGTGTCTCTAAGGGTCGCCCCCACACGAGCCACCGGCCGCAACCACAAAACGCCACCATCTGTATATTTCCTACAGTTTTCTTACATATTATATGGACTCGCTGCACACATTTGACGCCGGTGGCCACCATACGCAATAAATGTTGCTCAATGTTAGTTTATTAGTTAGTTATTAAAAATGTTATTGTATAATAAGTGATTCTATCTATAATAATAGTGCGCCTGGGTTATTAAATGAACGCCTCCTGGCTATTTCCTTTGATGTTCAAAATTTGTAAACGATACATGATAAGAGAAAAATAAAAGCTCATCGATTCTTTCGCCATCTCTATTCAGGTCAGGGTATATCTTTTCCGAAACGGTGGTAGTTACTAATTTGACAATCAATAAGAAAGGAAGGAAGGAATGCTTCTATGTTGCGTAATAGATTTTGATTAAATATGATTTGGCTATAAAAACACTGGTCCTTTAGAAAGTTTACTCGCTGGTAGAGCTTTTTACAAGCTCGCCTGGGTAGGTACCATCCACTCATCAGATATTCTACCGCAAAACTGCAGTACTTGGTATTGTTGTGTTTCGGTTTGAAGAGTGAAAGAGCCAGTGTAATTACAGGCACAAGGGGCATAACATCTTAGTTCCAAAGGTAGGTGGCGCATTGGCGTTGTAAGCGATGGTTAACATCAGGTGGTCAATAAGCTCGTCCGCCTACGTATACAATAAAAAAAAGTTAGCTACATGTGATAAATTGATGTCACATTATATTCTAAACTATCTGATTGAATGTGGAATATTTTCTAATAATAGCCAATTAATCTTATTCCTCCACCCCTGTTTTGCGTGTCTTCGTGCTGACGTCATCCAACGTCAAGGGTGCGGGCGAATGTCGTCACAAATCGTAAATACGAATCGAGGCTTAAATTCTTATCTTTCAATCAATATCTTTGATGGAACTTTTCCAATTTTAAATTCAAATTTGGAATTATTTCTAAGGTGAGGAAAATCCTCAAATCCTTATATACAGGATTCGGATTATTAGGTGTTGTAGAAAGGTGTAATAATGAGTCGAGATTGTTCTGTTGTTATAACTCTTGAATCTTATTTATTTTTGTATTTAATTTTCAGCTCAACCGTCTGATGACGGAGATTTACGAAACGGTGAAAGCAGCTTGCAACATGGACGAGCACAAACCGGGGAGCTTCCCCACTGATCTCTCAGACGCGACAAGTGAAGGTGAGTTGACTATCCTCAATAGACCGCAAAATACCAGAGTAGACCACGGAATATCGTAGTAGACCGATGTAGCATCGAGTGTTTTCTCAAAATTGATACAACTCTTGGATATATGACATATTCTTTTAATGAGATTATTTGGAAGCAAATATGGCTGTTTTAGTTTTCTGGTAGCATTTTATGTTTGTAAAGAAATCCGAGAGTACTAATAAGAAAATACAAGAGCCGAGGTTCTGTCGAGGAGGTCAGATTAAAACAGGTGAATTTAGATTGATGATTGCGGGTTCAAACCCGCAGTAGAGAATTTTGCTTGAAGGTGAAGAAAGACTAAATGACGAATCTTTCATGTGTCTGATGAAATACTGCTAGATTTGTATTCACTAAGCCAAATAAAGTTCTGTTCAGTTCTGCTCTCAAGGAGATATAACTTGCCCTAGAGTGGTTAAAATTCTGAAAAGAAGAGATAACACTAACCCAGCAATGAGTCACTAAGTGGAAGGGCTTGGGCTGTGTAAGTACCACCCACTTACTTTACTTTACTTGGTGGTAGAGCTTTGTGCAAGCTCGTCTGGGTAGGTACCACCCACTCATCAGATATTCTGCCGCAAAATAGCAGTACTTTGTATTGCTGTGTTCCGGTTTGAAGAGCGAGTGAGCCAGTGTAATTACAGGCACAAGGGACATAACATCTTGGTTCCCAAGGTTGGTGGCGCATTGGCGATGTAAGTGATGGTTAACATTTCTTCCAATACCATTGTCTATGGGCGTTGGTGACCACTTACCATCAGGTGGCCCATATGCTCGTCCGCCTTCCTATGAAATAATAAAAAAAATAAAAAAAAATAAAGAAAAAAACATGAGGCTTTACCAGGTGGTTACTTTAATATATATATTGCCGTTTTCAAATTTCAGAATCGGTAACTCTTACAAGAAGTCTAACAGAGAAGAGGAAGAACTACGTCCGTCGAGTTTCATCGAGAGTGGCGTATTTAGACAAGAATGTCAAATCGCGTTTCAGACACCAAACGTCCATCTGTTCGTACAAATCAGAGATCTTAGACAATCCATACTCCACGTTCAGGTCCTGGAAAAGTTTTAGAACCTCACAGAGTAACTTGGCCAGGGATAAAATGGAGCGACACGACTCGACTGATTCGAAGATAAATCTGACGGATTCGAGTGGTAACATCCTGTCCATAAAGGACATGGTCAGTGATGACTCGCTAGACAACCTGAGCATTGATGAGAAAGCGGGCTGCGTGGACATTGACCTGCCCTTCGTGCCAAGGGATAAGGGCCTGTTTAACTTATGTCTGCTGGTCGGTTTGAATTATATGACCGGCGAGGCGTATGTGAAAAGCGTTTTTCCGAGCCAGGTGAGATTTTTTTAGGTGAAATCTTCCCTTAACTATGGTTTTAAACATGTCTAAAAATCTACGTTTTACATTAAAATATTCTATATCCAACGATGCTTTTCTATGAGCATTAGAGTTAACGTATAGCTATTTATTATACTTGGTGGTAGAGCTTTGTGCAGGCTCGTCTGGGTAGGTACCACCCACTCATCAGATATTCTACCGCAAAACAGCAGTACTTGGTACTGCTGTGTTCCGGTTTGAAAGGTGAGTGAGCCAGTGTAATTACAGGCACAAAGGACATAAGATCTTAGTTCCCAAGGTTGGTGGCGCATTGGCGATGTAAGCGATGGTTAACATCTCTTACAATGCCATTGCCTATGGGCGTTGGTGACCACTTACCATCAGGTGGCCCTAATGCTCGTCTGCCATCCTATGAAATAAAAAATAAAAAATATTTGCGTGGAAAACTCGTGTTCGTGTCGTGTTAAGTATAAAGACATTCCCGCGTTTGAAGAGAGAATAGTTTCTAGAATATCCAAGATATACTTTTAAACTCCTGGAAATAATTAAAGGAACAAGAAATTTATCTCAATTTTTCACCAAAGTCCATAGAGTATAGCCTGGAAGGCTGTTTCTTGGTGGATAGATAGATAAAAAAAAATATCATTTTGAAGCTTCATTCTTCTACTTTTAAGATCTTGGTACATTTTTTCTCTTATACATTTTGGTTATTGAGAAAATTGGTGACATATCGCGAAGGAACAAATTCGTATTTTTATTTCACCCTCGTGCACGGACTTGGGATTTTTTTTTCAACTCGATTCAATGCAAGTATCGAGTAGCTTGTTTATTCATTTTAATACATTTATTAAAATAAATGAACGAAGCTGAAAATGCAATTTATTTTAATCTCAATATGACTATTTTTCACCAAGATACAGCCTTCCAAACATTTTTCCAGAAAATTTATTCCAGTTGTTTATAATCACTATCAAAAGTCCAAGAGATCGTCGTATGTGTCTTATATAATGTACTAGCTTTCCCCCGCAGAGTTTTAGGGAAGGGGAAACGTCTAGATATAGGTGCTCCCTTAGGGTTCATGCTTGCTTCATACGAAAATCATAAAAACAGACAGAGTGACAGACAGACAGAGTTCGCATTTTTAATACTAATATAGATTGTTAATTATCATTTCAGGTACAAGTACCGCCACATATAGAAAATTTAATATTCCCTGAGACAATTAGTTCGGGGACAATCGGCGAATGGGCGACAGAGACGGCAGCACAGTGCTACTCGCTCGTACTTACGGATGAGAGGGGAGAGAGAGCATATGGGTGAGTCGATGCTTTGTATATTTGTGGTATCGATGTTTTGCAAGGTGGGTAATGCATTTATCACATATTCTACTGCCAAATAGAAACTTATATTGTTAAAGTATGAGTGAGCCAGTATAACTACAAATACAAGAGACATAACATCTTAGTTCCCAAGATTGGTGGCGCATTGGCGATGTAAGAGTTGGCTAATATCTGTGTTGGTGACTTATCAGGCCCATTTGCCAATATGCCTCCCTATTTTCTTAAAATAAATAAGAGTATATAGAATTTCATAATATATTTGTTTGTACAGCTACTGCCGCAGAGTGCTCCCAGAGGGCGCTACCACGTGCCTCCCACTCTGCTACTGTCTTATAGGGAAATACAGAGCGCCTGGTTTCTATTATAAGGTGATTTTTTTAAAATTCATTATATAAATTGGAAACTAGTATACCTCAGAACACTGATTTGTTAAACATTGATTGTAAGCTAACTGTTGATTGTTATCAGAGATAATTTATAGTTAATTGTCGGTAGTGGTGTTCAAGTTAGGTGTATTAGTAATTTCTCAAAGAACAGTCTTTGCAAGTATTCTTTAAAAAAAACCAAAATCGGTAGTTTATTGCTTAATGACTGATTTCAAAGGAGCTTTTTTTTATTTATTTCTAATTCTTATGTACACATACATATATATAATTTATAATTTATTTATTACTTCTAATTTATAACATAAACACTGGTGGTGGACCTCTGACCCCGAAACTAATGTAAATTGTACTATCAGGGTCAGCGATTGTATATAAAAAGAAAAGAAAATATATATACACATATTATTAAAAAAAAAAAATTTGTCAAGCTTTAACGCTTAACGGCGATTTTTTCATTAAATGAAAATATTTGTAAATTAAAAAAAAATTTAATGTTTCGTCGTTTATAAACAAATTCCATAGCTTTTTATTTAAAAAAAAGTCTAAAACTCTAAAAAAAGTTTTAATTTGAATTAATTAAATTTAACGTTTTTTTTTGGTTCTATTCTAGGTATTACAGGAAATCGAATCACATCACGGGAACTCGGAGGTCGAAATCAATCAAATACTACAGCAGTTATTCGAAACAGATTTCCCGAACCCAGGCGAACAGATATCGATAACGTATACGAACAACAAAGACAAGACGAGGAGCTCGACGAGTTTAGGAGATATACACAAGTGCAAGACGATGCCCGACCCGAGACGGAACGATACCACCATGAATGTGTCCGTTAGGAAGGATCTGACAGAGACGGGTAGACCGGAGCCCGAGAGGGAGAGCGAGACGGATAGCCACGTGTTGCCCGAGTATTACGATTTGGAGAATAACAACCGGCCTAGGCTGTTGAGCTTGGAGAGACCTAGGTAAAGTTATTATTATTATTATTATACCGATACCTAAAGATAATATTTGTAAGTTGGACAGTCACTTCTGGGAACACTGGAATGGTGTACATGTGAAGCTGGCCTAATTCTAGGATTAAGTACTAACATAGTTTAAGCATTCGTTACTAACCTATTTAATTTTAAATATTTATTTTAATTTATTTGTTATTATTATTTAATTTTATTTGAATTTAATGTTAATTTTAATTTAATATGGATCGATTAATCTGAAATAAAGTATTATTATTATTATAAATATTGCAAGAGTAAAGTTGTTGCTTATGGTGTTAGCTTTCTAGTCCTGTGAGGTTGCTGGGTCGTTACAAATAACCCTGTATATATTATAATGGTGTAAAGACAACTGTAACCTAGAACTGATATAACATTGTTAATAATTATTTGGTTTGAAGGGTGAATGAGCCAGTATAATTCCAGGCACATAACGTCCTTGGGAACTATTATGTCTATTATGTGTTCTCATTCACTCTTAAAACCATAATAATAATAACAATAACAGCCTGTGAATGTCCCACTGCTGGGCTAAGGCCTCTTCTCTTCTTTTCGAGGAGAAGGTTTGGAGCTTATTCCACCACGCTGCTCCAATGCGGGTTGGTGGAATACACATGTGACAGAATTTCATTTAAATTTGACACATGCAGGTATCCTCGCGATGTTTTCCTTCACCGTCAAGCACGGGATGAATTATAATCACAAATTAACCACTTGAAATTCAGCGGGGCTTGCCCGGGTTTGAACCCAAGATTCACGCGGTCTTACCACTAGGCCATCTCGGCAATAAAAATTAAAACCATAACACAACGTAAATATTACTGTTACCTAGACGGGCTTGCACAAAGTCCTACCACAGAGTAAAAATTAACATAGATATATATGTTTTAAATAGGATAAGGATACTAAAGCGTCCACTGGATCCGAGAGCGGATGAGGACAACGTGTCGATTTTACTGGACACCTTCGGCGCCGGGCTCGTGATCAAGGTCTTCGGTTCACTACTCCTGGAGAGAAAAGTCATCGTCATGGGCGATGAATTGAGGTGAGGCATTTTTTTATAATTATCACTAGCTGTGCCACTCGGCTTCACCCGCATATAATTAATAAAAGTATTATGAATGAAAATCAGCCTAGAACCTTCCACGATAAAAGGACTATATAAATAAAAATTTTAACAAAACAAAAACCGACTTCATAGGAAAAACAAATTAATATGCACTAAAAAGTAAAAAAATAATTGCGTATTCTTCTATAATTTGATAATTAACTTACTATTTTCTACTCATCAATATGTAGGTACGAACGTGTTGTGTGGTTGATAATGTATTTACAATTATTGTTATTTTTGGAGTCGATGTCAGCCAAGGTGGGTTTATAACTACATACATAATTAGTTATAGGTGAGATGTGCTTGTGTCGCACGCGCAACTTAACGAGGCGAATAAAAGTCAATTTGTAATGTGTATGTTTTTGTTTGTTTTTAAAAGATTCCCGTATTATTATTGCTAGGTATATTATAGTGTTTCCTTAGCTGACATCGACTCCAAAAATAACAATAATTGTAAATAAATTATCAACAAGAAGTTCTAGTGTCTAGACCCACAAGCCATTATTTATCTGATTAATTGTTTATATAACTCAAACGGGCGCAGATCGTACTCCAGTCCTGGATTCCAATCCTGGATCGAATTAACTCCAAATCTTCATCCTTCGTTGCCCACATGTGGGACTAAGTTAATTAACCTTTTAATAATGATTGTTGCAGTGTGATTTCATCGTGTATGGAAGCGTTACAAAGCGCCCTCTACCCGTTCGTGTGGCAGCAACCCTTGATATCCACGATCCCCTCTCAAATACAGAGGGACGTCCTCACGGCCCCCCTCCCGATATTGGCGGCGATGCTCTCGGACCACAACCCCGCACAGATCGAGGAGGTTAGTTGTCTTTCAAACTACATTTAAACTAAATTTACAGGAATTGCTTTTTATTTATATATGGTTATTTTTAACCCAGCAACCTCGCAGGACTAGATAGCTAACACCATAAGCAACAACATTTATTCTAAGACTTTTGATAATTTGTTAGATTTAATTTTCATATAAAAATAATTATTAAATTAATTTCCCGCTTGAACGTTTATAAATCTACGCGTATAACAAAGATCGACGCGTCCCGTCGTCCGTTCGTTTATGGATGAAATATAGAACTATAAATGTCACGACAGTACAACAAAAACTTGTAAAATCATTTTTTTGAATGTATTGAGTTATGTCTAAAGTCGTAGAACAAAAGTTGTTGGTAAAAATGGTTGCTGAGTCGTTACAAATAACCAATATCCCAGTGTAATTACATGCACAAGAGACATAAGATGTTATGGGTCACTCACCCTTGGGTCACACACCAACCGGAACACAACAATACCAAGTACTGCTGTGTTGCGGCAGAATTTTTGATGAGTCGGTGGTACCTACCCAAACGAGCTTGCACAAAGCTCTACCACCGAAAATATATTTATATTGTATTACTAAAAAGTTAATTTTTTTTAACTACATATTTATTAAAATAGATTTAAAAAAAATGGTTGTCTGTAAAGTCGGTTTACGGACGATAGTTTAACGTGACAACGTCATAACAGATAGATGCGGTGCAAGCGTACAATCCGCGTAACGGGACAATGAGCGTAACGGGACAATGAGTCATCCTTTTTCGTGCATGCAGCCAGCGTTCATCGATTTATTAGACGTTGTCACGTCAAAAAATATACCAGAATATTTTTAATAAAAAATAGTAATAATTTTAAAATTGAACTTGAATGATTTTATATACAAATAAACGTCTCATTCCAGGGTATGCTCATCGACCTGACACACCCGTCGAAGGTCCTGTTCTACCAGGGGGATGAATCGACCATCCTCCCAAC
Source organism: Nymphalis c-album (assembly GCA_963151315.1). Taxonomy (NCBI): domain Eukaryota; kingdom Metazoa; phylum Arthropoda; class Insecta; order Lepidoptera; family Nymphalidae; genus Nymphalis; species Nymphalis c-album. Next base: position 3,542,177 of record OY720615.1, read on the forward strand.
GGCCAGCTACAAAACCCTGAAGACATCGTTACACATGGAGTCGATAAAACACAAAGACAAGCACGAGGACACGAAGACGAGGAACGTCATGATATCGGAGGCGTTTTTGAGATTTTTCGTCGATATCTTGGGTGATTTCTGGAAATTCTTCAGTGACGGTGAAGTTGGGGACAGCGATTTGGGGAAGAATGGTGTGGTGTTTGATGTAAGTATAGCTATATAGATCATATATAAATATTAAATGAGATAACTTAGTTTGTCTAGTGGCTAGCATATACAATGACATTATTCACACAAGGCTATCTGATCCCAAACTAAGCAGAGTACTATGGAAACCAGACAACTAATATGCTTACATGTACTACTTTTCGTTTGTAAATACATACTTATATATATAATTACACCCAGACTCAGGACAAACAGACATGTACATGCACACAAATGTCTGTCCTGGTTCCAAAATCACCAACCACGCCAACCGGCTGATCAGATCGTAATCAAGTCCTGGATTCCAATCCTGGGTCGAATAAGCTCCAAATCTCACTAACGATATAATTTCTCATCACAGAAAGAAGCCTTCATCAAGAACTCAAGTTCGAAGCAAGTTCAGTACTTCCTGGAGTGGTTCACGGAAACGGCAATGTTCAACCACTTCATACAGAACATGGCGGCCTGCTACCACGACCTACCGTTGCCGAACGATTACACCAATAACGACTTAGTCGACACGCCGCTACCCAATTTCTACGAACTCTTCCACGAAAGGGTTAAGAGTCGAAGTAAAACACAAAATCAGAAGAGCGATTCGAAGTTGAACTACAAGAGCGCTGTTAATAAGAAGGTTAAAATGTTAAAAACAAAACTGAGAGATCTTGTCGCGTAAATAAAATTATAGTTAAGATATTGCTAGTTTGAAAGGTGCCTTAAAAACTTCGTATTGAATAATTGTGTTATAAGTAATATGTATTGATAGTCTGAATAATGCCTTATTAAAAAAAATATTACATATCGCTTTATGCAGCCTTAATTGTTATTGAAATAGACGGCTTTACTTATAATTGCTTAGATTAGTTAATGCTGTCCTTATCCCACAACTGTTAATTCGAGGATGACGGAAAGAGAAAGGCAATGTGGCCGTTCAGTGTTTAATTAAAATATATGAATAATTGAAATAAAGAAAGATATTTTTAAAAACATTCCTTAAGTATAAAGAAATATATAAACTTAGAAGCAAAATTGTTATAATTAAAAATATAATTATCTTTCTAGAAATATCATATAAACAAATCGCCATTAACGATTTTAATTTCAATGTTATAAATAACAGATAAAACAAAACTTCTCGTTAAATATTAAATTTAAAATTACATTTTTTTTTATATAAATATGCCAACACGAAACAGTTAAATATATTAGTCCTCTGATTGTCGATCTTTTTTTTTCTATGGAAACTATTAACGAGTGTTACCAGTAAATCGAAAATAAATCTAGAGAAAACTATTTGAAACATACAAATTTAAAATATTATATACGAAAAGTTTTATGTATATTGCCTGAGTAGTTTTCAGTTAGGTATTATAAAGAAAAGTCTCATTTATATAAACATGAATATTAGACTCAGTTTTATAATACTTTAACACTTATAGCGGGAGGTCTTGTATTGTTCAAATATAGTCTATTACACACAGACAATAATATTAAAAAAAATATATGTATACTGTATAATTGTCTATGATATTTTATTATCTGTAGCAGTTGTTGCTAAAATATTAAACAGTCTATTCCAATTACAGGAGTAAAGACAAATAAATTATGAATTCTTGAATATTCTCTGAAACAACTAGCTGTCTCTTTCTTTCGCAGTACGTCTGAGGGGAACAGATGTTATGTAGCCTAGGCGTTCAGTATATTAGCTGTCTCTATGCCTAATTTCATTGATATTCACAGGAGTAAAGACAAATGAAAAACTTTGATTATGAATTCGTGAATAATTTCTGATATTACTAGCTGTCTCCTCCCCTCACAGTATGTCTGAGAGAGACAGGAACAGGTGTAGCCTGTGTTAAGTATATAAGCTATATCTGTGCCAAATTTCATTCACATCCGTTTAAGTTTTTGCGTGAGAGAGTAACAAATATTCATCCATCACAAACTTAATAATATAAATTAGAATATAAATAAGATTATTATTTGCAAAAAAATGGCGTTTAAAACGTAATTGAAAGTTGGAATTAAAATTTAAGTAGCTACTTAATAGTAGTGATAACTAACGGCCGAATAGTGGAACGTCACTCAAAGTTTAACACTACCTAACATTGAGAAGCTCCTAAATTAGTATGCGAAATTTGAATTTAACGGCGTCTCAAATAATTAAGTTGTATTTAATATTTGAGTGACGTTTCAGTATTCGGCCGTAATGATATCAATATTAATTAACAACTGGTGTATAATACAGCAGAGATATTATACGAATCGTTTGGAATTTGTATATCTATGGTTTTTAATATACTTCCTGTCATTGGAATAGACAAATAAGACTTAATGAAGCAGGCTAAACATCGAATTATGATTGTATTATTTTAAGGAAACAAACCGATATAAAGATCTGTTTTATATGTAAAATAATTTATCCGTATGATACATATATATATATATTTATATTTTGAAACGAAGTTTAAAGCGGCTTACAGTTGGTAACTTGCAGATATCGTCACGTAACGAAAAAGCGTTACGCCCCGTCCAAGCGGATCGTTCTATCTTGCGTAGTTGTGCGTGAGTGTGCGAGTTTTGAGACTTGATAGTAAGCTTTGTCAACCGTCAAATATATAATTTTGTTCTGTTACTATTTTATATTTTTTTATATATAAAAGGATAATGATGGTTGAATAAATCAAGGTTTTTATTCTTAAATTTAGGTATAAAATTTATACTAGGGGAGGGGATGGATGGGGGAACAACCCAAGCATAACAATTTTGACGCTTATATTTGTCTTGTCCTATATTAATTACTTTATTTTAACTTTATACATAATTTCCGAGTAATGTTTATTATATATTAGCTGTGCCCCGCGGTTTCACCCACGTATAATTATAAAAAATATAATGAATTAAAATCAGCCTAGAGCCTCCCTCGATATGAGGACTGTACAATACAGAAATATTTGTTAAATTCGAACCAGTAGTTCCTGAGATTAGCCGGATCAAACATACAAACCCTTCAGCTTTATATATTAGTATAGATAAGGTTCTAAGTGAAATACAATATTGTACTATACAGATATCTAAAGATTTTAATAAACTGTACAACTTTAGAAGTCAAATCAAAGTAAAATTATATAATAATCAAAGTATAATAATATATATTAACTCTGTATACCCTATTTCAATGGGAATAAATGTAAACACACCGTAGATTTACAAATTGCATGCGTTTGTCAAATCGTTCTGCATTATTATGCACTGTAGACAGTTCTTGATTAATTTACCCTTATTCATAATACAACACTATTCCAATTAACTTGTTATAACCACATTAATTGAACATCCAAAGTTCTGAATACAACTTCGCGGTCATTGAAAACGCCATCTTTTCGCTTATCCATAGTGAATGTCATAGATTATTCAAGATGTCGACCAATGACATCGCGTCAATTGATATCGATGACCAATGATATCGCATTAATTCGGTGTAATTTATGTTTATTCCTGTTGTGGTTGGAATAGGCTATATGTATGTTACACCTTCCCGAATAGAACACTGAACCGATTTTGATGAAATTTGTTATGAAGATAGCTAGAACCCCGAGGAAGGACATAGGCTTTTTGATAACAATCCCCCCGCAGAAACAACTACCCCCTTTTTATTATACAGTTGTAATTGTACGGATGAATTGTTTTATATATATAAATATTTTAATTATATAATTGCAGCTTCATGTGGTACTTTTAAATAATATTATTGTATTACGTTTACAATGTTGTTTTTAAGTTTTGTAAATATAATATTATTTTAAAGATTAAATACAAATTTATGTAATGATATGTGTTTTTATTGAAACCCTTAAGTTAATTTTGTTATGTTATAGACGGACAGATCTTTCTACTAAGAAGTTATGTCCCTTGTGCCGGTATTTACTTTAGCTCACTCACCCTTCAAACCGGAACACAACAGTACCAAGTACTGCTGTTTTGCGGTAGACTATCTGATGAGTGGGTGGTACCTACCCAGACGAGTCTGCACAAAGCTCTACCACCAAGATACCGGACTGTTAGTGCTTTGTGCGACAGAGATAACGTTCTACAATGCCGAACATAGTCGATTGTCTCTTTTCAAATTCTATTATATTTATTGACGGGCGGTTTTATCTAAATTATATTTTAATATTGTGATCGTCAAAATACTACCTATACCGGTTATTTAAATCATTTAATACAATAAGTCAACATATTGATATACATAATGTTGGGTTCAGTCGAGCTTTCCACAGAAAACTCACTAGCTCTCTTAAACTTAATATGATTTTATTAATATTTTATTTACGACTAGCTGATACTCGCGACTTCGTCCGCGTTGCTTGATATATTAACAAACTTTTCTTATGTATGAAGGAAAATCATCGAAAAAATCGCAAGCAAAAATATACTTTGTTTAAACATACATCACTGAACACGCAGTGCATATACAAATCGTTGTTTCTTGAAACTTTAATAACTTTTTATTAAATGAAGATATCGCAATCATTTTTGTTTTTGATAAGGATCAAGTGTCTAAGAAATAAAATTTAGAAAATTTCATTGAAATCTATCCAGTAGTTTTTCCGTGATGCGCGCACAACCTGCAGACCTCTATCATTTTATTTATATAGTTTTTATATGATTGGATATGCTTTTTTCTTTTTTGTACACTTTTATTATTTAATTGATGTTAACAACTGTTTTATTTGTCTAAATTTTATTATATTAAGGTGTTTACAGAATTTTATTTCCAGCAAGTTGTGTTTGCTTTTATATGATTTTACACTACTCTGTGCAAGTTATAATTTTATTTTACATATTATTTAAGTATGTAAAAATCGCTAGCAAACCATATAATAAATAAATAAATAAATACATGTAGATATCGGCTTTCTCCTTTTGAGGAGAATTTTAGCAATCTGTTCCACCACGCTGCTCCAATGCGGGTTAGTGGTTTACATGTCTGGTTTCTTGATATTTTCCTTTGACGCTAGCACGACATTTTACACATGATAATCAGTCGTCCTTGCTTTGAGTCCACAATCATCTATTAAGATTGAAGTATTATAACCACTGGTCTATCTCAGCACAAACCGTCACATTATCAATACATACTTCTATACTAATATATAAAGCCGAAGAGTTTGTTTGTTTGATCCGACTAATCTCAGAAACTTTTAGTTCGAATTTAAAAATTATTTTTGTGTTGTATAGTTCTTTTTATCAATGAATGCTCTAGGCTGATTTTTATTCATGATATTTTTATTACCTACTAGCTGTGCCCGCGAGTTCATTAATAATTAGTTTATTTAGTATTTTTTTGGTTTTTGCATTTTTATTTTTATTATCATTTTTTTCTAAAATAAAAGTAGCTTAAGTTACTCCTTATTACATCAGCTACCTGCCAATAAAAGCCCCGTCAAAATCGGCCCAGCCATTTCAGGGATTAGCCGAAACAAACAGACAGACAGACAAAAATTGTAATAAATGTTATTTTGGTGTATGTACCGTATGTATATTCATATTATGCATGTAGTAAAAAGCGCTTATTTCAATATTACAAACAGACACTCCAATTTTATTTATATGTATAGATACGCGGGTGAAGCCGGGGAGCACAGCTAGTACATAAAGATAATCGATTTTGTTATATGTAAACACGAACAATGGCGCATTAAGTTAGTTTTGTTAACTTACGTTATGACTTATTAATTTTTATTCTTTATGACTTATTGTGCATGTTTACTAAGTATATATGTAAATATACATATACATTGCTGTGAGTTTAATAGTATGTAATAGTTCTTGAATTAAAAAACAAAGGTAATAAAATATAATGTAATTATATTATATGATGATCATATTAAAGAAGCAAGTATGTTTTTTAGTTTTGTTTTATCGATTGACGTTAAAACAAGCAGCGTAGTGTAATAAGGTCCAAATCTTCTCCTACAAAATAGAAGAGGCATTAGCCCAAGACTACAAAGTTATTTTTCGCGTTTATTTAATATCACTACCTGTAAGAATTTCTCTAAACGCCTTCCACTAAAATGTTATTAGCTTTGAAAAAAAGTATAATATTATTAATTAATTTTAGTACACAGACATCCATATTGATTTGATTAAAATGTTTAAGCTGTACTTAAAAAAATGTATAAATTAATTAATAAACAAAATCAATTCTCATTACTAAATTTTTAATAAGTCCGCCTTATAGCCTCCACTGGTGACAGGAGGGCTGGTTCATTTATCGCGTAGAAAATCGGAATTGCGATTCAAAGGGGAAATGCTGCTAGCATTGTTGCCACCATTCCACGCGGTCACGACTTGTATAGTAGTTATTTTTAATTTTTATTTGTATTTATTTAAGGTTTTAATGTAAATAAATACAATTCTCATTAATAATAATCCGAGTTAAGAATATTTAAAAAATGATTTGAATAATTGGCATTACTCACATCATCATCATCATCAACCCTTTCTCGTCCACTGCTGGACATAGGTCTCTCCAATGGCACGCCACTGAGCTCGATCTTCAGCTCTCGACTTCCAACCGCTGCCAGCCACTGTGCGTATATCATCACTCCACCTAGCAGGAGGGCGTCCTACGCTACGTTTGCCAAGGCGTGGTCTCCACTCCAGAACACGTCTACTCCAACGATTGTCGGTTCTGCGACATGTGTGTCCAGCCCACTGCCACTTCAGCTTACTAATCCTTTGGACTATGTCGATAACTTTGGTTCTCTGTCGGATCACTACATTTGGGATTCGATCCTTCAGAGAAACTCCGAGCATAGCCCTCTCCATAGCGCGCTGAGCGACTTTGAAGTGGTGGGCCAAACGCACTGTCAGTGTCCACGTCTCGGCTCCGTAGGTCATAACTGGTAGGACGCACTCGTTGAAGACTTTTGTCTTCAAGCATTGCGGTATTCGTGATGAAAAGACTTGACCAAGTTTCCTATACGCTGCCCAGCCCAGCTGTACTCTTCTGCGTGCCTCCTTCTCAAAGTTGTTTCGACCCAACTGCAAAGTTTGCCCAAGGTACACATATTCCTGAACAACTTCGAGAGGAACTCGGTTAAGAAGTATTGGTTCCGGATTGGCGTGTTCATTGAACATTATCTTGGTTTTGTCCAAGTTCATCCGGAGACCAATTCGAGCAGAAGAATCAGCCAAGCTGCTCAGCATATACTGCATGTCCTGCACGGTTTCTGCCACGATGACAATATCGTCTGCAAATCTCAAGTGTGAAAGGTACTCGCCGTTTATGTTTATGCCCCGCCCTTCCCAGTGCAGCGTCTTGAACATATCCTCTAATGCATTGGTAAACAATTTCGGGGAAATGACATCCCCTTGTCTCACTCCTCGATGCAAGAGGATAGGGTCAGACTGCTGATTCTGTACTTTGACGGTCATAACAGCAGCGTCATGAAGACCTTTCAGCACTTGGATATATCGCCAATCGATTTGGCACCGTTGTAAGGACTCCAGAACAGACCAGGTCTCAATAGAGTCAAAAGCCTTCTCATAGTCCACAAATGCTAAACACAGGGGCTGGTTATACTCCTCGGTCTTCTGTATAATTTGCCGCACTGTGTGAATGTGGTCTATGGTTCCGTAACCTCTTCGAAACCCAGCCTGTTCTGGGGGCTGAAACTCGTCAAGTCTACGCTCGAGACGATTCGTAATAACCCTGGAAAACAGCTTATAGACATGGCTCAAGAGAGAAATAGGTCTGTAGTTCTTCAGCAAGGTTTTGTCTCCTTTTTTGAAGAACATAACGACAACACTCTTGCTCCATGCCCTTGGAGTTCTCCCCGAAAAAATAACAGAATTAAATATCTGTTGGAGCTGTGCTAGCAAAGGTTTCCCAGCTGCCTTTAGTAGCTCCGTCGTAATTCCATCTTCTCCGGGGGCTTTTCCATTTTTAAGCTGCCCCAAAGCCATCACAATTTCGTCTTGGCTGACTTCTGGTAGCTCTTCTGTAAAGTGGGTTAAAGTGGCTCTAGGATCCCTAGGGTCGGGTTGGGGACGAGGCGCTTTTGATGTGTATAAATTACCGTAGAAGTCCTGCACTTCCTTAAGAATCTCGAGCTTAGAAGCGACGACTTTTCCCTTTGAAGTGGTCAACTTCGTCAGATGACTTCGGCCTAGCTGTTGAACGAAGACTTTTGACCCCCGATTGCGCTCGATCGCTTCTTTTATAGAACGCGTATTGGAATTTCGGAGGTCACGTCTTATCAGCTTTGATATTTGCTTATTAAGATCTGACGAAGTGACTGTTGGGTTTTCACGTCGTTTTCGCATTAGCTCTAGAGACTCTTTCGAAAGCTTAGACTTCTTGTCGGTGTTTCGCGCTTGATAGAATTTCGTCCCCTCGTCCCTAAGGATACCCACCACTTGGTCGAGTTTCTGGTCCATGTTAACGTCGATATTAGTTTCCAAGGCAGCGAACCGGTTCTCCAGTTTTAACTGAAACGTACTAGACTCCACAGCTTGGAGCAGTTTTGGCCGGAGCGTAGACCTCATTAGACGAACGCGCTCGAGCTTGTAGTCAATATTTAGAGTGCCTCGTACAAGTCGGTGATCACTTCCCGTATTGAACCTTGTAATCACGGAGACATCTCTAAATATTCGCCTCTTGTCCGTCATAATGAAGTCAATCTCGTTTTTAATCATAGCGTCGGGGCTTCGCCACGTCCACTTCCGTTGGGGCTGTTTCTTAAAGAAGGAGTTCATCAAGAACAGCCCCTCTTTCTCCAGGAAGTTGACAAGCATTTGCCCCCTATGATTTCTGGTTCCAAATCCGTGTTGTCCAACGACCGATTCGCTGCTAGTATGTACTCCCACTTTAGCGTTAAAATCGCCCATGACAACATTGAAGTGGGCATTTTGGGTGGTATGCAATGCCTTAGAAATGTCTTCGTACATTTCTTCCACTTCATCATCCGAGTGTGTCGAAGTCGGTGCGTACACTTGGATAACCTTGAGGCTATACCTCTTGGTAAGTCTGATCACAAGATACGCTACCCTTGACGACACACTGGAGATTTCTAGAATGTTGTCAGAGAGAGCCTTATGGACCAAAAAGCCGACGCCACCAAGGGATGGTTGGTCTCCCTCTCTGAAGTACATAAGATGTCCTGATTCTAAGGTTATGGTATCCTCCCCCTTTCTTCGGATTTCACATAACCCCAAAATATGCCACCTTATGTTCCTCAGCTCTTCTTCGAGCTGTGCCAGGTGTTCGTCGAGCCGTAGCGTGCGTCCGTTGTACGTAGCCAGAGTCAGTTGGTGTTGGCGGCCTACCGTAACCCGGGGATTCTTAGCACCCCCTGCCCCGCCCTTACCATGGCCGCCGCCTTGGCCAGAAGCAGCGGGGCGACCGGGAACTAGGGGCCGTCGCGTATCGGTGTGTGCCATTTAAGGTTTTTGCCCATAATCACCACGCTGGGCAGGCGGGTTGGTGATCGCAGAGCGTAGCTCGTCGCACAGGTGACGCTGCTGCCCGTCACCGGTCTATGGTATTTAGCTACGCCTTCAGTGAATGGTTATACCGCCATTTAGTCGGTCGCCAGAGCCTCGTTTGTTAATCGGCAGGATGCACCACGTGCAGGTGAGGTTGGCTGGGAGCACTTAGATGTAGTTGTGCTCCCTTGCATCCCAGCAACCTCGTAAGACTAGATAGCTAACACCATAAGCAACAACTTTTGTTCTACGACTTTTGATAATTTGTTAGATTTTATTTTCATACAAAAAAAGATATTAATTTAATTTCCCGCTTGAACGTTTATAAATCTACGCGCATCGCAAAGATCGACGCGTCACGTCGTCCTCTAGTTTTTGAATGAAATATAGACCTACGAATGTCACGACAGTACGACAAAAACTTGTAAAATATTTTTTCTTCATGTATTGAGTTATGTCCGAAGTCGTAGAACAAAAGTTGTTGCTTATGGTGTTAGCTATCTAGTCCCGCGAGGTTGCTGGTTCATTAAAAATAACCCTGTATACACCCAGACTCAGGACAAACAGACATGCTTATGCTCACAAATGTCTGTCCTGGGTCGAACCCACGACCTGCGGTGTGAAAGGCAAGTATCTTACCAACCACACCAACCGGCTCGTCTTAAAGGATTCTATGTGATATCGGTTCGGAAAAATCGCCGGCTAAAGCTGGTTCCACAATGTTTGTGCGAGGCAAGAAATGTCCTACAATCGCGCTGTTGTGGATTTCTAGACATCGAGGTGAGAAAGAAATCTCCGAACTCAGAAAATCGAACCAATTAAAATATGGACTTCCCCGTGGATACTTAATAATAACGCAGACGCCTTGGAATTTACGACTTTCAACAACAGTCCTTGCAACTGTTCCTACTTTTACACAAGAATGTACTATTTACTTTATTTATATAAGAAAACAATATTCACAAACATGTTATGAATTTCCGTAAAATTATAATTACAAAGAATAATTATTTATATTATTATAAATCAAACTGCTATGTCATGAAAAATTACATAAAATAAAGTAAAGTAATGTAACAGCCTGTGAATGTCCCACTGTTGGGCTAAAGTCTCCTGTCCTTTTTTAGTTGAAGGCTTGGAACTCGTTCCACCACGCTGCTCCAATGCGGTTAGTGGAATACATGTGTCAGAATTTCAGTGAAATTAGACACATGCAGGTTTTCTCACGATGTTTCCCTTCACCGTTAAGCACGAGATTAATTATAAACACAAATTAAGCAAATGAAAATTCAGTGGGGTTTGAACCCACGATCATCGGTTAAGATTCACGCGTCCTTACCACTGGGCCATCTCAGATTATATAATTGTATCATAAAAGGGGTCATAGTTTGTATGAAAATCCTTCATTTTTAAAGAAAGTTATAGCAATTGTTACATAGCATTTCTAAATTATTACACATGCAGTCTTTGCCAACAAGAGCTATTAAAAACATTAAATACTTCTTTTTTTCTTTTTTTTTTATATATTTATTGAAACATAAAAAAGTTAACATTAGCAAATGTGATTGCTAACAGCTACATTAGTCATAGACTGTGTTGCAGCCATTAGCGCCCACCTCCAGAAAGGAGGATACTAGATTTGTTTTTGTCCTAGAAATATTTATTTATATATCACTAATGTAAACATATGAAATTTAAACATAGAAAACATACGAAAACTGTACAGCGTCTCATCGCTAGCCAACGATCCCTAGGCAAACTCACGTTAGAAGAAAGAAAAGAAAAATTAAATTATTTACAATACTTAGAAAAAAATAACTGCATTGTATTTATTACAATACAATATAATGAATACGTTCTCGTTTACATATTATGTAAATAATTTAATTAATTGTGGCAAAACATAACAATAACATAGAAAACTAAATTGTGTTTTGTTATTTATTGAAGTGAAAAGCGTTACGGCGCTACTCTGTCTGGCTTCTCTTTCTCTCACGCATACGACAGCAGTAGCCAGGCTCCTCCTCTCTCACTTTAACCCACAGCGCTCTCTTTCTCTCACGCATACGGCAGCAGTAGCCAGGCTCCTTCTCTCTCACTTTAACCCACAGCGCTCTCTTTCTCTCACGCATACGGCAGCAGTAGCCAGGCTCCTCCTCTCTCACTTTAACCCACAGCGCTCTCTTTCTCTCACGCATACGGCAGCAGTAGCCGGGCTCCTCCTCTCTCACTGTAACCCACAGCGCCCTCTTTCTCTCATGCATACGGCAGCAGTAGCCAGGCTCCTCCTCTCTCACTTTAACCCACAGCGCCCTCTTTCTCTCATGCATACGGCAGCAGTAGCCAGGCTCCTCCTCTCTCACTTTAACCCACAGCGCCCTCTTTCTCTCATGCATACGGCAGCAGTAGCCAGGCTCCTCCTCTCTCACTTTAACCCACAGCGCTCTCTTATATAATAGATATTAAATAGTTCAACTTAGATTACTTTAAGTTATTACTTCTGTCGATCGTTCCGAGACGCACACTTTTTTTTTAAAACGAATTTTCTATTAAGTACTTTGTATTGCTGTGTTTCGGTTTGAAGGGTGAGTGAGCCAGTGTAATTACAGGCACAAGGGTCATAACATGTTGGTTCCCAAGGTTGGTGGCGCATTAGCGATGTAAGCGATGGTTAACATTTCTTACAATGCCATTGTCTATGGGCATTGGTGACCACTTACCATCAGGTGGCCCATATGCTCGTCCGCCTTCCTATACAATAAAAAAAAAACCTTACAGCGATTACATCTATCGATGGTGACCACATACCGTCAGGTGGTATCAAAAGAATGGAATAAGAATATGTAATGAGGGCGATAAATGTAGCCAATTTTTTTTATTACTGTTGAAGTATGGTCATACAAGAAACAAACTAAGCAAGAAAATCCTTTAACTGAAAGGAAAATAAATATCATAGATAGATATGATTGCATTGACACCCTTTAATGTGCAGCTTACTGACATTTGCGCGAAGGGAATTCGAAATCATTTGAATGTGGCCGAAGCATTATGTATATTAATAAAATTAATTTAAAAAAAAACAAATATTAAAAATACCAGACAATAGCACATTAAAATAAATACATTAATTACTGTATAAAAAAAAATGTTTACATATTAATTTCGAGGTCAGCGGTACTCGTAATGCTTCCATTCATTACCTGCTTTTATTGTTTTGTTTTGCAAACTAAACAGTTTGATTACTACGCGTTAATAATCACTTATTGCTTAATTATCGGTAAATTTAAAAAAAGAGTGTGCGTACTTATGTACACGCGTTAGAAGTTATACTTCTTTGGCGTATGGAAAAAAAAATAACTAAAATGCAGTAGTGATTAACGATAAATATTAAAATTGATAAAAAAGATTTTATTTTAATAAATAAAAACACCAAAATAATATTTATTTATTCACACCGTTTAATTGTACTGTTACGAAACACTTGCTCTAAATATAAAAATACTAGAATATACAACTTGAACATAGGTATCGATTTTCATGCCACCTAGAACTAACTTCACGATGTAAAATTCAGGTGTCGGTGTGCGCGCGCATCGTAAAAATTCACTCTCATCAGTTTTCTCCAACGCGCCAAAAGAAGTATAACTTCAAAAATAATATTCGAACAGCGCCATCTATTGGTCTATATAAGAAAACAACTGACACATACAACCTAGAACCTTCCCCTTGTTTTGAAGTCGGTTAAGAATGTCAGGTCATTTAATTTTCTTTTTTAATTTATAAAAGGTAGGCATACTGGCCACCTGTAATGCAAAAAAATATATGAAATCACTTCACCAAAACGTCATCAATCTAGTGAACTAAGTTGTTTCCCTTTTGCCTGTGTAAATACTCACTAACTCACTTTTTCTTTAAAGCGGAAAACAACAAAACTCAGAAGAACTATGCAGTATGCACCAACCTTGGGAACCAAGATGTTATGACCCTTGTGCCCTGTAATTACACTGGCTCACTCACCCTTCAAACTGGAACACAGCAATATAAAGTACTTAATAGAAAATTCGTTTTAAAAAAAAAACGTGTGCGTCTCGGAACGATCGACAGAAGTAATAACTTAAAGTAATCTAAGTTGAACTATTTAATATCTATAATCTAGCGCTGTGTTAAAGAGCCTAACTACTGCTGCCGTATGCATGAGAGAAAGAGAGCGCTGTGGGTTAAAGTGAGAGAGGAGGAGCCCGGCTACTGCTGCCGTATGCGTGAGAGAAAGAGAGCGCTGTGGGTTAAAGTGAGAGAGGAGGAGCCCGGCTACTGCTGCCGTATGCGTGAGAGAAAGAGAGCGCTGTGGGTTAAAGTGAGAGAGGAGGAGCCCGGCTACTGCTGCCGTATGCGTGAGAGAAAGAGAGCGCTGTGGGTTAAAGTGTACAATAAGATATGTATGGGATGTACGGTGTACCCACAGACTGGCAAAGCTACCACCAAATAAAAATGGTGATTATTCTCAAGGGAAGCTAGACAACTGTGCTGGACATATTATAGTGCTCAAGTGTGTTCGCTAACAGTCCGACAAGACCGAAATAGCACCACGTAAGGTTAACTAAGTTACAAGTCTGATTCTTTAAATTTTACGAAAATTACATAACTATATATATTTTAAATACCTGATAGTAGGTTGTTTTTGTTTTTTTTTTTAATATACAGGACCCGTGAAGTGGTTATTATCGTGAGTCGGTTCTATTTATGTAACCATTTTTAAAATTGTAAGCAAAAATGTTACCCCGAATAAAATTTAATTTAACTAAATAGCGACAATTGCATTGCAACACAGGCGCGGTCGTCAGCGCTCGATAGCTCTTACCTATCGGGTAGCTCGGTCACGAGGACATGACGTCAGTTGTCTATGAAATTTTCGTCATTTACAATTGAAAATGACAGTTAATATTTTTTATTGGCAATTTTTTGCATAATATTTTAAAAATATAAATTGCATAATATTTAGAAAGGAGACTCCTTGGTCCATAGAACAGCGTTTAAAAAAAAAAAGAATCGCTCTTATTTAAAACCGCGGCCATTTTGTTAGTGCACAGAAGGCTAAAGTACCTAATTAATTCATTATTGGCTTGACTTGTGATTTGTCAAATGTGCTCAAATGTGTTATTTAAGTTATTTTGGTTTTTAAGATTAATTAAATTAATTACATCAATTTGGTGTTCTATTTTTAAAAATATCAAACCGAGGTTTTTTTTTTATACATATATTGTACGTATTGTGTTTCTTATGTAAATATTTAAATAAATAAAATAAAACCACAATAACGTTTATCATGTTTCAAGTATACACGGTCGGAATGCGACGGGAATCCCTTCAAGGGAAAAACCTTACGAGTGAAAGGTGTAAATAGATTTAAAGTTAACTTATAAGGAATACCAATATTAAATGTTTTGATACTAATCTGTATATTTATTGTATAGGTAGGCGGACGAGGACATGGGCCATCAGATCATAAGTGGTCACTTATGCCCAGACATTAATAGTAATGGTCCTCCTGACCGATTTTGGCCACGGCAGCCAATCTCAAGAGAGATTAGCCCATTGCGCAGGACATATTATAGTGCACAAGTCTGAGACGGCAGTACGGCACGATCGGAAAGAGTTCAGGCGCAGGACCAACGGCTTAACGTGCTTTCCGAGGCACGGGAGTATACACACTTCCAACTTCCAGACTCCGGGCTGCTACTAAGAAATTTCGACAGAAAATCTCAATAAAAACTTATTGGCCCGATCTGGGATTTGAACTCAGGACCACCGTGTCTACGGCCTAACATGTAGCCACTAGACTAACGAGGCTGTCAAACAACTACCAGACATTACTCTTCTAAGAATGGGAACTAAGATGTTATGTCCCTTGTGCCTGTAATTACACTGTCTCACTCACCCTTCAAACCGGAACACAACAGCACCAAGTATTGCAGTTTTGTGGTAGATTATCTAATGAGTGGGGTGGTACCTACCCAGACGAGCATGCACAAAGCTCTACCACCTACCTATACAATAGATAAAAAACACATTGTGGATGTGTGAAGTTAAAGTATTAAAATACTGAAACTTGTTTATTTCTTTGTTATTTAAAATATAAATAAAAACAAACATTAACTTGTAATTCGTATAATTGTTAACAAAATGAAAAATAAAATGTCATTTTGAACAGTAATATACATATCGGCATTCAATGGACGTACAAATGTGTTTTTTTTTTTTTTTTTTTTTTCATTACGAGTTGAGTACAAATTGTTTATTAAGATTGTAAATTGTAAATTAAGATAATTAATTAATTTATTTCAAACGAAACATAATTCAATTTAATTCACATAAATTCGTCATGTCAAACAAGTTCAGTACTCATAGTTTAGTAAAACTTTTACTGTTGAAAAGTTTTATTTAAAATTAACTATAAAGTTTCACGATGAATAAAAAAAATGCTTGGAAAGTGGTAAGTTTCTTAAGGCATTTCCTGCCTCGCACAATCACTCTGTGGAACCAGCTTTCGCCGGCCGCTTTTCCGAACCGATATGACTTAAGAACCTTCAAGAAGAGAGCGTACTCCTTCCTAAAAGGCCGGCAACGCATCTGCATGTCCTCGGATGTTGCAGATGTCCATGGGCGGTGGTAGTCACTTTCCATCAGGTGAGCCTCCTGCACGTTTGCCCCCTCTAACAGAAAAAAAAAAAATGAGATAGCAATGTAGGTGGTTAAATTGGCTTGAGTGTGGTTAAGATTTCTTAAAATACCTATATATATATTATATAGTTTATAATAGGAATCTTAAAATAGAAGGCGTCGAATAAAAACCTGTTTTTTTTTTAAATCAAATAATTCGCAAAGATTCAACGGCGCAGACTTTTTTTAATAAAAGAATCTATTTACGTGTTAGTTGTTATTCTATTTTTTTTTTAATGTTTCCATAATTGTGTTGTTGTTTTCAAAGAGGCCAATCACCTGTTTACGTCAATGATCTTTTTTGTCGCTGGTTTCTTGTTTGTCAAACAAAATAGGCTTCCTCATAACTTATTAAATCTTGATCAACTATGACGTTACGAGCGTCATAAGATTTTATTGGGCAATTTAAAATTCAACTAATTCAGAGGTAATGGAATATATTCAGAATCTACACGACTGTATGTAGAGGCGCGGGGTGGGGGGGCAGGTTAATGGACACGGCGCCCAACAACCTGGTCCAGCTCTCATGAACAAGCCGGCGGATATCTCTCCCTACTTTTTTCCTCCGTTGTCAGCGTCGCTGGGACGAAGTAGGTTGTCTATACCCAGGGAGGATATGTGTAGGATCAGTTGGACCGTCCCAGGAATGGAGGGCATCGGAACGACAAGGTAGTATGCGCAAACGATTCCATGACTCCGCCTGAAGATACGAAATGGCTACTGCTAGTTTTTTAGTAGGTTCGGACGTGCTTAGCGCAGGTGAATTCCACGAACACTTTTTTTTTTTTTATTGCATAGGAAGGCGGACGAGCATATGGCCCACCTGATGGTAAGTGGTCACCAACGCCCATAGACATTGGCGTTGTAAGAGCTGTTAACCATCTCTTACATCGCCAATGCGCCACCAACCTTGGGAACTAAGATGTTATGTCCCTTGTGCCTGTAATTACACTGGCTCACTCACCCTTCAAACCGGAACACAGCAATAACAAGTACTGCTGTTTTGCGGTAGAATATCTGATGAGTGGGTGCTACCTACCCAGACGAGCTTGCACAAAGCTCTACCACCAAGTGAGTGAGCTTGCACAAACCCTTCCACTTTTAAGGGAAATTAGTAGAATCTAGATGGGATGACTTAACTGGGTATGGTAGTTTGGACTTCATAACTTGAAATGTAAAAAAAAATTTAAGAAATAAATAATTTTCTGAAGACGTAGTATTGCCATCTTAACCACCATTGATCATAGTATATAGTCCAAGCTGACTAGTAAATCCTTTATTAGTGATTTAAAAAAAAAAACTTTACAAAATTTTTATCGAAGATATACTAACCTTATATCGTCAATCGCCACCGATATTGGAAATTAAGACGTTGTGTTCATTGTGTCCTATATACACTTGCTATTTTGACGAGCCGGTTGGCGTGGTTGGTAGATACCCTGCCTTTCGCGCCGCAGGTCGTGGGTTCGATTCCCACCCAGGACAAACATTTGTGTGCATGAACATGTCTGTTTGTCCTGAGTCTGGGTGTAATTATCTATATAAGTATGTATTTACAAAAGAAACAGTAGTATATGTAGTATATCAGTTGTCTGGTTTCCATAACACAAGCTCTGCTTAGTTTGGGACCAGATGGCCGTGTGTGAATAATGTCCCAGATTATTATTATTATATTATTATAATTGTACAAATCCCTCCACCCCCAAATCCCCCACGAAGTATGACTTTGAACTTAATTACACGTTAAATAACTCCTATTTGCCGCGAAGGTTGATAATGTAAATATTTTGTATATTTTTTATGTAATTAAAAAAAATTCAAATGCTTATATCCATGACACCGTTATTTGCATTACTAAGGACATTGAAATCTACCTTGACATTGGCTGAATGTTTTGTGCAGTAATAGATACGATAGTAATAGAAGACGTTGTTCTCCCTTTTTAAATAGATATATAAAATTTGTTGTATCACTACATATTATAAAACAAAGTCCCCCGCGTTTCCTGTCTGTCTGTATGAACGCGATAAGCCAAAAATCTATAGTTTTTTAAAACTACCCCGCAAGATCGTAAAATACGGGGTGGAAATTATCTATGGCGGGTCCGCCATTTTTGATGGTAGAAGCATGAAATTTTATATACAAGGTGGGGCAGTCTCGCGAGCTGGTTAGGAACGCTTGGGCCCCTGTACTCTGCCACGGGTCAGGTGGTAATAAGCCAGGCCGATGAGTGATATCCTACCACAAGATGAGCAGATGGTCGCTCAGACATCCCTTAGTCGTCTCTTACGACACCCATAAGAGAGAGGGGCAGTGAATTGTATTCTTACTCCGTCACTGCACGTTTGCCCGCGGAATCACCCGCGTAGTTCCCGATCATAAGGCAATATGGGGACAAAATGTAGCCTATGTTACTCGCTGATATTTTAGCTTTCAATTTTTGAAATCGGTCTAGTGGTCTAGTGATTATTTGGTGGTAGAGCTTTGTGCAAGCTCGTCTGGGTAGGTACCACCCACTCATCAGATGTTCTACCGCAAAACAGCAGTACTTGGTATTGTTGTGATCCGGTTTTAAGGGTGAGTGAGCCGGTGTAATTGCACAAGGGACATAACAATTTAGTTCCCAAGATTGGTGGCGCATTGGCGATGTAAGTGATGGTTAACATTTCTTACAATGTCATTGTCAATGGGCGTTGGTGACCACTTACCATTAGGTGGCCCATATGCTCGTCCGTCTTTCTATACAATAAAATAATCAAAATTTTTAACAAAACAAATACCGACTTCAAGGGAAAAACAAATTAATATGCACTAAAAAGTAAAAAAATAATTGCGTATTCTTCTATAATTTGATAATTAACTTACTATTTTCTACTCATCAATATGTAGGTACGAATGTGTTGTGTGGTTGATAATGTATTTAAAATTATTGTTACTTTTGGAGTCGATGTCAGCCAAGGTGGGTTTATAACTACATACATAGATAGTTAAAGGTGAGATGTGCTTGTGTCACACGCGCAACTTTACGAGGCGAATAAAAGTTAATTTGTAATGTGTAAGTTTTTGTTTGTTTTTGAAAGATGTATTATTATTGCTAGGTAAGCGAACAAAACAATTCAAATACGCATTTATAATATTACAGACTGAATTGGATACGTTATTTAAGTAATGTTAACGATCATAGTCTATGGAAAATTACAATTTGAAAACACTATCCAAGTCAGTCATATTATGCCGTGTTTTTTGTCGATTGCACAGGTTATAAATAAGATTACATAATTATGAAGTTCTTTTTTAATTCTGGCTAGTTTAAATATATATTTTATTTTTAATTCCAAATTCAAAATACTGTTATGATTTATTCGTTTTTTATTCCATATGATGTATTTGTTCTGTTTGCAGTCGAAACTGTACCTAATTGTATTTAATTTAAGGTATAAAATAAAGAAATCAGTTTTGTACTGCGTCTATTTATTAGCACTGTAGACGAACGACTTACTACAATATAAAATTTATTAAAACATTTTTTTTATTTCATATGGGCCACCTGATGGTAAGTGGTCACCAACGCCCATAGACAATGGCATTGTAAAAGATGTTAACCATCGCTTACATCGCCAATGTGCCACCAACATTGGGAACTAAGATGTTATGTCCCTTGTGCCTGTAATTACACTGGCTCACTCACCCTTCTAACCGGAACACCACAGCACCAAGTACTGCTGTTTGGCGGTAGAATATCTGATGAATGGGTGGTACCTACCCAGACGAGCCTGCACCAAGCTCTACCATCAAGTGACAACATAGTTTACATTGCATCATTATTAGGACCTGTGCACACGGCAGAAAATGCTTGGACCTTGGTGTAATACTTAAAGTTTCACTAAAAATGGTCAGGAGGGCTGGTTCATTTCTCGCTTAGAGAATTGGAATTGTGATTCAAAGTGAAAATTCTTAGCATTCTTGCCACAATTCCACACAATTACGATTTGTACTGCTGCTTTTTTTTTAATTTTTACGTGTTTTATTTAAGAATTTTAATCTATTGATAAATTGTACTTAATAAAAATAATACGTATACTTTGATATTTCTTTTTTTTTAAAGTATTTCATTTGTTTTTTTTCTAAAAAGGTATATTTATTCTATTCTTATTTTAAATTAAATGTTTTACATTTTTACATAAATATTATGGTCGGATTTAAACTTGATGTTTTTGCTGTTATTTATAATTATGTTACTATATAATTTATGGAAGTATTTTGTTTTTAATTGCGACTTTATTAACCAAAGTCTCGGGCTGGGGCCGACTAAACTTGGTCCTGTTCAACCCCAACAAGACTCAAGTTCGCTAAAAAGTCACCTTTTGTCATATCTCCTCATTTTCAGAATACTCCCTTCACTCCCTCCCACAGCCAATATGGGTATACTTGGCATCGAGATTTCGAACGTTGTTCAGTTCGTTAGACAATTGGAAGTTAAAGCCAAATTGGCCTCTAAAAAGTGCTTAGTGTGCTCAACAAGGCGAGATAGTATTTCACGTCGGCTGGAGTGCAAGGCCGTGATACCCGCTAAAACCACAGCGTATACTTCAACGCCTTTAGGGGGGGTGCCAAGGGGTCGCGTGGGCATTTTACCCTAGCGGATAGCCCGGAGGCCACAACCTCCCTGACCACCTTGAAAAACACCTCGACCTCTACCGGCTGCAGGGGACGGACGGAACCGTCGTCGGCTCATCGCCTACCACAAGAGCAACCAAACCAAACAACCTAGCAACCAAAAAGTTTTGTTGATGAAATATTGCTTGGAAAAAAAATCATGAACGCACACCAAAATAACAAACTCTAAACTGATAGAAAGATACGGACAGACAACACAGTGGAGGCAACATAAAGTTTTTTTATTTAATAACTTAATTATATGAATAATTGTGAAAAAAAAGAATTACATATTTATTTTTGAATTGAATATAGTGTCATTGTTTTCCTTTCGTTCGCACATAAACAAACGAACAATTGAAAATTATATAAATACTTTAAAAAAAAATAACGGCGTACCAAAGGAACATTTTATAATTTAATGTCAAAATTTGCAGATAAAGGTCCTCCAGACCTATTTCGGCCACGGCGGCCAATCTCAAGAGAGATTAGCCAACTACGCAGGAGATATTATAGTGCACAAGTGTGTGCGCAAATACAGGTGCACTCTCTTTTCCTTAGCTTATAAAAATATAATATATTTCAGTTTATAAAATTATGAGAGCTAAGGAAATGAGAGTGCACCTGTGTTTGCGCACACACTTGTGCACTATAATATCTCCTGCGTAGTTGGCTAATCTCTCTTGAGATTGGCCGCCGTGGCCGAAATCGGTTTGGCCGACATTATTATTATTATCTACTCCTGCTACAGTATACTGTTTCAGTCGGAAATCTCCAACAGCGGTTTATAAAAGTTCCTTCAAGTCTGTTAATAATTAACATGCAAACATATTAAAATAACATCAAAACAAATTAATGATACACTAAAAGCACGGAAAACAAAGTCTGTAATACCAATACAAACAAAAAAAGCGACCAAGTGCCAGTCGAACTCGCGCACGAAGGGTTCCGTACCATTATCAATCTGTTTTTAGTATTTGTTGTTATAGCGGCAACAGAAATACATCATCTGTGAAAATTTCAACTGTCTAACTATCACGGTTCATGAGATACAGCCTGGTGACAGACGGACGGACAAATGAGTCTCAGTAATAGGGTGTCGTTTTATTTACCCTTTGGGTACGGAACCCCAAAAACGCATCTATATATATACAATTAACATATATAAATATATAATTTATCGTATAATATATGTATGATATTATGTAATTTGATTGATGATAATTACATGTGTTTTTGTCGGTTTAATTTATATTCCGCGCAGGATGTTTAAGAAATGAGTTATATTCTAAGAAAAAAATATGTAAGGTTTTAGTATTTAAATAATCCGTAACATATTGCGTCGATTGCCTTCTCTGACGTATTTGCGTACGGAAAATTTTACGTTTTTTTCTGTAGAATATCTGAGATTGTTTAAAAAACTCCACAACAACATTTAAATCGATAAAACTCTGTTAATGAAACCTGTCTGAGATTCAACTATGCTATATTACGAGCGGCTCGCTTGGTTGGTAGATGCTTTACGCGTCGCAGGTCGTTGGTTCGGTTCCCACTTAGGACAGTATTGGTGGTAGAGCTTTGTGCAGGCTCGTTTTTTTTTTTTTACCATATAGCACTTTTGCCTAGAAGAAACCTGTTAACTCTTGATTTGAAGAGACCCACGTTGTACCTATCGGGAAATACAGTCGCAGGCAAAGTATTCCACAATTTTGCAGTGCGAATGAAAAATGTGGATTCGAAGCGCTTCGTACGTAGGCGGGGTATTTCCACTGTGTACCTGTGGCGCTTCGGTCGCGTTTGCCTGGCTGTTCGATAGTAGAAGGGAGCGGGTGGAATAACCTTGTGTAATTCTTGAGCACATTCTCCGAAATGTATCCGATAGAAAACCGAAAGCGACGCAACTACACGTCGATGTTCAAGACTTTCGAGCCTAGACTCGACCAACGCGTCGTCTCCTATCAGCATCCTGGCACGCCTCTCAATCAACTCTAGAGCCTGAAGGTGGTGCTTAGCAGAGCCGTCCCAAAGGTGAGAGCAGTACTCCATACATGACCTCACTTGTGCTTTATACAGGCTGAGTAATTGTTCTGCAGTGAATTAACGTCTCGCCTTGGCTATCTGGGTAGGTACCATCCACTCAGATATTCCACCACAAAAGTCGGCTGTAGTCCTTTCTAATCGGTACATTCCTAACCGTGCTTAGAGTTTTTACTTAAATATCAATCAATCATAATACTGCATCAAAGTCAATCGATTGCTGCAATATATTACGATCAGTGCAATGCTTATAATACTAATATATATATATATATATATATATGAATTAATCATTATTAATATATATTACGACAAATGCAAGTCATATTGTTACGAAAATACTGACTCAGCGAAGTGTCAGAGAGATTGCAACATCGCTGGCAAGTGGCTCTGTGTATTTTGCATTGATGGCTCATTGGTTAGACGTAAATCCTAATTGAAGATACAAGTTCAAAGCAAAACTAAGGGTGTGCTTAATATTGGAATTCTTATTAGGGCTTATGTAGCGCATGTGTTCTTCAACTAAAAAAGAGCTGCCTTAGTCCTGCAGGGTCACTATAATAGTCATGGTGCGACTATGCCTTTTGCTACTAGACTCATTACTAATGCAATACATATAGATTACTCAAGGCTACCAAGTAGGATGCTGACCAATAAAAACATCAACAAAAAAACTCAAAAAGCCAGTTTGTTTTATTACAGATATGTATATATAATGTGTTGCACAAAACAAATGCGTTTTTGTCTTAAGGCATTAGGAACTATTACTTTTATTTCAAAAAAGAAAAAACAAATGGTTGTCTGTAAAGTCGGTTTACGGACGATAATTTTACGCGATAACGTCATAAGAAAACATTGATGAATACTCGGACGCATCGGCCGACGGAGTGGGAGAGAGATAGATGCGTCACAAGCCGAACGCTTAGGTCGATCGTGCCTCTCTATCGCTTGTTCCGCGCTCTCGCTCACGCTCGGCTCAGGCGGAACGTGACAATGAGTCATGCTTTTTCGTGCGTGCAGCCGGCGTTCATCGATTTATAAGAGGCTATCACGTTAAAACATTTATTAACAAAATTCAAGAGTTTTTAAGCATGTAACCGCGTGTTGTAGCTAGCTGTGCCCGAAAGATGAGACCCATGCTCAACCTTAACGTCTAGCTGCAGGAAGTGCGGAAAAAACGCACCTTTTTATATATTTGCAAAAACTACTCAAAATAAATTAAATATAAATATTAAATAAAATGAAACAAGCTATATTTACGACTAGTTGTGAGCCACAGTTTCACTTGCGTATAAATAATAAAAACCAGCCTAGAGCCTTACTCGATAAAAGGGCTTCACAACACAAATATATTTTTTAAATTCGAACCAGTAGTTCCTGAGATTAGCCGGATCAAACAAACAAACTCTTCAGCTTTATATATTAGTATAGATAACGAACAATGGTTTGCTTGGAATTAACACATATATCATAATTATAAGTTAGGAAAATATAACAAAATAATGACTATTTATATAACTTAGTTATAGTTTTTAGTGCTTGGGTAATTAAAGTTTAACAAAAAGTAGCCATAACGAGCATCAGATAAAATAAGTAATAATAATATCCTGGGTTATTCACACAAGGCCATCTGATCCCAAACTAAGCAGAGCTCGTACTATGGATACCAGACAACTGATATACTTACATATACTACTTCTCTTTTGTAAATACATACTTATATAGATAATTACACCCAGACTCACGACAAACAGACATGTTCATGCACACAAATGTCTGTCCTGGGTGGGAATCCAACCCACGACCTGCGGCCCGAAAGGCTCGTCAAACGATGCAAAACAACCAATTGAATAGTTCTTTAAATCAGGAGTAAAATAATATACATAGTTTCATTAATAAATCTCCCACTGCTGGGCAAAGGCCTCTTCTCCTCTTTTGAGGAGAAGGCTTTGAGCTTGTTCCACCACGCTTCTCCAATGCGGGTTGATGGAATAAACGTGGAATTTCATTTAAATTTTAAACATACACATTATTATTGATCCTTCGAGCTGTTTCTGCAGCACTGGTGCCACGTACTCATACTTGTAAATATACCGATATTTCAAGTATTCCAATGTGTGGTAATAAGAGACGCCAAAGAAAATGATAATGAGGGAAAAAACAAATGAATGACTGTTTTCAAAACTCAAATGTACCAGCTAAATGAATTTATAAATTTGAATTTGGAATTCTTAACCAAAGAGGAGATATTTCAGATCAAAGTGGTCAGTACGACAAAACGCTAATTTCATGTAAGGAACTAATATTATTCTTTAAATTCAAATCTATAACACTTAATTCAATAAGTATTACACTTGGCCAGGGCCCGATCTACCATATAGCTATGTGGGCTTCAGCCGAGGGCCCCGTGGATTCAAGGGGGCCCCAGCTAAGTCAAGTCAAAGTCAAAAATAGACGATGATACAAACTAATCGATAATTTTATTAAATTAAACAGATCGTATGGTTTGCAGTCCTACGAATCCTGCGATCAATCAAACCCATTCAATTCATTTAATTCAAGTCTACTGTCTCACTGTCTACTTACTGAATCATTATTTTCCGATACTTTGATTAATTAGCCCAGGGCTCCTTAACTCACGGTCCGGCCCTGCACTTGCTTATTGATTGTCAGATTAAAAAATACCACCAGCTCGAAAAAAAAATCACCTAGCACTGAGAACCAGCGGAAGAAACCGCGGGTTTTTTTCTTTTTTACGTCTTTTTTATAGAAATCAAACCTCATACGAACACTAGTATAATCTATATAAATAAAATGATAGAGGTCTGCAGTTGTGCGCGCATCACGAAAAAACTACTGGATAGATTTCAATGAAATTTTCTAAATTTTATTTCTTAGACACTTGGCCCTTATCAAAAAAGAAAATTATTGCGATATCTTCATTTAATAAAAAGTTATTAAAGTTTCAAGAAACAACGATTTGTATATGCACTGCGTGTTCAGTGATGTATGTTTAAACAAAGTATATTTTTGCTTGCGATCTTTTTGATGTTTTTTCCTTCGTACATAAGAAAACTTTGTTAATATATCAAGCAACGCGGACGAAGTCGCGGGCATCAGCTAGTATAATATTAAATGCAATTTCCATTTAACTCTGCGGTTGCTTAATCGTGTCCAATGTATCAGTAAATAACATGATTAATCTTAATTAAAATCGCGTCTATCTTATACTGTATTGCAAATGTTATATATAAATGAGCATATTTATTATTTGTGGTAATTTTAACTTGAATCCATTACGAAACTTGTATTCGATTCAGATCTTTATTATATTAATATAACGATGATAATAAATTCTGAGAACTAACTAACTAAGCTGGTCTAATACTCAAGCGCCGCAAATATTTACTATTATAAGACGATTATGAATCATTAAGTCGATGGTCGTCTGGTAGTAAAAAAAATATAAAAAAACCTCTTCAAGAAACTGGTCCACACTTCTGGTGACCCAGGAGCTGACGTTTATTTAGCAACAAGGTACAACTAGCTGATACCCGCGACTTCGTCCGCGTTGCTTGATTTATTAACAAAGTTTTCTTATGAACGAAGGAAAAACCATCAAAAAGATCGCAAGCAAAAATATACTTTGTTTAAACATACATCACTGAACACGCAGTGCATATACAAATCGTTGTTTCTTGAAACTTTAATAACTTTTTATTAAATGAAGATAATATCGCAATATTTTTTTTTGATAAGGGTGTCTACGAAATGTAATTTAAAAAAATTCAATGAAATCTATCCAGTAGTTTTTCCGTGATGCGCGCACAACTGCAGACCTCTATCATTTTATTTATATAGATAGTAAAAAAGAAACAGCCCGTGAATGTCCCACCACCGCTTATTCCACGCTGCTCCAATGCGGATTGGTGGAATACACATGTGACAGAATTTCAATGAAATGTGACACATGCAGATTGCAGGTTTCCTCACGATGTTTTCCTTCACCGTCAAGAAGGGCCATCTCGGCTACATATTATGTACAATGCCGCAGGACAATCTTTTAGACGGCGTGTTTTTTTTTAAATTTTAATGTGTATTTTATTTTAGTTATGTTTCTTTGTTTTTTTATTTATTTTAAGTTTAGATTATAATGTTATTTAATTATAATGATCTCTAATTAAAGTAATGTTATATACTAGGATTGCAAGTCTAAATCTCTCAATACTGGATTTATTGAATGTTTTTAAGGTCTGAATCTCAGAGCTACAATGGTCTTCGTCAAATACTCTCGTGCCACATGTGTCACATGTGTTGTTATACGGACTGTTGTCCGTGTTGGCAAACTTTACGTTACATCAAGTGTTGCCAGAACTATAGCATTTAAATCAACCTTTTTACAACAAATAAAGCAATACATGTTAGTTTAAAATAATAAGTTTAACATCTCGGTGGTAGGACTTTGCGCAAGCTCGTTTGGGTAGGTACCACCCAATCATTAAAAATTCTACCGCAAAATAACGGTACTTGATATTGTTGTGTTCCGGTTTGAAGGGTGAGTGAGCCAGTTGGCGTTGGTAACCACTTGCCATCAGGTGGCCCATATGCTCTTTCTCCTATACAATGATAATAAAAATATTTATTTTATTTATTTATTGACGTGACAACGTCTTATAAATTGGTTTGCCGGGTGACACTTCAAGAAACTGCGTTACGCTCCGCTCACGTTATGCGCTCACAATGAGAGCGAGTGAGAGGCACGCGTCCCTTCCACTCGGGCATGGTTAGCCCGCCTAAGAGCGAGAGAGACAGACATAAAAAGTGAAATTCAGTGCGAGATTCTTTGTATAAATTAATGTTTTAAATATAATTCTTTGTATAAATAAATGTTTTAAATTGTTACTATTATTTCATCCTTCTTCCTACTATACGAATGAATATTCACATTAAAATTATTTTACCACTCAAAGTCGTTGTCACGTAAAACTTTCGCCCGTATACCGACTTTACAGGCAACCAATTTTTTTTAAATACTTTATTGTACACCACAAATTAAACAGATTAGCCTTATAGTAAGTACACATAAAGAAAAGATGGTACAACCGGCGGATGGATGGTACAAAATATATATGTATAATAAAATTAAATATTGCATCTAAATAACAAAATTAAGAATGCACCAGATCAATAAATATTGACATCAAATTGCTAAAAATAAAGGTCAAACTACCAATCCTACTGTGCATACTAATATATTAAATGCAAAATTTATATCGGGTATAATACATTCGTTTTTGGTCGACGGAGGCGAGGCTAGGCCTCATAGGTGGAAAATGAGCCCTTAAGTGGACTCCCTATATCCGGCTGAGTATTTTAAGACTGGCTCTCCAACCCCTTGGCCCAGCAATTTGGACCAACAGCTACAATCAATTCGAAAAAAATAATATTGAAGGATTTTTGTTAAGATCAGAATTCACGCAGACGAAGCCTCGGGGTCTGCTTGTTGTTAATAAACGTATCAACTTCAAATCGAGATGTCGAAACATTTCTTGTTTTATTTTCTTCTGACATTTAAATTACGAAAACTAATCGATTATTTTTTTAAATGTGTTTGTAAGCGAATTGCATTTTTTTAATTAAGCTATTTCAAAACTGGATTGCAAGTTACGTAGAGAGTAACAGCAAGAAAGTGCCTGAGTTTGTCAGTAGAAGAGTTTTACCCTTTTGAGGGGAAGATTTAAGAGCTATTAACATTGATTTATTTCGAACACAAGATGATTTTAAAACACAAATAAAGCATATAAAAACAGCGTTGGTGGTCCGAATTCGAACTGGCTATCTACGGTTAGGATCCACGCGTTCATTGGGCCATCTCGACTCCCATTTGCCCCATCTGGGCATCCCCTTGCCTATGGCTTTACAAACTAGACTAACTTGGTCGACTTAGTGCAAGCTCCTCTGGGGAGGTACCACATATTCTACCGATAAACAGCAATCATTAGTCCTGTTGCGTTCCGGTTGGAAATGTGAGTGAGTCAGTGCACAGGCACAAGAGATATAAGATCTTAGTACTCAGGTACCGTCGTCTGGTTATATTGGCGATGGCGGAATGATTAATATTTCACACAATCAAAGCAATCTAGTCTAAAATAGATAGAAAAGAGATTTAAAATATATAGTTATATAGATACTTTACAAATAGCTTTAAGAACTAACTTCAAAAATCATCAACGGATTGGCACAACAATAGTTTGACTTACTTGTCGGGTCGTTCGTTAAAAACAGTAAACTTAATACCTTAATAGCATTTGTGCTAAAAAATCACAAATTTTTAAAGAATTAAACTCCTACGTGTTTTCTCTATTTTACGTGACATTGGCAGAATATCTTGCGTCCAACGACCGTATACGTACGTCATAAGAAAAAAAAAGTTTTTGACGTTTCTTCCGATCGTTCTAAATAATCCGATGTCATTGTTCATATTCTTTGGATTAAACAATTTAATCGTGATTATTTTATATAATATGGTGTTTGTAAGCGCTTCAAAAACGGCCCGAAAAGTAAGAACACAATGACGTTTGTGAGGTTATTTCAAATTAGTGATCCAATCATAACTTATTGCTAAGGAAATAAGGTTGAATATGGAACAACCGTTATTGTACATTTCCTATGTCTTTCTGTCATTCATGGCGTAATATCGTAAGTGAATGTAAATACAATATAAATCACACTTTATTGCTTGGGAACAAGGCATAGTTTAAGTTAAAATTATTAAACCATTATTTTGTGGTCGGTGCCACATTTAGGTATTGTTTTTGTTCTTGACGCGTTATCTAGTAGTATTGTTGATCGAAGGTGTTTGTGGTGTTTCTTCAGGAAGTCTTAATTAATTAAAGACACTCCAGCCTTGAAGTCACTGCATTCAGGTATGTCTCTAGAGTTCTAGACTCAATTACAACAAATTACGACTCAAAATCATTTTTCATAACCCGAAAAAAAACCCTTTTTATTGTACTCGTTTGTTACATGCATAATGTGTAATCACGAATCCATAATGAATACCACAGATTATACAAGACCTCGACCAATGATATCGCGTCAATTCAATACCAAAGTTGTTTATTTCTCTATGCTCCTGTCATTGTATATCTTCAGCAAAGTTTACTTAAAATTCTATTATAGTGTATTTTAAAAATGGAACGCCAAAAGTTATCTGTGGTAATAAATAAAATTGTTGATGTTGCAACGATAAAATATACTTAATATTAAATCTTGGTAATATTTAAATATGAGTCCTTGAAAATTTAATAAAATTCATATTTAGAGTAATAGAACGTTATGAGCTAGGGACTTCGCGCACTAGACGGTCCGTGTCTTCGGTCTGTGGCTTTAGTAACCAAGGTACTATAACATATGAATGGCTATACTGGTCGTTGCCATCAAACTATTTAGTTAGCTATGAAAGCCCGCCTCCTGGTTCAGCTACTGTACATGTGAGCTGATGTATTCATGCTGTGCGTACAGTACATCTAGACAGTTATCCGTTAAAAGGCCAGTCATGGTTATGATCGCACTTTGATCGGAGTTCCGACCACGATCACAATTAACGACGAGCCGTAGTCCTGGCCCTCTAGTGCGCAAAGACCCTTTTAATAATATAAAATATTTTGCAAATGTATAAATTTAAATTTAGAATGCTAAATTAATTAAGATCGAAAGCGACATTGAGCTAAAAAAATCTAGATTTTAATAGTTATATAAATTAGTTTAAAGTCGCAA
Organism: Nymphalis c-album; assembly: GCA_963151315.1. Classification (NCBI taxonomy): domain Eukaryota; kingdom Metazoa; phylum Arthropoda; class Insecta; order Lepidoptera; family Nymphalidae; genus Nymphalis; species Nymphalis c-album. The sequence continues at coordinate 3,573,068 of OY720615.1, forward strand.
CATAGTTATGAAATTATACACATTACACACACACACATACACATTTACTTGGTGGTAGAGCTTTGTGCAAGCTTGTCTGGGTAGGTGCCACCCACTCATCAGATATTCTACAGCAAAACAGCAGTACTTGGTACTGTTGTGTTCCGGTTTGAAGGGTGAGTGAGCCAGTGTAATTACGGGCACAAGGGACATGACATCTTAGTTCCCAAGGTTGGAGGCGCATTGGCGATGTAAGAGATGGTTAACAACTCTTACAATGCCATTGTCTATGGGCGTTGGTGACCACTTACCATCAGGTGGCCCATATTCTCGTCCGCCTTCCAGGCGTCATGATATAAAAATTAAAAAAAAAAGCATAAATAATGTTTGATTAACTTGGTGGTAGGTTTACAAGCTCAGCTGGGTAGGTACCAACCACCTACCGCTAAACAGCAATATTTATCGTTAGTATTATTGTGACAAGCCGAGATGGCCCAGTGGTAAGACCGCGTGAATCTTAACCGATGATCATGGGTTCAAGCCCGGGCAAGCACCGCTGAATTTCCTGTGCTTAATTTGTGATTATAATTCATCTCGTGCTTAACGGTGAAGGATAACATCGTGAGGAAACCTGCATGGGTCAAATTTCACTGAAATTCTGTCACATGTGTATTCCACCAACCCGTTTTGGAGCAGGGTGTGGAATAAGTTCCAAAACTTCTTCTTAAAAAGAAGAGAAGAGGCCTTAGTCCAGCAGTGGGACAATCACAGGCTATTATTTATATTAATATATTTTTTTTTTTAGTATTATTGTGGGGCGATCAAGTATAAGGGACAATATCTTAACCTTGGGATGGTAGGTGGCGCGATGACAGTGTAAATAATTGTTAATATCTTTGTTCGAGTTTATACGGACGATGGTGACCACTTACCATTAGACCTATTTGCTCTTCCACCATTTATTATGCTTAATTTCTTATTTATGTATTATAAAAAATTATATAAATTTTTTTTTTTTTTTTGTGGAACTCTGTAAACCGAGGTCAAGACATTCGCTCACATATATGTGCATAAGTGTAGGTGATACTTAAGGCGTCATTTCTTTCCATGAAACGAGGGGGAAAACCCATTATTTGTGTCACGATTCAATAATATCTTGAATTAAATCAACTACCATTATAAGCATCTTTTTTTTAAATCTTTATTTATTTATAACTTTCTTATTGTATTATTTAATTAAATTTGTATTGTCATGTTAATTCTAACTAATATTATAAAGGTGAATGTGGTTGTTTATACAAATAAATATGATCGAAGTGGCTGTCTGTGATTTTCAAAATGGCCTTTTTTTAGATATCCAGAGACATTATTCACACACGGCCATCTGATCCCAAACTAAGCAGAGCTTGTACTATGGAAACCAGACAACTAATATACTACATATACTACTTTTTTTTTGTAAATACTTATATAGATAATTACAGCCAGAATCAGGACAAACAGACATGTTCATGCACACAAATGTCTGTCCGGGGTGGGAATCGAACCCACGACCTGCGGCGAGTAAGGCAAGTGTCTTACCACGCCAACCGGCTCGTCAAAATTTGGCTATTTGCCACAACTAAGTGAGTTTGAAGAAGAAGAAGCTGATATGACCCAGTGGAACGCGTGAATCTTAACCGATGATCGTGGGTTCGAACCCGGGCAAACACCACTGAAATTCATGTGTTTAATTTGTGATTATAATTCATTTCGTACTTGACGGTGAAGGAAAACATCGTCAGGAAACCTGCATATGTCATATTTAGCTGAAATTCTGTGACATGTGTATTCTACCTATCTGCAATGGAGTAGCGTGGTGGAATAAGCTGCTCCTCAAGGAGAAGAGGCCTTAGCCCAGCAGTGGGACATTCACAGGCTGTTACTGGCTGGTACGGTATCTATCCCTTCGAAGCTTGGACCTCATAATATGAGTAATCAAGGAAAGTTACAACCTTATAACAATAGATGGCGCTATTTCAATATAACAAATAAATTTAATATATCTCTGCCTCACCCGGGATTTGAACTGAGAACCATGAGATCTGCAGCATGAGCTACTAGACCATCGGGGCAGTCAATAATTATTAAGTAATCAACTAATCTACTCTTGTTATGTAATTTGATTTGTGATTAAGATAAGGCACGTTCGTAAAAAGGCAGTAATATCGAGAAATTTATCACATGATCTCAGATAAGGCAGCATCTACACATCTTAATCGTATTTTAATAACGAAAAATTACTATGTGGTGGGGCTTTAGCAAGCCCATGTGGGTAGGTACCGTCCACTCATCAGATATTCTACCGCTAAATAATAATACTTACCATTTTAGTGGTTCGGTTTGAAGTGTGTGAGCCTATGTTACATCTTTGATCCTATATAAGCTCCTCCAGACCGATTTCGGCCACGGCGGCCAAGAGAGATTAGCCAACTACGCTGAAGATATTATAGTGCACAAGTGAGTGCGCAAACAGGTGCACTCTCTTTTCCTTAGCTCTCATAATCCGATGCGATCAGAAAGAGTTCAGGCGCAGGACCAACGGCTTAACGTGCTTTCCGAGGCACGGGAGTGTACACACTTCCAACTTTCAGACTACGGGCTGCTACTGAGAATTATCTGACAGAAAACCCCAATTGACCCGACCTGGGAATTGAACTCAGAATCACCGGGTCTGCGGCCTTATATCAAGCGACTAGACCAACGAGGCAGTCACTCCTATATATGGTGTGATTAGCGTGACTAACGGCACCAATGCCTATGAGTGGTGACCACTTACCATCAGATGGTCTACCTACCAGTCTCACTACAGCCTACCTACTATCAGTGTACCTACTGTACACACTGTACTAATTAAAAATTAAAATATAAGTTGTGAAAAAAAAATGTTTTTTTTTAAATTAATTAATTTTATTATTGATACACTAAGGTTAATGTGGGGTCTTGGACTCAACTATTACGACCTTTGACAAGGTAATATACATATATAAATTATGTATGTTATTAAAACAATATGATTAATTATGTGTTTATTTATATTTTTTAAAGGCCGTTGATAAATGGGCATAACTTAAATAATGCCACCTCTACTCTGTTTATTTACTGATTTTTTGTAATATATGAAATTTTTGTGGAGCGAGCTCATCTCGCCATCATCATCTCAAGTCTTGCCGAGATATCGTTGGTCATTACGGAGGACTCGTTTGATTTTTGTTTTGTTCTAGGTGATAGATCTACGGATGAGATTTGTAGTTTTTTTTATTGTATAGGTAGGCGGGCGAGCACATGGGCCACCTAATGGTAAGTCACCAACGCCCATAGACTTTGGCATTGTAAGAAATGTTAACCATCGCTTACATCGCCAATGCGCCGCCAACCTTGGGAACTAAGATGTTATGTCCCTTGTGCCTGTTATTGCACTGGCTCACTTGCCCTTCAAACTGAATCACAATAATAAAAAGTACTACTGTTTTGTGGTAGGATATCTGATGAGTGGGGTGGTTTGTGAAAAAATGTCGTCGAAATTATGATCTGCTAAATTAAGTGGAATAGCGTTGTATTATGAATGACTATTGTGTCTTTTTCTTGCTGTGGGGATTTTAATGATGACAGAAAGAGATAAATAATTTTTTGACTGTTTATATTATATATTTATAGTTCCCGTCAGTAAATATTGCACATCGAAGTTTGAAAAGAGACAATCGACTAAGTTCGGTATTGTAGAGCGTTATCTCTATCGCACAAAACACTAACAGTCCTGTATCTATTAGGAGCTGTTAAAACAATTATTTATTATAAGTTTCTGTGTAGTTGAATAAAACACACCAATTTTTTTTTTAATGTAAGTGCTGTCTTTATGTTGTAGATAAATAAAAAAAAATCATGTCCATATCACTGGGTTAGAGCAGAAATAGTAAAAAGGGATTCCGAGAATTAATTGATTAAAGGCCGAATACTGAAACGTCATTCTAATATGAAGACCTGGAACATTTTTTTTTTTTTATGTTAGAGGGGGCAAACGAGCAGGAGGCTCACCTGATGGAAAGTGACTACCACCGCCCATGGACATCTGCAACATCCGAGGACATGCAGATGCGTTGCCGGCCTTTTAGGAAAGAGTACGCTTGAAGGTTCTTAAGTCATTTCGGTTCGGAAAAGTCGCCGGCGAAAGCTGGTTTCACAGAGTGATTGTGCGAGGCAGGAAATGCCTTAAGAAACGCACTGTTGTGGATTTCCAGACATCGAGGTGATGGGGATGGAATTATTATTTATTATTTGATACGCCGTTAATTTAAAATTTCACATACTAAATTTGAAAATAATGGCGTTCCAAATAATTAAGTCCCACTTAATATTTGAATGCCGTTTCAGTATTCGGCCATAAAAGTTTTAATTAGAAGTTCTTTGTTATATATGTAAAATTAAAGGAAAACAAGTACAGTATGACGATGTAAACAGTGCTATATCTGATCGGATATACATATTGTATAAAAATTGGTGTATTATAAGTAAGAAAGTAACAGGCTGTGAATGTCCCACTGCTGGGCCTCTACTCCTCTTTATGAGGAGAAGGGGTGGAGCTTATTCCACTCTGATCCAATGCGGATTGGTGGAACACACATGTGACAGAATTTCAGTGTAATATGACATGTGCAGGTTTCCTCGCGATGTTTTCCTTCACCGTCAAGCACGAGATGAATTATAATCAAAAATTAAGCACATGAAATTCAGCTGTGGTCACCCGGGTTTGAACCTACGATCATCGGTTTAGATTCACACGATCTTGTAAATTATATTTATGTATATTTACATATTAAGGATCACCAACGGTTGTACATAAACGATTACACTAGTACATATTTAATTTTAACGCGCATTATAAACATAATAATTCGTCCGCTTCTGAGATAGATGAAACAAAAATCTATATACAATGATTGATTTGATGACTTATTATTTACAGCGTTTTCGATGAAAGCTCCCAATCGGCTCGTTTTTGTCCGACTTCTTCAACAATTATCGTCATATTTCAACAAATTTACAGAAAACATTTAATGAATTATACACGTAAACCTTCCTATTGAATCACTTTATCCATTGATGAAAACCGTATGAAAATCCGTTCAGTAGTTTTTTTAGTTTATCGCATTCATACAGACAGACAGGAAATGCGGGGGACTTTGTTTTATAATATGTAGTGATAGTGATAGAGATATTTTTATTAATTATATTATACGCGGGTGAAACCTCGGGGCGCATCTATATATGTATATGCAAGTATAGAGTCATTGAAAACTAGCTATTACATATTTATTCGGTCTCGTTCTTCTAGTATAAGGATATAGATCTCGAGGTTATAGACTTATAGAATCAATAAAACCGGCCATAAAAACTTGTTGAGTTTTGTTTTTAAAAAAACTTTGTGCTAGCTTGTCTGGGTAGGTACCACCTACTCATCAGATATTCTAACGCAAAACAGCAGTACTTTGTATTGTTGTGTTCCAGTTTGAAGGGTGAGTGAGCCAGTGTAATTACAGGCACAAGGGACGTAACATCTTAATTCTCAAGATCAGTGGCACATTGGCGATGTAAGCGATGGTTAACATCTCTTACAATACCAATGTCTATGGGCGTTGGTAACGTTGTAAACGATGGTAAACATTTCTTACAGTACCAATGTCTATGGGCGTTGGTGACCACTTACCATCAGGTGGCCCATACGCTCGTCCGCCTACGTATACAATAAAAAGTTAGGAAGTTAGTAAATACACAATTTGGAACACATGCAACGGTGCTGGTGCTGCGTCTGATCTCTCCGTAATACCGTTACATTACCTACGTCACCATAAATAATTTCGACGAAAAATATTCCACAGATTATAAACCTTCGAAAAAATTTATACGGTTTTAACAATGACTCATAGTACACTTATTAAAATATATATAAAACCTCTATGACTTTTGCGGCAAAAGAGCTTTAATGGCGCAGTGGATAGAATGCGTGGATTTGTAACGAAGGTCGTGAGTTTTTTTTTTATTATTATTCATTTCGTGTTCAGTGTGAAGGATAATATCGCGATGAAATGTGCATGTTTCGGATATATCTGCCTGTTCGTATCCATGTCCTGAGTTAGGGAAAGCATTTGGAGTTCATTCAAACGAGATCGTTGTCCAGCTGTGAGTGTACGTCATTTACATCAATTATAATATTTTGACGTGACAACGTCTAATAAATCGATGAACGCTGGCTGCATGCACGAAATTGTCTCGTTACGCTCATTGTCCCGTTACGTGGTCAATTTTATTCATAAAAGTATGCAGTCATTTCATCAATGTTTTGTTATGACGTTGTCACATTAAACTATCGTCCGTAAACCGACTTTACAGACAACCTTTTTTTGTATTGTTTAAATAAATTTGAGATGGTCCAGTGGTAAGAACGCGTGAATCTTAACCGATGATCGTGGGTCCAACCCCGGCGAGCACCACTGAACTTAATTTATTTATTTGTGATTATAATTCATGTCGTGCTTGACGGCGAAGGAAAACAAATTAATTGATTATTTTTTTATATTTGACAGAATTTCAGTAAAATTAGACACGTGCAGGTTTCCTCACGATGTTTTCATTCACCGTCAAGCACGACACGAATTATAATCACAAATTAAGCACATGAAATTCAGTGCTTGCCTGGGTTTGAACTCACGATCATCGGTTAATATTCACGCGTTCTTACCACTGGGCCATCTCTATATACTAAGCTATAATTTTTAAAAATATATTTCAAGGTGCATTTCGAATACATTGCATATATTTATATAAGTATCAGCGCTTTGCAGTTTCATTCGCCAAAAATTTCGACCATTTACGTGACAAATGCGTTCCTCTTCTTATGGTTATATGAAGAGCCGGTTGGCGTGGTTGTAGATACTTGTCTTTCCAGCCGCAGGTCATGAGTTCGATTCCCACACGAGACAGATATTTCTGTGCACGAAAATGTCTGTTTATCCTGTGTGGGTGTAATTATCTATATAAGTATGTATTTACAAAAGAATAATATTATATGTAAGTATATCAGTTGTCTGGTTTCCATAGTTACGAGCTCTGCTTAGTTTGGGATCAGATGGCCTCATGTGAATAAATAAATAAATAAATGTCTCAGGATATTATTATTATATATACATAATAAATCGTTTATATAATTAAATATGTTTAGGTCGTATATAACTTAACTTATGTTTTATACATAATAAATCGTTTATATAATAAAATATGTTTAGGTTATAATACATAACTTAACTTATGTTTTACAGGCTTTTTGGTAAATGGCGGAAATTACAAGGTGATAAAAATAATTGTATCGCGCTTTGAAATATATATGTTCTTATATGTCCAGTCATTGACGGTAAACCGTTGAGAATAGACGCGTGACCGCTCATATATAATTATTTATATAGATATATATCTCGCGAACGTGCTGTGTTCTTATTTAATTGTTAATTTGGAAAAATTGTGCCGGTGAGTTTTGTTTTTATTTTTTTCAATTGGTATATTTTGTTTTTGTTTTTTTATTTGGAAATTTTAATATTAAACTTAGATGTCAATAATTTTTTATTTTAGTTTATATTGATGGATATATCTGTAAAGTTATTTTGTGGTGTATTTTTTTTATTTGATTAGAAAAAAATAGCGAATTTTTTAATTAATTTTGTGTTTGATTTAGTGTAAGATTAGTGATATATAGATACGATAATAATAAAAAAATAAAAACTAAATTGCTGGCAATCAATTTTTTTTTGCAAATTCGATTATTCATATTTTCAATGGTATTTTTTCTAAATTAAATTCAAAATATTTATTCAATGTAAATACATATGTATATGCTTTCTTATGTATTATTTTAAATCTTGTACCAATTCGGAAATTAATCTCATACTTGAAAAGAAGGGTGCGACTTTTTTTCACATCGAAAATATGCGTTACAATAAAATCGACAATATCTTTCATTCTTAAATACTCTCAATAATTTAATTCTATATGTATTTAATTATGTAAAAACAAAAAAATAGGTATATAATATGTATATTATAAGAAAATTGCAATCCGAATAAAAATATGCACTTAGATTGTACTGAAAACAAATAAAAAATATTAGGATTTTTTTTTAAATAATGTGATTTAATAAAGAAATATCTTTAAAGTTATTTATAATTGATATTTACTTATATAATTCAATTTTCTAATGAAGTAATGAGTATTAAAACTAGGCTCCTTTGAATTTTGAATTTAGAACGTACTTTTTTAAACGCACACACTTTTATAACCTGCCAGTAACATATCTAAATGATTAAAACCGTTTTCGTATTGTATGTTTTTATCTCATTTCAATCTCTATCGAAGTAAATTCCTTATTAATTATAAACTTTTTATGTAAATTAAATTTTATTATTACACTTTTTAACAACTTATCCTAATGTTGTAAATGCAAAAGTGTGTTTGTTTATTTGTTTGTTAGGCTTTAACGTTTAAGCTACTCAACTGATTATGAAATTTTGCTTACCCGTCAGTGGGATAGAAAATAGGGGTACTTAACACCTACCTCTTCATTCACCTACCTCTTCAAAGAGTTAAGCCGCGGGAGAGAAGTAGCTTAAGATATATCACAAGATATTAAATTAATTCAGGTGACAAAAATGGCATTACAACCAAAATTCTACTTGAGCGTGATTTAATTTATACTATTATATAAATCTATGAAAAACAATGCACAATGTACTTAATTTACTTAATTTCGAATCGTGTGTGTCTGTGTGTGTTTTATTATACACGGGTGAAAGCTCGGGGCACAGCTAGTTGGTAATAAGTTCACTCGCTCCCTAAACTAACTAACTCCCGAGACTAAAGCTATCTATACATCTGTACATACATACGTACATATGAATAAAATTGGGGTGTCTGTTTGTAATATTGAAATATTCGCTTTTTACTACATGCATAATATGAATATACATACGGTACGTACACCAAAATATATTTTTTTTACAATTTTTGTCTGTCTGTCTGTTTGTTCCGGCTAATCTCTGAAATGGCTGGACCGATTTTGACGGGTCTTTTATTGGCAGGTAGCTGATGTAATAAGGAGTAACTTAGGCTACTTTTATTTTAGAAAAAAAATGATAATAAAAATAAAAATGAGAAAACCAAAAAAACTAATTAATTTTTTTGTTAAATTCCACGCGGACGAAGTCGCGGGTACAGCAAGTTTTTAAAATAAAACGTAACTAGCTACCCCGACTACTTATCTTATTTTAAAGTTATTAACTTAATATAATCGATAGTAAAATTGACACCGCATCACGTCACTAAAATCTATCGATAAGGTGTTGAAACACTAATCTCACTGATATTGTAAATTTTTCTGTTGCACGAAAATCTTTATTGATTGTAATGCATTTATTATGGGAAATAATTACGTTAAATAACTTTAAATATTCCCTGTGCACGTATGGGAATAACTTGTGTGTGCACACTTGTGCATTATTATGGTTCCCTCCTGACCGATTTTGGCCACATACTTAACACTCATAATCGGACACGGCTGCAAAGAGTTCAGGCGCCTGACCAACAGCTTAGTAATTAAAGGCACAAGGGACATAACATCTCAGTTCCCAAGGTTGGTGGCGCATTGGCGATGTAAGCGATGGTTAACATCTTTTACAATGCCATTGTCTATGGACGTGGGTGACCACTTACCATCAGGTGGCCCATATGCACGTCCGCCTACCTATGCAATAAAAAAAAAAGCTTAATGTGCTTTCCGAGGCACGAGTATACGCAGATCCAACATCCAGACTGCGAGCCGCTAATGAAAATTTTACCACAGACACCATTTTTTTTTCGATGGGCTTCAAACCCAGAACCTAGAAATATGCGTCGTTATATCTAACCAATAAGCCTATAAGGAAGCCAGGATACCATACTTCGCATCTTAACACTAAAACGTGATTATTACTTAGTTTTTTTTTTCAACAACAAAAATAACACACCCGGGATTTGAACACGTTACCTTAAGATTTAGTAGATTTAATTCATTTAGTATAAACTAACCACTTTGACTTGGTGGTGGAGCCTTGTGCAAGCTCGTCTGGGTAGGTACCACTCACTCATCAGATATTCTACCACAAAATAACAGTACATCTTAGTTCCAAGGTTGATGGCGCATTGGTGATGTAAGTGATGGTTAACATCTCTTACAATACCAATGTCTATGGGCGTGGGTGATCACTTACCATCAGGTGGCCCATACGCTCGTCCTCCTTCCTAGGCAATAAAAAAAAAACTTGACCAACGAGCTGTATAAAGGCTAGTCCACAGCATTTCGTAATATTAACAAGACACGATTCTAGAAGTTGTAAATAAATGATGAAACATCTAACTACTATAAACAATGAACCGACTTCAATACAATCAATGATCGAATGATTCAATAGGATTATGAAACACAAACATGAATGCGATTTGATTGATAATAAATAATTTATTTTATAATAAACAATATAACAATTTGACGAGCCACTTGGCGTGGTTGGTTAGGTACTTGCCTTTCACGCCGCAGCTCGGGTCGTGAGTTCGATTCCCACCCAGGACAGACATTTGTGTACATGAATATGACTGTTTTTCCTAAGTCGGTGTAATTATCTATATAAGTATGTATATACAAAAGAAAAGTAGTAATTGTAAGTATATCAGTTGTCTGGTTTTCATAGTACGAGCTCTGTTTAGCTTGGGATCGGATGGCCTTGTGTGAATAAAGTCCAAAAAAAAGAATTACATTAAAGCCTTAAAAAAATATAAATAAAAATGGTTGTCTGTAAAGTCGGTTTACGGACGATTGTTTAACGTGACAACGTCATAACAAAACATTGGTGAAATGACTGCATACTTTTGTGAATAAAATTGAATCATTTTTATTGAATTATCATTATTCTGTATGGATACAAAGAAGGAGTGAAATGAAATCTACAATGTAATTGATAAATTTACTTTTATTTACACTCATACAAGCGTACAATCAGCGTAACGGGACAATGACAGTAACGGGACAATGAGCGTAACGGGACAATGAGTCATCCTTTTTCGTGCATGCAGCCAACGTTCATCGACTTATTAGACGTTGTCACGTCAAAAATTAAAAATATTTACTGTACAAGTCATGACCGTGTGGAATGGTGGCAAAAATGCTAGACACATTTTTTTCTTTAAATCGTTGATTGACGGTAGACTAGTTGATGAAAGGATGGTACCTACCTAGACGAGATTGCACAAAGCCACCACTAAGTAAAAACCAGTTACTCTACACCAATTAAATTACAAGAAAAAAGTTAATTAAATACAATGAAACTATTATTTATCTTTTATGATAATTGAAGAATATTTCCGTCACTTTTTTATTACAATTCAAATTCAATTCAATCTTTATTCAATGTGGATCGATGCTCTACCACCAATTTACTTGGTGGTAGAGCTATGTGCAAGCTCGCCTGGGTAGGTAACACCCACTCATCAGATATTCTACCACAAAATAACAGTACTTTGTATTGTTGTGTTCCGGTTTGAAGGGTGAGTGAGCCAGTGTAATTATAGGCACAAGGGACACAACATTTTAGTTCCCAATGTTGGTGGCGCATTGGCGATGTAAGAGATGGTTAACATTTCATACAATGTCAATGTCAATGGGCGTTGGTGACCACTTACCATCAGGTGGCCCATATGCTCGTCCGCCTACCTATAGATGATGAAAAAAAAAAATGATGAAGTGTTACACTTGCTTATTGATTGTCGTAAATCTACCACCGGTTCGGAAATAACCACCTCGGACCTGAGAAGAACCGGCGAAAGAAACTTAGCGTGTTTTTTTTTAATTTTTTATAATCAAGTAATTTACACAATAAAAGAATAAAATATCATCTCTATAAATCTTATCGATTAATACGCCATATTTACTATAATTTTTTGTACATAGAAGCAACCTTTGATTAATGAATGTAATAAAAAACCAACAGGAAACAATAATAAAAGATTGATTTATCTTCTTAATGACCTGATTTGATTCTGACGTCATCGTTAGACACTAACTGATTTTCAATCTAGACGCATTTCAAAATAACCATCATCAGATATTCTACCGCAAAACAGCAGTACTTGTTATTGCTGTGTTCCGGTTTGAAGGGTGAGTGAGCCAGTGTAATTACAGGCACAAGGGACATAACATCTTAGTTCCCAAGGTTGGTGGCGCATTGGCGATGTAAGAGATGGTTAACAGCTCTTACAACGCCAATGTCTATGGGCGTTGGTGACCACTTACCATCAGGTGGCCCAGATGCTCGTCCGCCTTCCTATGCAATAAAAAAAAAATAAAAAAAAAATAACCTGAGCTGATATAAGAGTGCGGGCAAATACAGCTCAAATCCAACACGAGACAAGAGACTAGCAGAAATTTATTTACGTGTTTCCTGAGGTCCGAGTAGTTTGAGGTCTGGTTATCTATTCAAGAATATTTTTAATTGGTTTCCTTTTGGATTCGAACCCAGGACTTCTAACCTAACAGCTACATACTAGAGGTGGTATAGATACACGCATTTGAATTTTGAGTTAAGATTTGAATGTCACTTAAAAATTGTGAAAATGGGAGGGGGCGAGGAGTTTTCTGTTCATATTTTTATCGAAATTAATATATGTGTGCCTCATTTGACACTGGAAATCTTATGCTTACTCGTCTGACGTTTGAAGTTTCACCCTAACGCGTGCTTTTTTGAAGTCTCATGGCCGAATAATTTCAAATTTCGCATACAAAATTTTGAAATTAATGACGTTCCAAATAATTATGTCCCACTTCATTTTGAATGACGTTTCCGTATTCGGCCGTCAGTCTCTAACGAGCGCTTATTTGTTTACATATCAAAAACTATCAACGTCAATCGAAAATAGACGCCAAATAGACGCTGTAAGTCTATAGAGTTATATTATGTAATCTATACTAATATATGCTGATAATACAATAATATAAGCTGAAGAGTTTGTTTGTTTGAATTACTGGTTCGAATTTAAATATTATTTTTGTGTTGTGTAGTCCTTTTATCGAGGAACGATCTTGGCTTATTTCTATTCATTATATTTTTATTAATTATACGCGGGTGAAACCCCGGCGCACAGCTAGTACCATATATAAGTTTTATGTAGTCCATTATTCATCCCGTGCGAGACCGAGACGGGTAGCTAGTTTATTATATAAATTATACATGTGAATAAACGAGACAACTATATGTTTACAAGTGTATTATTAACACGTTGTAATGATTAATTATTTTATATGGCTATTATATATCAGCAATTTCAATAATGATGAAATTAATTTTATGTTTATTTGTAGATTTTATAGTAAATATTATGAACGTCTAAATTTAATTGAGCGGACATAAAATAAATAAATAAAGCCTTTCGTAAACATTTTATTGAATTAGGTATCAATTATTATTACGTTTATTGATTCGAAATGGCTTTATGAAGCCTTGTTCTTTTTATTTGAATTGATTTCCGTCTCGCCTTTCCATAATATTTATGTTATTTATTTTTAAAACGCTTTTATTAGCTTGTATGTATCTATGTAACGGAATCTTTCAACGAAATTATCACTAACTTCAAGACGTCCACTTGATTTGAAAATTTGCATACGTATTAAAGAACGATGACAATACAAAAATGTAACTGTGCCTCCCCCCATCCCAGGTGCGTTTTAGTGCAGCCTTGCCGAGGTCGTGCCGCGTGTTTTTTACTTTTTTAGACTATATTTTTAGACTTTATTTTAAGTAATAATCGAAAACATGTGTTGATAAAGGTCACATATTCGTAATTATATCAAAATCAGTATAAAACTTTTAATTCATATTTTGTGTGATTTTGAGATAGAATATATTAAAATCATGAAATAAAACACAAAATCTATTTATAATAATAATTTAATAAATAACAAAAAAAAAATCGAACAAGTAGTTTCTGAGTTTAGCCGGAACAAACAAACTCTTCAGCTATATATATTACTATAGATTATTAATTATATTATTATCTCAATTCGTTTCAATGGCATGACGGTGATAAAGTGACCTTAGACCATGAATTCTAATGTTATATGACGTACATGGTCATCTTATGACCTCAAAGAATAGGTTTCTAGGTTAAGAACAAGCTTCTAAATAAAAAAGACGTTCAATGTATGTATGTTTTCCTCATATTTTTTTACGTATTTACGTAACTGTAAATATTCCTTTGATGGGCGGAGACCTTATCGCTTCTTTATAAGGTTTTGTTCAAAGCCGAGATGGCCCAGTAGTACGAACGCGTGAATCTTAACCGATAATCGTGGGTTTATTCCCGGGCAAGCACCACTGAATTTCATTTTTTTTTATGTAAGAGGGGTCAAACGAGCAGGAGGCTCACCTGATGGAAAGTGACTACCACCGCCTATAGACATCTGCAACATCCGAGGACTTGCAGGTGCGTTGCCGGCCTTTGAGGAAAGAGTACGCTCTCTCCTTGAAGGTTTTCATTTCGTATCGGTTCGGAAAAGTCGCCGGCGAAAGCTGGTCCCACAGAGTGATTGTACGTGGCAGGAAATGCCTCAGAAAACGCACTGTTGTGGACTTCCAGACATCGTTGGTGAGGATGGAATATTGAGTTCTGTCGCGATGTCCGGTGGTGAAATTCAGCGGCCGGGACTAAGCCAAACAACTCCTCAGAACACTCCCCGTGATATATGCGATAGAGGATGCAGAGTGACCCAACATCTCTACGCAAATCCAAAGAATCAAGCCGGTCGGTAATAACTTGATCGTCAACAATTCGAACTGCTTTACGTTGAATGCGGTCAAAAGGAAGAACTGCTACTGTGGAGCTCCCGCCCAGAGGTGAGAGCAGTACTCTATGTGGGACCGAATTTCATGTGCTTCATTGTTGATTATAATTCTTCTCGCGCTTAACGGTGAAGGAAAACATCGTGAGGAAACCTGCATGTGTACTGAAATTCTTTCACATGTGTATTCCACCAACCAGCATTGGAGCAGCGTGTTGGAATAAGCTGCCAAACCTCAAAAAAGGAGAAGAGGCCTTAGCCCAGCAGTGGGACATTCACATTCGCGGGTTGGTGGAATTCACGTGTGGCAGAATTTTGAGTGAAATTCGACACATGCAAGTTTCCTTACGATGTTTTCCTTCACCGTCAAGCACGAGATGAATTATAAACACAAATTAAGCGCTTGAAAAATCAGTGGTGCCTGCCCGGGTTCGAACCCACGATCATCAGTTGAAATCGGTTGTGTAATGACAGTAATATAAATAAAATAAAATAAATAAAAACATTTATTTTCGACCAACAGAGAATCATATAGATAAAGACAAAAATTACAATAGTTTTATATATTTCAGTTTGTTTATTTTTTATTTTGTAATAGAATATAAATAAATATAACCTGTCAAAAGTGAAAGGCGGACAGCGTAATGACTACTCCACTTTAATTATTACACTATGGGGTTGAATGTTACACCAGACGGTTACGACATAACCTAGGTCTTACTAGATCGGCTAGATAATAACTAGGTTTGATCATCAAATTAATCAAGGGTTGTCAGTTCTATTAAGTTGTCACTTTATCGCAATCGTATAGCAATGAAATAGTTTCTTCTATTCCTCTAACAATGATCGTAGGACTCAACCTGCGGCCTGCTGGCTATTGTAATTAGGCCACCTAGTCAGGGCCGGATCTACCATATAGCTATATGGGCTTTAGCCCAGGGCCCCGTGGATTCAAGGGGCCCCTAGCTAAATTAAGTCAAAGTCAAAAATAGACGATAATACAAAATAATCGATAATTTTATTAAACTAAACAGATCGTATGGTTTGCAGTCCTACGAATCCTGCGATCGCGAATCGCCTTTGAACTTCGATCAACAATACTACTAGATAACGCATAAATAAATTAATAAAACATAAATAAATAAATTTATTTATTTATGTATCGTATATATACATATATATATATATATATATATTGTATCTATTTTTTTTATGTATTAAATAATTTGTACACCCCTACCATCCTATCTCTCTCCTCTACCAAAGGTTGCCTGGAAGAGATCGCTGTTTTAGCGATAAGGCCGCCTATTGTACATTTTTCTTTTCTTTGTTTTTGTTTTTACTCCTATTATTTTTGTCTATATTGGTGTGCAATAAAGAGTATATAAATAAATAAATATAAATAAATAACGCGTTACGAACAAAACAATACTTAAATTAGCACCACATAATGAAGAAAACTATGTAAACCGCTTTAATAATTTCAATCTAAACTATGTCTTGTTCCCGAGCGATAAAGTGCGGTTTAGATTGTATTGACATTCACTTACGATCTTACGCCATGAATGACAGAAAGACATAGAAAACGTACAATAAAGGTTGATCCATATTCAACCTTATTTACTTAGCAATAAGTTATGATTGGACCATACTAATTTGGAATAACCTCACTAACGTCATTGTGTTCTTACTTTTTGGCCCGTTTTTGAAGCGCTTACCGGTAATCTAGTACATTATTGATCGAAGGCTTTCGCTATAGGACTCAATTTGTATATAATTACTTTTGCTCATAACAGTTAGCTAAGCTGTATAAGGCTGTGTTCAGATGACGAAAAACCGATGGTTGATTTCAACAGGAGTATATAAATCGGACTATTAAGGACCAGAGATTGCGTTTAGAATAATGCCGCGTTCACACAGGCCGAGGCCCAGTGGCTACAACGCGTGAAATTTAACCGATGATCGTGGGTTCAAACCCGGGCAGGCACCACTGAATTTTCAAGTGCTTAATTTGTGTTTATAATTCATCTCGTGCTTGACGGTGAAGGAAAACATCGTGAGGAAACTTGCATGAGTCAAATTTAACTCAAATTCTGCCACATGTGTATTCCATCAACCCGGATTGGAGCAGCGTAGTAGAATAAGCTCCAAAAACCTTCATCCCAAAAAAAGGAGAAGAGGCTTTAGCCCAGCAGTGGGACATTCACAGGCTGTTACTACACGGACTGGAGTTTCCGTGAGTGACCAAACGCATATAGCTGTGGTTAGCGATATGCGTCGTTTTTGAAAGTAATAGCAACAACATATTATGTGTATTTACAAAAATATTTGGAGGTTATTGCATTAAAGGAGAGGGGCAGGGAGGGGAGAGGAAAAGTAGTCATACGTCATAACCGCATTATACATTAATACATTCCAATGCATGCAATAACCCTAAATATACTGCACATTAATTGGGCAAGAGTATATAAGTAGAAAAAAGCCTAGATGGCCTAGTGAATTGATTTAATTATCAGTATAAAAGTACTATCATTTATGTGATAAAATACAATAATCATTTATTGCGCTATCGTACACAAACATGTCAATTTATATTACGTTAAAAATTTAACACTTCAGAATCCGTCTTACGAATCTTCAATCAGGGTCACGTGACCTGACGCGAGTTTAACATTTCTTACCCATCACAAAATAGTGCACAACGCTGCTAAAGAAGTTTTCACTTCAATAAAAAAAGACTAATAAAGATGACTTTACTTGGTGGTAGAGCTTTGTGCAAGCTCGTCTGGGTAGGTACCACCCACTCATCAGATATTCTACCGCAAAACAGCAGTACTTGTTATTGCTGTGTTCCGGTTTGAAGGGTGAGTGAGCCAGTGTAATTACAGGCACAAGGGACATAACATCTTAGTTCCCCAGGTCGGTGGCGCATTGGCGATGTAAGAGATGGTTAACAGCTCTTACAACGCCAATGTCTATGGGCGTTGGTGACCACTTACCATCAGGTGGCCCATATGCTCGTCCGCCTTCCTATGCAATTAAAAAAAAAAAAAAAAGATGATACAAGGTTCAACAATCGTTACGGATTTGGTCTTGATTATAAGGTGGCGTCATCGCTTGATGGTCTCGCGAAGGTCTGATGAGTGAGAACTTTCCAACGGTCCGACATTGACACGGTTTTGAATTTTATAATCGTTTAATTTCCGAATTCGAAAACTGTATTTAATTAAGACATTTGGTTAGTAACTGTAAAAATACGAGTATTTAAAAATAGAACGGATATATAGATAGATATATTATGGCTTTTACGTATATTTATAACTAGCTGATACCCGTCACTTCGTCCGCGTTGCTTGATATATTAACAAAGTTTTCTTATGTACGAAGGAAAAAAACATCAAATAGATCGCAAGCAAAAATATACATTGTTTAATCACATCACTGAACACAAAGTGCATAAACAAATCGTTGTTTCTTGAAACTTTAATAACTTTTTATTAAATGGAGACATCGCAATAAATTTTATTTTTTTTTATAACACGCAATAAATTTTAAATAAGGGCCAAGTGTCTTAGAAATAAAATTCAGAAAATTTCATTGAAATCTATCCAGTAGTTTTTCCGTGATGCGTGCACAATTACAGACCTCTATCATTTTATTTATATAGATTATGTTTTACAAGTGATTTACATAACCTCAAAAATGAAGAATTTTAATAGAAATTCGGTGGTAAGGCTTTGTGTAAGCTCGTCTGGATAGGTACCACCCACTCATTAGTTATATTTACCGCAAAACAGCAATACTTCGTACTGTTGTGTTCCGGAAATGATAACCATCGCTTACATCGCCAATGCGCCACCAACCTTGGGAACTAAGATATTATGTCCCTTTTATAATTACACTGGCTCACACACCCTTCAAACCAGAACCCAACAATACAATGTACTTCTGTTTTGCGGTAGAATATCTGATGAGTGGGTGGTATCTACCCAGACGAGCTAGAGTATGCCCAATCTATTATTTGGGCATCTAATTGAAAACAATTTCGTTAAGATATGTAAGCTTGCCTCTCTGACAATGTACTGGAGTTGATTAAAGTACGAGAATAACAAAGGAGTCCTAATATTCGTCTCTTGTTACAGATATGGCGCTAGCCGATCGAACAGATGTGAAAATGGAAAAGATGTACGAAGACATTGATACAGATAAACCCGCTGAATCGCAGATCCAGAAGCTTTTCTCTGGATCGACGGTTCTCCTGACCGGAGGCACAGGGTTCCTCGGGAAACTACTAGTCGAGAAGCTTTTAAGGTAAATTTTTCATATGTTTAATCTAAATTTAATTTCGACATTGAATTAATTTCAGTGCGCAACGAAATTACTGATTGGTAATTGTTAAAACATTACTATGACTCAGTACATATTTAGTACTAATTATATAAGCGGACGAGGAGGTTGTATTTGGTAGATTTTCGCGCCGAAAGTCGTGGATTCGATTCCCACCAAGGATAGACATTTGTGTGCATGAACATGTCTGTTTGCCTGGATGTAATTATCTACAGAGTGTGTATTTACAAAAGAAAAGTAGTATACCTATGTAGTGTATCAGTTGTCTGGTTTCCATAGTACGAGCTCTGCTTAGTTTAGGATCAGATAGCCTTGTGTGAATAATGCCCCATGATATTATTATTATTATTATATATCTATTTTACTATGAAAGATATTTAACTTAAAAACGTTTAGTCATTCTGATTTTTTTTTGCATAGGAAGGCGGACGAGCATTTGGGCCACCTGATGGTGAGTGGTCACCAACGCCCATAGACTTTGGCAATGTAAGAAATGTTAACCAAAACTTACATCACCAATGCGCCACCAACCTTGGGAACTAAGATGTTATGTCCCTTCTGCCTGGAATTACAATGGCGCACTCACCCTTTAAACCGGAACACAACAGTACCAAGTACTGCTGTTTAGCGGTAGAATGTTCGATGAGTAGGTGGTACCTACCCAGACGAGCTTGCACAAAGCTCTACCACCAAGTAATAGCCGCTTAGGGCTCCATATTATTATAATCTATTGTTTTTGAATAATCGCTTAGTACCTTTTTGGTACCTCAACATCTACTAATGCCAAGTAATTAATTTGTATGTACAAGTGTAATTTTGAATGATTATTCTAGAATTTTCATTAGCAACCTTTAATGATATTTATTTTATTTTATAAATACCTAGCTGTGCCCCGCGGTTTCACCCGCGTTTAATTAATAAAAATCAGCCTAGAGCCTTCCTCGATAAAAGAACAACATTATTTTTGTGTTGTATACAACACAAAAATAATTTTTAAATTCGAACCAGTAGTTCCTGAGATTAGCCGGATTAAACAAACTCTTCAGCTTTATATATTAGTACAGATAAATTCGTATTAATATTATTGTTTACTGAAGCTCATATTTAAATTAAACTAGATGGCTCAGTGGTTTGAACGGTAGAATCGTAATCGATTATCGCGGGTTCAAACCCAACGAAGCACAATTGAATTTTCATGTTATTATTTATTGCATTCTCGTTCAGAGCCCAGTCTTGGTTGCACGGGTGCTTTTTTTTTTTTTTTTTTTTTTTTTATTGTATAGGAAGGCGGACGAGCATATGGGCCACCTGATGGTAAGTGGTCACCAACACCCATAGACAATGGCATTGTAAGAAATGTTAACCATCGCTTACATCGCCAATGCGCCACCAACCTTGGGAACTAAGATGTTATGTCCCTTGTGCCTGTAATTACACTGGCTCACTCACCCTTCAAACCGGAACACAGCAATACAAAGTACTGCTGTTTTGCGGCAGAATATCTGATGAGTGGGTGGTACCTACCCAGACGAGCTTGCACAAAGCTCTACCACCAAGATAAATCTACAATGCTCAAACTACATCATCATCTAAGATTAATTTGTAACATTAGACATTGTAACTTGATTTTACTTACAATGTGTTTTATGTTTAAATGTATGTTTTGTTGCATTTAACTCATAAACAATGTTATTTAATAGATTATTCCACCTACATGTTAATTATATGCAAAAATGCAATAAACAAGTACACAAATAATATAAATGGCGTGACATCGCACGTTATTTTAATTGAGGAGTTTATTTACCTTTATTTTTAATTATATAATTAACTAGCTGTGCCTCGCGGTTTCACCCGCGTATAATTAATAAAAATATAATGATTAAAAATCAGCCTGGAAACTTCCTAGATAAAAGGACTATACAATAAAAAAAAAAAAAAAAATTGGTTGCCTGTAAAGTCGGTATACGGGCGAAAGTTTTACGTGACAACGACTTTGAGTGGTAAAATAATTTTAATGTGAATATTCATTCGTATAGTAGGAAGAAGGATGAAATAATAGTAACAATTTAAAACATTTATTTATACAAAGAATTATATTTAAAACATTAATTTATACAAAGAATCTCGCACTGAATTTCACTTTTTATGTCTGTCTCTCTCGCTCTTAGGCGGGCTAACCATGCCCGAGTGGAAGGGACGCGTGCCTCTCACTCGCTCTCATTGTGAGCGCATAACGTGAGCGGAGCGTAACGCAGTTTCTTGAAGTGTCACCCGGCAAACCAATTTATAAGACGTTGTCACGTCAAAATTTTTAAATTCGAACCAGTAGTTCCTGAGATTAGCCGGATCAAACAAACAAACTCTTCAGCTTTATATATAAGAATAGGTATATTTTTTTAACTATGAATAAATTATTATTCATAGTTCGTCACATACGAGCTTGCACAAAGCTCAACCACCAAGTAAAAATATATATCTTGTTTTTTTTTATTAAAATAGAATACTATATAAGTGTAAGAATAAAATTGAATAAGACCTGAGGCGGAAATAAATACGTCTAGAAATAAAACAAGAGCTAAGACGACTTGTCTGTGCCCTTGTTTAATAAAAAAAAAGAAAGATTTGTCCAAGACTGAAAAGTTGCTGACTTCCTTATTCATTATTTGGGCTGTTAATATTGATTTCCTGATTGCACAGATTATCCAATGACTTTTTTACTTCAATCCAATTCAATTACATTTATTTTTTTATATATAACAACTAGTATGTCTGTTTGCTTGTCCTACGGTCACATTTGATCTGAATGGACAGATGTGATATGAAACTATAATGATGTTAGAATTTTTATGTTTACTTCGATCAACAATGCTACTACATAACGCGTCACGAACAAAAACAATACTCAAATGTAGCACCGACCATAAAATGAAACTATGTGAATGTTTAATAATTTCAACCTAAACTATGCCTCGTTCCCGAGCAATAAAGTGCTATTTAGATTGTATCTTAGGCCATGAATGACAGAAAGAAATAGGAAATGTACAATAATGATTGTTCCATATTCAACCTTATTTCCTTAGCAATAAGTTATGATTGGACCATACTAATTTAAAATAACCTCACAAACGTCATTGTGTTCTTACTTTTCGGGCCGTTTTTGAAGCGCTTACCGGTAATCTAGTACATTATTGATCGAAGTATAAATATTTTAGGGCACGGTAAGGGCTAACTGAGACTTCAAGCGTCAGACGATTAAGCGTCAGATAACTACAGCGTCAATTTAGTTGTGTGCGTGAGACCGGTACACGAGCGCACACGCTTACACACTGATTCTCATGAATATCTTAGGACTCACATTTTTTCTACTTTACTAGAATCATATCAAATCGTTTAGTTATGTCTAGCAACAACTAGACTCATGCTGTCTCTGTCACACATGACACGTGATTTCTGACTTATTACAAGTGTACACTTGGTGGTAGAGCTTTGTGCAGGCTCGTCTGGGTAGGTACCACCTAGTCATCAGATATTCTACCGCAAAACAGCAGTACTTGGTACTGTTGTGTTCCGGCTTGAAGGGTGAGTGAGCCAATGTAATTACAGGCACAAGGGACATAACATCTTAGTTCCCAAGGTTGGTGGCGCATTGGCGATGTAAGAGATGGTTAAGAACTCTTACAATGCCATTGTCTATGGGCGTTGGTGACGACTTACCATCAGGTGGCCCATATGCTCGTCCGCCATCCTATGAAAAAAAAAAGTGTCTCCAAGCCCGTTTCATTACCTTGCTTCTTCGATTTTGTCAGTTACTTTTTCGAGTGATATAAAAAAGTAATTCCCCTTAAAAAAAGGATTGCCGCCATTTTTAATTATATGTGTTCGTGTTTGTCTAAGCTGTATGTTTGTCTTACATGTTGTACTATGTTGACAATACAAATATTTTTACGCACACGGTTTGTCCTTTAACGTATTATGCGTTTTACCTTGAAGAGGTCGTTGAACCTTACGGATTCCCTTTACTTGGGTTGTATAATATTGAATTAATTGTGTTCAATGAAAAACTTAAAAAGACGTAAGTGTATGTGTATGTTATATGTACATATTATGTCTGTAACGCATACGCAATTTTTCCCGTAAATTTTGAGGTTATGTAAAAAAAGTGTAAATATTAAAGTTGTAGATCTTTTTATTATCTACAACTTTGCCATGTTACTTTTTCCGTAGTATTTGTAGTTTTGCCGGAAATCGAGATAAACCGTTTTTTACCCTTAAAGCCCCCCCCCACTTCCCGACCTCAGATCGCCCGTCATTCATGAGAATTTTCGAAATCGGTCGAGTAGTTTTTATTGAAATCGTAATAAATGAAACAAAAAACGAAATCTGTCTTCTTATATGAGTATTTATTGATATAAATAAATATTTTAATTATATTATAATGAACATGAAACCTGTCGGGGTCAAACAGGAAATACGTGGCGCGTCCATAAATTATTTAAATTAAATTAAAAAAATAGTTCATCAGACATCTTTTTTTTAAATATTAAACACGATTTTATCGCCAGACACAACAACTGTTTCGTTCAACCTTCTATTAATCGATATACAAAACGTTTTTATATAAATATATTATTATAATTCACGTAATCAGGAAACGAGCTTTGAACGTTATAATTATAAAATTTATAATACTGCCTCGTTGGTCTAGTGGCTAGATATAAGGCCGCAGACTCTGTGGTCCTGGGTTTAATTCCCAGGTCGGGCCAGTAAATAGTTATCGGGTTTTTCTATCAGAAAATTCTCAGTAGCAGCCCGGATTCTGGAAGATGGAAGAGTGTACACTCCCGTGCCTCGGAAAACACGTAAAACCGTTGGTCCTGCGCCTGAACTCTTTCCGGTCGTGTCGGATTGCCGTCCCATCGGGTTATGAGAGTGAGGGAATATAGAGTGCACCTGTGTTTGCGCACACACTTGTGCACTATAATATCTCCTGCACAGTTGGCATATCTCTCTTGATATTGGCCGCCGTGGCCGAAATCGGTCTGAAGGACCATTATTATTAATATAATTCACGTAATCAGTAAACGAAGTGTTACGTGAAGACGCGAGATGGCCCAGTGGTAAGAACGCGTGAATCTTAACCGATGATCGTGGGTTCAAACCTTGAGAAGCAGCGTTTAAATTGTATTGTGTGTGTATACAGTAGTGACAGAAAACATCGTAAGGAAACCTGCACAATTGTTCACCAACCATATGAAATCGAAATCAAAATGAAAATATTTTTATTAAACTAGACTTTTAGAAGTATCTCGGATTTTTTTACGACGAATTATTAGAAAGTAAAAATGCGGGCTGCCCAGGATCGGGATGGTTGGCGTTCTATGTAGTAAGGGAGCCCAAGAGGGGATTTCGGGATTTCCTCGAGTGCGGCAGATTAATATACAGGCGGATACCTTCTACGTGGTTAAGTACCTCCACCAAATATGAGCCCCATATATATAGCCGCAAAAAAATAAAAATATATATTTTTTTTTATATTAAAGATATTTTTGAGCGCGTCAGATTAAGGTAGTGCGAGTTGATGACATGCTAATATGTGTATATTCCACTAATCTGACAATTACACAGTGAGCTAAAGAAAGGGGAGGGCTACAAATTTGTAAAAAAAAGTCACCTCGACATACGAGCGCGTTAGGTATTGATAGCATACATGTCCAACATATTTTTAATAATGTACATACGTATGTTAATCTGATCGTTTGCATGATGGGTGGTCACTGGTCGTACGTGGTTAAAAATGAAAAAAAAATATATTGAGTGTGTCAGATAGATAGAGATATTAAAAAAATCTAAAAAACGCTCTAATTCTTTTGCTTTTTTTACATTTTTGCAAATCTATAGCCGCTCCCCCCACAGATGAAAACGAATACATTATATAACATTATTTTATTTTTATTATCTAAGCTTTGCAACCCAATCGGTCTCTATGACGCTCGAGTAAATCCCCATTTAGCATCATGGGCTCCCCTACTAATGGGGGAGGCTTTCGTCCGGCAGTGGATGCCAAAAGCCTGAAAAAAAAAGTTTTTACATCATAAAGAACGCATGTAGGTTATTTGAAACTTTCCACGGTTTAACAATTGCATTTTTAACATAATTATATCGTATTGTAAGTTATAATGCAGAAACACACTGACATTTAATGCTATGAATAATTAAATAAAATAATTATTAGTGTCACATGAATTAAATATATCCTTTGTTTGGTGCAGCGATAACCTTTTCTTTATAGGGGTCACAGACACGTGTAAGACATGGTGTCGTGGACCACAAACAAAGTATAGGTTATGATTTTTCAGGTTTCGGTATTGTTACAAATTAAATTAAACAACTATGAACGGATTTATGTATATCTCAACAATTTATTTTTGACGTGACAACGTATAATAAATCGATGAACGCTTACTGCATGCACGAAAAAGGATGACTCATTGTCCCGTTACGCTGATTGTACGCTTACGCCGCATCTATCTCTCTTTCACTCGATTGGCCTATGCGTCCGAGGAGAAGATTGTCTTGTTATGAAGTTGTCACGTTAAACTATCGTCCGTAAACCGACTTTACAGACAACCATTTTCTATCATTTAAAAACACTTGGTGGTAGAGCTTTGTGCAGGCTCGTCTGGGTAGGTAACACCCACTCATGAGATATTGTACCGCAAATTAGCAGTGCTTGGTACTGTTGCGTTCCGGTTTGAAGAGTGAGTGAGCCAGTATAATTACAGGAAAGAGGGGCATAATATCTTAGTTTCCAAGGTTGGTGGCGCATTGGCGAGGTAAGCGATGGTTAACATCTGTTACAATGTCATTGTCTATGGGCGTTGGTGACCACTTATCTTCATATAACCCATATGCTCCTCCGCCTACCTATGAAATAAAATAAAAGAAGAAACACTACAGTGAGTTTGTCGACGACCAATTGTTTAATTTAAATTATTTACCTCAAAGTTACATCAAGTGGGTCATTAACAAATGTCCGGTGCGCGTTGAGTACCGCTGGTCCAATGGCTAGCCTATAAGAGCCGACCCCTTCGCTGAAGTCGCTCGGAGAGCACATCAAGCCATCGGTCTTGCAGCAGGACTCATTCCGGTCGTGTCGAATCGCCGTCCCATCGGATTATGAGTGACGTAATGGAGGCGTAATTGAGTTTGCACAAACACTTGTGGCTCGTCTCGTCTCCATTGCGAAGGGCAGCCATCGTAGAAACTTTCTTCTACGTTTCTTTTTTATTTTATTTCGTTGTCATTTAATAAATCTATATAAATAAAATGATAGAGGTCTACAGTTGTGCGCGCATCACGAAAAAACTACTGGATAGATATCAATGAAAATTTCTAAATTTTATTTCTTAGACACTTGGCCCTTATCAAAAAAAATATTATTGCGATCTCTTCATTTAGTAAAAAGTTATTAAAGTTTCAAGAAACAACGATTTGTATGTGCGCTGCGTGTTCAGTGATGTATGTTTAAACAAAGTATATTTTTGCTTGCGATCTTTTTGATGTTTTTTCCTTCGTACATAAGAAAACCTTGTTAATATATCAAGCAACGCGGATGAAGTCGCGTGTATCAGCTTAGTTATACATTAAAAAGCTATTGAACACGAAGAAGATTTAACGGAATCTCATAGGTTCAAATCCAAGCAAGGAGTTCTCATGTGCCTAATTTGTGTTTATAGTTCATTACGTATTTGCGCTGAAATTATGTCAATAAAATAGCATGTGCCGAAATTCAAATACTAAAAGCCCAGCAGTGAGACATGAGAGTGATATATTAGTAAGATAAATATAATTTAGAATCGCGATCTTGTGTTTGCTAATGATACAATGTTCAAACTTGATCTTGATGTTGAATGTTTGTTTATTCGAAATAATGTTTGATTAGCGACAAGTGTTTGCGGTAGCGTGTGGGTTGTGGTTTTAACAAAAATACACTGGCTCACTCGTCCTATAAACTGATATGCAACAATACTACGCGGGCACAGGGATGGTTGATATTTCGAACAATGCCAATATGTAAAAGTGGTGGCTTATCGGGTGGACCATTTACCAGTCTGCCTACTTATTATGAATATATAGAGTATGTATATAAATAATAGCAATAAATAGGTACATCTACAGATATATAATTCCAATCAATTACATCATTATGTTAATGTACAAAATTCAGTTATATATTTTGTTATTTAAGTTTTTTTTGGTTTTTAATCAATTACTCATTTTTTATTGGAATGTTAAGTTGTACTATAAGAGGTTTTTTGTTCCATTTTTTTTATAATATTTAAATATCTGAACAATTAAACACAATAAAATTTAATAATAGAAAAATATAATTAAACTTTTTGTTTCATCAATACAGTTATGTACATGTAATATACATACACAATTATATTTATGTATATTTCGTATGGTAATCAGAGAATACAAATTATGTTTAATGTACGCGTTAAACTTTTAATTTATTTTCCGTTAGCAAACACCGCGGCTTCGCCATCGCGTCAAGTTATATAGTTTTTTTTTATAGCCCGGCAGGGCAAATGACTCTACTCCACCTGACGGTAAGTGGTAGTAGAGTCCAAACACGATGAAAGCTAGTGCAGTCGGGAAGAATTATCTGCACTAGCCGTCCCCGCCTTGCCGGCCCGCAAGATGCCTCTTCACGCCTCGTTTGAAGGAACCCAGGTCATAAGAGGACGGGAACACGTGTGCTGTAAAGAATTCCATGTGTTGGAGGTGCGACAAAGAAAAGAGTTGCCAAATGTCTTGGTGAGCGATGGAATTGATGTCATAGCCCGCGTATCTTGTAGTTGTATCGGCTATTAACTTAACTTGAAGCAGTTATTTCGAAATTACAGACAGATACCTTGATTTAATTTATTTAAGACAGACAGACATCAATTTTATTTATATACATAAACGATAGAGCCGAGATGGCCCAGTTGTAAGAACGCGTGAATCTTAACCGATAATCGTGGGTTCAAACCCACGAAAAGCACCGCTCAATTTCATGTGCTTAATTTGTGATTATAATTCATCTCGTGCTTGACGGTGAAGGAAAACATCGTGAGGAAACCTGCATGTGTCAAATTTCATTGAAATTCTGTCAAATGTGTATTCCACCAACCCGCATTGGAGCAGCGTGGTGGAATAAGCTCCGAAACCTTCTCCTCAAAAAGAGGAGAAGAGGCCTTAGCCCAGCAGTGGGACATTCACAGGCTGATACTTTACATAAACAATACGCACGTGACGTAGAATTTGTTGTAACTTTTGAGGACTCATTCGATTTTGATAAAAAATAGACTGAGCGGTGCCATAATATACTCCTTATAATGATTTACTTATATATATTAGTAATTTTAGTATTGTCACAATGTTTTCCTTCGCCGCTGAGCGCTCGATGAATAAATAAAGACACAGATTAAGTACATAAACGGTTTGAACTGGTTCGCTTTAATTAAGAATATAATTGTGTTTGAACGACGGGGACTCGGCTCGGTTTCATTTTTTCTATGTTTTGTTTTTTTTTTTTAATAATTTGCACATAAAAATAGTTATATATACATATATAAGCTTTGTTAAAGATCATCATAATTTTGTCTGTTTTTGTACATTACCAATAATTAAATGTTATTTTTTTGTGGCATAGGAAGGCGGACAAGCTTATGGTTAAGTGGTCACCAACGCCCATAGACATTGGCTTTGTGAGAGATGTTAACCATCGCTTACAAAGCCAATGCGCCACAATCTCGTAATGGTATATTTTTTTCAAATTTTGATTAGACTACATAATCAATCTACTCAAGTAGACCTTTGCAGTTAGAGTCGTAATTTTAGAGTTATATGAAATGTAAGTTACAAGTTCGAAATGTACATTTTACCGCGAAATACCGGTAAGGACGAAGAAGGAAGGAGAAGTTTTACTGGTGGTAGAGCTTTGTGCAAGCTCGTAAGGTACCACCCACTCATCAGATGATCTATCGCAAAACAGCAGTACTAGGTATTATTGTGTTCCGGTTTGAAGGGTTCGTGAGCCAGTGTAATTACAAGCACGAGCGACATAACATCTTAGTTCCCAAGGTTGGTGAAAACTTACAAAACATTTTTTATGTCGTAAAGCTATTCTCGAGCAATTACATAACATTAATTTTATTTACTCAATTCTCATTATTTAACTATGTTTGTAAATATTAGATTATCCTTCAAACCATGTTCAATTGAAACGTTGGTTTTTGTTGTAAATATTTACTTTTCTAGTAAATGATAAAATATTATGATCATAAAAAATATTAAATAATAATATCATGCCTATTTACTGTGAATTATTTTTAGGGTTCCGTACGCAAAGGGTAAAACAAGACCCTATAACTAAGACTCCGCTGTCTGTCCGTATGTCCGTTTGTCAACAGGCTGTATCTCATGAACCGTGATAGTTAGACAGTTGAAATTTTCACAAATTACGTATTTCTGTTGCCGCTATAACAACAAATACTAAAAACAGAATAAAATAAATATTTTATTGGGGCTACCATACAACAGACATGATTTTTTTGGTGTTTTTATAGATAATGGTACGGAACCCTTGTACTGAGAACCGATATGGTCCCATGGATAGAACTCATGGTACTTACCATACCATATATTACCATTTATCGCTTGTTTGAGTCCGATCAAGTACCAGTATTTACTTATTTCTTTTATATATGTTTTGTATTCTGACAAATATACATTCATATATTAACTTGCAGTGAATCAGCTGTTTTTTTTTAAATATGATCAATGTTTTTCTAAGGAATTACTAATGTACCTCCTTAAGCCGAGATGGTCCATTGGTAGGAACGCGTGAATCTTAATCGATGATCGTGGATTCAAACCCGGACAAGCACCACGAAATTTCATGTGTTTAATTTGTTTAATTTGCTTGACGGTGAAGGAAAACATCGTAAGGAAAAATGCATGTGTCAAATTTCACTGAAATTCTGTCACTAAGTATTCCACCAACCCGCATTGGAGTAGCGTGGTGGAATGAGCTCCAAACCTTCTCCCCAAAAAGAAGAGAAGATGCCTTAGCGCAGCAGTGGGACAGGCTGTTACTACTTACCCCCCCCCCCCCCCCCCCGATTAAGCGTACAGCTTGTTTAAGAAGTGGCGATGACAATAGACCAACTTGGTCTATCGTCAGGATCGAACTTGAGACTTTTTACAATGCGTTTCTGATTCTTCATTTTTCAAATTCAATTCAATTTAGCAAACGGTCATCCCTTGACATTTATAATTTTACTTAAGAATTATTGACACAGAACTTCAACAATCAGAATCAACATAAACTTCATTGGGGCTAGAACTCTCTGTACACCGGGAACCCCCTCAATGAATTAAGGTGTCACATGCGCAAACGATTCCTTAACGCTCTCCCAAGAGACAGAGTGGGTACCGTTGGTTTTTAAGGAGTGGGTATTACGTGGGTATACTGGTGCAGTCAGCCCCCCCCCCTTCCCCAATCCATGTGAGGGAAACCCTTGAGCGCATATTTCTACCAGCTACTTCAATATAATTAAAATTTAACAAACGTACGTCCTTACACACAGCCTTGGTTTCGTAATTTACTTAAAAAACACATTCAAGTAAAACTATTACAATTTACCAGTTAACTTAATAACTGAGTTGCATCTAACATCCGTTGCAATAGTAACCTCGACGGCTTAGTGGTTAATTATAAGGCTGTTGTTAACTTGGTCCGTAGTTCGAATTCTGGGTTTGGCTGATTAAAAAGTGATAGTTTTTCAGTTTCAAATCTTCAAATAGTTCGGTGCTTATTCCACCACGCTGCTCCAATATGGTTGGTGGGTACACTAAACAGATACCCCACGATGTTTTTCTTAATCGGAATGCATGAAAATTATAATTATATGCACAAATTAAGTAGATGAAAGTTCAGTTGTGCTCGCCCGTAATCTTCTGTTAAGGTCTAGATCTAAGAAGATGACGTCATCCAACCACTGAGCCATCCCGTCTTGATTATATAAGACATCAGCTAAATAACATCAGCTGTATTGTTTGTGCAATAGTTATCGTTTGTAGTAATGAACTATTGTATATTTATATCTGTATTAAGGTACATTCACATGTGACCACTCGTTGGTATAAACATAGCTTTACAATTTATGTATTTATTCTTTATTTCACACACTAAAATAACATAACAAATAGAAAGAACAAGTTTTACATAATAAAGTATGCAAAGGCGGCCTTATCAATTACAGTGATTTAATTTTATAGTTTTTTTTTGTAAAAAGAGGATTATTTTTATAAGTTTATTTATTTATTTACATTCATCAGATATTCTACCGCAAAAAAGCAGTACTCGGGGTTCCTGCACATGGGACTTAACATCTTAGTTCCCAAGGTTAGTGGCGCATTGGCGATGTAAGCGATGGTCAACATTTCTTACAATGCCATTGTCTATGGGCGCTGGTGACCACTTATTATATATAAAAGTAGCCGATAGAAATTAACAGCCGAATACTGAAACGTCATTCAAAATGAAGTGGGACTTAATTATTTGGAGCGTCCTTAATTTCAAAATATTGTATGCGAAATTTGAAAATAATGGCATTCCAAATAATTAAGTCCCACTTCATATTTGAAAGACGTTTCAGTATTCGGCCATAAGACGTATAAATGTGAGTTAAATAAAATATTTTTTTTTTTTTAAGTTCACGTCCAAACAACGCACTACTAAGTTAGTCTTGAAATGAGCGCTTCGTGATATATGTATGTCAACCTTCGTGGAGGTTGTTAATTAGCTAAACCTACTCGCTATGTTTAATTAGTAAACAAATTAAACTAATAATGTAATTAGTCGTTGTTTCTTTCGTTACGTAAACGTTTAATTATGTACAGTGGAATAGAAATTAAGTTAAAATTAAATTTTATTTTTAATTTGAAGAAATTATAAATAAAAATTTTAACAAAACCAAAACCGACTTCATAGGAAAAACAAATTAATATGCACTAAAAAGTAAAAAAATAATTGCGTATTCTTCTATAATTTGATAATTAACTTACTATTTTCTACTCATCAATATGTAGGTACGAATGTGTTGTGTGGTTGATAATTTATTTACAATTATTTTTACTTATGGAGTCGATGTCAGACGAATACAGATACAGACGAATTGATAACCTCCTCCTTTTTTTGAAGTCGGTTAAAAATTGAAAGTCATTAGGTACTAATTTGTCTAATGTATTATAATATTACACGTGTTTTCCTCCTCTTATAACCTGGGTTCCTTCGAACGAGGCGTGAAGAGGCATCTTGCGGGCCGGCAAGGCGGTTAGTGCAGATCCTTCTTCCCGACTGCACCGGCCGTTGTCGCGCTTGGACTCTACTACTACTTACCATTTGGCGTAGAGTAATTTGCCCTCCTGTGCTATAAACATAAAAATCGATCATAATACTGGCATTTGACCTTAAGCGCCATCGGCCAATATAATAAAGAAAATCGTCATAATTCTAATCATCAATGATTATATTTAATATATATATATATTATCATAGATTTAAAATCAATTTGTTCCACGTATCTGTAAGCATAAGGGAATCCTAAACTACAATGTACGAGGAAGTGAAATCGGTTGAACCATTGTATTTTAATTTGGGGGATTCCCAGCAATACATAATAAGCCTAAATGGCCCAGTAGATAGACAGTATGGGCCATGACCATATGCAAAGGTCTGTGAGCGTATCGTGGTGAAACCATGGATTGAAGTTTTTTTTTATTAGTGGGCTAAGAAATTTATTATTAGTTATTTTGGTTATTATATAGTTAGTACATAATGGCATTTCCTTAATACGATTATCGTTGTTACTTTATTAATGCTTGTTTAACCTTAGGGCTCATTTTTGTGTGGCAAATCTTTAGTGGTAACCATATAATAATTAATAATAATAATGTCCTCCAGACCGATTTTCGTTCGGCAGCCAATCTCAAGAGAAGTTAGCCAACTGCGCAGGAGATATTATAGTGCACATGTGTGTGCGTATACACAGGTACACTCTCTATTCCTTAGCTCTCATAATCCGATGGGACGGCAATCCGACACGACCGGAAAGAGTTCAGGCACAGGACCAACGGCCTAACGTGCTTTCCGAGGCAGGGGAGTGTGTTGCAACTTTCAGACTCCGGGCTGTTACAGAGAATTTTCTGATAGAAGAACCTTGTACTGGCAGTACTGACACTGGCTCGCCTATCCTTCAAATCGGAGCATAAAAATTCTAAGTATTGCTGTTTTGCGACCACAGCCACAGTACACAGGGTTATTTGTAATGACCCAGTAACCTCGCAGGAGTAGGTTGGTAACACCATAAGCAACAACTTTGGTTCTACGACTTTACAAAGGTATATAAGTATGTACAAGTTTAAATAACTCTGAACGTCAAAAGTTTGTTCAAACTATTATTATAAAAGGTGTAGAGATATTCTTAATCGTTTTTGCGTGTATTGAATACTTACTGGTGTTCTGTTCGAAATATATCTATTTAATTATCGTAATAAAACAATTTGTACTCGAGACGTTTTGATATAACAATTGTTTTTGTCATTGATAAAAAAAAAAATTGACAAAATATTATGATTCTGAACTTTAGCAGCACTAGCACTTTGTGTGGGCGATATAAGAATTTTGTTTATTTTTTTATTATTATTGACGTGACAACGTCTAATAAATCGATGAACGCTGGCTGCATGCACGAAATATTGTCCCGTTACGCTCATTGTCCCGTTACGTGCATTGTCCCGTTACGCTGATTGAAAGCTTGCGCCGCATCTATCTCTCTTTCACTCGATTGCAGTCATTTCATCAATGTTTTGTTATGACGTTGTCACGTTAAACTATCGTCCGTAAACCGACTTTACAGACAACCATTTTATCACAGCTTTAGTAAATTAAATAAACGCACATTTTTATTAATAAGTGGTTGTAAACCAGCCATGCATTCGTGAAATACACATAGTATTTCACCAATCCGCGCTTTAGCAGCGTGGTGGAATATGCTGCAAATACTTTCTCCTCAAAAGAGTAGAGGAGTTTTTAGCCCATCAGATTTAATTAGTCGGACTCGGAATAGGTAGGCGGACGAGCATATTATGTGCCATCTGATGGTAATTGGTCACCAACACCCATAGACATTGGCTTTGTAAGACATGTTAACCATCGCTTACATCGCCAATGCGCCACCAACCTTGGGAACAAAGATGTTACGTCCCTTGTGCCTGTACTTCCCTTGTACTTGGTGGTAGAGCTTTGTGCAAGCTCGTCTGGGTAGGTACCACCCACATATTCTACCGCAAAACAGCAGTAGTTGCTATTGTTGTGTTTCGGTTTGAAGGGTGAGTGAGCCAGTGTAGTTCCAGTCACAAGGGACATAACATCTTAGTGCCCTAGGTGGGTGGCCCATTGGTGGTATAAGTGATGGTTAACATTTCTTGTAATGCCAATGTCTATGGGCGTTGGTGACCACTTACCATGCAATAAAAAAAAATCTGTAATTACACTGACTCACTCACCCTTCAAACCGGAACTACAATACCATGTACTGCCGTTTTGCAGTAGAATGTCTCATGGTAATTAATATCTATGGCATTCATAATGGATTCGTAAAAAAATGGCGATGTAAATAAGATAATGTTATATTATAAATTCGTATTATTCAAGATCTGTATGTATGTTTGTAGCGTATAATATAGTCTTAATGTATAATCTTGTCTATTTAACTATTTATTTGTTAATAGTTACTGAGTTAACTAACATAGACCTTACTCACACACAGCCTTGTGACAGACTGTCGTTATCTTATGAAATATATTCGGTGAGGTACTAAATTTTCTATGGTATATTTTAACTTTGAAAAAACGTATGACGCGTTTACCCACCGACAAGAAAGTGGAGGGGATATGGGGCCATTAATTTCAAATTTCACTACAAAATTTTGAAATTAATGACGTTCCAAATAATTAAGTCCCACTTCATTTTGAATGACGTTTCAGTATTCGGCCGTTAGACTCTCAATACGCCCCGAACATGGTATAACCTACACCTACTAAAAACCAGCGGTACAATCTCAGTCTTACGAAGAACGCAACGGGACCGCTTGCGCTTATTTTAAGCCTAATGCCAACCGAACTAAGCCCGCGAATACAAAAACCGTCGTCCGTCACGTCTCTCACACCAAGCACGTGATTAGAATGTTTATGAGATCACGTGTGATTACAGACATACTGCGTAACGTTCATGATACGAATTAGATATAAAATCAGATACGCACACACAAACAGACATCCTAGATGTTAGTAGTTGTTCTAGCCTTCGACGCTGTCTGAAATATTAATTAAACAATTAAGAAAGAATGTTAAATACATATATTTACGACGAGGTCTGAATATAAAATAATACCACATTTATTTAAAATATAGAAGCCAAGATGGCCGATGATCGTTGGTTCAAACCCGGGCAAGCACCACTGAATTTCGTGGTTTCAATGTGTGACTATAATTCATCTCGTGTTCGGTGAAGGAAAACATCGTGAGGAAACCTGCATGTGTCAAATTTCATTGAAACTCTGTCAAGTGTTTTCCACCAACCCGCATTGGAGCAGCGTGGTGGAATAAGTTCCAAACTTTCTCCTCACAAAGAGGGGAAGAGGCCTTAGCCCAGCAGTGGGACATTCACAGACTATTACTTACCTTTAAATTTCTTTAACACAAAAAAAATATTGCTTTACTTGATCATGTCATGATCTCGATTCGCTATCTCTTTAAATGATGATCAGATAAATCTGGTGGACCCTGACCAATTTTGGTCGTAATGTTCTAGCAGACTTGCAACCTATTGGTGACCAACGCCTAGACATTGACGCTGTGAGACATGTTAACCAATCCTCACATAGCCAATGCGCCACCAACCTTGGGAACCAAGACGTTATGTCCATTGTGGCTACAGCCACTAACTACAGTTCAACTCAAATATTGATAACCAACTTACGCTGATACGCTATTTTGATGCGTGTATCCTTTAAGTATTATAATGATTTTAGTCAATATCGCATAACAACTTCTGTCATTTTACGATCTTCTGCGGTGAGTGTCTTGTCGAGCGAAATAATAATGTAACCTCTAAAACAATGACGTCTAAAGCGATTGACCTTAGAACATAATATCTTAACCGTAGTGAGACCCTGCCCTATATATCATATACACACAGACATACATTTATATATGTATGTAATTATATATGTATAAATAACTAGCTGTTCCGTGCAGTTTTACTCGACTTTCACCGAGACATCCCTTAGGGGAGGTAACCCCTCCATTTCTATGTTTTTTTTTTTATAAACAACAACCGGTAGTATTGTATGTTTGGAAGGACGCGACTTTACGCGGCTTACAGTAGAGTGAAAAGTCAGTCAGTCAGTGGCCCAAGGTCTCGTCATATAAATATGATGGCGTGAAATATGTGGGCGTTGGAATTTAGGAGATCGATATAAATGAGGTTGTGGTGGTATTTGGTGTGACAAAAATATAGCAATACAGTAAAAGCTCCTTATTTGCGCTTCCTTTATTAGCGTTTTAACTATTCGCGGATTAAAAGATTGCGACCCAATTCCTATATACGCGGCTAAAGATTCGCTAATCTAATCAGTACATATTAATTATAAACAACTTAACTGCCTCGTTGGTCTAGAGTCTAGTGGCTAGATATAAGGCCGCAGACTCGGTGGTTCTAGGTTCAATTCCCAGGTCGGGCCAATAAAGTTATTGGGATTTTGCAAGTTGGAAGGGTGTATACTCCCGTGCCTCGGAAAGCACGTTAAGCCGTTGGTCCTGCGCCTGAACTCTTTCCGGTCGTGTCGGATTGCCGTCCCATCGGATTATGAGAGCTAGGGAATAGAGAGTGCACCTGTGTTTGCGCATACACTTGTGCACTATAATATCTCCTGCGCAGTTGGCTAACCTCTCTTGAGATTGGCCGAAAATCGGTCTGGAGGACATTATTATTATTAATAATAAACAAAAATTTTAACAAAATAAAAACCGACTTCAAACCAAAAACAAATTAATATGCACTAAAAAGTAAAAAATAATTGCTTATTCTTCTATAATTTGATAATTAACTTACTATTTTCTACTCATCAATATGTAGGTACGATTGTGTTGTGTGGTTGATAATGTAGTTACAATTATTGTTATTGTTGGAGACGAATTGATAACCTCCTCCTTTTTTTGAAGCCGTTTAAAAACTGATTCGGTATCCTTTGTAAGCGCGTCGGTAAATAAACTAATAAAAAAGTAAGACGGACCTTACTACAAATACAAAAGTAAAAATAGAAATGCCACGCTCGTTCAAATTTCGTTCGGCACGGTTATAAATTTGAAACCTGTTGTATAATATTATATTATAAGTAATTATAATATAAGTTACTCGTGTTAACTATGACGCAGTTAAGTTATTCCAGGTAAGGTAGCTATTTACTTTTCCATTCTAAGTAACGATTATAATAAGTTGACTTACTGGAATTATTATAATATAATTATTCAATTCTCGTGTTAAATTATAATTTATTAAATTATTTAACTTGCCTCGTGTATTAATATGTTGGTTTATAATGAAAACTAGTATTATAGTTAGATTATAGTTTTAGAATAGATGGATTAAGAAAAGATTAAATAAAAAGACGGAGCGTGGTTACAATGACATATATTTTTTATTAGAGAGAGTGCCACCAAAGAGGTTTAGCTATAATGAGTTCGGACTACGTTCATATTTTCAACAGTTTATAATACCAATAGATGTCTCAAGGTCCTCGATACAATTCCGAGTCGTATCATAGCAATCTTTTGACGACACAGTTGTAGTAGTTAGTTTATCAGTTGACTTGTGAGAATAATGTCCAAAAAAATGTTTTCGTACATCGCCAGTGGCATGGTCACCACTGCTCGCTACTAGCGACATCTATCTCGCCACATACGATACTAAAATCTGACGTATCCTACATCGCGATATTAAAGTTATCCGAGCGATTGAACATATATACAAGAACCCGACAACAACCGTCGGGCAGTAGCTTACCAGACGCATCAACCCATCTGGTCGGAGGATCCTCCATTTTCAATGGTGGATGGGGAACTTTACATTTTGTTCCTTACACCACCAAAACCTCTTACCAACAGAGGTACCATTTGCCCGACCAATAATCTAATACCCAGTCTTTGATTAATAGTACGAGATGCTTAACGTATATTTTTCATTTTTATTTCAGATCCTGTCCAGACGTAAAGAAATTATATCTTCTGACGAGACCAAAGAAGAATAAAGATATCTTGAAACGATTGCAAGAACAGTTTGATGACGCGGTACGATAATTTATTTATTTATTATCCAGACGTGTAAATGTATGTACATTAACTGTATCAGCCTGTGAATGTCCGACTCCTGGGCTAAGGCCTCTTCCCCTCTTTTTTGAGAAGAGTTTTTGGAGCTCATTCCACCACGCCGCTCTGCAATGCAATCTCAGTGAAAATTGACACATGCAGGTTTCCTCACGATGTTTTCCTTCACCGACAACAAGAAATGAATTATAATCACAAATCAAGCACATGAAATTCAGCAGTGCTTGCCCGGGTTTGAACCGACGATCATCGGTTAATATTCACGCGTTCATACCACTGGACCATCTCGGTTTTAATTGTAGAATTTTATCAAAATCGGTTTAATGGTTTAGCCTTCAGAGCGTGTT
This sequence comes from Nymphalis c-album, assembly GCA_963151315.1. Lineage (NCBI taxonomy): Eukaryota > Metazoa > Arthropoda > Insecta > Lepidoptera > Nymphalidae > Nymphalis > Nymphalis c-album. The sequence continues at coordinate 3,612,191 of OY720615.1, forward strand.
AGACAGACAGCGTTGTTTTCACATTTATAATATAATTCCCTTGACAGGCTCGTTGTTCTAGTGGCTAGATGTAAGGCCGCAGACCCGGGTCCTGGGTTCGATTCCCACGTCGGGCCAGTAAATAGTATAAGCGGCTCAGTAGCGGCCCTAAGTCTGGAAGATTGGAAGTATTGGAAGTGTGTACACTCCCTTGCCTCGAAAAGTACGTTAAGCCGTTGGTCCTGCGCCTGAACTCTATCCGGTCGCATCAGATTTCCGAATTATCGGATTATGAGAGCTAGGGAAAAGAGAGTGTGTTTGCTCACACACTTGTGCACTATAATAGCTCTCTTGAGATTGGCTGCTGTGGCCAAAATCTGTCTGGACGACATTATTATTTGTTATTACTTTTTTTTACCTTAAAGCTTCCCTTCCCTTATGAGGCGGGTCGACGGAAACTATAACATATATTTTTACTTACAGTTATATGACAAACTAAGAAAACAGTCGCCTGATTTCATACAGAAAATTTCGATAGTTGAAGGCGATGTTGGTAATCTCAATCTTGGTATAAGCGAAGAAGACAGACAGAAAATCATAAATGAGGTAGAGTATACAATTTCATCTTTGTTTTTGGTGGTAGGGCTTTGTGCAAGATTTGTCCGAGTAGGTACCACCCACTCATCAGATATTTCATCATAAAACTACATATACATATGTCATATATACTAATGCTTACATGCATAACTAATATTATTAAGAGGAAATATTTGATTTTTGATTATCTTTAACGATTTAACTAAAAAACTACTTGACCGATTTAAAAAATTCTTTCACCCTTAAAAAGCTGCGTCTTTACCGAGTAACATAGGCTATATTATATTTTCAAAAACTTATAGATCCCTACTTAAAATGGATCAATGTAACCCAAGGTATCAAACTGTTGCCTTTAAAAGTCCTTATTTAGCGTGCGCTGCGAAAACTATTGACGGTATATAAAAAAGTGTTCTATACAATAGTACTACAATTACTTGATCATAACGATGTTAGGTTACTGAAAAATCTAGATAGCCTATAAAAGATTCGGCCGTGTATCGTTAATTTGCTACTAAGAATTGAAGATTTGCGTTACTTTGTCATGGATCCTACAATCAGAATCTAACCAAACTATCATCAAACAAACCTCGAAGTACACTCTTTCCAATAAAAAAAAATCATCGAAATCGTAAAAAAAAATAATTGCGTATTCTTCTATAATTTGATAATTAACTTACTATTTTCTACTCATCAATATGTAAGTACGAATGTGTTGTGTGATTGATAATGTATTTACAATTATTGTTATTTTTGGAGTCGATGTCAGCTAAGGAAACACTATAATATACCTAGCAATAATAATACGGGAATCTTTTAAAAACAAACAAAAACATACACATTACAAATTGACTTTTATTCGCCTCGTTAAGTTGCGCGTGCGACACAAGCACATCTCACCTATAACTAACTATGTATGTAGTTATAAACCCACCTTGGCTTGGAAGTTAATTATCAAATTATAGAAGAATACGCAATTATTTTTTTACTTTTTAGTGCATATTAATTTGTTTTTACGAAGAAGTCGGTTTTTGTTTTGATAAAATGTTTATTTATTTTCTAATCTCTTTAGCAATCGGGTAAAAAACTTATCCTGTATTTACCGTCAACTAGCAGTTCGATTGAAACGTGAGCCAGGGTAAATTTAATTTAATATTCTTCCAATATCCAACGAATACTTATTATAATTATTATATTGGTGGTATTATAACTTGGTGGTAGGGCTTTGTGCAACCTACTCATCATATATTCTACCTTTATATGTATATAATGTTAAATAATTGCAATGTTACAATTACAGGTCGAATTCATTTTCCACGGCGCAGCGACAGTGCGATTCGATGAAGCGCTCAAAACAGCTGTAGAGATCAATGTTCGTGGTACGCGGGAAGTATTGCTACTAGCGAGATCGTGCACGAAGTTACGTGCACATGTGCACATTTCAACCGCTTACAGGTACATGTCAAGGATTATAAGTTATTTTCGCACTAGCGACCACAGTTCGGTATGGTTTCATATATAAATTTTGTTTAGAGTGTGAGTTATCAAACAGTAGTTTGATACTTCTTTCCGATGAAGATAGAATGATACAATTAATGATGTTAGAAAGAGAGAAAGCGATTTTTAATGAAATACCTAAACAAAGTTAAAAAACAGATGCGATAGTGGTCACATAAGAATTGACTTTATAAGTCTGTTTACTTTGATCTCTCCATGCGCAGCTGTGATGGACGAACCTTAATTAAACGATTATCTTTTTTAATTTTGAATGTTTATTAAAAAAAATTGTTTTATAAATAAAATAATAAATAACAGCAAAATATATAATATGGATGATGATACACGAGATGACCCAGTGGCTACAACGCGTGAATCTTAACCGATGTTCGTGGGTTCAAACCCGGGCAGGCACCAATGAATTTTCAAGTGCTTAATTTGTGTTTATATTCCATCTCGTACTTGAAAATTCTGCCACATTTGAATTCCACCAATCTGCATTGGGTCGGCGTGGTGGAATAAGCTCCAAACCTTCTCCCCAACAAAGGAGAAGAGGCTTTAGCTCAGCAGTGGGACATTCATAGACTTACTTTTATATAATATAGCCCCACGTGTACATGAAATGGTAAATATACGGCAAAAGAGACCGTCAAACCGTCCACCGTCACGGCATACGAGTCGGTCTTAAGTTCCACGTGTACTCACGATTTACTTAATACAGAGTGTATTTAGTATTGAGTGGAGATCAGTCTCTTATTAAGGGTTTTGACGTGACAACGTCTAATAAATCGATGAACGCCGGCTGCATGCACGAAAAAGGATGACTCATTGTCCCGTTACGCTCATTGTCCCGTTGCACTGATTGTACGCTTGCGCCGCATCTATCTCTCTTTCACTCGATTGGCCTTTGAGTGCAAATAAAAGTAAATTTATCAATTAAATTGTAGATTTCATTGCACTCATTCTTTGTATCCATACAGAATAATGATAATTCAATAAAAATGATTCAATTTTATACATAAAAGTATGCAGTCATTTCATCAATGTTTTGTTATGACGTTGTCACGTTAAACTATCGTCCGTAAACCGACTTTACAGACAACCAATTTTTTTTTTTCTTTTTCCTTAATAAATATCTGATTATCAATCTCGAATTGAAAACCTTAGTTAAATGACTGCTAAATTAAGATCTCTTATTAAGTAAACTTTTTACTAAATCTTTTTAATTAATTTCAGCAACTGTCCCATTCATGAAATCGATGAGAAATTCTATGAGAGTTCATTGACCGGCGAGAAACTTATTGATCTGGTTGAGAATATCGATGAGAAGACATTGAACACCATCACACCCGGGTGAGTCATTCAACATTATTTTTTTATTTCATAGGAAGGCGGATGAGCACATGGGCCACCTGATGGTAAGTGGTCCCCAACGCTGATAGACATGGCATTGTAAGAGATGTTAATCATCGCTTACATCGCCAATGCGCCACCAACCTTGGGAACTACGATGTTATGTCCCTTGTGCCTATAATTACACGGTTTCACTCACCCTTCAAACCGGAACACAAGTACCAAGTACTGCTGTTTTGCGGTAGAATATCTGATGAGTGTGTGGTACCTACCCAGACGAGCCTGCACAAAGCTCTACCACCAAGTAAAAATATGTGATTATTTAGTTTAATTGATTTATGATTGTTCATTATAAACTAAACTAATTTTCTGTAACTTTAATTTCGTCTATTGATATTAAGTTAAGGGGTCTGTAATATTCCACTGCTGCCCTAAGGTAGAGACCTTAGGCTACCTTTGAGTGTAGGTGTTTCATGCGACACGAGCAGATTCCTTAACGACAATTTTCTTCAACGCTGAGCAGGAAGATTTCAAAATCAAATTAAGCAAATTGAAATTCAGTGCAATGAATAGGTGTTTACTTGTGAACTTGTTTGAACTCCATTTGAATTTTAAGCCCAGAAAAATTATATGGACCGATATTTTATATCAATCATGTAACCACATTATGTTTACTATTTAAGAATTGCATACTAGTCTAAGTTTAAGTAAATAAATAAATATTGTATATAGGTTAAGTATTTGCATTTGAGAGAGTGTATTTTGTTTTGGAGAATAACTAAAAAAAAATTATACATATAATTAATTGTGGATTAGCGTTAAAACGCCATATTTATGGTTTCAGATTACTGGGTGATTTCCCTAATACATACGCTTATACAAAATCAGCAGCTGAAGACATCGTGCAGAAGTACTCCAAGGGAATTCCGGTTGCGTTGTTCCGGCCGTCTATTGGTAATATTTGTTTCTAATATGGACGATGTCCTTCAGACTGTCCTCCTACAGTAATAATCTTTTAAATAAAATGTATTTTATATAAAGATATATTAAATATGCATTTGCTTTTTATTTACAGTTATAGCGACAGCCGAAGAACCTGTTTCCGGATGGATAGACAATGTTTATGGACCTACAGGAGTAAGTAGATGTCTACGACAAAATAGAGCTTCATAAAGATGTTTCAAATTCAATTGTATTTTTTCTCTAATCGGGATAACTGACATCTATCTCATTTGTCTAGGTCGTCGTGGGTGCTGCGGTAGGCCTGCTCCATGTTCTAAACTGCAGCCCTAAGGCCTTGGCCGATCTGGTCCCAGGGGACTTGGTCGTTAATGGATGCATAGCAACTGCTTGGAAAACTGCCAAGGATTATCCTGTGAACCACGAGGAAGCACCAATGGACCAGCTACCAACTGTTTATAATTACGTTTCGTCAGTGGAAAGACCGTTGACGTGGGGTAAGCTATGATTATTTATATAAATAAAATGATAGAGGTCTGCAGTTGTGCGCGCATCACGGAAAAAACTACTGGATAGATTTCAATGAAATTTTCTAAATTTTATTTATAAGGCCTTTATCAAAATAAAAATTACTGCGATAGCTTCTTTTAATAAAAAGTTATTAAAGTTTCAAGATACAACGATTTGTAGCACTGCGTGTTCAGTGATGTATGTTTAAACAAAGTATATTTTTGATTGCGATCTTTTTGATGTTTTTTTTCTTCGTAAATAAGAAAACTTTGTTAATATATCAAGCAACGCGGACGAAGTCGCGGATATCAGCTAGTGAATTTAAATAGTTATGATTTATCAGTTAGGTTAGGAGTTCGAGGCCTTAAAGATAAAATTACCATATATATTTTAATAAAGAATCGTGAGACAGGATATTGTCATGAATTAGTTGATTGTGAGTGACCAAGTATATCCATAGACATTGTAGTCTTGGTTATAATGTCCATTGTTATTTGAACCTTTATCTCACTTTTGTGTTGTTGTTTAATATACTCTAGAAACTGGAACTTAGTAACAGCCTAGATTTGTCCCACTGCTAGACTAAGGCCGAAAAGTTTGCGCGTCGCGCCCGTGCAAGGTGCATGTTGTGTGTTATTGTCTCCGCTTTCTAAATTCAGATTTTAAATAAATATTGTGTTTTAAGTTATAAAAACTGTTAAACTTTATTTGTTTCGAAGTAATTTAAATTCTGTGTAATTTTAATGACGTTCTGTGCTAAAATAAGTGAATAATCAACTATAACAGTGTTAAAACTTTCCGTTAAAGAACTGGTTTAAATGCTATTACTCATTAGCAAGTGCAGATTTAATAATACTATGCTGCAATTGGCTCAGTAACTCTATTGAGAAACTAAACAGTACAGCTTAATGTTCAACTAATTCAACCTATACTGTAGTCGCTTGGTGGCGCAGTGGCTTTTGCTCCAGTTTTAACAGTGGGACCGACCGATCAAGTTTCAAACCCCAACCGGACCGAATATTTTCTAAGTTTCTTTACAATTTGCATTATTGTTTCTCTGTCCTGTTACAATTCTCATAAATATGAACTGTGCCGGCTGTCGTAATAAAATACCTCAAAAAGAATTTATGAGCTGTCAGCAATGTAAACAAAACTATGATCTCCTATGTGCGAATATCTCTCCAAAAAGATATCATTTAATGTCTAACGATAATAAATCTACTTGGAAGTGCCATGGTTGTCTTAGCAAACTTCCAAAGAAAAATAATACGAATACGCCCGTTAGACCATCACACTGCAGTGCAGTTGACACACAATCAAGTGAGAGTATGGATATTAATAATGTTACATTAAGAAAAAGAAGTATTCAAAAAAGTGGTGACAGTATCGACTTTGAGACCCCAGTAACTAAGGAAGCTTTAAAAGATATGTTAGAAAAACTTAAAAACGAAATGTCTTCAGTCATATCTAGAAACATATCCGATACTTTAACCAATCAACTAAGTGCCATTAACACCGAATTAGGAGGACTTAGAGAAGCTATGAACTTTTTTAGTGATCAGTATGATAATTTTAAGAAATGTTTAGAAACTAGTGCTGCTACTATCCAAAAATTACAAACTAAAAATGATCAGCTAACGTTGGAAGTAAAAGATCTCACTACGCGATTAAATCTTACTGAACAATATATGCGCGAAAGCAACCTGGAAATTAATGGAATTCCGGAACATAAAACCGAAAATCTCGTGAATACTATTGGACAGTTAGCTAAAACTGTTAATGTAAATCTCTTAGATGATGATATTATACAAGTAACACGAGTTGCAAAGTTGAGGAATGATAGTAACAGGCCACGTACGGTTATTGCAAGACTGCGTACGCCGCGACATCGTGATATTTTGTTGGCAGCTGTTCCAATCTTAACAACCTTAATCAGTATAACAATATAACTAATTGCAATGGTAAAATCCTAGATTTAATTTTTAGCAATCTATCCAATATAAAAGTTCATAGCACACCAGATCCGCTACGGGAAATTGACAAATACCATCCCAATTTAGTATGTACTTTTGAAAACTTAAATTTAAAGATGCTTCCACCTAAATCTCGACCGAACTTTAATTTCTATAAAGCAGACTATACCAAAATACTGGCTGAACTGGAGCGTACAAACTGGGATAATCAGTTTATGCAATGTAGTACTGTAGACGACATGGTTTCCATTTTTTATGATGTTCTCGAGTCCCTTATCCAGAAATATGTTCCGAAGTCAATAAAACGTGGCTCTAAAGGCTATCCGATTTGGTACACTAAGTCAATGATAAATTTGTTGAATGAAAAATATAAATTAAGGCTAAGGCATCGAAAATATAAAAATCCGCGTGATCAACTTGAATTTGAACTTATCAGAGACCGTTGTAACAAACTATATGATGAGTGCTATGCAAATTATAAAAGAAATATCCAGGATGCTCTTATTAAAAATAGTAAGTCGTTCTGGAAATTTTTTGATAAAAAATCTAAAAAAAATTCTATTCCGTCCGTCGTGCACCTTGAGAATGTAATAGCAGAAAGCGGCTCTGATATTGCAAACCTTTTTGCCAAAAATTTTGCATCTATATATTCGACTCAAATACATGACCACCAAAGCTTCCCTATATCTCAAAATACGTTTACAGTATATCCTCAATATACTGAAGCCGAAGTCTATAATGTTTTAAAAAATTTGGATGCGTCAAAGGGTGCTGGACCTGATAACATTCCGTCTCTGTTTGCAAAACGTTGTGCTGCTCATTTATCTCGACCATTAGTGGCAATCATCAATCGATCCCTTACTGATGGCAGATTTCCTCAACGATGGAAACAGGCTAGAATTTTACCAATTTATAAGAAAGGTGCGCAGGATGACATCAAAAACTATAGACCTATTTCTATTTTGTCTTGTTTTTCAAAAATATTTGAGACCCTAGTTTATTCCAGCGTTTATCCTACGATAAATAATATTTTAACACCCCACCAACATGGTTTTAGGAAAGGCTATTCAATACAAACTAATTTACTTTCTTTTGTTACTGATATTTCCCAATCATTAGATGCAAGACGTGAAGTAGATGTCATTTATACTGACTTTAGCAGTGCTTTTGATAAAGTAGACCACTTAATTTTAGTTAAAAAGTTAAAGTCAATTGGTTTTGATGGTCCTGTTTTAAATTGGTTTAAGTCGTATCTGACCGATCGTCCTCAAATAGTATCTATTAAAGGGTATGAATCAGCCGTATATTATGCTAAATCAGGAGTTCCTCAAGGTTCCCACTTGGGTCCACTGTTGTTTCTAGTGTACATCAATGATATCACTCAATACATACGTCATAGCAAATATTCCCTCTTTGCTGATGATCTTAAAATATATCAGACAGTTAAATCTTGCTGTGACGTACAATTAATCCAAAAAGATTTGAATGGTATTCAACACTGGTGTGCACTCAATAATATGAAATTAAACCCAAAAAAATGTTACCACATTCGTTTTACCAAAATGAGAATAAACGCTTGTCCAGCTGAATACACAATTAATGGAGAATCGGTTGAACAAGTTGATGACGTTCGTGATCTCGGGGTTATAATCGACAAAAAACTCTCATTTGTTCCTCATATTGAAACCATTGTCAAGAAGGCATCACAAATGATCGGCTTCATAAAGAGAAACACAAAAACTTTTAACAGTAACACCAAGATTACCCTATATAATGCTCTTGTACGAAGTCTTCTTGTATATGCGTCCCAAGTATGGAACCCCACGTATACAGTTCATTCACAGAGAATAGAAAACTTACAACGTGCATTTACCAGATCTCTTGCTTTTAATTGTAGTGGATTATCACATAGAACACCATATGACACGCGTTTAAATTTCTTTAAAATGGAAACCTTGTCTAAACGTCGGCAGATGCATGACCTGATATTTTTATATAAAATTATTAACGGGGTAGTCAGAAGTGAGGACCTTCTGTCGTATATTAACATCTCAGTACCCGTTAGACCTCCTAGAAAGCCTATTTATAAAATATTTCATACAACGGTCTCTCGCACCAATGTCGGCAAACATTGTCCTATGAATAGACTTTGCTCTGAGTACAACCAACTATGTTCTAAGATCCCGCATCTTGACATATTTTCTGATGCCTTGCCCAGATTTAAGAATAAAATCTATCAATAAAAAAAATCGTCTGTAGTCACATTTTATCACTGTACTGTTACTAAGATATAATTGTTTTATTTTTCATTTGTGGTTTTTTTTTTTATTTATGGTTTTATATATTAGTTTTGTAATTAGGTCTTATGATTTTTCTTTAATATATATATATATTTTTTAATTATTACTTAAATTCAACAGGTAGACAATAAGTTTTATTTTTTTTTTCTTTTTCTCTCTGTGTGAATGTTGTGTACATCTGTAATTGTCACTCATATCAGGTCCTAATTTTTTTCTCTTGTTTTATCTGTTATTTATAAGTGCTGAATATGTGTGATGTTGATGTACCTTTTAAATAAATAAATAAATAAATAAGGCCACATCTCCGTCCGACCGTTTTTTTTATTTACGGACGCGCATATGGACCACCTGATGGTAAGTGGTCACCAACGCCCATAGACATTAGCATTGTAAGAGATGTTAACCACCGCTTACATCGCCAATGCGCCACCAACCTTGGGAACTAAAATGTTATGTCCCTTGTGCCTGTAATTACACTGTTTTGTGTCTGTACTCTGTGTATAAAACAAAACTTATAATTTGTTGTATCATGTTGTAATTTTATACTAGTATAAAATTTTGTTACATGAAGTTGAATAACATCAATAACAATTTATAACTTTAAAAAAAGTTAGGCAACAAATGTTATGCAACATTCTCTAACGTTATATAACATCACATCTGCTCTGTGGGAATAACCTTATCGAAACAAACTTTTCATGTACATATTATTATGATTTGAAAACGCAATCATTGTTAAGATTCACCGAGTCATATCGACTATTAAAACTGGAATTTAATTAGAACGTATTCTTAATTACAGAGTTATTTATGAAGCACACAGAAATTTACGGTCTCCAAGTGCCGTCAATGCAAGCTGTGTGGACGTATCTGTTCTGGCTGACACCTTCGAAGTTCCTTTACAATTTGTACTGCTTCTTCCTCCACTGGATACCAGCTTATATTGTGGACGGTATCGCTATTATGATTGGAAAGAAGCCTATGTAAGTATGAGACCAAAATGTTGTTGACGTGAAAACTTCTTCAGGCGCACCGCACACCAGATTTTTTCGTGGGTAGTAAGTTAGGCTGATCCGTCATGCTCTGAGGTGAAACGCTCGATAGGGTGAACTCGGGACCGCCGAGTGTACCCGAGCGAGAAAGATACAGTCAGCTGCTCTTCGCAGTTGTATCGCTGTATTTCGTATGATCAATTCTTATATACGTCTTAATTGTCTTTATTAAATTAATAGTTATAATTGATACGTTATGATAATTATTATTTTAACAACTATCTGTTTTACATCGCGAGGTTAGTGTGTGTATTTAGCGGTTTGGTAATATTAAAAAATAATATATATTGAAAAAATAAATAATTTGAATTAAGTATATAGAATTTAATAAATATTAATTTTAATTTCTGACTTGTTTCCCATTCAATCTACGAACTCGATCCCTAATAATACTACATAATATTATTTACTAAATATATAAATTGATTGGGATTGGCCAATGAAGTTTTCACTTCTGCGGTCTTAAGCGCACACTCATTTTATTCAAGTAGGCTCTTATGAAGACTTAAATCATATCACAACATGAAGTTGAATGAAAATCTATCACCGGTAATTGAAATAAGGCGTAATGTATGTCGTGGCTATCAAGCATTTCAAAGACCATTTAGTAACCCAAGCAAGAGTATTAATGGATTGGTGTGAGGCAGACCAAGCTGGTCGGTGAAGTTTGCCAAACTTAACACGTAGCATACATAATCTCTCAGATTTACATGGCACCGGCCTAATGGACAGCCGACAGACCCCACCCAGCCAAAACAATATAATTTTACTCTAACCCCTTTGTGGGGGTGGTTTGTGTGTTGCCTTGGATCTCTTAAGTTCGAAACTGAGGGCAGGCGAATCATAACCTCATGTTAATAGCATAAAATATATAACATTGAAATGCGTTTTATTTCAGGTTAAGGAAAGCCTATAAGAAAATCGAAAAGTTTTCAGCTGTTATCGGTTATTTCGCTTTAAGGGAATGGAAATTCCACAACGAAAACACGCAGAATATGTTCAAGGAACTTTGCGAAGCCGACAAACACATATTCAATTTCAACATGCGGTCTTTGGACTGGGAGGTCTACTTCAAGTCGTATGTCAGCGGAATAAGGCTTTACCTATTAAAAGATCCTCTGGACACCCTTCCTCAAAGTAAAAAGAAACATTTGAAGCTGAAGATCATTCACTATATCTGTCTCTCTCTAATATGTTTGGCACTTTTAAGACTGTGTTGGTTTCTCGCTCGACTAATTATTGGTTAAGATTTTATGTATCTTAGTTTTGAATGTAAATATTAGTTCGTGTTGTGATTATTTATAAAAGTGTTATTGACCTTTGAAGGTTTTCGACTGGTTTCGTGGTGGATAAGCATTTGATTTTACAAATTGTACTTTATAGTTTTAAAGATGCCATTATTAATTTTTATATGGAATTTGTAAATTGAAGTATTTGGTATATAAGGATATAATACATAAGTTATATAAAGGACTTTTGCGTGTAATAACTATATTTAAGTTCAGTGCGTAAGGGTTCGTTTTCTTGTCATAGAATAATGTTTTTTGAAGTTATACTTCTTTAGGCGCGTTATGAAAAAATGATGAGAGTGAAATTTTAAGATGCGCGCGCATCTGTGACACAAAATTAACACTATGAAGTTGTCTGCTTAACCGCAAAGCTACCAACAAAATAGAAATTGAACCTCGATATTAGTCGCGCATGTTGGTACGCTCGTCACCTCTGATCACTGTTTTCATATTTATAATATTTATCAACATGTTTCTAGTTTATACATTCACAACACGTGTTTTAGTTTCATACAAGTGCGAATTATATATGTGCTAATAAATTATATTCAGTAGTGATTTAAATTGAATATTTTGATTGATATTACTTACTATTTGTGAATATTAGTGAAAAAAATTGTGCTTATATACTTTTTATTTAAATAAAATCTTTTTTATCAATTTTAATATTTATCGTTAATCACTACTGCATTTTAGTTATTTTTTTTTCCATACGCCAAAGAAGTATAACTTCTAACGCGTGTACATAAGTACACACACTCTTTTTTTTTATATATATATATAAAGACAATAAAGTATGTAATGTGATGTTTCTTAGATAATAAATTGATTATGCTCAAATCCTTAGACAATATTTTATAAATAAAAAAAATAATACTTTGTGTGTGTTTTTTTCTCAACATATTTGAAATACTCTAGCTATTTGGTGGGCTAAGGTTGTCTCTCCCTTATGAGGAGGCTTAAAGCTCATCCCACCACGCTGCTCCATTACGGGTCGGTGGGTACAAATATAGCAGAATTTCAGTGAAAATAGACACATGCAGGTTTCTTCACGATGTTTTCCTTCATCACCGAGCGCGTAATAAATTATGCCACTGTGTTCCTTACAAAATAACTTTGAGACACATAATAACATATCGTGCGCATATTGGAGAAATTTTCCTCATATAGCATTAAATAGCTGTAAGAATTTTACTAGTCCTTACGAGACATACTGTCTTGGATGCTGACAATAAAATGCCTCTTTACACTTATGGTGACTTGACGAGTTTATGGCCACCTGATGGTAGCAACGCCCATCGACATTGGCATTGGAAGAAATGATAATCATCGCTTACATCGCCAATGCTCTACCAAACTTGGGAACTAAGATGTTATGTCTCTTGTACCTGTAACTACACTGGCTCACTTACTCTTCAAATCGGAACACAACAATACCAAGTACTGCTGTTTTGCTGTACTTATCTGATGAATATCTGATGAGTGTGGTACTTACACAGACGAGCCTACACAAAGCTCTACCACCAGTAATTTCAGGATTTATCATCTCACCGCATTTAAAGCCTAACGCCTTAGCTTTTACGATAGCTTACATGCATTTAGTCTATTCATGGTGATGACTCTGTCGGGACAAATTTCGGTCCATGGTGGTCAATCGCAAGAGAGAACAGCCAATTACAGCATATTATAGTGCACAAGTGCACACACAGGTACACTCTCAATTCCCTCGCTCTCATAATCCGAACGGATGGCTTTCCGACACGATTGGACATAGCAACCTTCAAAAAAAGAATGTACTCATTCCTTAAGGGTGTTGCAGATGTCCATGGGCGGTGGTAGCCATTTTCCATCAGGTGAGCCTCCTGCTCGTTTGCCCACACTTACATTAAAAAAAATACAGATTAAGGCGTAGGATCGATGGCTTGACTTGCTTTCTCAAACACGGTACACACATCCAACTTCTGGACTCCGGGCTGTTACTAAGCAGTTTGTTGTTGTTTGCAGAAAATCCCAATATTTTTTTATCAAGCTGACCTGGACTTCGAACCTAGAAGCTCAGGATCTACAGCCTTATAGTCAATTGACCAACGAGGCAGTCAATACATGCCTACTCTCATACAAGTAAGATTACCATAACGTCAAATACCTCAAAACTGAACACAATATTATTAAAAGATTTGTATTTTTTTTAAATAATATAGAATAATCCAGAATGTATTATAAACCTAACTTCTCATTTTAATTTAAATATATAATCACTAGCTACACCGCAAGGGTAATTTAAAACAAAACGTAGATAACGAAAAATAATGCTCATAGTGATTTCTTGGAACGTGTTATGTTCGAAATTTAAAACTACTTGACAAACAACAATTATTGGTTTTATTTTTTTTTGAAATAATTAAATAATAAATTTGTTTGAAATTTGCGCGCAATCAATTCAAAACAAAAGCCGAGATGGCCCAGTGGCTACAACGCGTGAATCTTAACCGATAATCGTGGGTTCAAGCCCGGGTAGGCACCACTGAATTTTCAAGTGCTTAATTTGTGTTTATAATTCATCTCGTGCTTAACGGTGAAGGAAAACATCGTGAGGAAACCTGCATGAATGTGTCAAATTTCACTCAAAATTCTGCCACATGTGAATTCCACCAATCCGCATTGGTGCAGCGTGGTGGAATAAGCTCCAAACCTTCTCCTTAAAAAAAGGAGACGAGGCCTTAGCTCAGCAGTGGGACATTCACAGGCTGCTACTTACTACAATTCAAAACACCATTCGTTTTTTAATAATATTTTAATATCACCACAAAGTATTAAATAAATCCAATATTTAAAACAAAAAATAAATTTAAATTTTCACTAATTATCATAACATAAGAATTTTAGAAACACAGATAAAATCATGTATATAAAACAAAATGAAACATATGCTAATTTGTACAAAGAGTAAATATATAGTGGAAAAACTATATAATGAAGTATTCTTAACCAAAATTGTTTCTTTAGGGCGTATTCCGTCTTACTGAAATCCGATTTCACAATATATTTAGCAATCCCATAATACCATGCAAAGAGCATTTTGCTTTTATCTAAAGACGACATCTCACAGTTATATAAGAGCTTATCTGTGTCCGACAATTTATCGTACAGAGACTGGGTATTTGCGTCATGAAATAGCCATTCGTTTGTCGTGAAATAATTGAAAATTGTCGAAAGAGTCTCAGCTAATTTGAATATCTTGAAAATTCTGTAAATAGATACATTTAAATTAATAAGTATTTTTGACGTGACAACGTCTAATAAATCGATGAACGCTGGCTGCATGCACGAAAAAATGTTCCGTTACGCTCATTGTCCCGTTACGCTGATTGTACGCTTACGCCGCATTTATCTCTCTTTCACTCGATTGCAGTCATTTCATCAATTTTTTGTTATGACGTTGTGACGTTAAACTATCGTCCGTAAACCGACTTTACAGGCAACCATTTTTTTTTATAGGTAGGTATACTGATAAATGGAGGTTTGATCACCTAACCTAAATCATTAATGTAAGGAATATTACGGCAGTTATATAAAGTTAGAGAATGTTATATAACAATTGTATTTTTTTATAAATTATATAAGAGCCGAGATGTCCCAGTGGTAAGAACGTGTGAATCTTAAACAATGATCGTGAGTTCAAACCCTGCTTGCCCGGGTTGCCACCGAATTTCATGTGCTTAATTTGTGATTATAATTCATCTCGTGCTTGACGGTGGAGGAAAACATCGTGAGGAAACCTGAATGTGTCAAATTTCACTGAAATTCTGTCACATGTGTCTATAGCTCCAAACCTTCTCCTCAAAATAGGAGAAAAGGCCTGAGCGCAGCAGTGGACCTTCACCGGCTGTTACTGTACCTCAATTTCTTCCCCATTAATATGCAGCATCCATCAATCATAAGAGCCGGTATGAAATGGAATATCCAAGACAGAAACAGATGTATAAGTTTGTATCGTGTCTCGATAACGAAGCAATACCAATAAGCTTGGGATGGCATCAAGACAGATCTTGATGTGTATATTGAGTCGTAAATGTATCCTGAAAAACGATAAAACATATTTTTTATTAATAGAAAGAACTCAGTGGTCTTACCAAAAGCGTTATTAGAAGTACTAGTGAGATTAATTACTGAGAACTGAGTCTGTGTAAACGCGATTTGTTCAAAAACTGACTAACGGATTTTAACGGTGGTAGAGCTTTGATCAAGCTCGTCTGGGTAGGTACCAACCACTCATCAGATATTCTACCCCAAAACTGCAGTACTTGCTATTGTTGTGTTACGGTTTGAAGGGTGAGTGAGCCAGTATAATTGCAGGCACAAGGGACATAACATCTTAGATCCCAAGATTTGTTGCGCATCTCTTACAATGCCAATGTTTATGGGCGTTGGTGTCCACTTACCACCAGTTGGCCCATATGCTCGTCTGCCAACTTATGCATTAAAAAATTAATGCAAAGCAGACGAGGTATCTAGTTAAAAATTAGTTTTTAATGTAGTATTTTTTATTGTAGGAATAAATATTTTAAATGATATTAATCGGATTTTAGAAACTTTTATTTTAGTTCACTTAATTGATTTAGCTGAAAATTTACACAAATATTAACTTTAAATACATTTCCAATGTAAAACAAATCAAATTAAATCATTATTAATTGCGAACTGAGATTTCGAGCGTCGGACATTTCGAACATCTGAGGCCCTAGCCAAGTTGACATTCTACAATAATTGTAAACGCTAATAGAAAACTAAAAATTGTATGAGAATGACCACGTGACTTATCGGTAGAGAGATGTCATTCTCATACATTTGTTTAGTTTTCTATTAGCATTTACGATTGTAGAATGTCAACTTGGCTAGGGTCTCAGATGACATAGACGTAAGATTTGTTGTTGTTACTGCGTTATGGTTTTATTATAGTATAGGAAGGCAGACGTGCATCTGGGCCACGTAGTTGTAAGTGTTGACCAACGCTCATAGACATTGGCACTGTAAGAAATGTTACCCATCGCTTACATCGCCAATGCGCCAATCTTGGGAATCAAGATTTTGTGTCCTTGTGCCTGTAATAACACTGGCTCACCCTCTAACCGGAAAAAAACAATAATAAGTACTGTTGTTTTGCTGCAGAACACCTTTCCATCAGATGTCTACCCAAACGAGCTTGCACAAAGCCCTTCCACCAGTAAATAAGGTCCTCCAGACCGATTTCGGCCACGGCGGCCAATCTCAAGAGAGACTAGCCAACTGCGCAGGAGATATTATAGTGCACAAGTGTGTGCAAACACAGGTGCACTCTCTTTTCCTTAGCTCTCATTATCCGATGGGACGGCAATCCGACACGACCGGAAAGAGTTCAGGCGCAACGGCTTAACGTGCTTTCCAAGGCACGGGAGTGTACACACTTCCAACTTCCAGACTCCGGGCTGCTACTGAGAGTTTTCAGACAGAAAACCCCAATAACAATTTATTGGCCCGACCTAGGAATTGAACCCAGGACCACCGAGTCTGCGGTCTTATATCAAGCCACTAGACCTACGAGGCAGTCTTACCAGTAAATATTGTATGCGTGAGATCGCTACGCAGTATCGGCAAACTGAGAATGAGATTAGGTCACATCAATTCAATATAACAAAAGTCAAACTATTTTTGAAGTGAAAACTTGTTTAGCGGCGTTGTGCACATGTTTGTGTACGACAGCGCAATAAATAAATTGTATTTTATCACATAAATGATAGCACTTTTATACTGATGAATTAAAGTAATTCGTGCAAATTTTATCCCTAACCATTCCAAAATACCAAAAATGCACCACGTTAATATTCAAATTTTCACTTCTGCCGGCACTCCCGGAGTGCAACCCGTTGTTTTTATTATTAGAAATACTTAGATCCACGTGAATCCAATTAAAATAATACAAATATAATGGAAATAAGTAAAACACTCACCCCAAGTAACTGGATTTCTTGTGCCCGTGACGGCGTATATGATTATTTTTCTGTCACCTTTCGTGAATTTCTCATGTGTTTCCCATGCAGACACTATGATCGCATTATTAACTATATCGACGGGTACTAAATCCATTTTAACATGTCTATATCCATATATTGTGTGTACGACACCTAGGCATGTTCCGACTAACATCTGAAAATAATATTTTTTATATAATATGTATAATTAACAAAAATATAATGAAGAAAAATCAACCTAGAAGCATCCTCGATAAAAGGACTATACAACACAATTTTTTTTTTAATTCGAACCAATAGTTTCTGAGATTAGCCGGATCAAACAAACAAGCTCTTCAGCTTTATATATTAGTATAAATTAACCAAACTTTTGATTGTGTTTTATTTAATATTAGCCTTGGTAGTTTTGTGCCAATAATCACTTTAAGTCTACACTACATTTGTAAGTGTAAACACTGGCCATGCGCCATAACTCTCTAGTATAGAATTGCCATCCCATCATCTGACCACGATCGTGACCTAGACCATCGGTAAGCCGTTGAGGATATCTGTGACCGGGATCACCATTATTATCGTCGATACTCTATATAATAACTATTTGGTACTAGTCATAGTTACTTGTGTAACTGTTAAAAATTTTAATATCTATTACGATCGCTACAATATAGTTCAAATAATTTGTTGAGTTTTATATCGTGTGATTGAAAGAGCTGGTACATCAGCTTATCGTAAAACATTCAGCGAGAATTCTGTGAGTTTTTTTGTTACGCATTCACGCCTAAACTACTAAGCCGATTACAAAAATTCTTTCATCAATAGAAAGTTACATTAACAGCGAGTAACATAGGCTAAATTTTGTCCCAGTATTCCCACGGGAACGCGGGTGAAACCACAGGCAAGACGATAGTTCATAGTATGTATATAAATTGACCATCATTCCCCATAATATATAGCAGTCATCAGTTGAATTTTTAAACGTCTTCAAAAATGAGGAGGTTCTCAATTCGGTTGTATTTTTTATGTTCTTAACCTCAGAAAATTGTTATTTTGTTTGATTACACTTCTCGTTTCGTCCCATTGAATTTAAAAAATACCCCCTTAGGTAAAAAAATTGTGTATGATTTTTTCCATTGGATCGAATTTTAATTGAGGTCGTTTTTTAAATTTTATTAATGTAATTATGTACAGTTGCTATTGTTATTGATATTAGGCAACAACTAATATATATAATATTGATTTTATGTTCTCACCCCACTTGTCCCCATAACATTCTTCGGATCAATCCACCCGGGCGATGGTTCCTCGGATGCTCCAATCACTGAAAACACAATATATATAATAACTCTTAGATATAACTGAATATACATAAGAATTAAAGATTTTTTTTTTATATACATGTAAATACATTGTAGGTTAATAGAAAAACAATAAAAACTCTACATTTTATGTTCAGGTTTGTAAGGTGAGTGAGCCAGTGTAATTATAGATATATAGCACATAACTACCATCATTTATAGGCATTGTCGAGACAAGATATATTAACAATTATTAACATCAACCTTATGCAACCAATAAAGATGGAGCGATCAAGTGAGAGGCCCATGTTCAATAAAGTTTTGCTCGGTAGCCAGAGATGCGATGAACCGGCAACGTTGGAAGCAAATAATCCTAGCCAGGTGTATACCATCCACATTCGTCGATGACCACGATGCCTCAGCCATGAGGGAGCGACCAGAGAGAGAGATGCAACCAACTTTGGAAACTTAGAATTTATGTCCCATGTACTTGTACGCTATCATTGATCATGATCTTTAAGCCAGAACACGTGATATCACCATTTTCTCATGAGCTTCATATTGGTTTATGTTTTGATAACGTGCTTAGAAATAAAAAAATAACAACGTGATGAATGATGAGAAATATGTTTTAGAAACCCAGCACGTTTGTCTTGCTGATGGAGTTTTTTTCTTTTAAATCTATAAGCCAGAGACTGTTATCACACCTAATGGAACGTGACGATACAGTCTAAGGTGGAGCGCTCTTGCCTAGAAGATGAATTAAAAAAAACCAATTCGCTATTGACTTGAAGGTGCCTTGTATTGTAGGTGGTGGAACCAATTACGAAAATCATACATAAAAGATTAATTAAATTAATGTTTTCCTAAATCATTATTTCATAAAGGTGTTGTTCTGGTAAATTCTTATCTTTATTATATATACAACTAGCTGTACCCGCGACTTCGTCCGCGTGGAATTTAAAAAAAAGTTAATTTTTTTTTTTTTTGTTTTTGCATTTTTATTTTAATTATATTATCATTTTTTTTCTAAAATAAAAGTAGCCTTTGTTACTTCTTATTCCATCAGCTACCTGCCAATAAAAGTCCCGTCAAAATCGGTCCAGCCATTTCAGAGATTAGCCGGAACAAACAGACAGACAGACAGCCAGACAGACAAAAATTGTAAAAAATTGTTATTTTGGTGTATGTACCGTATGTATATTCATATTCATGTAGTAAAAAGCGGTTAATTTCAATATTACAAACAGACACTCCAATTTTATTTATATGTATGTATAGATGTCTTATATAAATAATAGGTATGTTACCAATAGCAGGTCGGACGATACAAATAGGTAGATGTCCTGTCTGATTCCTTATAAGCGCTTCGGTGACGGCCTTTGTAAATGTATAACTGTTCGGCCATTCTCGCATAAGTCTAAAACAGTAAATAAAATTATATTAACCATTGACTTGAACAAATAATTAAATATAAATTTTGCCCATATATTGCCCAGGGCACGAATTTTGCCCATATGGGCCAATCATAATTCAGTATTTAATTATATATTGAATCGTGATTGGGCCAAATTGGATCGTAAATGCTAACCATTTGCTATTTGATTGGTTGCTAAAATTTGAGAAAGCACTAAATAATTATGGACATAATTCTTGGTCTAAATTCATCTCCTACTCGTGAAGAATGGAAAGAAAACCAAGAAAACCCGTGGCATGTTCTCATGACCGGTGACTTTAAGTAATGCAAATTTTTTGTACGGCTTAAATGATTAGCCACGGCGGGGTCATAAATAAATATAAATTAGATTGATCTATTATTATCATACAGTCATCGTTGGGTCATGTACATAACATTAAGACATGTAGTAGTCTAGATCCCACTTTAATTTTCTTTAAATAGTATTCAAATTTTCAATCTGATAAAATTTAGCTAAAAACTCATGATAAAATGCTCACGGAGCTATCATCTCGTCCAAGATAGCTTCAGGAACATTTTCCGCAAGTTCGATCAACGTATCAGGATTAATTGGGCAGTCACAGAAGTCCTCAATCACCTCCCCTTTGATACGGCCCTTCGTTGCGTTTGAGTACGCCGTGGATACGTGTACTATCGACCTGTGAATTAATCGTATAGTAAAAGTAAATTAGCCCGTGAATGTCCCACTGCTGAGCTAAGGCCTCTTCTCTTTTTTTGAGGAGAAGGTTTGGAGCTTATTCCACCACGCTGCTCCAATGCGGATTAATCGTATGATTTTCCTTTATTATGCTAATGCTATGTTTGCCCTATTTCTATTAAAAAAATCTCACATACATACCCTGCCATTTCAAGCAATACTATTCGTACTTCTTTAGTTGACTGCCTCGTTGGTCTAGTGGCTACATGTGAGCCGCAGACATGGTGGTCATGGGTTCAAATCCCAGGTCGGGACAATACAATTTTAATGGGGAGTCTGGAAGTTGGAAGTGTGTACACTGCCGTGCCTCGGAAAGCACGTAGAGCCGTTGGTAATGCGCCTGAACTTTTTCCGGTCGTGTCGGATTGCCGTCCCATCGGGTTATGAGAATTAGGGAATAGAGAGTGCACCTGTATTTGCGAACACACTTGTGCACTATAATATCTCCAGCGCAGTTGGCTAATCTCTCTTGAGATTGGCCGCCGTGGCCGAAATCGGTCTGGTGGACCATTATATTATTACTTCTTTAGTTGGCCCTTGATACCAACAAAGCGAGAGGTTGTTGGTTACAAAACTATGTTTTTTCTTTGTTCAAAAATGCTATTATAGTAATTGGATAACTTACTTAATGTTTCTACAAGTTTTGGCAAGCTTCAACACCTCTCTCGTCCCGCGGATGTTTGTCAACGTCGCTACCTTCATAGGTTCAACGAAATTTATCGTTGCAGCCGCATGTATTATCACGGTTACCTGTAAATAAACAAAAAAAAACATGTGTGCAATTCACACGTAGAAGAAGAAGTGGTAGAAGTGAAACCTTCAAAAATTTTGGCTTCAACTGTATAATGCTTCCTATCTCATTTTCTCCCACATTAAATCTTATTAAGTTATGTGTCTGTCTCTTTTTACTGTCGCTTTTTCGTTTCATCGACTTTAAAATCACAACGATGCTAAAGAAGTTTTCACTTCAAAAACACATATATTTTTCTTTACTTCTGAATTATAACATGACCTCTTCCTTTCAAACAGTCTGATGTAGATTATTGGTGACAGATACGCCTTGGAAGCGCAACTTTGCAATATTTGCAGGTTCAATTTTCTAGATGCTTAGTAAGAATTTTATTCTGTAATTTCTTCTTGAACTCTTACTTAGATAACAATCAAATTAAATATAAAACCCTTTATGAGAGAGAGAGAGAGAGAGAAAAAGAAAGAGAGAGAGAGAGTACTAGGTTATCGCAACAACCAACATAATTGAATTGAATTAACTACGTGCATAAGTGTCACACCTTCTTCTAGAAGATTCGATTCGGTTTCGTTATAGACATTTATTTCTCATTTATAATACAAAATTTGACTTTATATGAGAAATTACAATCAGAAATGTAGTAATAGAAAAACACAAAAATATATATAAATTTAGCATCTAGAAGTGTATCTGTTTTTTCAAAAAACTGAATTAGTCTTTTTAAAAATAGAACAACAAATCATACAATTTGATTTAAATAACTCACTTGATTACTCTTAAAAAATCTAAATAACACATTTGAACAAATTCAACAAATCACAAGTCGAGCCAATAATGAATTAATTACTTCACTTTTTTCCATCAACAGTATCTGTCGCGTCTTTTTTTCAACAACACTGTTGTAGGGATAAGGAATCCAAATTATATTGTAATAAATTAAAAAAGCAACACATAACAATATGTTTAAAATAGTTAATAGCAATTTTATTGACATTATTGAAATTGCTTATTGGCTATACTTGTTAGGGTACATGCCCAACTGGGTGCATACGTAGCCATACTTAGTATTGTTGTTAGTAAGCCAGTGTATAGGCACAAGGGATCCCAAGGTCCCAAGGTTGGTGGCGCATTCACGATGTAAGGCATGGTTAATATTTTTTACAGCACCAACGTCTATGGGCGATGGATATTTACCACCCAAAATCAAAACCAAAGGGCACAATAAAATGAAATCCACATTGCTCTAGATTTAAACCCATTGTCAACCCATATGATCTTTTCGCTTCATAACCTCAGCTCTAAATAATCGTGAGGAGCGTACCTCATCAGCAAGCACAGCCCAAGATTTCTCATTAATGCCAAGGTCAATTTCACTGACATCGCCTTCAACGCCCACAATTTTCTCCTGGAACGAAGGATTTTCTTCGCGTACAATTGAAAAAACCTGAAACAATGTCATAGGACTGTCATTTTAATTTTGTTTTTAAAAAAAATAACTAATTATTATAAAGAAATAATAACATTTTAATCTAAGTAATACTAGATTGTGTTGGAAATTGTTTATAATTCATCTCGTGGTGCATCGTATATTTACATCGTAAGGTCACCTGCATAATATGTTACCCACTAATTCGCCTTCTCCTTAAAAGGAGATGCGGCCTAGAAAGAGAGATATTAGGTTGCCATGTCGAAAGTGTGTCACTTCCACGGTTGCCTAGATTTTAAATATTAAGTTTGAATGGCGAGCGAGCGTGACAGCTTATCAACTCTTGACGGACTTACACAATAGCGAATCTGGTCTATAGTAAGAACGGTGCATTACCATTTTTATGGACTACCCTAGCTAATTTAAAAGGAATGCTAAGCTGCACAATTTTGACTCATAATAAGAATTGTGCTATCACGGTCAGATGGTAAGTTCGTCTACGCATTAGAAATATGCAAAATCCGTCACCTTGATAAAGCTTAAAAATAATAGTGGGACATTCACAGACTATTACTTTTTTATGTCATAGGTAGGCGGACGAGCATTTGGGCCACCTGGTGGTAAGTGGTCACCAACGCTCACAGACATTGACATTGTAAGAGATGTAAACCATCGCTTACATCGCCAATGCGCCACCAACCTTGGAAACTAAGATATTATCTCCTTTGTGCCTGTAATTACACTGGCTTCCCCCTTCAAACTGGAACACAACATTACCAGGTACTGGTGTTTTGCGGTAGAATATCTGATGAGTGGGTGGTATCTACCCAGACGAGCCTGCACAAAGCTCTACCACCAAGTATACTTACTATTACTACCAGCAACGCAATTGCTATGTAGACTATATAGAGGTGACCAAGGTGACCACGTGTTTTATTTGCTAATGCGTTTTTCCAATTTAATGCTAATTTATACATATATTAATTGAAGTTATTTTCAGTCTGTTTTAATTTGCTTACTTAAAATTCATCATATTAAAAACGTACAGCCTTGGTACTATTTTATTTGTACGAGTCTCGAAACGTATAAAAACTTTATCCTAAATAATATTATAAATGTGAGTTTGTTTGTTACGCTGTCACGCGTAAACCACTAAACCGATTTTAAAAATACTCTCACCAATGGAAAGCTACATTATCAGCGAGTAACATAGGCTACATTTTGTCCCCGTATTCCACTGGGAACGGGAACTACGCGGGTGAAACCGCGGGGAAAACGCTACTATATATATATATATATATATATATGTAACATATAAAGATAAATTGTGCCTGAAGTAAACACAAACTATACACGTAACTAGGGTTTTCTACCCGGGTACCCGGACCCGGGTATACCCGGGTATTTGAAAGTTTTAGGACCCGAGTAATATTTCATGTCGGATCCGGGTACCCGGGTACGTACTTTGATCAAAGAATCCATAGAAATTATTTATGTAAGAGGAGGCAAACGAGCAGGAGGCTCACCTGATGGAAAGGGCCCACCACCGCCCATAGATATCTGCAACATCCGAGGACATGCAGGTGCGTAGCTGACCTTTGAGGAAAGAGTACGCTCTTCATGAAGGTTTTAATGTCATATCGGTTCGGAAAAGTCGCCGGCGAAAGCTGGTTCCACAGAGTAATTGTGCGAGGCAGAAAATTCCTTAAGAAACGCACTGTTGTGGATTTCCTAACATCAAGGTGTTGAGGATAGAATTTTGAGTCTCTGGCGCGATCACCCAGTGGTGAAATTCAGTGGCCGGGACTACCCCAAACTCCTTGGTATATGCGATAGAGACTTCAGAGTGACCCAACATCTCTATGCAAATCCAAACAATCAAGCCGGTCGGTAATAGCTTGATCGTCGACAATTCGAACTGCTCTACGTTGTATGCGGTCAAAAGAAAGAAGCTGATACTGGGGAGCTCCCCTGAGCTGGGGAGTATGCCGATACTGGCTGTGGCAGGGAGAGAAGTGTTCTCAAAATGAGGGAATATGACAAATGGAGACTTTTTAGCGGTTAACGCGCAAACTTGAGTCTTATTGGGGTACAAAGGTACCCTTGGTGAAAAGGAATGTTCCAACTTGTACCTCGGGTAGGAGAGGAATGAGGTGTCCTCCGGATATGATATCTGGGTCTCGGTTAGAAAGAGCAATGCCGGCTTCGCCGTCTCAAG
Source organism: Nymphalis c-album (assembly GCA_963151315.1). NCBI lineage: Eukaryota > Metazoa > Arthropoda > Insecta > Lepidoptera > Nymphalidae > Nymphalis > Nymphalis c-album. Next base: position 3,637,567 of record OY720615.1, read on the forward strand.
ATGGAAGTGGTCGGCGTTTAAGTTGGAATTCAGTCAGAAGTCTACAGCGAGGGGTTGCCTTTAGATGCCTGCTCCGTTTACCCCGACCATTTTTGCAATCATGAGTAGGTACTATTAATATATAGAACACTTATTTATAACTAATATATAACTTTTATATTTAACATTTTGATACCTTGGGTTACATTGTTTCATTTTATGTAGGGTAGGGATCTCATTTTTTTGAAAATATAATTAAGCCTATGTTACTCGGTAAGGAATAAGAATGTAGCATTCTAATGGGGAAATAAATGGGTTAATAGTTTTTGAGTGTAATTGAAGCAAATAAACAAACAATCAAATATTTTCTCTTTTTAATATTAAGAATAGACTATCTTAGTGTGAAAGTTCATTTCGTTATATTTTTGTTATTTTATAACAGAATTTATTGTTGCAAAAAGTCATTTTATCTCCTAATTAGTTAATGAGAACAAGACTTTAAACTGCGTAACATACGGCCGAATACTGAAACGTCATTCAAAATGAAGTGAGACTTAATTATTTGGAACGTCATTAATTTCAAAATTTTGTATGCGAAATTTGAAATTAATGGCGTTCCAAATAATTAAGTCCCACTTCATATTTGAAAGACGTTTCAGTATTCGGCCATGATTGTACTATAAGTTAAGGTGACTTATTGACATACATCACTGTTTCGTAGGCAAAAAAACATGATTTTAAAAAAAATTGTCCTTTTTCTGAAAAAATTGCACATACCCGGGTACCCGGGTATACCCGGGTATTTGAAAAAATAATACCCGATACCCGGGTATCAAAAAAAGCCGGGTACGCGAAAACCCTACACGTAACTCTCTCTTTGGCAGGGAAAGATTAATATGAAGAGTTAAAAATTATATATTTAATTTATTTAGACAAATTACCTTTTCATCAGATAAGATAATATGCGCTAGCGATCCCTTGACAAGATGGAGCAGACACCGCTGGTTTTTTAGTGGGTATTCCGGCGCCCATTCCCCCACTTCATGTGGGGGAAATGCGTAGACGTTTTTTCCAGCGAGAAATCTTTTTTATCTATATAAATAAAATTATAGAGGGCTGCAGTTGTGCGCGCATCACGAAAAAACTACTGGATAGATTTCTATGAAATTTTCTAAATTTTATTTCTCAGACACTTGGCCCTTATCAAAAGAAGAAATGATTGCGATATCTACATTTAATAAAAAGTTATTAAAGTTTCAAGAAACAACGATTTGTATATGCACTGCGTGTTCAGTGATGTATGTTTAAACAAAGTATATTTTTGCTTGCGATCTTTTTGTTGATTTTCCTTCGTACATAAGAAAACTTTGTTAATATATCAAGCAACGCGGACGAAGTCGCGGGTATCAGCTAGTAATTAATATAATAAGGTACGTATGTTGTTAACTGATGGATTACCAAATAAATAAATAACTATTGTTTATGTTAAAATATAATCATACCGGATTTTCTAAAATTCTTTTAACTCTATCCTGAACGCTTTTCCCCTTCTTTGGACGCACCAACATATAGATTTTTCTTATATTAGTTGATCTAAAAACAAAAAAAAAACATTATTTAATGATGGTGACATTATTTATGAGATTTCATTGGGATAGATAAAAATCAAAATAAATTTACATTTATTTTTGTATTGTAACAATTATTGTTATAATGTGTTTCTGATATCATTATTAAATAAATATATTTATTATTATTAGAATCATATCTATAAAAAAAAATATATAGCATAGGTGGACGAGCATATGGGCCAGATAATTAGGTAATTGGTCACCAACGCACTAAGACCCTGGCACTGCAAGAGATGTTTACCATCAATGCTCCACCAACCTTTTGAACTAAGATGTTATGTCTCGAATACATGTAGTTACACTGGCTCACCCTTCAAATTGTAACACAACAATGCTATTGCTATTTGGTAGTTAAATATCTGACGGGTACCACAAACCCAGACGGGCACCAAAGAACTCCCATCAAGATTACTTGATATAAAACTAGCCAACATGTCAAAATAGTGCACGAGTGTGTTCTCATAGATAAGTGTAGTCTGTATTTCATCACTGTCCCAATCCATATTGGCCACCTGATGGTAAGTGGTCACCAACACCCATAGACAATGGCATTGTAAAAGATGTTAACCATTACTTACATCGCCAATGCGCCACCAACCTTGGGAACTAAAATGTTATGTCCCTTGTGCCTTTAATTACACTGGCTCACTCACCCTTCAAACCGGAACACAACAGTACCAAGTAGTGCTATTTTGCGGTAGAATATCTGATGAGTGGGTGGTACCTACCCAGACGAGCCTGCACAAAGCTCTACCACCAAGTAAATCCGACAAGACCGGAAATAGTTCAGGATCAACGGTCTTTCAGTCTTGGTACCATATATTTTATGTCATGCTTAACATTGGCTCACTCAGCCTTCAAACCGGAATACAACCAAACTGAGTTTTGCTGTTTGGCGGGAGAATTAATGGTGAGTGGATTGCCACCAGTCCATCTAGTCTATGCAGACTTGCACATATACCCTTACACTATTAGACTTCTTAAATTTTTGCAAAATGTAGACACAAGTTTATTATACTAGCGTATTGCCTGCGGTTTCTGCTGTTCCCGTGGGAATACAGGGACAAAATGTAGCCTATGTTACTTGCTGATAATGTAGCTTTCCATTGGTGAAAGAATTTTTAAAATCGGTTTAGTAGTTTAGGCGTAAAAGCGTAACAAACAAACAAACTCACATTTGCATTTATTATATTAGTTATGATGCGTTGAGGTTGATTGAGTTACTTATTAAAATAATGTTTGAACTGTCGTCCGTTAAGGTCAGCCGACACGACACGCGTAAGAAGTGAATACATTTAAATTGCATTCGAATAATTGTTTTTTTTTTCCGAATACATTAACGTCAAGTTCTATTGTGTTTAAAGCAAATAAAGATGAATTCGTAAGCAGGCAATTTTGTTTGCAAAGAAAGGTTAGGTAGACACCTATATATAAAATAATAATAATAATAATATTATTTTAAATATATTTTTTTTATAAAAAGGCAGGCGAGCATCTGGGCCACCTGATGGTAAGTGGTCACCAACGCCCATAGATATTGGTATTGTAAGAAATGTTAACCATCGCTTACATCACCAATGCGCTACCTTGGGAACTAAGATGTTATGTCTCTTGTGCCTGTGATTACACTTCACTCACCCTTCAAACCGGAACACATCAATAACAAGTAAAGTAAAGTTTTGAAGATACATACCTGACCAGCTTCTCGATCAGCTGCTTGCCAATGAACCCTGATCCTCCAGTGACGAAGACGACAGCATCATCATAAAACTTTTGCACTATAGAATCACCACTTGAAATGGCTTCGCTCAAGGTTCTTCTTTTTTCTAATGCATGTTGCTCCAGTTCTTTAATATCAAACATTTTGTCTGAAATTACGAAATATAATGATAAATATTATTTATACCCAAAAATATGTACATAATTTTAGTTGGCAGTTCCTAAATCTAGGGTTTTGCATAAGCAACATAGGTGGTTGACTTCTGACTCCGAAACTAATAGAAATTTTAATATCAGAGTCAGTGATTTCTCGACATTTAATTGCAAACTAGATGAGAGCTTATAAAACGCGTAATGTACGATTTAGTCAAAATGTATTCTTAGATTTTTAATAGGGAATAGTTTTAAAGGTGTAGTAGGATAAGTAAAAATAAGACAATTAGTAATGAGATGTTTGTACGCGTGTGTTTGTATGTGTGTACAGCGATAGCTTCATGGCATATCATGAATGCTTGCTATTAAAAATATCTAAAGTTTCTTGTAAACTGGTGACGTAAAATTTATCAATCTTTACGTTACCACTGCACAAGAAGCTTTAGGTATTGTATGTCATACGAATTAAGAATTAATTTAGAATTAGCTCGCTGAAGTGAAAGTGGGCTGGTCATGTCTCCAGGCGCCTTGATGGCCGTAGAGCCGACACGTGTTAGAGTGGAGACCACGCTTAGGCAAACGTAGTTTAGGACGCCCTGTAGCGAGGTGGACTGACGATTTAAAAAAGGTGGCAGGTACGGGATAGATGCGGGGCGCGGGCTGCCCAGGATTGGTATGATTGGCGTTCTATGGGGGAGGCTTTCGTCCAGCAGTGGACGGCAAAATGATGAAAAAAAAAAAAAAATTGACATGCGACTGCACATACGTTACACTTGTTAGTTTGCCGTGTCGTGGCGTGACTTTCGTGACCCCTTAATTATAATAAATTCTCTAAATAAGAATCCTAGATAGCCGGGATAGTGGTAAGAACGCGTGAATCTTAACCGATGATCGTGGGTTCATACACGGGCAAGCACCACTGAATTTCATGTGCTTAATTTGTGATTATAATTAATCTCGTGCTTGATGGTGAAGGAAAGTGAGGATGGTGAAGGAAATTTGACTGTAATTCGGTCACATATGTATTCCACCAACCCGCATTGGAGCAGTGTTTTGGAATAAGCCCCAAAACTTCTCCTCAAAAAAGGATAAGTGTCTTAGCCCACCAGTGGGATATTCACAGGCTACTAATATACTAAGCATAAGCTAAAGAAATAATTACAGAAAAACAAAACACAAGTTGCATATTTGATAAATTATTCAGACTTCATTTACCAAAAAAAATGATTTCTTTCATATTGAAGTTGGATAATTAACAGTAACGCATCAATATATTTCTACATCATGCAATTCACTAATTCACTTGGTGGTAGAGCTTTGTGCAAGTTCGTCTGGGTAGGTACCACCCACTCATCAGATATTCTACCGCAAAACAGCAGTACTTGTTATTGCTGTGTTCCGGTTTGAAGGGTGAGTGAGCCAGTGTAATTACAGGCACAAGGGACATAATATCTTAGTTCCCAAGGTTGGTGGCGCATTGGCGATGTAAGAGATGGTTAAGAGCTCTTACAATGCCAATGTCTATGGGCGTTGGTGACCACTTACCATCAGGTGGCCAATATGCTCGTCCGCCTACCAATGCAATAAAAAAAAATTAACTACTTCTGGGGCCTGGATACATTCTCGATTCGATTCTGATCCAACTTTGACTATTCAATATTTATTAGCTCGAACTGAACCGATATGATGTTAACATATACCGTTATGTCAAACTTAATTGTTAACTATTATGCCAATAGTCGATGATTAAATTAAAGAAGAGGAAAAGGCCAACGATTAGGCTTCGATTCAATAGCGATAAAGTGACAATTTGTTAGTAAAATTCGCTCCTGTAAGAACTCAATTCGTATTGACGTGACGAGCCGGTTGGCGTGATCGGTAGATACCCTGCCTTTCGCGCCGCAGGTCGTGGGTTCGATTTCCACCCTTTTTTTTTTTCGCTGTGGAAATGCATTTAAGCATACCCCCCGTGAGATGAAAAGCGGGGGTTTATGTGGGACTCGACGGCTGAAGTGCAAGGCCGTAATACTCACTAAAACCACAGCGTATACTTCACCGCCTTTATGGGGGTGCCAAGGAGTCGCGTGAAATTCTACCCTGACACCCCGACGGATAGCCCGCAGGCTACAACCTCCTTGGCGACGGATTAAGGTGTTGGGCTCCGCCGCCAAAAATAAACACCCTGACGGCCGCAGAGGACAGGGAGGACGGCAACCTGACAACACCGCATCTCCTCTTCCTCTGCGGCCCCACCGCAACGCAACATATGGTGCACCCCCATTCGGTCGCGAGAGATAGGGCGCGCGGCAACGCAACACCGACACGCCTCTCCTCCCGCGACCGCTCCCAGCTGCAGGGGATGGACAGAACCGTCCCCCACAGCGACACACCCAGCGGCCGCAGAGGACAGGGAGGACGGCAACCTGACAACACCGCATCTCCTCTTCCTCTGCGGCCCCACCGCAACGCACAAATGGTGCGCCCCCATTTGGTGGCGGGAGATAGGGCGCGCGGCAACGCAACACCGACACGCCTCTCCTCCCGCGATCACTCCCGACTGTGAGGGACAGACAGAACTGTCCCCCGCACCCGCCCCCTGGGCGCATCCAACGCAAGCCTCCTCCTGAGGCCCACGAGGAGCGCCCCACGTCCGGGATCCCGCTTAGCTTCCCCGTGGCCAACCTTACCACGGGTACTGAGCCCCCCCATCACGACAAGGTGGAGATCCCACGCGGGGAGTTCGATTCCCACCCAGGACAGACATTTATGTGCATGAACATGTCTGTTTGTCCTGAGTCTAGTTGTAATTATCTATATAAGTATGTATTTACAAAAGAAAAAGTAGTATATGTAGCATATCAATTGTCTGGTTTCCATAGTACGAGCTCTGCTTAGTTTGGGATCAGATGACCGTGTGTGAAAAATGTCCCAGGATATTATTATTATTATTTCATTTGAGAAATGCTAAGCCGACTTATAGCGACACATGACTTATAATTGTCATAATCATTAAAGTCGCGTCACATTCTGATGTTTCTCAATCGTCTGCAATAGATATTCTGCAAGAACAAACTCGAAACTCATCGCAAAAATCTATCTATAACAATAACCATAACATTTAAAGAATAAACACACTAAAACAGTACATCAATGTAAATCGTTCTCTATCGTTATCTATTTTACTCGGTGGTAGAGCTTTGTGCAAGCTCGTCTGCGAAGGTATCATCCATCATCAGATATTCTACCGCAAAACAGCAGTACTTAATATTGTTGTGTTCCGGTTTGAAGGGTGAGCCAGTGTAATTACAGGCACAAGGGAGATAATATCTTAGTTTCCAAGGTTGGTGGCGCATTGGCGATGTAAGCGATGGTTAACATCTCTTACAATGTCAATGTCTATGGGCGTTTGTGACCACTTACCATCAGGTGGCCCATATGCTCGTCCGCCTACCTATGATATAAAAAAAAATCGGTAAAACTTGACGGGAGAGTAATGAAGTCAGTACAGAACCACACAACTGATCTTTTTCTAATTTGTCTTATATCTTAAAAATAAATGCTTAACAAAAATCTAGTGTAAAAAACTTACTCATATTTAACGCGATAATTTAAGGTATTCAACTACTCACCGTTGTGGTCTATTAACAAATGACAGTGGAAATAGATTCCAGTGATACAACTCCTTATATAATATCGTTGCAATTATAAAAAAATATACTATTAGGTAACACACAAAAGACGTACGGTAAAATTGAAACAATTGTTAAGTAAGGTATGGTTAGGGAGCCAGCGGACAAAATTCCTACATGATTTACAAATGTGTAAGACAATATTAACAGTGATAATAGTACCTTAAAAATCATTAGGGACCGTAGGGAAAAATCGCTTTGAGTGTGTAAAAAGTGGCTGCTTGACTTTTTCCTTCTAGAAAATACGAAAACCGTATAGACAGATTTCCAGGTCTCTGGTATTCTAAACGCAGACCATATTAATATACATTCGATAAAATTTAAATCTAATCTTAGATAAACAATAAGTTTAAGCGATTTCAAAAACAGATAGCAAATGTTCGGGTTGTTATTCAAAACCAATAACCTGATTGGTACACACCAATTTTATACTTCCTTCTTCTATCCAGGGGTCAGGATTAATCGAATGGATACAACTAGAAACGTGGGCTATTGAATTAGTAGACATCATTAATTTACATTTTCAAAACTGCATCCCGCTTGTATCCAGGTGCTACCTGGATGTCTGTCACACAAGAGCCAATTTACTACCATTCTTCTTCTTTATTGCACTTTAAATATAACTCCATATGACTTTAATTAACTGGACTAAATGCATTCGTATTGATATGTCGTTATTAATATAAATGAAAATAAAAATTTTAACAAAACAAAAACCGACTTCATAGAAAAACAAATTAATATGCACTAAAAAGTATAAAAATAATTGCGTATTCTTCTATAATTTGATAATTAACTTACTATTTTGTACTCATCAAAGTAGGTACGAATGTGTTGTGTGGTTGATAATGTATTTACAATTATTGTTACTTTTGGAGTCGATGATTGGAGGAGATTGGCTGACCCAAGGTGGGTTTATAACTACATACATAGTTAGTTATAGGTGAGATGTGCTTGTGTCGCACGCGCAACTTTACGAGGCGAATAAAAGTCAATTTGTAATGTGTATGTTTTTGTTTGTTTTTTAAAGATCCCCGTATTGCTAGGTATATTATAGTGTTTCCTTAGCTGACATCGACCATGGGAAGCAACTCCTTTCAAATAAAAAAAAAATCATCAAAATCGATTCACCCAGTCGAAAGTTATGAGGTAACAAACACAAAAAAAAAAGAAAAAACATACAGACGAATTGATAACCTCCTCCTTTTTTTGAAGTCGGTTAACAAATCATAAGCCGAAATGCTCGACAGGCCCCTGGCTAAAATATCTGTTGAGTAGTTTAATTATTTATGCAGATTTATTGAAATGTGTCTAGCTTATTGCTATATAATTAAACTAGATGTGTCCCTCTATTTCACCCGCGTATAATTAATAAAAAATATAATGAATAAAAATCAGCCTAGAGCCATTCTCGATAAAAGGACTGTACAATACAAAAATAATTTTAAAAATTCGAACCAGTAGAATATAAAGCCTATATTTGTTACGTTTTATAAAATAAGAATCACTAACTTAAACCATTCAGTAAATCGCGGGCTTTCATTTTAGATAAAACTTTGTAGCGACATCTATCTCGCCACATACGAACTATGAACAGACGTATCCTACATCGCGATATTAAAGTTATCAGAGTGATTGAACATAAATACAAGAACCCGACAACAATCGTCGGGCAGTAGCCCACCAGACACAACACCCGTCTGGTCGGAGGATCCTCACTTTTCAATGGTGGCCATCCCCAAAACTTCAATTATCTTGGAATCAAGGTTGAAGTAGTTATGGCCTTCTTTCGTATGATGGCGGTACTGTTGCCTTATGCGTGAGAGAAAGGGAAGCCAGACAGAGTGGCGCTGTTACGTTACGAAGCGGTTTACCCTCCCATAAGAAGTTATGAATTAAAATCAATTATTAATAATAATAACAAATATCTTTATTGCACACTCAACACAAAACAAAACAAGTCAGATACAAATGAAAGTGAAAAAAAGATAAAAAATAGATAAAAAAGACGCTTAGGAAGGATGATGCATGCAAGGGGCGGTCTTATCACTCAAGTAGTGATATCTTCCAGACAACCCTGTATTAAGATGCTAGCAGAACATAATGGACATAATAATCAATTAATTAATTATACAAATCTATTTACATTTGAAATTCAGTAGTATTCTTTGATTTTAATGCATTATAAATTATAATTTAATTGAATTTAATTATCCTATGTAATTAGGAGGCAAAGGGCAACTTACTCAGTTTTTTGTCGGATTTTAGTCTGTAGAATATGTTATTCGAATTAGTGGTTAATTCATTTTGCATACCTTCGTCTGGACCGGTAGAAGGCTGCCCCCCCACTAGTTGATGTTGATTTTTTTAATAATCGGAAACTTGATTAATTTACCTAATTTATTAAAACAGTTTTTAAACGTATTTTTAATAAAAATAAATATTACCAATTTTATACCCCCAAAATTTCGACGCCCTAAGCCCGAGTCTTTTCGGTCTGGGGGAATCCCCTCTGTTTTCCATTATTATTTGTGCCCGTGGTGTAAAATGTTTTTCCAAAGAGCTCAAGCTTGCTTCGTAATAAACTCTATCAAATTCGGTTTATGATTACCAGTGAAATAGAGATCGAGCTACTGTCGTATTTATAATAACAGTACGACTTTTCTGTAAATACCCTTTTGTGTAATTGTTTTTACGCTTTAGTTTGTCTTCAATACTATAAATTATAATTTGATGACGACATCAATTCAAATTTCATTTAAGCAAGTCATTAAAATTTTGGCGTATTTTTTTTTGTTTAATCATTCATGTCGGTTAAATATTTTTTATTGACGTGACAACGTCAATAAAATAATAAATCGATGAACGCTGGCTGCATGCACGAAAAATTGTCCCGTTACGCTGATTGTACGCTTGCGCCGCAGCTATCTCTCTTTCACTCGATTGCAGTCATTTCATCAATGTTTTGTTATGACGTTGTCACGTTAAACTATCGTCATTAAACCGACTTTACAGACAACCATTAGTATTTAAATTTAAAACTTGGTATTTCAATCACTAAGCTAACAAGTTATTAACCTATCGAGGAAGTAATTTTTTAAACATTTGAAAAAAGTCTAAGCAACATTTACTACTTTGAGTTTTAGAATTGTTTTTCAAATTATAACGCATGTACTCGTAGTTTCAATAGTTTAATAGTATTTTTTTTATAGCATAGGTACGCGGACGGGCATATGGGCCACCCGATGGTAAGTGGTCACCAACGCCCATAGACATTGGCATTCTAAGAGATGTTAACCATCGCTTATATCGCCAATGCGCCACCAACCTTGGGAAATAAGATGTTATGTCCCTTGTGCCTTTCATTACTGTGTGACTCACTCACCTTCACGCCGGAACACAACAATAACAAGTACTGCTATTTTGCGGTAGACTATCTAATGTGTGGGTGGTACCTAACCAGACGAGCTGGCACAAAGCCCTACCATCAGCAAATGGTGCTTATTTACCTGATGGTAAGAAATGCTAACCATCGCTTACATCGCCAATGCGCCTCCAATCTTGAGAACTAACATGTTATGTCCTATTATTACACTGTTATGTCCTATTATTGTGCCTATTATTACACTGGCTCACTCATCCTTTAAACTGGAACACAACATTAAGCAGAAACAGGAGTAGGAAAAGCTATAATTGCAGGCAATCATTAACTAAAAGGAATTTAGCAGCTAAAATAACTAATGTAATGTAATATTTTTCATAGAATAAAAACTTCTTATAAAATTTAAATAAAAATAAAATTATACATCCCATGATCTTTTAAAGATATTGATTTTAAAATTATTGTAATATCCTGGGACATTATTCGTACGCGGCCATCTTATCCCAAGCTAAGCAGAGCTCGTACTATGGAAACCAGACAACTGATATATTTACATACAAGCTCGTCTGGGTAGGTACCACCCACTCATCAGTAATCTACCGCCAAACACCAGTACTTGGTATTATTGTGTTCCGATTTAAAGGGTGAGTGAGCCAGTGTAATTACAGGCACAAGGGACATAAGATCTTAGTTCTCAAAGTTGGTGGCGCATTGGCAATGTAAGCGATGGTTAATATATCTTACATTACCAATGTCTATGGGCTTTAGTGACCACTTACCAAAAGGTGGCCCATAAGCTCGTCCGCCTTCCAATGCAATAAAAAAAGACATACTTATATATATATATAATTACCCCCAGACTCAGGACAAACAGACATGTTGATGCACACAAATGCCTGTCCTAGGTGGGAATTGAACCCACGACCTGCGGCGTGAAAGTATCTTACCAATGTCGAAGCAGTAAAGTAATACATATATACATTAAAACCTTAACTAAATACAAATAAAAATTAAAAATGATTATTATACAAGTCGTGACCGCGTGGAATGGTGGCAAGAATGCTAGCAGCATTTCCCCTTTGAATCGCAATTCCGATTCTCTGGGCGAAAAATTAACCAGCCCTCCTGTCACCAGTGGAGGCAATAAGGCGGGGGAGTAATATTTTGGATGAATTTTTTGGCACTATTACTCCGAGGTCCAAGCGTTTCAACTGCAAACGGAACGAAAATTTAATTTGGAATAAGAGACGAATATTTGTTACGTTTGTTCGTTTCAGCAAAACTATTAAAAGTCAATACAGTAAATTTAAAATGTTACAATAAGTAACAGCCTGTGAATGTCCAACGGCTGCGGGTCGGTGGAATACACATGTGGCAGAATTTAAGTTAGTAAGATACATACAGGTTTCCTCACGTTTTCCTTCACGAAGCACGAGATGAATTACAAACACAAATTAAGCACAACAAAAATTCAATAGTACTTGCCCGGGTTTGAACCCACGATCATCGCTTAAGATTTATTCGTACTAATCGGCCATCTCGGCTTTTTTTGGGGTATAAAACTGTAAAGTGTATAAATAACTAGCGGTTAACCCGCGGCTTTGCCCGCAAAAACGAAACGCTGGAAGTCGTATTTATTTATTTCTAACCAGAGGTTTAGGCTTAAATAAAATTTCAAGCTTCTTATATCAAAAATGACGAACCCGACAAACAAACTGTCAACCCCTATTTCACCAGCTAGGGGGTAGATTTCCAAAAACCGTGAAATACTTGTTTCTGTATAACTAAACAGAAGCTAGTATACAAAATTTCATGCTTCTTACTTCAAAAATTTCGGAGTACCCATACAAACTTTTAACCCCTATTTCACTCTCTTGTGGTACATTTGGAAAAATCTCAAACTACATATTTATTTATTTCTAATTCTCTCTCTGGTCGCTCCCTCATGGCTGAGGATCGTGGTCATCGACGAATGTGGATGGTATACACCTGGCTTGGATTATTTGCTTCCACCGTTGCCGGTTCATCGCATCTCTGGCTACCGAGTAAAACTTTATTGCAGATGGGTCTCTCACTTGATCGCTCCATCTGGTTGGGGCCCGTCCCCGGGCGTGTTTCCCTTCCGTGTTTCCAACAACGATAAGTTTTTCAAGGCTCTCATCACCCCTTCTCATTATGTGGCCAAAGTAAGATAGTACACGCTGGAGACAGATCGAGGAGAGGCGGGTTTGGACGTGAAGCTGTGAAAGGATCGATGCATTGGTGCACTTGGCGGTCCAGGGTATTCTCAGCATGCGCCTCCAGCACCACATTTCGAATGCATCGATCCTTTGCCTTTCTCTGGCTCGTAATTTCCAGGTTTCTACGCCATACAGGAATATGGGAAATACTAGAGCGCGTATTAGCCGGGTTTTGGTGGTGTTGGTAATACCCCTTTTCTTCCAGATGACGTTTTATTTCTAATTAGAAGCCTGTTTATTAAATTTCATGCTTCTTATATCAAAAATGTCTAACTCCCCTTATTAATTTTCAACCCCCATTTCACCCTCTTAGGTGGTGAATTTTGAAAAACTCTGATTTGCATACTTATTTTTTTCTAACCAGAAGCTTGTATATGAAATATCATGCATCTAAACCTTGAAAATGACGGTTTTCCACCCCCCTGTTCGGAGGAATTTCCAAAATTCCTTTCTTAATACGTTTTCATTATAAAATGCATCAACTGTCAAAATTTCAAGTCTCTAACCCCAGTGGTTTAGGCTCTGTGTTGATGAGTTAGTCAGGACAAGTCTTTTCATATATATATATATATTATAAAGTATACACTGTTTAATTAATGAAAGTAATGTCATATGTTTCATGTAAAGATTCATTGTTAGTTAAAATAAAACAATATTTTAAGATAAAGTATAATTTATTGAAACATTACATACTAGTTACAACTGTCGATATGTCCAACGTTGGCAGGCCAACATTGGTCATAAAAAATTTAAACGTTGGCATTAATATTGGCGATATATATTCATATGTAATGATCATCATATGAAATTATGAAGCATACGTTTTGAGGTTCAAATTATTTTATTATCAAATAGCCAAATTCGATAGCTTCCGAAAAATCTCTGTAACGAATTCCGTATTAGCAATAAACCAGAATAAATATCCTTGTATTATAGTTCGGACGACTCTATCCAAAATCTCCATCCTGCAAAAACGAAAAGAATTACTCATAATTAATGGCTTTGTTTCAATCAACTGTCTACTCTAGTCAACATAGCAACTTGGCCAAACTTGGCCGCCGTGACCGAAATCGGTCTGGAGGACATTATATTATAACAATAATTTTACCTTCTAAAATGCGCCTTGGCTTTAGGTAGGTTTTCCATTTTTTCGTTTAAAATAAACTCCTTGCCACCTATGCAGGCATTTCTGAAGAATTCTTCCGGAATAATTGTCTCCATTTCGTAGTGGAACGGTACTTGGTCTTCGTTCTTGATACGAGAGCGAAGTTCGAGGATATTTTTATTGGTAAACGTCCATTGCTGTGTCACGAAGTATTGAAGAGCTATATTTGCCACATATATGCGCCGTTGTACTTTAACAAGCCTGTTGAAAAACAATATACGATTAAAATACACATTACTGGCTCTTCGGCCACGACTTGCGACTACTAAACGTAGGACAGTTACAGTTCAATGTGACATTTTTCTTACGTAGAGAATTTTATACAACTTCTAAACAAAAAATATATAGTCCACAATACTCGCTAATAATGTAGCTTTCCATTGGTGAAATAATTTTTAAAATCGGTTTAGTGGTTAAGGCGTGAATGCGTAACAAACACAGAAACAAACAAACTCAAATTCTCATAGACATCTTTCTCATAGACTAGTCTTAATATGCAGCTTCGTCCTTGCTTTCATGTAAGAGGGCAGATGGAACCTTTACGTATTCTACTATGTACTAGGATTTCTTGATAATCTCTAGAGTAGTAATATTAGAATTAAGGATGCTTTTTCAATAATTTTTTAATCGTCATATTACAGGGTTCATTTGATAGTATGGCTATGTGGGAGCCAGTCTGGGTGGGTAGCTACTACACCAGTACCGTAACAGCTTGTGAATGTCCGACTGCTTGGCTAAGAACTCCGCTCCTTTTTGAGGGTTTTGGAGCTTATTACACCACGCTGCTACAAGCTAAGATAACTTCACTAACATTAGTTGTATCAAATAATACAATATCTTACATTGGTTTATTTCCAGTAATTCTAAGAACCAAGTCTACCAGGATTGCTGGTAACAAGTGAAGGAAGAGTACCTGAAAATAAATACGCGCAATATGAATAACATGGAGTATGCAGTACAGTAACAGCCTGTAAATGTCCCACTGCTGAGCTAAGGCCTCTTCTTCTCTTTTTTGAGAAGAAGGTTTGGAGCTTATTCCACCACGCTGCTCATTCACATGTGAAAGAAATTTCGGTGAAATTTGACGCATGCAGGTTTCTAAACAATGTTTAAGCACATTAAATATAGTGGTGCTTGCCCGGGTTTGAACCCACGTTCATCGGTTAAGATTCTCGCGTTCTTACCACTGGGCCATCTCGGCTTTCACATGGAGTATGTTATGACGTTAATAATACGCAGGTAATGTAAATTTATTGTGAAGAAGAAAACTAGTCTGATAGAAATACTTGCATCACGATAAAGTTTGACTACATAGATGCGAAAAATGCCTCCACAATGTTGCCTTCAGTGGACTCCACTCTGTAAACTGAACTCAGCTTATTCTTCAAAAAGTCCTATATAAACCCGTGAACATAAAACCGAATCCCAAAATTTAGATATTAAGATATTTTATTTACAAATCCTCAATAAAATGTAGATAGGCAGTAACAATGTACCAACTCCTGTTTTCAAGAATAAATTTGACAAGATCTTCCAACATAATAAAATCTGGCCAAATTATATTTTTTCAGAATTTTTAATGCAAATCAAGTAATGGATACTAGTTTAACTTATTTACAGATTTCCAGACTCCATTTCGCACGGACCGATGCAGTGGTATTCATTACTATTAACTGAATTGAATTTTAAGAATTTTTAAAGAAATATAATTTAAATATTCAATAATGACAAACACTGTCATATTATAAACATAACATCAGTATGTGTGTTTGTGTGTGTGTGCGTTTGTGTGTGTATAGTAAGTAAGACCATAATCGTTGGTCTGGATCAGAGGACAACCACGATGCCTTACATCTTAAAAGCTTACTTGGTGGTAGAGCTTTGTGGAAGCTCGTCTGGGTAGTTACCACCCATTCATCAGATATTCTGCCGCAAAACTGCAGTACGTTGTATTGCTGTGTTCCGGTTTGAAGGGTGAGTGAGCCAGAATAATTACAGGCACAAGGGACATAACATCTTAGTTCCCAAGGTTGGTGGCGCATTGGCGATGTAAGCGATGGTTAACATTTCTTACAATGCCAATGTCTATGGGCGTTGGTGACCACTTACCATCAGGTGGCCCATATGCTCGTCCGCCTTCCTATACAAAAAAAAAGCCTTAATGAAGCTACAAATTGAGTTAATATATTGTTGGTATATTTTACCTTTAAGTAGTACTCAAGATATGATCGCGTTACTGAACCACCAACGAACCACAGCATCCCCTCCAAGGGTATCTCGCGTACGATGCAGTTCTTGCCGTAGTCAACTATTTCACCGATGGTCATCGTTTTCATATGACTGGTAGAACAGTTGTATAACTCTATATCGTCTGTGGGTTCCAATCTAAAATAATAATAAAAGAATATATCCTGGGACATTATTCACACAAGGCTATCTGATCCCATACTATGCAGAGTTCGTACTATGGAAACCAAACATCTAATATATTTACATATACTACTTTTCTTTTGTAAATACATACTTATATAAATAATTATACCCAGATAAAGGCCAAGCAGATATGTTCATGCACACTAATGTCTGTCCTGGGTTGGAATCGAATCCACGACCTGCGGCGTGAAAGGCAAGTGTCTTACCAACCACGCCCGTCGGCTCGTCAAATGTTAGTATAAATTAATATTAATTATCAGAAAAACTGTTTTCGTCTTTTGTCTTTGTCTGTCTCGTTGATGTAGGCGCTACATGTAAATCCGCAGACATGGTGGTCCTGGGTTCAATTCCAAGTTTAATTCCAAGCAGCCCGAAGTCTCGAAGTTGGAAGTGTACTCCCGTACCTCGGAAAGCAGGTAAAGCCGTTGATCCTGCGCCTGAACTCTTTCCGGTCGTGTCGGATTGCCGTCCCATCGGGTAACAAGAGTTAGGGAATAGAGAGTGCATCTGTGTTTGCGCACACACTTGTGCACTATAATATTTCCAGTTGGCTAATCTCTCTCGAGATGGTCGCCGTGGCCGAAATCGATCAGGAGGACCATTATTATTATTCATCTTTACTCTTTGTATATGCACCTACAATCCTACATAAATACGTCACGTATTAATTGTTACTGAGTTCACTGGATCTATGTCTCGCTCTTATGTAGCCTTGAGGTGGACTGTTAATACTTATGAAACATATCGAGATGTCTATCTTGTCTATGTTTCCATCTACAACGACCTGGAGTAATATTTTTTTTATAGGTAGGCGAACGAACATATGGGCCAATTGATGGTAAGTGGTCACCAATGTCCTTTGACAATGGCATTGTAAGAAATGTTAACATCGCTTACATCGCCAATGCGCCACCAACCTTGGGAGCTAAGATGTTATGTCCCTTGTGCCTGTAATTACACTGGCTCACCCTTCAAATTGAAAGACAACAATACAAAGTACTGCCGTAACATCTCCACAGATGTTGTCCATACCTTTGATGTTTCTTATATTAAATTAATACTCATGCTCAATGTTTGAGTTACTTACGGCCGCATACTGAAACGTCATTCAAAATGAAGTGGGACTTAATTATTTGGAACGTCATTAATTTCAAAATTTACTATGCGAAATTTGAAATTAATGGCGTTCCAAATAATTAAGTCCCACTTCAAATTTGAAAGACGTTTCAGTATTCGGCCATTATAGCGTTATATATAAAAAAATCATGACTTACTTTTTGACACCCCTCGCCCAGGCTCCAACAATAAAAGCCTTAATTGCAACATCAACGGGTATATAATCGGAGAGTATATCTGGATCTGTGTACAGAGTTCGTAGGATTCCTGAAAATTCATTCAATAGTATAAGAGTCAATATATTAGTGTTATCCTAACTAATATCATAAATGCGAAAGTAAGTTTGTTTGTGACGCTTTCACGCCAAAACCACTAAACCGATTTAAAAAAATTCTTTCACCAATGGAAAGCTACATTATCAGCGAGTAACATAGGCTATATTTTGTCTCCGTATTCCCACGGGAACAGGAACTACGCGAGTGAAACCGCGGGGAAAACGCTAATATAAATATAATGTTAAACGTTGAAGCCTCCAATACTTTTTTGAAGAGAAGATTTGGAGCTTATTCTACCGCGTTGCTCCAATGCGGGTTAGTGGAACCATGAGGCAGGATTTCAGTGAAATTAGACACCATGCAGGTTTCTTCCAGATGTTTTCCTTCACCGTTAAGAACGAGAATAAACACAAATTAAGCACATGAAAATTCAGTTGTGCTTGCCCGGGTTTGAACCCAGTCATCGGTTAAGATTCATGCGTTCTAACCACTGGGTCACCTTTCGACTTTTAAATAAGTAAAATAATCTCACCTTTTCCACTAGCCACCAAAATACCAACTGGCCCATTTAAGTTTTCAATCCACCCCACCACTGGTTCTCTAACGCTTGAAATCACTGAAAATAAGTTTTTAAGTTAAAAAAAAATAGTTTATAAATAAAAATTAAGTAAAATATTATTTTTAAGTCCAAGTTGAAATTCGAACGCATCGCATTTTGTAGGCACAGTATGAACGCTATTTCGTTACTCCGGTGACCTTGGGCCATTGCTATTTCACTCTATTATAAGCCGCGTAAAACAACTTGATTTGATTTGATTCTCACCAATCGATGGTCTCATAATGACGATAGGTAGTTTGCCTTTCTGTTCGGCCATTACGTGTTCCGCCAGTTGCTTCGTAAACACATAAGTATTAGGCAATTCGCCTAAATATCTGAAAGAAATATTTTTACATTAATGAAACGAAAACGCGTCGAGGTTTTTATTAATAATGTTGTAACCTTATTATTATTATTTATTTATTAATAATTCACATAATTAACAACAAAAAATTACGATAATAGTAGACTAGTACAGTGCGATACACCAAATAACACTGCAGTTAAAAAACACAATACAATACAAAAATGCTATCAATACATTCCACTTAAATGATTTTTGACGTGACAACGTCTAATAAATCGATGAACGCTGGCTGCATGCACGAAAAAGGATGACTCATTGTCCCGTTACGCTGATTGTACGCTTGCGCCGCATCTATCTGTTATGACGTTGTCACGTTAAACTATCGTCCGTAAACCGACTTTATAGACAACCTTTTTTTTTAAGAAAATATTTTAATCATATATTTAAAAATTGATTCAGTCCAAAATACACATCACGCCCGCTAAAAATACTTTTAATTATATTCTAATATTAAAATTTCTCTTCTATAAATAAGTTGATGCAAAGTAATGGTTTTATATGAATCGATATTTTGAACGAAATTGATACTTATAGAAGCCGAAATACATGAAAAGAGAGGAAAAATTGCGTGCACATACTTAGGTGTTAGGACATTCAACGTGTGATCGTCAACATTTTCGCAAATATCCAATGTTTCCCTCCAATCAGCGAAAGCGGGATAGATGACTTCGTCTATCTTTTTCCTATTCGTATTTGCGTACGACGTCGACACGTGGACGAGGACCTTTAACACAGACAGACATCTAATGTGTATTATGTAACACATACAATATACATACATAAAAATAAAATTTGTACGACAGCAATGTTTTTAGCTATAATTTAAGCTCAGGCACTTTTGAACAGTCCCAGTTTTTTGATTACCTAGTAGTCTAGTAACAGCCTGTGAATATCCCACTGCTGAGCTAAGGACTCTTCTCCTTTTTTTTTTTTTTGGGGAGAAGGTTTTGGATCTTATTCCACCACGCTTTTTTTTTTTTATTGCAAAGTAAGGCGGACGAGCATATGGGCCACCTGATGGTAAGTGATCACCAACGCCCATAGACAATGGCGTTGTAAGAGATGTTACCATCGCTTACATCGCCAATGTGCCACCAACCTTGGGAACTAAGATGTTATGTCCCTTGTGCCTGTAAATACACTGGCTCACTTACCCTTCATACTGGAACACAACAATAGCAAGTACTGCTGTTTTGCGGTAGAATATCTGACGAGTGGGTGCTACCTACCCAGACGAGCTCGCACAGAGCCCTACCACCAAGTAACTGTTTAAAATATATTAGTTTGTTTCTTGATTCATGTCAGAGCCATTGGTTTTGCTCGTGATAAGTCCTAGCAGACAATGATAGTGGAAGACAAAAACACCTAAGTTTATGATATGGTGATAGTAAGATTACTATCTTTTTTCTAGATTCTCCATTAGATAATTTTAAAATCGTCTTCAAATTAAGTCATGAATATCATGATGGTAGTCCCAAAAAAAATCGTGAATTATTGTCACTTAACAATTTGTATCGGTGATGATACATACTTCCAGATTCCTTATATCCTTAGCCAGTTCAACAATTTCTCTGGTTCCTCGTAGATTCAGTCTAGCAGCCACTTTTAACGAATCATCGAATCTGAAATACATAATCAAATGTAGTCATATTACATACATATATAATATTGACAAATTCACACACAACGCAAAAAAAAGTCATCTAAAATATTACACCCCGTCTTGCCTCAACTGGTGACAGGAGGGCTGGTTAATTTTTCGCACAGAGAATCGGAATTGCGATTCAAAGGGAAAATGCTGCTGACATTCTTGCCACCATTCCACGCGGTCACGACTTGTATTTAAACTTATTAAGACTTGTAATTATAATTATTATTATTTGTATTTATTTAAGGTTTTAATGTAAATAAATTATGTTAACACATAATTATGTCGTTGCTGTGTAATTAATAAAATGTGATATTACAATATAACACACACACATATAATAACTCAAACACACACACACACACACACACACAAACAAACAATAACAGTATAACGTTCACCCAAAACATAATCTGTGTCGCGTTATTTGTAATCGTTCTTTTTTATTTCTTTTTTTAACTTATTATTCATCAAAACTCTATGTTGCTACTTGTTTACTTTTATTATATTTGGAGGAAATTAATTGGCTCTATTGTCTGTATATTGTATTTTTAATGTCAACATATTTTGTATTATGCTGTTGTTTTCCTTAAATAAATAAATATATACACACAAATTCAATCATCGTCTAATCCTGGCTGATAAGAATCATTAAAACTTATTATTATTTATTTGAACATATAAACTTTTAAAATTACATACGCCGCCATTTCAGTCAACAAAACAGTCGTAACACAACATTCGGTTTGCGCGAACTACCAATTTTTTGCGCATGAACACGCGAAATGCCGTTTGTTTGATTAAACGATTTTATTACGTAATGTATGACGTATTGTTTTTACCTGACACTAGCAGCAACGTGGAAAAGGATGTTCGTTCTGTTAATAATCAAGGTTCTATCTTCATCTGATATACCTGGAAGAACAAATTTGAAAGGTTAGAAAGAAAATGGAAGGAAAAAAGAAAATGGGTGAAGTGTATGCAAAATATTATAATCGGTTGAAAGCGTAACAAATAAACAAACACACGTTTTGGTTTATAATATTAGTATTAGTATAAGTATTGTTTTCAATCTCACCTAGACCAATCTCACTCGCGTCCCCTGCGATAAAAAACACTTTGTCGTGAAATATCTCTGGCTTTTCTTTTCTTAGACGATCAAAACACTAAAAAAAAATATCATATAATAAAACGATAACAACAAATATCATGTTATAAGTCTATACATATATAAATCTAAAAGAAAATCTATTTAAAAATGAATAAGGCATTCTTATCCTGTAGTAGATTAAATAAATAATAGTATAATATAATATTTCATTCGGGCAGACTGGCGATTGCCATCTGATTTGATTTTTTATATAAAATAGTTAGGCAAACGAGCATATGGACCACCTGATGGTAAGTCACCAACGCCGATAGACATCAGCATTGTAATGTACGGTAGAATATCCGATGAGGGGTTGGTACCTACCCAGACGAGCTTGCGCAAAGCCCTACCATATCATGAATGCATTATGTATTTTTAATTAAATTTACTCAGACATTTTCACCATCACTTACATTGCATACGCGCCAACAACCTACGGAACTAAGACGTTGTTCACATCGTTACTGACGGATTCGACCTTCAAACAGGAACACAACAATAATGAATATTGCTGCTTGGCTTACAAGAGATGATGAATGGTAACTACCCAGACGGGTACGAAGCCTTACCACCAAGAAAATATGACGTTGTAAGAAAGGCAAAAACTCACTTTAGAAGCATATATATCAGCCAGTCTGTCTTCCGGTTTTACACCTTTTTTATTTCTCAGCAACAGATAGATTCTATCTAGATCTGAACAAGAGTAAAGCAATTTCTCCACCAATACTTTCCCCATGAAGCCTGAAATAAGTTAATTAAATTAACAACATTATAATTACACTTACTTCTTTGCTCGAAATTGACTTTTACTTTTGCGCACGTATGTGTGCGCAAAAACAAGTTCCCTATAATTTAATTTGGAAATCGACGAATACTAACGAATAGCTTGTCCATATAATATACATATTTAATTCTTATATTATTTATAGATTTGAGTAATATGTAATTTGTTTTTTTTTTTATAAATTTAAAGTAAAACTATTTAGGAATATGTAATGTCGGAAAATTTTAACTTTTCGTATTGTGTTTGAATAATAAATATTAATTTGAATGAAATTACGTAATCATTAGTTTCAATATTACAATAAGATTTTTTTTTGTTATGAAAACTGTCATCTCTGTTATATATGCCATTTATACGATTTAACTAGGATTATTTATTGGCGATTAATAGTCTAAATAAAATAACAAATTAACTAAAATTTGTTCGTGAAATTGTAAACGTAAATGACTGACGTCAAACTGTAATTTTTAGAATATAATCAAAGATTTTGATGTATTTTTTTATTCTGAGGTTTTCGATGAACACCTCGGCTACATAGACAAGGCTTACCAGGTGCTTGGTTTTGTGATGATTTCGAATTAATTTAAGCAAGCCGCTTGGTTAGAATATTAATCTTAACCAATGTTCGTGGGTTTAAACCCGGAAAAGCGCCACCGAATTTCATGTGCATAATTTGTGATTATAATTCATCTCGTGCTTGACGGTGAAGGAAAACATCACGAGGAAACCTGTGTGTGTTGAATTTCATTGAAAATTCAGCCAAATGTGTATTACACCAACCCGCATTGGAGCAGCGTAAGCTCCGAAACCTTCTCCCCAAAAATAGAGGAGGCCTTAGCCCAGCAGGCTGTTACTGGTGGTACTGGGTATATGGGCTCGTTTTTTATTTGAAATGGGTTTTGTTTTTTAAATAAGGGTATATGCTAACCTGATCCTCCAGTAATAAATATGGTTTTCCCCTTGTAATATTCCTGTATACTCGGCACATTTTCCAGATCGCGATCATGTAAAAAACCCATGACTTCTCCCTGAAACAATTGAAAAAAAATCACATTTAATGCAAGGACAACCGATTCGTTATGGAATATTTTAATTTATTGACGTGACAACGTCTTATAAATTGGTTTGCCGGGTGACACTTCAAGAAACTGCGTTACGCTCCGCTCACGTTATGCGCTCACAATGAGAGCGAGTGAGAGGCACGCGTCCCTTCCACTCGGGCATGGTTAGCCCGCCTAAGAGCGAGAGAGACAGACATAAAAAGTGAAAGGCACGCGTCCCTTCCTCTCGATTAAGTGCGAGATTCTTTGTATAAATTAATGTTTTAAATATAATTCATTGTATAAATAAATGTTTTAAATTGTTACTATTATTTCATCCTTCTTCCTACTATACGAATGAATATTCACATTAAAATTATTTTACCACTCAAAGTCGTTGTCACGTAAAACTTTCGCCCGTATACCGACTTTACAGGCAACCAATTTTTTTTTTAAATTTAGAATTGATTGGGAGACTAGCCGTTGGGCCATCTGATGGTAAGTGGTCGTCACTGCCCACAGACATTGTCAAACTAAGAAATATAAACTATTCATTTATTTATTTAACTATCCCTTACACCATCAATCCACCACCAATCTGGGCACTAAGAAGCTATGGCCTATACCTAGGTCCTAGACATACACTGGCCCACTCACCCTTCACACCTGAACACATGTAAGTTTATCCTTCACAAAGCCCTATCACCGAATTCACTCTCACTTTTGAAATATCGAAACCGACTTACAGTGACACGCTATTTTGATACGTATATCCTTGTACATGGTATAATAATAAAAATCAATATCGCTTATCACTTTCTTACATTTAACGTAAACACATATGTTTATGTTTCTTATTAAAAAAACGAAACAAATTGAATTGCGCGAGAAAACATCTTTTACCTTGAATTGTAATGAGTCTGTTTGACGTTATACGCATAGAACAATAACGCTTAGAAGGTGAGTAGGTCCGAGTGGATTGAAGCCATTTCAATTCCTCCTTAATAGGTGGAATATATTTCCCGTCATTACAATAAAAATGTTGACAGGTATGAAAAAAATATATACCACGAGTGCTTAAATAATAAAAATCTAATTATTATAATTAATATTTTAACTTTTTTAAATTAGATATAAAACTAGAACTGTTCATATAATAAATAATACATATTTTTAAGTTATACTTCTAATGCGACCTTGTTTGGAAACAAGGTTGCGTTAAACGTTCAACGCTCATGGGGAAGGGAAATAGAAAAAATAATAATAGTAATATTAAATTCTCAATGCTGCTAAACAAGTATAAGCATAAAAAAGCAACACAAAAAATAAAATAATTACAGCTAAAATTAAATGAACAATATTATTACAATTAAATAAATAAAATTAAATACAAATAAATATATTTCATAATTCGAATTCAAATAGTATCAATTTCCTCGCTTTATGGGGGAAATGTGTATTAACTTGTAACACAAATCGGCCGTATGTGTGTCGGTGAATGTCATTACGTGACTTTTACGCACACATGTGTAATTCTAAAGTTGCTTCAATTTCGAGCGAAACTTTATGACACTATCCTTCTAATCCTTCGATCAACAATACTACTAGATAACGCCTCACGAACAAAAACAATACTCAAATGTGACACAGACCATGAAATGAAGAAGACGATGTAAAGGTTTAATAATTTCAACCTAAACTATGCCTTGTTCCCCAACAATAAAATCGGTTGACAGTCCGAAGAAATATTTTGTATTTGAATATCGATAAATCGATCGATCATTCGACAATAACGTCACCGAAAAACTAAAATGGTTGATGACAAATGTCATTTTCATTAAAATTCAATTGGAGCGAAATATGTCGATATAGTCCAGACGCTTAGCGTATGAGAGCTTGGCCGAAATTAGCGAGCGTTCACACCAAACGCAAATTCAGTTTATCAGCGTTTATTAGAACTATAGAGGGTATAATAAGGTCCTCCAGACCGATTTCGGCCTCGGCGGCCAATCTCAAGAGAGATTAGTCAACTGCGCAGGAGATATTATAGTGCACAAGTGTGTGCGCAAAAACAGGTGCACTCTCAATTCCTTAGCTGTCATAATCCGATGGGACGGCAATATGACACGACCGGAAAGAGTTCAGGTGCAGGACCAACGGCTTAACATGCTTTCCGAAGCACGGGAGTGTACACACTTCCAACTTCCAGACTCCGTTTGCTACTGAGAATTTTCTGAAAGAAAACCCCAATAACTATTTATTGGCCCGACCTGGGAATTGAACCCAGGACCACCGAGTCTGCGGCCACTAGACCAACGAGGCAGTCGATGATATGACTAACCCGTTGGCGTGGTTGGTAGAAACCTTTCGCGCCACAGGTCGTGGGTTCGATTCCCGACCCAGCAGATATATTTGTGTGCATGAACATGTCTGTTTGTCTTGAGTCCGGAGTGTAACTATCTATAATTTTAATTGTCAAGAGAAAAGTAGTATATTTAGTACTAGCTGCACCGCGGTTTCACTTGAGTATAATTAATAAAAATATAATGAATAAAAATCTGCCTAGAGCATTCCTCGATAAAAGGACTATACAACACAAAAATATTTTTTAAATTCGAACCAATAGTTCCTGAGATTAGCCGTATCAAACAAACAAACTATTCAGATTTATATCTATATCAATAAAATGATAGAGGTCTACTACAGTTGTGCGCGCATCACGGAAAAACTACTAGATAGATTTCAATGAAATTTTCTAAATTTTATTTCTTAGACACTTGGCCCTTATCAAAAAAAATAATTATTGCGATATCTTCGTTTAATAAAAAGTTATTAAAGTTTCAAGAAACAAAGATTTGTATATGCACCGCGTGTTCAGTGATGTATGTTTAAACAAAGTATATTTTTGCTTGCGATCTTTTTGATGTTTTTTCCTTCGTACATAAGAAAACTTTGTTAATATATCAAGCAACGCGGACGAAGTCGCGCGTATCAGCTAGTATTAAATATAGGTTGGGATCTGAAGGCCGTGTGTGAATAATGTCCCAGGATATTATATTATTATAGAATCTGATTGAGACACTTTTCGAAATTGGGTGTAATAGAACAATGTTGACGGACAAATAGTTCAAGAAACAATCAAAGTTAAATATATACAGCGACCTTAATGTTTCAATTACAATGTATACATAATTATTTATTTAACCTACTAGCCAATCGTAATATTTCGCTTATATTCATGTTCTAGATACTTACTGAAACGTCATTCAAATATTGAGTGCAACTTAACTATTTGAGACGCTGTTAGTTTTAAATTTAGAATGCGAAATTTTAAATTGACGGCGTCTCAAATAATTAAGTGGCACTTAATATTTGAATGACGTTTCAGTATTCGGCCGTTAATCAACAAATTTGTTGATCTATAGTTTTTTAGACGTATAAAACCGAGATGGCCCAGTGGTAAGAACACCATCTTAACGATGATCCTGACTTCAAACCCGGGCAAGCACCACTGAATTTAATGTGCTTAATATGTGATTTATAATTCAACTAGTGCTACAATGAAGGAAAATATCAAAACCTGCATGTGTCAAATTTCTGTTCCGTCACATGTGTAGTCCACCAACCATTGCAGCAGCATGGTGGAATAAGCTGCAAAACCTTCTCCTCAAAAAGAGGAGAAGTCTTAGCCCAGCAGTGGGGCATTCAAAGGCTGCTACTGCTATTATCCGTTATCTGATCTTTAATTTAAATAATTTATTTTTCTTAATATTGTAATAATTCATTACTCACCTGTGTAATTTTGACAATCGACTTTAATATTATGATTATAACGGTCAATATCGCATGACACTATCTGACATTTCACAACCATTTTCTGACCCCTTAAGGCGAAAACTCGTAGTACATTACATATATTTTATATAAAGAAATATACAAAAAAATATATTTTTATTTACGATATCAATCAAACAAATTCAAACAACTAGTTGTGCATCAATTTTTAGCATGCGTCGTGTTTTATATCGACCTAAATAATGATGAACATACGCTGTCTCTTTCTTCCTCACACACAAACATATATTCCATCTCTCTTGCATGACTTACGTAAGATGTCAATATATCATGCAATGATCTTAGTGTACTATAAGTTTCACATGAAATTCTATAGTTTTAATTTTAACAATAACTTAGAAAAACTTATTTTCTCAAGAGAATTTTCACTGATCTAATATAGGACTGGCTTTATAATGGTCTTTTGTAACATATTTATTTGTTATTGATCATTATTGAAATATTCTTCTCAAACCGCGGTAATCAAGCCTCTAGGCAGGCGCAAGCGACTCCGTGACACCCCCAAAAAGAGACAGATTGGGTATGTTTTTTTGGGGGTATTCCAATACAATTAGTCAATCCCTCAGTACATGTCAAAAGTCAATATAAAATATATTTCTTAAATATATAAGCTACTTACGGCCGAATACTGAAACGTCATTCAAAATGAAGTGGGACTTAATGATATGGAACGTCATTAATTTCAAAATTTAGTATGCGAAATACTCAAAAATCTACCACCAAATTGCAGTACTTAATATTGCTTTTTTCCTGTTGGAAGGGTGAGTGAGCCAGTGTAACTATCGCGACAACGGAGATAATATTTTAGTTCACTAGGTTGTATGTAGGGTTTGGGTCCCGGGACGTCTCGTGTCTCGAAGTCCCGGGAATTTTCGTAATTTTACTTGTCTCGAGTCCCGGGACTTTCGAGTCGAGACTCGAGACGAGACACGATTGTCGAAATTGTTATGTAATCTTTTATATTTTCAAATAATTGAAGGGGCTCAGCGCCATCTGGTCGAAAACGAGTAGTGTTCTCCTTGTTCAGTGGCATTATCACAAAAATCGGGAACAGATTGTCGGACAAAGCTGTTGACACTGATTTTTTTAAAATCCCATTTTAAAAAGGTCCTCCAGACCGATTTCGGCCACGGCGGCCAATCTCAAGAGAGATTAGCCAACTGCGCAGTAGATATTATAGTGCACAATTGTGCGCAAACACAGGTGCACTCTCTTTTCCTTAGCTCTCATAATCCGTTGGGACGGCAATCTGGTAAGACCGAAAAGAGTTCAGGCGCAGGACCAACGGCTTAACGTGCTTTCCGAGGCACGGGAGTGTACATACTTCCAATTTCCAGACTCCGGGCTGCTACTGAGAATTTCTGACAGAAAAACCCAATAACTATTTATCGGCCCGAATTGAACCCAGGACCTTTTATATAGCTGTCTGCGTCCTTTTATCTAGCCACTAGACCAACGAGGCAGTCAAAATCCTATTTTATTACATCATCAAAGAAGTCTATTAAACGTGTTAGTTAATTGTTTAAAAGACTGACTGGCTGACAAACTTGAACTATAAGATTCAACCGCTTAAAAGTGAATCTGTGTGTGATTGAAAGAAATAAAAACAGCAATTATTGAGACTGATATTAACGTTAAAGTTATTAAGAATTAATTTTCTGTTTAATAAATGTTGTTGTTTTTTTTTAAATACCTTTTTTTAATAAGTTTCACCAGAAATTAACTCAATTAAAATTTTACTAAAAAGGTTAACAAAAAATACAAAAAACAATTCATAAGTCTCGAAGTCCCGGGAATTCCCGGGACTTTGAGTGTAGGCTGTCTCGTGTCCCGGGACTTTGAAATTGTCGGGAATTCCCAAACCCTGGTTGTATGGTTATTAATCACATTGATTCCATAACTTACTCACTTACTTAATTACAAGTACTAATCTACAATTATATTTCGCTGGCTATCAGTATCCTCCCCCCCTCCTTAAGGGTAATAATGTCAAGGTCATTTACAAATTTGTTGTTACAATACACAGACACAGAAAGAAACAACTACGTGTCATCGTATCATTACATATTATACATAATATGTTCTGTTCCGTGTCTGTCTGTCTGTTTGATCACGTTAATCTCAAATACGACTGAACGGATTTTCATACGGTTTTCGTCACTGGATAGAGTTATTTATGAGAAAGGCTTAGGTATATAATTTTTCAAAATCAGCCGAAATATGACAATAAATGTTGGAGATATCGGAATCATACCGACCTGGAACTTTACTTTTCTTTTTTTTATTGCATAGGAAAGCGGACGAGCATATGGACCACCTGATGGTATGTGGTCACCAACGCCCATAGACAATGGCATTGTAAGAGATGTTACCATTCCTTACATTGCCAATGCGCCACCAACCTTGGGAACCAAGATGTTATGTCCCATGTGCCTGTAATTAAACTGGCTCGCTCGCCCTTCATACCGGAACACAACAATAGCGAGTACTGTCTTGCGGTAGAATATCTGATGACTGACTGACTTAATGAAACATTTGGCTGTACCAAAAAAAATGAAGTGTCACGCCTCATGTCACGTCAACAGTCGAAATTTGAAGCGCGCCTTCTTGTATATTAATATTATACAATAGAACCTTCTCTGTAACGCTCTAATTATTCAAGTATAATTTTTACATATATCGGGAGGTCAAACAGACATTCCAAAAAAAAAATACGTCTATTCATATATTATTATATATTTTTTTAAATATCTATTCTAAATTCACTAATATTGTGACAGTTCATGTACACAAAATAAATATATATACCTCAAAATTGTCTGTAAAACAAATTAAAAAAAAATCTATATTTTTTTTTTATTTGAACTTTTTTTTTAGCACACAAAGACAAAAATACACAAATATAATTAATTATATCATAAACACGTTTTTAAATCAATAATAAAATTATTAAACTCACCAAAAATTCGAATAAAATTCCCTTAAAACCACAGACAATAATTTATAATTTTAAAACCCAAATCAGTTAACAATTTAAGTTACTAGCTTCGTATAAGTCATAAGTCGCACTTAACAATTCCTTACCAATTGCCTTAACAATGGACTACTGTTGAAAAAAGACATTTATAGTCGACGACCAACAGTTGATTAATCAAACATATATGTAACTAGATCTTAATTATAATATTAGGACTTAATTCTCGAACGTAAAATATATTAGACTAGTTGTGCGGTTACACCCGCATATTATTAATGAAAATATAATGAATAAAAATAGCCTATAGCCTTCCTTAGTAAAAGGACTATAAAACACAAAAATATTTTTTGAATTCCAGTAGTTCCTGAGATTAGCCGGATCAAACAAACAAACTCATCAGCTTTATATATTAGTATAGATAAGGTTAATAATGATTTTGTTATTTAATTAATTAATTAAGAGAAAGTTGGTGGTACGAAATATTAACTCTTCTTTACACTATACCACTTATCATATATTCAATATCAAAATTTTGTATGCGAAATTTGAAATTAATGGCGTTCCAAATAATTAAGTCCCACTTCAAATGTGAAAGACGTTTCAGTATTCGGCCATAAGTATTTTAAGTAAGTCTTCCCTCGCCATTATACCATCTATTTAAAATTCCGATATTTAAAACTGCTATAAACTTTATTTAGCATTATTTATGATACAGTTATACTTGAGCATGTGGGCCACCTGATGGTAAGTGGTAAACGCCCTTAAACATTGGAAGTGTAAGAAATGTTAACCATCGCTTACGTCGTCAATGCGCCACCAATCTCAGGAACTAAGACATTATGTCCCTTATAGTTACACTGGTACACTCACCCTTCAAAGTGGAACGCTACAATACCAAGTATTGCTGTTTAGCGGTAGAATATATGATAGGTAGGTGGAACTTACGCAAACGGGCTTGCACTAAGCCCTACTATCTTATAGACTTTCAATCCTTATTACCTTTTATATATTGACATAAAGGAGGTTGAGATGATTTTCGTTGTGCCAGAATTACTGTTATATAATCAATTAAAATCTACATTTTAAAACACGTCGAAAAAATATCGAATTTATCGAAGAACGCACAACTTTTCTTTTTTTAAATATATTTATTTACATCAATTAAATAATAGTTACTTAAATAATTTGTTTCGCAATATGTACTTTAATTCGTGTATTGAGATAATTAAAGTAAGATAAAAATACACACACTTAATTATCTCCGCAACGGTACTGGTTGTAATTTTTTTTGTCTTAAAAGTTGAAATAAAAAATATGTTAATTTATTAATTACATACATATTATACTAGATGATATATATTTATGTGAGTTAGCAAAGTTAAACATAATTCAGCCAAACAATAAACAAGTACAAAATTAGATAAATATAAAAGGTATAAAGGGTCCTCCAGACCAGTCCGACCGAAAAGAGTTCAGGCGCAGGACCAACGGCTTAACGTGCTTTCCGAGTCACGGGAGTGTACACACTTCCAACTTCCAGACTCCGGACTGCTACTAAGAATTATCGACAGAAAATCCTAATAACATATTATTGGCCCGACCTGAGATTTGAACCCAGGACCGTGTCTGCGGCCTTACATGTAGCCACTAACCAACTAGGCTGTCAAAAAAATTATATTGTATATACTTGATATAAATTATTACTTATTATTTAAATCGTATCGTTCCCGTGTCGTGTAGCATAAAGGTACACGTGACGTCATACTCATTGATTACTATGCATTATATAGTATTGCTTATTAAGCGACAGTGATGGTGCATGTGTCGGCTATATTTCTTTAAATATAACATTATTTTATATTGTTTTTCAATAACAAAGTATTAGAGACGAATATTATGACCTATTTAGACGTTTTTTTTTTTTAATTTTTACTTGGTTATTCTAATATGTTGGTAACTCTATTCAGCTCTACTCATGTTTCAGTTTGTTTGTTAATATATCGCGGAAAATGGCTCGATAGATTTTGATCTAATTTGTATTACAGATAGCTTATATCCTACTTAGCATCAGCGTTGACACGTGAACTTATTATTTGTTGTCATGGCAACCTAGGGGCGAAATTCAGCGTAGGGGCCCTGGGGCACCACAATACCTTATACTATACATTAATAAAAGCAGCACGTAACCTGTTCTATACATAAAGTTGCCTGAAACAAATAACCTTTTTTAAACGATAATAGCTATACATGAAAACCTAATTTATATTTTTAGTTATTTTTCGCTTACAATATCTATGTAGAGATTTTTTTGTTACTGTATATTAACTCATAATTTATGCAAATTTATTTTAATAATATGTCGCCATCTTGAATATTTTCTTTGCATAATTAACTGAAAAGAGAAGGCCTAGATGACGTTAAGCCTTTTGTGTCACGCACGTGTTCCTGTCAAATAAAATCAAAATAATATGTACATACATCAATTTTATTTATTTGTACATACGATTATGATGCGTGTTTTCTTGTAATGTTATAATAATTATGGTCAATATCGCATATCACATAGTGACATTTCTCGACCATTTCCTGCAATTTTGTTCTTACAGTATTGCCATTATAATTTCATGTTTTTAATGACATTTTACGCACTAATAATTGTCTTTCTAATAGTGGTCTTATCTCAACACATAGTCAGAGTATTCTGTAATTCAGAGGCCGGCAACGCACCTGCAAGTCCTTGGATGTTGCAGATGTCCATGGGCGGTGGTAGTCACTTTCCATCAGGTGACACTCCCACTAGTTTGCCCCCTCTTACATTAAAAAAATGCTCTGACTATCTGCTTTGGCTTTGTTAATTTTTTTAGAACGAAGATCTTTTACGCTTACAATAAAGTGAAATGTCAGTGCCCCCAAGTTCACGTCATATAACGAAATAGCGTTCATACTGTGCCTACCAAATGCTAAAAAATGCGATGTGTTGGGAATGCGTTCGAATTCAGGAGGTCGATATAAAGGAGGTTAAGGTGATTTTTGGTGTGACATAAATACAGTAATATAGAATCAATTAAAATATGCATTATAAAACACGGTAGAGTCGTGAACACACACACATTTGCATATTGTGCACATTTTTTTTATAATATAGGTAGTCTGTTAATATAGGTAGATTCTTCGATCAACAATACCACTAGATAACGCATCACGAACAAAAACAATACTCAAATGTGGCACCGACCACAAAATGAATAGAACGATGTAATTGCTTAATAATTTTATAGTTTAATAATTTTAACCTAAACTATGCCTTGTTCCCGAGCAATAAAGTGCGGTTTAGATTGTATTGACATTCACTTACGATCTTACGCCATGAATGACAGACAGACATACGAAATGTACAATAACCGTTGTTCCATATTCAACCTTATTTCCTTAGCAATAAGTTATGATTGTACCATACTAATTTGAAATAAGCTCACAAACGTCATTGTGTTCTTACTTTTCGGGCCGTTTTTGAAGCGCTTACCGCTAATCTAGTACATTATTGATCGAAGGGTAGGTTTTTATAAATAAGCGAATGATAAAATCGATTATATAACACGCTGTAAAACCTATTTCATATTGATAAACGTCAAAATTGACATAATCATTTCATGTAGTCATTTCTAACAAAATATACTCGATCAATATTTTTATTTATAATTTATCTTTATAAATAAGGTATACAAAAAAAAATCATGGCCAAGAAAGATAAAAATAAAAAGGTAACTCCCATTGTATGAATAAAAAAAGTTTTAAAGATTTCACCACCACTTCATTCTCTTCTCTTCAAAGAAGGCTTGGAACGCATTCCACCACGCTACTCTAATGTGTATTGTTAGATACACAAGTGATTTTCGTCCAACGGCTCTCTTCACAATGTTTGCTTTCATCTTTGTTGACGAGATGAATTATAAACACAAATTTAATATTTAATCCCGTGGTTGGCTCTTTACCTATGATACATATGTAAAGAGCCAATACGGTCCAAGATTCTGCTGTATATTTCCCCACGGGTCACTGACTTTACGAGACTTACTGACCAGTCAAGCGGAGCTATGAATTTGTTTAAGTTAATCGATAAAAATATTTATTTTTGTTTCAGGACGAAAAAAATGAGCCGCCAGGTAATTTTTTATAATTACTACACTTTTTTGTTTTTTTTTTTTAATTTAGTTAAAGACTAGACTGGCCACGTAGCTCTCTCACATCGTCAATGCGCCATCAATATAATAATAATAATAACGTTTATTTCTCTTCACAAAAACAGACCTTAAATAATTATTAGGTGGTAATTATATCATAATATACATTTATAGTCTAGACTCTGTGAAGTGCTGGTGTCTGAGTTAGGCATTAGAATGTCTGTTTTACAGATCACCAGGTCTCCGCTCCACGGAAAAACAAGAGCATCACTATGACATCATTAATTAAACAATTTTGGAACATTAATGATTTGATTTATATTTTTTACAATATTGTAATTGTGTTAGAGAAAAAATAAATATTTAAAAAAGCTAAAATTAAAATCAATAATAAGGTCCTCAATATATAATAATCTCAAGAGAGATTAGCCAACTGCGCAGGAGATATTATAGTGCACAAGTGTGTGCGCAAACACAGGTGCACTCTCTTTTCCTTAGCTCTCATAATCCAATGGGACGGCAATCCAACACGACCGGAAAGAGTTCAGGCGCAGGGCCAACGGCTTAACGTGCTTTCCGAGGCACGGGAGTGTACACACGTCCAACTTCCAGACTCCGGGCTGCTACTGAGAATTTTCTGACAGAAAATCCCAATTACTATTTATATGCCCGACCTGGGAATTGAACCCAAGACCCCCGAGTCTGCGACCTTATATCAAGCCACTAGACCAACGAGGCAGTCAACGAAGTAGTCAGTATATTGAGATATACTGACTACTTTAACTACGAATTCCTTGCCTGGTCATTACACTAGAAACTAGGCTATTAGTAGTGTTCCATTTAGTTAGTCCAGCGATGGTTCAAAGTGCTTCTAACTTATTTACATTAAATGAACTACGATTGGGACGCGGTTAATGAACTTGATTCATGAATAAGCTGTTTCGCATTTGTATTTAAAAAAAAAACAGGCAGGCATACGGACTGCCTGATTAGAAGTGAAAACTTGAAACTGTTAAATATGAAACTGTTACATGGTGGTAGGGCTTTGTGCGAGCTCGTCTGGGTAGGTACCACCCACTCATCAGATATTCTACCGCAAAACAGCGGTACTTGGCATTGTTGTGTTCCGGTATGAAGTGTGAGTGATCCAGTGTAATTACAAGCACAAGGGACATAACATCTTAGTTCCCAAGGTTGGTGGCGCATTGGCGATGCCAATGTCTATGGGCGTTGGTGACCACTTACCATCAGGTGGCCCATATGCTCGTCCGTCTTCCTATGCAATAATATATATATATATATATATATATATATATATATATATATATATATATATATATATATTTGTCCAATTTCCATCGAAATAAATGATATATTATTATAATGTTACAGAGGCTGAGGTCCAAGATGAGGTACTGTTGGCTACCACCGACCTTGAACCGGAACCGGAAGAGGTCCAGTACACCGATACGTCCTACACGAGCGCTTCCTTTGAATCTCTACCACCGGTTGTTGAAGGTTCAGCCCAATTTTCATATTACGGGGTTGTGGGTAGTAGAAATTCGCCTGTCTAAACGTCATCGGATGCGACTGTGACGTATGAATGACGTCACATAAGCAGATATAAATCTCTGTATATAGCAATGATAATATTCTTAATACCTTTTTTTACCGGTAAATCTAACACTAAAGGCCTAGTAAATAATAAATATCCTGGGACATTATTCACACACGGCCATCTGATCCCAAACTAAGCAGAGCTTGTACTATGGAAACCAGACAACTGATATACTACATAAACCAATTTTTTTTTGTAAATACATACTTATATAGATAATTACACCCAGACTCAGGACAAACAGACATGTTCATGCACACAAATGTCTGTCCTGGGTGGGAATCGAACCCACGACCTGCGGCGTGTAAGGCAAGCGTCTTACCAACCACGCCAACCGGCTCGTGTGTTTAGTAAAACATTTATCTCTTTCTGTTATAATTAGTTTGATATTTGATAGAAGAAGACAGCATTATTTAACTGATTACCCCTAAATAACATTTATAGATAAATACGTAAGTTATTATAAAAAAAAAATCCGCGCCTACATCCCAAATTCCCAACGTCACGCAAACATTGGACCGTTCCTTTATATCTGTTTGATCAATAATGTTGGTTCCAATAGCAACTGTGTAGGAAACTCCGTGGCCAACGTTTGTAGTAAAAAAAACAACCAAGTCGCATATAAATTACTTCTTAACATACTAAAAAGGTGAGATAAAATCATATTACTATATTGATTCCTTATTGTCATATGAAAGAACGATTAAATTGCTTTTCTGGCATAAATATGATACGCCTGATTGTGTTATGTCATATTTATGTCATATATGAAATGATTATCATAAATTATAGATATAATAAGTTCAAGTGATTTTTGTACATTTTCGTTTGTAACTATTTGTCACCTAATCTTAAGCTAAAGTTATGAATACACAATCCATATGACGTCATATTGGCATATGAGCTATGTGGTATCGAAAGATCGTTATTGACTTAGCAATGAGAGATATAAATTTATATGAGTTTTATCATCTCCCAAACCTATCCAGATATATTACTATCTTTGTCTATCTT
Source organism: Nymphalis c-album (assembly GCA_963151315.1). NCBI lineage: Eukaryota > Metazoa > Arthropoda > Insecta > Lepidoptera > Nymphalidae > Nymphalis > Nymphalis c-album. The sequence continues at coordinate 3,674,581 of OY720615.1, forward strand.
TCATATACGAAAGAGAAAGAAAATGTTACCAGTATTTAATTTAGCATTAAATTATGCCCTTAAATCTAATGAATCAGATGAGTCTCCTGCTCGTTTGCTTCTAACATTAAAGTTCCTATTTACAAAATATTAATATATATTTTTAATCTAAGCCCATAAGTCTTGTCAGATTGTTTAAACATCGACAAACTAATATATATTATTAAAACAAACACACACACAAACACAAGCATACACACACACATCAAACATAATAAAAAAAGTAAAAACAATTAAATAAATGAGTTTTACATACATTTTTTACAGAACCAAAAACCAAGAAGAAGAAGGGAAAGAAACGAGCTGAAGAGGTTCGTGTTTATTACTATTTTTTTTATTTCAAGAAATTATCACATTAACGGCCGATTACTGAAACGTCAATCAAAATGAAGTGGGACTTAATTATTTGGAACGTCATTAATTTCAAAATTTTGTATGCGAAATTTGAAATTAATGGCGTTCCAAATAATTAAGTCCCGTTTCATATTTAAAAGACGTTTCAGTAATCGGCCATTAGCTATCTTTCGACTCTACCTAGTCCTTTTTCATTTTTTATGTTTATTACTAATTTATGAATCTTCACAACGTCACTAAAGCCGTTGCAATTGATTTTGTAAATAGAGATAGGTCAAGATAAAAGACACAATTAGTCCAACAAGACTCGCTTAAATTCTTTCCATTAAATTATTTCGGAGAGCTAAATTTTTATTTTCAATTGGTGTTTAATTGAACATGTCTGCCGAAAGAAATAAATAAAAGTAAATTAGATAAATAAGTGCAAATAACATCGTATTCAAACTCTTAAAAAAAACTAGAGCTAGTTTTGGCTTCCGTTTTTTTTAAAATGTATAATAAGAAAGTATGATTATTATTATTTCAACATTTATAAGCACTTTGTTCTATTTACAGACCGTTGAAGTTGTTAAGAAAACAAGCAGCGAAGCCTTCCAGTGGTCTGAAGAATCTTTACCGGCTGGTAATTATTATTTATTTACTAGCTTTTCCCTCGGTTTCATCCGGGGATGAAATATAGCCGATGTCACTCGCTGATAATGTAGTTTTCTATTGGCGAAAGAATTTTTAAAATCGGCTTAGTGGTTTATTGCTAGAAGCGTAACAAATAAACTCTGATTCGCATTTATAATATTAGTTAGGATTAGATCCGATTTTAATAATAAGAAAACAAAATATACTATTATACATAGGAGACATGACTTCTCACGAATAAATACATTCTAACGGCCGAATACTGAAACGTCACTCAAAGTAAAACACTACTTAACGTTGAGAAGCTCATAAATTAGTATGCAAAATTTGAATTTAACGGCGTCTCAAATAATTAAGTTGCATTTAATATTTAAGTGACGTTTCAGTATTCGGCCATTAGGGTAAAAAAAAAACTGAGTTTACTTTTGGAAAATATACTATGTTTAGTAAAAAAGAAAAAATCAAATGTTGTTCTTTATGGTATTAGTAATATAGTCCTGTGTGGTTAGGTTAGGTTAGGTAAGGTTAGCCTGTATAGGTTAGTCTGTAGGTGTTTAACAAGTAGCCTTGTATATAGCCTATTCCAAACAAAAGTACAGGAAAGACAATTTAACAACCTTGACATTGAATTGGTCGAGTTTTTAATGTCGGCGAAGTTGGTATCGGAACTTTGAAAGGAAATACAAGTATTGAAATGGAACTGTGTTGATAAATAGAGATATTTTTTTTTTTTTTTTATTGTATAGGAAGGCGGACGAGCATATGGGCCACCTGATGGTGAGTGGTCACCAACGCCCATAGACAATGGCATTGTAAGAAATGTTAACCATCGCTTACATCGCCAATGCGCCACCAACCTTGGGAACTAAGATGTTATGTCCCTTGTGCCTGTAATTACACTGGCTCACTCACCCTTCAAACCGGAACACAGCAATACAAAGTACTGCTGTTTTGCGGCAGAATATCTGATGAGTGGGTGGTACCTACCCAGACGAGCTTGCACAAAGCTCTACCACCAAGTAATTCAATGACTATTTATAGGGCATTATATAGCAAATCCCTTCACTCCTTTGGCTATTGGAATAGGCTATAGAAGCTCTATAGCCCATTCCAATCGAATATTAATTCTATTAATTCGAATTTATTTACTTTTGTTTTTGACTAAATAGAGGAGCAAGTTGCAAAAGTCGAAGAAGAAGAGGTCGGAGAGAAGAAAAAGGGTAAAGGAAAAAAGGGGAAGAAAGAAAAAGAAGAATTACCTGCCTTTGAAAAGGTTAGTTATGGACAAAGATTTATACAAAATAAATACATACCGATACAGTTTTAAACTCAGGCTAAACCGAAGATAAGGTCTCTTTATGTTTTGATAGTAGTGACATCTTAGTTCCCAAGGTGGATGGGGTCAAAGCATTGGTGATGTAAGATTATTTTATAGGATAGTTAGACAGATGAGCATATGGGCCACCTGATGTTAAGTGGTCACCGGAAACGTTTACCATCGCTTACATCGCCAATGCGCCGCCAACCTTTGGAACTAAGATGTTATGTCCCTTGTGCCATTAATTACACTGGCTCACTCACCCTTCACACCGAAAAACAAGAATAAGTAATGTTGTTTACTCGTGTACCCACTCACCTACCCAAACGAAAATATGAAAAACATATCATAATGTACAAATGTCTATAGGTGGTGGTAATCACTTACCGTCCTATAGCCCATTTACCAGTATACAAAAAAAAGATAAACCAATTAAACTTGCATGCCAAATTTAATCAATATATTCGGAAATATTGATACTTTCTGACTCACGACACTTCACTTTCGACATTTCACTTCACTTGTTTTCCTAAAACTTTAGAAAAGTATCGTGACACGACCCTGCGTGTAGGTTTTTTGCGTGTCAACCATAATAAAAAAACAGCATATAGTCTCTAAGACTTATTTGAATTTATAATACAGTATATGACTCAGTTTCAGCGAACCCACCCACCAAAACTCACTCGAATCTCAGGAAGTGTGGTGTTCAGTTCGGTATCATTAATTCTTCTAAAACTATATGTTATTCAAAGTGGTACTCGGTAAACAACTAAATGTTTCAAAGGATACGAATATGTATTAATACTAACATAAGAGCGAATTTAGAATATCAGATTTGGACTTTCAGTTTCGAAGCTCATAGCAACAATGACAATTTTAATTCATCTATTAAAGTTTATAAATTCAATCAAACATTGAAACCGGCGTTTTAGTAAGTGAAGTTAAAAAGATATATTTAAATAGAGGTTTATCGTTGATTAAAAATATTAAATAAATAAAAACAGCCGAATAACTGGAAAAAGATGAATAAGAAGGAGAGAGAAGTTTGGCTCCAGCAGAGGATAGAGGAATGGAAGGCGGAAAAGGAAGCAGAGAAGTTAGTTTACATAACGTTGCTAATTCATTCACTATATATTACGTTTGATTATGTGTATGTATATATAATATATAATCGTCATCAATTTTTCAAGTCTTTAGAGTTATAGTGTTTTACCAGAACGGATATTAATAAAATTATTGAATCGTATGATTAGTGTAAGTCTTATTTTGTTATTTATTTTGAACTGGTTGTATAGTTATTTAATGCCCTCTTGAGCTTGAGAGAGATTAGCCAACTGCGCAGATGATATTTTAGTGCACAAGTGTGTGCGCAATTACAGGTGCACTCTCTTTTCCTTAGCTCTGATAATCCGATGGAGCGGCAATCCGACACGACCGGAAAAAGTTCAAGCTTGGACCAACGGCTTAACGTGCTTTCCGAGGCAGGAGAGTGTACACATTTCCAACTTTCAGACTCCGGGCTGCTACTGATAATTTTCTGACACACAATAACTATTTATTCGCCCGACCTGGAAATTGAACCCAGGACCACCGGTTTGCGAACTTATATCTAGCCTCTAGACCAACGAGGCAGTCAATAGTTATTTATAACACCCATTCGTAGTCTATCTAGTGTGAATCTGTAATACATTTTATCATTGTGTTTTAGAGTGAGGATAATTAGGTATGATGGGATGGGATGTAAAAGGAATGCATTGTCCATGCATACACGTGTAATAGACGGAAAACTATAATTGTATTAAAGTTATTTGCATAAAATTACAGAATTGGGTACTTCTGCGCATGCGCGAATGTATCATTTTGTTAAAAGTATTGTCGTTCTTCCTTGGGAAGACTATATATGTTTGGATGTAGCATAGCAAATTTGATCATATGCATATTTTCTCTCTCACTCTACAGGCAAGCAATTCTGGCGGGTGCGAAAGAGAAAAGAGCAGCCCTGGCTCGTGAACGTGCTGAGTTAATGGTTAAAGATAATGCTGAACAAGATATCAGAAGGGATATACTGGCGAAGACGGTCAATCTTTTTCATAGTAAGAAATTATTTCACAATTGCAATTAGATAAAAGTGTTCACAAATTAACACATTTCTTACAAAAAAATAATCTAATTGTAAGTCTGTTAGGCTACTTAGAATTTTTATACTATCAAGTAGAACTTTATAATAAAAATTGTAGTTAGAATGTTTCAATCTCCAAAACGTGAGGTGAGCTCATGTATTTGACGCATTTGGTTTATTATTCGAAAGACTTTAATGCTGATGATGAACTAGACTAGATGATGAACGCTGATGTCCAATAAATACTGTATTTCGAAAACCTTCACAACCGATTTCAAAGATTTAAACTGACTAACTGTTTATATAGAGCACTAGATCAAATATTTCTTGTATCAAATAAGACATTTTTGATATTATGAAGTTAGTAGATATGTCGTTTATTGTCCTATTCTTTGTCGTATTCATTGTCGTTAGTAGATATGACTAAAATAACTTATTATGATGTCATTATTAACGTTTTATTATTATTAAATTTATAATTCTATATATTCCAGAATTCGAAAAACAAAAATTTGAATTTAATAGAAAGAAGCAGCTCGAGTCTGAGGTACGATATCAACACCTTCCTTTTTTTTTAATTATCTTACAATAAAAAATACTCTCTTGTATTTCCATATGATAATTACTATTTTTGGAAACTGTAATACGAAACGCAAAATATCAGTGTTCTATTTTTAAACTCCCATATGACGCACTACATAATGTGGGATACTCAAATATATAGTTTTATTGCAATAAATAATAAAAAAAAAATTTTTGGAATTCTCGATCAGGAATTAAAATATATTTTTTTTGATAAAATTTACAATCAATCAAACCAATTTTGATTGATCAAAGTTCTCGACCATTTTAAGAACTAGAGTTATATTACCGTCGTAGTGGCAACAATACCTACGCTGTGATGGTCTCCCCGATCCCCGTGTGGTGACTCAGATGAACACATACATACATATTTGGAAGGAGACCGGCGTGTGTGATGATAATGAGCTTACCAGAAGATGTCAAGAAGTTTTGCCGGTACGTAAATGACTTTCATTCATATAACTATAATAATATGTTAATAAGGTACATATATAAATATATAAGACTATAATAGTAATTCGTAGTTTTTTTTTATAGAATAAGTAGGCGGACGAGCATATGGGCCACCTGATGGTAAGAGATCACTAACGCCTATAGACATTGGCATTGTAAGAGATGTTAACCATGCGCCACTAACATTGGGAACTAAGATGTTATGTCCCTTGTGCCTGTCACTAGCTCGCTCACCCCTGAAATCGGAACACAACAATGCAAAGTGCTGCTGTTTTGCGGTAGAATATCTGACGAGTGGGTGGTACCTACCCAGATGAGCTTGTACAAGGCTCTACCACCAAGATTACTCAAGTTAAAATCTCTGTGTATATTTATACGGCATAGCTTTATATTTTGGTCAATTATCTAGAATTTTCGATAGAAATATTTCTTATTAAGATTGTATAGTTTAAGAAAATCCAGATGATAATATCCTAATATAACATTACTTAAGATAAACAATATCGGCCTTATATACAAACGTTCTTTGCGGCTGTTTTGTTAAACAAAGATGTCGCTCTTTCTATCATTATTGATTTGGCATTCGATAGAATAAGACAGCAACATTTAACTTAACATCTGAAAATCACATAATATATAAGGTCGTATCTCATTCTATGAGCGTGTTACGGAGATATTTTTTTTAAATTCCAATTACTGTTTAATATCATTTGGTGCATTTTCAGATGCTGGAAATGCTGGAGGAATTTGTCGCCAATTCGAGACAGTATACAGCGCTACAGGCGAAAAGTTATAATGAGGTGATTCAATAAACCCACTTAATTAAATATACTAATTTTACTGATTAATGAGGTCGTAGATACGATTTAAGAAAAAAATATCGAAATTAATGAAAGAGTACCACTAATATGACGTCATGTCACAGGTTCGCATAGCTCTCCGTGAACAGCTGTCCAACGCGATTGAACTCGCATCATTCACCGTCCTCCGAGACCTGGAGAAACGTTTCCAGTGGGATTCCATTAAGCTGGCCCGCTATCAGAGGGAGTTCAACGGTCTGAGGCTTAATTTGTGGGTCGCTGTTCCATTACCCACGAGGAAACCAAAACCAGTGGAGCCGGAAAGGTATGTAGTAAATAACAAACAAAAACAACAGCCGCCGCGTCGTCACAATCATTGGTGTAATAAACGAAGTTCTTCGTGTGATACGTTATTGCAAGCCTGGCTTGGAATAACATTGTCGTTCAATTGTAATTTTTTCGTCTCACATTTTATAAGGATGACTGACTCATAATTTAGTCCCTGGGCCTGTAGTTTTTGAGCGATAGTTATTATTTTATTTAGAGATAGTTTTGCCTGTAAGAACTGTATTCCTGTATTCTATATACTTAATTTCATACATTTTAGGGAACCAGTCGAACTATCCTTCCCATTAATGAAGGTAGCTGTCAAATTACCGAAGATCATAGACGGATCATGTGTTTGCGTGCGCGCAGCACGTTCTTTGATCGATTTGCTCAGCGAGAATTCTAGAAGTTTCGCGTTAGCTGCTGAAATGCCAAACAGATATGAAGGTATGTGTTTAAGTATCCTGGGATACTTATAAAAATAATATCCTGGCGATATTAAGTACACGTTTGAAATGCTAATTTGACACATGAATTGAGCTAAATTAATGAAGTCATCATTGATATATTTATTTATTCATGTAACCGAAAATCCCGTGCCTCGGAAAGCCCGTAAATTAGTTGGTCTTGCGCCTGAACTCTTTCCGATCGTGTTGGATTGCCATCCCATCAACTATGCTTGCGCATACACTTCGTGTACTTCCAGCGCAGTTGGCTGTTATCTCACTTGAGATCGCGCCCCGTGGCCGAAATCGATCAGTAAGATATATTCAGTACATAATAATAAAATAGAGATTAGCTAACTACCCAGGAAATATTATAGTGGACAAGTATAAAATACATATGTATGTTTATATTTCTTAAGAGCTTGTGGAGTAGGGATGACAATAGCCCAAGGGGTCAGACCTGCGATCTATTGAGCCATTGTGCTATTAAAATATTAATAGCCGAGATGGCCCAGAGGTTAGCAGTTGGATGGCCTAGTAAGACAAAGTCTCGACCCCAAGTGCGAGGTTGACTAATGGTAATTTCAAAAGTCCTCGTGATTTCATTAGTATGCGACACCTAATAAGCAAATACGATATACATTGTTTCAATTATTTATTTATATATACACATATATAGTCTAATTCAAATTAAGTTTTTTGTAATATTTAATCCGTTGTTAAAAATAACTAGTGTCTATAAACCGACGGTACAAGTATTTGAAGCGTCAATACAGTAACAGCCCATGAATGTCCCAGCGCTGGGCTAAATCCTCCTCTCCTTTTTTGAGAAGAAGGTTTGACCGCCACGCTGATCCAATGCGGGTTAATGGAATACACATGTGGTAGAATTTCAGTGAAATTAGTCTCATGCAGGTTTCCTCGCGATGTTAACCTTCATCGTCAAGCATGAGATTAAGTTTCATCACAAATTAAGCACATGAAAATTCAGTGGTGCTTGCCCAGGTTTGAATCACGATCATGATAAAATCACAAGTTTTTCACACTGGGCCATCTAGGCGTTAATGTCTATAAATATTATGATATTATAGATCTATTCGTCTTCAATATAAAAGAGCATATAGGAACGTACAAGCTGAAGAAGGAACAAGATGAAATACGTACGAAATTCTACAAGGAGATACGCGATAAAATTAAAGAGGTCGAAGCGTTTTTGAAGGCAAATCCGTAAGTTGTTTCATATATCCCTTTTTTATAGCATAGGTAGGTGGATGAGCAAATGGGGCACCTGATGGTAAGGGCCACCAACGCCCATAGACATTGTAACCATCGCTTACAACACCAACCTTGGGAACTAAGATGCTATGTCCCTTGTGCCTGTAATTACACTGGCTCACTCACCCTTCAAACCGTAACACAATAATACCAAGTACTGCTGTTTTGCGGTAAAATATGCGAAAAAAGTAATTCTTTTCATATATACCTTTTTAAAAACCCAAGGACATTGAGGGGGTCGAGATAAATAAACGTCTAATCAAAAAGGATTCGGCCCCTTACCAATCACTCTGCCATCTCGTCAATGACCATCATAGTTTTGCGAGTTGGAAGAAACCAAGCCCTCACCCCCACTAATGCCTAAAGAAGACTGTGCCATGGGGTCACTCCCAAGATCCACTGTGCTAATTAGAAAAGTACAAGTAGTGACCAGTACGACACCACCGTCGCATCAGCCATCAACATAACTGACAAGCTCTCCATAAAGTATCTACCGAGTGTTGGCATACGGCATGTCATAAAACCACAAAACATCCAATAATCAGCTCTTACAACAAATACTACTACCACGCTTTTTTAAGATGTATATTTTCTTCTGTATTTTATCAACAAATATTTAAATCTATTACCTATATGCAAATGCACTTGAATGTTACCTCAAAATAAAAATCCTTTAAAGTAGAAGCTTACTCATTTATTGATTATCAAATTAGTAACTACCCCCGACCCTGAAAAGAAATACACTTATGGGCGAATACTGAAACGTGATTTAAATATGACTTAATTATTTGGAACGTCATTAATTTCAAAATTTAGTATGCGAAATTTCGGCCGTTACCTGAGAAGATCCAGCAAAAAAAAACTCAGATGAATAATAGTTCTCTAGACTTAAATAATAATAATTTCTTGCGATAATAATCCTATAGTGTGATGTGCTTATGACTATATTTTTCATGCTTCACCGTTATAATAATTGGTTTTAGTTACACTAAAAATGAAAAGGAGAAGGATGAACTAGACAATTTGAATATGGCTGAGCCTCCATTTCTGCCTGATCCGAGGACGTTCATAGCCGAAGAGAATGGTAAATAATGCTATATTTACGTCCTTGTCTTACATGTGGCTGCTTACATTTTATTTTCTACTCCGAATTGTTCATGACTGTTTATTGCATAGGGATCAAACGATATTCGATTGAATAGTCATATGGATTAATATGGACTGAAAATAGAGCAGATTAGACACGTTACTAATGAGCGACACATAGAAAGAACTTTTCCATAATACTTCCAAACTATTAGTGAACAGTTTTCAGGCAATAAGGAATTTCGTGATCACCACTCACAGAAACTAGCCCTTTGAATAGCTTGAATAACTTACTCCGACAACTAGAAGTTATATTGCCTTGTGTAATACAGGTTGTAACAAAAACCCTGTCCGTTGTGTCAGGTTGTAACAAAAACCCTGTCCGATCAGTGAAGTGGTTATTAGGTATCGTGAGTCGGTTCTATTTATGTTATAATTTTTAAAATTCTAAAATTTTACACCAAATAAAATTTAATTAAGTTAAAGAACAAAAAATACATAGCATCACAGGCGCGGGCGACAGTGCTCGAAAGCTCTATACTTATCGGATAGCTCGGACACGAGGTCATGACCTCATTTGTCCATAAAATTTTCGTCATTTACATTTGAAAATGACAATTAATATTTTTCATGGGTAATTTTTTGCATAATATTTTAAAAATGTTTACATAAATAGAACCAACTCACGATACCTTACAACCACTTCACGGGTCGGACAGCGTTTTGTTTACAGCCTGTATGTGTGCCTGTTGTAACTACACTAGTCTATCCTAGGAAAACGTTGGAAGGTTGTAACAAAACCGGTATCATTTCAGAGCGTGCTTTCGCGAAGTATTTGAAAACATGCAACACAAGAACGAGATCCGGTGAGGTTAACCTGAGGAAGTACAGGTATTTGAGGAAATATTTATAATTTTAAAATTGTCACTTATGACTTTTTAAGTTGAAATGTAAAAGTTTGTATGTGAAATATTCGAATTGTCAATTCTAAAACAGATAACTTATTCCAGGATCTGCAGTGGAGTTCTAAACCTCGACTTACTGATAACACCACCACAAGCGAAAAAGTTTAGCGGTGGATTATTTATGACAACATGTAAGTTGCCTGTAACGTGTAAGGTATTTGTAAACACAGCAACTTAAAATAATAATTCATCACTTGGTGGTAGAGCTTTGTGCAAGTTCGTCTGGGTAGGTACCACGCACTCATCAGTTATTCTTTGAAAATGTTTGATTTTTTTTTATCATACAATAAAATTAGTGCAAGCATTTTTTATTATAATTTATTGCGTATAAAAAAAGTCATAAAATCAATAATGATAAAAGCTTGTGATAACAAAATAAAATTTTATTTAGGAACTTATAACCAATAAATAACAAAACATAAGTACAGTTTATGTATAATTTTTACATAATATACAGTGACGGGCAGCTTAAAGTTAGCGAACATTAGTTACGACATATATTGCAGTGCTGTGAAAAAAAGTTGAACATAGTATTCAAGACAATTGTACGTAAGCTGTGATCAATCATTGGGTTTTTTTTATAGTATAGTTTAATGAACCCTAATAGACATTGTAAGATATATTAACCATCGCTTACATCGCCAATGCGCCGCCAACCTTGGGAACGAAGATGTTATGTCCCTTGTGCCTGTAATTACACTGGCTCACTCACCCTTCAAACCGGAACACAACAGTACCAAGTACTGTTGTTTTGCGGTAGAATATCTACTGAGTGGGTGGTACTTATCCAGATCAGCTTGCCCAAAGCCCTACCACCAAGTAATTGTACGGATGCAGTTGTCAATCTTTGGGCTATAAGGCTATTTAGATCAAAAGCAAAGACGAGAGACAGTAGTGATTGACTGTGATTAAATTGGTGGTTTTATACATTCCTCTTCGTCTTACTAAAAACTCTTGTATTGAAAGTGAAACACAACGATTTATCTCTCTCACTCTGATATTAGAATTTTTAAATTAGACAGAAAAAGACAATACATTGTGTAACAATGTAGTATACAATTTTTAATTTACCATAATATATTTTTTGTAACGTCCTCATCGATAAAATACCGATAAATAATTTCCTAGTTGTACATGAAGCTTAAACAAGGCGTTTGCACTACGTAGCGCTGTGTCAGAGAAGTTCATGTGTCAACGCGCTCTATCGCACATTTACGCTCTTTCTCAAATATATATTTTTTTTCTATTAAAAATAAAAAATTATGGTATTTCCAAATTACTAAACCTAATTCGAAAATCAATAGGTGGACGTATAATTTCATTAGGTTATAGAATTTGTATCTTCTCGTAACACAAATTTACCGCATGTAAAACCGCGGTGAACACCTAGTTTAAAAATATTATTTGAACGGGATATATTTAAATAACACACTAGTTATTATAAATACATCGTATTGGTTTTATGAAGCAGTCATTTGTTTGCTATGAATCAACTCCAATTGGTTGTAAATCTAAATTTTGTTGAAATAGTTCATTGAACGATAAGAAAATCGAGTGAAACGAGAAAATCAACGCGCCTTTGTCGTTTTTGAAAGCAAGCAAGCAGATATATAGAATAAGACAATATTGAAATGTCTGCATTGATTTATATTTGTATAAACCTTGGGTACATTTTAATTTTGTCGTCTAATCCTATCGTGAATCGATAACGTCTTGAGGTTCGAAAGCAAGCAGATAATAAGACAACATTAAAATGTCTGCATTGATTTAGATTTTTCTAAATCTTGGCTACATTTTAATTTTGTCGTCTAATCCTATTGCTATTATATATTTCGTAGGAGTTCTATAACTGATCGTATATTAGGCTAAAGACACATTATCTTGATGTTTCAATTTGTGCGTCGTTAAACTCTTTTTCATTCTCCTCCAAAATAAACTATGTTCTGATTCATCTTTTGGCCATACTATGTAAGTCTTGGTGAGCATGAGATAGTGAAGTGTGTTTGGACGAAGCCGTCTCGGTATTTCTTCTAGAAGGATCAGGATCAAATCTTCTCGGCGGGTTTCTAGCAATCTGTAAGAAATTGTAAAATGATATTTTAAATATGATATGTTCATCGGCAAGATTTTGAATTATCTTCCTTCCTTGGAAAACCCAAGAAATAAACATTCTATATTTACTAACTCTTTAAAGTCCAGCTGTTGAAGGGAATCTGACATCGAAGATAGATATTTTTTTATACGCCATAAGTAGGCGGATGGGCAATTAGTCACCTGATGGTGAGTGGTCACCAACTTAGTGTCACTGAGAGTAATGTGCATGACTAAAGGCTTTATGTACTTTGCGAAGCTTTTTTAAGAGAATTTAGGTCCTTCTGAAAATTTCGTTGAGATAGTTTCATGGTTCCAAAGCACAAATGGTGTGAGTGAAATTTCATTACATATTATTGAATATTATATTTTACCTGTGCTGAGCGAGATGCATCTCAAATTGGCACCACTGGCTCAGCAAGAATCTCTTTGATATGATAAGCATGATGGACCGGGAGCGGTCCATGCAGGACACTATATTCTCTAAGATCGAAAGACCAACCTGTAATATGTTAATAAGGATCAAATTAGTTTATTGTGAGTAATATTATAAATTTTAAAGTGAGTTTGTTTGTCTAATACGCTATCACGTTTCAATTATTGAACTGATAATCGTGAAATTTTAATCGTCACGGCAGAAAAGGACAAATGTATCTAACGACTACTCCCTCTTCTCACTCTTGTTATAATATATATGCAACTAAGTAATTTTATTTAGGAAAAGAGTCAACGGAATTTAGCTTGTATTCGTTATTTAAATTAAAAACCTTTGAAAGAAATGAAAATATTAAGTGTTCATGTCCCAAAGCTGATATGTAGAGGAAATGCCTCGTCTCCACTTAAAAACCAGGTCTGAAACTTATTACACCACGCTGTGTGATGTACTTATTTCACCTGACGCATCTTTGACTGCTTGTCCTTAAGATGTTTCCCATCACAAAGAACGAGTTGAAGATTGATCGCAATTTATGCATAAAAAAGTCCAATAGTGCTCCGATTTCAAATTGCGATTTTCAGTTAAGGTTTCGTTGATAGTATATTTTGTATAATAAAAAACATGGATTTTTCAGCACCTGAAAGTCTCTCTCGTGAAGGCAAACGCTGACATTGCAATCTCTCTCCACGTGTAGCAGGAGCTGGTCCAAAACCCAAGCCCTGTCCTCGTTACAGTACGAGACAAAAACATCATAATTAAAAATTGATCCATCTGAAAGAGATAATCTTTGAATTAAACGTCAACTTGAACTGACTTGGATTATATTTTCATGACCAATAATATTATAAATAATAATTAGCAACACATCTTTAAACAACATGATTTTTTAAATAATCTACTGTAATAAATAAGATAACTAATATATATTATTATATAAGTTCAGATACGCGTTGCCATCGTTGTAAATGACATTACATAAAACATCTTAACCCAAAAATATTTACTTGAAAATTAGTAACTCATGAGAAATTTTGTACAAATGGCAATAATCAGTTCAAATCTAAACTCTTCCGAATGGATTAGATTTGCCCACTCATCGGATTATGAGACTGCACTTGGTTACATATCGCATATAATTGCGTACTTAAGTTTTTTTGTGCAGAATATATTACCAGACATTTGCTCTCATTAAATGTGCAACGAGTACTTAACTATAGATATAAAACAAAATTTTAATCTACCAAATGTAATTATTACTTAAGGAAATATACTCACCATCAAATACGTCTTTCTTATTAATCAAGCTAAGCATAGCCGAGTTTCTCATCGTTATCACGAAATACCTCAAATTCTTCCTGAATATAAAGACGAAACACAAAATTGGAAAGAGCACGCCCGGTATAATGAAAAGTAAAAATTTATTCCAATATCTTACGTAATAATCTGGTATATCAAAGTCTCGACGATCATTGTAACACGAGTCTATCTCTGACACAGATTTCGTGACACCGTCAGTTACGATTAAACATTCATACATACTGGCGAAATCATTGGTGTCCAGAAGTAAATAATTACCAACTACAACTGGACTGTATATACTGTTACATTTGTCTGTTTCTCTACATATATCCGTTAGGTTATTTCTCTTGCGTATAATATCATTAAAATATTTAAATCCTATATGGAATGATAATGGATTTCTCGTATTATCATTAAGTTCTGTTATCAATGTTGTCTTTTGTTTAAGTTCATTTCTCAAACCAACTTCGTATATATCCCTCGCATGACAGTTGCATATCAAGAAATTACCAGCTAAAGATATATATGTAAGGTTCTCTACGTCATAATACATTTCTCTGGAGACAACGTTGATATTGTTACTCTTCAGTGATAGTAGCTTCAAGTTCTTCATGAAAGAAATCAAACTGCTAAACCATGATGCTATCCTATTGTTATCTAAATCGAGTATTTGTAATTTTTTCAAGCTATTCGCAACGTGTGGTGGTATCGATATGATTTCGTTGTTGCTCAATTTTAAAATTTCCAACTTTGATAGATCCTCAAAAATGTTCATATTACGTAACGCTACGTTGTCAGCGAATAGAATCTGTAGTGAGTTGTTTAATTCTCTGAATACGTGCGGTGTGCTCAGTATTTCGTAGTTACCGGAGACGTCGAGATATTTCATCGAGGGAAAATAGAAATGATCATCTCTTATTCTATTCAATCCGGCGTAACAGATCGATAAACGTTTAAGCTTCTTCTCAACACTCTTCAGTATGTTGATATTGCGTTGTCCAAAATTCGTAAATGACAAATCTAAAGATTCCAAATTTAAATTTCCAAATATGTCCAAAGATTCGAAATACATATCTCTTGGCTGTCCGCTTTCGTCGTAAGCGTAGTTTCTACTTAAATCTAAATGTTTTAAAGCAGTTAGAGATTTAAATGTGTTTGTTTCAATGTAGTGTATATTGTTTTCTCCTAAATAAAGATTCTTCAGTTTAGGCATCCTTTGGAATGTTCGACTACCCAATGCTTGTATCGAACATGAACGTAGATCAAGTTCTCTCAAGTTGCTGAACGTGAATGCTTGAAATCCTATTGACCACAAGGTTAATTCTGAAAATAATACCAATTGAATTAAATTAGGGCTATTTACTTAAAATGTATTATTCTTATATCTGTAAAATGTCAGAAATGCAATAAGTAAATAAGAATAATTACTAGTTACAACAATACTAATATATCTAATGTTTGAGAATTGAATTTGTTTAAGTCAAATTTCTTTCTTTAAGACATTTACTAAACAAAAATGGTTCGATCATAGCCAGAATATGGCCTTCAAATGAAACTTCACATTGTCTTTACCAACAATATTGACACAGAATCGTCTATCAGATCATAAGCGGCTAGAGTTATTGTGAACTGACGATGCTGGTTGCAATCACTGAAAGTTTCATGCGTATTTAGTCATAGTGAAAAACTATCGTAAGTTGACCTCTTATGTCGATTGAAGTTCAGCCACGCGTGCTTAAACCGTATTGGAGTAGCGTGGTCGAAATTTACCCTCAATAGGTCTTTGGACAATTGGAAATTTGAAGTAAAAGAACGCTTACGTTTTCTATATGTTGTTATATTCGTGTTTATATCGATCTCGTTCGTGCCCGTCGCATTTAACGTGACGTCATAAATTTCGCCGTTGTAATCAAGAGTCCCGAAGTTATTGCCGTATAACGTCAAATATACCAGGGTATCAGCTAGGCTACGGTCTAATTTGTCTCTCCATTGAAAAACCTGAAACAATTGAATTGAAATTGTATTTCTGGTATGTTTAAGGTTTTGCTACACCATCGACGTTTAGTGTGTGATAAGAGTTAGATCATATTTCATCATCATCATAATCACTTACGTCATCATCATATTTCATCACAATTTTTATAATTTTTCAGAATACAATTTCTGATAAATTGCAATGCGATTGTTATTTAGAAAACAATTGAGAAGTTTGTTCATTTAATTTGCTTGATCTTGAACTACACTACCTGTGTTGTGTTCCTTTTTTTTTAATTTTGACTCACTCATCCTTCAAATTACACCATCAATGCACCGCCAAACTTGGGAACTCAGATGTTATGTCCCTGTGCTTCTAGTTACACTGGCGCACTTACCCTTCATACCAGAACAATACTACGTATAGCTGTTTGACGATATATTATATGATAAGTGGGTGATACCTATCGAGACGGACTTAGACAATCCGTCTACTAAGAAAAACTGAACTATGAATTCCTGGAACATTGGAAATTCCCCGCCTACGTTCCCCGTTCATCGTTCGCATTGCAAAACTGTGGAATACTTTGCCTGCGACTGTATTTCCCGATAGATACAGCGTTGGTGTCTTCAAATCAAGAGTTGACAGGTTTCGTCTAGGCAAGCGTGCTTCATCGTCGACCGCGTCGTTGCTTATCATCAGGCAAGACTACGGTCAAACGCAAGCCTATGACGGAACAAAAAATAAGGTTCCTTCATTAACTCACCGCTGGTACACGAGTCAGTCTACAGTTGACCACACTCATATACATTATCCTTCGATCTTTAGTGCTCTTGAAATTGGCTACTTTCTCTTGCAATTTATCGATACCTTCACGAGATGAAATAGATATACTCGACGCCTTGGTGCCTGGAAAAAGTCGAGCAACTTATTTTATAATATGTTGGTGGTAAGTGGTCACCACCGTCCATAGACATTGACGATGCAAGAAGTTTTAACCATTCCTTGCATCGCGAATGTACCAATTTTTTTATGTTCCTTGTGCTTGTAATTACACTAATTCGTTCATCCTTTAAACCGGAACGCAACAAGACTATGTACTGCTGTTTGGCGGTAGCCTATCTGATGAGGCGACTGCCTCGTTGGTCTAGTGGCTTGATTTAAGGCCGCAGAGATTACCGTCCCATCAGATTATGAGAGCTAAGGAAAAGAGACTGCACCTGTGTTTGCGCGCACTATAATATCTCCGGCGCAGTTGGCTAATCTCTCTTGAGATTGGCCGCCGTGGCCGAAATCGGTCTGGAGGACCGCCTTATTTTTATCTGATGAGGCAGAACCTATCCAGACAGGCTTCCACGAAGTAATCTACCACCTAGTATAATATTTGAGATAGGATATACAACAATAAACTTACCATCATTCAATCTCCCAAACTTGTCGACCCATGACTGGACGTCTGTCATATAACCAGTTAGACATGTTGTGTCTTTTGGGTCGCTCTTCCAGTCCCTTTGATCCTGGTCGGGTAAAGCAGTCGCGGCTACGTATAATAGAGAGCAAAGGCTGGAAACAATAAATTCGGTAATGACAGCTTAATCAATCTGGATTCATCATCATATTATAAAATCGATTCAGTTTCCTCCGGTCAACGATTCAAAATACGAAAATCATATAAAGATTTATATTATAGTATATATATATTATATGTTTATTGATAACCGGTACATACGACTTCGTAAGCATGATAACATTAAATTATAATTATTTCTATTTTTAATACAAATATAAGAGTCAAATATATATTATTTTTTAAATATATATATACGTTTATAACTGTCTGGAAGAGACGGATTATTAGCCATAAGTCCGCTGCTTGTAAAACACATATATTTTATGTTTTTTCAAGAGGTTTCTGTATCATATGTTTGTGGTGTACAATAAATTGTTTTTATTATCTATATTTAATAAATACGTCATGGTTTTTAAATACCATATAAACAACCGATATGAACACGGTATATTTATTCTTATTTCTATTATATTAAAGCCTTATTTACATTGACGACTTAAATTGGTATATAATTTGGTTTCATCGTCTGATTTGAGAAATTCTTAGTAGCCCGGAGTCTCGGTTTGTTAAAATCTTAATCCATTGCCTCGAAAAGCACGCAAACCCGCTGATCTCGCTAAACTATTTTGAATCGTATTTGACATCTCATCGGCTTACTTTGATGGGGAATTAATTTATTTATTCACTCATCAGACATTATAACGTAAACAAGGAGTACTTGTTATTGTTGTGTTCCGGTTTGAAGGGTGAGTGAGCCAGTGCAATTACAGGCACAAGGGACGTAGTATCTTAGTTCCCAAGGTTGGTGGCGCATTGGCGATGTAAGCGATGGTTAATATTTCTTACAATGCCACTGTCCATGGGCATTGGTGACTTACAGGTGACCCATATGCTCGTCCGCCTACTTATACAATAAAAATAAATAAATAAAATAAATCAGTGCACTTGCACTTGTGCTCAACTTAAGTATATTGTTATTTCGACTGAGTCATGATAACTTATAGATATACATTTATACAGTTCATTCAGCTAAACATTTGGCATTTTAATGAAGTCTGAGTTCAGATGAGTTATTTGAACAACGATTAATAAAGAAAGATGTGACCTGCGCAGTTGAATAATTTCCTTGAATGGCCGCCGTGACCAAAATCGGATATAGTGACATCATAATTATGAAAACGATTTGGATTTAATATCTAATCTTACTATATAGAAACGAGAGGGCTAGCTGTTACGTCAAAATAATGATAATAACCTCAAAATTAAATATATAAAAAAAAACTTACATTTCGTATAAAAACATCGTAAAAAATCCATCAATCCCAATATGTCACCTAACATAAACACGTAACATTTTGATTGAACGACGAATTAAAAATACATTTATTATCTATTTACACATAAATATACACATATACACGTGTATTTTTCATTAATAATATAACTTTAACAGCGAACACGACTCGTAAAAATGAATGACACAGAATGAATTTCTATCTGTTTCATTGTTTATCTTATCTTTACAAATAAAATAGAAAATTTAATCTATTATTGACAATGATTGGTCGCGATCGAGATATGTGCTATGTTTATCGTAAGTTTATCTTTTAATAGAACAGATTAAACTTCGTATGTCTTTATAAATAAATTAAATTGCAATTTTATTTCATATAAATCTGAATATTCTCGCAATGAATTATCTAGAAGCATCTTCGTGTCACTGAGATGAGTATGCATGGATGCATTTCAAGAGGCAGACGGATATTCTACCGCAAAACAGCAGTACTTTGTATTTTTGTATTCCGGTTTGAAAGGTGTAATTAATATATTAAATAATTATATAATTAATATATTAAATAGTGGGAAATAAAATATTATTATTTTTATACTTTATTTACTTGGTGGTAGGGCTTTGTGCGAGCTCGTCTGGGTAGGTACCACCCACTCATCAGATATTCTACCGCAAAACAGCAGTACTTGGTATTGTTGTGTTCCGGTATGAAGGGTGAGTGAGCCAGTGTAATGACAGGCACAAGGGACATAACATCCTAGTTCCAAAGGTTGGTGGCGCATTGGCGATGTAAGCGATGGTTAACATTTCTTATAATCCCACTGTCTATGGCTATATATCTGTCTGTGGCTCACTATATACATGCATGTATATATTATATAAAATAATGTTAAATTATTATTGAATCGATCTATTTTATCAATCTACGTGACAAGATTAAACATAAAAATGACAATGATGTCCAGA
Organism: Nymphalis c-album; assembly: GCA_963151315.1. Lineage (NCBI taxonomy): Eukaryota > Metazoa > Arthropoda > Insecta > Lepidoptera > Nymphalidae > Nymphalis > Nymphalis c-album. The sequence goes on from OY720615.1 coordinate 3,694,606, forward strand.
CGATCAGAAATCAATCGTATTACACTCGTAAAATGATGAAAACTGATTCGTAATGATGCACTGTTTTGATGCGTGTATCAAATGTTATCATACTTATATAATAATAATAATAATACTAACGACGACGAGCCGGTTGGCGTTGATGGTAAGACACTTGCCTTACACGCCGTAGGTCGTGGGTTCGATTTCCACCCAGGACAGGCATTTGTGTGCATGAACATGTCTGTTTGTCCTGAGTCTGGGTGTATATATCTATATAAGTATGTATTTACAAAAAATAAGTAGTATATCAGTTGTCTGGTTTCCATAGTACGAGCTCTGCTTAGTTTGGGATCAGATGATCGTGTGTGAATAATGTCCCAAGATATTTATTTATTATTTATTTACTAACATCTTAGGACATTATTCACAGAAGACCATCTGATTCCAAACTAAGCAGAGCTCGTACTATGGAAACCAGACAACTGATATACTACATATACTACTTTTCTTTTGTAGATAATTACACCCAGAATCAGGTCAAACAGACATGTTCATGCACACAAATGTTTATCCTGGGTGGAAATCGAACCGACGACCTGTGGCGTGAAAGGCAAGTACCTTACCAACCACACCAACTGGCTTGTTGATTTATTAAAAACCTCGAATTAGTCTTTTAAAAAGAGAAAAACAAATCATATGAATTGATGTAAATTACTCACTAAATTACTCTTTAAAGTCCAAATAACACATTTGAACACATCACAAATAGCAAGTCGAGCAAATGGTTAGTTAATTTCTTTACCTTTATGTACAATAACAAAATGGCGGCGGTTTTAAATTAGCGAGCTTCTTTTTTTTTCAACACCGCTGTTGTATGGACCAAGGAGTCACTTCCAACTTCCAGATTCCGGGATACTACTTAGAATTTTCTGACAGAAAAACACAATAACTATTTATTGACCCGACCTGGGAATTGAACCCAGGACCACCGGGTCACCGGGAGGCAGTTGATTAATATTGATTAATATGATTGATTGACCGGCTTGATTCTTTGGATTTGCGTAGAGATGTTGGGTCACTCTGCATCCTCTATCGCATATATCACGGGGAGTGTTCTGAGGAGTTGTTTGGTTTAGTCCCGGCCGCTGAGTTTCACCACCGGACATCGCGCCAGAACTCAAAATTCCATCCTCACCACCTCGATGTCTGGAAGTCCACAACAGCCCGTTTTCTAAGGCATTTCCTGCCTCGTACAATCACTCTGTGGAACCAGCTTTCGCCGGCGACTTTTCCGAACCGATACGACATAAAAACCTTCAAGCAGTACTCTTTCCTCCAAGGCCGGCAACGCACCTGCAAGTCCTCGGATGTTGCAGGTGTCCATGGGCGGTGGTAGTCACTTTCCATCAGGTGAGCCGCCTGCTCGTTTGCCCCCTCTTACATAAAAAAAAGAAATCAGCCTAGAACCTTCCTCGATTAAAGGACTATACAACACAAAAATATTTATTAAATTCGAACCAGTGGTTCCTAAGATTAGCCGGATCAAACAAACAAATTCTTCAGCTTTATATATTAGTATAGATAAGAAAACAAGTGAAAAAAAAGTATATAGTCTTACTAATTGTAGGTAGTTTAGATAGGTTTCATAGACAACATCATATTTTCTAAGTTATAAATAAAAAAAAAAAAACTATATTTTTAATCTAATAATCAAATATTACAGTACAGATCCCCAAACGATTACAACCAATGAAGTACCAAGTACAGTACAGGGCACCATCGCCGCCACCTCCCGGCGTCACCAGAACTCCTGAGGAAATCGAAGCTGAGCTGAAGAAAGTCGAGGCTCAATATGAGAAGCTTGCTCTAGTTTGTATTGAGTAAGTTTTTTTTTTAAATATAATAATATAACGGACAATATAATATTGAAGCTCACTTATGGATGTTTAAAGCCCAAAATGAGCTCAACCAAGCCGAAGTATTCATATATTTTGAAATGCTCAGAGATTTTTAATGACAGATAAAAAAACAAAACATTTTAATAAAAAAAAAATAAAAAAAAGACGTATACATTTATAACAATTATAACGCCTTGTAAATAAAATACACAGTAACAGCCGGTGAATGTTCCACTGCTAAGTTAAGACTTCTCCTCTTTTTGAGGAGAACGTTTGGAGCTTATTCAACGACACTGCTCCAATGCTGACCAAAATTCAGTGAAATTTGACACATGCACGTTTCCTCGCGATGTTTTCCTTCACCGCGACGCACGAAATGAATTATAATCACAAATTATGCCCATGAAATTCAGTGGTGCTTGCCCGGGTTTGAACCCACAATCATCGGCTAAGATTCACGCGTTCTCACCACTGGGTTATCTCGGCATTATATTATTTTCTCGGTATATAATATAAATAAGTTTTACTTAAACATCATGTACCAGTGTTCACCGAGCTAATAAGTCACATCGGCCTTCACCGAGCTAATAAGTCACAAGCGTATCCACTACCAATTGAACAGTGTATTGGAATAAGCTCGAATCCTTCTCCTCAAAACGAGAGGATTCCTAAAACCAGAAGTGGGTCGTCTACTTTACCCTTTGCCCATTCCTATTCCATAAAGTTTTCATTACACATTTCATTCCATCACACCAGCCTGCCCCATGACGTCATGTGGACGGAACCGCCCGTGATATGCCAGTGGCAGGAGGCCAGGAACCTCTGGACCAGCAACTACGTGAACGATTACAAGTTCAATGAGGATAAGCTCACCGTGCAGTTCAGGACTGGTGTACTTTGTACGTATTTTTCATGAGCATATCAGTGTTCAGGGTAGGTGGTGCATTGACTGGAACTATAAGGGACTGTTAATGTTTTTACAGACTGATAATGTCGATTGGCGGTGGTGACCACCAATCATCAAGTGACATTTGTCAACCTGCCAACCAATTTTAAATTAAAATTGTTGTGTTAATATAAATTATTTGTGATGTTTTAGGGCCAATTGGTATAGCGGCACTCAGATATGGTAATATGCCATATCAGGGATGGGATATCAGACCAGACCCAAACAGGTAAGAACGGGACATCTCATTTATTTATACAAAATCAAAATTAACTGAATATTATAATAGCAGGCTGTTTTTTTGCTGACAAAACGCATATTCGCATGTTCCTCCACATGAGATTGAGTTCACGCCACCATATCCATCTCTACCATAACCATTAGTACCCACTCCGTCTCTTTTGGCACGTCACGGAATCGCTTGCACAAACAACCGAGATAACAGTAGGCTCTGAAATTACAATACAATAACATTGTAATTGTCATTTTACTAAATTAATTTAGTATAAAGCTAACCATGTTTGTGAATGATTATCTGTGACGTACCGACATTGAGATGGTCTCATGGGTTGAAACCTAACCAAAGCTGCGAGTTCGAACCCAGACAACCACCACAGGATTTACATGTGCTTAATTTGTCTTTATAATTCATCTCGTGCTCACATGTGAACCCACTAACCCCACATTGGAGCAGCGAAGGAGACTATACTCTAGCATTTCCAGTTTATTCGTCGTCCCCATTCCTGATAAGCTTTATTGAAAGAGTAAACATGATTATTTGTAACTCCTTAAAATAAGCTATTCTAATATTATTTAAGCATTTTTCTTTACTTGATACTGTAATTGTTTCAGTAAAGGCGTTATAATAACGGTGACTGGAGTTTGCCTCACAATAACATGGATTTGTATCGGCAATACTGTGAAATTGAAATGGATCGCCAACGCGACAACACCAGCTCTGAGGCAACACTTCGATAAACCGTACAGCGTGAAGAGAATGATGCAAGTAAGAATTCAACTGATTTTTTAAGTGAAAAATTCTTTAGCATCGTTGTTATTTGAAAGTCGATGAAACGAAAAAGCGACAGTAAAAAGAGACAGACACATAAATTTTAATAACACTGACTTTCTTCGTGACTTAAGTCAAATTGACTGGGATTCCGCAATGGTCACAGCACAACTACTGCGCTAGTCAAAATATGCGACGACATTCGATTTGCTATTGACAATAAGCTCATTACAATTATTGTCCTTCTCGACTTTAGTAACGCCTTTAATAATGTCGACCATGATTTACTTTTAGCAATGTTGCGAGCGCTTAATCTATCACCTAGTACTTTAGACTGGTTTCGTACATACCTATGCGATAGCTGTTGCCTATCCTTATATATATATATATATATATAAGGATAGGCATAGGATGAGTTTTAACAATATGTTATCCTCTCCTTGTTCTCTTCAATCTGGGGTACCGCAAGGTAGCGTTCTTTGACCGTTGCTGTTTTCTATTTTTATTAATTCTGTCTCATCAATTATTTCCTGCTATTACCATCTTTATGCCGATGATTTGCAGTTATATGTAACGACACCAATTAACAACGTTGTTAATGCTATTCAAACACTAAACTCCGAAATTGAAAAAATTGCAGTATGGTGTCATTCATATGGACTTTCAATCAATCCGAACAAATCGCAGGCTGCTATTGTCGGCAGCTCCCAGCAATGGTATAAAATCAGTCAGTCCTGTATCCCCATCCTTCTTGATGGTAATGCACTTCCGCTGCTCCCTGAGGTGAAAATTTAGGGCTTATTATAGATAAGTCGCTTTCCTGGGTCCCTCAGGTTGCAGAGGTGAGTCGAAAAATTTTCACCACCATTGGCTCTCTCAGGCGCTGGAAAAAGTTTCTCCCACATAAAACCAAACTCGCCTTAGCCAACTCACTGCTATTGACCGCTGCTTACCCCTACTGGATTATGCCGACTCAGTCTATCTGGACCTTTCTGAGGAGCTGTTGAATAAAATGGAGCGGTTGCAGAACATGTATATATTATATTCTACCGCAAAACAGCAGTACTTGTTATTGCTGTGTTCCGGTTTGAAGGGTGTGTGAGCCAGTGTAATTACAGGCACAAGGGACATAACATCTTAGTTCCCAAGGATGGTGGCGCATTGGCGATGTAAGAGATGGTTAACAGCTCTTACAACGCTAATGTCTATGGGCGTTGGTGACCACTTACCATCAGGTGGCCCATACGCTCGTCCGCCTTCCTATGCAATAAAAAAAAAAAAATGTGTATTCGCTTCATATTCGGTTTGCGCAAATACGATCATATCTCCGAGTATCGTAAAACATTAAAGTGGCTGCCAATACGGTTGCGTCGAAATATGCATGTTCTGTCGCTACTCTATACCATACTCTTCCACCCTCAAACTCCTACTTACCTGAAAGAGCGGTTTACCTTTCTTGGCTCACACACAGCAATCAATTTGCGCTCTGAGCAAGACAACAAATTGCTGATGCCGCTGAGTCACACTAAAATATACAGCAGTTCATTTACTGTATAAGTATATTTATTTCTATATCTAAAGATTTATGTATGTATAAGTGCATATGTATGAACATATCTATATATATATAAGAGTATTTATGTAATTATGTTATATATATTTTATGTATCAATATTATATATAATATTTTATATAAATTGTATGTATCAGTTCGCACACTATACCCGATCAATTCTCCGGGCAAAATATTATTTTGTTATAGAGGTTGCCTGGAAGAGATCACTGTAATTTGCATACTTTTTTTTATGTAAAACTTGTTCTTTCTATGTTATTCTATGTTATTGTAGTGTGTGCAATAAAGAATAAATAAATAAATAAATAAATTCATAAGATTTAACGTTTGAGAAAATGAGATAGGAAGCATTATACAGTGTTTCAGTGGTTAACATTTTTTACAATGACATTGTCTATGGGCATTGGTGACCGTTTACCATCAGGTGGCCCATATTCTCGTCCGCCTACCTATACTATAAAAACAAACCCACTGATCGACTGTATATTAGTAACCATTATATCTATATAAAGACAGATTTAAGTAAATTTTCCACGCGTCAAATAATACGGAATTGAAGATAAAGATAAAATAATCAATACAATATGAGTAATACGATTTTTTCGTTCGATTGAATAAAATCAACTATCGCGTCTATTCATTCTATGTAAGCTCGAATTGCTTGTCATCATTGAAGACGTGATGAGTTAGTACGATTTTTTTTTTTTTTATTGCATAGGAAGGCGGACGACCATATGGGTCACCTGATGGTAAGTGGTCACCAACGCCCATAGACAATGGCATTGTAAGAAATGTCAACCATCGCTTACATCGCCAATGCGCCACCAACCTTGGGAACTAAGATGTTATGTCCCTTGTGCCTGTAATTACACTGGCTCACTCACCCTTCAAACCGGAACACAGCAATACAAAGTACTGCTGTTTTGCGGCAGAATATCTGATGAGTGGGTGGTACCTACCCAGACGAGCTTGCACAAAGCTCTACCACCAAGTAGATTCGACTGTATGGCGTTTAGAGGGCAACCTTAGTCTTTGTAGAAGACAGACTCGTGGCCAGTATTTTAGTATGTGAAATTTGAAATTAATGGCGTTCCAAATAATTAAGTCCCACTTCATATTTGAATGACGTTTCAGTATTCGGCTGTTGGTGTCTTACGGCCGAATACTTCAAATATTAAGTGCAACTTAATTATTTGAGACGTCGTTAATTTCAAATTTTAGTATGTGAAATTGTAAATGACATGATTGGCCACAGCATCATCCACATAGTTAGGAGGTCTTCTTTTTACGGGTCCATACCAACGTAGCCTGCTCTCTTGCAGCTTGTCGGCAATGTTGCGAACTGCCGCGATATTTTAATCATACAATAATAAATAGTTTTCGTTTTCAAATCTATTGATAGTATTGATAAAAATGGGAAAACCACATTCATGTTTCGCTGACAACATTCAGATTGACAGAAATATGCTTTTTTATGTATTTATTATCGTATGTTATCTAAATTTGTAAATCAGCATTCATTTCCGGCCGTAACAAAAACTGACGGACAAAATATATTAATAGCACTGTTTTTAATAAATAGTAATATCCGGGGACATTATTCACGCACGGCCATCTGATCCCAAACTAACCAGAGCTCGTACTATGGAAACCAGACAACTGATATACTACATATACTACTATTCTTCTTGTTAATACATATTATATAAAACACCCAGACTCAAGACAAACATACATGTTCATGCACACAAATGTCTGTCCTGTAAGGCAAGTGTCTTACACGCTGCCACGCCAAGTGGCTCATCGATTTTTGTTTAGTGTTTTTTTTTTACTACGTAGGACTTTGTGCAAACCCGCTTGGGAAGGTACCACTTGTTGATATAACGCTAAACAGTAATACGTACTATTCTTGTGTTTCGGTTCAAAGGGTGACTGACGCTGAATATCTGGTGAGTGGGTGGTACTTACCCAGACAGGCTTGCACGAAGCCCTACCACCAATTAAGTTTGTTTATTATTTTTTCCCAAGGTTCGTGGCCCATTGGAATGACCAATAAGGAAATGTGGTACTTCTTACATCGCTCATGTCTATGATGGCGACAACTTAACATCATGTGGCCCACTTACATATGACATAAAAAAACCTTTCAGATAATGCGTGAAGCAGCCTGTGACATGTTCCCAGACTTCGACGCCCATAATCACATCGAAGGCACGTGCCCCAAGGAGTGGGTTATGGAGAGACATCTGTACCACGCGATGGGGTTCCTATCGAGGGCATATCAATTCCAGTGGAGCAGGTTGGTATGCATTTCTATTATCTATTTCATAATCATTAACGCGCTTGAACTCTTTCCGGTCGTGCCGGTTTGCCGTCCCATCGGATTATGAGAGCTAGGGAATAGAGAGTGCACCTGTGTTTGCGCACACACTTGTGCACTATAATATATCCTGCGCAGTTTGCTTATCGAAATTTGCCGCCATTTCTGAAATATGTCCGGATCACATTAGCAGACATCTCTTAAGTTGTGGAAATATAAATTTTGGAAAAAGTTTTCATTAAAAACTTAAGTAAACTAAGTAATTTTGTTATAAAGTAAAATTGAAGTAACAACCTGGATTTGACCGATTGGTGTACTAAATCCCCTCCTTTTTGAGAAGAAGGATAACTCCACCACAATGCTCCAATGCTTGTTGGACCCACGTAGTAGATTTACGTACCACTTGGAGTACGAGTTACAGCTCAGTGCTGCTAACTCGGGTTAAGATCCTCGTCTTCAAACCACTGAGTCACCAGAGCTGTTTTCAATTCAATTCGCGTGATTCTAGCTCGTGTCTTGTATTTCATAAGGATCAAATTCGTCATGATCAATGATCAATGATCACCATTTAAAGACCCATTTACAGTCGGAATTCTTCAATGAAATGTTTTATTTAAAGATAAATAAAAATTCATCAATCAAACAAAGACAACTCGAATAGAGTATCATTCGGGATGTCTTCTACAGGCTGTAACAAAATTCGTGTCCGACCCGTGAAGTGGTTGTTAGGTATCGTGAGTCGGTTCTATTTATGTAATCATTTTTAAAATTTTAAGCAAAATTTTTCTCCAAATAAAACTTAATTTAACTAAATAACGACAAATACAATGCAAAACAGGCGCGGGCGTCAGCGCTCAATAGCTCTTGCCTATCAGGTAGCTCGGACACGGGGACATGACATTAGTTTTCCATGAAATTTTCGTCATTTACAATTGAAAATGTCAATAAAAAAAAATTAATGGGTAATTTTTTTGCATAATATTTTAATTTTTTTTACATTAATAGAACCGACTCAAGATACCTAATAACCACTTCACGGGTCGGACACGAATTTTGTTACACCCTGTATAACATTTCAATCATAATTTTTTAGCAATCAGGACATCTTATCACATAGAATATTATATATTATTGTATAAAAGTCGGAGAGCGCCTCCAGTCTCTGTTATCAAAGAAAATTGATCAAGATTATGTATTTCATAACATTTTTTTTTAATATGATTGAAATATGTTACGATTGAATTTTATCTATTTTCAGATGGAACGTCTCAGCCGGCAGTCGAAATATAATAATACAGCTAAGAGAGTCAGTTGATACGAAACGTGAGGCAAGAGAGTTTGATTCATGTTTATATCTTAACTATACCTATATGTTTATTCTTTTTACAACCTGGGCCTATTTAATAAAACTGACAACGCGACAAGTCCGACATGCTATGTCAGAACTCGACAATTCGACAATTTTTCTGTTTAATAAAACTCACGAGTGTCCCTACGGGACCAAGACAAGGACCAAGACAAGGGACATAACGTCCTAATTTTATTCTAGTCGTTTTATCTTTTCATTGACTCACCCCTCGATCATGCCATACAGTGAGCAGTACTTTGTAAGAGAAAAACTCAAAACTCATCAATGTCGATGTCAGATAGTGATATGCGACATTGACCCTTATAATCATAACATTACAAGAATACACGCATCAAAATAGTATATCAACATACGTCGCTTGTCACCTTTCACGGATGAGTGATTAAGTGAGTCCGTACAGAATATCACTGCTATTGTAGATTAATTCAATGTTAGAATACATTGATTGATTACAGGCGAAATTTCAACTTTTACACGTGACCCCTCAGCGCGCCATAATACTCAAATGTATTGAACTATCGCAAGAATTTGATACGGAACCCGCCGTCGGTTTGCAGGTACGTATTTAATTTTATTTATTTATTTAGTGGAACACCAATAGACGTACATATTATAGAAATACAAATATGTATACAAGTTTCAGTAAAATGTTAAAATGTACCCCCAAATACAGGTTGTAACAAAATCCCTGTCCGACTCGTGAGGTGGTTATTAGGTATAGTGAGTCGGTTCAATTGATATAATAATTTTTAAAATTCTAAGCAGAAAATTTACCCCTAATAAAATTAAATTTAACTAAATAACAAAAATTACATTGCAAAACAGGCGCAGGTGACAGCGCTCGATAGCTCTTACCTATCGGGTAGCTCGGCCATGAGGTCATGTCATGACCTCAATTGTCCATGAAATTTTCGTCATTTACAATGAAAATGACAATTAATATTTTTATGGGTTAAAATTTTTGCATAATAGTTTAAAAATGTTATCATAAATAAAACCGTCTAATGATACCTAATAACCATTTCACGGGTCGGACAGGGTTTTTGTTACACTCTGTATAAGAGTAATATACTTCAAACTTCCTCCATTGTCACACATAGTTTGTAAATACGTTGTGCATGTATAATATATAAATATTTTGTTTTGTTTTTCCAGTTCTACCCAGACCTGTTCACTCTGAACATGTCCTACGGGTCGGTGGACGCGAGACGGGCGACCTTCAACATGAAGTACAGGCTGGTTGAAACGGTGTTCGATCTGTTACAGGAATTAAAACTTTGCAGTTACTCGTAAAATATATACTGATTTTAATCAATGTTATTGTTTCATTGGTCGTTTTTTTGGTTTTATTAGTTAAATGTTTGTACCAATAGATGGCGTTCATTGGTTGTTTCGCATTTGTGTATCACGCAGGCATAATCTTGGTACTGGGTTTTAAGGAGTTAATAATTGTATCCTAACAGGACAAAGTATGTTTACTCCAACTAGCTTCTGCCGCGTATTGGGTACCATTGTCCTATTCCGTATCCAGTACCGAATTCGAGCCTAGACCCAGGGGCTAGGGCCGGATCTACCATATAGCTTTTTGGGCTTCAGCCCAGGGCACGTGGGCTCTACACAGCAAAAAAACTTACTACTTTGGAGTTATCGTAATGTCAGTGCTAAGGGGCCTCGGATGTCTAAGTACAGTCCTGTCTGAACCGTAACATCTAAGTGTAACAAACAAACACACTCTCACTGTATAATAAGTAAGAATAAGTTGAATAGTAATTATTAAATTATAAATGAAAATCGTAAGTTAATTTTAAACGTTTATTTACCACAATATCACGTTTCAATTAAATATTAATATATCCAGACAATATTTTCGATAAATCTCAATTTTCGATAAAAAAAAATTATAACAAAAATATATTAATTTTGAGCAAATTCGAAACATATGATAAACAAAATAACGGAAAATAATATTTTAAATATTTAATTTCTGTACAATATTATGCAATAACACACTAGATGTCAATAAGTTTATACAGGATTATTTGTAACACACAAACAACCTCGCAGGACTAGATAGCTAACACCATAAGCAACAACTTTTGTTCTACGACTTTTGATAATTTGTTAGATTTTATTTTCATACAAAAATAAGTATTAATTTACTTTCTCGCTTGAACGTTTATAAATCTACGCGCACCTCAAAGATCGACGCGTCACGTCAACCTTTCGTGTATGAATGAAATATAGACCTGCAAACGTCACGACAGTACGACAAAAAATATTTTACAAGTTTTTGCTGAGACGTTACAAATAACCCTGTATATACAGCAAGAGTAGATATAAACAAACCTTAGATATACATATTCTATGAATTTTGGTAATATATCTTCTATGCCATGTACTACAAACAGTTCTTAATTAATATTTCTTTATTTATAATACAATAACATAAATAATACAATTTATTTATTTAATTCACTTTAATTTTAAAGTTTCAATAACAGTTTCAGGACATTCAACACTGTTTTATGGCCATTGTTTTATGGCTACCATAGATTATGTAGATCTCGACCAATGGTATCGCTTCAATTCATGGTCAAAGTTGTTTATTTACATTTACTCTGCCATCGGAATCGGATAAACAAATAATATATTTAAAAAAAAATAAAGTCTATGTAACCATTAATCGCACGTTACTGCATAAAAATATTCCACATGACAATAAATTCTTAGCAATACATTCACAACTTACAATAACAAAACATGTAAATACATGCACATGTTTCAACATCTATATCTTATAGACGACATCTACTAGAACACACTACGCTGTGATTTCAGAAAAAAAACACATTTTTTTTAAATATATTAATAAAAAAAACATTTATAAGGTTTGTTTATTTATTTCTTGATAGCCCGTTAATTGAGAAAGATTATGGACTATATCAATTCAGACTACAATACTAAAGGCTAGAGCTGAAAGTTTGAATCATAACGGCCAAGCAACACAGCCAACTGTTTGAAACACTTTGTTAAAATCTATTTACTTAATGGGAAGCCTTTATGGAAGCTCATCACGTATCCTAACAGCAACACCAATGTCTACAAAAGATGGTGACCATGGTACCATCAGATAGCCTATTTGTCAGTCTGCCTATCTATTTGAAAATAAGGTAAGAGCCGCGACCAATAGATAATAAATTTTGGGCATTTCTGTTAACACCCGTGCAGGTAACATGCATTTTATATAACTGTATTGCCTTGACAGGCACATGCATGCATATTGTATTATGAACTTTAAATTATGCAATAATATTATAAATGCATAAATGTATTTATTTATTAACGAATCAATTTGAAAGATATCGAATAATATAAGACGATAATTATTCTAGCGCCAAGCGGTGAGCCAGTGTATTTCGAGTTTAAAAATTATTTTTGTGTTGTATAGTCCTTTTATCGAGGAAGGCTCTAGGCTGATTTAATTATCATATTTTAATTAATTATACGCGAGTGAAACCGCGGGCCACAGCTAGTAACATATGTAACGCATGGTTCATATTTCTTATAATACTGGTGACAGTGGTGGTGGCGAAGGTGACCACTTAAAAACAGATCACCTATTTGTCTACCTTATTAATTGTCTTACTAATTTAACTAAATTTTACTCGGTGGTAGAGCTTTGTGCAAGCTCGGCTGGGTAGGTACCACCCACTCATCAGATATTCTACCGCAAAACTTTGTATTGTTGTGTTCCGTTTTGAAGGATGAGTGAGCCAGTGTAATTACAGGCTCAAGGGACATAACATCTTAGTTCCCAAGGTTGGTGGCGCATTGGCGATGAAAGCGATGGTTTCATTTCAAACATTTCTTACAATGCCAATGTCTATGGGCGTTGGTGACCACTTAACATCAGGTGGCCCATATGCTCGTCCGCCTACCAATACTATACAAAAAAAAAAAAACTAAAATTAATATATTTAAAAAATGTGAATTTTCTCTGAACATACAGCCACTACAATATATTTTCTATATATTAAGTAACATCTTATCTATATGGCATAAAGGCGTGTTGCTTGTCTTGAAAAATATTAGTACTTGATGATTTTCTTATAAAAATTGCTTCAAGGTTGAACACCTAAGCCTGGCAGGCAGGCTATCCAGCCGGGGTGTCAGGTTGTATAGGCAACCCATGATTGGAACCATGTGGGACAGGATACGGCTGGACCCATGTATTGATACCATATACAGGCTGTTACAAAACTCGTGTCCGACCCGTGAAGTGGTTATTAGGTATCGTGAGTCGGTTCTATTTATGTAATCATTTTTAAAATTCTAAGCAAAAATTTTACCCCGAATAAAATTTAATTTAACTAAATAACAACAATTACATTGCAACACAGGCGCGGGCGTCAGCGCTCGATAGCTCTTACCTATCGGGTAGCACAGACACACAGATGAAATTTTCGTCATTTACAAGTTTTATTTGGAGAAAATTTTTGCTTAAAATTTTAAAAATGATTACATAAATAGAACCGACTCACGATACCTAACAACCACTTCACGAGTTGGACACGAATTTTGTTACATCCTGTATAAGATTATATTTTTGAGATTCAGTAGCTGTCTGTGTGTCTAATGATTTGTCTTTATACAATATCTGTGCTCTATATGTCCACTCTAATCAATTAATGCAATACTTTAATTTTGTACAACAATTTTTTCAATAGCTATTCTGAAAGATTCTGTCTCTGTCTTTCCCCTCTATTTATCTCTATCTTTCTCTATCTTTAAGCCTGTGTATGTGTGCATTTGTGAGTTGTATGATAAATTATCAAGTACAAATAAAATCCAACTGTTAATTAATTTTCCTTAAATTAAAATAAAAATCCAATACTTTTGCATTTGTGAATAATTTCCTTTCAAGTAAATTTTTAAATGAAAATAGTGACGCAATTTTCGATATGACGATTCAAAAAACACCTAAAAATCCCGGATATAAAAATAATTTAGATAATTGTCAATAAATTTAAAACATATTTTTGTCTGTAAAGTCGGTTTACGGACGATAATAATTTTACGCGATAACGTCATAAGAAAACATTGATGAATACTCGGACGCATAGCCGATGGAGTGAGAGAGAGATAGATGCGTCACAAGCCGAACGCTTAGGCCGATCGTGCCTCTCTATCGCTCGTTCCGCGCTCTCGCTCGCGCGCTTCAGGCGGAACGTGACAATGAGTCATGCTTTTTTCGTGCGTGCAGCCGGCGTTCATCGATTTATAAGACGTTATCACGACAATATAGGTAAGTTAGGTGAACGAAATATATTATAGTGGCATTTATATAGCTTTCTTAAATTTCTTTACCATGCAATGACTACTAAAATTTCCTGACTTACGCATCAACTGTGCAATTATCTACTAAAATTAAAATTAGTTATTATTTTTTAAAGGTCGTATCTGTTTCAATTTAGTCAATTGACCATCGAATTTAATGTCAACATCACAGTCGCTCAACGGATGTGATATAGTAGATGAACTGTCTTCTTTCCTATTGTTCTCGGGGGATAATGGTGTTACGAAACCACTGTCATTTAACTTTGATTCTTGTCCCTTTGTATTAGGGTTCAAATTGAGCGACATACTTTTTTTACTTTGAAATATACTCAAGTCGTCTAAATATGATTTGGGTGACAGCTTCGTCGATAGCTTTTCGTCTAACTTCTTCAAATTCTCATCAAAATCGTGCTTCAATTGCTGTTCGAAAAACCTCTCCTGTCGTATCTGTTCGTGTGTATTCGCGAAATATCCCGATGTCTTCCGTCCCAGGTCTCGTATGTTATCGTTTGCTAAGTTCTCTATCCGCAGGCTGTCTCTTCTTCTCACATCTTCTTTCTTCTCTTCTAGAACTTTCAATGGGAAATGCTTATTCGCTATTAAACCAGAATGAACTGACTGAGATTTCTTCATCAGGAAATGTTTCCTGTCCTCATTATTCTTGTCCTTATTGACAGCGTTCATGACTTCTTCCTTTGTGGTCTTGGAGAACAAATTCGGCGTGCTCATTCCTTGCTTATAATTCCTCCTACTTTCGTCTTCGTCGTCATTCGAAGTGAACTTCGTTATAATCTTTGAACCAAATGATATTTTCTTGCTGTAATTCTGGACGATTTTCTTGATCTCGTGCGGTAAATCTTGTCTATGATGCGCTGATATATATCGGCTTAGGAAAGTTACATGCTGTTCCATGATTTTGTTCTGAGCTTCAAGACGTGTTTGGGTCTTTTGATAGTTCTCTATCGCGTCCATTGCTGACTGTGGAAACGAAATGGAAAATCAATTTTAGTAATTAATAGTTAAAACATTGATCATTTTATAATCAATAACTAAATTCTCATGTATAGTTTTTTTTTTTTATAAATGAGGCTTGTTATTCCGTTAAGGATCGCATAAATATTTGAAGAGTTGGGAGTTGCTATTCGTTGTTCATACAGGAAACCTACATTATTTCACTAAATTGTTCACTTGGTGGTAGTATTTTCACTTGGTGGTAGAGCTTTGTGCAGGCTCGTCTGGGTAGGTACCACCCACTCATTAGATATTCTACCGCAAAACAGCAGTACTTGGTATTGTTGTGTTCTGGTTTGAAAAGTGAGCCACTACTACGTGTGTTACTGGCACTAGGGACATAACATCTTAGTTCCCAAGGATAGTGGCGCGTTTGCGATTTAAGCAATGATTAACATTTCTGAAGTGCAAGTGTCTATGGGTCTATGGGCACCATCAGGTGGCCCATATACTCTTCCTCCGACCTATTTAATAAAAAATATATAATTGTATATGATTATTACATAATATGTACATTTTTTGGTTGTTAAAAAAAAAGTAGGTAAAAAGTTTTACTCACATCAAGTTCTGCGCTCATTCGGGTGGTATCCTCTTGTAGCTGCCGGTTGTGTTCTGTGAGTGTTGCCAGGCGAGGCATTTCCTCCCTCAACACGCTGTACTCCACAGCATATTCCGTTAATTGACGACTGATATCTAACTTTGAAACCTGGAAATTGATATGATTTTTGGAATTATTCTACTTTCATTTTAGAGGATTTTCCTTAGTACATCTGTCTCTATTTTGTACGATGTTGTTATTGAGTCGATTTGATAGTTTGATATAAAACTTTAACATTTTCTATTTTAATCATAATTTTAAATTGATAAAAACTAATACTAAAATATTGCCATATTATAATTAATATATTCCAAATAATTTTGATGTACTGGTGGTAGAAAAACTCTATGTTGCTCATCATAGAGTTTATCTACCACCACTATGTTGCTCTCAAATCACATTATCCGTTACTATCGACAACCACGAGTTGAGCTTAATATTTAAATAAATGACATAAGTAGAAGCGGCCTCACCGTGGTCATGACCCTCTCGTAGAGCGGCCGGTCGAGGTCGGGCAGCTTGTGCTTGAGGTACTCGGCCGCCTCCTCGCAGCTCTCGCACAGCAGCAGCCCGTCGCGGTGCGCCGCCAGCAGCGCCAGCGACACCGCGAACACCACGTCGAACGACTCCAGGAAGATCAGGTCTGGGTGGGTGGAATATATAATTAATATATAGTTCATTGCATTTCTAATTATAGATCATAACGACATGACGGCGTTGGTCTAGTGGCTAGATATAAGGCCGCAGATCACGTCGTCCCGGTTTCAAACCCCAGATCAGGCTAGTAAAATTTTATTAGGTTTTTTTGTTGAAAATTCTCCGTAGCTACCCAGTATTTCATTGGAAGTGTGCTCACATACAGGATGTAACAAAATTCGTGTCCGACCCGTGAAGTAGTTATTAGGTACCGTGAGTCAGTTCTATTTTTGTAATCATTTTTAAAATTCTAAGCAAAAATGTTACAGTTACAGTGCACAAAGGCGCGGGCGTCAGCGCTCGATAGCTATTACCAATCGGGTAGTTCGGAAACGAGATCATGACCTCAGTTGTCCATGAATTTTTCGTCATTTACAATTTAAAATGACAATTAATATTTTTTATGGGTAACTTTAATGCATAATATTTTAATTTTTTTTCCATAAATAGAACCGAATCACGATACCAGTAAGCACCTCACGGGTCGGACACGAATTTTGTTACATCCTGTATACAGTTGATTTATAAATTTTAACATTACCGAAGACCCTGACGACGAAGCCGAGTGGAAATTGACTGGTGAAGAGTGTGAGCATCCAGGGTGCTGCGTAAAGAGCCGGTGATATGTCTAGAGATTCCAGCTTGGCGTGCAGTTCGGGCTCGTGATCACGTAGAAGACGAGAGAGTTGATACAACTGGAATGATAATGATATAAACAATAAGTCCGGCTCGAAGGACCATATTTTATGTTAAATTTATTCAAATTTGATTATTGCTTAATGAAATTTGACGGTAATGACTCAAAGATACATATTACGTTTAGCAATATAAAAGTCTCTATGGACTATTTTCGTTCCCATTCCTAAAACAAGCTTTACTCTTATATGCTTTACTTTAGTTAAGATTTCATACAATGACAATGTCTATGGGCGTTGGTGACAACTTACCATCAGGTGGCCTACTTGGTCTGCTTATATATACCATATAAAATATAAATAAGTTAAAACATAGTTAAGAAAAAATTGACAAGTGTATACTTACTTGTACTTGTAAAGCACTCATATCCGGTAGATACTGCTTTCTAATACCGCGTCGGAACATCAAATGCCTCAACAGAGCAAAGGCTTCCGCTTCATCCATCTAGAAAATACAAGAAGTTTGTAATGAAATTATTCTTTTTATGTATATATTGATTGACTGAAAATTATATATATTTTTACTCTTTATATAGGCCGATACTTAGTATCAATCATGTACATATGTATGTATTATCGATTGTTGCACAACTTATACGTGGTTATTTGTCAAAGACTAATAACCTCACAGGACTGTATTACTATTTTTTTTTTTTTTTTTTTTTATTGCATAGGAAGGCGGACGAGCATATGGGCCACCTGATGGTAAGTGGTCACCAATGCCCATAGACATTGGCGTTGTAAGAGATGTTAACCATCGCTCACATCGCCAATGCGCCACCAACCTTGGGAACTAAGATATTATGTCCCTGTGCCTGTAATTACACTGGCTCACTCACCCTTCAAACCGGAACACAACAGTACCAAGTACTGCTGTTTTGCGGTAGAATATCTGATGAGTGGGTGGTACCTACCCAGACGAGCTTGCACAAAGCTCTACCAAAAACTAACATCGCTATTTACTTTATTATGAAATGTCAAATATTTAAAATGATATCTCTAAACATTTCCAACTCTATGCTGTATTTAAAGGTCTAAAAAGTGTCAGAGAGTACGAAAAAAACTAAAGTCGATTTTTGGTAAATCTATGTAGTTTCTTCTTCTTCTCTGTCGTCACACTCTTGCCAGAGTGGTCGTGGTCGTCGTGACAGGGTTGGTGGCAAGGTTTACAATACGTCGCCATTCCTCTCGTCGTGTTGCTTGCCTCGTGCATTCATGGAGTGGTCCATTTAGTGCAGCTTTGACTATGTAGTTTATGACAGTTGTAATAACAGGATTATGTTATTCGTTTTTTTAAAATAATCCTGTATATGAATAGACAGTTATTATTATCTAATTAAGTGGCCAGAAGTCATGTTAGGAGAACACTTACATGTAACAGTAATACTCCAGCCACGAAGCTCAAGCCCTGACAGTAGCCCACGTCAGGATCCAAAAGTGAATACGCCTTCAGTATATTGTATAGGGCTAGCTGACCAGGACCAAGGGCAGACGCGAAGTACGAGTGCTTGGGGAAAGTGCGTCCTAGTGGAAATAGAATAAAGACCATTTTAATATTAATATTTTATTTTATTTGTATATTTGGATGAGGCCGACGAGACACTAATTCTAATGCAGCGAACTGTAGGGCGCGTACTCACCCAGGTCGATGAGTATGGCGTGCTGGTGCTTGGTGAGGCCGGCCAGCAGCGAGCGGTAGGGCGCGTACTCACCCAGGTCGATGAGTATGGCGTGCTGGTGCTTGGTGAGGCCGGCCAGCAGCGAGCGGTAGGGCGCGTACTCACCCAGGTCGATGAGTATGGCGTGCTGGTGCTTGGTGAGGCCGGCCAGCAGCGAGCGGTAGGGCGCGTACTCACCCAGGTCGATGAGTATGGCGTGCTGGTGCTTGGTGAGGCCGGCCAGCAGCGAGCGGTAGGGCGCGTACTCACCCAGGTCGATGAGTATGGCGTGCTGGTGCTTGGTGAGGCCGGCCAGCAGCGAGCGGTAGGGCGCGTACTCACCCAGGTCGATGAGTATGGCGTGCTGGTGCTTGGTGAGGCCGGCCAGCAGCGAGCGGTAGGGCGCGTACTCACCCAGGTCGATGAGTATGGCGTGCTGGTGCTTGGTGAGGCCGGCCAGCAGCGAGCGGTAGGGCGCGTACTCACCCAGGTCGATGAGTATGGCGTGCTGGTGCTTGGTGAGGCCGGCCAGCAGCGAGCGGTAGGGCGCGTACTCACCCAGGTCGATGAGTATGGCGTGCTGGTGCTTGGTGAGGCCGGCCAGCAGCGAGCGGTAGGGCGCGTACTCACCCAGGTCGATGAGTATGGCGTGCTGGTGCTTGGTGAGGCCGGCCAGCAGCGAGCGGTAGGGCGCGTACTCACCCAGGTCGATGAGTATGGCGTGCTGGTGCTTGGTGAGGCCGGCCAGCAGCGAGCGGTAGGGCGCGTACTCACCCAGGTCGATGAGTATGGCGTGCTGGTGCTTGGTGAGGCCGGCCAGCAGCGAGCGGTAGGGCGCGTACTCACCCAGGTCGATGAGTATGGCGTGCTGGTGCTTGGTGAGGCCGGCCAGCAGCGAGCGGTAGGGCGCGTACTCACCCAGGTCGATGAGTATGGCGTGCTGGTGCTTGGTGAGGCCGGCCAGCAGCGAGCGGTAGGGCGCGTACTCACCCAGGTCGATGAGTATGGCGTGCTGGTGCTTGGTGAGGCCGGCCAGCAGCGAGCGGTAGGGCGCGTACTCACCCAGGTCGATGAGTATGGCGTGCTGGTGCTTGGTGAGGCCGGCCAGCAGCGAGCGGTAGGGCGCGTACTCACCCAGGTCGATGAGTATGGCGTGCTGGTGCTTGGTGAGGCCGGCCAGCAGCGAGCGGTAGGGCGCGTACTCACCCAGGTCGATGAGTATGGCGTGCTGGTGCTTGGTGAGGCCGGCCAGCAGCGAGCGGTAGGGCGCGTACTCACCCAGGTCGATGAGTATGGCGTGCTGGTGCTTGGTGAGGCCGGCCAGCAGCGAGCGGTAGGGCGCGTACTCACCCAGGTCGATGAGTATGGCGTGCTGGTGCTTGGTGAGGCCGGCCAGCAGCGAGCGGTAGGGCGCGTACTCACCCAGGTCGATGAGTATGGCGTGCTGGTGCTTGGTGAGGCCGGCCAGCAGCGAGCGGTAGGGCGCGTACTCACCCAGGTCGATGAGTATGGCGTGCTGGTGCTTGGTGAGGCCGGCCAGCAGCGAGCGGTAGGGCGCGTACTCACCCAGGTCGATGAGTATGGCGTGCTGGTGCTTGGTGAGGCCGGCCAGCAGCGAGCGGTAGGGCGCGTACTCACCCAGGTCGATGAGTATGGCGTGCTGGTGCTTGGTGAGGCCGGCCAGCAGCGAGCGGTAGGGCGCGTACTCACCCAGGTCGATGAGTATGGCGTGCTGGTGCTTGGTGAGGCCGGCCAGCAGCGAGCGGTAGGGCGCGTACTCACCCAGGTCGATGAGTATGGCGTGCTGGTGCTTGGTGAGGCCGGCCAGCAGCGAGCGGTAGGGCGCGTACTCACCCAGGTCGATGAGTATGGCGTGCTGGTGCTTGGTGAGGCCGGCCAGCAGCGAGCGGTAGGGCGCGTACTCACCCAGGTCGATGAGTATGGCGTGCTGGTGCTTGGTGAGGCCGGCCAGCAGCGAGCGGTAGGGCGCGTACTCACCCAGGTCGATGAGTATGGCGTGCTGGTGCTTGGTGAGGCCGGCCAGCAGCGAGCGGTAGGGCGCGTACTCACCCAGGTCGATGAGTATGGCGTGCTGGTGCTTGGTGAGGCCGGCCAGCAGCGAGCGGTAGGGCGCGTACTCACCCAGGTCGATGAGTATGGCGTGCTGGTGCTTGGTGAGGCCGGCCAGCAGCGAGCGGTAGGGCGCGTACTCACCCAGGTCGATGAGTATGGCGTGCTGGTGCTTGGTGAGGCCGGCCAGCAGCGAGCGGTAGGGCGCGTACTCACCCAGGTCGATGAGTATGGCGTGCTGGTGCTTGGTGAGGCCGGCCAGCAGCGAGCGGTAGGGCGCGTACTCACCCAGGTCGATGAGTATGGCGTGCTGGTGCTTGGTGAGGCCGGCCAGCAGCGAGCGGTAGGGCGCGTACTCACCCAGGTCGATGAGTATGGCGTGCTGGTGCTTGGTGAGGCCGGCCAGCAGCGAGCGGTAGGGCGCGTACTCACCCAGGTCGATGAGTATGGCGTGCTGGTGCTTGGTGAGGCCGGCCAGCAGCGAGCGGTAGGGCGCGTACTCACCCAGGTCGATGAGTATGGCGTGCTGGTGCTTGGTGAGGCCGGCCAGCAGCGAGCGGTAGGGCGCGTACTCACCCAGGTCGATGAGTATGGCGTGCTGGTGCTTGGTGAGGCCGGCCAGCAGCGAGCGGTAGGGCGCGTACTCACCCAGGTCGATGAGTATGGCGTGCTGGTGCTTGGTGAGGCCGGCCAGCAGCGAGCGGTAGGGCGCGTACTCACCCAGGTCGATGAGTATGGCGTGCTGGTGCTTGGTGAGGCCGGCCAGCAGCGAGCGGTAGGGCGCGTACTCACCCAGGTCGATGAGTATGGCGTGCTGGTGCTTGGTGAGGCCGGCCAGCAGCGAGCGGTAGGGCGCGTACTCACCCAGGTCG
Organism: Nymphalis c-album; assembly: GCA_963151315.1. NCBI lineage: Eukaryota > Metazoa > Arthropoda > Insecta > Lepidoptera > Nymphalidae > Nymphalis > Nymphalis c-album. The sequence goes on from OY720615.1 coordinate 3,716,640, forward strand.
ATGAGTATGGCGTGCTGGTGCTTGGTGAGGCCGGCCAGCAGCGAGCGGTAGGGCGCGTACTCACCCAGGTCGATGAGTATGGCGTGCTGGTGCTTGGTGAGGCCGGCCAGCAGCGAGCGGTAGGGCGCGTACTCACCCAGGTCGATGAGTATGGCGTGCTGGTGCTTGGTGAGGCCGGCCAGCAGCGAGCGGTAGGGCGCGTACTCACCCAGGTCGATGAGTATGGCGTGCTGGTGCTTGGTGAGGCCGGCCAGCAGCGAGCGGTAGGGCGCGTACTCACCCAGGTCGATGAGTATGGCGTGCTGGTGCTCGGTGAGGCCGGCCAGCAGCGAGCGGTAGGGCGCGTACTCACCCAGGTCGATGAGTATGGCGTGCTGGTGCTCGGTGAGGCCGGCCAGCAGCGAGCGGTAGGGCGCGTACTCACCCAGGTCGATGAGTATGGCGTGCTGGTGCTCGGTGAGGCCGGCCAGCAGCGAGCGGTAGGGCGCGTACTCACCCAGGTCGATGAGTATGGCGTGCTGGTGCTCGGTGAGGCCGGCCAGCAGCGAGCGGTAGGGCGCGTACTCACCCAGGTCGATGAGTATGGCGTGCTGGTGCTCGGTGAGGCCGGCCAGCAGCGAGCGGTAGGGCGCGTACTCACCCAGGTCGATGAGTATGGCGTGCTGGTGCTCGGTGAGGCCGGCCAGCAGCGAGCGGTAGGGCGCGTACTCACCCAGGTCGATGAGTATGGCGTGCTGGTGCTCGGTGAGGCCGGCCAGCAGCGAGCGGTAGGGCGCGTACTCACCCAGGTCGATGAGTATGGCGTGCTGGTGCTCGGTGAGGCCGGCCAGCAGCGAGCGGTAGGGCGCGTACTCACCCAGGTCGATGAGTATGGCGTGCTGGTGCTTGGTGAGGCCGGCCAGCAGCGAGCGGTAGGGCGCGTACTCACCCAGGTCGATGAGTATGGCGTGCTGGTGCTTGGTGAGGCCGGCCAGCAGCGAGCGGTAGGGCGCGTACTCACCCAGGTCGATGAGTATGGCGTGCTGGTGCTTGGTGAGGCCGGCCAGCAGCGAGCGGTAGGGCGCGTACTCACCCAGGTCGATGAGTATGGCGTGCTGGTGCTCGGTGAGGCCGGCCAGCAGCGAGCGGTAGGGCGCGTACTCACCCAGGTCGATGAGTATGGCGTGCTGGTGCTCGGTGAGGCCGGCCAGCAGCGAGCGGTAGGGCGCGTACTCACCCAGGTCGATGAGTATGGCGTGCTGGTGCTCGGTGAGGCCGGCCAGCAGCGAGCGGTAGGGCGCGTACTCACCCAGGTCGATGAGTATGGCGTGCTGGTGCTCGGTGAGGCCGGCCAGCAGCGAGCGGTAGGGCGCGTACTCACCCAGGTCGATGAGTATGGCGTGCTGGTGCTTGGTGAGGCCGGCCAGCAGCGAGCGGTAGGGCGCGTACTCACCCAGGTCGATGAGTATGGCGTGCTGGTGCTTGGTGAGGCCGGCCAGCAGCGAGCGGTAGGGCGCGTGGTAGAGCGGGAAGGCGCGCGCGTCGGGCGGCGCGGCGCGCAGGGCCGCCTGCTCCGCCAGGAAGTACCACACGCCGCCGCGGGACGTGCGGGGGATGCCTGGGGGGGGGGGGCACAGAGTTGAGCACCTTTTAATAAACATAGTAGAGTCTTTTTTAATAGAATAAGTAAGCGAACGAGCATTTGAGCCACCCAATAGGACCACTTCCTATCGGGTGGCTCAAATGCTTCTACATTGGTATTGTAAGAAATGTTAACCATCGCTTACATCGCCAATGCGCCACCAACCTTGGGAACTAAGATATTATGTACCTTGTGCCTGTAAAACTGGCCCACTCACCTTTCAAACCAGAACACAACAATACCAATATTGTTTTGCGACAAAATACCTGATGAGTGGGAGGTACCGGTACCTACCCAGACGAGCTTGCACAAAACCCTACCACCAGTAAATATATAATTATGTTCAATTTCCCAGCAGTGGCTCAGTCTGTTGCTTACCTTGTCTAACTGCCTGTTTCAGCATATGTCTGTCAACTTTGGCGACGGGCTGGGAGGGGTCCCTCGCTAGCAGAGAGTCCCACATGTGTGACACTCCAGCATCACACGACCCCATCTCCGCGTATTCCAACTTAATGCGCCGTACTGCTGAAGATTCTTCTCTCTCTGTAACATTGAGGACATTGAAATAATTACACTACTTTCAGAATACATTTGAAACGTCCTCTTTTCAAATTATAGTATATTGATAATTGACTGCCTCGTTAGTCTTGTGGCTCGATATAAGGCCGCAGACTCGGTGGTTCTGGGTTCAATTCCCACGTCGGGCCAATAAATAGTTATATGGGTTTTCTGTCAAAATTCTCAGTAGCAGCCCGGAGTCTGGAAGTTGGAAGTGTTTACACTCCCGTGCCTCGGAAAGCACGTTGAGCCGTTGGTCCTGCGCCTGAACTCTTTCCGGTCGTGTCGGATTGCCGTCCCATCGGATTAAGAGAGCTAAGGAAAAGAGAGTGCACCTGTGTTTGCGCTCACACTTGAGCAATATAATATCTCCTGCGCAGTTGGCTAATCTCTCTTGAGATTGGCCGCCGTGGCCGAAGTCGGTCTGGAGGACCTTATTATATTGATAATTATTTGAAAAGTTAACGATGGTATACACACCTTTCAATCTGGCATTTTCCTTCTCCATCCTCACGAGTAATATGGTCTGATCAATCGCCATCTTCCAAAGCTGACGGAGCTGTTCCTTGGAACGCTTGCCGGTCGGTGACGTTGGGTGACCCAGGAGATTCTTCTGTTTTATATCACCTGGGGATAAATACATATTTATTCTCGAATAAATAAAAATTTTAACAAAACAAAAACCGACTTCATAGGAAAAACAAATTAATATGCACTAAAAAGTAAAAAAATAATTGCGTATTCTTCTATAATTTGATAATTAACTTACTATTTTCTACTCAACAATATGTAGGACGAATGTGTAGTGTGGTTGATAATTTATTTACAATTATTGTTACTTTTGGAGTCGATGTCAGCCAAGGTGGGTTTATAACTACATACATAGTTAGTTATAGGTGAGATGTGCTTGTGTCGCACGCGCAACTTAACGAGGCGAATAAAAGTCAATTTGTAATGTGTATGTTTTTGTTTGTTTTTAAAAGATTCCCGTTTTATTATTGCTAGGTATATTAGTGTTTCCTTAGCTGACATCGACTCCAAAAATAACAATAATTGTAAATAAATTATCAACCACACTACACATTCGTCCTACATATTGTTGAGTAGAAAATAGTAAGTTAATTATCAAATTATAGAAGAATACGCAATTATTTTTTTACTTTTTAGTGCATATTAATTTGTTTTTCCTATGAAGTCGGTTTTTGTTTTGTTAAAATTTTTATTTATTTTTCGATTTTTAGTGAATCAGAAGTACACTCACTAATTTGTAGAATATGGGTAGACCTACTAAACGTGCAGCTCATATGAGACAGCGCCGTTTATATTATTATTTAAATATATTAATCTAAAACAGTGAAACGTAAAGAAAAATGCATTTTGGTACTGAATTAATAAATATTAGTTAATATGGTTAAATGTATGAATATAAATTAACATGTTTTGATTAAATAGATTTAGTTGGTGGGGTGTTGGGCAGCCATATCATAATCAAATAGTTATTTCTAGTAATAATTAAATAAACTGTATGTTTATAGATGTTGCGTTATACCATTCTTCACCATAAACTATGACGGAATGTCTGTATATTAAAAAAAGGGGAAGTATCTATATTATCCTAACTAATATTATAATTGCGAAAGTAAGTTTGTTTGTGACGCTTTCACGCATGTTTATGCGTGTAGTGGTTTCACTAAGCCGATTTAAAAAAATCTTTCACCAATGGAAAGCTACATTATCAGGGAGTAACATAGGCTACATTTTGTCCCCATATTCCCACGGGACCGGGAACTACGCGGGTAAAACCGCGGGAAAAACACTAGTAATCAATATATAAATATACATAAATATAACATGTATATAAGAGTACTTATACGATATATTATATAATTTTCAAAATTGGTCTCAACTTTTAGTAGATGTTCAAATATGTTTCAATTACAAACATAACATATATACTAATGCTTACATGCATAACTCATATTATAAAGAGGAAAGATTTGATTTTTTATTACGATTTAAATCAAAAACTACTCGACCGATTTTAAAAATTCTTTCACCCTTAGAAAGCTACGTCTTTACCAAGTAACATAGGCTATATTATATTTTCAAAAACTTATAGATCCCTTCTTAAAATGGAGCAATGTAACCCAACGTATTTAACTGTTGCCTATAAAAGTTATTATTTCGCGTGCGCTGCGAAAACTATTGACGGTATATAAAGAAGTGTTTTATACAATAGTACTACAAGTACTTGATTATAACGATGTTATGGTAGGTGAATGATAAATCTAGATAGCCTATAAAAGATTCGGTCGTGTATCGTTAATTTGCTACTAAGAATTGAAGATTTCCGTTACTTTGTCATGGATCCTATAATCAGAATCTAACCAAAATATCATCAAACAACCCTTGAAGTATACTCTTTCCAATAAAAAAAAAAATCATCGAAATCCGTTGAATAGAAATCGAGTTATTCGTCCATTTGTCGCGCACATACCTCATGCAAATTTACGACTTATATGGTTTTCTCATGGATTCCACTGTCAAAACTGGACCAAAAAAAAATGGGACCAATGGGAAAGCAAACCCTTTCAAATAAAAAAAAAATCATCGAAATCGATTCATCCAGTCGAAAGATATGAGGTAACAACACCAAAAAAAAAAAAAAAAAAAACATACAGACGAATTGATAACCTCCTCCTTTTTTTGAAGTCGGTTAAAAAAAGAATGACTGTCATACATTTTTTTTCCATTTTTAAGAAATAGTTATCGTTTTATCATGACTGCTGTAAGAATTATATTTGGTGATTGTAAAAATCATTAAAATTGTAACTGTGTGAATTTGTTTCAATAATATCGAACCTCTGCGTCTGACTGCCATGTTACCGCTCACATGTCAGTCTCGGCCACCCTTTGTTTTATTATATAGGTTAGGCGGACGAGAATATGGGCCACCTGATGGTAAGTCACCAACGCCCATAGACATTAACATTGTTAGAAATGTTAACCAATTCTTACATCACCAATGCGTCATCAACGTTAGGAACTAAGCATTTATGTCCCTTGTGCCTGTAATTACACTGGCTCACTCACCCTACAATCCGGAACACAATAATACAAAGTACTGCTGTTTTGCGGTAGAATATCTGATGAGTGGGTACCTACCCAGACGAGCTTGGACAAAGCTCTGCTACTAAGTAACCCTGAACGCGACATATATTACCTTCGTCTTTGCTGGGCTGGACCACCTTTTCGTATATCGCCTGGCGCCAAGTCGCATCAGACTCGTTACCGCTTTCATTCGCGGCTGCGCGTGAGTCGCTCACTTTGAGGAATCTATAAAAGAAAAGAATTTTACACTTCACTACATATTATAAAACAAAGTCCTCCGCGGTTTCTGTCTGTCTGTATGAACGCGATAAACTAAAAAACTACTGAAGGGATTTTCATACGGTTTTCACCAATGGATAAATTGATTCAAGAGGAAGGTTTACGTGTTCATTATGTTCAATTCAATTCATTAATGTTTTCTGTAAATTTGTAGAAATATGACGATAATTGTTGAAGAAGTCGGAAAAAAACGAGCTGATTGGGAGCTTTCATCGAAAAAGCTGTAAAATCCATTTAAATTATAACATAATAATGTATGGAGAAATTGTTCCTCTTTTATAGATCTACAGAAAAGTCAGCGATGGCATATGTCTATATTTTAAGGATAGCTAACTATAAACACTTTAATGTTTAAAAAATGGTTACATAATAATGTTATAATTGGAAAGCTATAAAAACGGATATGATATTAATCCTTATCAAATTAAATACGTTATTTACTTTAAGCATTTCATGTATATTATAATTGCCCTTTACACCACCCAATTTAAATTAATATCTTAGGAGTTATCGTAATTTTAAAACTATCGTAATTTTAAAACTATTCAAGCGGTCCCACACCGATCATACTAACGTGTGATGCAACCGCCTCCCCCCCGTCCCGCTGTCGCCCACTGTGGCTAAGAGCTTATACAAGAGTACGACAGTTATTTTTTTTTAGGAATATTTACTATGCTACTCGGGCGATGCCGGGGCGGGTCGCTAGTAATTATATAACTTTTTCTGAATCGCGCTAACCTTTGGTTCGTGGTATAAATAGGGTTTCGAATTTAAAGTTATATAGTTGGCATTATTGGAACATTTTATTTTATTTCAATTGTGAAGTAGTAACTGGGGACATTACAAATTATATACCATTTCTATAATATACTAGCTGATACCCGCGACTTCGTCCGCGTCGCTTGATATATTAACAAAGTTTTCTTATGTACGAAGGAAAAAACATCAAAAAGATCGCAAGCAAAAATATACTTTGTTTAAACATACATCGCTGAACACGTATGCGTATACAAATCGTTGTTTCTTGAAACTTTAATAACTTTTTATTCAATGAAGATATCGCAATCATTTTTACTTTTTGACAAGGTCTAAAATCAAGGTAGAAAATTTCATTGAAATCTATCCAGTAGTTTTTTCGTGATGCGCGCACAACTGCAGACCTCTATCATTTTATTTATATAGATTTCATTAAAAACTTGTGTTCTCTTTTTGAATTAAGTAATTTTTGATGTATTTTGTTACAATATATTCTTCTTCGTTATTATATTATTATATGGTATAAATAACAATACTCACATATCCATCATAGGCGAATTAACAGAGGTCTCTTCTTTATTCTCATCTATGCTTTCATCAAATGACACTTGGTTTGCAGTTTTCGGAAAGGACGGCTGGTCTGAAAGGAAGACATTAAAAGTTTAAAAGATAATCATCAATTTTAACTTGGTGCTCCAGAAGACGTGAATCTTCAATTCTTAGCTGATCATTCTGTGTCCAAACCTAAGCAAATATTAATGAATTTTTATGTGCTTAATTTGTATTGTTGAAGGGAAACGTCGTGAGAAAACCTGTATGTGTCGGTAAATAACTGCCACATGTTTTTCCTCCAACCTGCTCCAACAGCAGCGTGGTGTATGCTCCAATCCTCATTCTCTAAAAAAGGGAACCTTAACCCAGTTATCCAAAGGCCGAGTGATCTTGGTCCTATAGTGGAAAAATTTAGGGGGCGGGGAAATCTTGGTGAGATTTTTTTCATAGTAGCGACCTCTGTGACCTTTTAAAAACTCAAATATATAGAGCCTCGATTATAAATTTTAAGGAGAAGGCTTTCAATCTTCCATAGGCCTGGAGCAGCTAAATCCTCCCCAGTTATGCAGGCTGTTACTACTAATACTCAAAAACTCACCCGTACCAACATTACCACCCGGCGACAGTGATTTAGAGCGCTGCACCTCTGGTGAGAGGAGATCCGAATTGCCCGGCTCTGATGATGTATCCAGAACCGATAGATGTGGAGAAAACTCCTGTTAAAGTTTTTAAAGAACGATTAATTTGACTGACTTTTTGTATAAAAGTTACTCTTAGTTGAAATTTTACATTAACTTTTGGTAGAAGTAGGTTGTTTAAACTCGTTGTAGGTACCATTTATACGCCAATCACTCCACTGACTAACAGTAAATAACATAATATATGTAAAAATAATTTAAAGAACCCTTACTCAAACATCTCATTTGTTGTTAAAAAACTCCATATAAGGAGACTTACCTTTTTAATAGCAAGTGGGGACACGTCATCCTTACTCTGTCTTCGCTTGAGTAGATGATCAAACCCACTGGACAGAGATCGTTTAGCTTTCATAAATATAGTGCTGCCACCTAGGTATTGGTTGAGGAATTCAGATCTGAAAAATGACACAAAAAAAAATAGAGTCAATCGATAATGACCTTTAAGTATTGGTCAAGAAGACTTAAAAGAAGATAGCATAGATATCTTTGCACATCTTTTACACTGCAAGAAGTACAAATAACTCCATACACTTAACACTACCAGTGTTCATCACTGAATCCAACAGTTATGTAATTAATTTATTACTACTGTCACACTTCCCTTTTCAAATAGAACAAAGGTAGTACAATAACGGTACATCCGTTATATATCCGTATAGTAGTAGTTACTATTAGTAGTAAATACCTGTTTTCAGCTGTGTCGTGCACATGTCTTTGTTGTTTTGCCTCACAATGAGCTCGTAGGAGCATCATCAGGAACGCGTTGTGTTCGCTCACCTATCACAATCAAAGTAATATCCTATTATAGTTATTCGAGAATCTTCTTATGATCACTTTTGTGTCTTGTTACAAGATTAAATCAATGTAAAGCTACTACCGGTTCCGTGTGAAGATTCTACCTAGAAGAACCGCCAAGAGAACCAGTAGTTAGTCCTTTTCTCTCTTTATTTGTTTGATCTCTAACAGTTGTACATAACACACATCTAAACCATGCTTTATAATTACTTAAAACCAATATATACAACGAATTCCAGGAGAACACACCAAACTCAACCAACCAAACAAAATTTGTCACCAAGAGGTAGCATAAAAATTGACATTAAAAACAGATATAAGAAATATTCATATAAAATAAAATACAAAAAAACAGAAACCAAAACTTGTAACCAATGAAGTTTTAAAACGAAGTTCTATCAATAAACTAAGCCGTCCCAAGCAATTTTATTTATTATTGCTTTAGTACTAGTAATAATTTGTATTTATAATTCGTGAGGAAACCTACATGTGTCTCATTTTACTGAAATTCTGCCACATGTGTATTCCACCAAGCCGCATTGGGACAGCGTGGTGGAATAAACTCCGACCAAAAGAGGACACGAGTTAGCTCAACAATGGGACATTCACATGCTGTTATTTTACTTTACTAGTAAATATTACAAACACTGACCTCATACATATGATTAGTTCCTCCTTGGTATTTCGTGATGATGATGTCTTGTTCATCATCAGGTAGCTGTTCAATGCGACGCAGTATGAAAGCGTGTATCTTCTTTTCATTCATACCTGTAAGACCAATGATATATACTTATTAAGAAATCGGTCCCAGTGGAGACCCTTGTAGCACCCCTTGCTAGCTTTTAACATAGTTTCGTATTTGAAAATTATTTAATATACATCATATTAAATAAAGTGTTAATAAAACTATTCGGTATTTTATCATATTAAATAGTTAAGTTATTTTGAAACTGGTCTTATAATTTAAAAAACAATCATGTATAGTAAAATTAACAAATGTTATCAATCAATTTCAATTTAGAAACAAAACAAAAGTTGTATTGACAACCAATATATATGTATATTATTGCATAGTAATTGCATTGTAGGCGGACGAGCACATGGGTCACCTGATGGTATGTGGTCACCAACGCCCTAGACATTGGCATTGTAAGAAATGTTAACCATCGCTTACATCGCCAATACGCCACCAACCTTGGGAACTAAGATGTTAAGTCCCTTGTAGCTGTCATTACACTGGCTCACTCACCCCTCAAACCGGAACAGAACAATACTACTACTGCTGTTTTGCGATAAAAAAAAATGAAAATATCCATTTTCTTACCTTCAATATCGTGGCATAGTCTGTGGTACCACAGCATAGGGCAATGTTCGCATGTCATATTTGGTGATTTATCCCTGGACTTTTTTATAAAATCTGCGTGCGCCACAAATGCTTGTTTGATCGCTATAAAAAAAACATTACGATTAATAATTTCACACACATAATGAATTTAAACAGTCACAGATTATATATAAGAAGATTATTTATTTATGCCAGAACCGAATAGGCCCATGTTCACTAGTCTAAGACAGAGTAAAGTGTGACAGCCTGTGAATGTCCCACTGCTGAGCTAAGGCCTCTTCTATTTTTTTTTAAGGAGAAGGTTTGGAGCTTATTCCTCCACGCTGCTCCAATGTGAGTTGGAGGTATACACATGTGGCAGAATTTGAGTGAAATTTGACACATGGAGGTTTCCTCACGATGTTTTCCTTCACCGTCAAGCACGAGATGAATTAACACAAGTTAAGTAGTTGAAAATTCAGTGGTGCCTGCCCGGGTTTGAACCCACGATCATCGGTTAAGATTCACGAGTTCTAGCCACTGGGCCATCTGGGCTTCTTAGACAGAGTAAGTACCGTTTAGATGAATATTCTCATCCTCCCCAAATCAATGTCAACTGAATAAGGGGGCGTTAGATTTCTTACCCCCCCCCCCCCCTCCTAAATTCGAAACTATTTTAGTCTAAAATGATAGAAAAATATTATTTTCGACACATGGTCACCCTATCATACGGATGGCCTAAGCATTAGCCCGCCAGTTTATAAAACTGACTTCTTCTTAGTCGTACACTCCTGACGGAGTGGTCGTGGTCATGGATAGTCTGGTGAGTTGGTTGCGGCTTTTGCGAGACTTCTCCATTTCTGTCTATTTATGGCACTGCGTGTACATTCGATAAGGGAGCACTTCGTAGATAATTTAATCTGGTCCGTCCATCTTGTGGGTAATCGGCCGCGAGAACGTTGGCCTTCTACTCTTCCTTGTACCACCAAACGTTCCAAGGAGCTTTCATTGCGGATGATGTGTCCAAACATAGTAAGGATTCGCATTTGCACAATCGACGAAAGTCTTTGTTTGATGCGAAGCTCTTTAAGGATCGAAACGTTAGTGCGGTGAGCAGTCCATTTTACTCTCAGCAGGCGTCTCCAGCACCACATCTCAAGGGCGTCAATTTTTTTGCGACTTTTTTGATGGATCGTCCATGTTTCAGCTCCATACAGGAAAATAGGAAAAATTAAGCATCTCATTAAGCGAACCTTGGTGTTTTTGGTTATGCGGCGATCTTTCCATATTTTCGTGAGCTTTTCCACGGCTGATCGTGTCATGGCACACCGTCTTTTAATTTCTTCTTCGCAACTTCCAGTATTTGTGATTGTGGAGCCCAGATAGGTGTAGCTCTGGACAACTTCGCACTTAGCTATTTCACGTAAGTCGGGTCTATTGTTGGTTTTACGATCTACCACCATCACTTTGGTTTTATCGCGGTTTACGGTGAGGCCAAAGTCTAAGCTAGTTGTTTCCAGAAGCGAAAGAAACCGTTCCATGTCTATTTGTGACGTCGTAAGAAGAGTAGTATCGTCTGCATACCTCAGGTTTGATATCAGTCGACCTCCAATTGATACACCTTTGTCCCAGTTTTCTAAAATTATGCGCATTATGTATTCAGTATAGATATTGAACAAGAGAGGGGAAAGAATGCATCCCTGTCGAACACCAGCCTGAGTTTTAAAATTCCCGGAGTCGATTCCGTCCACGCGAACAGCAGCTGTGCCATCTTCATAAAGTCTTTTGATGAGATAAACTAGATGTCGTGGTACACCCATTATTATTAGTATTTCCCACAGCTTCCACCACTTTACGGTGTCAAAAGCTTTACGAAAATCTACAAAGCATATAAACAGTGAGTTATTGAATTCACGCGCTTTCTCTATGATTTGTCTTAGGTTGAGAATCTGTTCACGTGTTCCCTTTCCTTTGACAAAGCCAGCTTGTTCTTGGGCAATCTCTCGGTCTATATATGCTTGTAGCCTCGTATTTACAATATGAAGAAGGACCTTGCTTGCGTGGGATATCAAAGATATCAGTCGGAAATTGTTACACTTCTTAGTTGAGCCTTTTTTGTGGAGCGGGATGAATAACGAATGCGACCAATCCTTAGGCCATTCTCCCGTATTCCATATTTGCTGGCAGATGGAGTGTAAAATATCCACACCAATATCCCCCATGGCCTTAAATACTTCTATGGGAATTTCGTCAAAACCTGTAGCCTTGCCACATTTTAGGTGTTTTATAGCGGCCTCTACTTCCGTTCTTAATATATAAGGTTCTTGCTCTGTGGGTATTAGGAACTCAGGTTCAGGCGACAATAATCTTTCACTATCCAGGAACAAGGATTTGCAGTAATCCTCCCACACTTTAACAATCAGCTTAATTTCTGTAACAGTATTACCAGCAGAGTTCTCTATTGCCCACGACTTTGGTTTGAACTGTCTCGTTATTGTTCTTATTTTCATGTGAAGGTCCCTGGTCTCGAATTTCTGAGCGTGCTGTTCTAGTTCTGTACAGATGGTTTTGAGCTCCATATTACGATCTCTTCGACAAGCTGTTTGTATTGCAGAACTTAGCAGATTCAACCTCTTCACGTTGGCTGCAGACGCTTTTTCTTTGCGCCGCGTCTCTATAAGATTCCACGTGTTGCTCGACATCCAATGTTGTCGTTTTGCAGCCTTTAATTTGGGCTGAGAGATTTCAACTGCCGCCTTAATAGTTGTTTTGGCTGACTGCCAAAGTGTCTCCGGCTCATTATCGCAGTTGGCAGATACAGTTGCCCAGGTATGTTTCACATCTTGCAGCGTCTTACAAAAGTTTTCTTTGTCTACAATTTCAATACGACTTGATATTTTCCTGGCAGTGCAGTTGCGCAGCTTAAGTTTTAGGCCGCATATTAACAACTCATGATCAGAGAGACAATCCGCTCCAGGCAAAGTGTGCGCGTTAAATATCGAGCTTCTCCATCTAGTTCTGATCATGACGTAATCGATCTGGTTTCGATGCTTCCCATCAGGGCTGGTCCATGTATAGAGTCTCCTTGGGTGGTGTTTAAAAACGGTGTTCATTATAGTGAGATTGTTATCAGCAGCAAATTGAATTAGGCGTTCGCCCCTGTCATTGCGCGTACCCAGACCATATAACCCAAGTATGTCCCGCAAGCCAGATTCATTTCTAGTACTGCCCACCTTCGCATTAAAATCTCCTATCACAATTAGAGGTTCTCTGTTTGGGACCTGAGCCATGCAGGTTTCTAGCTCATTGTAGAAAGTTTCTATGACGTCATCGTCAGCTGCCGATGTAGGTGCATATACTTGAATTATGTTTATTGGAACAGGTGAAGCATTTATTTTTATAGATATAATTCTTTCGTTTATAGGATTGTAGCCCAAGACAGAAATGTTCCATTGTTTCGGAATAGCAATCGCCACTCCAGCAAAGCTATTGTTATCATTTCCGGAGTAATATATGGTATATTTCCCTGTGTCGAAGTGGCCGCTATCTTTCCAGTGAGTTTCACTAATGCCAGTTATAGTGGAGTTACATCTCTCTAGCTCACTTTCCAAGATCTTCAGCTTGCCGTCTTTAAGGAGTCCACGGACATTCCATGTACCGACGCGGATTTTATTGCGTAGTTGTATTGTTCTCCTTCCAGTAGCATAGTTTCCAGGAAATGCCTGGTTGCCTACATCACCCTGGCCGGTAGCAAATTTCACACCTTGACCCCCGGAAAGATCATGGCGCCGGATGCTACTCGGATCGCACGGCTTCTTAAAACTGTTTTTAGACCTTTCCATAATTCTCATGGGAAGAATAGTAGCAGTGGTTTCCCGTTGCCTTCTGCTCCAGTACTTTTAGAGGTTATTTAGACCTCAAGGCTGCTGTAGCCTCATCTATTCTATGTTGTGTAGGTGAGTGGTTATACCGCCACTAGCTCGGTCGCCAGAGCCTCGTTGGTTATCCAGCAGGGAGTACCACGGAAAGCAATTGCCTTCCGCCGCCGACTGGCGCGTGCAGGTGAGGATGACATTTGGGATGGTAGAGATGTTGATTACCTTCCCCCCTTACCCCCTGAAACTTACCTAAAAAACTGACTTATCGTAGAAAAAAATTGTTGCTGAGAGGTTGCTGGGTCGTTACAAATAACCCTGAGGCCCTTTTTTTTTTCTTTCGCTGGAAAAACGCTGGAATAACGCATTTACGCGTTTCCCTCACATGAGGTGGGTATGTGGGGCTCGCCGGTGCTGAAGGCTCCGGAATACCCACTAAAAAACCAGCGTACCTGCATCGTCTCGGTGGAGCGGCACGGGATCGCTTGCGCATACTACCACGACGCCCCGACGGTTGACCCGATAGCGCGGACCTCCTTTCTTAGGTGGGTTCCTGGCACGCAGAGTACCCGACTAGCCCCGTCGACGCTTACGCCGGGGTTGAAGAAGGTGCGCATAGCGCCGACGCCTCCTCCCGGTCTCCTTCAGCGGAGCGAGTCAGCAGAGGCAGACGCCTCACGCTCACGCTCCGCGGCCTCTTTCTGCCACATGACACTCTCGCAGAAAGATATCATCTCCATCCAGTATTTCTCGCTGCCAAGCATGGCGGTAATCACGCTCGGCAGCGAGAGGTCTGCGCCGACTGTCGCCGCCAGGGAATGCCTCTCGCAGCACACTCCGTCAGGGTGTGGTTCGCCGTGTCCAGTGGCGCACCACACTGGCGGCAAGAGGGTGATACCTCCCGCCTCGCTATCCCATGAAGGTACTTACCAAAACAGCCATGTCCGGTAAGCACCTGCGTCAACCTAAACGTGAGTTTGCCGCTTCTTCTGGTTACCCAGCGACTCAGGTGAGGGCGGATTGCCTCCTCTGAGTCACAGCTAGTATATAAATAAGTATAAATAATATTCTCACCATTAACAACTTCAGTGGCAACGGAATCACTCTCACACTTGAACACGTAGCAGGCATAGTCATTAGTCTCCCGACACACGAAGCCGAAATGTTCCTTGTTTTTTCTGCCGAGGACGCAGCTGGCGACGTCATTGAAGGAACGGTGTAAGAGAATTTGTTTCCTGTCGGGGCTTATTAGACGAAGTTCTGAACGACCGACCTGTTGATTATGTATAATATAAATCATAAACGAAAAATATTTCGATTATTAAGTTTTTAAAAAAAAATGGGGGGGCGGGTTGTAGACATTGTATTATTATATAATAATAATGTCCTCCAGACCGATTAGGCTATGGCGACCAATCTCAAGAGAGATTAGCCAACTGCGCAGGAGAAATTATACTGTACAAGCGTGGGCTTAAGCACTCTCTTTTCTTTAACTCTCATAATCCGATGAGACGGCATCCCACACGATCGGAAATAGTTCAAGCTCAGAACTAAAGACTACGTGCTTTCCTAGGCACGGGAGTGTACACACTTCCAACTTCCAGATTCCGACCTGCTACTGAGAATTTTTGGACAGAAAAACCCAACTTTTTTATTAGTTCAAATTGAACCTCTTTTTATTGGTTCGACCTGGGACTTGAACCAGAGAAATAAGCAAGTGTAGTTCCTAAGGTTGGTGCGTTTGTTGGTTAATATTTCTTACAATGCTAAAGTCTATTGATGGTAAGTGGTCAACACCGCTAAACATACCAAACAATAATATTTTCTTTTCTTTTTGTTGTACTGGACTAGCATTTGGGCCACATGATGGTAACTGGTCACCAACGCCCATAGACAATGGAATTATAAGAAATGTTAACCATCGCTTACATCGCCAATGGGCCACCAACCTAGAGAACTGAGATGTTATGTCCCTTGTGCGTGTAATTTACACTGACTCACTCACCCTTCAAACCGCAACAACAAAGTACTGTTGCTTTGCGGTAGAATATCTGATGAGTGGATGGGTCCTACCCAGACGAGCTTGTACAAAGCTCTACTACCGAGTGAAAATATACTTGAATATACTTCGATTACCTGAAAAAGCATTGTCCGATTTTGTTCACCAATCAAATGAGCCAGCGGCGTTTTTAAATTTAACGTGCCAATCGAGGCTGACCTGTCTCTTAAATAAGGCGTCCGTTCTGTCATCATTCTCTTCTTATCTTCGTGCGTCTCTTTCGGTTTCCTGTGAAGTTCACCGAAATTTAAATTTGTTTTATTCTCCAGTGTCGTTCCTGATTTTTCATCGGTCTCTGATTTAATATTTTTAACTTCTACAGGTACATGAAGTAATGGATCAACGACTGTTTGTTTATTTATCTGTTCTGATTTGTCTTTGAAATGATTATCAGCCTTAACAGCAATAGGAATTAAGACATCTTTAGTTTCAATTTCACTTGTATGTGATGTTGTTAGTGAATGACCATCATCGTGTTTTTCTTCGTCTTCCTCAACAGTTCCTAAATTTTTTTTAGGTACGTTTATCACTAATACTGTAGGCTCTAAAGGTACTGGTTGCTTAATGTTCTTTTCAACACGCTCTTTGGTAAATACGTCAAATTCCTTGTCAATCTCTGTATGTTCAGGTTTTTGTAAGTTCTCAGCGCTTTTCCAAGCAATGGATTTATCAGGTTCCAAGGGTGTTGTGCTTGGGATTAAATTGTTGCGTCTGAATTGTTCTAACGCACGTTCTGGTGAACTTTTTACATCGGAATCTGTGCTATCTTGGGAAGCCTATAAAATTGTTACCATAAATATAATTTTATCATATATAAGTTTAAAAAAAAAGAGATTATTCTAGAAATTTACCCCAGTGGAAGACAGTAAGCTATGTCGCCTATTATTTTTGATTTTCTCGGCTTCATGCTGGGTAAACTTTTGTAAGGCATCATCGATTAACGATTCCGGGACCTTCCTCTGCGAGATGCGTACTTTACCAATATACAGAACCTGGAATACGACAAAACGTAAACAAAAGAAGATAAAAACAATATATTATGTATAAGAACCTACCCTCCAAGAAGTCACTAGGATGACGGTATTAAAAGTTTCTTTATTACAACAGTGAATTAATTTAGAGATAAAATTGTTATCTACTGTACAATTTTAATTATATCTCCACCGCCGTTATTCTTTTTTTAAGTACAAAACCAATTAGGCAATGGAAATAATTAAAAGTATTTTATAAAAAAAAAACCAAAACCATTTGAAAAATTTAAGAATTAATTGTTATTCATTAGTAAACTGACAATACAATAAAAAAAAATGTGACATTATGTTTGCCTCGATGGGTCATTGAACTCAAAGGACTTTGTTTCTTCATATATTGGCGCTGACGTGATTTGGCAAGTTTCTGACATTCACATTATGCCAAATAAACTTTATAAGAAAATGTTTTGTAGAAAAAAAAAAAAAAACTTTTGTTAGGTATCGGTACAAGTTAAGTACATAACATTTTTTTTTGATTGCATAGGAAGGCGGACGAGCGTATGGGCCACCTGATCTTAAGTGGTCACCAACGCCCATAGACATCGGCATTGTAAGAGATGTTAACCATCACTTACATCACTAATGCGCCACCAACCTTGGGAACTAAGATGTTATATCCCTTGTGCCTAGAATTACACTGGCTCACTCACCCTTTAAACCAGAACACAACAATAGCAAGTACTGCTGTTTCGCGGTAGAATATCTAATGAGTGGGTGGTACCTGCCCAGACGAGCGTGCACAAAGCTCTACCACCAACTAACAGTATTTACCTCGAAGAAATGAGAATCTGACGGGGACAGGCCAGCACATAACGACGTTAAGGCTGATGCATTGCTGACCGTACGGACGAGCATTGAAGATTCGTTGGTTCTGTAAAAAAAAAAAAATTATATCCTGGGACATTATTCACACAAGGCCATCTGATCCCAAACTAAGCAGAGCTTGTACTATGGAAACCAGACAACTGATATACTATATACTACTTTTCTTTTGTAAATACATACTTATATAGATATTTACACAGACATAACAGAGATTGAATTGAGAAAGTAAGTAAACGATTTACTTTAGTGGAATTGACCTCCAGTTGGCAGTTTAATAAATATAATAATATCAATCTTTAGAAATAACTTAATTAGTTATTATAAAATGCATGATAAGTTTTGGTTAATAATTTTAATAATTACAATTAATTTATCTCTAATTGATTTTTGATGATTTTATTATAACAATGATATTAATATAAAATTTAATTTTAACGTAATTAAAAATTTACTCAAGATTTTTTGTTATTTATTTTTAATTTACGATTCTAGTAGTGCTGTACTTCGTAATTGACTTGCATATAAGATATACATATTATTTATCATATAAGTTAATTTGTAAATGATTTGTATGTATGTTATAAGTTGTGCTTTTACAAATAAATAATCAAATTGGCTTCTGACTTAACTGTAGCGAGTTGAATATCACCTCATGTCAAATGTTTGTCGTTTAATTTGTGTCTCTGAATTTGTATCCTTGTAAATAACTTCGTTAACTCACAAGTTAGAACTACAGTTGCTGGATAAGGACATCCCAGGGTTACTCCAAGGCAGATGTTCGGCGCCATTCTGCTGCTGGAAGCCAGCATTCCTGGTGACATTCAACGATACGGTGGAGCCCTTGGGGCTTGCAGCCCCTGGGGATGGCTCCCGCATCTGACTAAAGAGATCAGTGACCTGGAAATAAATAATATTGAGATTAAAAGAGATGTATAAGATAAAAAAGAGAGTTAACGACTGTATATTATATACAGTGTGTTAGAAAAACACTGTCCGACCCGTGAAGTCGTTATTAGGTATCGTGAGTCGATTCTATTTATGTTATCATTTTTAAAATACTAAGCAAAAAAAATATCCCAAATAAAATTAAAATTTAATTAAATGACGAAAATTAGATGGCAAAACATAACTTCATTACCTCGTGTCCTAACTACTCCATAATCTGTGTTGCTATGTAATTTTCGTAATTTAATTTTAATTGCATTCGGTTTGGAGCTTATTCCACCACGCTGCTCCAAAGCGGGTTGGTGGAATACACATGACAGCATTTCAGTTAAATTACACACATGCAGGTTTCTTCGCGATAAATTATGAACAAATTAAGGACATGAAAATTCAGTGGTGCCTGCCCGGGTTTGAAGCCACGATCATCGGTTAAGATTCACGAGTTCTAGCCACTGGGCCATCTCGGCTTCTTAGACAGAGTAAGTACCGTTTAGATAAATATTCTCATTCCCCCAAATCTAGCTTTCTTACCCCTCCCTCCTAAATTCGAAACTATTTTAGTCTAAAATGATAGAAAATTATTATTTCTGCCATATAGTCACAACTTCATACGAATGGCCTAAGCATTAGCCAGCCAGTTTATAAAACGGCTGAATATCATTCAGGAAGCTAGTTAAATGGCGCTGTTTAGTAAAGGCTGTTGATTGAAAGGCTAATTAATCTAGTTGGCTGTCATTTGTAACGACCCAACAACCTCGCAGGACTCGTCGTAGAAAAAGAGTTGTTGCTTATGATTTTAGCTATCATCTAGTCCTGCGAGGTTGCTGGGTCGTTACAAATAACGACCCAGCAACCCACCCACGATCAGTTAAGATTCACGTGTACTAGCCAATGGGCCATATAGGTTAAAATAGTGTATAGTTAATTAACAAAAACCTAATACTAAAATAATTATAGAAACAAAAATTATCTTAAGACGCACCCAAAGACGCGGTGCGAGCTTTGTAAGTACTTGCTCGAGGGTCGAGGCATACTTGATACTTGGTAGACTCAAACCTTTACAAGGACATTTCCGCTGAAGAATGTTACCATAGCAATTTTGATACTTGAAATTAATTTTAATTTCTGAATTGTATTTAATAAATGTGAATATCATTGAGCATTTATTTTAAAATTTTACTTATTATTTCAAAGTATCTGTATGGAACAACGTTCTTACTTATTAACCACATACAACAACATGGGAGTCTTGACATTTGACAGAGACCTGAACTTCGTCGCGTCGCGCACTAAGATAATGTTTAGCTGGAGACTGCACTCTTAAATCTTTACTTAAATCTTTTTCGTTATTATTATACACATAAAGAATAATAAATATAGTTTTATACGTTTTTATGTTTAAATAACTGTACTCTAGAACGCACAAATGGATTATTTAATCCCGATGCGTAGAACGTTCCCCGATAAAAGGACTATACAACACAAAATTATTTTTTAAATTCGAACCAGTAGTTCCTGAGATTAGCCGGATCAAACAAACAAACTCCTCATCTTATATATTAGTATAGATATTGCGGGAACAAGCAAGTTAAATATGCTCTTTTGACTTTCTAAAAATACGTTCACTTCATATTCATAATAACACGTACGTAACAGTAGATACTATGTACATACTACCGGTTTGATGTAGCTTTCTAATGGTGGAAAAAAATTAAAAATGAGTGGGGTATTTTTTGAGTTAAATCGTAACAAATAAGCAAACAATAAATCAAATTTTTCACCTTTATAATATTAGTAAAGATATATAATTTTGTTTTTAAAAGTTAGTTTTAGTTAGTGTTAGGTTTTTATAACATAAGGAAAATATTTTTAAATTATGTATTAAAAAACCTCGCATTACTAGATAGCTAAAACCATAAGCAACAACTTTTGTTCTACGACTTTTGTTAATTATTTAGATTTTATTTTCATACAAAAATGAGTATTAATTTAATTTTCGCTACAACGTTTATAAATCTACACGCATAGCAAAGACCGAGGCGTCGCGTCGTCCTTTCGGTTATAAATAAAATATAGACCTACAAATGTCACGACAGCACGACAAAAACTTGTAAATTCATTTTTAACCGACTTCAAAAAAAGGAGGAGGTTATCAATTCGTCTGTATGTTTTTTTTTTTTTTTTTGACGTTGTTACCTCATATCTTTCGACTGGATGAATCGATTTCGATGATTTTTTTTTTATTTGAAAGGGTTTGCTTTCCCATTGGTCCCGTTTTTTTTTGGTCCAGTTTTGACAGTGGAATCCATGAGAAAACCGTATAAGTCGTAAATTTGCATGAGGTATGTGCGCGACAAATGGACGAATAACTCGATATCTATTCAACGGATTTCGATGATTTCTTTTTTATTCGAAAGAGTATACTTCAAGGGTTGTTTGATGATAGTTTGGTTAGATTCTGATTATAGGATCCATGACAAAGTAACGGAAATCTTCAATTCTTAGTAGCAAACTAACGATACACGGCCGAATCTTTTATAGGCTATCTAGATTTTTCATTCACCTACCATAACATCGTTATGATCAAGTAATTGTAATACTATTGTATAAAACACTTCTTTATATACCGTCAATAGTTTTCGCAGCGCACGCGAAATAATAACTTTTATAGGCAACAGTTCGATACGTTGGGTTACGTTGCTCCATTTTAAGTAGGGATCTATAAGATTTTGAAAATAATATATAGCCTATGTTACTCGGTAAAGACGTAGCTTTCTAAGGGTGAAAGAATTTTTAAAATCGGTCGAGTAGTTTTTGATTTAATTCGTAATAAAAAATCAAACAAAAATCAAATCTTTCCTCTTTATAATATGAGTTATGCATGTAAGCATTAGTATATATGTAATTGAAACATATTTGAACATCTCCAAAAAGTTGAGACCAATTTTCAAAATTATATATATATATAGAATCGTATATGTACTCTTATATACAGGTTATATTTATGTATATTTATATATTGATTACTAGTATTTTTCCCGCGGTTTCACCCACGTAGTTCCCGTTCCCGTGGGAATATGGGGACTAAATGTAGCCTATGTTACTCCTTGATAATGTAGCTTTCCATTGGTGAAAGAATTTTTTAAATCGGCTTAGTGGTTTAGGCGTGAAAGCGTCACAAACACCTTACTTTCGCATTTATAATATTAGTTAGGATAATATAGATACTTCCCCTTTTTTATTTAATATACAGACATTCCGTCATATTTTATGGTGAAGAATGGTATAACACAACATCTATAAACATACAGTTTATTTAATTATTACTAGAAATAATTATTTGATTATGTTATGGCTGCCCAACACCCCACCAACTAAATCTATTTAATCAAAACATGTTAATTTATATTCATACATTTAACGATATTAACTAATATTTATTAATTAAGTACAAAAATGCATTTTTCTTTACGTTTCACTGTTTTAGATTAATATATTTAAATAATAATATAAACGGCGCTGTCTCATATGAGCTGCACGTTTAGTAGGTCTACCCATATTCTACCAAATTAGTGAGTGTACTTCAGATTCACTAAAAATCTAAAAATAAATAAAAATTTTAACAAAACAAAAACCGACTTCATAGGAAAAACAAATTAATATGCACTAAAAAGTAAAAAAATAATTGCGTATTCTTCTATAATTTGATAATTAATTTCCTATTTTCTACTCATCAATATGTAGGTACGAATGTGTTGAGTGGTTGATAATGTATTTACAATTATTGTTATTTTTGGAGTCGATGTCAGCTAAGGAAACACTATAATATACCTAGCAATAATAATACGGGAATCTTTTAAAAACAAACAAAAACATACACATTACAAATCGACGTTTATTCGCCTCGTAAAGTTGCGCGTGTGACACAAGCACATCTCACCTATAACTAACTATGTATGTAGTTATAAACCCATCTTGGCTGACATCGACTCCAAAAGTAACAATAATTGTAAATACATTATCAACCACTCAACACATTCGTACCTACATATTGATGAGTAGAAAATAGGAAATTAATTATCAAATTATAGAAGAATACGCAATTATTTTTTTACTTTTTAGTGCATATTAATTTGTTTTTCCTATGAAGTCGGTTTTTGTTTTGTTAAAATTTTTATTTATTTGTTCATGTATTGAGTTATGTCCGAAGTCGTAGAACAAAAGTGGTTGCTTGTGATGTTAGATATCTAGTCCTGCGAGTTTGCTGGGTCATTACAAACAACCCTGTATAGGAAGGATCATTACATGCAAAGCACAACAAAAAAAATGTATGTGACAATGAAACAAGAAAACAAATTAATTTGCAAATACAATCCAATAAACCGTTGATAGAAACAATGCCCATCAAGGCTATCGTCACATTACTGTACCATTTGAACTAATTTAAAAGTCAAGTTCCAAGGGTAGTGAGCTTGTTGAATGTATTTGAATAATTAGAATTAAGGTTACATTGTTATTTTGTCATATTATAATAACACCGATGTCATTTTAACTGATTAAATTTATGATATTTTGATTTGAGTAAATCTAATCTTTTGGTGGTATTGTAGCGACATCTATCTCGCCACATACGAAACTAAAAACTGACGTATCCTACATCGCGATATTAAAGTTATCCAAGCGATTGAACATATATACAAGAACCCGACAACAACCGGAGGGCAGTAGCCCACCAGACCCAACACCGTTCTCGTCGGAGGATCCTCCCTTTTCAATGGTGGATGAGGAACTTTACACCCTTACACTGGTGACCTCGACGTTATTACCGCTTTCTCTTTTAATATATATTAGTAATAAAACTTGAAACATTAATAAGTGATAAAGATGTTCCAAACAAAAGGACGAATTTCAGGCACACATTAGTTTCAGAGAAAGACATTCTTAGGGACCTGATCGACGAAGCCAGAAGCTTGCAGTAAAGACAATGTTCTGTATTTAGTTGGAAACATGACAACAATAATTATATACCTGGTGGTAGAGCTTTGTGCAAGCTCGTCTGGGACGACCAACCACTCATCAGATATTCTACCGCAAAACAGCAGTACTTTGTATTGCTGTGTTTCGGTCTGAAGGATGAGTGAACTGGTGTAATTACAGGCACAAGGGACATAACATCTTAGTTCCCAAGGTTGGTGGTGCATTGGCGTTGTAAGAGATGTTAATATTTCTTTCAATGAAATTGTCTATGGGCGTTGGTGACCACTTATCATCAATAAAAAACAATATTCTAATGGCAGATGAACAAATTCCATGCGATTAAAACAGCCTTACTTTATTATGAACATGTTCTTGATTAGTATATCTCTATTTATAATACAGTATTCCACATAACTTGAATATCGATAACAATATCGCTAACAACTAAAAATTGATTTTTTCACGAATCCATAAATACTACAGATTAAAAAGATCTCGACCAATGAGGTGACGACAAATCAATGTCAAGTTGTTTGTTTGTCTCGTCTCCTTGTAAGGTGTTATTTTTACTCATTGGTTTTGCTACCCAGCCTTTAGCAGTGAGCCACCAAATCGTTCATCGATCAGGGCCTTTAGGTTTACAAATTATAATACATTATTTCATTAGGAAAAGGTTCTATTTTCTATCTACGTGTTATCGGAAAGCTATCACACGGGGGTTAATTCGTTCCGTAAATAGAACCATGTCTTACCAAGTGTTTCATATTTATAGCCGACGTATCGGAGTGGGAACCGAATAATGGCCTTTGTGGATGCATCTTTCTGCTCTCTGTAAAATATTTATAAAATGCATTTTTCCAAAATATCATTTAGCGGAGTTAGGACCTTTAGTTATGGAACATATTACTGCAATACCAGATATGGATATCGATTCCTTCACCGCTGATCACGAGATGAATAAATTAAGTACTACACATGTTTTTTTTTAAATAAATTACCAATTAAATCAATCTCCATGAGATAAATAGTGGTATTTATATAAACTATTATGTAACAAACTCTACACTCGACGCAGAAAAAGGTCGTATAACATCAGATGGTGTCAAGCGATTTTGACCGTTATGATCATAACATTACATGAATACACACATCAAAATAGTATATCACTATAAGTCGGTTGTCAACATTTCACAGTTGATCAGTTCTTACTGAATTGCACTACAGCTCGATTCCATAGTGCACACAGCCTAGTGGTAAATTGCCTCCTTTATTCCTCAAGAATTGGGGTATCCAATGCAAAAAAAACAACGGGTTGCACTACGGAGTGCCGGCAGAAGTGAAAACTTGAATATTACTGTTGTGCATTTTAGATATTTTGGAATGGTTAGGCAAAAAATTTGCACGAACTGCTTTAATTAACAGTATAAAAGTACTATCATTTATGTGATAAAATACAATATTAATTTAATGCGCTATCGTATACAAAGATGACAATTAATATAACATTAAAAAATTAACACTTCAGAATCCGTCTTACGAATTTTCAATCAGGGTCACGTGACCTGACGC
Source organism: Nymphalis c-album (assembly GCA_963151315.1). Taxonomy (NCBI): domain Eukaryota; kingdom Metazoa; phylum Arthropoda; class Insecta; order Lepidoptera; family Nymphalidae; genus Nymphalis; species Nymphalis c-album. The sequence continues at coordinate 3,741,615 of OY720615.1, forward strand.
AGTTTAACATTTTTTACCCATCACAAAAAAGTGCACAACGCCGGTAAAGAAGTTTTCACATCAAAAATTTTGACGTGACAACGTCTAATAAATCGATGAACGCTGGCTGCATGCACGAATAATTGTCCCGTTACGCTCATTGTCCCGTTACGCTGATTGTACGCTTGCGCCGCATCTATCTCTCTTTCACTCGATTGCAGTCATTTCATCAATGTTTTGTTATGAAGTTGTCACGTTAAACTATCGTCGTCCGTAACCGACTTTACAGACAATCATTTTTTTTTTAAATTACGAGTTGCGTAATTTCAGGTAAACGCATTCAAACAAATGAATGCTTCAGAATAATTAAAGAATAAATTGTTCCTTAATAACATACATTTATACTAAATCATATATTATGTACTTGCTGATGAATGGTCTTCAGTATTTCTAGTACTGGTTATCTGGTACACGTGTCTGAATCGTGATCAGCACACGTCAGGGGCAAGGACAGAACTCTGGCAATTTGCCTGGGACTGTGAAGATGGCCGATTGGGAAATTCTGGCATTGTCATGTTATATAGTAATTACGCGCGGTTTCGTTTATATCACGGTTTTAAAAAATTGCTAGATTATATGGAAAAGCAATTTTTATTAATGGTGTCCATAATTTTTTACTTTGTGCAAGCTCGTCTGGGTAGGTTATCACTCATCAGATATTCTACCGCAAAACAGTAGTACTTGCTATTTTTATGTTCCGGTTTGAAGGATGTGTGAGCCAGTGTAATTCCAGGCACAAGAGACATAACATCTTATTTACCAAGGTTGGTGGCACATTGGTGAATTAAGTGATGGTTAACATCTCTTATAATGAAAATGTCTATGGGCGTTGGTGACCACTTACCATCAGGTGGCCCATCCGTCTTCATATGCAATAAAAAATACATATTAAGAGAATCGAGATAGTTTCAGTGGTTTGAAATTAAATCTTAATCGCATATGAGTTTCAAGACCATTGAATTTTCATGTGCTTAATTTGTGTTTATTCGTATCGGGAAAACTTCTTAAGGAAACCTTTGAAGTCGAATGAAAACTTATCTCATGAGTACCAACCTATATTGTGCAGTGAAATAATCTCGAAACCTTATATATTTTTTATTATTAATATTATTATTTTATTGTATTGGTAGGCGTACGAGCATTTGGGCCACCTGATGGTAAGTGGTCACCAACGCCCATAGACATTGACACTGTAAGAAATGTTAACCATCGCCAATGCGCCACCAGCCTTGGTAACTTAGATGTTACGTCCCTTATGCCTGTAATTACACTGGCTCACTCACCTTTCAAACCGGAACACAACAATAGCAAGTACTGCTGTTTTGCGGTAGAATATCTGTTGAGTGGGTGGTACCTACCCAGACGAGCTTGTACAAAGCTCTACCACCGAGTTATCAAAAGGAAAGGATGATTTAGCTCAGCAGTGGGGCATTCACTGGCTGTCCAATTTGCGAAATAGCTTTCTTTATTAACTCCTAATAACGAGGGATATAATGCCGCACATTTTTTTTTATTTAAGTTTCAGTAATGCGCGATCCTTATTTTTTTTTCAAATACTATGTTGCCGTGAAAATATACAGAACTTCGCGTGTTTTTATCCAATAAAAATAAGCAATGAGTAAAGCCAATCTGCTGTCGTGCTGCGCTGTGATCAAGGGTGTAAATGACACGACCTACAGCACCTAACATACAGCCACCGTTTGTTAACCCGCTATAAGACCTCAGTGTACATTCTATTTTTTTATAGGTAAGCGGACGAGCATTTTGTCCACCTAATGGTAAGTGGTGACAATGGCATTGTAAGAAAAATTTAACCATCGCTTACATCGCCAATGCTCCATCAACCATGGGAATACACTGGCTCACTCACCCTTCAAACCGGAACACAACAGTATAAAATGCTGTTTTACGGCAGAAATATCATATGAGTGGGTGGTACCTATCCAGACGAGCTTATACATAGCTCTACCACCGAGTAAACCTTCTATGGATGAGACGAAAGAAAAATTTAAAAAAAAATGTTTACGTCAACTTTACCTACTAAACTACACGTGTTTATCTATATACATTAATAAGGTTGTCTGTTTGTTAATTCACCATGACTGAGCCACTGAACCGAAAGTAATAAAACATGTCATATACCGCAGGTCGTATTAGTGGAAATTTTGCTCTATTATACATTTATAACTACTGTTCGTAAGGTGCTGCGGGCCGTATTAACATCAAGTTTTTTGTATGGCATCTCATTTCAGTGTTATTTCTTTATTTATTTATTTGAAAAGGCACATTTTTTTTTATTGTTTAGGGAGGCGGACGAGCATATGGGCCAACTGATGGTAAGTGGTCACCAACGCCCATAGACAATGGCATTGTAAGAAATGTTAACCATCGTTTACATCGCCAAAGCGCCACCAACCTTGGGAACTAAGATGTTATGTCCCTTGTGCCTGTGATTACACTGGCTCACTCACCCTTTAAACCGGAGCACAGCAATACAAAGTACTGCTGTTTTGCGGCAGAAGATCTGATGAGTGTGTGGTACCTAACCAGACGAGCTTGCACAAAGCTCTACCACCAACATCTCTACAGTACATATAATAAAAAAACCTATTTAGTAGCTGATAGGTATATTATGTACCAATTACATATATGCACTGACAAGGTAACAAATACGAAGTAATAATGTCTAGTTGTTAGACAAACATATTTTTTTTAATTAAAATGCTATTTTAACTATTTTCTTTAAAAAAAATGATATCTATACTAATATGTAAAGCTGAAGAGTTTGTTTATTTGATCCGGCTAATCTCAGGAACTACTGGTTCGAATTTGAGAAATATTTTTGTTTTGTATAGTCTTTTATCGAGGAATGTTCTAGGTTGATTTTTTAATTGTATATACTGGGGGAGCATATGGGCCACCTGATGGTAAGTGGTCACAAATGCCCTAGACAATGGCATTGTATGAAATGGTAACCTTCGCTTACATCGCCAATGCGCCACCAACCTTGGTAACTAAGATGCTATGTTCCTTGTGCTCGCCACTACACTGAAGTCAATGTCACATATCACCTTCTGGCATTTCACGAGTGCCCTGCGATAGTGTGCGAGTTATTTGTCGATTGCAAACTTTAATGTGAATAGTTTAAGAATTTACAAATCGTCGTTACAAAGTACTCTTGTAGCTTTGCCAACGTTTTAGTGAAATGCATGGATTTTCCATGTGTATATTATATTTAATGGCCGAGTGGTTATAACGTGTGAACTTTAATTGAGGTTTTATTTGTGTGTGTTTTTTTTTGTGGAGCTTTGTGCAAGCTCCACTGGTTAGGCGCCACCCACTCATCAGATATTCTACATCAAATCAACAGTACTTCGTATTGTTTTGTTCCGGTTTGAAGGGCGAATGAGCCAGTGTAATTTTAGGCACAAGGGACATAAATCTTAGTTCCCAAGGTTGGTGGCGCATTCGCGATGTAAACGATGGTTATAATTTCTTACAATGCTATTGTCTATGGGACTTGGTGACCACTTACCTTTACAATCAGGTGGCCCATGTGCTGGTCCACCTACCTATACAACAAAAACGAATTATTTGTATAGATGCACAGATATAAACTAGTATCTATTACTATTGCCTTTAGAGTTCACAACAATAAAAACATATTTTCATTGAACGCAATATTGACTACAAAGCTTCTATCTCCCGTCTCTCTCTAGCACAACGAAAAACAACAACAAAGGGCACGCACCCTAAATGAGGGAAATTTCCGTTAGTCATGTTGAGTAAAATTAATTTGAAGTGAAAATTGGAACGCAGGCCAAGAAATAAGGACAATACAAACAAAAGTATATAAGCGATTACAAACACAAATAAAGCACATGAAATTTATTTATTCTTCTTATATACTATATAACTCTGTTTAGATGTCATTTATATTATGAGTTTAAAGAATATTTTATTCCCATAAAGACAAACGTCACTTACACTCATCAGATATTCTGCCGCAAAACAGCAGTACTTAGTACTGTTGTGTTCCGGTTTGAAGGGTGAGTGAGCCAGTGTAATTACAGGCACAGGGACATAATATCTTAGTTCCCAAGGTTGGTGGCGCATTGGCGATGTGAGCGATGGTTAACATCTCTTACAACGCCAATGTCTATGGGCATTGGTGACCACTTACCATCAGGTGGCCCATATGCTCGTCCGCCTTCCTTTGTTATTTGCTAAGAAGCGAATGATCGTTTGTAAGATACGCGGCTAATCGCGTCTCAAATGTGTTAAGCGAGCTCACATTTCTTATACTTGAGGGAGATTTTGTTAAAAAGTTGCACTCCTTCAAATGTTATCATTTTTGACGTGACAATGTCTAATAAATCGATGAAAGCTGGCTGCATGCACGAAAAAGGATGACTCATTGTCCCGTTACGCTCATTGTCCCGTTACGCTGATTGTACGCTTGAGCCGCATCTATCTCTCTTTCACTCAATTGACCTATGCGACTTTCATCAATGTTTTGTTATGACGTTGTCACGTTAAACTATCGTCCGTAAAACGACTTTACAGACAACCATTTTTTTTTGTCATGCTTCGTTCTTAACTTAGGTAGAACAATGAGACTCGCTCGACGCCAGCTTCGTTAAGACTGCTGTTTTATTTTAGTAAAATTTCGTTTGGTACGGACACTTTTTTGAAGGTTTTTTTTAATAAATATGCAAACATCTATACATATAAATAAAATTGGAGTGTCTGATTTTAATATCGAAATAACCGCTTTTTACTACATGCATATGAATATATATACGGTACATACACCAAAATATTTTTTTTTACAATTTTTGTCTGTCTGTTTGTCTGTCTGTCTGTCTGTCTGTCTGTCTGTTTGTTCCGGCTAATCTCTGAAATGGCTGGACCGATTTTGACGGGACTTTTATTGGCAGGTAGCTGATGTAATAAGGAATAAGTTAGGCTACTTTTATTTTAGAAAAAAAAATGATACTAAAAATGATTAACTTTTTTGTTAAATTCTACGCGGACGAAGTCGCGGTTACAGCTAGTTGTAAATATAGTATAAGTGGCGAATATTCATTATTTTGTTTTCGGTATAGATTTTAATAGTTGGTGTAAGATATGGGTAATTAAAGAGCATTTTGATACCAAAAACTAAAACACATAGAGGCCCAGAGCTCTTTTTATTCTCAGAATAAAATGTACAATAAATACTTTCTGGATATCGATTTTGCATGTGCAAAATAATCTATAAAGAAAGTAATTAGGAATGCATTCATTTGATAATTGTAGTGAATTTAATCAAAATTACATTATTTTTTAATTGTTTATATTTTAATTAAATTTATATATTAAAAATTAATTTGAATAACTTAAGATAACTTGACATATATTATCTTTATGATTGTATTGTAATTTAAGACTTTTATTAATGTTTTTTTTTGCTCTTTTAATGTACTGTTCAATATTGAAAACTTTATTGGTATTTTTTATATTAATTTAATTTATTTTATCACATTCTTTGTTTCGTGATTTAAATTTTATGGTGTTCACATTCACGCGACTAGGAAATCTTAATTAAACTAGGAACAGACCAAATCTTCCAAGAAAATTTTATATTAGTACCGCGCAAACGGATGACTTCAAACTTTGCACTTTTCTGTATTGACATAGCAACGAGTAACAAAATGGAGCGCGCCCTAATACGGGGAACTTCTATTAGTCATGTTATGTGGAACTAATATGGGGTGAAAATTGAAACGCAACACGACAGCCTTAAGAATATTCATATTTATAAACAACTCGTGTTTGCCAGAAGTTTCGACTTCGTCTTAGGGAGAGGGGCGAAGTGTTTAATATAAAAAAAGAGTGTGTGTACTTATGTACACGCGTTAGAAGTTATACTTCTTTGGCGTATGGAAATAACTAAAATGCAGTAGTGATTAACGATAAATATTAAAATTGATAAAAAAGATTTTATTTAAATAATAAAAACACCAAAATAATCTTTATTTATTCACTGTTTAATTGTACTGTTACGAAACACGTGCTCTAGATATAAAAATACTAGAATATACAACTTGAACATAGTTATCGATTTTCATGCCACCTAGAACTAACTTCACGATGTAGAATTCAGGTGTCGGTGTGCGCGCGCATCGTAAAAATTCACTCTCATTCTCTTTCTCCATCGCGCCAAAAGAAGTATAACTTCAAAAAAAGGCAATATACTTCATTCAGTTTCAAGCTTGCTTCAAACGGAATTACATCAAAATCGGTTCAGTGGTTTGGCTGTGCAAACGTGACAAACAGACAACATGATAAACTGAGTTACTTTACAGAGAAACTTATCATGAATACATGTATTTATTATGGCATACTTGGGAACTAAGATGTTATGTCCCTTGTGCCTGTAATTATACTGGCTCACTCACTCTTCAAACCAGAAAACAACAATAGCAAGTACTGCTGTTTTGCGGTAGAATATCTGATGAGTGGGTGGTACCCAGACAAGCTCACACAAAGCCCTACCACCAAGCAAAAATATATATAGTATGATATATTTAAAAATTACTTATAAATATGGATATTTTTATCTATATCAATAATTAATATGTAATTTGTTTTTATGTTTTATGTAAATAACATTTTTTGTTTACTTAACCTCGAGGATGACTCATATCAACCTTTACACCATAAAGGTTTCGCGGAAGTATAAGGGCTTTCAGATAATTAAGTAATTAATGAGTGAATTCGTTAAGGAAATATCAATTGATTGAAATTGATTTGAAAACCGGAGAAGGTACTCAATTCGTATATATATAGTTATATACATATACTTGTTTGACATAGTTCATTGTATATGAATTACTAGCTGTACACCGCGGTTTCACCCGCGTATTATTAACAAAAATATAATTAATAAAAATCAGCCTAGAACCTTCCCCGATAAAAGGACTAAAATATTATTTACGCAATAATACAACACAAAATTAATTTTTAAATTCGAACCAGTAGTTCCTGAGATTAGCCGGATCAAACAAACAAACTCTTCAGCTTTATATATTAGTTTAGATATAGATATATTACTAACCGGATAAAATAATATATGTACAAAAAAAATTTATTTGGTAACAAGTATATAATAAGTTCAGGTGAAAATCCAACGGCTGTATGAGCTTTCTAAGACACGAAAGAGTACTTCTCACTTCCTGATTTCAGGCTGCTATTGAAATTCTTCAACAGAAAAACTTAATAAGTTTTATTTTACTCAAAACTCTGTTGATTGAGTGCGATTAGAGTTCAGGCCCTCGGGATCTGTGGTCTCATATCTAACCACTAGACCAACGAGGCAGTCAATATTAATAAGTTTATATACCTTATAATTAACATAATATAAGGTCTTAACTGCACAAGGGCAAGTTATAAAATTATTCATTTCATTATCTATACTAATATATAAAGCTGAAGAGTTTGTCTGTTTGTTTTGACGCTGGATAAACGCATTACGCATTTCTCTCACGAGAACAATGGGGAATATGTGAGACTTGCCGGTGTCCAAAACGCAAAGTGCAGCGGTACCCTTTCCATAAGGAGGAGCGCCACGGGATCGCATGCCGTAGGGCTAAATTCATCCAATCTAAATTAAAAAAATCGGTTCTGTAAAGTCGGTTTACGGACGATAGTTTAACGTGACAACGTCATAACAAAACATTGATGAAATGACGCATAGGCCAATCGAGTGAAAGAGAGATAGATGCGGCGCAAGCGTACAATCAGCGTAACGGGACAATGAGTCATCCTTTTTCGTTCACGCAGCCAGCGTTCATCGATTTATTAGACGTTGTCACGTCAAAATCAAAGTATTTTTCCTTGTCATACTAATTTAGTGTACTTGCTCATGCCCGTGGCTTTGCCCGCATGTCGTATGTACCAAATGTCGTAAATCTATGTTGGTAGTTTGAACAATTACGAAACAAGTAAAAAAAATATCATCTCTTCGTTGCGTTTGTTTTGTTTAAGATTCCAATTAGCATGTAAATTGTTTCTCATTTCGCACGTCACTTGTGACGTCATTGAGCTACCAATTTGTCCTCGCCATCAACCCATGACCCCACGGTTGATCAATGTTGTAAATGTTTGTTTATGGTTAAATTCTATTTTGACCTAAAAAGGGATTTACGAATTGTTTTAGAAACAATATATTAATGAAATTTACATTTATTTACATTGTTTTGAATGTAAAACTTAAGTATATAAAATTAATACAGATACTGTACAAATAATGATGGAAATGGTCCTCCTGACCGATTTCGGCCACGGCGGCCAATCTCATGAGAGATCAGCCAACTGCGCAGGACATATTATAGTGCACAGGTGTGTGCGCAAACACAGGTGCACTCTCTATTCCCTAACTCTCATAATCCGATGGGACGGCAAACCGACACGACCGGAAAAAGTTTAGGCTTTACGTGCTTTCCGAGGCACGGGAGTGTTCACACTTACAACTTCCAGACTTCGGGCTGCTATTGAGAATTTTCGACAGAAAATCTAAATAACATTTTATTGGCCCGACCTGGGAATTGAACCCAGAACCCCCGAGTTAGCAGCCTTAATCCTAGCCACTAGACCAACGAGGCAGTCTGTACAAATAATGACCACGTGGAATGGTGGCAAGATTGCTAGCAGCTTTTCCCGTTTTTGTTTTGTTTTTTGTTTTTATAGTATAGGTAGGCGGACGAGCATATGGGCCAACTAATGGTAAGTGGTCACCAACGCCCATAGACAATAGCATTGTTAGAAATGTTAACCATCGCTTACATCGCCAATGCGCCGCCAACCTTGGGAACTAAGATGTTATGTCCCTTGTGCCTGTAATTACACTGGCTCACTCACTCTTCAAACCGGAACACAACATTACAAAGTATTGCTGTTTTGCAGTAGAATATCTGATGAGTGGGTGGTACCTACCCAGACGAGCTTGCACAAAGCTCTACCACCAAGTCTAATTATTATCTATATAAATATGTATTTACAAAAGAAAAGTAGTATATGTAATATATCAGTTGTTTGGTTTCCATAGTACAAGCTCTGCAAAGTTTGAGATCAGATGGCCTTGTGTGTATAATGTCCCAGGATATTATTTTTATTATAAGATATATGTAGATATGAATATCAGGACCAGTTGTTTTCTACCGTATTTCCATTCAGCTTCCATTCCTGCTCTTAACATATTCGAATGACAATAAATAGACTATCGAATGAAAAAAGTTTTCTCAAATCGGTTTGGTAGTTAGACTGGTACCAACTGTTCAGGTTTATAATTTTATTACATACCAGCTGATACCTGCGACTTCGTCTGCGTTGCTTGATATATTAACAAAGTTTTCTTATGTACGTAGGAAAAAAACCATCAAAAAGATCGCAAGCAAAAATATACTTTGTTTAAACATACATCACTGGACACGCAGTGCATATACAAATTGTTGTTTCTTGAAACTTTAATAACTTTTTATTAAATGTAGATATCGCTATTTTTTTTTGTTGATAAGGGCCAAGTGTCTAATAAATAAAATTTAGAAAATTTCATTGGAATCTATCCAGTAGTTTTTTTGTGATCCGCGCACAACTGCAGAACCCTATCAATTTATTTATATAGAAGATTATATAATTATTACATTAGCATATAGACATTATATACTCGCGACCTCACGTTGGATATTTACATAATAAAATATTACAATTAATTATAATTCCTTTTGAAAGATGTTTACAAAATATTTTCCTTATACAACTTGGAACGTTAGGAGTATGAGAATATACTGGGTTATTTGTAATGACCCAGCAACCTAGCAGGACTAGATAGGTAATATCATAAGCAACAACTTTTGTTTTACGACTTTTTTTATTATTGCATAGGAAAGCGCACGGGCATATGGGCCACCTGATGGTAAGTGATCACCAACGCCCATAGACATTGGCATTGTAAGATATGTGAGCCAACACTTACATCACCAATGCGCCACCAACCTTGGGAACTAAGATGTTATGTCCCTTGTGCCTGGAATTACACTGGCTCAATCACCCTTGAAACCGGAACACAACAATGTACTGCTGTTTTGCGGTAGAATATCTGATGAGTGGGTGGTACCTACCCAGACGAGCTTGCACAAAGCTCTACCACCAAGTAAACGACTTCGAACATAACTCAATAAATGAACAAAAAATGATTTATAAGTTTTTGTCGTGCTGCAGTGACATTTGTAGGTCTATATTTCACTCATAAACAAAAGGACAACGCGACGCGTCGATCTTTACGATGCGCGTAGATTTATAAGCGTTCAAGCGGGAAATTATATTAATACTTATTTTTGTATATAAATAATATCTAACTAATTAACAAAAGTTGTAGAACAAAAGTTTTTGCTTCTGGTGTTAGCTATATACCTAGTCCTGCGAGGTTGCTGGGTCGTTACAAATAAACCTAAAAAAAAAAAAGGTGTAAGGTCATCGAACTTGAATTTCTTATCCGTTTTCCTATTCTTTAAATTAATTATCGACTTTTTGGAATTATTAGTAACAGCCAGTGCTGGGATAAAGCCAAATGCGGGTTGGTGGAATACACGTAAGGCAGAATTGCAGTGAAATTAGTCATTAATTTTTTTTTTGTTATAGACAGGCTGGATGAGCGAATGGGACACTTGATGGTAAGTGATCACACTATAGACAATGGGGATGCAAGAAATAATAAGACATACACTGGCTCACTGACCGTTAACATAGGAACGTAACAATACTAAGTATTGCTGCTTAACGGCAGAATATCTGATGAGTGGGGCAGCCTACCACCTACCTACCACCAGGTTAATTTGATTTAATTCGATTCCAGTATAGTACTACAATGGTATTTAAATCATGATATCCTAGGTTTAAACCTGAAGTTCCAACAATCGAAGATTTATAAACAGTATTTAATTAAATGATACATATTCACAATATAGATTCTACTGAGAAGAACCGGCAAGAAACGTAGTCGCGTCCACGCCGTCCCAACAGCCTATGGAAGGATCCAGAATGTTTCTATGTTTGCACACATACACACACACACGCAATCAACTCCCTCTCATACACACACACAATCATTGTCTTTGGAATTATTAGCTATGGTTCAATCTCGATCCGGATATTCATAATATATATTGTTTATTTATAAACCGGTACTATAAAGTTTTGACTTTTAATTTTATTAACTAATATAACCTTTTATTTTAAATTATGTGATTTACGGCCGAATACTGAAACGTCATTCAAATATGAAGTGGAACTTAATTATTTGAAAAAAAATTAAATTTCGCATACTAAATTTGAAATTAATAGCGTTCGAAATAATTAAGTCCCACTTCATATTTGAAAGACGTTTCAGTATTCGGCCATAAGTCTCTTAATTACTTGAATAAATTAATAATGATTATATCTTTGACCAATATTTTATCTCTTGGTACATTTGAATCCCATCAAGTCAACAACTGAATTGAATTTAAGACATGCGTCAATGCATTGCATCGTTATTATGTTTGATTGGGTTAATGGCGGTTTGACGTAAGACTAGCAGACGCAGCGATATTATTACAAAGCAAAATCGGAGTTGGACTTACTAGATGCGCGAGCGACTCGTAATGGGGGACAATTCTAACAAATTGTTACTTTATCTTTTTTTTTTTTTTATTTCATAGGAAGGCGGACGAACATATGGGCCACCTGATGGTAAGTGGTCACCAACGCCCATAGACATTGGCGTTGTAAGAGATGTTAACCATCTCTTACATCGCCAATGCGCCACCAACCTTGGGAACTAAGATGTTATGTCCCTTGTGCCTGTAATTACACTGGCTCACTCACCCTTCAAACCGGAACACAATAATACAAAGTACTGCTGTTTTGCGGTAGAATATCTGATGAGTGGGTGGTACCTACCCAGACGAGCTTGCACAAAGTAATGGGGGATAGTTCTCCTAACAAATTGTTACTTTATCGTTATCGAATCGATAAATCGTTTCGATTTATCCGTTTTATTATCCTTTAAATTAATTATCGACTTTTTGGAATTATTAGTAAAAGCCAGTGCTTGGTTAAAGCCTAATGCGAGTTGGTGGAATACACATGAGGCAGAATTTCAGTGAAATAGACACAGACGTGTTTATTCACCGTCAAGTACGAGATGTATAAAAAAAATTAATCACATGATTTCAGTGGTGCTTGCCCGGGATTGAACCTGCGATCATCGGTTAAGATTCACTCGTTCTAACCACTAGGCACTCGGTGGTAGAGCTTTGTGCAAGCTCGTCTGGGTAGGTACCACCCACTCATGAGATATTCTTTGTATTGTTGTGTTCCGGTTTGAAGGGTGAGTGAGCCAATGTAACAGGCACAAGGGACGTAACATCTTAGTTACCAAGGTTGATTAACATTTCTTACAATGCTATTGTCTATGGGTGTTGGTGACTACTTACCATCAGGTGGCCCATAAGCTCGTCCGCCTACCTATACAATAGAAAAAAATTAAATTCAGCGGTGTTTGCGCAGGTTTGAACCTACGATCATCCATTAAGATTCACCACTGAACTACCTACTGAAAAAAACGTTCTTAAAAAAAAGCACAATCAGGAAACCCAACTAATACCCAAATATATGTACTCTAAACTCCAGCCATTCTAGAAATACCGCTGGCAACTTGCCAGTCACAAAAATACTTGCATTTTATGTGGAGGAAGTGATCTTATGGCATTATTGGCGGTCACTTCTGCGCGTGCGCACGTGACGTGTATCTGTGTTTGATGTCACTGAATTGATTTTAATAAAACATGATTGTTACCTTTAATATATTTCTATAACCAAACATCATATTATTATGCACATAAAAAAAACGTGCGGTGTCGTGAGACACCAGATAGGAAAGAAGTTCCGTATTATAAAAATCTTAATTTAAATAAATTAAATATTCGGGTATACATTTTTGAAGTGACAACGTCTAATAAATTTTTATAGCCCGGGAGGGCAAATGACTCCACTCCACCTGATGGTAAGTGGTAGTAGAGTCCAAACGCGACGACGGCTAGTGCAGACGGGAAGAATGATCTGCACTAGCCGCCCCCGCCTTGCCGGCCCGCAAGATGCCTCTTCACGCCTCGTTTGAAGGAACCCAGGTCATAAGAGGAGGGGAACACGTGTGCTGGTAAAGAATTCCATGTTTTGGAGGTGCGACAAAGAAAAGAGCTGCCAAATTTCTTCGTTCGCGATGGAATTGATGTCACAGTTAGGCGGTGACATCGAGAGCCAGCACGCGTAGATTTGTGAAGGAAAGGGGAAGCAGGAATGAGGGAGAATAGTTCCTCTGAGCACTCGCCGTGATACATTCGATAGAAAGCGCTGAGTGCCGCTATCTCTCGACGCAATTGTAAAGGCTCGAGGGTGTTGGTGACCTTTACGTCGCCAATAATGCGAACCGCACGCCGCTGCAACCGATCCAAGGCCTCCAGTAAGTACTTAGCGGAGCCATCCCAGAGGTGCGAGCAATATTCGACGCAGGATCGCACCTGTGTTTTATACAACAGGAGCAGTTGTTGTGGCGTGAAAAAACGCCGCACCTTGTTCAGGACACCGAGTTTTCTTGAGGCTGTTTTTATAACAGCCTCGATGTGATCCCTTGGATTGAGGTCGCACCGAATGTCAATTCCCAACATGGCGACTTTGCTTTGTATCTCCAGCGTAGTGCCACAGAGAGAAGGAGGAGGGGAAAATGGCGACTTTTTCGCTGTGAGAGCGCATACCTGTGTTTTCTTGGCGTTAAACTCGACAAGATTATCAGAGCCCCATTTGGCAATGAGTCCTAACGTCCTATCGAGTTCAACAACAAGATCCCTCCGTCTCTCCTCAGTTTCCGCCCGCCCAGCTACTGCGCGTCCGTGGTATCCCCCGTGCACTGTACTGTCATCTGCATAGCAATGTATGTTCCCGAGAGAGAGCATATCATTGATATGCAAAAGAAAGAGTGTGGGAGATAGCACAGACCCCTGGGGGACCCCAGCATTCACTACATGGAACTGTGAAGCGCAACCATGCACGAAAAAGGATGACTCATTGTCCCGTTACGCTCATTGTACTTTGTAATTACACTGGCTCATTCGCCCTTCAAAGCGGAACACAATAAAACCAACTGCTGTTTTGCGGTAGAATATCTGATGAGTCGGTGGTCCCCACCCAGACGAGCTTGCACAAAGCTCAACCACGGAGTAAACAAACTATATTAAACAGTCTGAATACCAAAACAAAATAGACACACAGAAGTAGGTATGTACATATAATACAGGCAACGCAATGAGTTTGTTTGTTCTATTAAGCTTTCACGTAACTATTAACCGATCACCATGACACCATACAAAACACGTTATCATGGGTTTAGAAAGGATGGGGGGGGGGGGCTCTTTATATGTAAGCGAAGCCGTGAGAGAAAACTAGTGATTTAATAAACTAGTGTAAATACTGTGAAACTGCAGACAGTATTGTTCAGTATCAACAGCATACCGAGGCACGACAGTAAGAATATTTCAACAGGAAAAACTGAATGCCTATTTTATTGGGAACCCGATTTGAACCCAGGACCATCATCATCATTATTATTAAAAAGAATATAAACAACAGTGTAATTTAACAGAAATAATTGTTGTTATAAAATTAACACACAACTTATATTGTATGAATAATACTATATACATATATAAATAATATAATCTATATATTTATCCTTAAGCGCTCATTGTCCATCTTCCTTGATTACCAATATTTCAAAACATACTAGAATTGAAACTAGTGTATAGTGCGCGACAAACTTATCAGCACCAACTCAACTCTATGTAAATTATTATTTGGCGACTTTATTTATTTATTGCCGGTTGGCGTGATTGGTAGATACCCTGCCTTTCGCGCCGCAGGTCGTGGGTTCGATTCCCACGCAGGACAGACATTTGTGTGCATGAACATGTCTGTTTGTCCTGAGTCTGGTTGTAATTATCTATATAAGTATGTATTTACAAGAGGAAAAGTAGTATATGTAGTATATCAGTTGTCTGGTTTCCGTAGTACGAGTTTTGCTTAGTTTGGGATCAGATGACCGTGTGTGAAAAATGTCCTAGGATATTATTATTATTGAAGTGAAACTTCTTTAGAATCGTTGTGATTTCAAACCGGATGCAACGGAAAAAAACGACAGGTAAGAGACAGACACATAAATTCATAAGATTTAACCTCTAGACCGATTTCGGCCACGGCGGCCAATCTCAAGAGAGATTAGCCAACTGCGCAGGAGATATTATAGTGCACAAGTGCGTGCGCAAAAACAGGTGCACTCTCTATTCCTTAGCTGTCATAATCCGATGGGACGGCAATCCGACACGACCGGAAAGAGTTCAGGCGCAGGACCAACGACTTAACGTGCTTTCCGAGGCAGGGGAGTGTACACATTTCCAACTTCCAGACTCCGGCCTGCTACTGAGAATTTTGAGGACCACCGAGTCTGCGGTCTTATATCTAGCCACGAGGCCAACGAGGCAGTCATTTATTTGTATATATTTATGACCTTCATGTATGTAAACAACTTTTTTAAGGACCAGGCTAGTCACATACATTGATATGGAACCCCTTGTTCCCATCGCGCAAGTTTGCCACGAAACGCTATGACGTCATAGCTCATAGCTATATCTGTATATTACTAGGAGTAAAGGTTTAATAAACAACTTCGACCTTGAAATGACGCGATATCATTGGTCGATTCTAAATAATCTATGGTAATCATTATTTCTCTAATAGACGTTGGTATTGTAAGAGATGTTAACCATCGCTCACATCGCCAATGCACCACCAACGTTGGGAACTAAGACGTCCCTTGTGCCTGTACACTGGCTCACTCACCCTTCAAACCGGGAAACAACGATACTAAGTACAGCTGTTTTGCGGTAGAATATATGATGCCAGTGGTACCTAGCCAGACGAGCTTGTACATAGCCCTACCACCACGCAACACCACCATATATACAAGTGAAAATCAATAATAACTGTACAAATGACCGCGTGCAATGGTGGTATGAATGCTTTCATCTTCCTATTGAATTGCTTCCACCAGTATAGGCAATAAGACGCGGTGTCATTTTTTAATAAAAGTTATTGCACTAATACTCAAAGGTCCAAGCGTTTTATGATTGAACTAATATTATTATTAGAACAGATTCATAAAAAGAGACAATTTTTGATAAGTCAATCACACAAAATAATTCCTACATATATACATACATACATACATACGTACGTACGTACATACATACATACATACATACATACGTACATACATACATACATACATACATACATACATACGTACGTACATACATACATACATACATACATTACATACATACAGACATTATCTGCTAAAATTTTATTACTGTTTTGGTTTTCTCAGTTAGATAATTAATATGCAGAAATGTTTTGCTAACGCTCCTTCGGCATTGAAATTATGTCTGATAAGTACGTCTGATACTGAAATTTTAAGAAAATTCTAAGAAGTCAATTTGAAGCCCAAGTAAGAAAAAATGCATTTATTTTATACCCAACCCAAATCTCTCTTAACACGCAAGAAAAACCCCCGGCGAAAACTTATATTTCACATAATTTGACAAAGTTCCATCCCATTCTCGTAACGCGCGGACTAAACTATCTTTTCCGATTAATCAGTTGATTGGAATAGATTTAATATATGCAAGATTTGATTCAAACATCCTAAGAGTATTAATCATAAAGTTTTCAAAAGAAAATCAATTCTATTACTTAAATTTTTTTCATAAATATATATACGTACCTTACCCTGTACAAGTTAGCTTGATCTTTTTGACAGATAACATAACATATTATTTTCTTAATTTAATGATTTTAAAAATTGAAAAATAAAATTAAAAAAATACATATAACACAAAAGTCCCTTAAAATTCAAGCGTTATCCGAAAAATTTAAGACTTTATTGCTTCAAAGTAAAATTTAAATAGGAACACTGAAAATAATAGACGCTTGTACAATGTTACATCAGTCGGACGGAAGACACAACGAATAACAGGCAAAAACTGTTACAAATTGATCGATTACAAAAAATCATTCTCCTTGTGGTTGGGGTCTCTTTAGCTGGTATAACTCTTTTTCGAAAAATAAGGTAAAAAAATAATTAATTCTAACTTGAATTACGCATTCCATCGTTCCATCGACTGGTCATATTTTCTGTTTCCAATCACTAGCCCGTCTGTCAAAAAGATCAAGCTAACTTGTACAGGGTATAATACATTAATTTAAAAAAAGAATCGATATTTTTAAATAATTCTAAAAAAAATCATACTTACAGATTAAATAAAATTAACAAACAGCTCGCTGTATTTATAAACAAATCAATCACTGATCACTATCTTCACTATAGCGCTTGCGTTCCACATTTAAATATAATCGAAATCGAATCACAAATAATTCAAAATCGATTTTCCATATCATATTCCAATTTTAAATTCAATTTTCAAATTTCACACAAACAAACGATTTTAAATTAAGAACACTTTTATATTTTTATTCAATCCGCCTGAAAAATCTTATCCTATTATATTATTTAAGTCCACACTAAAATAAAACCGAACTGTTTCAGTTTGAAATTAGAACACAATCATATGTTTTCTGTTTACATACAAGGCGGACGTATTGTAGCACGGTGCATGTCTTTCGTAGCGTACACTTCGAAATGAAAGAGACAACAATATCATTATTTCAAACATCACCTCTGTCCATCCTTTTCTTATTTATATACAAAACACGTAACAGAACACTTAGTCTTTGTTAATTTAGCATTTGGCTTTGCATTCGCGTGCTATTTTGATTCGATTCCACGAATTCAAAATTGTTTTTTTTTTATAACGAAAACAAGTCTATGTCAAAGCTATTCAGTATATGGAAGTATAGCAAGTCCATTTCACACGCGAACAATATTAATACTGTTCCAAGCCAAAACTCCGCGTTCGAAATTTGAGAAACGCGATAGACAACCGCTCCTCGTGTTAGCGGAGACCACACTGAATGTGAATACATCTTTGTAAGTTTGTACGTCACACGTTCTTGTCTTCTTGGCAGCAATGTTGATCGCTTTTTAATTAATTCTTATTTGGTGCTGACATTGATAACTGAAGATTCGTTTGATATGACACAAATTACTAGACTTCGAACTTAGTATTGAAAATACATTTTTGAAAAAGGAATGGAATATTAAAAATACCGCGAATTTTTGTACATAATATAACACATAACTTTTTTGACTTAACGACACGTCTTATTCAATACAATTTTCAATTAAATATGATTCGTATTTATCAGAGGTTATAAATAGATAAGTATTACTGCATATTTTTCACAAATCACTTTTTTTACTGAACCGTATCGCGTCGAGCCAATGTCACTATTTTAATCATAAAAAAATTGCTGTCACAAAAGCGCGCGCAAACATCGCACAGATAATAATTAGTTTTTTTTTTTTATTTTCGTTTATTCGATATGCGTCAAAAGCAATGTATTACTGGTTGTATACTGATGATTGTCGGGTTGTCTAAATTTAAAATGCACTCAAGGTAAAACTGTACGTAAGGTTACATTTGACAATAACTCATTGTTCCTGTTTTTGTATTTATAAATATTAATTAGATTTTAATTTTAACGTTTTTCCGTATACAAAAAAACATAAATAAATTATGTAATTTATAATTTTTCTAAATAATTCACAATCAATTACGTAATTGAATTAAGTACTTATATTCTAATTGTTATTCATGAATGACTATTTCCTAATTATTAACCACATTTAAATAAAATTTATAGAAAAAAAAAGAAAATAAACTTTTTAATTTAGTAGCATTATATTGTTTATAATATAAACATTCCAGCTTTGACTAGCGCATGCGCTTTAAGACGACGCTGACTCCACTATTCCTAGCACAAAGTGCTGATGAAGTTTTAGCTGTAACTGATTAAAGTCAGCCATTTTGTTTTGAAACAATGATACGAAGAAACCACAAACAGGCTTCAAAATAATAACTTTCAATTTCAATATTAAAATTATTCACTTCAAAGAAATTATTTTTTCGCAGTAATACTATTAATTAAACACAAATGATTATCCTGTGAATGTCTCACTGCTGGGCTAAGGCCTCCTCTAATTTTTTTGTCGAAAAGGTTTTGGAGCTTATTCCACCGCACTGCTCCATTGCGGATTGGTGGAATACACACGTGGCAGAATTTCAGTGAAATTCAACACATGTAGGTTTCCACGATGTTTTCCTTCACCGTAAAGCACGAGATGAATTATAATCACAAATTAGGCACATAAAATTCAGTGGTGTTTGAACCCACGATCATCGGTTAAGATTCACGCGTTCTTACCACTGGGCCATCTTGGCTTGTTTATACAAAACTGAAATTAAAATTTTCAAAATCGCATTTATCCCAGTAACAGTACGTATATACTGTAAGAACAGTCGAGACGCACCGCGGAAAACTGTCGTATAACGTCAGATAGTGATATGCGATATTGACCATAATAAACATAAAATTTCAAGATAACAAGCGTCAATATCGTATATCACCATAAGTCGATTGTCAATTCAGCACGGGTGAGTAATTGAGTTCTCACAGCACTGGTATGTCAACTAACCCGTACTGAGTGTAGAATAAACCAAGGTATATAAATCTGTACTACTATATAAATTTATGGATTCTGTCTGTACATTTTTTTCTCACCTAATTTTATGATGCAGTGATTAACATTAAACTTTTTTTTTTTCATTTTTGTGTCTGTATGTCTGTATGTTTTCTTATAACTCAAGAACGGCTTGACCAATCTTGTTGAAAGTTGGTACACACAAAGAACATGTGATAGCGCAAATGTATAAGAGCGGTATCTTATGAAAATTAACTTTAAACCGTGTGTGTGTGTGTGTGTGTGTGTTATTATACTAATAAAATAAATTATTATATTTTTATTATACTCAGGTGAAGCCTCGGTTCACAGCTAGTTATTTATAAATATTTATAAATAAATATCCTGGAACATTATTCACACAACGCCATCTGATTCCAAACAAAGCAGAGCTCGTACTATCGAAAACAGACAACTGATATACGACATATACTAATTTTCATTTGTAAATACATACTTATATAGATAATTACACACAGACTCAGAACATACAGACATGTTCATTCACACAAATGTCTGTCCTGGGTAGGAATCGGACCCACGACTTGCGCCAACCACGCCAACCGGCTCCTCCAAAGCCGATAGCTAAAGTAAAATAAATAAAAAAAATCATGAATCATCGTATTCGAAAGAAAATTAATAAACAAAAGACAACAATTTATTTTTTTATCAGCTAATTATATCGTGACAATGATCTATTACAAGACACACCATAGACACACCTCAAAATGGCGGCGCGTTTTCGTCAATTAATTAACAAACGTAAACATGCCACATATTATCTGTAATCGATCAAACAGACGACTTGTTGACGCCGTGTTTTTTTTTACACTAAAAATATACATATTATTATGAACTATTTATAAAGTTTAAAACATTATCTTTTAATTCAAATTCAAAATACTTTATTCAATACTGAAGCGTAATTGTGTTGTAATTGCATAATTGTGTTGTGTAGTCCTTTTATCGAGGAATTTTTATTAATTATACGGAACTGAAACCGCGGGGCACAGCTAGTGTTTAATATTTCTTAAAATTTACAACCTGTAAATGACCCACTGCTGGGCTAGGCAAGTCCTCTTCTCGTCTTTTGAGAAGACGGTAAGCCGAGATGGCCCAGTGGTAAGAACACTTGCATCTTAACCGATGATCGTGGGTTCAAATCCGGGCATGCACCACTGAATTTCATGTGCTTAATTTGTGAGTATAATACATCTCGTGCTTGACGGTGAAGGAAAACATCATCAGGAAATCTGCATGTGTCTAATTTCACTGAAATTCTGTCACATGTATATTCTCCCAACCCGCATCGGAGCAGCGTGGTGGAATAAGCTCCAAAACCGTCTACCTACTAGTTTGTAACAAAAAATGTCGGCCTCTTTTAAAGCCATATAAAAAATCAACAATTATTTTTATAATCAAACCAACCATTATTTTGCTTTTAAAATTAATACAAGTTATTACAAAATCTTAATGAAGATGTCCATTAAAAGGTTTAAAGTCTAAAAACGCAAATAGAACCTGTTTATAATAAAAACCAGATTTTGTTCTAATATGATGAAGCTGCACAGTTTGTTTGTTTGTTCGCGTTAATGTCAAGATGTCAGATTGGTGCGTGTAAAAGGGGAGGGAGGGGGGTGGTTTCGTGTAATAGTTGCTCTATGTACTTCTATATACTTTTACCACTAAAATAAGATGTTATTTATTCTATGCATTTAATGTACATTGGACTACCACTAATCACAACTATTGACTGCATCTTTGGACCAATGGGTAGCCTATAAGTCTACAGACCCTGAGGCCCTACGTTCGAATTCTGAGCCAGGCACGTGAATGTGTTAAAGTCCAAAGCATCCATATTGGAATTTGTAGTGTTAACAATCCCATGCCTCGAAAAGCACGTAAACCATGGAATTGGATGGAACTCTTTTTAGTCGTGCTGGATTCTATCATTGGATTATGATAAACTTTGCGCACACACTTGTGCGCTATAATATAAACTATCTTGTAATTAACTGCTGGCTATGTCCAGCTATAAATTTTATCACAATTTTTTTAGCAATACCATCAAAATCATCATAGATTACCGTGTTTGGGCCAGTGTAGATAAAAGCCTTATAAAATCCACTCACCTCTGTGGCGGTCTCCCCTTTGAACAGATAGCACTGCAGGAGACCTTCCTTCACATTCAGGAGTATGTAGAACAGTTCGTTCGGTCTTCCAGGCACTTGGCTCGCTCTGCAAAGGGAAGGTTAAATGGTTTTCGTTACAACCAATAGATGGCACTATTCGATTTTATTTAATTCCTAAATCGCGCTGGCAAGTTCATTGGCGCTAGATGTATCAGTCAAAATTTTGCTAGGTAGTCGAGCTTTGTGCAAACTTGTCTGGGTAGGTACCACCCACTCATCAAATCTTCTACCGCGTTACAGCAGTACTTGATATTGTTGTGTTCCGGTTTGAAGGGTGAGTGAGCCAGTGTAATTCCAGGCACAAGGGACATAATATCTTAGTTCCCAAGGTTGGTGGCGCATTGGCGATGTGGGCGATTGTTACAATGCCAATGTCTATGGGCTTTGGTGACCACATACCATCAGGTGGCCAACCACAAAAAAAATCATAATAAAAATAGATAGTTAATTGTGCGACGCCTATTTACATGTGGGGGGTATCATATATCACATATATATGTCTTCGATGATAATGAACTAAAAGAAGGGACGGCCTCAGGGACCTTTCGAACGTATATAAGGCCCTAAGAGGGTTCTCAACATCTGGCTTGACTCTTGTCACCTTCCCCATGTGACGCTCACAATACTAGTAGGGTCAAACTTATTAAATCAATAAATTTATACAAATGGTTTAAAAGCAGTTTTGTATGTAGCTAATTAATTAGCTTACTTGAGAAAGCCAGCATCAATTAACCTCCATGTTCCTAATATTAACATTTTCAACACAATTACAGTACAAATATATCTTCATTAAACAATATTAAGATTGAAATCTAGAAACGGAACTAGGTGGTAGGGTCCTCGACCTAGTTTCTATGCATGACCTAGCCTACATAGAAGCTTTATTGGCATAAAATATAACATCTACATATATATATATATATACAAATGACTCTTCGGCATCGCTGATTATTATACTTATATAGATTTATGACTTCTGTCGCCAGAGACATTTTATGTATATAATTCATTATATAAAAAACACTAAAATTTTCAATGGAAATTATTATAATGGTACAGCTGGCTAGCGATTAAATAGCCGCAGGTTTGATTCTTATCCATCGGGCTATAGACGTCACCAGAAACTTCAAGCTTATCTGGAGGGTGGGAATTGAAGTATTAGCAATTCTGTAAGAACTTTGTATCTCACTCGTGAATGAAAACTTACTGTGATACGCTATTTTGATGCGAGTATCCTTTAAATGTTTTAGTTATAAGAGTCAATATCGCATATCACTGAATGACATAAAAGGTCCTCCAGACCGATTTCGGTCACGGCGGCCAATCTCAAGAGAGATTAGCCAACTGCGCAGGAGATATTATAGTGCACGAGTGTGTGCGCAAACACAGGCGCACTCTCTTTTCCTTAGCTCTCATAATCCGATGGGACGGCAATCCGACACGATCGGAAAGAGTTCAGGCGCAGGACCAACGGCTTAACGTGCTTTCCGAGGCACGGGAGTGTACACACTTCCAACTTCCAGATTCCGAGCGGCTACTGAGAATTTTCTGACGGAAAACCCCAATAACTATTTATTGGCCCGACCTGGGAATTGAACCCAGGATCACCGAGTCTACGGCCTTATATCAAGCCACTAGACCAACGAGGCTGTCCATATGACATATGACCGTATTCTAAGGTAACTTTCGTTTGTTCTTATAAATAACTTGACAAGCTTTACTAGCCATCTATACTAATATTACAACTGCGAAAGTCTTACGCGTTCGACAATGAATCGAATTTGATAAATTTTGGTATATACCTCAAGCCTTAAGGAAAGATAGGCTCTTCGATCAATTATTTATTAGATTCACAATCCCGGGGTTGGCATTTGAATCACGCACTAACTTTAAACTCGTATAAAAATGAACTACGGACCTCCTACCTCTAAAAGGGTGTAATTCGATAGAGGGAACATAATTTCTATAAAACTCAACTACTCTATTTTGGAAGTGACATAACCTCAAAAAAATAAAAAAATAATATCTCCTCCTCTATCTTCCTCACTGGGGGAATGTAAGGGGGGTGATTTTATACCCCCTTCTCCCTATTCCACCATAAATTACACAAAAAATCGACATGCATGATTCAAATGCGTCCCCCAATCCCGTACTTCTTTTAAAACTGTCGCCAATTGTGTTTAAGTAATTCTAGTTAAAATAAAAATACAATAATGTAAATTCAACCTTAAACGCAATGTTTAAGGTTGTATTCACAAAACTATGTACAAAAAGCACCTTTACTTGCTAGTCAACATAATATATCAAAACAAATTCAACTTGCACTTCAACAAATTCAACTTCTAACAAGCATGTTTTAAAGTCGGAGTTTCAAAGTCCAAAAAAAGAAGCAATAAAACATTTCGACCGAGGCGCTTAAACGATACTAATTTGAAATAAGACCACAACGGTATTAGTGCTCTTATTTTCGGTCTGTTTTTGCAGAGCTTACCGGTAATCTAGTACATTATAATTTATATTATTTACATTAAAACCTTAACTAAATACAAAATACCTAACACCTATCAAAATCACAACTTGCTTGTTATATTATTCGTATAACTTACCTTAATATATCGACCAAGCGATGTATGATAATCGGTTCAAAGTTTCCATTATAAGCCTTCAGACAGCCATCTTCCACTGCTATGCTTAACTGTTAAACGAAAAACATTCTATTGAGACTAAGCTGCACAGGACATATAATAGTTCACAGTTGCAAACACCAAAGCATTATCTCATAATCTCGACAAGCCGGTTGGCGTGGTTGGTAAGACACTTGCCTTACACGCCGCAGGTCGTGGGTTCGATTCCTTACCTTGAACCTTACCTTGAAGGTTGGTGTAATTACAGGCACAAGGGACATAACATCTTAGTTCACAAGTTTGGTGGCGCATTGGCGATGTAAGCGATGGTAACATCTCTTGCAATGCCATGTCTATGGGCGTTGGGGACCACTTACCATCAGGTAGCCTTCCTATGCGATAAAAAAATATATAAGACTTTGTAAACACATCCCAGTGTAACATTTTTCAAACAAAATACCTTTTCTCTCGTCCCAGTCGCTCGTATTTCCCTCAACACCCAGGGCAACATGGATATCGAGAATCTTCTATCCATTGCTGTATAGCCCAGATAGGTAACTGATGTCAGCTTCGTCTTCATTTCGATCTGGAATTTGATCAATTATCAATCATCTGGATAGATCTGGCCTCAAGTGTTGAGCTTATTAGATTGATAGAATATACACTTTATTGTACACTACAAAAAAATAAAAGAAAGTGCGGTCGGGGAACCCCCGTCACGAATTCTGTTCGATATTTATTCGACTCAAACCGTGTTTTAAAATGTAGATTGAAATTGATTATATTACTGTTTTTATGTCACACCGAAAAGCACCTCAACCTCCATTATATCGACCTCTTAAATTCGAACGCATCGCATTTTGTAGCATTTGGTAGGTACAGTATGAACGTTAATTCGTTACTCACGTGACCTTGGGCCACTGCCATTTCACTCTACTGTAAGCCGAGTAAAAGAACTTCGTTTCAAAAAATACAAACATAACATACATTAACATACAATTTTACGGCCTTATCGCTACATAGCGATCTCTTCTAACCAACGATTAAACTTTAAAATAATTTTGTGTATAATTTTCTTTTTGTTTAGTTCAATATGTTCAGAGGGCAATTCTACTAACAAATTGTCACTGAAATCGCTATCGAATCGTGATCATTGCCGATTAATCGTTTTCCTTATTTTCTAACTAGCTGTGCCCGCGACTTCGTCCGCGTGGCATTTAACAAAAAAGTGAATTCGTTTATTTAGTTGTTTTTTGGGAATTTGCATTTTTATTTTTATTGACATTTTTTTTTCTAAAATAAAAGTAGCCTAAGTTACTCCTTATTACATCAGCTACCTGCCAATAAAAGTCCCGTCAAAATCGGACCAGCCATTTCAGAGATTAGCCGGAACAAACAGACAGACAAAAATTGTAAAAAATGTTATTTTCGTGTATGTACCTCATATATATTCATATGCATGTAGGAAAAAGCGGTTATTTCAATATTACAAACAGACACTCCAATTTTATTTATATGTATAGATTTAATCGTCGTATTGGCATATAAGTTACCAATTAAGTTTGGTTTTGACATAACGGTATATATTAACATCATATCGGTTCGGTATCGATCCGAATAAATATAGAATAGTCGAAGTTGGATCGAAATTGAATCGGGGACGTATCGTAACCATGATAGGTAAGTAGAACTCGGTCCCAGTACGTTAAACGCGGACAAAACCGTGCGAAACAGCTAGTATATTTATCTAAATTAATAAATCACCAATAACATAAAAAAACAATTAAAAAAAACATGTAAAACTTGTTTTGGCGTCAGAATTAAAACCAAAACACGTCATAAACGCTCGGTTTTGAACTAATCGTACAATCAATCGGATGTCCGATTATGAACGATATGAAGTTGTCCGATTTCGATTTGTAACCGAAACAATCATATCATAGTCGCTTTGGTCCGGATCCCTGTATCGGTTTTATAAGTACACGTAGTATATCTCAATAAACTAAACTAAGTTTCTTGTGGGTTCTTCTCGATAGAATCTACTTTTCCGGACGATAGAATCTACTAAGCTTTATTTTCAAATTGAACTTGTACGATTCTAAAGTGTTTGTTATACTTGAATAGTACCTTAATTGAAAAGTCCGATTCGAATAAAATTTAAAGTGGTTTATTTACATGTACATAAATAAACTTAATTTACCATTTAAATAAATGTTTGATTACATCTATACTAATATATAAAGCTGATGAGTTTGTTTGTTTGATCCGGCTAATCTCAGGAACTACTGGTTCGAATTTAAAAAATATTTTTGTGATGTATAGTCCTTTTATCGAGGAAGGTTCTAGGCTGATTTTTATTCAATATATTTTTATTAATTATACGCGGGTGAAACCGCGGAGCACAGCTAGTTTTAAACAAAATCGTTATTGTGGTTTAACTATAATAGTTAGACATATACTATCGCGAATTCGCGGACATTTTTGCGAGCAATCATGAGTAATATGAATATATAGAACACTATTTTGTATATCGTCAATAGTTTTCGCATCGCACGCAAAATAATGACTTTTGTAAGCAACGTTTTGATATCTTGGGTAACATTGTTCAATTATTTTAGGAAAGGATGGCTATTTTTTTTGAATATATAATATAGCCGTTATTACTCGGTAAAGATGTAGCTTTGTAATGGTGAAAGAATTTTTAAAATCGGTCGAGTAGTTTTTGAGTAAAATCGTCACAAACAAACACATAAAAAATCAAATCATTCCTCTTTATATTATTAGTATAGACAAAGACAAAACAGTTCACAATTACGCCTTTGTTAACCAATTAACTTTAATGTTTTGTTTGGTAGCTTACCAAACGCATTCGTTTTCGTAAATAAGAAAAATAAAATAAGAATTTAACATTCGGAATATTATATTTTATGTAATTGTTTTCCTCAAATTTTCAATAATCATTTTATAAAAAAACACGCGAGCGTCACATATATAATATAACTAAAAACGCATATCAAATGGATCGTTGGTTTGACACTAAATTTAAAAATGACTGTTTTATATATTTTTGATAACAATTTTATTTATTTAGTTAATAAGGCACACCAACAAGGAATTCACAAACCTTCAAAAACCATGTGAAATATTTTGTTTTGTATACACGTTACTTATGTATTGAACACTAAAAATGGTAAAAAGTACAAGAAAGGCATTGTTGAAATTAATAAAAATACTGGTTAAAATAACGCTAGAATACAAAAGATTTCGTCTTAATAACTTTTATGTTACAATTGTTTTCTAGCAATCTTTTATTGATAATACACATTTGTATTATATGTAAATAATATTTATGAATTATTTATCTGTTATTGTGAATAAATTCCTTACCTAATAAAATAGAGAGTTAATATTCGAAAACCTAACGCCGAAACCACGGTTACGTCAAAATCGATAATGATGACAAAACTACACACAAAACACACATAGCGTAGCTAATTCACAAGGAAAATGCACATTTTTCACATCGTTTCAATAAATATACTGTACATTCGAATAAAACGCGTATAACAAAAAAATATACACTACAATTTTTCACAACCGACTCATTGAACGGCTAAAGGATAACGCGAAGGTACCTACTGAAAGGGATAACTTTATGAAGGACAGAGTTCTGCTATCTTCTGTCTCCTTCTATGCGATAAAGAATTATGAAAAGTCGTATGTCTTCATCTCTTTCTAGCACAATTTAATTATTTACTTTTGTATACAGCGACATCTATCGTTACAAGATTGCAACGTGAAAAGTTTCATGAGTCGAAATAGCTGCAAAACATTACGTAAGATGGCGCTTTCAATGTAATTTATTCATACATGAAAATTTGCAAATTTACATTTATACTATATTTATAGTACATAATACATATTTAATAAAATTAAAGTAATGAAATGAAACGCGCATACACAATATATTAATTGCCAAATACTGCTACTAAGTTTTAATCAAGGACCTTACCTATTTCTACCCGTTTACCCGTATTAAGTAACCCATATTTTTATTATTATTGGTACAGGTGATATTAAATAATTTACATATTTATAGAGAAACTTTCACAATCGACTCATCACTTAGACTAAAAATGACTACACAAAAAAAATATTCATAACATGACAATAAAACAAAGTCCTACTTACTTTGAACTAACAACGACTTTTTTAAACAGTTGCTTTTATTTACTTATTTATTCTTTGTATTGGGTATATCAAAAACACAATAAAAGTATATCAAAAAATAATCAGTACCTTTTCATATGCATTCATTAAAACAAAATACTTAGTTATTACCTCTCGACACTAGATGGCACTTAGATATAATATTCAAAATATTATAATACATATTATTTCCATTAAACTAAAAAAAATAACTCTATATATACATGATTCATGTAAAAAGAAGTTTGATAAATAAGTTTTAACTTTTTAATACTGTTTTTATTTCAAGTATTTGTGCTATATATACGTAGTTTTTATACATAGTCTATTATTAAAAACTAGCAGCTTATCGCTAATCTGGCTTATACCCTCGAATCGAACACTTTCTAAGGCTTCTTGATGACATTGACGCCCAATCAGAACCACGTGTTAACTCAGCCCGGCCGGTTAATCGGCCAATAATATTTAAAATAGCTAAACGTATTGAATCAAATGATTCATTTTAATTAAATAAACATTTCTCTGCGCGTAGTTCCTATTTTATCCGTGCGTAACTAGCGCTGCTATACTTTTTAAAATGTAGGGTACATTTATTGAATGATTTTGTTTTCATTTTGAGTGATCTGTGAAGTTTTTATTAAGAAGGTTTTAATCAAAATGCTGTTATAAAAGGTATTTATATTTTTACATAATTTACACAGATTTTTCAATAATTTTGTGTCCTATCTATGTTTAGAAAACTGCTTAAAAGTAGATTATAATTACATAATAATTAAGTTCTTAATTTATTATATTATGGCTGTTAAAAATATTTTTATAAAATTGTTTTATGAATATGCATGGCAGAATTATCATAGTTTTTGTGGTTATTAATCTTTGTAAATATATTTTAATAATTATTGATACGAGTTTTATCTAGTAAATATAATTTTCATTAACTTTTCTGCATGGTATGTCCTCGATGTCTTAAATAATTAAATATGATTATTTTTTCTTCAATTACATAACTTGATTGGACTTACGTAGGTAATAAAAAATATTTAATAGAAATGATATTAAAGTTTTCTTGTTTTCTTACAACATTATGAATGTTCAAATGAAAAATGTCTGCCAGGTCCACTAGTGTTATCCTTCTTCGATTTGAATAGTATATACATATGACGCATTGAAGATATATAAGACATTTACGGCCGAATACTGAAACGTCATTCAAAATGAAGTGGGACTTAATTATTTGGAACGTCATTAATTTCAAAATTTAGTATGCGGAATTTGAAATTAATGGCGTTCCAAATAATTAAGTCCCACTTCATATATGAAAGACGTTTCAGTATTCGGCCAATAGTCATATAACAACAGTTAATATCACATTTTTGTTATATCTATACTAATATATTATTGAGATTTTCTGTTGAAAATTGTCAGTAACAGTCCGGAGTCAGGAAGTTAGAAGTGTATACTCTTGTGCCTCGGAAAGCACGTAAAGCCGTTGGTCCTGCGCATTAACTCTTTCCAGTCGTGTCGGATTGCCGTCCCATCGGGTTATGAGAGCTAGGGAATAGAGAGTGCACTTGTGTTTGCGCACTGGCGCAGTTGGCTAATCACTCTTGAGATTGGCCGCCATGGCCGAAATAGGTCAGGAGGACTATGTCTGTTACGTTTTCACGTCTGTAACACTAAGCCGATTATGATGAAATTTATTATTAAGCAAGCTTGAACCCCGAGGAAGGATATAGGGTACTTTCTTATAACAACCCCCCACCACCAACATCTCCCCCCTTTACCTAACATGTTGACCATATATACTAGCGCGTTATCCGCGGTTTCACCGTAGTAGTGTCCGTTTCCATGGGAATTCGGGAACAAAATGTAGCCTATGTTACTCGTTGATGATGTAGCTTACCATTAGTGAAAGATATTAAAGATCGCTTCTGCAGTTTAGGCGTGAAAGCGTAACAGATAAACAAACTCACATTCGCATTTGTAATATTAGTAAGGATGTAATTATTTGTAATTAATTATTATATTTATGTTTTCAGCTTAAAATGGATATCGTACAAGATTTCACGAATTCTTCAACGGTATCAATAGTCGAATCCAGTACAGAAGAACGTCAGAAGAAGCGGTGCTTCTTCAAGAAGAACGGCGTCCTGACGATCAGCGATTCGAGTTGCGATGCTGATGTCTCCGCAATTGATTGTGAACGGTAAGCCAAGAAGTTAACTTGGTGGTATACCGCAGTAGGTTTTTTGAAACGCTAATACTTTCGTGGTAGGGCTTTTTGCAAGGTCTGGGCAGTTACTACCCACTCATCAGATATTGTATCGCCAAACAGCAATAAGTATTATTATTCCGGATTGAATGGTGAGTGAGTTAGTGTATCAGACACAAGGGATATAAAATCTTAGTTATATATCCTGGGTCATTTCATTCGTTCACATAAGACCATCTGATCCCAAACTAAGCAGAGCTTGTGCTATGGAAACCAGACAACTGATATACTACATATACTACTTTTCTTTTGTAAATACATACTTCTATAGATAATCACACCCAGACTCTTGGTGGACTCTTTACTTGGTGGTAGAGCTTCGTGCAAGCTCGTCTGGGTAGGTACCACCCACTCATCAGATATTCAGCCGCAAAACAGCAGTACTTGGTACTGTTGTGTTCCGGTTTGAAAGGTGAGTGAGCCAGTGTAATTAGAGGCACAGGGACATAATATCTTAGTTCCCAAGGTTGGTGGCGCATTGGCGATGTGAGCGATGGTTAACATCTCTTACAATGCCAATGTCTATGGGCATTGGTGACCACTTACCATCAGGTGGCCCATATGCTCGTCCGCCTTCCTATGCTATAAAAAAAAAAACTGTAAAAACAGACATGTTTCATACACATACATATGTCTGTCCGGGGTAGGAATCGAATGACCAGTGGCGTGAAAGGCACGTATCTACGTGACAGCCTGTGAATGTCCCACTGCTGGGCTAAGGCCTATTCTCCTTTTTTGAGGAGAAGGTTTTGGAGCTTATTCCACCACGCTGCTCCAATGCTGGTTGAGCGAAATTTGACACATGCAGGTTTCCTCACGATATTTTCCTTCACCCGAGATGAATTATAAACACAAATTAAGCACTTGAAAATTCAGTGGTGCCTGCCCGGGTTTGAACCCACGATTATCGGTTAAGATTTACGCATTGTAGCCACTGGGCCATCTTGGCTTCGGCACGTATCTACCAACACCAAATCTTGGTACCCTGGATTAGTGCTTCTTACCCTACAGTACTGTGCCCATAGGAATACAGAGACAATTTAGATTTACTCGCTGATAAATAATGTAGCTTTCTATTGGTAAAATATTTTTTAAAATCAGTTCAGTGGTTTAGCGTTACAGCATAACAAACAAGCACACATTTGTATTTAAAATAGTAATTAGGATAAAGATAAAAATTCACCAAACGCACTCATTATCACATCAATTAAATACATATTTAATTATATACAAATTATATTCTAAGACAAATTCATAATAATAATGAAAAGTTACTTTTAAAGATCAAATCGTCAAGGTTATAACTGGTAACCGGTACAAACCAGTTTATGTAAAAAAAAACTTAAAATTAGTAATGATTTTGTGCAAATTATTGTCGTTGAAGAAAATTATATTTTTCTTTTAGTTTCAGCCAAAATATTTAAAACATAAGTGTATTATGTACTTATTTTTGCCCCCTGGTTCTCCGCTACTGCGGGTTATATCCCATATACATATTGACTGCCTCGTTGGTCTAGTGGCTACATGGAAGGCCGTAGACCTGGTGGCCCTGGGTTCAAATCCTATATCCGGCTAAGAAAAAAATATTGTGATTTTCTGTCGAAAATTCTCAGTAGCGGCCCGAAGTCTTGAAGTTCGAAGTGTGTATTGTATACTCCCGTGCCTCGGAAAGCACGTACAGCCGTCGGTCGTGCGCCGGAACTCTTTGCGGTCGTATTGCATAACCGTTAGATTGGATTATGAGAGTTACAATAGACAGTGCACCTGTGTTTGCACTTATTATAATGCGCATACACTTTCGCACTATAATATCTCCTTCGCATTACTTACTTTAATTTGCTCGATGGTAGCTTTGTGCAAGCCCGCCGGGGTACGTACCACCAACTCATCAAATATTTAATCACCAAAAGAGCAATACTTACTATTATACTTAGCAACATATTAGTTCCGGTTGGGAGTGAGTGAGCCAGTGTAACTAAAGACATAAAGGTCATAAGATCTTAGTACCCCGAATTAGTACATCTTACGTCTATTGGCGGCGGTAACCACTTATCATTCCATATCAGATGTAAACAAACTTTGTTCTTCGGTGTTTGTTAAAATATAAATCCACGTTTTTCTCCTGAACTCTTTTTTTATACAGCTCCTAGACTTTGAGGGTTTGCCAAGATATAATTGAAAAATTGCCTCTATATATCTCACTTGAGACGAACGTAATCTATACTAATATATAAAGCTGAAGAGTTTGTTTGTTTGATCCGGCTAATCTCAGGAACTACTGGTTCGAATTTAAAAATTATTTTTGTGTTGTATAGTCACACACAGAGAAAGGTTCTAGACTGATTTTTATTCATTACTTGCTGTGCCCGCGACTTCGTCCGCGTGGAATTTAACAAAAAAGTTAATTAGTTTTTTTTGGTGTTTACTTTTTTATTTTATCATTTTTTTCTAAAATAAAGGTAGCCTAAGTTACTCCTTATTACATCAGCTACCTGCCAATAAAAGTCCTGTCAAAATCGGTCCAGCCATTTCAGAGATTAAGCGGAACAAACAAACAGACAGACAGACAGACAGACAAAAATTGTAAAAAATGTTATTTTGGTGTATGTACTATGTACCGTATATATATTCATATGCATGTAGTAAGAAGCGGTTATTTCAATATTACAAACAGACACTCCAATTTTATTTATATGTATAGATATTTTTATTCACGGGTCGCAGCTAGTCATACATAAAGACAAAGGAAGTAAAGTATATAATTATCATATTTATTATCATTAAGTGTGATTTCGCACAATAATAACTAATTTGTAATAAAAAAAAATAACTGTACTCTCCTCGATGGACCTCTAATCGTTGTGTATTCTGGTTCCGCACAGAATAAAAAATATATTAAAATTTACAAGGCTTTAATTCATTTCAATTTACTATACGATAGGGACTTTTGCAAGCCTGTCTAGTTAGGTACCATCCATAAATAGTATTCTACCACCCATGACCCAACGCTTGAAGAGTGAGCCAGTGAAGCTTCAGACACAAGATACATAACATCATAATTCCCAAGATTGGTAGCGTTGGTGATATAAGCATTTGACAACTGCCTACCTATTTACAAAAAAAAACAACCACAATTTAAAAAATAACCTCAAAATGCATTGAGTTTTAAAATCTGATTGCTATTATTATTCATATGGGTTACAGTTTTCCACTGGCTAACTATCATGGTTTTTTAATATAAGGCTCTATATACATATAGTATATGCTTACAATAAGTATAAGGTCCTCCAGACCGATTTCGGCCACGGCGGCCAATCTCAGGAGAGATTAGCCAACTGCGCAGGAGATATTATAGTGCACAAGTGTGTGCGCAAACACAGGTGCACTCTCTTTTCCTTAGCTCTCATAATCCGATGGGACGGCAATCCGACACGACCGGAAAGAGTTCAGGCGCAGGACCAATGGCTTAACGTGCTTTCCGAGGCACGGGAGTGTACACACTTCCAACTTCCAGACTCCGGGCTGCTACTGAGAATTTTCTGACTGAAAACCCCAATAACTATTTATTGGCCCGACCTGGGAATTGAACCCAGGACCACCGCGTCTGCGGCCTTATATCAAGCCACTAGACCAACGAAGCAGTCAAAGTCGAGGTAATAGAACCGTATTGGTTGTTGAACTTTAAAGATAAGCCTAGTATACATAGAAATTTGCCGCGTGTGACGTCTTTCACGTAATTTTAAGATAAAAACTATTATCTGCTGACCCTTCATTTTCTTAAGATAAAATGTACCTATTCCTTATAATGTGTAAATTGTTATCACGTACTGAATACAGATAAACAGTGAGATAATATTTAAAAAAAACTGAACGACGATTGTATGAACAAACCTTTACGTAGAGTACAATTGTGAAATACCAGAAAGTGATAAGCGACATTGAAAAATGGACTACCAAGGATATTCTGCATTACAACAAAAATTTGGCGCCAATTTGGCTGGTTTTTTTTTTTTTAATCGGTAGGCGGATTAGCATATAGGCCTGATGGTAAGTCACTAACGCCCATAGACAATGACATTGTAAGAGATGTTAACCTAAGTACTAAGATGTTATGTCCCTTGTGCCTGTAATTACACAGACAGTTTCTTCATACCTATTATTCGATTATTATGTAATAGATCATGGATTACAAGAAGGATCGTTTATCATCTGCGTTGCTTCTAGAAGAACACAAAGAAGAATAAAGCTCTATAAGAGTACAAGAGTGTTTTGCGAATCACACCATTAAATTCAGAAAAACAAGCGTTAAAAACAAATAATGCTACTGTAATAAGGTTTCAATAAACCGAAATAATTTTCGATCAATGATGTACCAGATTACCGGTAAGCGCTTCAAAAACGGCCCGAAAATTAAGAACACAATGACGTTTGTGAGGTTATTTCAAATTAGTGTGGTCCAATCATAACTTATTGCTAAGGAAACAAGGTTGAATATGGAACAAACGTTATTGTACATTTCCTATGTCTTTCTGTCATTCATTGCATAAAATCGTAAGTGAATGTTAATACAATCTAAACCGCACTTTATTGCTCGAGAACAAGGTATAGTTTAGGTTGAAAATTATTAAACCTGTACATCGTTTTCTTCATTTTTTGCTCGATGCAACATTTGAGTATTGTTTTTGTGCGTGACGCGTTATCTAGTAGTATTGTTGATCGAAGGAA
Source organism: Nymphalis c-album (assembly GCA_963151315.1). Taxonomy (NCBI): domain Eukaryota; kingdom Metazoa; phylum Arthropoda; class Insecta; order Lepidoptera; family Nymphalidae; genus Nymphalis; species Nymphalis c-album. Next base: position 3,777,507 of record OY720615.1, read on the forward strand.
ATAATAATAAAATAATGAAAGTTTGAATAATGATCAAAATTTCATTAGTGTTAAATAAAACAATTTATACTGAACGCATCTATACTATCGCGGAACACGCTTAACTGTTATTTTATTACACAATCACATTTGAAATTACACCATTAAATCTCATGACATAAAACCTGTCATTATTTAACAATTTAAAGCGAAATTCATATACACATCGACCATAACTAGCTCATTATATGTATATAACATAAATAAAGGTTATTTACTAAGTAAAAAAAAGAGTAAATAAATAGATAAGTGGAATTGTGTTGTATTATAACAAGGATATATTAATCAAGTACGGTTTGTAGTGTATAATACAGCAGAGCTATTAGGAAATTGGACGGAGCATGCTAATCTAAGGTTTTTTTTATAGCTACTCCTTTTATGGAAAAGGTATAGAAACCATAAAGCCTAATATTATTTAATAACAAGCCATATTATGTAAGTAATAAGATAAGATATTAGTAGAAATTATTAACTTAAGAATTAATTGAACTTTTGTTATGATTATAAAAACAACATTCATAAAATAATTCTAACATTGGAATATTCGTAGTACTTATAAGTCTTATAAGTATAACCTTTTTAGAAATAAAAGTTTGAGACGTAAAAAACATTAAAAAAAAAAAACTAGGGCACTGTTATAAGCTTTTATATTGATAAGTTCACAATATAACCGTACGATAACTGATAACACAAATGTTTACGAATTTCGGTTCAGTGCTCACCGCGCATGCCCGACGCGCAGACGCCATTTTGGCGGCAATATTTGTTCACGATAAAAATACAGATTAAAAAAAATTGAATTGTTCTATTCAATCAGTGTTTAGTTTTGGGTAAAAAGTGTTTATTGTGTATGAGTGTGTGTGTGTTTTAAAAAAATAAAAATAAATTCAATTTAAATCATTTTAAAAAGTTTTTAATAATAAGTAGTTCTTTGAGTTTTTAACGTAATTTTATAAATAATATTAAATTAAAATAAGCTCTTAATAATAAATGATTACAGTAATTAATTATTTATTTATATAATTTATTATACAAAATGCTAAAATAAAACGAAATTATAGTTTTACAATTGTTTTCTAAGCAACGCTTAAAAAAGACAATAATTATTATATTAAATACCTAGTTCTAAATCTAAATGATTTCAAAATGCAAATAAAATCGGTTAGCGACATTTCTGTACTCCTTTGTTATAAGCGTGATAATATTATTAAATAATTGGTGTTATATTTTTTGATAGTACGGGTGCAGGAAGTTGAGTGTTTAGGGAAATTAAAACAAAAGTTTAATAATGTCTATGACATACATATTCCGGACCAGTTGTTACGAGAGCAGATTTCTTTTTTTTTAATTTAAATGGCAGTGACGTATAAAAACAATGAAGTTAACTTTTCATAATTCGATTTTCGACAAATTTTTAATGAATGTTGTATACATTTTTAACGAATAACTTTGTAACTATTTGTTAAGGATTTTTTGTTAAACGGTAATTTTTTAACGAATGTTATACAATTTATAACAAGCGAAATTATTTTTTTACGATGGAATTAACTTTGAAAGTTTTATTGTGAATATCTTTTATATTTATACATAATTGAAAATGATGATGATGATGTCTGATTGCTTCGGCCACGGTGGCTAATCCCAAGACACATTAGATGCGTAGGACATATTATAGTGCACAAGTGTACCTGCAAACATAGTGCACTCTCGATTCCCTTTCTATCATAATCCAATATGACTACATAATTAATATTTACACTTATCTCAGAAACCTAGCCGCCTAGCCTATTTACACTACCCAGGACCTGGGAGGAGGGCTTCCTGAACCTAAGTTCCAATACAATAGTTTAAAGTTTGCGCACGCGCTTTCGCACCATCTCTCCTATTGGCTATTCTTTTTGGACGTCTAAACAACAGTCCTGACTCATGTTGACGTAAACATGACAAAAAACAACTTTATTTCTTGATCCTTTCAAATGATTGGTGGAAAATTAAAGACGCAAAAACGAAAGGTTATATAATTATTAGAAATGTATAGGAGATAAGATGTTAATAGTTCGTGTGAATTTCGCAATAATTTTATTTATCGTGAATACTAATCATTTAGAAAGTTTAAAAAAATTTTTTAGTCAAGAATTTATTTTAAATGAGAGACAATAATGTAGTAGGTGATTTTTCCTTCTGAATTTCGAAAATTACACTACCGATTCATATAAAAGTAAAGTAAAAGTAACAGCCTGTGAATGTCCCACTGCTGAGCTAAGGCCTCTACTCCTTTTTTGAGGAGAAGGCTTGGAGCTTATTCCACCAAGCTACTCCAATGCGGATTGGTGGAATTCACATGTGGCAGAATTTTGAGTGAAATTTAACGCATGCAGGTTTCCTCACAATGTTTTCCTTCACCGTCAAGCACAAGATGAATTATAATCACAAATTAAGCACTTGAAAATTCAGCGGTGCCTGCCCGACTTTGAACCAACGATCACCAGTTAAGATTCAAGCGTTGTAGCCATGGGCCATTAAAGCCGGCCCTAAAACCCGGCCATAAAAGATGGCACATTTGATTCATATAAAACTTGAACATATTGGTAGGTTAAAGTTTCAAGAAGAATTTAGGTTACCTATAACTATAGTATGTATATGTGTTTTTATATTTTTTGTTATACATAGCCAATTATTATTATTATCGTAGTCGAAAAATAGTCTGACCAGTAGGGCAACATATATATAGATTTCTAGCTGTGCCCACGCGGTTTCACCGGCGTATAATTAATAAAAATATAATGAATAAAACTCAGCCTAGAACCTTCCTCGATAAAAGGACTATACAATACAAAAATATTTTTTAAATTCGACCCAGTAGTTTCTGAGATTAGCTGGATCAAACAAACAAACTCATCAGCTTTATATATTAGTATAGATTACCAAACTTTTATTTTTAAAACGATTTTAATGAAGCCGTGAATAATGATGTATGCGTGTTCAGAATTGTATGCCGTAGAACTATTTTATATAAAAACAAGCGAAACACCCCAGAAAACTGTCGTAAAATGTCATAAGTGATACGCGATATTGACCATAAAAATTATAACATTTGAAGGATACACGCATCATAATTGTATATCACTGAATACAGGTGAGTAATGAAGCGAGTTCTCACAGAATTGCACTACAGGCTCTTACTGTAACAGACAGGGCACTATCACAGAAATAAGAATGCGAGAAAGTAACACGATAGAAGAAACTATCTTTAATACTACTACTACTACTACTACTACTGTATAATAGGTTACATTATGTAGTGAGAGTATTCATTTTATATCAGAAATAAAAAACAATAATATAAAAAAAAAACAATAAACTTCGTGCGATTTATTTATCAAACACAGACACGTATTTAGATATTCAAGGCTAGGTTTTGACATTTCAGATATTACCTCAATTTCGAAGGAGCTAGTCACACAGTGAAAAATAAAAATCAAAATCTTTGTTCATACAAAGTTGGAAACAATATTAATTGACTATTAATTAATAGTCAAAATAAATACGACTACTACTACTACGACCAATTGTCACATTATAGGTCGGTTTCTGCAAGCATGTTGTGACTTAAATTTCGTCCCTTAACTATCACTCTGGTAGCATTATCAACGTTGTGGTACTTTTCCATAACATGCTGAGTCATCATTGCATATTATAAGCGCTTTTGGTATAGAGAATGTGGTGACGCCATACGGCTTATGCTCTCGTATGCCTTCATACTTGTCTTTTCACCGCTGTTTCCTTATAACATGTGGCGCGTATCCTTCGTTGCTAGACTGATAATCCAATAACTTTTTATTGGCCTGATCCAGGGCTTGTATGTAGAACCTCTGGGTGTCACTTTTCAAGCTATATATATACTCGATAACAGATAGCCCAGCGGTAAGAAGGCGTGAATCTTATCAAATCGAACGAAACCAAAATAATTTTCTCCAGTAACAGCCTATGAATGTCCCACTGCTGGGCTAAGGTCTCTTCTCCTCTTTTTAAGGAGAAGTTTCGGAGCTTATCCCACCACGCTGCTCCAATGTGGGTTACACATGATTGTGACAGAATTTCTATGAATTCTGACAGTTGCAGGTTTCGGATGAATTTAAATCTCAAATTAAGCACATGAAGTTTCAGCGGTGCTAGCCCGGTTTGAAATCCACGATCATCGGTTACGATTCACGCTTTCTTACCATTGGGCCATCTCTGCTTAGCTAATTTTCTCCATCGACATTAAAGTCAACTTACTATTTAGGATGAATGTATGTAAGAGTCACCTTGTTTAAATATTCTTGTGCAAGTATTTGGGATAAAACAATTAGGCTACACACAAACGAAATTAAACATTAAGTTTTCAGGAATAAAGTTGATTTTCAATTGAACATCATGGATAAATTATCAGCCAATTAGAGACATAATTTCAACGTGTTGTTGTAGTATTATTTTTAATGTGTGTGTGTTTTCTATTACCTCCAAACAGTAATACGGTTCAGTGTATGCACATATTTTATGAAAATGTCGTTTTTATTATTTAAAAATTGATTCAGTTGTTAATTTTAGATATACAACGAAAAAGATGAAACACATGTGAGAAAGTTTACTTGGTGGTAAAGCTTTGTGCAAGCTCGTCTGGGTAGGTACCACCCACTCATCAGATATTCTACCGCAAAACAGCAGTACTCGCTATTGTTGTGTTCCGATTTGAAGGGTGAGTGAGCCAGTGTAATTACAAGCACAAGGGACATAACATCTTAGTTCCCGAGGTTGGTGGCGCTTTGGCGATGTAAGCGATGGTTAACATCTCTTACAATGCCTTTGTCTATGGGCGTTGGTGACCACTTACCATCAGGTGGCCCATACGTTCGTCCACCTTCCTATGTAATAAAAAAAAAAAGTTAGAGCACGGATTCACTTTGATTATAATCCAGGACTCCGGCCCGTATGTTAATATGGGTTATCAATAAGGTCTTGTATAGCAAACAATTTATATTTCTTCATAGTAGTTTATTAACGAAAGTTTTTGAACAATCGTCCTGGGTGACAGTCAGTTTTTGAACAATCCTCTTACAGAGGTGAAGTAGGGCTTATAAAAATGTATTGGATTTTTCTATCGATGATTCTCAGTAGCAGCCCGGAGTCTAAAGTCACTGAAAGTGTTTATTCTCCCGTGCCTCCGAAAGCACGACTTCGATTACTGAGTCAAATCTATTATTATCAGCAAAGTTTATTTATTTAATGTCGTTCATATAATAAATTTTACTGGACCAGTTTCTGTTTGTATGTTTATTAACAAAGGAGATCTGTACAAAAAGTTTTTACGTATTACGTAAAAAAAAGTAGCCTACGCCCTTAGGGTTCGAGATTGCTTTATATCAAACTAGCGTTTTCCCTAAGTTTCATCCACGTAGTTCCCGTTCCCGGAATACGGGGCCAAAATGTAGCCTATGTTCCTCGCTGACAATGTAGCTCTACATTGGTGAAATAATTTTTTAAAATCAGCTTAGGCATGACCGCCTAACAAACAAACGTACTCACATTCGTATTTATAATATTAGTTTGGATTAGAATTCGATCGAATCTGTTCAATAGTTTAGCGGTAAATGCGTAACAGACAGATAGAGTTACTTTTGAAATTATAGTATTAGTAGTAGATAATATTTCTCGCACAGTTTAAATACGAGTATAAGCGCTTATAATTAAAAAAACATTAGCACTTATATATCTGACGCATTCTAAATACTTTTGGATACATTATAATCATTATTTCAATGGCATAGTTTTTACATAAAAAAAATCCTCATTCATTCAACATCCGGTCAAAAATCATTCTAATTTCGTGAAGTTCTGACCCCAAACCTTGAGTAATATTGAGTAAGTAGTAGTTAAGTTATATGGTTAAAAAACTGGCCGTTCTTTTAATGGCAGACGGCAAATGTGTCACCTGATGAAAGTGGTACATTGGCACTGTCATTACCTTACTGTCTTACTGCACGTACGTATTTCTTTTTATTGTATAGGTAGGTGGACGGCCACAGACAATGGCATTGTAAGAAATGTTAACCATCGATTACATCGCCAATGCGCCACAAACTTTGGGAACTAAGATGTTGTCATGTCTCTTGTGCCTGTAATTACACTGGCTCATTCACCCTTCAAACCGATACACACTAATACAAAGTACTAATGTTTTGCGTTAGAATATCTGATGAGTGGTTGGTACCTACTCAGAGGAGCTTGCACAACAAAGCCTTACCACCGAGTAAGTAATTAATAAAAACACAATTATACAGCTCCAATTCTCGTGAAAAGAAGTTTGCTTAACAGAACATTTACAGGTTATTACTTAATCTTATCTTTTTAAATCGACATGAGTTTTAATACATAAAACCACTTTAGTACCAGCTCACCTATAAATAGATACACAGATTAAATAACGTCTATGGTCAATTGCACAGCTCATGGTCACTCATGGTCATAGTGTGAAATTAAATACAATTTAATAAGGGCTTATGAAAAAAGACACGCGTGCCAGTAGTAAGACCTTAATTGCTTGATGGTGAAGGAAAACATCGTGAGGAAACCTGCATGTGTCAAATTTCACTGACATATGTATTCCACCAACCCGCATTGGAGCAGCGTGGTGGAATCAGCTCCAAAAACCTTCTCCTCAATTAGAGGAGAAGAGACTTTAGCCCAGCAGTGGGACATTCCCCCATCTTCTCAAGAGTGTAAATTTGTTATGAAGCCATGCTTCCGTTCATGAAAGGATTTTTCGCCACTGAATTACTGACAAAACCACGGGCTCAACTTGTTTGTACTACATTAATTAAAACTCTACTAATTCGACTAAATTATTTCATTTGACTGTAACGCTTGTTTTTTTTATAATAAATTGTGGTAAAGTGTGTTTTCCGTTTCAAATTCTATATTTAGATTATTGTACATTGCTCATTACTTGTTAACCTAACAGCGCTTAACAGCGCTTTTACGCTAAAGTATTTCAGCGCAAACGAAACGTGTATATAATAATAATAATAATCATTTATTTCAGACAACAAAAGTCCATACAAATTAGGTATAGCAAAAAAATTCTTACTTTAATGTTATTGTTAGTAATAGTTTATACTTAATTACATACATTAAATAAAACCTTAACTAAATACAAATAACATTTAAAAATAATTATTATACAAGTCGTGACCGCGTGGAATGGTGGCAAGAATGCTAGCAGAATTTTCCCTTTGAATCGCAATTCCGATTCTCTGGGCGAAAAACGAACCAGCCCTCCTGTCACCAGTGGAGACAATAAGGCGGGGAGTAATATTTTGGATGAATTTTTTGGCACTTACTTAAAATATGTAAGATTATATAATTAAACTAAATTATTTATGATTGCAGTCGCGATGTACGGCATGCCAGTACTTAACAAAAATAACTCGTGTTTCTTCTTTTATGTGATTTTAAATCGCTTTCAAAAACTTCGGCCAAATCGACCGAATGAGTCCAGATTGGACCCGAAAATCTCGGGATTTGCGGCCTTATCAGCTAACTCCTTTTTTATTTTTTCACGCTGCAAACACAGACGCTATGTGTGTAAAAGAGAAGGAACATGACAGCATAAGAAAGCTGAGACAAAGTACATAACCCCATTTGAAGTCACTGTAAACAGTCTTACTCCCAAAGGGCGCCAAATTATTCACATCAATAATATACGTATATATAAATGTTAAATATCCTTGAAAGTGTATGTCTGTTTATCATTAACAATTGTTTAATACGTTAACAATAATTATATTAAAAGCATTTGTATATTGTCGAATGTACGTGAGTACTTTTAGCATACCAATTATCTAAATATATATGAAGGCGTTAATTGTACATAACTGTTTAGGGCGATTTTTTATATTTGTTTACGTTAACTGTGAGTTGGACTGATAACAGTGCCATGTATTGATAATAATGGCTTTTTTTTATTGTATAGGCGGACGAGCATATGGGCCACGTGATGGTTAGTGGTCACCTCAGGGGCGTAGCTATCGCAGGGCTAGGTGGTGCAGTGCACCAGGGCCTCGGAGCTCAGGGGGCCCTCTAACCAGAGCTTTAAAAAGAGAGGAGCATAAAAGAAAATTAGAAAAAAAGCTAGTGCCTGGAGCCTGCTCACAATTTTTTTTTTACGTTTTTAAATAAACGTCAACAAGCTCAGAACTCCGTAAGTTTAAGCTACGTGGAAAGGAGGGTCGAGAGTCTTTCTCTATGCACTGGGGCCCGTGTCCACCTAGCTACGCCACTGGTTCACCTACGCCCATAGACCATCCTCAGCGTCTCCAACCTCGGGAACTAACCTCGGGCTCTCTTGCCCTTCAAACTGGAAAACACCAATACGAAGTCCCGTTTTGCTGTAGAATATCTGATGAGTGATTATTGCTGACAAATGTGTCTCATGTTAAGAATTTATTTACAAATGTAACGTTTAGTAATGTAGTCTAACGATGTTAAAGTCACAGGCCCCTTTATCGATAGACCCGCCCCCCTCTAGACCCTTACCAGAATACCATACGACCATTGCCGAAGAAGCTGTTTCATTATGTCAATATCATAGAGGGGGCATATCCTAATGTGCCCAGGGTCTCCAATCGGATAAAGGCCCTCTTTATCCGATTGGAGACCAGGGGCCCTAGACAAGTGGCTTTTACGTTAATAGAATAGAATAGAAAACAACAACCTATGTATGAGGCTGACATTCGCGTTCGACTCGAAACGTCTCGAAACGTCAAACGCGAATGTCAATTTCATACATTGGTTATTATTTTCTATTCTATTCCATCAGCGTAAAGCCACTAGTCTAGGGCCCCTGGGGCCGTACGGACACGGACAAAAATCTTTATTCGATGTAGAAGTGTTACACTTATTTATTGATTGTCATAAATATACCACCGGTTCGGAAATAAACACCTCAGACCTGAGAAGAACCGCCGATAGAAACTCAGCAGATTTAGGTAGCCTATATCCTTTTCTGTATCCCTGACAATGTATGAATCATGATTGGTTGAGTAGTTAAGTAATAAAAAAAAGAGTGTGTGTACTTATGTACACGCGTTAGAAGTTATACCTACTTCTTTGGCGTATGGAAAAAAAAATAACTAAAATGCAGTAGTGATTAACGATAAATATTAAAATTGATAAAAAAGATTTTATTTAAATAAAAAGTATATAAGCACAATTTTTTTCACTAATATTCACAAATAGTAAGTAATATCAATCAAAATATTCAATTTAAATCACTACTGAATATAATTTATTAGCACATATATAATTCGCACTTGTATGAAACTAAAACACGTGTTGTGAATGTATAAACTAGAAACATGTTGATAAATATTATAAATATGAAAACAGTGATCAGAGGTGACGAGCGTACCAACATGCGCGACTAATATCGAGGTTCAATTTCTATTTTGTTGGTAGCTTTGCGGTTAAGCAGACAACTTCATAGTGTTAATTTTGTGTCACAGATGCGCGCGCATCTTAAAATTTCACTCTCATCATTTTTTCATAACGCGCCTAAAGAAGTATAACTTCAAAAATAACAAACAAACACACATCCGCATTTATTAGTAAGGATTCCATAAAACCGGACATTGACATTATTAAACTGACACATGAGAAGACATTACACTTGTTGACTATGGCGTCAATGCATAGAATGTGGCTTGATGTATTTTGAACGATGATTGCGTGAATTTGTATGTAGAAGTAAAACTGCGTTTCTTTATAATGATATTGTATATATTTATACAATATTACATATGTATGATTAGCGACAATATAGAAAATTAATATGAATAAAATTGAGAAAAATTGAATGTTGACAGCGAGCGTTGGTGCAGAAGTAATGACATATAGTTTTTTCTTAAAATATAAATGGCGTGAGCTGTGTGACATTGCAAACTCCTTTGTAGCTGTCATTTCTATTATACTATTCTTAACATGCCCCCCGGCGTTGAAAGGGCAGCTTTCAACAGGAAGCTTCCAATGGCAGAGGACAGATGCGATTGAATGCTCTTCATATTATGCCTTTACTGGTTTGGATATCCGCTACTCTGGTCACACCATCAACTCCAGTATAAATACCGACGATATGACCAAGACTAAACTTCATTGTAATGCATGGTAATGCATCTTCCTTTAGGATGACCATTGTACCATTCTCAAGGCGGCCATTTGAAGATCTCCACTTCGTCTTTTGTTGCAATTTGCATTTCTTTTGCCATCGTATCCAAAAATACAGTCGTAGTTTTTCTACTCGATCCCATCTTTGCAGCCTTGTCGGAGGTATCTCATCTAGTTTTGGAACTGGAAGAGCGGTAAGCGGTCGTCCGACTAAGAAGTGACCAATGGATTGAGATCACTTGGATCTGAAGACATGGGAGATAGTCGCGAGTGAAGGATAGCTTCTATCTAACTTGAGTTTTGTATAACTCCTCAAAGGTGAGGTGTGAATCGCCTAACCCGCGAACTAAATGAAATTTAAAGAACTAACTCCTGCTTCCCATAATCCGCCAAAATGTGGAGCATAAGCAGGAATGAAGTTAAAATTGATACTTTCGTTTGCCATGGATTCGGATATAGAAATTGAATTTTGTTTTAAAAATGAATTTATGACGTTTTTTGCACCAACAAACTGTGTACCGTTGTCAGAAAAAAATACTTCTGGCTTCGACCGCCGAGCAATAAACCTGTATAAAGCGGCAATATCTTTGGTCAAATTGGTGACCAGCTCTAAATGTAAGCTTTTCGTGGCGAAGCATACAAACACAACAACGTAAACTTTAATATGTTTACATCCACGTCCCTTACGTGATTTGAAACGGGTACCTGGTTGAAGGCGCTACTCAGGCCGTTGGCCCATTATAGTTTTGACTGTTCGTGCCTTCATTTTGTAACATCTCTGACATTTATGTGTGACAAGCTTGGCGAGATTGTGCCCACCTAAAGTCCTGCGTGAATGAGTCTTAAATGCTTATTTTTGAATATTAGTTTAGTAAGATGATGTAATATTGGGTGCTTTTTATTCAAGGGACCAACCACCCTGAACTAGTAGGTGCACTCGTATTAATAACGACTCGAATTATGGTAGGACTTTCTTGCAACAGCGTGGTGTGGAAGGAAATATGATTTATGTGAATTAATATAATTTCGTGAATGTGTTACTTCTGATATGTGTCTTAATTGTAAATATTCTGTCATGAAATCAGTGTATATTGGTTTTATTTGTGGTGGCCTTTGACGCCTACGTTCAAGTGAATAAAAACATTGCTTAGCACGTTTGTATGGATTACCTAAATAAGGTTCTGGTTGCATAAGTGGTACGGCTACGGAAAATCGATCGTCGGTTGTTCGCTTAAAGTTGTTTTTAAAATGTTTCTCGCATAAACGCTTTTCAATTGAATATACCTTTTTATCGGTTGAAATCTCTTCGATAGGCCGTAACTTGTCTAGTTGGTCCTGTATAGTATTTTCTGTGATAAGTGTGCATGTCATAAATGAATTTGAATATGAATCAGTGACATCACTGGTAGGCCCTGATATGATGTAACCGAATTTTGTTTGTTGTAAAACTGGACCCTTTATACCTAAACGTATCTGACCCTGGTCTAGTAAATCCCAAAATATATCTGCGCCAAGTAGTAGCTCGATACTTGACGGATTAAAGTATTCCGGATCGGCCAGGATGATGTTTGTAGGTATAGTTAATTGTTGTGTTTGTGTGTAATTCTTGCAAAGCGTTGCAATGTTCGGCAATACCAAGAATGATAATTGTGTATGATATGTATTAGTTCTCGATTCAATGAATGCATTGCAACGTTTTGTTATTTGTGATACTGTATTGTTTATGCCAACTACGGCTGATTGTATTTGTTTGCATTTTAGATTAAGTTTACGATGCAAGGAATCCGTCATGAAGGATGCCTGGCTCCCAGAATCGAGGAGGGCTCTGACTTCATGGCGGTGGTTGTCCTTGTCGAGTATGTATATCACTGCAGTCGACAGTAAGACATGCTCCGTTTGACCCACTGAGAGTGATGTCATGCTGACGGCTGGTGGTTGAATGTTCTGTGTTTGATGAAGCATCGTGTTATGTTTCTGAGAGCACTTGGTACAAGGACCTAATCTACAGAAGCGAGACTGATGACCGGGGCGAAGACAGTTCTCACATAACTTGAATCTTCTCACCGACTCTTTTCTCTCCTCTACAGACTGACTAAGAAACGTCTCACATTTGTAAATGCGATGCTTTTGTTTGCACAAGGGGCAATCATTGATGTATGTATTTTGTATTGTATAAGAGTCAGCAACTGCTGCTAATCCCTTAACGAAATCCGTAGATTTGTATTTATCTACTTTGATATTTGAGTTATTAATGTGTATTGTATCGAGTAAATCAGCCCTATTTTTTAAAAATCGTATAAAATCATTTAGTTGGATATCTTTTATGTTGACCTTTGTTTCTTCCCAATCACGTAACGTTCTAGGATCTAATTTTGTGTTCATGATATATATTATAAGCGTGTCCCATGACTGAGTGGGTTCACCAAGTATGTCTAATGACCTTAAATTTTTAGTGAAGGTATCGATGATTTTACGAATAGAATGACATGACTCCCTTTTAATAGGTTCTAACGAAAAGAGAGCTCGAATATGATTTTGTATTAATAATCTTTTATTATCAAACCTGTCACACAATAAATCCCAGGCGATGTTGTAATTATTCGACGAAAATTCTAATGATCTAATTACCTGAGCCGCGCTTCCTTCCAGTGATGCCCGCAAGTAATGAAATTTCTGTATATCAGCAATAGACGAGTTGTCGTGTATAAGTGAAATAAAAGTATCACGAAACTCTAACCAATCCTCGTAATTGCCGCTGAATCGTGGGACCTGGATAGTGGGAAGTTTGACGCCGCTGGTGGATGAACGCTTCGTCCGAGGTTTGTCATTGCCTGAAACATAAGAACTGCCGGACGAACTGATGTTATCAACTTCAGGCTTGCCAGGTTTATTGCTCTTCAGGATGTCTTGTGCAATGGCAACACTTGAATAATATGAGTTTTCAAATTCGTATCTATCGGCGATATGAACGGCGATGTCTTTTTCGTCAGTTATCAAACATTCTATTGAAGTTTGTATTGCCTCATATTCGTCCATAAGAGTATTTATTTTAGATAATCGTATTTGTAGCTCCATTGCTGCGACAGACGTTAAATCGGTTATTTTATCTACGTAATTATTAAAATTAGTTAAACGACCTTTCAATGTACCTCTCTTTCTAATTAAATCCTTAAGTTCAGACATTTTGACAAATTATGGGATAATAAAATAATAATATAATTGTTTATTATGAAATAGAAATAATACTAAGTTACGCGAAATAATTAAATGATGGGAATTTTTATGGAAAATTGATGATTGGAACGGACTCACTTTTATTCGCTCGACCTTCCTTATGTTTATCATGTATTCTTTGTATATAAGGCTAATTTTCAGATGACTTCTGTCGCTCCTTTGCTGATTTTGTGTTTTCCTGATAGGCGCTTTTTCAATACTGCTGTAATATTGCATCCGCTCTGAAGGACCATGTTGACTATGGCGTCAATGCATAGAATGTGGCTTGATGTATTTTGAACGATGATTGCGTGAATTTGTATGTAGAAGTAAAACTGCGTTTCTTTATAATGATATTGTATATATTTATACAATATTACATATGTATGATTAGCGACAATATAGAAAATTAATATGAATAAAATTGAGAAAAATTGAATGTTGACAGCGAGCGTTGGTGCAGAAGTAATGACATATAGTTTTTTCTTAAAATATAAATGGCGTGAGCTGTGTGACATTGCAAACTCCTTTGTAGCTGTCATTTCTATTATACTATTCTTAACAACACTTTAGTAAACAAAGTCGGTTAAAAACAATAGCAAACGATTTTTTTTTATCACCGGAAGAGTCTTATGTATACGATGTCAGGGCATTTGTAACGCGATCGGTTTTACGGTTGTAGAGTATTTTTTTAATTAGCTAAACAAAATACATTAACAATTATTGAAGTAATTACAGGCACTAGGGACATAACATGTTAGTTCCCAAGGTTGGTGGCGCATTGGCGATGTAAGAGATGGTTAACATCTCTTACAATGCCAATGTCTATGGGCATTGGTGACCACTTACCATCAGGTGGCCCATATGCTCGTCCGCCTTCCTATGCAATAAAAAAAAAAGTGAAAACTTCTTTAGCATCGTTGTGATTTGAAAGTCGAAACAAAAAAGCGACAATAAAAAGAAACATACACATAAATTCATAAGATTTAACGTGGGAGAAAATGAGATAGGAAGCATTATACAATTGAAGCCAAAATTTTTGAAGGTTTCTCTTCTACCACGTGTGAATTGCACACATGTTTTTTATTCCTTATCTTAATATACTTCCCCTTGGTTGAAACGGCTGAACCGATCCTCTAAGCTTATAGCTTATTGTTAGCTTGTAAAAGCATCTCGATCACATCAGGTTTAAAACAGAACAAAATCGCATCAAAATCAGTCCAGTCATTTAGGAGGTACAATGTCGCAGACACACATATACAACGTTAACTTATAAACTTACATTTTTAAATCGGGAGTTTTAACTTACTTTACTTAGTTTTAAAATACGTCATAAGTTTTTAATTATAATTATGTTATTTTATTTATTTTGAAGATTTAATCGTAACTATTATTATAAATGCGAATTTGAGTTCGTTCGTGTGTTACGCTTTCATGCCTAAACCAAGAAGCCGATCTTAAAAATTCTTTCACCATCGATTTAAAAAATGAATCACCAATGGTAAGCTACATTATCAACATAGGCTTTATACTCATAGAAACAGGAACTACGCGGATGTAATTGCGGGCAAAACGCTTGTAAGAAATATTAATAAAACAACCAACAAATTTAATATCAAGTCATCCGTGAAGTATTTTTTATACGGAACTCAATAAATGCGGAAAACGATTTAACAATAACACTACTCGTGTATATTTAGTACTTGTTATTGAGAACTATATCTAGACTTAGTGTCAACTCAAGTGCACTTCAATCAAAGATTGTTTGACATGTTTTTTCTGGAAAAAACCGGTTTTTTGTTTATCTTATCTCAAAGTTATCTATAATAATCGATAAACGCTGTCTAACGGTTCGAGTGTGATAGTCGCTTGCATCCCTCATTAATGCTTTTTAATGCAATCTATCTAGAGAGGTACTTGAATGAACGAATCCTTCCTGTTATTCTTCGTAATGCAACCTTTATTTTATTTGAGAAGAAGGTTTTGGAGCTTTTTCCACCACGCTGCTCCAAGGTTGGTGAAATAACACGTGACAGTACAGAAATTTGACACATGCAGATTTCCTCGCGATGTTTTCCGTCACTGTCAAGCACTAAATAAATTATAATTACAAATTAAGCACATGAAATTCAGTGGTGCTTGCCCGGGTTTGAGCCCTCGATTATCGTTTCGGACATTTACAAGCTGTTACTTACTTATTTTATTTACAAAATAAGGGAAAACCTATTTATTATGAAGTATTATCAACAAGAAAAAGCTGAAGCGAACAAACGTTACAAATAATCGTCTGTTTTTTCAAATTATATTTTCGTTCCGTTTGCAATTGAAACGCTTGAACTTGAATCAAAAATATTACACCCCGTCTTATTGCCTCAACTGGTGACAGGAGGGTTGGTTCATATTTCGCTCAGAGAATCGGAATTGCGATTCAAAGGGGAGGGCATTCAAATGCTGCTTACATTCAAGGTACCATTCCACGCGGCCATATAATAATATCCTGGGACATTATTCACACAAGGCTATCTGATCCTACTAAACTAAGCAGAGCTCGTACTATGGAAACCAGACAATTGATATACTACGTATACTATTATTCATTTGTAAATCTATACTTATATATATATGAAATTCACACTCCACATTCACGCACTAAAAATTGCAAAGATGACAGTCAACGACAGCCTCCGGGCCGCATAACTGACCACCCCTTCCCCTGACTCCGCCTTCACACCGCTGACCACCACAATAATTAATTATTTATTTTGCACGTTGTACTGTTGCACGAGAGCTTTTTATTCAGAAAGTCCTAAGATATAAATTCAAATATTACCTTAGTACGAATATAAAAACTAAAACCAGTTATGAGATTAAGGTTTTATGTGAAAACAAACAAGCATTATAATTTTTTTTTAAATATAATAAATATTGGTAAGATACCCAAAACCTAAACCCAAAACTTTATGCAGACTTGCATCGGCAACAAACATTCAAATCGTGCTAAAAAACAGTTTCTTTTGAACAAAGACTTAATATATTAATCATTTTTCAATGGAAAATAATCCTTAAATAGTTGCGAATAATAACTTATTTCGCCTGCACAATTATCTATAAAACGCGATAACGAAATGAGTGCTTTATTCCCATCGCAAAAGATAGATTTTAGCTTGAATTTAAATTATTGAAATAACTAGTTGTAACCGGTTCTGACCAGTATCAACTGGTTAAGAGTACATTGAACCCGATTTTAAAGTTGGATTGTTTTGTTATTTTATTTAACATCTCGCTAGAATATGAAAATATAATTAACGCTTTCATTCGAATAATAAAGCTCCAATAAGATAGGAACGTAGTTCGTGCAAGCAGAACTGCGGACAAAACTATCTTTATACCTTAAAAGTTGTATAACAGGCCAATTTCCTAGTCTACTTAAGGGGAAGCCCCCTTAACTTTGTGTAATGTTTTCTGAGTATGAAAATTATATGTAACATTTTTTTTTAATATTGTTTATGGATATTTTTTACTTTCATAAATTCTTTATTTGTGCATTTACTGATTACATGAACCAACGGAGTAAGGTGTTGTGTTACTAATCATTTTTTAGAATACATGTATGTATCTAATTTTTGGTAGCCTTATTATCTTTTAATCTATAGTCTATTAAAAATGTAAAGCTGAAGCGTTTGTTTGTTTGATCCGGGTAATCTCAAGAACTACTGGTTCGAAATTAAAAAATATTTTTGTGTTGTATAGTATTTTTATCGAGGAAGGTTCTAGGCTTTTTTATTCATTATATTTTTATTAATTATACGCGGGTGAAATCGCGGGGCACAGCTAGTTATAATATTAAATACTATCGCCCCCGCCCTGACTTCGTTTGGGTTGAACAATTATCCATAACAGTAACTAAATATTTTATAGAAACATTTTTGATACCTTGGGATCTCTAATTATTACTTGATACTCGCTGGTAATAAAGCTTTTTATAGAAGATTTTTTTTATACCGGTTTAGTAGTTTTTCCATTTATCCATTACAACATACAAAAAATAATATATGAAAAATACCAAAATTGGTTTGAGTCGCAATTTCATGGCAAAAAATAGATAATAATTTTCCCAAGGCTTATATTTTATTTGTGTAATTATTACTGCACATTATATATATATATATATATATATATATATATATATGTGTGTGTGTTTTATACTATTCATTATTATTATATATTTATTTTTTACCCTATTTTACAACTGCGGTAGACCGCATTTACGACTTTTTTCATGGCGGTTTTTTTTATTTTTCTATCTGTTACATTCGCTTCTATCCGTGTACGTGCTTACGTGCAAATATTCCGACATACAAACAGATATATAATGGAAAGTATGCGATACCGTATCATATGTAATATGGCGCTAGTAAGATGATCTGCTGAGAATTAAGTGCATTTAACATGGAATTATGAACCTTATTATTATGACAGTAAGGTCCATAATTAAAACGAACTACGCTCTACAATCTCATCTTACATTACAAGTATTGATAACATTAGTACTAAATGTATCTGATTCATACTGTTATTTTAATGAGTCTATCTGTATTATTGACTGCCTCGATGTTTATGACTTCGTGGCAGAGGTTCTGGCTTTGAACACTGAGGTCCTGTCTTCAAATCCCGAATTAAAAATTTCGATCGAAAAATTTCCATTAAGCTCGTCTAGAAGTCTCATCTCACCGGATTATGAGCTTGAGAGGACTTTTGCACTCTTATATAACCCGCACAGGTCTTCCATCAATCTAGCTGCCGTGTCCCAAATATGTCTGGAGGACTTCATAACCATTATAAAATTGGATAGTTCGTAAGGCTGAATTGAATGTTTATTCTTACGATAATCCATTTATCGAGGAAGGTTATATGGTTTCATGCTATGGTCGGAAAGTGTTTGCTATCATGTAGACATGCCACTAAAACTGATATGATGACATTTCGCAAACACGTTGTGATGGGTCCCAGACGACGCTGCGTGCGGAACCTAGTGCATAAACAAATCTATTAAAACATGGCTGTGTTATACTATATCCGTTACCAAGTGCATTGGAATGCTATAACCGAGGCATTATTTATATCAAAATTGGTCAATACTGGTACACAATGTTAGGGTCATATAACTTTCATTTTTTATCTGTATTCCAATCATGTATACGTAGTCCGTTGTAGCTTCCTGTTTAGCACATTGGTATATTCACCTGACTTACAAAATATTTGGTGGTAGAGCTTTGTGCAAGCTAGTTTGGGTAGGCACCACCCACTCATCAGATATTCTACCGCAAAACAGCAGTACTTCGTATTGTTGTGTTCCGGTTTGAATGGTGAGTGAGCTAGTGTAATTAGGGACATAACATCTGAGTTCCAAGGGTTTGTGGCGCATTGGCGATGTAAGCGATGGTTAAAATTTGTTACAATGCCAATGTCTGTGGGCGTTGGTGACCACTTACCATCGTCCGCCTACCTATATAATTAAAAAAAACATACGTGTTTATTATGGAATTGGCAGGCGGACTAGCGAATGGGCCAACTGATGGTAATGGAGGATTATAAACATTTCGTACATCGCCAATATGCCAACCAACCACCAACCTTGAGAACTAAGATTTAATGTCCTCTACTCGTGTAACATTACTGTTTGGCGATAGGAAATGTGATGAGTGGATGGTATCCGAAGTGCTTGCACAAAGATTATTATATAAACAATTGAACATACACTGTGGACCTTCTAATATATTCTGACATCTATACCGCACAGATAAAAAATAATCTCGTAAAAAATGCCAGTTACTTATATTGACCGAGCTTAAGTTATCAACGAAACCTTTGATAGTGGAAAACCTTTAATAAACAAAGGCTTTGGACATACAGATTGACATGACAACATGGAAGACGATGACGACAGCACATTTTGTTCTATGGGTATTCATATTGATAATGTCCTATAGACTAGCCAATCTCAAGATTAGCCAACTGCGCAATTATAGTGCTAAAGTGGTCCCATATATAGTCATAAAACGCGTGATTATTGCGTTCAGACAGACAGACACACGGCGGGGGACGTCTTTGTTTTATAGTCTGTACTATGTAGTGATAAATATGCAGTCCTAACTTATTTAGTAATATAAAAAAATGAATTTATTAAAAAAATAGGAGGAAGTTTTTAAACAAATATGGATTTATCTGTGAAACGAAAGTGTGATAGGTTTCGCGGCGTTCCTCGTTTGGTGTCGTTTTTTAGTCCTGCAAAGGACTCAAGGGAGCCATATCTTTCGCGCCAACACCGTAAAGGAACGCGTATAAAGTTCGCGGCTACGATTCGTGGGCGATTGTATCCATAAGCAAAAAAGACGTGAGCCAAGGTATATTAGCACTGCACAAGGTCAGGTCGTCTGTTCGATTGACAGTTGACAGATGACAGATGACAGTTGACAGTTGACAGTTGACACTGATTACTGGTTACGACTTACGTTGTTACGCTATTCTAATGCGTATATACTTTAAATGTTATAATTATTATGGTCAATATCGAATGTCACATTCTGACATCTCGCGATCGTTTTCTGCGGTGAGCTTAAAGTTTCTTTTTTACATAGCTCTAATAGCGCTGTTAGTGTGCTATTCTAGAATAATCTTATGACAACGTGATATGCGATATTGACCATAATACTTATATTATTTGAAGAATATAAGCATCAAATTTTTAATATTTTTATATTTTAATTGGTTAACTATTGACAAATAACTGTATGCTCTTTAACATATAACTAATATAAAATTTTTTTCTTTAAAATTTTAATTTGTGTTTTATTTTATTTATTTCTCTTTTTTTATTTATTTTAATTTTATATTAGTTATATGTTAAAGAGCATCAAATTAGTATATCACTATAAGTTAGTTGTCAACATTGCAAAGGCGCTTAATGAAATTAGTTGTTGCGAATGGAAACTGAAATCTATTATATTGATAAAAGTATTAGTTTATATATATTGGTCTTAGTAGCGGTTATATACTATTGTATTATTTATTTTATATAGAATAAATAATATAGAAATATTTTTACATCGATAGAAAAATACCTTTACGCGTCACTAGTTTACTAGACCAGATAGCCTAGTGGTAAGTACTCGTGAAGCATTACCGATGATCGTGGGTTCAAACCCAGCAAGCACCACTGAATTTTCACGTGCTTAATTTATATTTATAATTCATCTCGTGCTTGACGGTGAAGGAAAACATCGTGAGGAAACCTGCATGTGAAATTCTGCCACATGTCTACCCACCACGAACTGGAGCAACGTGGTGCAAGAAGCTTCAAACCTCCTGAAATGGGAGAGGCCCAGCAGTGGAAAATTAACACTTATATTAGTTATTTATTACCTGGATTTGATTGTATATAATTAATATATAATAAATTGAATTAAATGCTATATACAGATGCATATAAAATGCTATATACGACAAGGAAACAACAAGTTGTTTTTATGAATCCTTTGTTTATTCTTAGTTTGAATAAAGTAAGTTATTTCTAAGTTAGAATCAGTTCAATGGAATGTCCATTTATCATGTATATATTTTTCACCATGTAAATCTATACTCATTATAGTGTAGTAACTCTGTTTGTAACGCATTAACGAATAAACTACTACTGGACCGATATTGATGTAACTTGATAATAAACAAGAACTCCAAGGAAAATCATAGGATACTTATTTGGTCCCCTAATACGAAAGAAGACTAGGACTTTATTATAAGACGTTAGAAATAATAAAATCTTAGTAAGACAACATTGTTAATTCCTGATTATAATAGAACATTAACTAGGTACGTCACAAAAGTATAAAAAAAACATAAGGAAGATCGTAGTGCCCCTCTTTAGATTAACTAACTCTATCTCTTTCATTCGTATGCAATTACCATTAAAAAAAACATAAATTAAAGGGAATGTACAGACAAAATAAATAATGGCAGCCATACTAACAAAAATAAGTAATATGAGGAAGAAAAAGGACAGGAATAGTGTATACTCTATGGTGTCGTGCAGTGACGTCACGCCAGGCAGCCTGGAGGTGTGGGTTGAGCTGCCAGACGCGATCAAGTTCGACCCTGCGCTTGCGCCGTTCAAACAGCTATACGAACAACATCACGGTAAGTTAAATCTACCTAATTAAAAAACATTTTGTGTTCATGGACAAAAGAAAATTATAATAGAAACCTTATGACTTTTAATAATATAATCAATGTGTACTTAGTGTTGATTTTGTTAATTAAATAAAATAAAACGTATAAAAAAATGCTTTTCGACGTGACAACGTCTAATAAATCGATGAACGCTGGCTGCATGCACGAAAAATTGACCCGTTACGCTCATTGTCCCGTTACGCTGATTGTACGCTTGCGCCGCTTCTATCTCTCTTTCACTCGATTGCAGTCATTTCATAAATGTTTTGTTATGACGTTGTCACGTTAAACTATCGCCCGTAAACCGACTTTACAGACAACCATTTTTTTAACCGATTTTCTATATCGGCCAATCACATAGATTAGCCTTGTTTACTTGTTTATCTTTGCGTGATACAGAACTCAAGTGTTTGTTCATAATACGGCACAGCATTCTAACACTGCAAGAGATATTACAGAGCAAATTTTAGTGTGTGCGTAGGGCGTGCTGTAAAAACTAACTGACGACTACCTTTTTGGTCGTAACTTCGATCAACAATACTACTAGATAACGCGTCATGAACAAAAACAATACTCAAATGTAGTATCGACCATAAAATGAAGGAAACGATGTCATAATTTCATCATTTAAGCCTGAAAACGTCCACTGCTGGACAAAGGCGTCCCCAAGGATTTCCACAGTAGCCGGTCTTGCGCTACCCGCATCCAACGACCTCCCGCGATAATTGCGATGTAAAGGTTTAATAATTTTAACCTAAACTATGCCTTGTTCCCGAGCGATAAAGTGCAGTTTAAATTGTATTGACATTCACTTACGATCTTACGCCATGAATGAAAGAAAGACATAGGAAATGTACATTAACGATTGTTTCATTTTCAACCATATTTCCTTAGCAGTAAGTTATGATTGGACAATACTAATTTGAAATAACCTCACAAACGTCATTGTGTTCTTATTTTTCGGGCCGTTTTTGAAGCGCTTATCGGTAATCTAGTACATTATTGATCGAAGTCGGGTAATGTCAGCTTGACATGTGTCATTGACAATAATAATCATAAAATTAAAAAGCAGGACATAATATTCCATTTTCGAAAAAGTTTATTTCTTTAAGATTTGTTATTATTTAAATAAATTGTATATTTTATTTTGTGTGAACTCAATTTCAAATTTGCAGAAAATATTCTTAATAACCATTGTTTGCCGTTTTATAGTTCTATGTTAATTTATTGAGTATACTACGTAACATTTCTTTTTCTTTTTTAATTCTGTTGTCATTATTTAATGGGATGGATGCGGGCTGCCCAAGATCGGGATGGTGGGCGTTCTTTGGGGGAAGCTTTCGTCCAGCAGTGGACGAGTGATGATGATGATAGCTGAATTTTTTTTTTATGTAATCAATCTCCTATAAAATTAAAAAAAAATATTTTAAAATAAAATTCCACGATTTAATATACAATATTTAATTTTCAATAAAATTAAATAGACATTAGACGTATGCAACATTTCGCGGGCGTGTAATCAAGTGAGTTCTTACAGAATCAGACTACAGTTTCAATTTTGTCATTCTCATATTCTAATGTGACAGCGAGCGACCAAGAAAGATATTAAGCTTAGAACCAAAGGCATCACTTTCCCATACACGGCAGTTCAAGGCTATTTTATTATATACCAATACAAGGCTTCGTATAAAACATAGTTATGTACATGAAGATGACTCGTTAAATAAATCTGTAAACTCCTAAACAAGTAACGAAAACAAACGAGCAACTCGAATTGACGTATTATATACTTAATATTATATGATATTTTATATACAAAATGAATACCTTGTTATTATCCATGTACTTATATACAACCATATAATGACGAATTACAAAATGGATTAATGTACGTAATTCATTTCATTCTTAATTTTATGTATTTAAATTCAATATTTTATGTATATATTTTATAGCATATACGGCGGACGATCATAAGGGCCACCTGATGGTAAGTGGTCACCAATGTCCATAGATATTGGCGTTGTACAATTCTTTCAAATAAAAACATCACCAATGTGCCACCAACCTTGGGAACTAAGATGTTATGTCCCTTGTGCCTGTAATTAATCTAAGCTCACCCTTCAAACCGGAACACAATTTTTGCGGTAGAATATCTGATAAGTGGTACCTACTCAGACGAGCTTGCATGAAGCTCTACCACCAGTTGAACTATTTCAAAATTTTATTTTAAAATTATATTTATTACTATCTAGTTTAATAAGTCTAAGATTTATAAATATATTAAGTGTATATTATTGTTTAAGTACATTTTTTTCGAAACGAAGCCCCACAAATTCAAATCCCGCAGTCAATCTACTTAATCATAGACAATTTGTCTGCAGACCCTAAAGTCCTGGGTACAAATGTCTGACGCGAATAGAAGTAGTTGAAATAAAACTTCTTAAAAGTAGCCCGGATTTAGAAAGTTGGTGATGGTGTGGAAAGTTGGATCTACGCTTGATATCTGTCCATGACGGATGGTTATTTGGTATATGAGATGATGAGATTGATGTGTTTTTTCTTGCTCACACGCACGCAATACAATATCTCCTGTACTGTTGGCTGTTATAGATTAACGTAGGCTTAGTTCGGAAGTTTTCGTCTGGAGGTATCCCAACCTTATAGACGATGGCTTTATAAAAAAGTCGGTTTACGGACGATAATTTTACGTGATAACGTCATAAGAAAACATTGATGAATACTCGGACGCATCGGGTGATGGAGTGGAAGAGAGATAGATGCATCACAAGCCGAACGCGCCGATCGTGCCTCTCTATCGCTTGTTCCCTGGTCTAGCTTACACTCTCGGCTCAAGCGGAACGTGACAATGAGTCATGGACTTTTTCGTGCGTGCAGCCACCGTTTTGATTTTTGTTAAAACTATTAATAATAATAATAATATCTTGGGACATTTTTCACACACGGTCATCTGATCCCAAACTAAGCAGAGCTAGTACTATGGAAACCAGACAACTGATATACTACATATACTACTTTTTCTTTTGTAAATACATACTTATATAAATAATTACAACCAGACTCAGGACAAACAGACATGTTCATGCAAATGTCTGTCCTGGGTGGGAATCGAACCCACGACCTGCGGCGCGAAAGGCAGGGTATCTACCAATCACGCCAACCGGCTCGTCAAATTTGAACTTGATATATATATAGCTTAAATATATGATGTTACAGGTAAACTAGAATCACGCGAGGAGATTTCTGAAGGTGATCGGAACATATTCAATAGAAAAATATCTGATGGCGTTGTTGGTGACAGTGAAGCGGTTGAGAGAAACATACATACAAACAACAAGGATGAAAACAGGTATGAAAGAACCGGTAATAATGGTTCCACCAGGTAAAAAGAGAATGGTTATTTGTAATTATTCTAATTATTTATACCTTAATCGAAATGGCGCACTGGAAATCTAATAGTTCTTACAACTCGAATGTCTTCTTGGGGCGGTGACTGATTAAAATCAGGTGTCATTTGCTCACCCAAAAATGTACAAGAAAATTTGGTAGAGTTGCTCTGCCAGCTAGTCCTCATTGAAAAAGTTCGCTGCTTTTCTTAGCTCATTACTTTTGTTTCTTTGGAACATAATTTAGCAGATTTCGGATGATGCCTCGAGCGTGTGGGCCAACTGATGGGAAGTGGTCACCAACGCCTATAGACATTGGCATTGTATGATATTATGTTAACCATCGCTTAGATCGCCAATGCGCCACCAACCTTGGGAATGAAGATGATCTTGAAATTACAATGTTGGTAATGCCTTTTCACTAGTACCGTGGTTTAATTTTTTCTGGTTGTTCATTCAATCACTTTTTGCATTGATAACGTAATTTTATTGTCCTTCGCAAAGTTCTAATATGCAAGTAACTGCCTCGTTGGTCTAGCGGCTTGATATAAGGCCGCAGACTCGGTGGTCCTGGGTTCAATTCCCAGGTCGGGCCAATAAATAGTTATTGGGGTTTTCTGTCAGAAAACTTTCAGTAGCAGTCTGGAAGTTGGAAGTGTGAACACGCCCGTGCCTCGGAAAGCACGTTAAGCCGTTGGTCCTGCGCCTGAACTCTTTCCGGTCGTGTCGGATTGCCGTCCCATCGGATCATGAGAGCTAAGGAAAAGAGAGTGCACCTGTGTTTGCGCACACACTTGTGCACTATAATATCTCCTTCGCAGTTGGCTATTCTCTCTTGAGATTGGCCGCCGTGGCCGAAATCGGTCTGGAGGACCTTATATGCAAGTACCATTAAACAATTAGGTTTCAAAATATTTACTGTAATGTTTAGCACTCTTAGAGTGGACGTGTTAATGCAACCCTTTCAAGGGATATAAGGGCATGGCCTTCGAACTATTTAGAATCGTGTTATGTTAAAACACACTGATACCAAATAAGACTGTCATTACTTTATTGGAGGTAATATTTGACGGTTAAATATAAATGAATTTGGATTTTACTAACATAACGCTGTTTGTACTTCATGTACTATTTTAAAATGCATGATTAGTTTAAATTTTTTATTGATGTTTTTTATAATTTCAATTATGATTTCGCCAATTGATTGATTTTAATTTTTTTTTCTATTATTATTATAACACTGACATCAATTTCTTCTTTGACTGACATCTTCGAAAATGCATGATTAGCTTTAAAATTTTTTTTTTTTTTTTATATAACTTTAATTATGATTTTGCCAATTGATTGTTTCTTAATTTTTTTCCCCTATTATAATTATAACAATGACCTTAATTTTTTACTTAATTTGGACATTTTTGAAAAATTGCTGATAAATTTTTTCGTTACTTTTAATTTTGAATTAGATTTTGTAGTGTTATGAACACTTGTAACTGACATGCATATTATATATTAATGTTGTATATGTTCTTTTTGTCAATGTTTTATATATAAGTCGTAAGTGTTCTTTTACAAATAAATAAATAAATAAATGTAAATATTGTACGGCATAAATCATCCTTATGTGGTTCCGTATTTCTATAATTAACGTTGAATCTCTCAAAAATACATCACAACGTACGCAGCGTAACAATCAGATGAACAAACACACTTGTAGAACAATATTTTTCTTAATAAAAACTAATCTGTAGTTTATAAGACAACGTCGATTCATTAGATGGTGGTAAAAGTTATGCTTGGATATTATTTAAATATTAGAGTTTTTTTTAGATTACAGCAGAGGTACCCGGTATTAAAAGCCTAGCCTGTCTTCCTTAGGATTCAAGCATGCTTCATATTCTTTAAATCAGTATCTTCTTCTTCTTCAAAACCATCTCCAAATATAATTCAATAAGATGAAGCCAGAAATCAGTAGACCTTGCTTAGTCTGAAGATGTTTTTAAACACAAACATAACGATATGATGTCGAGACAGGACGGCGCCAAGTTTTTTCTTATCATTTTCCTACTCTTTCTCACCCGGCTCTTAAAGTGGCTATCTCTTTCTTTATGACCAGTTCTGGCCAAACCTGCTGCATTTTTCCGGTTTTTTGTTCATCCACATAATTTCTTATTAAGGTTTGATATTGTTTGTTTATTTATTTATTACTAGTGCCTGTCCGCGGCGTTGCTTGCATTTTAGATAGAGTGTAGAGGAAGAGGTTATTTTAAATAACTGCCTAAGGGTGTAAGATTGTTTGCCAAACAATTTTACCAAATTTCATCAAAATCTGGTCAGCGGTTTACCCGTAAAAGCGTAACAGACAGACAGACTTACTTTCGCATTTATAATATTAGATATTCGTTCGCAAAACTGGACACAATAAATTAAATGTTACATACATACATGAATAAAATAAAGACTAAAAAGTTATATCCTACTAGATGAAAACACAGCATCCAAGGAGCAGTAAGCAATTAAAGGTGTGGATGAAAAATGTTTATAAAAATTGAAAGGTATCCTACCTTAAGAACAGGAACCTTATACACTTAAAATACATATAATCTAATATTATAATAATAAAAAAATGCTGATGATGACCACGATTTCGGCCACGGCGTTCGAAATCCAAAGAGATCAGTCAACTGCGCAGGACATATTATAGTGCACAAGTTTGTGCGCAAACACAGGTTCACTCTCTATTCCCATAACTATGTTCGTCCAAGGGCTTAACGTGAGTGCAACTTCCAAACTCCAAGCTGCTACTGAACCAAAAAACTTTTTATGGCCCCTTATGTAATGTTGTACCTTGGGATCCGCGGCCTTTTATATTCAATCACTAGACCAACGCGGTAATGTATAATCTATATCTTTATTTTACTATATAAATCTATTGGTTCGGCCTGTATAATTCTTTTTTTCACCTAATTTTGTAATAAACAATCGTTTTATGATGCAGTGATTATTATATTTTTCATTTTTGTCTGTCTGTCTGTATGTCTTCTTGTAACTCAAGAACGGCTTGACCAAGCTTGATGTAAATTGGTACACACAAAGAACATGTGATGGCGCAAATGTTAGGCCATATATAAGATCGGTAAAACCCAACGGTATCTTATGAAAATTTATTTCAAATCGTTAATTAAGTATATCTTTACCAGTAGCCATATGTGTGTGTGTTATTATAGTAATAAAATAATTTATTATATTTTTATTGCTTAAACAGCGGCTGAAGCTGCGGGGCACAGCTAGTGTATTATATATAATTCAATCTATATTATATGACAATTATTATTTACATTGAAATATTTCCTTTTTAGATTGGTACAAGAATCAGCTGCAGATGCTAAGAAGATACCGTCACAGAGAAAAAAACAGGTTAGTAACAATATATAAAGCTGAAGAGTTTGTTTGTTTGATCCGGCTAATCACGGGAACTACTGGTTCGAATTTTAAAGAATATTTTTGTGTTGTATAGTCCTTTTATCGAGGAAGGTTCTAGGCTGATTTTTATTGATTATACGAGGGGCAAACCGCGGGGTACAGCTAGTAATTAAATAAATTACAGGGGAAATGACGCTACTTCCCTAGCATACTTCCCGCCGTTCCACGCGGTCACGACTCGTACAGTAACTATATTAAATTTTCATTTGTATACATTTAAAGCTTCAATGTAAATAATATTAAGATAAAAAACAAAGCATTGTTATTAATTTACTTAAGATATAATAGCCGAGATGCGCAGTGGTTAGAACGGGCGAATCTTAACCGATGATCGTGGATTTTTGAGGATTTTCGACTCCAAAAGTAACAATAATTGTAAATAAATTATCAACCACACAACACATTCGTACCTACATATTGATGAGTAGAAAAAAGTAAGTTAATTATCAAATTATAGAAGAATACGCAATTATTTTTTTACTTTTTACTGCATATTAATTTGTGTTTCCTATGAAGTCGGTTTTTGTTTTGTTAAAATTTTTATTTATTTACTTATAATATAATAGCCGAGATTGCGCAGTGGTTAGAATGCGCGAATCTTAACAGATGATAGTGGATTTTTGAGAAGGTATCTGATACCTTCTCCTCAAAAAGAAAGGAGAGGAGGTCTTAGTCCAGAAGTAGGACAGTCTCAGGCTAGTACTTGTGAAGATGCATGAAATTCCTCGCTTTTCTATTATCTACTAGTTTTCGCCATCAGCTTCGTCTGCTTATTAGAACCTTAACAAGGCAGGCAACGTATAAAACGTTCACAAACAACTTACTTCATACAAAATTTCATCAAAATCGGCTTATTAAAAGAATATTTTTGATGCGAAAGTAACTGTCTGCCTGTTCTGGCAAAACCAGTGAATCTGTTTTGATGAAATTTGTAAATTTGGACCTCAAGAAAGCATATAATCTAAGCCTCCCCCTCATCAAGCAGAAAGTAATAGTTAATCTATATAAATAAAACGATAGAGGTCTGCAGTTGTGCGCGCATCACGGAAAAACTACTGGATAGATTTCAATGAAATTTTCTAAATTTTATTTCTTAGACATTTGGCCCTTATCAAAATTATTTATTGCGATATCTACATTTAATAAAAAAATATTAAAGTTTTAAGAAACAACGATTTTTATATGCACTGCGTGTTCAGTGATGTATGTTTAAAAAAAGTATATTTTTGCTTGCGATCTTTTTGATGTTTTTTCCTTCGTACATACGAAAACTTTGTTAATATATCAAGCAACGCGGACGAAGTTGCGGGTATCAGCTAGTGACTTTATAAAAAAAAACGAAAATAATCTTATTTACTCAACATTGTATTTTTAAATCCCACTGAGAACACAAATAGACCTTTACACATACATTTATAAACACATAAGACCTTTTTTATAATCACGCGACATCATCGTTTATCTTTGGTATACTTAAACATATTAAGTAATTTAATAACATCTTATGAAAACAGTACATAATTGAAATCGAGAGTCTTATATGAGATTATTTTATAATGTTTGGTTATCACGAGAAACTACTGATACATATTATATGTATGTAATTAAATATACTTACATAAAAAAAACTCAGTGTTGTCTTTTTATAAAAATAAGTATCTAATAACATTGTGTACTTTTAAAAACATTATTGTGATGGCAACATTGTATAGATTATTTGACTGCCTCGCTGGTCTAGTAGCTATATAAGGTCGCAGACCCAGTGGTCCTGGGTTCAATTCCCAGGTTTTTAGGTTACCAAAACTTCTTCTCAACATTGATTGGTACTTGTCAACAGCTGGATAGAACCCTTCGAGTGATCAAGCTATCAGCGTTAATAGCTGGCTGGGTGCTTCTCACCGTATCTCTCCTCTTGAACAGAGAAAAAACGGACGTGGTGCTACACACGGCTGTACACAATGGAGATATTAAAGGTGGGTTATATTATACTAAACAGAATATACACACGATTTATACTTGTAACTATTATTTATTTATACAAACTAAGGTAACACAAATATGACTTCACTGTTCCACAACCCTTTTCCGAATAATCAGATTCAGCTAGCATATCCCCGAAGTTGACTACTGCGAACTTCACGTTGAACAGTGCTGCCAACCATTGCGAACTTGACTTTGCACAGTGCTGCCGTCCATTGAGATGAAACATGACCGGAAATCTGATGGCGATAACATCTATGGTTTTAAGTTGCTTGGTTGATTACATAACAAAAGGCTCAGACGAGCAGTGGGCGAACTCTAGATTTTTTTTTATTAATGAGTAGGAAGGCGGACGAGCATATGGGTCACCCGATGGTAAGTGATCACCAACGCCCATAGACATTGGCATTGTAGGAGCTGTTAACCATCTCTTGCATCGCGAATGCGCCACCAACCTTTGGGAACTAAGATATTACGCCCCTTGTGCCTGTAATTACACTGGCTCACGCACCCTTCAAACCGGAACACAACAATACAAAGTACTGCTGTTTTACGGTAGAATATCTGATGAGTGGGTGGTACCTACCCAGATGAGTTTGTGAAAAGCCCCAGCACCAGTCAAGGGTCCATGAAATTTTCGTAATTTACAATTGAAAATGACAATTAATATTTTTTATGACTATTTTTTTTGCATAATATTTTAAAAATGTGTAGACCCGACTCACGATACCCAATAACCATTTCACAGGTCGGACAAGAATTTTGTTACATCCTGTATACTTTGTAGTAATTTGAGTATAATACATAATATTTGGTAATTGGTAGAATTGAATAAGTAATTGATTGGTCTTTATGTGTTACTACTGTCCCTTCCCAAAAAGCCGAGATGGCCCAGTGGCTAGAACGCGTGAATCTTAACCGGTGAACCGTGTGTTCCAACCCGGACAGGCACCACTGAATTTTCAAGTGCTTAATTAGAGTTTATAATTCATCTCGTGCTTGACTTTTAAGGAAAACATCGTGAGTATACCTGCATGTGTCAAATTTCACTCAAATTCTGCCACATATGTATTCTGCCAACCCGCATTGGAGCATCGTGGTGGAACAAGCTCTAAAACCTTCTCCCCAAAAAAAGAAGAAGAGGCCTTAGCTCAGCAGTGGGACATTCACAGACTGTTACTATACTTTTTACTATCCCATGACAAATCAGAGCAACTTCACCATTCATTGTTTCAGAATATTTCCTCAAATCAACCAACAACGACTTCACAGTCTCCATAACCTTGTCTGGACCATTCTCTGATGCGACTGGCAACCAAACCAAAAATATGTTGCAGTTATGGTTACATCGAGGTTCTAGAAGTGAAGAAGAAACTTATCAGGTAATATTCTTTATTTATTCTTAACGATATATTATTTATATTTCCATTGGGAGTGTTGGTTTACAGTCCTGGCTAAGGCAAATTAAAATTGAATTGAATTCTGTCCTGAAGCCCTTTCCAAGTTGACATTCTACAATCGTAAACGCTAATAGAAAACTAAACAAATGTATGTGAATGACATCTCTCAACGATAAGTCACGTGGTCATTCTCATACAATTTTTAGTTTTCCATTAGCCTTTACAATTGTAGAATGTCAACTTGGCTAGGACGTCAGCACCTGAACTTCCCACTTTTCTCGAAATACCATCCGACTGAATAACTAGAGAGAGTAAATAGAGAGAGTAGAGTGAGCACAAGATTCAAAGTATCAGACATTTTTATTAATTTCAAAAAGATATAGCCTTTTCCAACCACAACAGGAATAAACATAAATAAACAAATTTGACACCGAACTAATGCGATATCATTGGTCATCGATATCAATTGACGCGATGTCATTGGTCGACATCTTGAATAATCTATGACATTCACTATGGATACGCGAAAAGATGGCGTTTTCAATGTCCGCGAAATTGTATTCGGAACTTTTGAAGTTTAATTAACGTGGTTATAACTAGTTAATTGGATAGTGTTGTATTATGAATAAGGATAAATTAATCGAGAACTGTTTACAGTACATAATAATGCTGAACGATTTGACAATCGCATGCAATTTGTAAATCTACGGTCTGTTTACATTTATTTCTATTCCCATTGGAATAGGGTATATGTGGACTGGCGAATATGGCAGATGAGTCATCAACCTAATCTTATATCACCAATGCGCCACCAACATTTGGTGAGATGTTGTCCCTTGTGACCGTAGTTGCACTGCCTTATTCATAATAATATCTTGGGACATTTTTCACACACGGTCATCTGATCCCAAGCTAAGCAGAGCTCGTACTATGGAAACCAGACAACTGATATACTACATATACTACTTTTTCTTTTGTAAATACATACTTATATAGATAATTACAACCAGACTCAGGACACACAGACATGTTCATGCACACAAATGTCTGTCCTGGGTGGGAATCGAACCCACGACCTGCGGCGCGAAAGGCAGGGTATCTACCAATCACGCCAACCGGCTCGTCAATTCACTCTTTAAACCAGGACACAAATGACTTATGCGGTAGAAGATTGGGTACTACCTACACAAAGCCAACCAAGTAACACATTTGAAATATATATCTCAAAGAATCACACAATAGGGAGAGTTGTAGAACAAAGTGAGTCAAACAAAACTATTGAATTCATTCCGTTATCTGTTTTAAAACAAATATTATTATAATGTTCTTAGTTGTAAGGAAAACTGTAACATTGGATTATAATTGTCAACAGTGATTATTGACAAAGGAACTAGTTTTCGTTTTGCGGTTTGTCACGTACTCACTTTTTGCCTGAGTTTATCATATTGTAATACTTATTGCACAACAAAAAAATAAAAACATAATTAATTATGTATTTAATATAATAACGACTCACACACGCACGCACGCACGTACGCACGCATTCACACACACACACACACACACACACACACACACACACACGGCTACTGGCCTTACATTTGCGCCAACACATGTTCTTTGTGTGTACCAATTTTAATCAAGATTGGTCAAGCCGTTCTTGAGTTATACGAAGACAGACAGACAAAAATAAAAAAATACATAGTATAATGTGAATCGCTGCGTCATAAAACGATTATTTATCTCAAAATTAGGTGAAAAAAAACGTACAGACAGAACCAATCGATTTATATAATAGTATAGCTGCCTCGTTGGTCTAGTGGCTTGATATAAGGCCGCAGACGCGATGGTCCTGGGTTCAATTCGCAGGTCGGGCCAATAAATAGTTATTGGGGTTCTGTCAGAAAAATTCTCAGTAGCAGCCCGGAGTCTGGAAGTTGGAAGTGTGGTACACTCCCGTGCCTCGGAAAGCACGTTAAGCCGTTGGTACTGCGACTGAACTCTTTCCGGTCGTGTCGGATTGCAGTCCCATCGGATTATGAGAGCTAAGGAAAAGAGAGTGCATTTGCCTCCCTGATTTCCACTCACTAAATCAAGCCCTTCAAAATTTTATGATTGTATTTGAATTTTGCATATTTCTTTATGTATGTTTTTTGTATAGTAGGTAGTCTATAAGTTCTCAGGTCCCGAGTTCCTGAGATTAAACTCCAGGACGGAACGAAAAAATATTATTGAGATTTTCTATCGAAAAATTCTCAGTAAAACCCAGTGTCTGAAACTTGGAAGTTTGTACATTCCCGTACCTCGGACATTTATGTCCCATTACAAGACACATTAACGTGTCCCACTCCTGCTCTGTTGTACCCAGTCATTACATGAGTACACACTTGGTGGTAGAGCTTTGTGCAAGCTCGTCTGGGTAGGTACCACCCACTCATCAGATATTCTACCGCAAAACAGCAGTACTTGGTACTGTTGTGTTCCGGTTTGAAGGGTGAGTGAGCCAGTGTAATTACAGGCACAAGGGACATAACATCTTAGTTCCCAAGGTTGGTGGCGCATTGGCAATGTAAGCGATGGTTAACATCTCTTACAATGCCAATGTATATGGGCATTGGTGACCACTTACCATCAGGTGGCCCACATGCTCGTCCGCCTTCCTTTGCAATAAAAAAAAAACATACCTAACAGAAAAAACTAATGTGACAATGAAACAAAAACGTTATTAAACGGACATAATGGCGCCTTCTTGATCATCTTTGTCATCAATAATGTAATATAATTCTATATAAAAATGAGTATAATCATGGTATGTTTAAATTGATATTATGTCCTAAGTTATAATTATTTGCTTAAAGATTAATGTGCCTCATCTTTACCCACAAAATGGCGGTTTCTCTTACGTCATATCTTAGTGCCTTTTATGTCAATAGTGACATATATGTACCTAAAAATAAATAAATGGTAGTACCATCGAGGTGTTTAACTATTATTGAACAAATTAATAGTTATTTACTCTGAACGGTACTTATATAAGTAGTTACAATGAAATGTGCGTTCATGCCCCATCTCAGTCCAGTCCTGCCCACTGTCTTACCATACCAATAATCCCATGGGATTACAAAACCCAGTAGACGAATGGGACCACTAGTGTTTTTGTGGGTATTCCGGCACCTGCAACACCAGCGAGCCCCATATTCTCCCACACTAAGTGGGTGAAACGTGTAATTGAGTGCTTTGGGCGAAAAAAAGGCTAAAAGCTATACGTGCTTTGGGAGGTACAGGAATGTCAACATTACCAACTTCTAGGTTCCGAGCTGATGGCCATTTGACAGAAAATCCAACATTCTTTTATTTACCATTATTTTCAGCGTTATAATCTACCCATTCAACATACAAGCCGAGATGGCCCATTAGGAAGAACGCATGAAATTTAACCAATCATCGTGGGTTCAAACCCGGGCAAGCACCACTGAATTTCATGTGCCTAATTTGTGATTACAATTCATCGTGAGGAAACCTGAGTGTCAAATTTCACTGAAATTCTGTCACGTGTGTATTTCACCAATTATGCATTGGAGACAGTTTGGTAGAATAAGCTCCAAAAAAATCCTTCTCCTCAAAAGAAGAGGAGAGACCTTAGCCCAGCAGTGGGACATTCACAGTCTATTACTGTCTGTCAACCAACAATTCCTTATTCAATAACCTTTTCTATGTTTATTAGAAATACATACAGCTGTGTTTATGCTTACTGAATGACAAACAGAACTCACGATTTTAGTTATTTTCAACAAACAATACATTGTAGGCGAGTCGTGTCTGTGTATTACTAATAAAATCATTTATATTTATTGTAACTGAGACGCGATAGTCCATTGGTTACGATTGAATCTTGAAGATCGTGGGTTCAAATCAGGTATAACTTATTTAATCCGTCTCGATGAAGGTAAAAGGTAAAAATCGTAATGTAATCGACACTCGTTGGATGAAAATCTGGCACATTTATAAAGAAAAAAAGGAGCCTAAGCCCACAAGTGGGACAATCAGAAGCTGTTAGTTTCTTTACTGGACTAATTTATATACCAACTGTGACAAAAATCAAGTCAATCAGACGGATGGTTTCGCTTATAATGATATAAAAGATATTTTAATCTTATCGATAAAGATTTTTAAATCCTTACTAATATTATAAATAGGACAGTGAGTTTATTTGTCTGTTTGTTTCGACTTCAAATGTTTACTACTCAACTAATTTTGTGAAAATTTTATGAAATTTTGCATAGGTACGGCTTTTTAGGGGTACAGAAAATGACCAATAATAAAAATAACCTCAAAACTTACAATTCCCCCTCTCCCCGAAACACGGGCGAAGCCGCAGACGGGAGTTAATAAATAAATGTTTACCGTTGATTTTGAATGTAAACCAATCGTCCTATGAATAATTTATACACTGCAATAGTTACAAATAAATTCACATAAAACGCTCACTCAGTCGTAAAACGTTTGATAGCTGAAGAGGAACAATAGTGTTTACAAACAGACATACATGTTCATAAATATTTATGATCGTATTGTTATCATTTACCGTGTTGACTGAGAATATTTGAAGGGAAGTTTCATGATTGTTTTTTTTTATTATAGCTGCTGGATTACTAGGCTTGATCGTAAGGTTCTAGGCTTAAGCCCAGGGTCCAATAAAAACTTTTTGAGTGTCTATAAAGAACTCATTATGAGAGAGATTGTAAATGAATTGAGAGTCATCTTGAACCTGCGCACACTTTTGTTCACTTGATCAGCTTCTGGACATTTGCTTCCTTAAAAGACCTTCGTGGAAATTATTTGAGACCGCAAAATTTAAAACGGTTATTAAATAATGTGTTTGGGTAATAAGATAAATCTATATTATTCTAGTGATTTTTCAAGTAATAATTTTAATAAAATTTGCTATACTATAGTATATATACTGAGGGATAAACATATGACACAGAAATTAGGCGCGATAAACTAGTAGTTACAACATATGGATCTTAAACGAATATGTCTGATACGTATCCATTGGAACGGCATAGTGGTTTAAGCTCTAAAAATCCTTTAAAAAGGGAGACGAGGTCTTAGCCCAGCATTGGTACGCTTACTTGGTTTGAAGTGGTAGTAGAAGAAATGTTAGATAATTTAGTAAATTAAAAAGCTTTGTGCAAGCCAGTCTGGGTAGGTACCACCCACTCATCAGATATTCTACCGCAAAACAGCAGCAGGTACTGTTGTGTTCCGGTTTGAAGGGTGAGTGAGCCAGTGTAATTACAGGCACAAGGGACATAACATCTTAGTTCCCAAGGTTGGCGGTGCATTGGCGATGTAAGCGATGGTTTACAACTCTTACATTGCCATTGTCTATGGGCGTTGGTGACCACAAACAATCAGGTGGCCCATATGCTCGTCCGCCTTCCTATGAAATAAAAAAAAGTCACTCGTCAAATATAATACCGCCAAACAGTAATACTCAATATTTTTGTCTACCGGTTAGAAGGGTGAGTGAGCCAGTGAAACAGAAACAAGGGACATACCATCATAGTTCCAAAATTGGCCACGCATTGGCGATGTAGTGGATAGTTAATATTTTCTTTTATTGCCAATATCTTTGGACTAGGTGACATTTAGTCACTTTCCATGAGATGTGACCACTACAAATTAACTTACCTACCGACCTTAAATAAAATATAAAAAAGCAGTATAATATTAAAAGTGTATTCCAATCATTCCAGGATTCTTCTCCATGGCTGATCCAAATCCAACCTGATGACGTAATAGATTTCTCGCCCAGTGCATCCGACTCCAAGACATTGAGAATCGATAAAAATCACGTCCCAAGTAAACATAACCCAGTGACGTTGAACAGGGGAAATTCCGTTCGCATCGATACAGCTAATAATATATCAGCGTTAAATTATAACAATGGTAAGTTATTATTTACTTGGTGGTAGAGCTTTGTGCGAGCTCGTCTGGGTAGGTACCACCCACTCATCAGATATTCTACCGCAAAACAGCAGTACTTGCTATTGTTGTGTTCCGGTATGAAGGGTGAGTGAGCCAGTGTAATTACAGGCACAAGGGACATAACATCTTAGTTCCTAAGGTTGGTGGCGCATTGGCGATGTAAGCGATGGTAACATCTCTTACAACGCCAATGTCTATGGGCGTTGGTGACCACTTACCATCAGGTGGACCACATGCTTGTCCGCTTTCCTATGCAATAAAAAAAAGAATAAAATTTTATTTGGGACAACATCGGATGCAATGGTATAGACTGGGATATAATGGGATAGACTGGTATATAATTGAGTTCATAAAATATCTTAGTAATATCAATTAATAAATTGAAATCTCAATGAAATCATTCACTAAATTAGCAAATAAGTAATTCCATATTGTTACCAGAAATAAAGTTTATTATTTTTGATAATTTCCAGAAAGTTCCATATCGCTGCGTATTAGTACAACCAGCAACAAAACCGTTCCGCTGACGGTTAGCTACCAGCTCGACCCATTATCAGAGGAGGACGGTATCATCTACGCCACCATCCTGCTTGGCGTACTGTACGTCTTAATCATATTCGAGGTAACAGTAGTTAAACATTTCTATTATTCAATGATCAGCAATAGTAACAGCCTGTGAATCCCACTGCTGGGCTAAGACCTCTTCTCCTCTTTTGAGAAGGTTTTGGATTTTATTCCACCACACTGCTCCAATGCGGTTTAGTTCCACCAACCATGTGACAGAATTGGAGTGTAATTTGACACATGCAGGTTTCCTCACGATGTTTTCCTTCATTGACGGCGACACGAGATGGTTTTCAGCGGTACTTGCCTGGGTTTGAACCCAATGATTCTCTCTGAGAAACCCCATTCAGAGTTCAGACGCAATTTCAACCTGCTTTTTGGGGCATGGGATTGGGAATACTGCTAACTTCTAGACTCCAGGCCTATAACATTTTATTGGTAACCAGAGTTGGAGTCCAGGACTATCTCCAGACGCATAACCACAACAAAATATTCTAGTATTTTAAAATGATTTTACTCTCTCCCCTTTAATGGTAATTAAAGCATTTTAAAATAGTAAAAACGGTGTTAAGGGCACTCGAAAAAGGTTAAAGAAATATAAAGATAAAAAATTGTCGATTAAAAGTAAACAGTCTACAAATGTCACACGGCTTAAGCTTATTCCACCATCCTGCTCCAATGTTGACAGACACCATGCAGGTTTCCTCAGGGAGTGCAGTGGAGTCCTTAACTGACACGAGATGAATTATTAATACATAATT
Organism: Nymphalis c-album; assembly: GCA_963151315.1. NCBI lineage: Eukaryota > Metazoa > Arthropoda > Insecta > Lepidoptera > Nymphalidae > Nymphalis > Nymphalis c-album. The sequence goes on from OY720615.1 coordinate 3,816,768, forward strand.
AAGCACAAGAATAATCAGTGATCAAGGTTAAGCTACCAGAGAGTTCAGAGACTGCAGCATTAATCACCATTATCATTATTATTTTTTATGGCATAGATAGGTGGACGACCATATTGGCCGCCTGATGGTAAGTGGTCACCAACGCCCGTAGACATTGACATTGTATGAGATGTTAACCAACGTTGACATCGCCAATGCGCCACCAACCTTGGGAACCAAGATGTTATGTCCCTTGCGCCTGTAATTACCATGACTTCTCATCTTCAACAGATTGTAAACAGAACCATAGCGGCTATCCTCTCATCATCCCTGGGAGTCGCAGTACTAGCGCTCAGTGGCGCCAGGCCCTCCCTACCAGAACTCGTCTCCTGGCTTGACATGGAGACGTTGTTACTATTGTTCAGTATGATGATTCTGGTCGCCATATTGGCGGAAACGGGTCTCTTTGATTATTTAGCGGTCGTGGCTTTTGAGGTAAGGAATATTTTTAATTATTCGTGTGTGTTGCCAGTCAAAAAATTGCCCTTTCAACTGAATTCGTAAAAAGGAGGTTATATGTTAAAAGTAGAATTACATTTTATTGACATTTTATAGGAACGGCTTTGTAATCATAGTATAAATCTTGTCTAATACCAACTAATAACGCAAAATTTAATTGAAGTATTTATTACAACAGATATTATATAATAAATATTACATTAAATAAATAAATGATATTTATTATTTAAAAATTTTAAATAAATATTTTGGACGATAGATGTCGCTACAAGTTTGTAGCATCGCGCTAATCGCTTTATTTTATAGACGCTACCAAACCATACAATGATAATAGAAGGTTTGCGTTATTCGTCGACAGATGCCCTTGTTCGCTAAGAATATGTTTAAGGTAACCAGTTATAATATTATCTGCATTGTAATTCACATTCTGCAATAACCTTTAGTTTTTTGCCGAAAGATTTTTCATTGAAACTTGACCAAAAAAACTCAATAGATTTTGGTCAAGGTAATAATTTTACGTGACAATTTATTGGCATACCATTTATATTGGCAGATATAATAAAAAGTAATACTAGTTTACCAGGTTTAACAATGAAAAATAATAAGTTTGATTAATAACTTCAATTCTTTGATTATCTATTTTCAGACTATATTATTTAAAATACCTATTATGAATTCTTGTCATATAAATTTATACGAATGAAGACAATTATATATAAATACACCGCCATCTATCGAACCATAGCACAACTATTGTTAGATTGTGTGAATATGATATGAGTTTAATCAATGGGGCCACATGGGTTAGAAGTTATACTATCACAAGCAAATGCATTAATATAACGCTAAAAATGTGAAGATATGATATAATAAACTTAACATTTTTTTTGGAGGGTTTTTCAAATAAATATAATTTACATACGCCATCTAGTGATGACTACCAAAACTTCTAAAAGTATCTGTAATTTTTATAGAAAACAGACATTAATTATCTATTTTATTGTTTATTTTTATTAAAATGTGTAGTCCTTCCAAACTTGCCACTTGAAAAATATCAACAATACGTCAATATTTTTCATAATAACAGAAATAAAAAAGTTAATAATTTACGGATGAATACAAAGTCACACAAAGTCTTGTCTCATTTGTGGTTACATTACTTCACATCTAGATGGCGTTAGTTATATATTAAATCGCGCTATCGTTTCGTATAAATTTAATTATATAGTGTCTGAGATGTATAATATTTGCCCTCACGATTAAGTTTTCCTTCACCGCTGAGTACGGTATTTTATACCGATAGATTTTTTGTACGTCTAGTACTGTATAGTACAAAGACGTCTATTGAATCAATGACATCAGATATTATATTACTTGGAGGACTTTATTTATACATAGTTGACAAAATTATTGTTATTACTACAAATTGCATTTTTAATGCATTAAATGCTAAATTAAATTTAGTAAAAAATTTTTTTTCTGCAAAGTGTCATGTTGCGAGTATAAGATGAAATCTTGTCACTGTTTCAGGCTATCTACTACAATAATATATCAGGGGCCCTAGACAAGTGGCTTTACGCTGATGGAATAGAATAGAAAATAATAACCAATGTATGAAATTGACATTCGCGTTTGACGTTTCGAAGCGAACGCGAATGTCAGCCTCATACATTGGTTGTTGTTTTCTATTCTATTCTATTAACGTAAAAGCCACTTGTCTAGGGCCCCTGGGGCCCTAGACAAGTGGCTGTATGAGGCTGACATTCGCGTTCGCTTCGAAACGTCAAACGCGAATGTCAATTTCATACATTGGTTATTATTTTCTATTCTATTCCATCAGCGTAAAGCCACTTGTCTAGGGCCCCTGTATTACCTATTGAAACGCAAAGGGGCAAAAATAACGGCAAACGTCACAATAGAGAATCCAGTTTTTGCCACAATTACTCTCTGAGTAATTATTCTTACAAGTTCGTTAACTGGTTAAAATCATAATATAAAATATCGTGACATTCAAATTGTTATATAAATTAGTTAATAGAAAAGACGTCTTTTTATTATAATAAAAATAACAGTACAATATAATATTATATTGAATTAATTGTAGTGCATTTCAGCATTTTCGGTTGATTTATTAGGCTTTAAATAACGTTGCAAGATTTGACCCAAATGTATTAACATGAGAATATATATAAAAACTTCTGATATAATTGTGTTAAAAACAAAAGAAATTAAAAAGAAAAATTGTAATAAAATATTTTTAGCCAAAGTATAAATGATCTTCACTTCACAACTAGATGGCGTTAGTTGTGCTTTACATCGCGCTATCGTTTGGTTCAAACCGAAGTATATAGTCTTTGAGCTTACTTTTATCTGTCCTCACGAGAAAGTTTTCCTTCACCGCAGAGCATGGTATTTTTATACCAGTAGAATTTTTTGTCGTCTTGTACTGTATAGTATAAAGACGCTAATAACGAAAAAATTGCAGTCTTACATAATTTGTAGTTTAGTTTGAACTTGTGGTAAACTAGTAAAACAAATTGCTGTCTGATATAATTAGTTATTAGTTACGGCCGAATACTGAAACGTCCCTCAAATTTAAACACTGCTTAACTTTGAGATGGTCCTAAATTAGTATTTTTTTTTTTCTTTTATTGTATAGGAAGGCGGGCGAGCATATGGGCCACCTGATACATTGGCATTCTAAGAAATGTTAACCATCGCTTACATCGCCAATGCGCCACCAACTTTGGGAACTAAGATGTTATGTCCCTTGTGCCTGTAATTACACTGGCTCACTCACCCTTCAAACCGGAACACAGCAATACAAAGTACTGCTGTTTTGCGGCAGAATATCTGATGGGTACCTACCCAGACGAGCTTGCACAAAGCTCTACCACCAAGTAATAAGTAGTAGTAAGTAAAGTAGTATGCGAAATTTGAATTAAACGATTTTAACGGCGTCTCAAATTATTAAGTTGCATTTAATATTTGAGTGACGTGTCAGTATTCGGCCGTTAGAGAGTTACTCATCTAGATCTGTGTTTCCTGTACTTTAGTACAAAATAATCAAAGTACACACTACCGTGTCGTATTTAGAATAGCTTAATAACGTAATTACAGAAATAGAAATAATTTAAACAGCATTTTTTTTTCATGTATCGCTAAATGATTTAGCTTATACATTGTTAATATGAATTATATCGTACCTATATTATATAATCATTTAGGTTTTTTATAATAAAATAGCTGTGCCAATTATAAAAAAAATAGCATAAATGGTTGTCTTGTCTGTAAAGTCGGTTTACGGACGATAGTTTAACGTGACAACGTCATAACAGATAGATGCGGCGCAAGCGTACAATCAGCGTAACGGGACAATGAATATAATAATAAAAAATCATAATATTACATATTTCAATTATTTTTATATCGGTTAAGGCGTGAAAGCGTAACAAACAAACTAACATTCCGTATGTATAAATGGAATCGAACTGATCAACTAACCTTATTCCAGATGACCGGCGGTCGAACCTGGCCACTCATCAACACACTGTGCTTCTTCACGGCTGTATTTTCAACATTTCTGGACAATGTCACCACTGTGCTCCTGATGACACCGGTTACTATAAGGTCAGCAGTCTCATCGTCATTCTATCTCACTTTGGGTCAGTGGCTGTTAGCGATCCCGTGGCGCTCCCCTTAAGACAGGAAGGGTACCGCTGATTTTTTAGTGTGTTGGATGGTTCCGATGACCGGGGTGTACTCGGTGCCCTGGACATACGGCGAGTCCCACTTACCCCCCACTGTTCCCGTGGGGGAAACGCGTCATGCGTTTTTCCAGCGTAAAAAAGGCTGTTAGAAGTGAGCGTCACGGTAACCAGCGCAAGCGATCCCGTGGCGCTTCTCGTATAGACGGAAAGGGTACCGCTGGTATTGTAGTGGGTATTCCAATGATCGGGGCGCACTTAGCGTCTTAGAAACCAGCGAGTCCAACATACTTCCCCACTGTCCCGTGAGGGAAACGAGTAATAGGGCTTTCGAGCGTTAAAAAAAAAGGACTGGGGGCAAGGCCATAGAAGTCCATGGGTTCAAGATGAAACCAGGGACTTTTACATCGCGAGACGGCACGTAAGCTATTACTATTAACCCTTCTGTTCTTACTCCATTTTTTCACGCATTGGAAACCTTCAGAATATACCCAGCTCGCATATAGTTATGTGGTACTCTTACCCATTGAAACAAATGCGATGGCAGTCCTCGGCACTGATCGAAGAGGTTCTTTTCGACGTAACGCATCCTCTCCTCTTTGTCTACTCCTAACGTGCATTGCTATTGTTCTTTTATAAATATATGTATATCTAATATGAGACTTGGTTTAGTATGTTTGTTTATATGTTTTTATTCTCCACAGGCTATGTGAAGTGATGCAGCTAAACCCGGTACCGGTATTGATGTCGATGGTGATATTCAGTAACGTGGGTGGGGCGGCCACACCCGTCGGGGATCCCCCCAATGTTATCATAGCGAGCCATCCGTCTGTTTTACACGCGGTGAGAATTATAATATTTATACAGTTCAAATATTTTTACTTTGCCGGTCTGAAATAATTACAACTTTGGGATGGGTTCGCTAAGTACATACTGGAGGATCCTCGGATCGGCTGCAGCAATCCGCGGTTAGCATTATTGGCGACGTAAAGGTCACCAACACCCTCGAGCCATCACAATTGCGTCGAGAGATAGAGACCCTGAGCGCTCTCTCTCGACTATATCACGGCGAGTGCTCTGAGGGATTATTCTCCCCCTACCTGCCTTCTATTCCTGCTTCCCCTTTCCTTCACAACGCTATAAGTTATGCTAGGTTCTTATGCTGGTACTTCTCATGTTTAAGATATTTTTGACAGTCAATAAGAAAGTGTAAAGTTTTGCTTTTTAATTTAGAATTTTTTTTTTTTCAGAATATAAACTTCACGACATTCACCCTACACATGGGCGTCGGTATCCTGCTTGTGTGTGTGCAAACATACATACAACTGCGGTTCATTTCATTCCGGGATATGAACAAGTTGAGACATAGCGTGCCAAGAGACATCGTGGGTGAGTAACATAAGTGCCTAGTCGATTTTGATGAAACTATTTCCATTTTTTATAAATTAGAATGGCGGCCGAGCGAATGGTTCACTTAATGATAAGTGGTCATTAGACATTGGCGAAAGAAATTTTAACCGTTCCTTATATCACCAATACGCCACCAACCTTGGGAACTAAGTTGCTATGTCCCTTGTGCCTGTGGCTAAACTCTCACTCACTCGGCTCACTCACGTTTCAAATCAGGCAAGCAGCATTAATATTTTGGACACACCAGTATCCACAAATCAGATAGTTCAAGGTTCATGGGGCTGCATGCAGTAATTAAGATGCATAGAAAGGTCATTGAACCAGCAGGGGATGCAAAAGTGCACGAAGATTCAATTTCTCCGATCAAATCCTTGTAATTCGTTAGATACTATATTTCTTTTTTATATGAGAGTATCAAAATTACAGAGATGCGTCAAGAGATAGGAGTTTGGAAGCGAGCCGCAGCATCCCTCTCGTCTTATTCAAGAGATGAAGATATCGTCAGGAGAGCGCTCGAGAAAAAGGTAGTTAATACCAAAAAATGCCATTTCGATTAGGCAGTGTCGCTTTTAATTTCAAAGAGATCTATTAAAATTAATTTTTAAGTCCACCAAATATTACTTTTTAATACGCTTGACGTTTGTATCTGTGTCTGTCTATGTCATAGTTGAGTGTCTGTTTTTAACCGACTTCAAAAAAAAGGAGGAGGTTATCAATTTGTCTGTATGTTTTTTTTTGTGTTTTATATATATATATTATTTAACAGTTAAAAAGACGCGAGTGAAATCTAGTTGTATATAAAATATTGATTGTGAAGCTCCCAGATCGCTATCGAACAACCCTTTGTAGTGGTTTTATAAGCACTACGACGGAAACTAAATTAAATTTTTTTTATGTTTTATCCCGTTTGTTTCAGGTGCAGAGACTGCAGACCACGCTCATGAAACGCGAGGCCGGCAGTGGAAAATCCAAGTCTGATCCGCTATTTTCTTCAACGCTCGCTCAAATGAAACAAAAGGTTCGTTGTCCATTAAGCCTTATTTCAATTCCTCACTTCTAATTTTACTATAACTGATTTGTAATATGACTAAGTTATTCATGAGCCAAACCGAACTTGGTTCAAACTAAGCACCACTGACCTTTCAGGTGCTTAATTTCCTCCCTCTTCAATGTTAGGAAATGTGTATTGTTTTTTATAGTATAGGCGGTCCAGCATATGGGCCCCCTGATGGTAAGTGGTCACCAACGCCCATAGGCAGTGTACATTGTACATTTCTTAAAAAAAAAGACACGAAACATTCGAAATTAACATCTTAATTTCATGTTCCTTTTGCTTAATTACACTGGTCCTACCCTTCAAAGCTGAACACAACAATACAAAGTACTACTCTTTTGCGCTAGAATATCTGACGATTGGTGTCGATTTAAAATCCCAAACAGTACTTAGTCACAGTGTTTTGATTTCATTAAAGTATATTTTGTTTTTTTTTTTATAACCAGTACCGCATCAGAGATATGCAGCTGTTGGTGAAGTCAACGATTTGCGTGACGTTCGTAGTCGTTGTGTTCTTCCTTCACGCCATACCTGAACTACGTAAGTATTACCTTCAAAATCTTGTGTAGCAGACACGAATGGAAAGAGTTCGGGCGCAGGAGCAACGTTTTTACGTGCTTTCTGAGGCTATTTACACAATTCCTAAATCCAGGCTCCAGGCGGGTAGCAGTGTATAAGTTATTTTTCTGACCCGGCCTGGGATTTGAACCAAGAACGTCGGGTTCTACGGCCTTATAACAAACAAGTGGGAAGTCTTTGGTTCAAACTAACCTGCACCCTGAACACTTACCAGTCGTGTCGTGACTTGGTGGTAGAGCTTTGTGCAAGCTCGTCAGGGTAGGTACCACCCACTCATCAGATATTCTGCCGCAAAACAGCAGTACTTTGTATTGCTGTGTTCCGGTTTGAAGGGTGAGTGAGCCAGTGTAATTACAGGCACAAGGGACATAACATCTTAGTTCCCAAGGTTGGTGGCCCAATGGCGATGTAAGCGATGGTTAACATTTCTTACAATGCCATTGTCTATGGGCGTTGGTGACCACTTACCATCAGGTGGCCCATATGCTCGTCCGCCTTCCTATACAATAAAAAAAAAATATATACATTCCATCAGATTATGAGAGCGAGGCAATAGAGAGTGCACCTGTGTTTGCGCACACACTTGTGCACTATAATATATCCCGCGCTATAGGCTAATCTCAAGAGATTGGCCGCCGTGATCGAAAAAGTTTTGGAATCATCAATTATTAAAATAGTACTCAATACATTTTCTTTATTACCTTAATTTGTTTTTAAATAACTGTTTTATGTCAACAGAGGGACTGTCATTGGGTTGGACAGCGTTACTCGGAGCCATACTTCTGCTACTTCTAGCAGAGAGGGAAGACCTGGAACCAGTGTTAGCAAGAGTGGAGTGGTCTACTTTATTGTTCTTTGCAGCCTTATTTGTCCTGATGGAGGTAATTTTAACATCCTTACTAATTTTATAAATGCGAAAGTGGGTTTGTTTGATTGTTACACTTTCACGTGTTAACTACTCAATTGATTATCATTAAATTTTGAGTACCTACCCCCTACACTAATACTTCCTAACACTCCCCCCTCCCTCCCCAACAAGGCGTGCAAAGTCGCTGGCGGTAACAAGCTGTTACATAAATCTATTCAAATGTGGTTATAAATTTTCTGAAAATAAAAAATCCACTAATGTTATACATTAAATTAAATCAAGGTTTACAAACCCATAAATAATTTACTAGCTTCAATAATTTTATTCACCCCAAAATAATTTATCTAAGAAAAACCCTTGAACAGTAACGGTACCACACAACCCATAAACATTGACAATGTAAGACATAGCCATCCCTAATTCCCTAACATCGCCAATGCACCAACAACCTTGTGAAAGTAATATACCATTTGCCGTGCAACGGTACGGCACCGCCGCCGGCAGATGGCGGATGCCGTGCCGCGCCACGGCGTCGTGTACCGGCACGTGCTCCCTATTATGTTTTTCCTTCATTTGTCGTCGTCTTAACAGCAACAGGGGCAGGATACGTCTTTCAAGCCAGAATTACAGTTTTTGGCTTGATATGCGAAACCACGCCCTTAATCAGCTTTCATTTTAATTGAAGTTATATTTTATTATAATTTATTATACTTTCATTTTATTATAAGTAGAAGGAATATTGCCGACAAAGAGGAGAGGAAAATTACTTTACGTTGTATCTTGTTGTTATTTCCAGGTGTTATCAAAATTGGGCCTTATCGCCTGGATAGGCAGCCTAACAGAATCACTCATATTGAAAGTCAGCGAGGAATCAAGGCTGTCTGTAGCTATTATGCTTATATTATGGGTAAGTCACCTTTGAATAACCATATCCCATCACTTCCAATCTTTAAGAAGCGCGTGAAACTGGAACTAGCGAGTTTAATCAGTGAAGAGATTTAAATATCCGAGCTATATCTATAGTTTATCTAAAGGCAGTACATATATGTAAATAAGTAACTTCGGCCCCTTATCTACCCAGTGGAATCCTGTAGACCACTGTGATGACCGCCACCGTCACGGCTCGGACAGGCTGTGATATAACAGCAGGCGAATGGCATTTGATATAACGTATCTACATCCCCAAGTTACCCCTTATTTTGGTCGGGCTCCCCGGGCGTCGGGGCTTCAAAAAACTGTGACCAAGAATTAACAAGAGTTTGAGATCTAATATAATAATCAATTGTATTCAGGATGGATTCTTGAAAAAAATGGTATTTATAATGTCGGTGAAGTTGCTACAATTTTGAAAGTAAAATTAATGTGGATATGTAGTTGAACGGAATAGTGTTGTATTTATTAAAGATATAAATAAAGAACTGTTTGTACTGTATAATGCAAGAGCGCATGGAATGTGTCTGCCGTTGGAACAGGCTATGTATAGTTTCGGTTTGCAGGTGTCGGGGCTGGCGTCGGCGTTCGTGGACAACATCCCGCTGACCACCATGATGGTGCGCGTGGTGGGCGCGCTGGCGAGCTCGCTGGCGCTGCCGCTGGCGCCGCTGGCCTGGGCGCTCAGCTTCGGCGCCTGTCTCGGAGGTAACTATCCTATCTGAGGACCACGTCTACCTGCACTTTGCTCTAAAATTACTTGAACAACTATTCAGAAATCGCGTCAATAAGTCACTTAAATCTCATATTTTATTATGTACAAAACATTTTTTTTGGTGCCCTTATCAGTATATGAGATTATCATATATAATAAAAATCATTACCATTGTCAAACCAGTTAAAAGCAATGATTTATTTTACACCAGTGTACAAGGGACTGATACACAAGGGATGATTGGTGATGTAAGTAATATCTTGTCGAAGGAAATCATGAGGAAACCTGTTCCAGCCATCGTGCGTGGAAGATATTTTGTTCAGCATTGGGACATTCACTGTCTCGTATAACTTTGTATATATACAGCTTTGCATGCGATAAAATCCATCTTCAAATTGTACAATTACTGTTGTAGGCAACGGTACGCTCATCGGCGCGAGTGCGAACGTGGTCTGCGCAGGCGTCGCGGAGCAGCACGGCTACCGGTTCACCTTCATGGAGTTCCTCAAAATCGGGTTTCCTATTATGGTGGGGAACCTCATCATCGCCTCCATATATCTTTTGGTATGCCACAGTCTTTTTACTTGGCACTGAACGCTTAAAATTCATACAGAAAAAAATGCATTTTTTTTAGTTTTTGACATTTGCCATGAATTTAATTTAAAACGATATCAATACTATGGAGAGTAGAAGTAAAGGAGAAACATCTGTGTACATGAAAAATGTCCGCCAAAAGCAGTAAATTAGGGTGGCGCCACATTAGCATCAGGGTATATTTTAAAGGAAGCGCCAAATTTAAAAATAAACTTAATATTCACAGATCATGAAATAAAATCAATAATTCTTTAAGGTTATATTTACTACACTGTACTATGTAGTTGAAATTTTCAATAAGTAACTACTTTACTCGACAATAATATTAAAATTTTTAACTCGGCATACTTCAATTCGTTTACAATTATTGCTATATTCATGCCATACCCTTTGTCAACACTAGCGCCAATTTGCAGCCTACAGCTGGACACTTTTTTAAGTTTTCTACCATAAGAGTTGATTCTCCTTACCTCTACCCTCCATAATCAATACTTTTTTATCATCTGTCAACTGTCAAAAACTTTATATTTTCAAACATGGCGTCTTTTATTATATTATTATGATTAGTCAATTTTAAATCCATGATTATTAATGACATCACGAATAATTATTTTAAAATATTACTTTTAAATTATATAACTGTCTGTAACACATACATCATATATTTTATTTTTATGTTTTACGATATAATTATAGTTATATTCATATATTTGTTTTAAACACCAGATATAAAGAAGTCAGCCATCTTTATAGCAACTTAAATTACTGTTGCTTGACCGAAACAGTATTTAATTAGTTCCTCTGCTTGTTAGTACTTAACTAAATATATTAAATGAATTTTAGTTTTACCAACAAAATATAGAACTTATATAATAATGTAAAAATGGGTTCAAAACTTAAGTGGTATTTAATTCGAGTATTCTTTAAAAGAATAAGTTAACTGCGTTAAGTTAAACCACAAAGTATTCGAGTACAGTCAGCCTCAAATATAGCTGCTATTGGTTAATTTGAATTTTAATGAATAAGTATAAGCCAATCAAATGCTGGCAACGCACCTGCAAGTCCTCGGGTAGTAGTCACTTTCCATCAGGTGAGCCTCCACCTCATGTACCCCCTCTTACATTAAAAAAATAATTCAAAATGTCTTCCATGACACACATAGTGACCAGTTTCTCCATTGATGTATATTTCTACCTATCACATCACATTTTTTTGTTAACTCGTGGATGTAGTTCTTATAATAAAACAATATTGTTTTAATTATATTTATTCGTTATATTAGCTAATTTAAATATTTAATTTTTGCATCACAAAAATGTTTTAAAGTTATTTTGATTATTGAAACTTAATATATTTAAAAAACAAGACACCTCCAAAAGTTTTGCTTTAAAATTTCCTAATTAATTACTTGCTAAAACTTACATAAACAATTACTAAAACAACTTAAATAATTACTAAAACATTGTTTGGATAACATTTGAAATGGCAACTATATACTGAAATCTAATTTAATTGATTTAAAACTGTCCGTCTGTATTACTTGTAACGAAAAATATATTTGGAAACCTAGTGAAGGAACCAATTAATTCTCGTTTTAATAGATTAATTTATTTATTGTAAACGCGACATTTTTTTTATTTACTAATTAATACATAATTTAATTTTCTAAACCCGAAACATTGATTGTGGTAGCTATTTTCGAGGCTGACTGTACGAGGTAAGTGGTACCATCACACCTGTGAACGTATTTGAACTATGTATTATTTTTTTATCATTTGATTTAGTATTATTATCATATAAACAATGTTTTAATGTAATCGATATTATTTTTTATGAAAAATAAAATGTTGGCTAAATTAATTTTAGCACATATCACAATTATTTTTAATTGTTGTAATTAATTGTTGTATTAAATAAATATGTTCTTTGAATAAATCGTTTCAATGCAAATTAAAATCCCTAAGCACTAAACTACTATTTCTCATTAGCACTTGGTGGTAGAGCTTTGTGCAAGCTCGCCTGGGTAGGTACCATCCACTCATCAGATATTCTACCGCAAAACAGCAGTACTTTGTATTGTTGTGTTCCAGTTTGAATGGTGAGTAAGCCAGTGTAATTACAGGCACAAGGGACATCTTAGTTCCCAAAGTTGGTGGCGCAATGGCGATGTAAGCGGTGGTTAAAATTTTCTTTTAGTTTCTCGAAGATGGCGCGAAACCATCATCATCGTTGATTGGTCAAAACATCCCAATAGTAATGAGGGAGGGAGACAAAATTATATAATTTGCTATAAGTTGGAAAGAGTGAACGTCTATTTGTAATTAGTGGTGCAAGTATTAAATATTAACCTACCCAGACGACCACAAAGCTCTACCACCAGTAGATTTTGTTCAAACAATTTTTACTGTATTTCATTAATACTAAAGTAATATATATAAACATTTATTTATCGACAACTATATAACTGTACATATCAGAACCATTATTTCCACTACATAAAGTATTAGAATACTGATTTGAATTCTCATCATCTAAATTAGCATATGTCGTGTTAAAATTAATCGAATTTTCATAGCATGTCTTATCAGTAACATTATGAGGAATCTTATGTTTCAAGCTCAAATTTTCATATTCAATTTTATTGGCCACACGCGCGTTTTTTGGGATTGGTGTAGAGTACACGACTCCCTTGTATGGGCTGCTGTATACTGCATTTGTGTTCATCGTGTCCGCCGGATTTGAATATGTGTCTGGACATTTGTCTTCCCAATTTGTGTCTGATGAACTTCCTTGTAAAGTTCTCTTGTCCTGGAAAATAAATATGATAAATACAGTATCGTTTTCCACTCCATCTATCTACTACTCTCTGTTAAAAAATGGTTGTCTGTAAAGTCTGTTTACGGACGATAATTTTACGTGATAACGTCATAAGAAAACGTTGATGAAGACTCGGACGCATTGGGTGATGGAGTGATAGAGAGATAGATGCGTCGAAAGCCGAACGTTGCCGATCGTGCCTCTCGCTCGCTCTCGTGATCGCTCGGCTAAGGCGGAACGTGACAATGAATACGAGCCGCCGGCGTACATCGATTATAAGACGTTGAAGAGTTAATAAAGCTAAAATGTCACTTGAAAAGAGATACTGGGAACTCATTAAGCATTCGTTTGATAAACTATTTCTTTTATCGTTAACCATTGTTAATATATCTTTTTAATAAATAACTCTTATTGTACTGTACATGATTATATAAATGATAGATAAGTAGAATTGGTTGATGTTCATAATAAAAATAATTGAAATCTGAATGTTTGAATTGTGTTGCGTGCCTCAAAAATTACTAAATGCCTGGTCTTGCACTAATTTCACTCATGTCAGGTTTCGTCCCATTAAATTATGAGAGTAACGGCCGAATACTGAAACGTCATTCAAAATGAAGTGGCACTTAATTATTTGGAACGTCATTAATTTCAAAATTTTGTATGCGAAGTAAGACAATAGTGCAAAAATACAGCTGCACAAACTTGTGGTCCTTAATATATCCTGCACAGGTGGCTAGTCACCTTTAAGAATGACTATTGGTTATTCAATTCTGCTAGGATGACATTGATGTCAGCATTACCCAAAATGAAATGCCTTAACATTGATGGAGCAACACACAGAACAGTGGATCATATTTTTGGTGATCTGGCGAAGAAAAGAAAACCTACATACCTCTTTCTTCCTATTCTTCTTATAATGCTTTGTAAGTAATACAATAATTATTACAATTATAATGACCGCCAATAATATCAATATTAAATCTGTAATAAAAAAGATTGGATTAAAACAAACTAAATTTGACTTTTATATACGTTAGTGGCTCCCTCATAAGGCCTGCACCCAAAGACATGAGTTCTTTTTTTTTATTGTATAGGAAGGCGGGCGGGCGGGCATATGGGCCACCTGATGGTATGAGGTCACCAACGCCCATAGACAATGGCATTGTAACAAATGTTAACCATCGCTTACATCGCCAATGAGCGACCAACCTTGGGAACTAAGATGTTATGTCCTTTAAGCCTGTAATTACACTGGCTCACTCACCCTTCAAATCGGAACACAACAATAACAAGTACTGATGTTTTGCGGCGGAATATCTGATGAGTGGGTGGTACCTACCCAGACGAGCTTGCACAAAGCTCTACCACCAAGTAAAGTATTCAGGTCTAGTCTAAACAAAAGCTATACTGTATTTTAGTCGTGCAATTTTTAGAAGCATTTGGATCCTAGAATTTGGGAGTGTTCACATGGCATGACTTAAGGCTATTAGATCGTGTCGAATTCCCCAACGGATTTTGAGAGTGAGGGAACTACAGTTAGTAGGACTTTGTGCAAGTCCATCAGAATAGAAATCACCCACTCATCAGATATTCTACCGCAAAACAGGAGGCCAATTCTTTGGCCAATGAGGTATTTTTTTGTTCCGGTTTGAAAGTGACTGAGCCAGTGTGTAGGAACAAGGGATATAACATAAGCGACATTTCTTACAATGCCAATTTCTATGGGCGTTGGTGAGTATTTACCATCAGGTGGCCCATTTGCTCGTCCGCCTCCCTATTCTATAAAAAAAGAGTTGCGCACACGCTTGTGTACCTGTATGTCCTGCGCAAACCTAATCTCGTTGAGAACGACCGCCGTGACCGCAATCTCTTTACTTGGTGCTAGGTGCTTGGTGCCTTTGTGCAAGCTCGTCTGGGTAGGTACCACCCACTCATCAGATATTCTGCCGCAAAACAGCAGTACTTTGTATTGAGCCAGTGTAATTACAGGCACAAGGGACATAACATCTTAGTTCCCAATGTTGGTAGCGCATTGGTGATGTAAGCGATGGTTAACATTTCCATTGTTTATGGGCGTTGGTGACGACTTACCATCAGATGGTCTATATGCTCGTCCGCCTTCCTATACAATAAAAAAAAAACAAAATGACAAACAAACTCGTACAGCTTATCTGGAGGCATCGATGGTATGTAAACTATTGTGAACCACGCGCAGTGCCTCTAGTCTACCTTGGCATAGAACCGATGGAATATTTGTGACCGTTGCGTCTACTACACCATCAGCTTTACCATAAGTTTATAGATACGTAATAAGCTGATTTGTTTCATACTTACATATAATGTTTTTGTATTCAATGTTTTCTTTCGACTGGCGGCTGTATGTGGCTGGAATAGATATTCATTACTAAATAGTTTTATAGAAAATGTTGATATAAGATCATAATGAAAAAGGGGAGATGTTACGAATACGTCGAACCCACAAAAACTACTTAAAATTAACTGTGATTTAATCTTGATATCTTTCATAAGATTTAATACTGATAGACCGCCTCAATGCTGCGTGCGAATAAGGTCTATGCAGGGCTGTCTTTTCGTAAGGGCACTTTGGGCAAGTGCCAAGGGCCCACGATCGAAGGGGCCCCGAATGGCTTACCACTGATTTTTCATATGCTTAATTTGTGTTTAAAATTCGTCTCGTGCTTGACGGTGAAAGAAAACATCGTGTGGAAACCTGCATGTGTCATATTACACCCAAATTCTGCCATATCTCTATTCCACCAACCCGTATTGGAGCAGCATAGTGGAATAAGCTCCAAACCTTCTCAAAAAAAAGGAGAGGAGAGAAAAGAAGAGAGCCCAGCAGAGAGACATTCACAGGCTGTTGCTACTACTACTACTCCACCTGCCATTATAATAGGCTATAGACATCAAACATACCAACATCTGTTGCTATGACCGTCATTTCAGTGGTCACGTTCAATTCTTCATCTACCGATTCGTAGACTAATTCAATTGTTTTATGCCCTTGTTTTTTGGTTTTATCTGAAGTGTTCTCTGTTATGTTGCATTGGATTTTTGATTTATCGTCAGTTTTATTTAAATGTATTACTGTGTCCAAGCGGGTTGTTTTCCTAGGAACTGTAGGTGTTTTAGCTAATTCAGATCCATCTGAAATTTGTTGAAATATGAAATTAAATTTAAGGTTACCTTCGGTTCGGAAGTGTCTATCGAGAAGAATTTACCCTTTACCAATTAATTTACTTGATAATTAAATACAACAGAATAATTAATTAATCGTATTTATGTATGTATATTATAATTTATCTTCCTCAACAGTTATGGCATTAAATTTTTGATCATCTATTGTTAATATAGCATTCATATTAATTGAGGTTTTCTTTTATATGGAGGAAAGAGAGAAAAAATATGAAGTTATTAATAACTTATTACCGGAATGAACAAACAAAATGTAAATTCTAACGCTTCTTATGCGATAGTCAATACACTTGGTACCTATCTAGTTCAAACTGGTTTTAGTCACTACTACTGGGGTAAAATTCTACTAACAAAGTGTCATTTTGTTTCAATTAAAAATTAAATTGAAATTATTAATTTATCGACTATTGGGATAAAAATTAACAATAAATTTTGGTTTTACAGCTTTATATATTAGTATATATTAATAAATTGCAGCTTACTTTTAAACCATGTCATATGGAACTGCCCATTTTGGGGTTTGAACGTGCATGTCAGGTTTAATGTATCGCCATCTTTGAATTTGTATTTTATTCTGTCAGTACTATTATCTAAAATATTGGACTTCTCGAGACCTAATATTGAAAATTCTGAAAAATAAATTGTCACCTAATTAGCCATCCACGACACCATCAGCCATTGGCACTTTGATTTATTCGAACCAAGTTCTTTTACGCGGCTTACAGCAGAGTGAAATAGCAGTGGCCCAAGGGCACGTCATATAACGAAATAGCGTTTGGACTGTGCCTACCAAATGCTACAAAATGCGATGCGTTTGGCTGTCGATTTTAGGAGGTCGATAAAGGAGGTTTAGGTGCTTTTTTGGTGTGATAAAAATACAGTAATATAATCAAGTAAAATCTACATTTTAAAACACCTTTTGAGTCGATAAAAGTATGGCACGGAACTTCTTTCCTGACAAGGGTCCCTCGCACAATCTTATTTATATATCGTACATCAACAATGCGCCACCAATAAAAGCCAAGTAAATAAAGCAGTATGTACATCTATTTAGGTGTAAATTTTAGATATCCATCTGAACTCCATACTGATGAAATAATGGCTATGTAACATCAGAGGGTGGACAGGGATCGCTAATGCATCGAAATTATTCCGGCTAGCAAGAGACAGAGCGGAATGTGCGAAGCTCACAGCTAACCTTCACTAGTTGGAGAGGCAATGGAAGAAGAAGAAGATGATAATGGTGGCGATGAGATTGGTAACAAAGTCTACTCACCATTAAGCCTTCCACCACTATTAGTTTCCACATCTGTAACAGTAAAAAACAGATATATCTTTAACTTCACCCCTAGTATAACATTTTATAACGATTCAGTACATTTTTAATGTCTGGAATATATTAACAATTTCTTATACTTACTTGTGCATAGCCATAAAAGAACAAGAAAACATTTGGACATTTTCGCGCTTTCACTTTTTTAAATGATTTGTTTAAAAGGAATAACTTTACTGTGTGCGTTACTTTATTACTTTAATTATTACTTTACGAAACGTGAGTACGTTACGCAGTGACATTAAACAATATTCAGTGACTCGCAAAGCTTGTTTCCTGTACAATGTATCTAATATTTTATGTGTAATATACATCACATTCAATAACCGCCATAATCGGTTCGATTTTACAAAACAATAAAGGTCTATTTTGCTTGGCAATATTTTACATTAAATCGATTGTATATGAAAATGTTTAATTAAATTTATTTATATAGTAGGTAATTTATTAAATAAATTCATCATTTTCCTAAATATGAATCATATTTTCATATTAACGTTGACAGTTATATGAGAAATGGATAATTTGGATTAAAAGGTTGGGTGACCTGGTTATATAACTCCTAAAATGTATGGTTAACTATTTACTTCGCAGCAACTGCTCCTGTCCTGTGGGGTCATCTAGCTTATCTAACATTTAATTTGGATTTGGCTTTAATGATTACTAACTTGGCGAAAACTTTAAAAATGCCTTTAAGAAAATGCACCAGAAGTAGTCAGCAACATACCCAGGGCTTACAATTGCTGAAGAGAAGGTTTGCTATATTATTGGAATCTTACTCCAAAGGCTGAATATCTACGCTAAAAAGTGCCCAAAAAATCAAAAGAGGAAGATGACTCCTCATATGGCAAAACAAAACAAGGCGCTCGGATAATATCACATACCAAAACCCTGAAAATAACCCCATCATACTCACAATCACACTATGGAAATATGGCTCGAAAACACCACCCTCGCCAACATGAAATAGCTGTCGGAAAACAACCCTCTAACCTACTGTAAATCGGCAGATATAATTAAAAAAAAATTAAAATAAATTATGACCTTTTGGATTTTTTTTTTTAATATTTTTTTTTATTGAACAGAGGCCGAATTCTACTAACAATTTGTCACTTTATCGCAAATTACTTGGTGGTAGAGCTTTGTGCAAGCTCGTCTGGGTAGGTACCACCCACTCATCAGATATTCTGCCGCAAAACAGCAGTACTTGGTACTGTTGTGTTCCGGTTTGAAGGGTGAGTGAGCCAGTGTAATTACAGGCACAAGGGACATAACATCTTAGTTCCCAAGGTTGGTGGCGCATTGGCGATGTAAGCGATGGTTAACATTTCTTACAATGTCATTGTCTATGGGCGTTGGTGACCACTTACCATCAGGTGGCCCATATGCTCGTCCGCCTTCCTATGTAATAAAAAAAAAATCGAATCGAAGCGTCATCGTTGCCGTTAGACTATTATTAATTTAATTATCGACTATTGACATAAAAGTTAACAATTAAGTTTGGTTTTGACATAACGATTTATGTTAACATATTATCGGATCATTTTCGATACGAATAAATACAGAATGTAACAAAATACGTGTCCGACCCGTGAAGTGGTTATTAGGTATCGTGAGTCGGTTCTATTTATGAAAACATTTTTAAAAATCTAAGCGAAAATTTTACCCCGAATAAAATTTAATTGAACTAAATCACGACAATTGCATTGCAACACAGGCGCGTACGTTAGCGCTCGATAGCTCTTACCTATCGGGTAGCTCGGACACGAGGTCATGACCCCAGTTGTCGATTATTATCGATGCTTATAGAGTGTGTAACAAAAACCCTGTCCGATCCGTGAAGTGGTTATTAGGTATCGTGAGTCATTTCTATTTATGTAATCAATTTTTAAATAATACAAAAAAAATTACCCCAAAAAAAATAATTAAATGACGAATATTAAATGGCAACACAGGCGCGGGCGACAGCGCTCGATAGCTCTTACCTACCGGGTAGTAAGTGTCGTTAAACGCAATATAATTATGAATTTTTTTAAGGTTACTTTTTTAAGGTTTTTCAGGTTAGGTACTTACTTTGTTGAGGACGAAATCTCAGAATTGCTATAAATTTCGGTGCGGTCTGGTTACATTCTTCAGTATCGTCAATACCTACGTAGATTTGACATTTTAGAACGGATGAATTAGTTGGTGTCCAGTCTACAGTTATACTGTCTGTCTCTCTGTTATACGGCTGTTCAAATTTAACTGAAAACATTTTCTTTATTACAATCTATATATACAGGGTTCTTTGTAAAACACCAGAAACCTCGCAGGACTAGATAGCTAACATCATAGCAAACAACATTTATCCACCGCCGAGCATTTAATATTAATTGTTTGTGAGTAAGACGTACATACACTATTAACTATCATATACCGAGAGATAGGGCGAGTAACACTACCATTTCTTTAAGTAGGGATCACTTCGAGAATTTAGTGACAACAACCAACCAACAACAACCATTATCCTGATTCGAGATTTCAACCTAGACAGTTTGAATAAGACTTTCTATCATGACACCCGAACACCTCCACTCGGTAGAGCTTTGTGCAAGCACGTCTGGGTAGGTACCACCCACTCATCAGATATTCTACCGCAAAACAGCAGTAATTGATATTGTTGTGTTCCGGTTTGAAGGGTGAGTGACCCAGTGTATTTAAAGGCACAAGGGACATAACATCTTAGTTTCCAAGGTTGATGGCGTAATGGCGATGTAAGCGATGGTTAAAATTTCTTACAATGACATTGTCTATGGGCGATAGTGACCACTTACCATCAGGTGGCATCGCACAAACTTCCGCATAGTCTTGGGATTACGTAAATATATAATTACTATAGTAAAACCTGCATTCAGGGCATACCTTTGAGTGTTTTATTGTTCCCTACCCACATCATACGGTGGCATTTGCCGGGAACATTTATGTATTTGCATGTAAATGTCAATTTTCTGTTTTCAACGTAATCGTACGTAGTGTTATATATATTTATGTTGTTTTTAGAATGCCATGTAGGATAACCCATATTGATAGCTTTATCATTTATTTGTATTAGTAATTGATCTGAAATCATATTAAAACTGTTTATTATTCGTAAATATTGTTGGTGATGATGGTGGGTGATGCCCGATTTTGGTCACAGTGTAAAAATCGAATTTGGTAAAAATCTATCCTTTTTATAATTGTGGTTCGATTAGAAGGACGAGTGGGCCAGTGGTGCAGCTTGGTGGCATATTAACACTTCTCAGTCTTGTATACAGGTCTATCAACGGATCCAAATTTTAGTACTGAGAGATTGGTGCGATTGTGATATAACTTTTAGTTCGCGACAACGCCCGCTGTATGTCGTTGCTATCGGTATATGCGGTCAATTGCCGCTTGAGTGACGCGGTGTATATTTTTGTCTCTCTAATATTGTGTTATTTAATCATTGTTATATCGTTTTGTTGATTTGTATAATTTAAGACAAATAGTATAATTTTATCTTCCATATACAATATTTTTTTGAGTGATCTATCGTCATGCCTCCGGCGGTCGTAAATTGAACGAAGTAGCAACCACGGTACATTAAGCCGACGTACCACCACTACTGTTGTTGATAGACCTGTGTATAAGACCAGGCCTAATTGCTGATCTTTCTGTTAAGCAAGCCCTTAAAGTTCTAATGATCAAATGTCTCCTTTCTTCTTAAGGAAAAAGGCTTTTAACTTGTTCCACCACGCTCAAATGCTGATCAGTGTCAGACAGACACATGCAGGTGTCCTTACAAACATTTCCATATTTGATGAACACCAAACAAATCATTGATTAATATTAAGTAATAATAATAATAATATCCTGGGACATTATTCACACAAAGCCATCTGATCCCAAACTATACAAATCGTAATATGGAAACCAGAACTGATATACATATACCACTTTTCTTTTTGTAAATATATACTTATATAGATAATTACACCCAGACTCAAGACAAACAGACGTCCATGCATCACAAATGTCTGTTCAGGGTGGGAATTGAGTCCACGTTGCTGCCACGCCTTCCAACCACGCCAACCGGCTCGTCAAGTGTTAAATAACTCATTAAATATTGTTTCCTGTTACAAATAAAACAATCGAATTAAATTAATTAATTCTCACGAAATGTTTATTATTACGTTACCTTTGTTTATGCTCTCGCAAGTAACTGAAAAAAAAAACAAGTAATTTATTATTTCATATATTTTATAAGTAATTTATTCAACGGTATTGTCCGTTTGGGAAGGTACCACCGTACCACTCTCTAATCAGATATGTTTTCCGCCAAACAGCAATGATTCCTTTAACTATTGTGTTTATATATTTGTTGGTGTTTGAGTGGTTTTACATGGATTAGTACCATCAACTTATAATGTCGTAATGATACGGTTGCCCTAGGCCCTAGAACGTTGCCCTTATACTAGCTAAATTTTTGGAACGAAGTTCTATTACGCAGCTTACAGTTTATTTAAAATGGCGGTGGCCCAAGGTCACGTGAGTAACGAAATAACGTTCATACTGTGCCTACCATATGATACAAATGGCGATGCGTTGGAATTTAACAGGTCGATATAAAAGAGGTTGAGGTTTTTTTAATAATCAGAATCCTCACAAGGTTATTCTTTTGATACATGCTATTAAAAACTAAAATGTGGTTGCCCAGATGACGCGACTACTAAAAAAATGTCACAAAGTTTTGACGCCCTAGGTCTGAGTCTATTCGGCCAATTGAGATAACTCCCCTGATTTTAAATATAGTCAAAACTCAAAATAATCTAAACTCCCCATAACGAGCTTAAACTATATATATAATACTTATTTAATTCCGATTTTGTATTATACAGTCATTAATCCGTCACGGGCTTTGTATTAGTCATTATCTACATAATATTAATTAACCCAACCTTATATATAAACTCATTTATTTTATTACAAGAAATTAAAAAAAAAACTTACCAATTATAGTAAACAAGGTAATTAAATACCATTTTGGAAACATTATTAATTACAACGATCCATGTAGTTTCCAATTTCGATTTCAAGTACACAAAATTTAACAGGATAATAATTGTATAAATATAAATTGCGGGCGATGGTTGTGTGAGGAAGGAGGGGGGCGGGAGACGTATAAATTATGTGGCGGCAATAGTTTTTATAATCTATATTCGTGTCGTTATTAATATTAGATTTTTGTAGCTAGTCATTTTAAAAACAATGAAAGCGTTGCCTTTTTGTATTATTTATTGAGAAATTATTCGTTGCGTAAGTGGGAGTTTAATTTCTGGTTTGTTTCTTTCTGGTCTGGTTGTCTGGAATGAAAAATATATAATGTTAAGATGAAAGAAAGAAATTGCTTATGAGTTTCCTGTACCTTACATTTTACCTAAGATTGATTGTATAGGTAGGAGTACATGGGTTACCTGATGGTAAGTGGTCACCAACGCTTATAGTCAATGGCATTATAAGAAATGTTAACCATCGCTTACACTGCCAATACGCCGTCAATCTTGGAAACTACGATGTTTCGTCCTTTGTCCCTTGGTGCATGTAATTACACCAGCTCACTCACCCTTCAAACCGGAACACAACAGTACAAAGTATTTTGCGGTAGAATATCTGGGGGGGGGCTACCCAGACGAGTTTGCACAAAGCTCAACCACTGAGTAATGAGTATTATTTTAAAGTTAATTCCTTCGCATAAATCCATCCAATATTAACATTTTTGGAATGTGTAGTAGAAAATAGTCATTAACAACTTCCCTATACATCACATACAAATAGTTAAACAATTACCACGAGTCTAATGTGACTCCCAGGACCCTAAGTTGATAAAATAAAACTACATAATATATATTTTCATTTTACTAACACCTACCGCCATCTTTTATATAATAGTAGAAGCTAAAAGTAACTTCTTATTGTAATGTTTACTATGCCAATATTTAACTCTAAGAATAAATCATAGATGGCGTTGAACTAACATCAGCGCCACCTGTGGTTTACAATTGAGTTTTAAATAGTATCAATAGATGACACTACGGTTGCACACAATACAAAACAGTTTTTTATATAATTATATTGCTTACTATAAGTTTATCCAACTGTTTATTTTCTTTTTGACTTTTTGAGAAAAAAAAACATAATATAGTGTTAATAAAATACGCTAGAATACGGTTCACGGATGATTTTGTAGTTTAAATAAATTACGAAAAAAATATTACAAAAAGATATCGACCATGGATATCTACATTTCATTGTCAAACTATCGATATATCGTCCAAAAAATATTAGTACGTAATAGATATCGATCTTTCGAAATAATAATATCGATATTTTATCAACAGACCTAGAATGGACAGAGTATAGCTACCTGGTCCCGTCTTCGCAATAAAATACCCTCTACATATAACCACTGAGTTCCTTACCGGTTTCAAACCAATCCACATTCTGAAACATTGCGCGGTGGACTGTGGTAGCTAAGTTTAATTTAATCATTCAAAAATGCTACTTTAAAAGTAGCACTTTTGAATGATTAAAGACTGTATGTGAAGTGTAAAGTGTTTAGTATGAAGAGTTGATCGTTCGTTGCACTATTCTCTTCCACGTGTTTCTGTCTTCGGCGGTCTTAATAGCTTTAGGTATTGGCAAGCCAGTGAGCGTTTTTATTTGGTCTGACCAACGGGTATGTAAGCGACCTCGCGGTCTTTTCCTTTCGACCTGACCAACTACCATAAGCTTTTCCAGGCCATCAGGTTTTCTGCGAAAGACGTAAAAGTACACTATTGATGTTGAAATAGGTAACTAATTAATTAGAGTGTTTCTCACAAAACGGGTTCATACAACATTTATTGGGTTCCACTAGCGTTTCACTAGGATCAACTTTAGGTCATTTTCTATTTTTTGATATTATATAGATAATATATAAATATTCATACTAAAGGAATATGTGTCATTAAATTGCTTTCTGAAATATTGGCTAAATCAACATTTATTTAAAATGAATAATTTAGTTTTATATTTAAATATATCAAAATAGGTTTTTTATTTTTGACGTGACAACGTCTTATAAATTGGTTTGCCGGGTGACACTTCAAGAAACTGCGTTACGCTCCGCTCACGTTATGCGCTCACAATGAGAGCGAGTGAGAGGCACGCGTCCCTTCCACTCGGGCATGTTTAGCCCGCCTAAGAGCGAGAGAGACAGACATAAAAAGTGAAATTCAGTGCGAGATTCTTTGTATAAATTAATGTTTTAAATATAATTCTTTGTATAAATAAATGTTTTAAATTGTTACTATTATTTCATCCTTCTTCCTACTATACGAATGAATATTCACATTAAAATTATTTTACCACTCAAAGTCGTTGTCACGTAAAACTTTCGCCCGTATACCGACTTTACAGGCAACCAATTTTTTGTATCAAAACCATTTAGTTAATGTTATCTATATAAATAAAATGCTAGAGGTCTGCAGTTGTGCGCGCATCATGGAAAAACTACCTACTGGATAGATTTCAATGAAATTTTCAAAATTTTATTTCTTAGACACTTGGCCCTTATCAAAAAATTGCGATATCTTCATTTAATAAAAAGTTATTAAAGTTTCAAGAAACAACGATTTGTATCGATATGCACTGATGTGAAACCGCGGGACCCATCTAGTATATTATAATGCGTTCACATATGCATGAGCTCGAGAAGCAAGATCGCAAGAAGGACAGATGCAGGGGAAGCGTCCCAAGGGCCGAATTCCAACAAGATGGTGTAAAGTCATTGTAGAGGCAACAGGAGAAACTCTACAAAGATCCATTGAACTGGCGCAGAACAGAAGCAAGTGGAGACAAATCGTATATGGTCACGATCCTCATTAGTGAGGGAACGACGAAGAAGAAGAAGAATTATAGAAATCTCGATACAGGACAACTTATCATCAGGTGGCCCAATAGCGGCTGTTAAAAAAAAATACGGTCTTATAGTAAAGTACATGTCTCTTTAGCTAGTAGTACTCTTTAGTGACTATATAAATAAAAATGATTGGGTTTGTCTGTCAAGAAATTCTCAGTTGCAGACTGGAGTTTCGGAACTGGTAGTGTGACAATCCTATAACTCCGACGACACGTAAAGCCGTTGATAAAAGTCCCTGTAAGCGCATAATTTGACAAAGTATATTTTGACTCAGAAAAGACAATTATAAATAATATGTTTTTAATGTTATTATTGTATAAAGTTCATTATTGCATAACAATATAAATACCTTAGAATTTGCGCAAGCGTACTATAAAGTTTATATTTGTACGAAATCACATTATAGAGGAAGAGACAAAACATCTTGTTTAATGTGAACAGACAAATAGTCCTTCTATTCGTTTCATAGTCAGTAGCAGTTAAGACTCTTTAAATCAGTCGTCTTATACGATCGAATAGTTTTTAAAATATTACAAAATGTAATTGAATTTGATTCTTATTATAAATGCAGTAAAGGACACATTAGTTTAATGCATTTTGACGGCTCCTGTCGGTCGCCATTTTCCATAATGGCTACGAGTGCCGCGACATCTATACTAAGTTTAGTGTCATCGCGGGCTCGCCAAGCGTTGGTTGTGCGTGTTTTTAATTCGGTCATTGTTTGCAACCATTGTATTTAGAAAAATGATACGAAAAATTGCAGTGTACAACCATAGTTTCAATACATTCGCTAAATTATAGCCAATTAAAAGTGTTCCATATTAAATATCTCGTTTTACGTGCGGTATCAAGCCGTTAGATAGTAAAATAATGAATTTCACACGCTGCCGCAGTCTTCTGTTTGAATAGTCGTGAACCTTGTGGAATCGATTTTTAGATGTTATTAATGAAATTACTTAGGTGCTTGTGGGTGATATTGTTTTAAAAACGAACCTGTTCAACTGGACTACCGTTACGTTGACTTTTCGACCGTAGTTGATCGTGGCGGGCTCGAAATCGATAAAGATAATAAAAAATGCATATTTTCCCCATGGTTTCATAAAGGTTCGGTTCAATACAGTGCCGGCACGAATATCGCGGGCGAATGCTGCCCATTCAAATAATCTATCTGTTTCTGATAACTGCAGTGCGATATTGTTTCTGATGTCGAAGTGATGTGATATTGAATCTTAGATTATTTTACAAAGGAAATCCGACGAGAAAAAGGTTAGTAAACAATAACATTCCTTCATGTAATTAATTTTTAAGCTATAATTATGTATTTATTTAAATATATTCCTTCAAATTCATTAATAATTAGCATCTAAAACCCGATAATATAGTTGATACTTTCGTATCACGAACGATGAATAATTAAACAGTGTTCGACCTGCATACGGAGTTATTAACAATTACGACAATAAAAAAAAAACGATGATACTACATTTACGATCGCGTGAATATTTTTTTATCAGCGCTTAAAATCTACTATTGTTGTTTGATACATATAAAAAGCTAGTACAGATAAAAAATGTTATAATGACAAATAGATAAAATATTGTAGTTGACAAAAGAAGTACATTATGACTTTTTATTTCTGTAGTGAGACTAAGAATAATATTAGGTGTAATTTAACTATGCAATTAAGTAAATTTTACTGAATTTGAAATCTGTGTTTCCTCTGTCTCTACAATCTAGTCTTAGAAAACCTGAACAGAAAACAAGTTTCTTGCATATTGCATTACTACTTACATTCTTACTTAGCCATCTGTAACATTAACACAAACATATTTATTTTAAGGATGTTATATGCTATATACCTACTTTAAAATTAATTATAATAGTCAAATATAAATATGGTAGATTTATAATTAATATGCAATTGTTTAATAAAAGGTACATCCTAGAATTCTACATGCTTTATTTTCAAAATCAAAATGTAATTTTTTCTACTGTGCCTGATTTATTGCTGTCTTTAGTTCTCTTCCAAAATCGGCTAGTTTAAATCTATGAAGTCTATAACCTAAGACTACTAATTCAAGACAATCATATTCTAATGTAAAAACTTTACAATAGTATAGCTACTAGGAATAGTAGTCAAATTATCTACAAGTGTATTATCTGTGTGTAATTATTGTCATACAGTTTTGATAGTGTATTTGTTTTTTTTTCTTTAGAGAAATTGGGGTTTATTTTATCTACCTAATGTATCTTCGTTTTATGATTTATCTCTTAAAGCTTTTTCGATGTAATGATATCTAAAAAGTTTTAATATGTTTAGATATAATAATAATGATGATAACATATCATTTTAAGGAAGAAAAGTATTCAAAACTCATTAATTAACTCATGAATTAATATCTACTTGTATTATTTTCAGAATTAATAATTTAAGTGAGTAAATTTTTGACACAGATTAAAAATATTTAAATGTTACCTGTTCAAAATATACTTAGTATATTTTTTAGAAAAACTATTTTTATTTTATTGAATAAATAAGGTTTATGCTTAGATAAAAAAAATAAACATAATACCTACCTAGTTGTTCTTTGAGTTTCGAAAACTTACCATTTAGAACCTTTTACATCACAAACTGATTCAAAATTATGTTTCTATAATATTACATTAAAGAACATGAAGGATGTTATTGCAAAAAATAACTTTTATGATTGTTTGTTTTGTGATGTAACATTTTTTTAGAAATTAAATAAACACATGAGGTGTGATCCAAAATGAATGATAGTGGGTTATCTCCAGTCCTATAAAAAAACCACATCAATAGGACAAGATTTTGAGGGAGATACATTCATATGTATACATGAACCGTTGAGGAAATTACATCAAAATATAGAAAAAAAAAGATATAAATAATACATTAATGTTCAAAAGAGTAATACCTACTTGGAACTGATAGTCTGGCTTGTTCTACTAATTTTTTTTTTTATGTTTTATATTATACTAGAGTTTTGCCCGCGGTTCCACTCGCGTAGTTCCCGTTCCTGTGGGAATTCGGGGACAAAATGTAGCCTATGTTACTCGCTGATAATGTAACTTTACATTGGTGAAAGAATTTTTAAACTCGGTTTAGTGGTTTAGGCGTGAAAGCGTAACAAACAAACTTACATTCGCATTTATAATATAAGTAAGGATGTATTATTATAATTGTCTTACTTAATAAAATAGCTTTGTGACTATTTAGTTTAGTTGTATAACTTATCACTCATTTTGAATATAACACCCATGAATAAATAAATAAATATCTACATTCTGAATTAGCTTTGAATTAATTAAAGAAATATTTTTCATGTCAAACAAAATTAACAAGAAATACATCATTTAAATGTATTAAAATAATTAATGTTTTTGTTTTCAAAGAATGAGTAAAAAAATTGTACTATAGAACATTTTACTCGCTGATTTGAATTGATAGCTACAGCAATTGTTATCACGCTATAGATTAAAACATAATCATGTTGTTAATTAAACTAATAAAAAATAATAATTGTCTCAACATTTTTTTTTTTACTTAATCGAAAGGTTATATATGTTTTCAATTATTGTGAATGTGTTTTGCTACCTAGCTCAATTAAAAAAAAAAGGAATTCAGTAATTTTCGTATTATTAGAAATATTAAACACAAAGTTAATACATACATATAGAACAGTACATAAAAGATAACTATACCAATATATAAAGCTGAAGAGTTTGTTTGTTTGATCCGGTTTCGATTCTACTGGTTCCAATTAAAAAAAAATTATTTGTGTTGTGTAGTCCTTTTATCGAGGAAGGTTCTAGGCTGATTTTTATTAATTATACACGGTTGAATCCGCGGGCCATAGTTAGTACTATATAAGAATGATCAAACATTGCATTCATAAAACTTAATGAGAGTAGTTTAAGCTAAAGAGAATAAAATCTGATTCAAACATTATTTATTATAGTAAATTTTAATTCAGTTTTAATTTAGTTTTTTTATAAAAAAAGAGGCAATGATCATTGAGTAAATACTTTTATAGAAACATGTTTATGAAGAAATTAGTAATACCTGAAGGTTGGACGGATGACGAGTTGGAATATTAGCTAAATGATGTGGGGCCAAGTCTGAGCAATAGCAATAAGATTTCTATGTGCATATTTCGCCAGTAGGCTTATTAGGGGGTTATTATATATTGTTTACAACCCCTAGTGAGCCGAGATGGCCCAGTGGTAAAAATCGTGAATCTTAACCGGTGATCGTGGGATCAAACCCGGGCAAACACAACCGAATTTTATGTGCTTAATTTATGATTTTAATTCATCTTGCGCTTGACGGTGAAAGAAAACATCGTGAGGAAACCTACAAGTGTCAAAATCAATGGAATATTCACAGGCTGTTACTTAGACCCCCATAATTTAATAACTTATTGCTTAATAAATTATTTATATATTATTATTTTAATACATAAGTCGTTTATTAGTATATAAAGCATTAGATAATGTAGGCCGAATCACAGAACGATTATTATAATACGATTTACAAGGTGATACCATGAATGGTTATGTACCTAGAACATTCTATATAGGTACATATAAAGTCATTCATGTCTAGATTTAAATGGAAGTTGTAGCCGAGATCGGTTTGTGGTTGACACGCGTGGATCTTAAACGCAGGGCCAACTTTAATCTATAGGAGGCCCTGGGCACATAAGGATCCCGGGGCTCCTGTATAGACTAGAATTGATAGCATTTTTGTCTCGAAAGTCAGTGGCGATTTTTTTTCTTCGTAACTAGGGGGGTACAAATCGTACTGCAAATTAATTATTTTGCAATTCGGGCACTTATAATGCGTAAGACATTCGCGGCCCCTTCGATCGTGGGGCCCCGAACTTGCCCAGAGTGCCCATGCACGAAAAGACGGCCCTGCTTAAACGTAGATTGCCGGTTCGAACCTTGTCTAGGCAACGTTCAATTTTATATTTCATCTCGAGCTTGGCGGTGAGCGGAAACATCGTACGGTAAACTGTATTTGTCGAAATCCCAACACCTGTCTTCTAAATCATTTACTCAAAATTATAGGCCTTAGCCCAGCAGTGGGTCGTTTACAGCTGTTACTTTTATAATATACAATCTACTTAATCATCCCGGCTTCGTATGGGTAGATAAAAATAAATATGTGTACTTTGAGAGTTCTTTGTGAGCGTCTACATCGGGTTAAGAAGTAAGTGTGACAAATTTTAAGTGTACCGGAAGCATAGCTTAAACACACACACACACACACTAAATACAACTATATATATACACATACACACACACACAGATAAAAATGGATTTATTTATTTTCACGTGGATTAGAACTGTTCCATTTTTATCAAGTTTTTATTGATCACTATATCTAATACATTATTTTTATTTAATACTAGCTGATACCCGCGACTTCGTCCGCGTTGCTTGATATATTAAAAAAGTTTTCTTATGTACGAAGGAAAAAACATAAAAAAGATCACAAGCAAAAATATAGGTACTTTGTTTAAACATACATCACTGAACACGCAGTGCATATACAAATCGTTGTTTCTTGAAACTTTAATAACTTTTTATTAAATGAAGATATCGAAATAAATAATTTTTTTGATAAGTGCCAAGTGTATTAAAAATAAAATTTAGAAAATTTCATTCTTCTTCACCTTTATATAGGTAGATAGATTTTTAATTACAACATAAAATAAAATAATTTCACATAAACGTATTTTAATAACACATGTGGAATATTAGATATTCCTTTAAAAGACAACGGACATTGTCAGTAGGTATTAAAAAAAAACTTTTTTTTTTAATGCACAAGACCACGTGATTAATATTTATTATGGCTTTTACGATCCAGTTTGTGTAGGTACTACCCATTCGTAATGTATTACCCGCCGTATACAATCGTATCCTTGTTTTTCAGTTGGTGTTGTCGAGTGAGTCAGTATTGTTACAGGTATAAGAGATAAGTAGAGATTATACAACGCGGTGCGGGGTTGACTGTGTTTTTTTTTTTGTTTTATTGCATAGGTAGGCGGACGAGCATATTGGCCACTTGATGGTAAGTGATCACCAACGCCCGTAGACATTGACATTGTAAGAGATGTTAACCATCGCTTACATCGCCCAATGTACCACCAAGCTAGAGAACTAAGATGTTACGTCCCTTGTGCCTGGAATTACACTGGCTCACTCACCCTTCAAATCGGAACTCAACAGTAGCAAGAAATGTTGTTTTGCGGTAGAATATCTGATGAGTGGCTGGTATCTACCCAGACGAGCTTGGACAAAGCTCTACCACCAATAAAATGTTTGTATGTGCTTGTAATGTGAGAGCACTCTCTATCTCTTTTTTCTCATACTGTATCCGAGAAATCCGACACGTCATTTACGAGGGAGTTTTTAACACTACGCCATGTTCAAAACGCATACCCTTAGCGATTCTAGAGGAGATAGTGGATTAACGAGGCGGTTTCGCATATAAAGGTAAACACAAAGACAATCTAAAAGTGTTTATACTCGTTTTCTGTGCCGCGGTCGAGTAAAAAGTTATTATAATAATACGTAAACAAAGGCAACTTTCTAACGTGCATGTGAAACGGTCTAAGGGCCTTTTTATCTCGCCGCGGAAATAACTCACACGGCTAAGGCTTTAACGCACTGTAAGACACATGTGATGATGAATAAGTAATCACTAAAATATATTACAATGAGTATATTATGATAATACTGTATTATATAAATAGGTTTTGTTATTTTATTTCTGCTGATGTAGTTTTTTTTTAAGTGAGAATAGGTTGTCTGTCTGACAAATTGGTCATCTAGTGTTAAGTGGTGAACACCGCCTACAGATATTGACACTGTGAGAAATATTAAACATCCCTTACATCGGTAATACGCAACCAACCTTGAGAACTAAGATGTCATGTCCCTGGGTGTGTAGTTACACTGGCTCACTCGCCCTTCGAATCGGAACACAACCTAAAGTATCGCACTTTGGTTAGAACATAATATTTTTTAACACTTAATACAACGGGCTTCTTGCTCAGTAATACCACCAAGTAAAATAGGTGCAGATAAAGTCTGTTTTGTCATAACTATATGTTTTTTAAGGCTTCACTTGCTAATATTTACAAATATTCCTAGTATTAAAAGTATTAATATATCGTTGGTGGTCAAGTTTTGTTACCACTAACGTTTGACATTTTCTCTTACTTCTGTGTGATGGTATTTATTAATTTTAATGGTGTAAACATATTTCACATGTATTCGCAATATTAACTAAGAAAAGATTTTTATTAATTTATTTATTTTCCATATAAGTATATTGTACGACAGAATTGTCGCAAAGTGTGTACTTAGCCTTAGATGCTACGATGACCTTTGACACTACACCCACAGTCTTTGAATCTTCTCGGTTATCTTAATCTTCTGCTTATGCGATTAACATGTTTCTCGTTTCATAATATTATACTTATTTTAAAAGAGAATTGACATTATAATACACTTAATATACCTACAGTAAAGTTATGGTGCTAATTTTATATTAAACTAGCTGATACCCGCGACTTCGTCCGCGTTGCTTGATATGTTAACAAAGTTTTCTTATGTACGAAGGAAAAAACATCAAAAAGATCGCAAGCAAAAATATACTTTGTTTAAACATACATCATTGAACACGCAGTGCATATACAAATCGTTGTTTCTTGAAACTTTAATATTTTTTTATTAAATGAAGATATCGCAACCATTTTTGGTTTTGATAAGGACCAAGTGTCTATGAAATAAAATTTAGAAAATTTCATTGAAATCTATCCAGTAGTTTTTCCGTGATGCGCGCACAACTGCAGACCTCTATCATTTTATTTATATAGATGTAGACTGTTATACTGTAAAGTAGATTCTGAAAAAATCGCACAATCAACCATCAAATTTAAATATAGAAGGCATAATGTAGTAATATATTTTTTTATGATTATGTGAACACAAGAACATTTGTGTGTAAAAAAACTCGTTATCCCCCCTGTAAGTAATAGAATGTTAAAACACATCGAAATATCAGTCGAAACAAAAACAATAAATTCAATTATATTGGAAGAAAAATACTCAAGATGAGACTGTATGGCGCAATACCTTTGCCTTTTCCGAGAGAAAAAAAAAACAAAATTAAAAGTTAAACATAAGATACGCGATACACAGAAATGTTCTATAAATATAAGCTGGTACTAGGAATGCATTAAAATATCGGATTGCATCGAAACTATTCTAAATTTGAATTTTTAAAATGCATTCTCGTATTCGCGCCAAAATAAAATCCTTTTAACGGTGTCCGTACTAGACGTTGAAATAATTTATAAATGGTATTTATTTTTTGAATATTTAATGTTAATTTTTACTACAGATTATTATAACTAGATATGGTATCATATGACTTGAATTTGAAGAAATGTATAGTATTTTCTAACAATTATATGTAACCTAAGTAACAGCCTGTGAATGTCCCACTGCTGGGCTGAGGCCTCTTCTCATCTTTGTGAGGTGAAGGTTTGGAGCTTAGCACCACGCTGCTCTAATGCTGGTTGGTGAATTACACATGTGACAGAATTTCAATGAAATTTGACACATGCAGGCTTCCTCACGATGTTTTCCTTCACCGTCAAGTACGAGATGAATTATAATCACAAATTAAGCACATGAAATTCAGCGGTGCTTGCCCGGGTTTGAACCCACGATCATCGGTTAAGATTCACGCGTTCTTACCACTGGGCCATCTCGGCTTCCTTCCTTATGTAACCTACTTTAAAGAATATTTTACAAGTACCTACGTCCTACATCGTTAATTCTACCAAAAATAGACGAAATTTTAACTAGTTACATTCGTCTAAAGTATAAACTATGAAGTACCTTCGCTTCAAAACGAGTTCCTTGTTATTATTGGCTCGGTCTTAAAATGCAAAAGACCTACTTTTGCACTCAGGTCTTACGCTAGTGCAATATGGTTACCAAATAAAATACAACATGCAGTCAATGACCTCTAAAATCAATCTTATGTGTAAAAAACAGTTTTTGTTGGTACCTTTGATGAACTGGGAATTGAACCGGTGGTCCTGCCACCGGGTCTGCGGCCTTATATCTAGTCACTAGACAAACGAGACAGAAATACTAACTGTTTGTCGGGTAAATAAATGGTTAGTGGGTGTGAATCTAACATGTTTTTCTTTTTAACCGACTTCAAAAAAAAAGGAGGTTATCAATTCGTCTGTATGTTTTTTTTTGTATATTTGTATTGTATATTTATAACATTCAAAATGTGAATTGATAAAAATTTGGACTTCAAAAAGATATTGGACAGTAAATTTCCAAAGTGGATGGAAAATACAAATGATAAATATACCTTTTTTTTATTTCTTCGAACTGATTCAAGTCAGTCTATGTAAATAGGTTTTAATCTTGATCTAAGAGAATTGATTAAAGGATTTATTTTAAGTATTTTTTTATGTTGTTTCGTATTCTTGGAATAATCTTATTTTTATTCTGAAATAATATTTAATCTACGATGAAATGATAGAAGATTAGTTTGAAAATTATATAAATAACGACAGCCTTTATGTATTGAGTATATTTTGTATGTTTATATTTTATAGAATGTAATAACTTATCTATAGGTACTGAACAAGGAAAAAGCTTTGTGAAAGTCTGTCTGGGTAGTTAGAGTTACCACCCATCGGTCATATTTTCTACCGATAAACAAAACTTTGTATTGTCGTGTTCCGATTTAAAGGGCGATTGAGTTATTGTATCTAGCACAAGCGATGGAACATATTAGTTCCGAATGTTGGTAGCGTATTGGCAATGTAAGGCTCTCTCTCTTTTTCTCTCGCTCTCTCTCTCTCTCTCTCTCTCTCTCTATTTCCACATCGCTCTATTCGACGTATCGTTTTCAGTAACATTGCAGTGACTAAGATCTTATCTGACCACATTTGTCCATTTGGTTTTAGGTCGCATGATTAACATTTCTAGCAGCGCCAATGTATATGAGTGGTGGTCTAATAGCTTCTAGCTTCCTTATACATATGTATTTATAAAAAAACCGGCCAAGTGCGAGTCCGACTCGCGCACGAAGAGTTCCCGTTTTACTCTTCGGGAACCCTAAAAAAAAACCTGCCACTCACACATAAGAGAGTACTAAGCGGCGGAGATGTTGCATGACAGCGTAAGAGAGTGTCATACCGTTTACCGTCACAGCGTACTTAGCCCCGAAGTGCTTGTATACATGTTTACACGGCGACACGATAGAACATGTACATGTGTATGTATGTAATTAACCCGTTAACCTATAAATGATGACATGTGTTCGTTTCCCACGTAATATTTTGATAATAATTAATATATGTATCGCTCTTTGTATTAATAATTGTATGTAGTGTTTAAACATACATCTAGCGTAACATTTCTTACAATGACATTGTTTATGGGCGTTGGTCACCACTTACGATCAGGTAACCCATATGCTCGTCCGCCTTCCTATACAATAAAAAAAAAAAGTTTACCTAGGTCCATATAGTATCCTGGGACATTATTCACACGAGGCCATCCTATTCCAAACTAACCAGAGCTATGTACTATGGAAACCAGACAACTGATAACACATTACTTATCTTTTGTAAATACATACTTATGCGGTTAATTACACCCCAGCCTCAGGACAAACAGACATGTTCATGCACACAAATGTCTGTCCTGGGTGGGAATCGAACCCAGGACCAGCGGCGCGAAAGGCAAGTACCTTACCAACAACGCCAACCGGCTCGCCATATCATTTTATCTAGATCGTATTTAGCACTTTTGTTTAAATATTTGTTGGTTTGGTTTAATGTAAAGGACATTTAAGATAAGACCACAAGAAACAAATATTGGATATTGATGGTTTATATTTCTAACAATGACGGTGGGTGACTACTTGTAATAATTTCGTAAATAACCTTAAGAAACTGTTGGTTTTGTTATTCATTTGATATTATGTGACTAAGCAAACAATTACACACAGCGCTAATTAAGCTTTACCTAAAATGATTCAGCTTAGTGATTCAAAAATATCAAATAATGTTGTCAATCATTTGTCATCTTAAATATGACGTAAGAAATCCCCTTACGTCGTCCATATGTATGTATGCCTCGTCGGACTAGTGGCTTGATTTATGGCTGATGGCTTCCCCTGAGGAGAGTTCCGACGAGCTAAGAGCACAGCACGGGAGATGCCGCGGATGCGTTATATCAACACGATCTCGCAGCGTCTCCGATCCGTGCCGAGGACGGTCATCGCAGTGGTTTTAGTGGGTAAGAATCCCACATAACCCGGTTACCTCCTCAAGGGAGACGGATACCTTTCTAAATAAAATGGCTTGATTTATATATAGCTTATGCTGATCCAGAGGTCCAGTCGATAAAAAGTTTTGGTGGATTTTCTATCGAAGATTATTCTTTAGCAGCCCGGGGTCTGGAAGTTGGAAGTGTATACACTCCCGTGCCTCGTAAAGCACTCATTTTACAAGCTTCACTAATTTGTATGTTTCAAACATATTTTTTTGTACACTCTCTAAATTCATCATCAGAAATCATTTGTATAAAAAATGTAGTCAGTAGTTCTTTTTTTTTTCAATACAATCGAACATATATGTATATTTATTTGTAACTAGCTGTGCCCCGCGGTTTCACCCGCATATAATTAATAAAAATATATTGAATAAAAATCAGCCTAGAACCTTCCTCAATAAAAGGACTATACAATACAAAAATATTTTTTAAATTCGAATCAGTAGTTCCTGAGATTAGCCGGATCAAACACACAAACTCTTCAGCTTTATATATTAGTATAGATATGGTAATTAAAATCAAAGATTCAACAGTAATATCAAGTGTCGTTTAAAACAGTAACGGCTTAAGTGGCTCGCCTCGACCCTGCGTTCATTCGAGAGCATAATTACAGCGAATCGGTCCAATCGACCCATTATCTGCGTTTAACTGCAACTTGCACTAACTGCCGGTTAAATTGCACGCGATAGTCGTACAACTTTCATTTGCTTATATTGTAAATTCTCAACGGCGATTTTTCGGTTTAACTCGTTTTTATATATCGAATGAAATGTTTCGTTCGTTTTAAATGGTAGGTACGTTGTTTTGCTTTTTTTTTTTTAAATCTTTAATTTGTTTTTTTTTTTTTATATCGTGTAATATTATCTGTGTTGGATTATTATATGTTACAATAGTCTTATTGTTAACATTTTATATAGAGCCAATGTCTATCGGCGGTGGCGACCACTTACCATCAGGTGGTCCATTTGCGAATCTGTAATATCGCGTCATAATCCATAGACGGCTTCAATCAATACAGGATTATTTGCTACGATCCAGCAACCTCGCAGGACTAGATAGCTAACAACATAAGCAACAACTTTTTTTCATATATAACCATGTATGTATATGTAATATTTTATATAATATTAAACAGAAATCTTAACATAAAGATAATTTAGAATAACGTTTCGATGACATGTTTTTAACTAAACACACAACGTCTCTAACGTTGACAAGTGATATGGGTCGTATTGTGCGGTACAAGTTATTAGCCTAAAGCGTTTTGTTATTTTTTTCTTTATTGCATAGGAAGGCGGACGAGCATATGGGCCACCTGATGGTAAGTGGTCACCAACGCCCATAGATATTGGCATTGTAAGAGATGTTAACTAGCGGTTACATCGCCAATGCGCCACCAACCTTGGGAACTAAGATCTTATGTCTCTTGTGCCTGTAATTACACTGCCTCACTCACCCTTCAAACCAGAACACAACCAAGTATTGCTGTTTTGCGGTAGAATATCTGATGAGTGGGTGGTACCTACCCAGATGAGCTTGCACAAAGCTCTACCACCCAGATTAACTTTCAAAAAAAAAAAACGTAGTTGTATGTGTGTCTGGTGATGTGTACGTGTTCGTCTTTTGTTTCCAAAATTTAAAGTTTGTCGTATCAAGAGTGAATAGATGTGTGTTAGTGTTTGTCCTTGTCTCTTCAGGATATCTGACGATTTCGCTCATCATTATCACCAATTTCAACGACACAGTATTACAGTTAAGTCATTATATAAAACGTAAATGCGTAGATGATCATAACAATGATCGTTATTTGTACATATCTGTTTGAAAATATGGAAATCGATCCGTTCCATTGGTTTATAAGATTAATGGCCGAATATTGAAACGTCATTCAAATATTAAGCGGGACTTAATTATTTGGAACGCCATTAATTTAGTATGCAAAATTTTAAATTAACGGCGTCTCACATAATTAAGTTCCATTTCATATTTGAATGACGTTTCAGCATTCGGTCGTTAGGTAATAGAAAATGCATCGGCGTTTGTATTATCTCTTAAGGATATCTGTCGTATTCGGTAAGGCAGTGATCATGATCGTCAAATCTATGATACTGTACGTACAGTTAAAGTCTCGCTTCTCTTGTTGACTTTCCATTAATCACTAGACTTAATATACTTGTTAAATATTCGATGGTGATCAGAAAGACTTTAGTGTTTTATATTCAAATGTGTACAGGTTAAATGTTTTCGGTAACTAAAACGCTATATCTTATAAATTATACTCGAATGAAAACTAAAATATCATCAAAGGTACTTTGATCACAATAAATATAGCATGATATGTATTATACGAATAATTTCAAGAGTATAAAAAAAGTTGAAATCAACGTAGAGAAGTCGACGTATGTTGTCATATGTCCTTGAATAAAAAGTGGATCCAAAACGAACCCAGTACGACCCCTGTAACTGTTGCTATCCTTTGTTTCATTAAAATCCATTTAGTGGTTTCGCGTAGTTTGTGCGCATAAACAAGAGAACGGAATGATTGTTTTTTTTATGTTCATCACGGTCGAACGGAGAGGCATTCGTTCAAAAAGGGTTTTCACCGTAAATCGGCTCTATTTGATTTTTGTTATAATGAATGGATGAATCGTTCCCTTTCGTTCGCCCGGTCAGGTTTTTTTGTTTGTTTGTTTGTTCGTTTCGTATGTAATTTGAATAATGTATCTTTCGTTTGTTTCTCTGAAAGCGTTTTGCAGTGAGTCTAGATTGCTTATATAAAGGACGTTTTTAGTAAACCTCTGTTTTATTTAACGTGTGGTACATAAATAAGAGAACAGGTTCATTTGTGTAATACAAATAAAATGAGTATGTGAAATTTAATTATCACTGACATGAAAGAGTAGGAGAGACGAGGCCAAATGACTTATGTTATTTTTGTCTCAACTTGCTTGCAGTAATTTTAACTTTTGTTATTTTAACATTAATATTTTTGTCATAAGAAAAACATTTATCATAAGAATAAAATACAAATATCTACCTACCTACCTACCTCAGGCTTGAGTCTTTACCCTTGTTTTCATCGATATATTCCTGTATTGTGTTTAAATGACTATATTCTTATCTAGTTACATTGGTTCAACCGTAATGTCGTTACAAAAAAGCAGACAGAATTACTCTCATATTTTATTATACGTAAGTATTTTAATATCATATCAAAGTTTGTACGCTATCTCGCATGGCTTAGGGCAAGCTCTAAGCACAATTGTCAACAGCTAAATCTCCTTTGAAAATTCATCGCCTCCGGGTACATTCTCCCCGGGCCTATTACAAACCTTTTATGTTCTTTATTAAGCGACATTGCTTAGAATGTTTTGTACATAGACTAGGCTACCCGCTCCGGCTTCGCACGGCCAGAATAACGGCTTGCATACAACTTTTATTTCATAGAAAGGCGGACGAGCATATGGGTCACCTGATGGTAAGTGGTCACCAACGCCCATAGACAATGGCATTGTAAGAGATGTTAACCATCGCTTACATCGCCAATATGCCACCAACCTTGGGAACTAAGATGTTATGTCCCTTGTGCCTGTAATTACACTGGCTCACTCGCCCTTCAAACCGGAACACAACAATATCAAGTACTGCTGTTTTGCGTTAGAATATCTGATAAGTGGGTGGTACCTACTACCTACCCAGACGAGCCTATATAATAACTCTATTGGTTTACGTGACGAACGACAGTAAAGTCGGCAGTCTGTATGATATTTTCCGACATCATCAACATTCATCGTCATATTTCAACCAAATTATATCACAACAGCTTCATGTGTTAGACACTTAAACCTTCCTTGTGAATCACTCCGTCTATTAGTGAAACCGTATGAAAATCCGTTAGGTAGTTTTCGAGTTTATCGCGGTCGAACAGACAGATAGACAGATGCAGCGAGAGGACTTTGTTTAACATTACGTAGTGTTTTGTACTTACCTTAAGTTGTATCATGTGAGCTTGTTATGTAATTAAATTAGGTATTTAATATTAAATAAATAATTTGTTTTGACAGTTTTCGTTTGTGATGTTAACTTTTGGAAGGTTTCGTTTTAATTCTCAAGTTTTTGATACGTGATGTCACAATTCACAAACGAAACTTATTTTATTCGTAATGGACTTTAACAAGAAGTTTTGAATCGTTACTAATATTATAAATGCGAATTTTTGTTTGTTTGTTTGTTAAGGTTTAACGTTTGATCTACTCAAGCGATTAGGATTATTTTGTATGATCGTTGTCTGAGGTACAGTGAAAAAACATAAGGTTTCTAATACTTGCCCTCCTAGACTATTAACATAATAATATAATACCACCCACTCATCAGATATTCTACCGCAGAACAGCAGTACTTGGTAATGTTGTGTTCCGGTTGGAATGGTTATTCGGCCAGTGTAAATACAGGCACAGTAATATCTTAGTTCCCAAGTTTGGTGGTGTATTAGCGATGTGATGGAAGCGATAGTTAACACGTCATACAATGCCCATGTCTATTAGTGTTGGTGACCACTTACCATCACGTGGCTTGTATGCTCTATCTATAATTCTATACTATATAAAAATAGGACATTAAACATAACGATAGTTTAGGAATTATAGTGGTAACATACAAAACTGGTGGGGATGAAAAGATAGATAAAAGGTAGACATAGATAGATAATAAATATGGTAACATGTGCGACGTGCGTGTCCCGGAATGGCTTATAAAATGTTTATGAGTTAGATTCTTTATGGCACGATTTATGTATTGTCGTTATATACACATATATGTATATATGTATCATAACTCGACCTATTTTACGGGTTAGTTATGGTGACATGATGTCAGCTACTATTTTCCAGTAGGTATATTATTATGATAGTTTTTTATATTTTCGTATGTTTGTTTTTTTGTTACGAGAAGATAAAATATTTTATTGTTTGTTAAAGATATTATATTATTGTTCGCATGAGCGTTGGAGGGGGTTGAAGAGGGGGGGGGGGTCAGTGTTTGATACAAAAGGATCATCAAGGAACTATTGACCATTCATTACATCGCCGATACACCATTAACCCTGGTAACTAAGATATTACGAGCCTTCTACACTGACTCACCCTTTAAACTGGAACGCAACAATACTATAATCGTAATCGTATATATGATGAGTAGGTGGTACGTACCCAGACAGTCTTGCTCATACTCCCTACCACCTATTAATAAGATATCTAATACTTTTAAAATAGAGCTCTATAAATCTCGTCTGTCTTATATCATTTTTGCGCGGCCGACTGTACCCGAATCACTGCACTTATTGGCATACGGTCGAATATTACGATCTTTTTATGGACTTAATACGATTTTACGATTTTCGATATGACTCGAAGCGCGACTAATAAACGCGTGCCCCCGATATTTCGGCACTTATCTTGACGAGTACCTACGTACGTTATTAAAGTTGCATCATAATCGTTATAGCGAGTACGCAGATTCCGAATCGATATCATCGGAGATGAGAATTTTAAATATCAATTTTGTACTTTTTTTAAGATAAGATATTGCATATATTTTTCCGTACTCGAATAAACCGTAGTTGTTTTCGATAGTAACTTGATGATTTAAGAGAAGCCGAGATGGCCCAGTGGTAAGAACGTGTGAATCTTAACCGGTGGACGTGGGTTCAAACCCGGGGCAAGCACCACTGAATTTCATGACTTAATTTGTGATTATAATTCATCACCGTGCAATCTCGTTGAAGGTGAAGGAAAACATCGCGAGGAAAGCTGCATGTGTCAATTTCGTAACGAGACAATGAGCGTAACGGGACAATGAGTCATCCTTTTTCGTGCATGCAGCCAGCGTTCATCGATTTATTAGACGTTGTCACGTCAATCAAAAGTTTAATTGATACATAATTGAAGCATACAGTTTATCAGTATACCAAGCCACAGCGATATTTAAGTCGCATGTTCTGTCCTCACCCTCTTGACTGTTGTAGCCCTCACTTATAATACACTTTACGATTGAATGGAGGGGAAAATAAGAGCATTGGTAATTACCAAGGAATTCCTTGAAATTGGAAATTGTAGTTACTCTTTTAATTCATGTGTTTAATGCGTTGATTGTAAGTATTGTATTATTATTAAGACATTTTTTCATTTTTAAATAATTTGTCATAGTTACAGAATTATGGCATTTCATCTACA
This sequence comes from Nymphalis c-album, assembly GCA_963151315.1. NCBI lineage: Eukaryota > Metazoa > Arthropoda > Insecta > Lepidoptera > Nymphalidae > Nymphalis > Nymphalis c-album. The sequence continues at coordinate 3,860,097 of OY720615.1, forward strand.
CCGCTATACTAATATTAAAAAGAGATAAGATTTAATTTTTTTATGCTTCTTTGTAATGGATAAACTCAAAAATTAGGTACTAAATCGATTTTTTATTTCACTTACAAAAATGTTAGTTATCAACAATAATGTTTTATTTAAAATAAAATAAAGATCTTTACGAAAATTTAAAAATAATGTAACCTAATAATAAGTGAAGCATACAATGCTATACATAGCATATTAACATAAAATAATACATAAACCAGCTAAGTTTCCATCGATAGATAGATATAAATTGTTCAACCCCGGCAAAGTCGTGATTACGTCGGGCCGCTCGTATTACATAAAGGCCAAATATACTCTATCCAAGTAATTAGATTACTTAGAATCTATATTTTAGGAGTTTTATTTCAAGTTACCACCGGTACGGATTCAAAGTCTAAATAAAAAAGAATCTTTGTTCTATATTAAATTCAAATATCTTTATTCAATGTTGAAGTGTTAAACTTTCTTATTGATTGTCATAAATCTACCACCGCACCGGTTCGGAAATAAACACCACATACCTGAGAAGAACCGGCGAAATAAACTCAGCGGAACTTTCTCTTTAGCTACTACTAGCTGACCCGACAGACGTTGTCCTGTTTTAACTTTGAATATTGAATTCGAATTGGTAAAATTAATAAAAAAATAATATTAAAAAACATAGTTTGTTATTATTTTGACGTGACAACGTCTTATAAATTGGTTTGCCGGGTGACACTTCAAGAAACTGCGTTACGCTCCGCTCACGTTATGCGCTCACAATGAGAGCGAGTGAGAGGCACGCGTCCCTTCCACTCGGGCATGGTTAGCCCGCCTAAGAGCGAGAGAGACAGACATAAAAAATAAAATTTTGTTAATATGAAATTCAGTGCGAGATTCTTTGTATAAATTAATGTTTTAAATATAATTCTTTGTATAAATAAATGTTTTAAATTGTTACTATTATTTCAGCCTTCTTCCTACTATACGAATGAATATTCACATTAAAATTATTTTACCACTCAAAGTCGTTGTCACGTAAAACTTTCGCCCGTATACCGACTTTACAGGCAACCAATATTTTTTTTATTAAATTTTCTTATATATTTCTAATGTTCCGCTTAACTTTTCTAACTTTTACTTTTATAAGAACCTTTTCCGGAGAATAACAAACACAATAAAAAAAGAATTAGCGAAATTATTCCATTCGTTCACGCGTGATGCGATGACCAAGGGAAATAGAGATTCACTTTTAACAGACTTAAAAAAAAGGAGGGGGTTATCAATTCGTCTGTATGTTTTTTTTTGTGTTTGTTACCTCATAACTTTCGACTGGGTGAATCGATTTTGATGATTTGTTATTTATTTGAAAGGGGGTGCTTCCCATCGACTCCGAAAATAACAATAATTGTAAATACATTATCAACCACACCAACACATTCGTACCTACATATTGATGAGTAGAAAATAGTAAGTTAATTATCAAATTATAGAAGAATACGCAATTATTTTTTTTACTTTTTAGTGCATATTAATTTGTTTTTGATATGAAGTCGGTTTTTGTTTTGTTAAAATTTTTAATTATATATATATATATATATAGAATTAAAGTTGTCTTTCCGTTTCAAGTGGTGATAATAATCGAAAATTATAATTTAAGATTTTAATTAAATCTCGGTCGTGAGAGCTCGCATGACATATTGAACTTTAAAAATAAACACGTATAGCTCGGTGACATTACGATCTGGTTCGCTTTCTTGAACGTCGGAACGTATTTTAAACTTATCGCATTAACCTCGTGACATTCAAGTGAAAATATTCGGTTCAATAAACTATATTAAAATAATTATGGTCGGTCGATTGATTTATTATTAAAATAGTTTTTTTTTAATATTATTACTACTTCTCGCACAATACTACTACTCGCACAATCACTCTGTGGAACCAGCTTTCGCCGGCGACTTTTCCGAACCGATTTTTTAAAAACCTTCAAGAAGAGAGCGTACTCTTTCCTAAAAGGCCGGCAACGCATCTGCATGTCCTCGGATGTTGCAGATCTCCATGGGCGGTGGTAGTCACTTTACATCAGGTGAGCCTCCTGCTCGTTTGCCCCCTCTAACATTAAAAATAAAATACTTTCTTTAGCAAATGTGTGGTGGGGGGGGGGGGCGTGTATTCTATGTCTTCTTCTTGTACTATTGACAACGTGTATTGCGAATTTTCATGATGTTCGTTTTGAGTATTTAAGACGTGAAAGAATAATTATTCCACCACAATGGAATACGCACGTGGCGTTTTTGTGTGATATATGATATATGCATGTTCCCTTACGATGTTTGCCTTCAACGTGCTTGCAACGAATGAATTATAAACACAAATTAAGCACTCGGTGGAAGAGCTTTGTGCAAGCTCGTAGGTCCCACCCACTCATCTGATATTGAACCGCAAAACAGCAGTATGTACTTGGTATTGTTTTGTTCCGGTTTGAAGGGTGAGTGAGCCAGTGTAATTACAGGCACAAGGGACAAAAATCTTAGTTCCCAAGATTGGTGGCGTTTTGGCGATGTAAGCGATCATTTACATCTCTTACATCGCCAATGTCTATAGGCGTTGGTGACCACTTACCATCAGGTGGCCCATATGATCGTCCGCCTTCCTATGTAATAATAAAAAAAACATAAAATTTCAGTAGTGCTTGCCCGGGTTTGAACCCCCGATCATATTTAATATTCATTCGTTTTAACCACTAGGCTATCTCTGTATTTATTCATCATTATAATATCTACATATATGTACGGACTTCCCTGAAGCGTGCGTTTCGAAGAGCTGAAACAGCAAATCGATTCAGTAGTTTCTTACGACAGGGAAATATTCAAAATTCTATAAAGATTTCGGAATAGCAAATGTTTAAATCCAGGACGGGGGACGACACTGGAAAAAGATACATTTTTCCAGACCAGAGAGCGGTGTGCTCGGAGATTCCATTTAGATTCCGCGTATGTATTGTAATGCTTTGGTCTGAGATTTTAACGTGGATTGCTATCTGGTAACGTTGTTTCATTTTTATTTTGTTATTGTTATTAATTTAATGTTTTTTTTTTATGTTTTATACTCGACACAAATGCAATAATTGGGCAGTGTTTTGCAGAAATACTCAGAAGCGGTAATTTTTTATTTTTATTTTATCTATGTATGTGGACGGGCAGATGATGGGTCGCCTGTTGGGATGTGGTCATCAACGCTCATAGACATTAGCGACGCAATTAACGTTTTTTTTTTAAATCAACTAAGTAGGTACTTTAAAGACGGAAAAAACTATAGCTATAGCTTTTCAAAATTTAAAGCGTTTTTTTTTATTGCAAAAAAATGGCAAAGAAAAATTCTTGTCCGTAAAATGAAAAAAAAAAAAAACCTGTTGCTCGTCTCAAAAGTACATGCGTCGAGTGTAAGCGTCATGTTAACGGAGATTTTTCACGAGCACACTCCGCCTTTACGCCGGTTTCACGTTGAAAATTCAGGATAACGTCAGCGCGCTTACACGATACTCTTAAACGGCGTATGCCTTTGTGAGGCTAAACACCTAGTAAAAAGAAAGGGACAGGTGAACGAGGCGACGGCGAGAGTAACTTGAGGACTCTTAAAATTATACGGGTGAATGGATAGCGTTGTGACCGCTCCTTGTCGATAGTTTTATATTGCGATTATGTTATATTTGAATTGTTATCGATATTTCGTTTATTTAGGTATGATTGGAAGTCAAGTTGTAAGTAAAAAACTTAGTACTATTTGTAGCCAAAAAGTGAAATTATTTTTGAAATAGTAAGTAAATATTTCATATTTTGTATACTTTTGTAATTCTTATATATCCCGAATATAACCTCAATCATTATTCTTCATATATATATAAACAGGGTTTTAAAAAAATATGTATGTGTCCGACCTGTGAAGTGGTTATTAGGTATCGTGAGTCGGTTCTATTTATGTAATCATTTTTAAAATATTAAACGAAAAAATTACCTATAAAAAAAAATAATTGTCTTTATTCAGGGTAAAATTTTTGCTTTGAATTTTAAAAATGATTACATAAATAGAACCGACTCACGATACCTAATAACTATATCACGGGTCGGACACGTATTTTGTTACAACATGTATATATATTACTCATTTTGACTTACTTGCCTTGCATCTGTACTCTACCAGTGACGTAACTGTATAAATTTAATATGTACTTAGTATAAAATTGATGAAGAAACCTAGATTTAGTTATAAACCAAATAATAATAATAAACATCAAATCCTGGGACTAAGCAGAGTTCGTACTATGGAAACCAGACAACTGATATACTACGTATAACAATTTATTTTGCAAAAACATACTTATATAGAACACCCAGACTCAGGACTAACAGATATTTTCATGCAAACAAATATCTGTTCTGGGTGGGAAATCGAACCCACGATCTGCGGCGCGAAAAGCATCTACCAATCGGCTCGCCTACGGATATAACTAGACTCCAACTAAAAAGTCTTAGAACTGTTAATTCATTTTCTTTTTGTTATTGTATAGGTAGGCGGACGAGCAATAATTAGGCCATCTGATGGTAAATGGTTACCAACGCCCATAGACAATACCATTGTAAGAAATATTAACCATCGATTACATCGCCAATGCGCCACCAACCTTGGGAACTAAGATGTTAATTCCCTTGTGTCTATAATTACACTGGCTCACACACCCTTCAACTCCGAACACAACAATATAAAGTACTGCTGTTTTGCGGTAGAATATCTGATGAGTTGGTGGTACCGACCCAGACGAGCACAAAACTCTACCACCGAGTGCCATACCATAAGAATACCGATCGAGACCGTTTTAGCGAACATTCTCGTCGATAATTAATTATATTGAAGCGATTAACATGCAATGGCCACTTACACGAGCAATAATCCTTTATCGAATGTAATATAAATTTAATCTAAGCTTAAGATAAGTTCCATTCTAACGACCATTATGTGTTGTATAAGTGAACTGAACTACGAGCAACAGTTTCATTGGTCACGTGACACGTCAGCTATGTATCAATTTTGATTTATGGTATAGTCGTGTAGTGGGGGGTATGTAATGTAAGTGATAGTGCGTCTGGGTTGGGACGAATTGTTTGTGGTTGGAATGTGTTTTACGAGACTTTTCTATTATTATCTTTTGGGTGAAATTCTGCTATATGTGTAACGATAAACAACAAGAGTAGAATTGTTGTTGTATAAGCTGCAATCCAGCTCTGCTTTTTATTATTGTATAGGAAGGCGGACGAGCATATGGGCCACCTGATAATAAGTGGTCACCAACGCCCATAGACAATGGCGTTGCAAGAAATGTTAACCATCGCTTACATCGCCAATGGGCCACCAACTTTGGGAACTAAGATTTTATGTCTTTTGTGCCCGTTATTACACTGGCTCACTCAACCTTCAAACCGGAACACACAGTATAAAGTACTGCTGTTTTGCGGTAGAATACCTGATACCATGAGTGGATGGTACCTACCCAGACGAGCTTGCACAAAGCTCTATCACCAAGTGCTAAGGCTATTGTTATCCCCATTCCTAACACTATTAGGGAATATAAGTAAATCCTTCATAATTTAAATTCCTTAAAAACGTGCGTTGTTATTTTTATTTAAAAAAAAAACATAAATACAAATCGAATAATAAAGTTGCAAATATAAACGATACAAAAAAAAACATCGCTGGCGCTATGTCGATATCGATAAATTTTAATTACGACACCACAACATCCCTAATCCTCGTGTTAAGACTCGGTATCGCTTAAAAAGAATAAGGTCACGGGGTCATGCGACGGTTTTCGGCAAACGTTGTAATTTGCATTTTTTTTTCTTTTTAACCCCCGTTAGGATTTTATACTGGTCATAGAAAACAAACTGATAACGAGTTTTGTTTCGGTCGCTTCGAGAATATACTTCAAAGGTAACCTAAAATATAGCGAAGGTCTATTAGGTAGTGTTAGCATTTACCTACTATTCTTTTAAAATAAAACAATACATACACGTCACCGGGTATATATAATTTTTACAAATCACATTTTTACATAATACAATTAATAGTATAATCAGTACAATAGTCTTACCTATTTGATCTCGCTATCAAAGCACCAAACAAAACTGAGAACCAATCTATTCGCACAGCCCTGTCAATGTCTTTAACCCTACTTACAATTATAATTTATCTGACTACCCGCCTTTTTGATTTTCTTACATTTTTAATAAATATAGTCAAATCGAATCCATATTGATGTACAATATATCTTTCTTATTTTAACATAGATTACAGTAGTAAAAACAATCTCCCTTAACCAAGTGCCGCTTAAATCCACGTAAATAACGCTGAATATTTCAAGTGTGCTCCCGTACTTGCGGATGAATAGAAGATCGTGAGAATTGAGGAGATTTTAAGAGTGAAACGTTTTGAATATTGTTTTTTTTTTAAAGATAACGCTATTTACTTGTAGTGACGTATTGTTTGTAGACAATCTATGAGTAAGTACTTAGTGGTAGGGCTTTGCGCAATATTTAGTGTAGTTCTGTTCCGTTTTAAGTGGGTAAGGCAGATTAGTTTCTAAATATTGGTGGTGAATTGGCCGTGTAACAGATGGTTAATATTACTAACAGTGGTTTGGACGCCATTGTCTACGGAGAGTGGTAAAATAATACCACCACGTAGCCTATTTGCCAGTGTACATATTTCGATTGGTATTGTAATATACATTAAAGTAACAGCCTGTAAATGTCCCACTGATGGGCTAAGGCCTGTTATCATTTTTTCAGGAGAAGGTTTGGACCTTCTTCCACCACGCTGCTCCAATGCGGGTCGGTGGAATACACATGTGGCAGAATTTCAGTGATATTAGACACATGTATGTTTCCTCGCGATTATTTCCTTCATGAGATACATTAACGAAACCATATATCACCCATTTATTGTTAAATGCAATTATAAACATGCACTTTTTTTCGTTGGAAAAACATATTTCTGCGTGTGAGAGCACATGAAGTTTAAGTGGGGCTCGGAAGTTTTCGGGGGAATACCCACTAAAAACAAGAGGTAAAAATAAAAATTCTTCGCGTTACTTTCGACTTTTACACCGGTTCTTCTCAACTTTTTGGAACCGGATGTGGCTTATACTTTGATTGTTAATGATTTAATGTAATTCTCTAATGCAATATAAAGTACCTAATTTGTATTTTACTACTAAAGTCTAACCGTCGAGGGTGAATTTAAAAATCCAATCGTATCGTTAGTTTTGATAAGGTCTGTTCAATATCAAGCAGATATCGTACCCTCATTATGCTCTATAGAAGCTGCTTTAATAGTTATGTCTATCTGTCAATGTCGTATCTCCTAAACCGTCTATTGTATCCCAATCAGATGTAATGAAATTTATAACAATAATGTTTTTTTCCCCCGTATATTAAGTACATTATTTATGAGACATGAATTTAATATCGATTTCGTTTTGTGGCTACTTTTTTATTTGACACGCCATTAATAAACATTGTTAATATAAATAAGTGTATGTTGATTTATGTATTACATTGATTGGTTTTTGATTGTGTGGATATATTTTTAAAGGTTTTAGTTTGTACGATACTAGCGACACGATTTCGTTCGGTTTGAAAATATATTTTTTCATTATTAGAAGATAATTGAAACTTTATTCCAATTATCGCAGGAAACACTGATTTATATAAAGGAAAAAACAAATTGGTAGTTTATTTAGTACTTATATATGTATATATATTACGAGCCGGTTGGCGTGGTTGATAGATTTTGCGCCGCAGGTCGTGGGTTCGATTCCCACCCGGGACAGACATTTGTGTAATATGAACATGAAGATGACATGACCATGTCTGTTTGTCCTGAGTCTGGGTGTAATTAAGAAATGATATGAATAAAAATAGTTCAAGCTTAGCTTAGTTGGGGATTATATGGTCTTGTGTTAATAATGTCCCAGGATATTATTATTATTTAGGTATATTAGTTAAGTAGATTTCAAGATTATTCATTACAAACAAATCTACTGTAGGTATGTCAATGTAATATTGTCGGGTGGTGAATTATTGGTTTGGCAGTTTGTTTGTGCAATCTGCTTGTTAGTTGCTATCGCCTATTCATATAATACCATACCGTTCTCTTCACCATGTACAATGTACATAGATGGTTTTATTATAATTTATGATCATAAATTAATGAAACATTGATTTGAAATTGAATTGGATTTAAATATTGATATATTGTATTAATTAAGAAGTTTGTCGTGCATAATATAGCGGAACTATTGACAAAATCTCGTGAACGAAATGAATCTAAAGTTTGATTACCTTTACTCTTTTGACTGGTAATATATTCCCTATATAGCCCACATGTCGTGTTATGACCGTCTGTGTTGCTGTTATAAAGTAAATAATGTAAAGTGACATCATGTAAATATCCCACAGCCGGGCTAAAGCCTCATCACCCTTTTGAGGAGAAGGTTTCACGTCGATTCAATGTGAGTTGGTGGATGCACGTGATAGAATCACAATGATATTTGTCTTAGGTTAAAATTGATATTAAAAGCGTCTATTTAACGGATCTTCTACCAAAAAATATTTTATAATGATATGTTTCAGCGTTAAAATAGTTTAAAAACACATGGCCCACCGGATCCATTCAATATCACCACCTCCTCAATTAACGTGGAATCATTTAAAGCCGCACGTTCAGTGTTCACGTTCGGTTATATCTTCCTCAGATCATATTCCGAGAAGCGACAGTTAATCTTAATAAACTATTGCCGTGGGCACTTCAAAGACGGGGTCGGATAAACATTATGTAACGTTATCGACGGAAGTGTTTGTTTGTTTTGTTGATGTGGAAACTTCTTTAGCGGCACTTTAGTTGTGCACTTTTTTGTGATGGGTAAAAAAAATGTTAAACTCGCGTCAGGTCACGTGACCCTGATTGAAAATTCGTAAGACGGATTCTGATGTGTTATATTTTATATGTAATATAAATTGTCATGTTTGTGTACGATAGCGCAATAAATGTATATTGTATTTTATCACATAAATGATAGTACTTTTATACTGATAATTAAAGGAATTCGTGCATAATTTTTCCCTAACCATTTCATCAAAAATGCACAACGTAAATATTCAAGTTTTCACTTCTGCCAGCACTCCCGGTGTGTAACCCGTTGTTGTTGTTTTTTTTTTATTACCTTTCAGTATATGTGACATTAGTGTAAGTGTCAAGGTGCTCACGAGAATTGATGTGTGAACGTGTATGATCATGTACCATGTATCTTACGCACACACTAACGCTCCTTCAATAAGGAATCTTATGCTGACGTCATCTGACGCTTACTCGTCTTACGCTCGAAGTATTAGTTCCATAGTGGAATACTTTGTATAACTTTACGTTACTGCCATCACAAACTGTTTCAAAGTAAGTATATGATTAAATATTTATTTAAATTATCAATTATGATACCTAAATAATAATAATTTTAATATCCACCAAACAATTTAAAACACTTGTCGGTAGTTCAGCTTTATGGAAACGAAAGTGATAGATTTTTTTTTTTTTTTTTATAATCACTTGTGTAACTGACTGTACGTATAAATTTAGCTTACTTCGACGAATTATAACCGCGGCGACGTGTCTATTATTTAACACCAGCTCCGCTGACAGGATAAGCGACCGTGCTCGTCACCGCCCTTTGATGGGTGGTTCGACAAATGATTCCATCTTCGAAGAATTAAGATATTCACTTAAATGTCCAGAGACTCGAGCGCTTTACCTATATTTGACATAATTTCGTTTAAACGTATTAATTGTTGTTATTTTATTTATTCTCTTTATTTATTGAGTTGATTGATTGGGTCTGACGTCATAGTTTATTCTTCTCTCTTGGTTGTATCCAGTACTTGATCCACCGTCAAACAGCAATACTTAAGGATTGAAAGAGTTGGTGGTCGGTGGTGCATTGGCGTTGTAAGAATTGATTAATGTTTCTTACAATTGTCTTTGATAGTGGTGACCACATACTATATTTGCTAGTTGGGCTACCTCATTGTATATATCACATTATCTGATGATAAGTCTAAAAACATTGATAATAAACGGTGATGTTTTAATTATATAATATATGTATTCATTGTCATATAAATAATAATTTATTTTTATTTAGCATATTTTTTTATATCATAGGTAGGCGAGCATATGTGCCACCTGATGTTAAGTGGTCACCAACGCCCATAGACATTGGCATTGTAAGAAACGTTTATCATCGCTTACATCGCCAATGCGCAACCAACATTGGGAACTAAGATGTTATTTCCCTAGTGCCTGTAATTACGATATTATGTAATATCATACCTATGTAATCAAATTTACCTATATGTCTAATTTTTATTTAATTTAACTTCTGACACCGAATAACCCCTTAAGCGGGTGGAAAGTATTTTAATTAACCGACTTCAAAAAAAGGAGGAGGTTATCAATTCGTCTGTATGTTTTTTTTTTTATAAGCTAGTATTTAGAAAAAAACTATTACAAACAAACATATATGTAATATACTCTATATAAAAACATTTTTTTTATTGTATAGGAAGGCAGACGAGCATATGGGCCACGTGATGGTAAGTGGTCACCAACGCCCATAGACAATGGCAGTGTAAGGAATGTTAACCATCGCTTACACCGCTAACCACCAACCTTGGGAACGAAGATGTTATGTCCCTTGTGCCCGTAATTACACTGGCTCACTCACCCTTCAAACCGGAACACAGCAATACAAAGTAGTGCTGTTTTGCGGCAGAATATCTGATGAGTGGGTGTGGTACCGACCCATTATTGAACGAATACTACGCGAATATAGATGATCGGATCTTGTTATTGGTGTACGAATATACGATCCACGTGTACTGTCCACTGGGTTAAGTGGGTCATATCGTCTCGTTCCGCGACAAACATTTAATAGCTTATCTTTGTAACGGCAGCGTTCCATTATTATTATTACGGTATAACGATATCCTTAGAACTTTTATTAACTTAAGGAGGGAGTACGATAGGACACGTCGAGTTATGATGAATCAACGGCCATTTTGTTTTTTTTTCCCGCCATTTCTGACGTCTGTGCCCTTTTTCTATTTTTTTTTTTTTCGTATTCTAACATTCGTGTTTAGTGCGAATGAAAATAAAAGATGGGTGACGCGTTTGATGTCGTCGTAAACGATGTAGATGATTTATTATGAATTCAAATGTATGCGTTTCGTAACCGACAACGTACTAGTTAAATAGGGTGATGGTGTATTGATTTTGTTTTGATAGTTACTATCTTGTAGGCGGGACAGTTGTTAGTACTGAATCTTAACTAGGCTATCGAGAAGTTTTCATTCATTTTATGTATTCAAAAACAAATTAAGCAAGCTAACATTCAAGGTTTCTTGCACGGATTTGAACCCGTGACCGTAAGATCTAGTTAAATTTTTCTAGGTCTTTCATTTATATAGTAATCGTTAGTTAAAATGTATAGTACCTAGTAAATAGTAATTGATGATGTAAATAAATTAAACATTTTCCTTAAAATAAGAGTAGGCCGTAGTAGCCCAGCGGTGGGACGTTAACTGGTAGACAGACAGTTTAACTTTTACTTTTGTATTTAATCAAAAAAACAACCTACAAAAAATTAAATTATAAATTTAATCCGAGTAAATCACATCAAAATAGATACAGCCCTTATCTACGTATATTAAAAGCAAGAAAATAAAACAGCCTCGAATATATGTAAAGATATCGTATATAAAAAAAATTGGTATAATTTTTTTAACGGGGCGTTTTAGTTAGCTTAACCTAGATACGTCGGGTCACTGGTTCCGTACCAAGGGATCTTTTGTCTTCATACCAATTATGATTATATCAAAGTCCACACATACATACGCACCGTACATACTTACATAAGATTTAATGTGTGTATGTATGTATGAGTTTTCAATTTGTTTTAACGGTTATAAACACAAATTAAGAAAACTCTTCTTCTGCAATTTCGAAACTGCGTTATTTAAGAGCTTATTGTCGACTGGTATAGGAGATCTCTTAGACATTCCTCAAATATGTTGTTTTTTGGTATGTTAAATAATTTCTAATATATTTTGGGGATGGCCACCATTGAAAAGGGAGGATCCTCCGACCAGACGGGTGTTGCGTCTGGTGGGCTACTGCCCCCCGGTTGTTGTCGGGTTCTTGTATTTATGTTCAATCGCTCTGATAACTTTAATATCGCGATGTAGGATACGTCTGTTCATAGTTCGTATGTGGCGAGATAGATGTCGCTACAATATAATCGAAATACATTCCTCACGAGATCACCTAAATTATCCGCTCGATTGACTTGTTTTTTTATAGTATAGGTAGGCGGATGACCATATGGGCCACCTGATGATAAGTGGTCACCAACGCCCATAGACATTGGCGTTGTAAGAGATGTTAAGCATAGCTTACATCGCCAATGCGCCACCAATATTGGGAACTAAGCTGAGCTAAGAACTCGCTCTTCAAACCGGAACACAACAATACTAGGTACTGCTGCTTTGCGGTACAATATCTGATGAGTGTGTGGTACCTACGCAGACGTGCTTGCACAAAGCTCAACCATCGAATGAAAAGATGAGATGACCACTAAGAACGGATTTAACACAAATCCTATCCAAAATATATTTTTCTTATCTACCCGTGCAAAGCCGGGACGATATGCTAGTACTTAGATAATTTTAATGTTGTATATGTACCTAAGATATAATTTATTTGAAGTTTTCAATATTTTATTTTACTTATCATAACATTTCTCTCAGTTACAAGACGATGTTATTATTTGAACATTCAATTTAACTTTATATTCTATCTAGTCTCGTAGCTTTTCTTTGTTTTTTTTAAATTTATTATTATGAATAATTTTAATTTGTCTGTTTGTAGATTTATTTTATATCGAAATGTATAATAATTTCGTCATTACGATGACGCGGTCTTATATTATGTATTCGATGGGATTGACGAACGAAACGAAATAAAAAAGAAAATGGCGTCTTTTTATAATTCGAGAAAGTTCCTAGCCCTAAACGTTCTATGTTATTTATATATCCTTGAGTAGCCTGACATTACAGGGGCTGAATTCTACTAATCGACGAGCCCGTTGGCGTGGCTGGTAAGACACTTGCTTTTCACGGGTTCGATTCCCACCCAGGACAGACATTTGTGTGCATGAACATGTCTGTTTGTCCTGAGTCTGGGTGTAATTATCTATATAAGTATGTATTTACAAAAGAAAAAGTAGTATATCAGTTGTCTGGTTTCCATAGTACGAGCTCTGCTTAGTTTGGGATCAGATGGCCGTGTGTGAATAATGTCCCAAGTTATTATACTAATCGATAACGATTACGATGCGTTTCCGATTCGATTCCGATTCAACTTTATTTATTCGAATCGAAAACGAACCGACATAATGTTAACTTTTTTTTTTTTCATAGGAAGGCGGACGAGCATATGGGCCACCTGATGGTAAGTGGTCACCAATGCCCATAGACAATGGCATTGTAAGAGATGTTAACCATCGCTTACATCAACAATGCGCCACCAACCTTGGGAACTAAGATGTTATGTCCCTTGTGCCTGTAATTACACTGACTCACTCACCCTTCAAACAAACAAAAACAACAGTACCAAGTACTGCTGTTTTGCGGTAGAATACCTGATGAGTGGGTGGTACCTAGTACCTACCCAGACGAGCCTGCAAAAAGCTCTACCACCAGTAAAACATATACCGTTATGTCAGCCCAAACTTAATCGTTAACTTTATATGCCCATAATCGATAAGTAAAACAGATAAACGGCAACGATCACGTTTCGATTCGATTGCGATAATGTAGTGATTTGTTAGTAGAATTGAGTCCCAAGTAGCTTAGTTATCTAAAAAAACATGTGTGCAATTTTACACGTAGTAAAAGTGAAACCTTCAAAAATTTTGGCTACAACTGTATAATGCTTCCTGTCTCATTTTCTCCCACGTTAAATCTTATGAATTTATGTGTCTGTCTCTATTTACTGTCGCTTTTTCGTTTCGTCGAATTTCAAATCACAACGATGCTAAAGAAGTTTTCACTACAATAGAGTTGAGACGCGTCGTCGCGCGCTATAGGTTGTTGTACGAATGAAATTTTATCTTACTTACATTACGTCAACATTATTTCTAAGAAGAAAATAATGAAATAATAACATCTTTTAATGGACATCTCCAGTTTGCGTTATATATTTTTTTTTTATTATTTGGACGTGATTTTTCTAAAAGTCCTACTCTAAACCCCCGGGCAGTCTCGCAGACTAAGAACAAAGGATGATGGTATATTTTTAGAAGACATGAATTACTTGTTCTTTAATTAATTATCTTTACAGATACAAGTCTGTTTAATATACATAGTATAATATATTATATATCTACTTCAAAAGAATTATTATTTACTTATTATATTTAATATTCTTTTTTAGTTTTAATTTGTTATTTCATATTGTATTTCTATTCGATTAAATTAAATTCGTATTCTAATGTTTTTAAGTATCTGTTTAACTATTAATATCGTATTTTATATTTTTGGGATTTAAACGGTTTTAGTAATCTATACTAATATATAAAGCTGAAGAGTTTGTTTGTTTGATCCGGCTAATCTCAGGAACAACTGGTTTGAATTTAAAAAAATATTTTTGTGTTGTGCATTAGTCCTTTTATCGAGGAATGCTCTGGGCTGATTTTTATTCATTATATTTTTATTAATTGTACGCGGGTGAAACCGCGGGGCACAGCTAGTAAATAATTTGTCGATTGCCCGGTCAAATGACGCTTTACTTGGTGGTAGAGATTTGTGCAAGCTCGTCTGGGTAGGTACCACCCACTCATCAGATATTCTGCCGCAAAACAGCAGTACTTTGTATTGCTGTGTTCCGGTTTGAAGGGTGAGTGAGCCAGTGTAATTACAGGCACAAGGGACATAACATCTTAGTTCCCAAGATTGGTGGCGCATTGGCGATGTAAGCGATGGTTAACATTTCTTACAATGCCATTGTCTATGGGCGTTGGTGACCACTTACCATCAGGTGGCCCATATGCTCGTCCGCCTTCCTATACAATAAAAAAAAAAAAAAAACTGAGCCATCACGTCTCCGTATTTCTACTTCACGTACAAAAAAACTCGAGTGTGTCAATATGAAAAGTATTTATTCAGTGGAGTTGTTAATAATTAATTTTCATTCTCCCCCGACTCGGCCTCGGGGTGAAGGCGAAACGTTAATGTGAAATGGACTGCAATTATTACTGCATTATCCCGGACGTAGACCGGGAGACGGTCGGTGAAATGTGAACGTTTTCTACGCTTTGTGATTTTTTTTTGTTGGCTACATTCACGAGATCTAAGCTCGTAATTTATTTAGAGTGAGGAAATATAAATTGTTGCTGGTTTGCGTTAACATTTGTGAATTAAAAAAAATGTTCTTCGCAGTTCGACCAGTCGTTTTGATTGGCCGCCACTACTACCACTGTAATTGGTCGTACTTGTGCTGTTTATTTCCTGAACTAGTTTTCGTTGTTGTGGATTAAATTTGACGTGAGGATGCACTCGTTCGTAAATAGATGACGCAATAAGTTATCATCGAAATTGTACCTTATATCTATATCCAATGTAACATTGTAACTATATACTTAGCGTGTACAAGTCAATTATTAGCAGGGAGTAGGGGTGGTAACAGAAGTACGCTAAATGGATTGCTCTCATTACCTCCATTGTAGTATAAGAGGTGGTTTAGAAATACAAAAGTTTTTTGTTTTTGCCTTAATAGCAGTGAGTTGTCGGCGCAGCTATATGGTCGCGAATACGATTCTAAATTATGGTAAATATTCGTAAAAGAAATACCGGCGTTTGTCTTGTTGAAGCGGTCTGTAAATGTTTTGTGTTATTATTGTTTAAAATTAAAATAGATTAAAAATTGAAATTTGAATAATTTTAATTCTATTTAGCTAAAATTAAGGTACGAATTAATAATGTAACTCAATTTATGCAAATAAAGAAATTAAAAACAATAAAATAAAAAAGTACCATATGGATATTCTCATATTTGCAAATAAATATAACTCATAATAAACAATAAACAATACATATAAAAAAAATCTTTTATGCATTTTAAATTAATTAAATACGATGTTCGTAATAAGAAACTGCAGGTGCAAATACAAAGGACAGCTTCATTCAGATGTATAAATACATATATCGTTTGAATGAATCCATCGTCTCCTGAACTATAAGCTTTGTGCTTTTGTGGGATGGAGTAATTTGATATTATAAAATAGAGTATCCTTAACGTGATAATGCTAATCGTTCATTGGATTTATAGCGCTATATAGCGCGGCGATTTTATTATTAAAAAAGAAAAAAATAATGAACAACGATTCTAAAATCGAATTCTATCAAAATTTGTGATTGTTGTATGTTGAAGTTTATAATTGCGGTTTTCTTACAAGACGCAATTTATCATGAAAATAAAAAAAAATGTAACTAACTATTAGGGTGCCTTTTTCACCCTTAATAACGTTTTACCTAGCGTTTGACCGTGGTGCTCGATGTAGCACGCTTGCCCAGAAGATACCTGTTACCTCTAGATTTGAAGACTCCAACGTTGTAACTATCGGGAAATACAGACTCAGGCAAAGTATTCCACAGTTTAGCAGTGCGAATGTTAAATGTGGAGTCGAAGCGTTTCGTACGTAGGCAGATAATTTCCACTGTGTACCTATGGCGATTTGGTCGCGTTTGCTTGGCCGTTCGATAGCAAAAACGTGGTGGGCGGAATTAATTCGTGTAATTCCTGATCATATTCTCCGAAATGTTTCCGATAGAAAACTGAAAGTGACGCGACTACACGTCGATGTTCAAGACTTTGGAGCCTAGACATATATAAATATATGAGTATAATTGATTTTTTTTATTTTATAAGCAAGCAAGTTATGATATTAGAGATTCGATCCAATATTATGCTCTTCGGTCATTTTATTCATCCTTCGTGTATCTGGTGACCTAATCATAATATCAAACCAATATACATCGTATGACTTACTCAAAATTTTATTAATATTTTCTCTGTGGACATAATATTGAAATTTATAATAAAACCAGATATGGAGGTACCTGGGAATACTTTCATTACGTGATGTGAAGAGCGGAAATGGCTGCTCGATAGTTTTCATGTGATTAATTTGTGTTTATCAGTCGTCTCGTGGCTCGGCAGCGATAGAAAACGTGAGGAAACCTGAATTTTCAACGAACACCTATTAGAGGGGCGTCGTGTGGCCGACGATTCTACTAATTTAGAATATACCTCTCAAAAGTAAACCTCAGTTGAATGGGTAACTTGGTGTTAATTCTACTATTATGTAACGGTTACGATACTCCGGATTCTATTTCGATCCGACTTCGACCGAACTTATAACTTTATCCTTGTGTAAGGATTACGTTTCGATTCGATTGCGATAAATGTGACAATTAGTTAGTAGAATTCAACCCCTGATCGTTAAGACTTAAGTCTTTTAAATTTACTTATGGCCGAATACTGAAATGTCATTCAAATATTAAGTTGGACTTAATTATTTGGAACGCCATTAATTTCAAATTTAGTATGCGAAATTTGAAATAAACGGCGTCTCAAATAATTAAGTTCCACTTCATATTTGAATGACGTTTCAGTATTCGGCCGTAAATTTACTATATTTATACCATGTGTCTTTTGTTGAGGTTAAATTAAAATATCATTTTAAGAAATTTAATCTAAGTAGACATATTCGTCTGGGTATGTACCACCTACGCATTATCGGTTTTCTATCGTAACTAGAATAAATATAGCGATGATAGAACCTCGTGTCAGTTAGTCTATGCATATGCGATTAGCATATCTCTGCTATGTTATGCGCAAAAACACTTACGAGAAAAACTCCGTCGACGTTCACGGCGTCTTTATTTGATTCCATTATGAATATTATGTATAATCGTGCAAGCTCGCCTGGATAGGTACCACCCTAACATCATAGTTCCCAAGGTTGGTGGCGCAATATCGATCGCCTTTTTTTATTAGAGAAATGTACTTTGCCACTGTCTATGGGCGTTGGTGACCACTTACAGTCAGGTGACCATATGGCTCGTCCGCGTAAAAATAAAAAAAAGATTTCGGCCAATGATTGTGTATTTGAAGGCTAAGTGAGCCAGTGTAACTAGTCATTTGATTAATTAAAAATTAGCTTACAATAGCGCTACACCGAGCTAATTACTGTTGGACTACCGGCTTAATACTAATGCGTCTTTTGATGTACTAATAACCTGTACGAGCGTATAGTGCATTTTGTTGAGACAAGTCCGTTTAATGCTCTTTTGTATGAGCACAAGTAATACGATATTAAGATAACATCGCGTCTGCTTACGGTGAAGGTGTCTTCGGCTCGTTTGTCTGTTACATGATTTATTCTAAACTGAGTAGTAGTATGTCGATATAATGGGAGGATATTCTTTTACAAAAGACTTCTTGTTTGTGTCTTACGTTCATATCGAAATATAATTTTACAGAATAATATATCAAACTAGCCACCCGTCCCGGCTTCGCAAGGATAATGTTCTACATAAGACGTTTATATAATAATGATATAATAATATCCTGGGACATTATTCACAGATGGTCTTGCCATCTGATCTCAAACTAAGCAGAGCTCGTACTATGGAAACCAGACAACTGATATACTACATATACTACTTTTAATTTGACAATACATACTTCCACATCGAGAAGACTCAATTGTAAATATTTGTATTACTGTATGTCGTTGTTGCTTGTATAATTGTAGTTAGTTTAGTGGACTAATAATAATAAAAAAGAAATTTGATAGTTACTCTTTTCTAACATTTTAAAATTAAAATGAGCATAATGGTATTATAATACCCTGAGCCAATAAATAAGGTACTTTATTATTTCGATAAATTAAAAGTAATCCAAAGGTCCCTCGTCTCAACTCCCTCGTGTGCAAGGGGCGTGTACACTATATACTTCGTTATATACTATTATAATAATATAATTTTATACAATTATATTAATGACGATAATGTGTTTTTCATTTAGTAATGAATAATACCATATTTATACAAATAGCTTTTTATTAATTATAAATTATTTTTAAGTAGGTACATACATTTTGATGCTACATCATCTGTAGTATGTACGGCTATCCTGTAAGAACAAACGCGAAACTCATCGCAGAAAACGGTCGTGAAACATCAGATAGTGTTACGCGATATTGACCTTATTAAACATAAAATTACAAGAATACACGCATCAAAATTGTATATCAACGTAAATCGCTTGTCGACATTTCAACGATCAGTGATGAAGCTAGTTCTTACAAATCCTGAGGCTCTAGCCAAGTTGACATTCTACAATCGTAAACGCTAATAGAAAACTAAACAAATGTATGAGAATGACATCTCTCAACGATAAGTCACGTGGTCATTCTCATACAATTTTTAGTTTTCTATTAGCGTTTACGATTGTAGAATGTCAACTTGGCTAGGGCCTCTGATCGCCATACTTTACTTTTAAGGTGTCATAATGTTGTCGTGAGTTGATTTTAATTGAATCTTTTTCTTTCTTTACAGATACAAGATCGGAACGCGAATGAATTCACAAAAAATAAAATCAAGAACTTCAATAGAAATATATAATTTAATATCAATATTATGTGATAAAGTGTGTCGACGTGTGTAGTGTCGGCCATTTTGTGTTATAATGGCAGCCATTTTGAATATGTTTCGGTTTAGAGTCGGCGGTATGGTGTTACGTGTTGTGCTTCTGTTGTCGATAGCTGTGTACTCCTCTTACGGTAAGTTCTTTTATATGGTTAATTCTTTTTTTTTTTAATTATTTAATTTTTATCTGTTCCAGTCAGATTATGATAATTATTATGACGGTTACTTTTATTTAATTAATTAATTAATTAAAATGTTACTCTGTTTGTTACGTACTATATGTAAATAATCATCTTTTAACGAACTATTAATCTAATTAATCTACTTCTAATGAGCGAATTATATTCAATTTGAAATATAATACTAAATGTGTTGTCACTGTATTTATAATTTGAAATTACTTTAGCTAAATATTAAAAGGGAGTGCATTATAAGTAAGTTACGATATAATTTTTATTTTTAAATTAAATATTTATATCGTGCAAATCTTTTAACTTTCTCGTAGGCATGGCAACATAAGAAGTGTCGTTTTCTTCCGGCATCTGTGTTATCTGAGCATTGCAATCAAGGTATCATCAAGGCAACACGATTGCGTTCCATCTTAGGCAGTATCAGTTACCGATTTACCGTGGAGTATGATTGTGACTGAGCGTTAATAAGTCGACTGTGAATTCGTTTGTTTGATTGTGTACGCTATCATGTTTTATATTTTTTTATTGTATCGGTAGGCGGACGAGCATACGCGCCACCTGATGGTAAGTGGTCACCAACGCCCATAGACATTGGCATTGTAAGAAATGTTAACCATCGCTTACATCGCCATTGCGCCACCAACTTTGGAGACTAAGTTGTTATGTCCCTGTCAAACCGGAACACAACAGTACCAAGTACTGCTGTTTTGCGGCAGAATATCTGATGAGTGGGTGATACCTACCCAGACGATCTTGCACAAAGCTCTACCACTAAATAATATACAATAGGTTTGGACATCATAATAATCGTGATTATATACATACAACGAAGTTATTACATATTGTTTAAATCGTTACTTTAATACCGATATCGATATCGATAATCATCATCATCTTTATTGATAAATGACATAACTAAAAAAAACTACTTTATATTTTTCTACACAACCGATCGTTGTGAAACTTTACATACAATTGTTAGTATTGATACAGGAAAGGGTAACCCGTCCGCGTTTAGGCGTATGACGTGGTCCTTGCACACATAGTGTTCTCCGGTCGACGGTGTCCTAACCCGAGGTTCGGACTCACAGGAGGTCTGAGCTCTTAAATGGGCTCCCAACATCCGGCTGAGAATCTGAAAGACTCGCCCCCCGCCCGGTGACGATGTCGAGGACAATTGGGCCAACACCCTTAAGCTACGGGTGTAAACTAGTATACAATAATATATAATACAAACCATAATATGTAAGTATATTTTAATGAAGTTGATATATCATATATAAGTATATATGTACATAAGATGAGACGAGTGGTTAGGCTACCACCGTAGGTGCTCGTTAATACGTCGTAGGCAATAAAATAAATCGAACATCATAGGATTACGGGTTCGAACCGGCACTACAATTTGTGGACGATTACATATCATTATGAATAATTCTTGTGCTGAGTCGTTGTGCTTTTGTAGAGTTAAGAATCTATTATACATTCTTGTTTATTGTATTATTATTTTTTGTTCTGTTCTATATATAAAAAAATCGTTGGTAAATCTGTTATTAATCGTGATATCCATATATATAAATTATATATTGTTATATAAGACTAATATAGATATTCGTTTTTAATTATCTGGCATTTAATTACAAACAAGCGCATGACGTAATATTTAACATAAATTTTACACTTTTTAGCGGATTTGTATGATTTACTTAAATATCTTTGATTTATTTTTAGTGAAAACAGGCGGACTGGCACTGCCACCTCATAATAGATGGTCACCATTGCTCATACACATTAGTACTGTAATTTTATTAATCATTTCTCACGTCGTCAATGCGCCACCAACCTTTCGAACTAAGATATCACTTAGGCCTGTAGAATTACACTAGCTCATTAAACCTTCTAACCAAAACCCAATACGGAGTATTTCTGATTGATGGAATAATATGTGATAAGTGGGTGGTGCCTATCCAGACGGGCTCGCAGAAAGCCCTACCACTAAATAATATACAATAGGTTTGTATATCATAATAATTGTGATTATATACATACAACGAAGTTATTAAATATTGTTTAAATCGTTACTTTAATACCGATATCGATAATCATCATCATCTTTGATGATAAATGACATAACTAAAAAAAACTACTTTATATTTTTAATGGTGACACTTCTCTCGATACCCAACTCTATGGTTCATATAATGTGTTTTAGATGAATGCGTGGAAAAAGTATAATAAATTCGTAACGTTATTATGAACCGACTGGCAGACGTGAGCCCGTAATGACTGACTGGATAGACAGACACGTGACTGCTAACCGAATAAGTGAACGGGAGGGGGGGGGGTACAGTGGATCGAAACCGAACATTATCGACGTAAAACAATAAGCTATGGCACTGTTGTTGTTTATTATGAACTAGAAGCTTCTATATGAAATATCTTGCTTCTAACTTTTAAAACGACCGGTTTCCATACAACGGTTCATTCCTTATTTCACTCCTTTAGGGGTTGAATTTCCAATAATACTTTCTAAGCGCGCGTTTTCATTATAAAATGCATCAAGTGTTAAAATTTGATGTCTTTAATGTATAATGTATTTATGTATAGTGTTTAGTGTATTAGAAGGAACGGACTAAATCAATTTCGCATTTATTTGTAACTATTTAGCTTTGGTCCCTGGCTTCGCTCACGTGATTGGTGAAGGGAGGGGGGGAGGCATACAGTCCAGCCCATGTCCTTCCTTGGGATTTAAACTTGTTTCATACTAAATTTCATCAGAATCGGTTTCGTGGTTTAGCTGTGAAAGACATTCATGAAATAAGTATAGATGATAGATATTTGGGATTCTTTATACATAATTCTTTATTCAAGTAAGCATACGATACACTTATATAAGCCTATTTGAATTGTTATTATTTGATTTTGATTTGAATTGTAATCTAACCGAAATTATACTCTGTGCTTTTCAAAGCCATTAGACTCTGGATTCCGGGTAACCGCACCGGTAGCTGAGGTCTGCCACCAGGCTCGGTTCGGGTTAATTAGCCGGATAATTGTGGTCTACGATTGTTTAGCGTTGCAAAACTGTTGTTGTTCGATCGATTCTGTGTCGCTGGCGTCTTAATCGGGCAAGGGAAACTCAGTGTCGTCACTTGAATGTGACCGATCCGTATTGTATCATCAAAGGGATAGGATATTATTTTTTTCTTTTATTTTTGAAATTTTTTTTTGAAGTAAATTATTATCCAAACAAATTGTTTTTTTTTTTTAAAGTTAAACTCTTAAAGATTCGGACCATTAATACTGAAGACAGTTTCTTTTTCGTTATCAATCGTCTGTAACAAACATAATAATAAAATATCCAATCATGCGTTCATATTAACGGATCTACTTTTGTATCCCGTTCACAGAGAAATTAACATTCGTAAAATTATCGAACGAATTCTTTTTCCGTAGTGTGAACGGTCTACGGCGCTTTCGAAATCGTTCTATTTTTAATTCACTGTCAAGTGTCAAACACGATGACAGATGGCGCTAACTGGCTAAGGCGGGGATTTGTGAAAAATCTGGCGTGTTAAGGTTGTGTCAGATTGATGTTAAACGATGCGTTTTTTTAGTGGTATATAAACACAAAGTGGTAAAAATTCTTACAGTGCTAAGGTCTATGGATGGTGGTGACCATTTAACATCAGGTGGCCTATTTGCCATCTATATATTTAATAAAAACACACGTGCGTGGAAACACAAATACAAGAAAAAAAATTGGTTGCCTGTAAAGTCGGTATACGGGCGAAAGTTTTACGTGACAACGACTTTGAGTGGTAAAATAATTTTAATGTGAATATTCATTCGTATAGTAGGAAGAAGGATGAAATAATAGTAACAATTTAAAACATTTATTTATACAAAGAATTATATTTAAAACATTAATTTATACAAAGAATCTCGCACTGAATTTCACTTTTTATGTCTGTCTCTCTCGCTCTTAGGCGGGCTAACCATGCCCGAGTGGAAGGGACGCGTGCCTCTCACTCGCTCTCATTGTGAGCGCATAACGTGAGCGGAGCGTAACGCAGTTTCTTGAAGTGTCACCCGGCAAACCAATTTATAAGACGTTGTCACGTCAAAATATATTTTGCATACACGTCAGAGATATAGAAAGCTTTATTTAAAAAAGGAATCGTTTCCTTTAAATAAATTTTTAGACCACGTCGTCAAAACCGCTTTCTGTGTGAAGAGCGTTTTATTTCTATATTCGGTATTTAAGAATAAGTCACGTTTCGACTATTAGGAGACGGGGAAGTGTTACGATTTTAAATACGGAACACGATAGCTTGTTTGACATTTGCTTTTTTAAATTGTCACTTTAAGAGGCAAAGGATTATGCTCAGAAGTAAAAATAGACGAACTTTTTCGTTTGTTTTTTTCTTTATTTTTTTATTACATCAATTTATTTTAAAAGGTATATTGGTATATTTGGATTATATGTATATCGAAACTATTATAGTTTTTTTTTATTCTATTTACAACTGCTCCTCGAACTGTTTATTAAGAGTTGTACAATATGTAGAATGTTTTCGCGTATCTGTCACAGTCTTGACAGTGTTCGCTTTGAAACGGCCTACACATTTATAATATTGTTTATTAAAAAATGTATATACTACATTGCCTATTTACATCCTGAAACTTTAACCTATCGTAACGCTCTAGTTTCATTTTAATCGTATCAGTAGTTTTTATGTCAATCAGATAAAAACCTTTCTAATATTAGTCTGTTAGTTTAAAGTTTTTTTTCTTTGTTCATATTAAAGTTACAAAATATGAGCATTGAGTTAAAATGTTTAAAGTTATAACAGAATAAGTAATCGTTCGAGTTACCGATTTCAGCCACCCCCTCCCCTCTAAGTTTATGTCCACCTTGTATCTTATTACCGCGGCTCAAGTCACGGAATCCTTTGAAGTTATTACGAGACACGGCTCTATCGTTTATGGAAATAACTTTTAAATAAATCCGTAGAGTTTGAAATGCACTTTGAAAGGAACAACGGTGTGCATGGAGAGGATGCGTTGTTAAATTATTTTCTACTGTGCGATTAATATCTGTTGTAAGAATTTGTTTATATATTTTAATAAAAGTTGTTTTTTTTTTTCATTTATAATTAGATATTGATGTTCTTAAGTAAAATCTGATTAGAATCGTCGCAACTAAAAAATATCAGACCTTAATCTGTTTACAATGAAAATCGAAATAATTAAATTTAAATAACCTAATATTAATAATTATTGAATAAAATATAAATTTATAAAGTAGCTCATAGGTGTCTTTTTAAATGTTTTGTAATGCGGACTGTCTTCATAAATGTGTCAGTTGTCTTTGTTTTCTGCCGCTAGTGGCGTTGTTCGTTCCTTTTGTTAAAAACTATGAAATCTAATGTCACGCCTCGTTTGTGAGAAAATAATAAAATTACTTTCTTTACGATTTCTAACGAGTTTTTTATTGAAATAATACCTAGTGTCAACAATAATCTCCAAAAAATTTTTGAGAAAATGCAGTTAAACGTGTGGCGAAAGTAATGACTTTTTATCATATGTTACATATTAAACGTTGCACAAAAATTCTTTTCTGTAATTTTATTCTTAATCCTCCAAAAAGTTTATATCCCAATTAGGTATATGTATTACATGCACCAACATAATAGTGTCGTTGTTATCTGTGGTTTATTATGTAGCAACTAATTATCCTAGGATTAACTTTAAAATTCAAATATAGAACAATCTGTTACAACTGATTTGCTTTACATATCACTGACAGTATTTATTACTTTGTTAGGTTATAAACATTGTAATAAATATGTCAATTATTGATAAAAGTTTTAGTGCTAACAATCTGTCGCGTCTCCACAGTTTCTCGTGTCATTGATTCATTGCTCAAGGCGGGGGTTTTTGAATTTATGACGATTGGTGAGGCTCGCTTCCGTTAAGCT
The DNA here is from genome assembly GCA_963151315.1 of Nymphalis c-album. Lineage (NCBI taxonomy): Eukaryota > Metazoa > Arthropoda > Insecta > Lepidoptera > Nymphalidae > Nymphalis > Nymphalis c-album. The sequence goes on from OY720615.1 coordinate 3,886,158, forward strand.
TACAGTTTAAACGTAAATAATTGATGCTACTAAGTGAGATTTTACTAGACATTATTTATGTATTGTCATTTGATAATAATCCTGGTCGTATTTTTCTTAATAATCTTAAAGATTATTTTTTTTAAATTAGATACTAAGTAACTTGATTTTTTATGTAAACTTTTGAAATTATTTTAATGCCGTCCAATATGACTTTTTTTTTTCCTTTTAAACTGTGGTGTTGCAAGAAACATGATATGTACCTATGTTAAAGATGAAAAGCTCCTTTAAAATTTATAAAGTCTGTATTTCAGCATACTATTCCAATTCGAAATAACGTTATCGACAAATACCTAGTTCTAATTTCGTTTTCGTTCGAATTTTAAAAAGGGAACCTCTCGACATCGACAACGCGGCTGACGTTATTTCAGTGCTGCCATCAATTCCCTAACCCGCCCGTTCGGGGTAATTTGCCGAGACGTACACCTCCTTATTATTTATGCTACGTTCATTGGCACGGACACGTTTTAAGTTGAATTTTATATTTCTTGTTCCATTTTTCGAAACGTTCGGACGCCATTAATGCGGCGTGCCGCGTATTGTTGACAGGTGACGGACGGTTCCCGCCTAAATTGTTTAACGACAAACGTTTTCGAAGTCGTCCATCTTGTTTAAGAATAAATCGTTTAAATTATTGCAAATGGTTTCGTTCGAAATTAATTATTTAAAGGGTTATACGATTGTGTACTTATGTTTAAATTGTTTATAGTTTTGTATGACTGTTTGTTGTAGAATAAATGTATTTAGTATGGAACGTGTCGGTGAATACATTCGCATCGACTTTTGTGACTCGGTAACGGAATTATAGTTTATTTTATTGTTCTCTGTGAAATATTTTCCGTTATTTTCTGACGTTAGTATTTTATTTATACGGTTTTTCAATAAAAGTTGGTTAGTGAAATGGAATTCGCTAGATTTAAATTTTTTGAATATTTACAAGGTTCTTTTTTATTCGAAATTTAAAATGGAGGTAAATATATATGTGTACATATCTGATTTTTGAGTTTTAACTGTTTTTCTAACGTGTCGGTTTGCTGTCCCATCTGATAACGAGAGTGACAGAATTACGAGTGCATCTGTGTTTTCGCACACACTTGTGCACTAGTCGAAATCGGTTTGGAGGACATATCATCACCAACATCAACATTTTACATTATTAGCAACCCACTTATAACATTTTTTTTTATTATTGTATAGGAAGGCGGACGAGCATATGGAGCACCTGATGGTAAGTGGTCACCAACGCCCATAGACAATGGCATTGTAAGAAATGTTAACCATCGCTTACATCACCAATGCGCCACCAACCTTGGGAACTAAGATGTTATGTCTCTTGTGCCTGTAAATACACTGGCTCACTCACCCTTCAAACCGGAACACAGCAATACAAAGTACTGCTGTTTTGCGGCAGAATATCTGATGAGTGGGTGGTACCTACCCAGACGAGCTTGCACAAAGCTCTACCACCAAGTAAACATATTGAAAGATTATCACCCCAATAAATCACTAAATTATTCCGGTATAAAAAAGTTTATATACTACATCGTAATCAAATTAGTCACGTCTCGTGAGGTCGGTCTTCTTGGAAAAGAATTCACCGTGACTAATAAGAGATAAGCTGTGGAGTGATCGTGTTTATACTTCGATAAAACGATGTATCATTTTAATACTATGCGATCTGTTAATATATTCGAAGGCTGGATGATTTGTTTGCTTGTACGAATTGGGCTAAAAAAAAAATTAATCATTTACTTGAGTAAGGCTTGTGCGCAAGCTCGTCTGAGTAGGTCACTCTCGTCTCGGCCTCGTCCGTCCACCCGCTCGTCAGATATTCTACGGTAAAGCAGCAGTACTTGTTATTGTTGTAAGGGTGAGTGAGCCAGTGTAATTACAGGTACAAGAGACACAATATTTTAGTTCCCAAGGTTGGTGGCGATGTAAGCAATGGTTAACATCTCCGCGCACCTCACCCCTGCCCGAAATTTAAACTGGAGATATTTTATTTTTTTTGTATAAGCGGGCTTATCTCATGTAGTTATATTTCGTGTTGTATAATTATTTTCGCGTATGATAGACTATTTATTGATATAATTATTTTCGCGTATGATAGACTATTTATTGATATAATTATTTTCGCGTATGATAGACTATTTATTGATATAATTATTTTCGCGTATGATAGACTATTTATTGATGTAGATTTATGTAATATTAATTTAACGCAACGAGCCTGAATAGCGGAGCGGTAACCGTAGTCGTTAACCAGTATGTTAAACTGTCTATTAAAAGGTGAATAGTCCAAATTTGAAGCGGCTGAAACCGCAGGGCAGCGCTAGTGTAATAAAATTGTATAATTGGGTCGCGTCGGTACACATTACTGATGCAGAGCTCAGAGATCATAATTTATTAAAACTTGGCTATTATTTTTTAAAATTCATTAATTTTTTTTGTTAACCCAATTTAACCCAATGGTAATAACGCGTGAAACTTAACCGATGATCGTAGGTTCGAACCCGAATAAGCACTGAATTTCATGTGCTTAATTTGTGATTATAATTCATCTCGTGCTTAACGGTAAAGGAAAACATTGTGAGGAAACCTGCATGTCTCTAATTTCACTGAAATTCTGCCACATGTGTATTCCACCAACGCGCATTGGAACAGCGTGGTGTAATAACCTCCAAATCTTCCCCTCAAAAGAGAAGAGGATGCTTTAGCCCCAGCAGTGAGACATTCACAGGCTGTTACTGTGTAGGTATTTTATAGATCTTCTTATTGCAAACTTGTAAAGTCCCAGTGATTCTATTCGACAATTCATGTCGTTATGGGTAATACTGGGTAAATCATCATTTGACGTCAATCCTTGATGTTTGCTGAAGAGGCTTAGCGATTGTCAGTACTTTGCCAGGACTACAAGTCCTTGGGATATGTAAATAGCAACCACATAATAACCCACCGATGAAAGCTACTTTCTTTTATATGTATCTATGTAGAAGCGGTTTCCCAGCTTTGAGTGTCATTGAATTTTTTTCATTACTCTTAATATTCAATAAAGTATTTTTGTGATATTATAATATGGGGTATCTATTAATATTTCAATGGCGTTTCCGATAGAATCTTAACAGGATTTAAGGACATATGTGAAACATGTGCGAGAATAAAAGATGCATAGAGTTGTTGTTGCTTAAATTATTTTAACACGTGTGAATATAATTTGTATTTTTTCGATTGGGAATCGGATCGTCATTTTTATAAGTCTTATAGTATCAGTTAAAGGCAAAAGCTACCTTATCACCGTGACATAGATATCGAAATAGAACATCACAGAATGGTATTCATTCATCATACGAGTTTAGTTAATAATAATGATAATGGCTTTAGGAAGAGGGATGTCAACACTTAACGAATATTTGTTAAATAAAAAAATGGCGGATATGAGACTTATCGAAATAATTATAATATATATCAGTGATTTTGATATTTTACTGTATATTTGTCAACACATCTTCCATTCTACAGCGTTTTCGTTTGGTATTAAAATAATTATAACAACAACGACTCCATTCCTCTCTGAATATGATATTGGTGACAGTTTAAAAGATCGTTATAAAGAATGAGTTGAGAATACAATCACGTGTCGTCGTATTACTATGAGAGATAAAAAAAAAACAATTTTAATCGAATTCTTACGATTTATAAAGGGTTCTGAAAAATCGTTAGTTTTATTATCGTTAGCTATAATATAACATGAGAATGTAATATAACGACGATAACAAGGGTAGAGTTCGTGTTCGTTAATGTTTCACCCAGGACAAGATATAGTTTAATAATAATAATTATATCCTGGGACATTATTCACACAAGACCATCTAGTCCCAAACTGAGCAGAGTACACTATGGAAACAAGAAAAAGTGATATACTACGTCTAGTAGGTACTTTTCTTTTGTAAATACATACATACTTATATAGATAATATCACCCAGACTCTTGAATTTCTTACCGGTTCCTCTCGGTAGGATCTTCGTACCGTAACGTTAGTCACTTTGTGCTGCTGGTGAATACAACTGGTGAATACCACTGGTGAATACCACTGGTGAATACCACTGGTGAATACCACTAGTAATTAACTATTGAAACGCAATATATCCCTTTTGGAGATTGAACGAGTTCAGGGAGTTTTTTTTTGGTACTAGACTTATAAAACGAAGGATCTATTTTCTCGTCTGCGATCCTAATATTAATAAAAATTAATACTAATATATAAAGTTTTAAAAAGCCCATTTTATTTATTAAGACTCGTTAATAAACTTCTACGGTGTGCCTCAAAGAAACTCATCTCGCAGTAACCTCATAAAAGGCTTGTACCCCCCTTTTTTATGAGGGCTCGTCTCGTTCTAACAAGTCTTTGTTTTTTATAGGTAATACTCGCTTTGTTTAAAGGATATTAATTATGTTCCCATTATGTATTATATATGCAGGGATATTCTCTAGCTTTGTGTAATTAGTATTACAGACAAGGAATGCATAACATCTTAGTTCCATTGGCTAGTTAGTTGTGCATTGAAGAAATTTAAAAAAAAAACACATACAGAGAAAGCGACGACGTTATTGTGCAATTAAAACAATATAAGTGTTTTTTTTTTATATTTAAGAACTTGTTTTTTTATATATACTCACATCCTCCGGATTCGGCGTCGGAGCAGAACGGCTCGACGAGCTTGGAAAGCTTCCAAAGTCCTGAGACCGTGGAAGCTTTGTGAATAATATTTTAACGGAATTTATTAAATTCCTAGACCGGTAATGTCCTCGGTAATTGTGGTGTTTTGTTGTAATTAAATATCAGACTTTCAGCAACGAACCGGTCCGGTTAGTCGAGAATTATAGAATTTATGTTAACGCTTCGGCTGTAGCGTCCTGTGGTCCTGGATACAATTTTAATATGGTATTTCTTCTCCTTCAAGTGCCTCTCCGACTAGCGAAGGTTGGCAGTCAGCTTCGCACACTCCCTCTTGTTCTTCGCGAGGTGGAAAAGTTCAGCGGCACTCGCGGTTCCCGTCCATTCTCGGATGTTGCATAGCCAAGACTTTTTCCTGCGACCAACAGCTCTCCTCCCGGCCACCTTAATGTGGTACTGATAAAAAGCTTTTGGAGATACCGATGACGAAAGACTTAGTAGGTACCACAGTAGTTCAACGTATACCTGTGAGGTTGAAATTTGTGGATATAATATGTTGGCGAAAATGTATTTTAGAAGTGTTGTCTGCTACCAATATTATCGCCTTATTGGTCTAGTAATGGCGTCAAGTCCTAGTTTCATAAATCCAAGAACTCTTTCACCCGAATCACCCGGAATCCGATGAAGAGTTCTTGGATTTTTCCGCCTTAAATTCTCAGTAGCAGTCCGGTGTCTAGAAGTTGGATGTGTTCGTTCGCGTGCCTCGGTTAACACGCAAAACCTTTAGTCTTACTCCTTAAATCTTTCCGGTCGTGTAAGATAGTCGTGCCCAATGTATAGTTATAACTCTGCTACAGCTTAAGAGACGCATACAAGTCGATGACGTCATACAGAATAACGTACGAACGTACAAATGAAATGCCCCGTGGAAGGATACACTAAATCACAGGCCACGCCCCATCCGGTGAACAGGAGTGGATTTCTTGATTTGGAGAGTATTTCTTGTAACTATGAAAATAAAAACAAATATACAAAAATTTCAATTAGGATAATTTACTGTATAAATAAAAATGTTGTTTTGTTACTGGCGATATATAATTAATACTGCTATTATAGAAATAATATTTGTTTTTGTTAAATCCGTCTGACGATAATCAAGTCTATGAGAATGATGAGATTATGATTCGGAGCGCGCTAGTCTAAGAGTCAGTATAATGTGCTCCTTGAATTTAATCTGTTACCAAAGCATATAATAGTTGTAATCCTGAACTGAAAATCGAAATTTATACATCAAATAGCGCTTTACAACGAGGCCTCGCTCGCGTTTTACTTCAGGTTTGCTCCATACATTTTCCGTAACATATATTTTAATACAAACTTTCATCTAAAAGAGATGGGTAGGGATATGAGGTTAAATTAAAAAAAATATCTCAGTGCTAACCTGCTGTTTAAAAGAAACCCGTGTGCCATGTGTGATAATATTCATGGTGCCCGAGTAGCTTTACTGTGCATTGATCTGTCAGTCAGTCAGTCAGTCAGTTATTCTTTTATTTATAAAGATATGCAAATCAAATTATAATGCATTAGTAAACCCGAGTCGAGAATGTTTGCTGGTTAAAAAGATTGCTCTTAATGTCTTTTTTATTGCATATGAAGACGGACTAGCGTATGGGCCACCTGATGGTAAGTGGTCACCAACGCCCATAGACATTGCCATTGTAAGTGATGTTAATCATCACTTACATCACCAATGCGCCACCATCCTTGGGAACTATGATGTTATGTACCTTGTGCCTGAGTGGGTGGTACCTACCCAGACGAGCTTGCACAAAGCTCTACCGCCAAGTGAAATGTTACGAAATGCGTAATGCAAAACGAATGATGACCGAATCACTCGGAGCTGGGACGGGCGGGGGTTCCCCGATGTAATCGCACGCACATAAATCGTGCAAATCCAATTGTAAGAGCTATCACTTACACGACAAACATGAGGAGATTTATGTCGTTTTGTAGTAAATAAAGTTGCACTTTTGGTATTACATATTTGTATACATGTTTCGTTTGTTGGGATGAAAGGTGTTGAATATTCCTGTCCTATTCTGTAAATTAGTCTGTTGATGGATTGATGTGTGTGAATAGTAGGAAAAGATGGTCCTGCGTCTGAACTATATCATCACGTGTCTCATAATCACCCCAAACCTAATCACTATTGTAAATGATAAAGTGAGTGATCATCATATTACAGGCACAAGGGACATAACATCTCAGTTCCCAAAGTTGGCGGTGCATTGGCGATGTAAGCGATGGTTAACATCTCTTACAATATCAATGAATATTGGCGTTGGTGAACACTTACCATCAGGTGGCCCATATGCTCGTCCGCCAACCAATCTATACATCTATACATATAAATAAAATTGGAGTGTCTGTTTTTAATATCGAAATAACCGCTTTTTACTACATGCATATGAATATATATACGGTACATACACCGAAATAACATTTTTTACAATTTTTGTCTGTCTGTCTGTCTGTCTGTCTGTCTGTTTGTTCCGGCTAATCTCTGAAATGGCTGGACCGATTTTGACGGGACTTTTATTGGCAGGTAGCTGATGTAATAAGGAGTAACTTAGGCTACTTTTATTTTAGAAAAAAAATGATAATCTATACATCTAGGTATACATATAAATAAAATTGGAGTGTCTGTTTTTAATATCGAAATAACCGCTTTTTACTACATGCATATGAATATATATATACGGTACATACACCGAAATAACAAATTTTACAATTTTTGTCTGTCTGTCTGTCTGTCTGTTTTTATTTCGGTCTGACTTTTATTGGCAAGTAGCTGATGTAATTAGGAATAACTTAGGCTACTTTTATTTTAGAAAAAAAATGATAATAAAAATAAAAATGATTAACTTTTTTGTTTAATTCTACGCGGACGAAGTCGCGGGTACAGCTAGTATAATATAAAAAAAAACATGAAATTTCGCATACACGTTATCAGAAGACGTTGTCTTTACCTGAACCCCCCCCCCCCAAACTGAGGGCTGGAACGAGCTATGTAACAAACGTTGTCTAAAGAAATTAAACACATGTTCTTCGATCGATCAATTCTCTTTGAATTCCATTGAATTGATTATAATCAACCGAAACGTGGCGTCGTTTCATTCCGTTCTTTACGTTCGTTCCGTTCGACCGCTCCTCGTCCCCATCAATTCCAACATGTCACCTAAACCCTTATTCGATGTCAATTCGTATTGTAATGTTTGTTTTGTGGTGTTTTTTTTTTTTTTTTTTCGTTATCTCGATACGTTACGATGTTTGCGATCTTTTGTGATATCGAAAGAGGCCGCCGTGTAATGTGTCAGAAACTTTTTTAGAAGGGATTTTTTAGATGTATTTTTAATGTGTCGTTGTGTTGATTTTTACTGAGGTGGGTAGAGCTTTGTGCAAGCTCGTCTGGGTAGGTACCACCCACTTATGGGATACTCCACCGCGAAACAGCATTACTTGGTATTGTTGTGTTTCTATTTGAAGGGTGAGTGAGCCAGTGTAATAACAGGCACAAGGGACAGGTTATATAGGGTAGATAGGTTAAAAAAAAGATATTCGCTAAAAATATCGAAATTTTGGAAGTTAAATTAAAGTGGTTATAACTAGTTAAGTGGTATACGGCCGAATACTGAAACGTCCCTCAAACGAACACTTAGTTAAACGCTAATGAACATTGAAATTAGTATGCGAAATTTTAAATTAACGGCGTCTCAAATAATTAAGTTGCACTTAATATTTGAATGACGTTTCAGTATTCGGCCGTTAGTGTGTCATATTATATATAAAGGTAAATTAATCAAGAACTGTTTGTAGTGTGTAATACAACAAACTATTAGAAAAAAGAAAAAAAAAAAACATGTGTGCAATTCACACGTGGTAGAAGTGAAACCTTCAAAAATGTTGGCTTCAACTGTATAATGCTTCCTATCTCATTTTCTCCCACGTTAAATCTTATGAATTTATGTGTCTGTCTCTTTTTACTGTCGCTTTTTCGTTTCATCGAATTTCAAATCACAGCGATGCTCAAGAAGTTTTCACTTCAAAAACCCATGGAATATATAAAGCACAGGTTTGTTTGTCTTCACTTCTTCTTCGATTATTTTTTGAGTGTAAGTCCGTACAACGTTTGTCCGTCCCGTAACTGTAACCTGTTCTAACGTGTAAGTTTCATTTCAATCTGTTTTATAATATTGAATAGATATTAATTAAATTTCATAGAAAGCAATCATTTATACCGCGAAGACATGACAAGAAACAAAAAACTTCAGCTTCGTTATAATATTGAAGTCGTTGATATTTATTTACAAATGTTATAGCCGTAAAAAAGGAAACATGAGACAGACACAAAGACACACGCATCCCCGGTGTGTAACTCCACTAAAGATTCCGACGTGTACTTTCCTTTTTTTATGTCGGTTAAAATTAAGTGGCCACATCGCTAGACATCGTGTCGCTCGTAAGTGAGAAAAGGAAGAAGACCAGTGGAAGAGCGACAAAGGAATTATTTCGAGAGCGTCTAAAAATTCTGATAACGTCGTTTAAAACTTTAAAAGTAGGCTGACTTTGAGCGGCGATTATATTCAATCAATTGTAATTCTTTATGTATTATCCTAACTAATAATATAAATGCGAATGTGAGTTTGATTGTTTGTTACGCTTTCACGTATAAACCACTGAAGCGATTTCTAAAATTTTCTTTCACTAGTGGGAAACTACTGTATTCCTACGGGAACAAGAACTACGCGAGTGAAACCGCAGGCAAACATTGCATAATAAATATATGTAGTGTATAATTGTATATACATATATACTTAATTACGCCCGCGTGTTGGGGTCTAGGCAAATGTTATATATGAAAAAGAGTAATATAATAATATTAGAAGTAGTAGTAGCCTATGTGTTCAAGCTTGTTTCATAAGACATTTCATCAATATTTATAGCTTCTTCCGTGTTTTTTCCTTGTGTTCCTTACAATAGGACATATAATATAAAAATATATGTTGGTATGTCTGTTTTACGGCCGAATACTGAAACGTTCCTCAAAGTTAAACGCTGACAAACACGACAAAACATTAAGTAGCTAGTCGTAGTAGTAGTCCTAAATTAGTATGCGAAATTTGAATTTAATGGCGTCTCAAATAATTAATTTGCATTTAATATGTAAGTGACGTTTCAGTATTCGGCCGTTAGACTTCATCAGCGTTTGACTGATGACCATCAATTTGCATGTGATACATATCATTTATATACTTTTGCAATCCACTTTTAAATTAAGATAGCAGTCTAAAATATCAGCGAGAATAAAACCTCACGACAAAAAAATAATTAAACAATGTCTCCGGCAACGATGTCGATGTCGACTTGCTGACCCGATGCTTAAATTAACCCTTTGAGAAACAAACCTAATAAACATTTGTTCGTCCATCTGAACGAGACAAATTTGAACATGCGATACTGAAATCACATCTAAGACTTAAGGTAATGAATAAAAACTAATTAAATGTAGAAGCATCAAGTGCAATGGTTTACGGGCCGCCTGGCGATCTTGAAAGTAGCAGGTTCGATTTTATGATCCCTTCGGCTACAGTCATCACTACTCCTAACACAAGCTTTACTTGGGTAAAATAGGAACGTTAGTAATTTTCTCTTAAAACGGGTAAAAATATATCTATAAAATATATATCTTAAAAAATATATGCACATATGTTTTTTCGAATTACAAGTTTTAATATGAATAATGATTATAACGTAATACAAATACTTACCAGACCATTATGTCGAAAGAGATACCATAATTCAATAAAACTTTTACTAAAATCAAAGGAACACTTTAAAAATATCTACTGAGCATAGAATTGTAAAAGTAAAAAACTATCTGGACTGAGGCCTCTAGGGCTCTCAGTGTACGCCATAATATCCGAGCGTAAAATAAACAGAAATTAAGCTTATGAAAAATCAATGGCGGTGTGAGTCTTACTCAGGCTTGGAACCACTGGGTCATCTCGGCTCTCCAAGCAAACAATTGAATTGAATATAAATCTTACCAACGGTCCGTCTAAATAAAGGAGCCATATACCACACGAAAACATAACTTAAGGATTCAATAGGAAAACACAATTTAAAATATGAGAACGCGTATTTATTAGAGCTTTTGTAGTGTAGCAATGTAGCAAGTCTTAACATAGTTAAATAGTTTTAAAATTAACCCAGAACCTTCCTCGGTAAAAAGACTATACAACACAAAAATATTTTTTAAATTCGAACCATTAGTTCCTGAGATTACCCGGATCAAACAAACAAACTCTTCAGCTTTATATATTAGTACAGATTTAGAATTATAACGTAGAATTAAAAAAATATATCTCATAAAAAAAACATCACTGTTTAGTTAGTAATGAATTTTTATTCGACAGAGAGACCGACAGACTTAATGTGAGACGAACCTTTGTGAAGTCACTATTGAAGATAAAAAAAATGTAAATTAATTTATCGTGGTCTCTGTTTATAAATGCAAGTGAGCTTTATCAGCGTTTATGGAAATCCATTACCTTAGGGGGTGAATTATGAGTCGAACACGAGTTTGTACCGGAAGTGTATCACTTTTGTAGTTGGAAATGTGGAATTTCCGTCGCCGCTTTTAATCTTTATTTGTTTAAAATGCAAATTTAAACTTTATTTTACTTTTATTATGGTTTAATATCAGTGTGTTTCTTATTAGTTACAGAATACATTACGCATGAAATAAAATTAATTGTTCGTTATCGTTTTCGTAACCAGGCTATGTAAAAATATATAAAATACATATTTTTGAAATTTAAATAATCGGTTGAGACTTTTCTGTATATTACTAGCTGATACCCGCGACTTCGTCCGCGTTGCTTGATATATTAACAAAGTACGAAGGAAAAAACATCAAAAAGATCGCAAGCAAAAATATATTTTGTTCAAATTCAAACATACATCACTGAACACGCAGTGCATATACAAATCGTTGTCTCTTGACACTTTAATAACTTTTTATTTAATTAAGATATCGCAATCATTTTTCCTTTTGATAAGGGTCAAGTGTTTAAGAAATAAAATTTAGAAAATTTCATTGAAATCTATCCAATTTTTCCGCGATGCGCGCACAACTGCAGACCTCTATCATTTTATTTATATAGATTCATAACTATTTTAGATAACGAACATTATCAACGTTGGCGTATTCACAAAATAAACACTGACTGATTGACTGAATTTCCTTTTTCACATGAGTGTTAGACAATAGAAAACTAATTTGGCAGATTCAACTGGTAGGTTTTCTAGTGGAAATATCGAAAAGAGCTCAACTGTAAAAATCATCATTTTTAACAAACGCTGGAAAACTTTTCAAGCCCTCCCACTTTTGATCCGTAAATAACTATTTTACTAGTAGAGTGCGATACATAATTGCTTACAGGCATTTACAATAATGTCGAGCATTATTTTTATTTCGAATCGATGTTAATTGTATATTAAATGTGCCCATGTCACTTTTAGTCTGTTCGTTAATCTATGTACACGCACAACCCCAAAGTGCGTCGGTATTGAGAGAACAAATCCACTAAATTGGGGGTGGTTTCATTACATTGTGTTTGGTCAGCGGGTAATTCGCCGACACTCACACTTGATTAGTGCCTCGGATCTAAAAACGGACTCGCACCACGTATAATGAACTGGTGTTCCGCCCCGTGGTTGAAATAGAAAAATAAATTAGTGAACTGTTATCTTAAAATGTAATATAATATTTTACATATTTAAGGCTATTTCAGGAAAGTCAATGAGGAAACGGCATGTATCATGTATGGTAATCTATTACAACACATGTGTATCCGGCTAACTACAAAACCACATTAGAGCTGGGCTATGGAATATGCTCCAAAACTTCTTCTCAAAATTAGAAGAATTTTTTGACCCGTATTAACCGATTTTCAGGCTGTTCCTTTAACAAATGTCAAGCGTTCCTTACATCGCCAATGCGCCACCCACATTGGTAACTAAGATGCAAGGTCCCCTGCATCTGTAGATAAATGTAAGTATAATATAAACAGTGAGACAATGAGACAACGGCCTCACTCACTCATATCTTATATTATAAATACGAAAACCTGTTTTTTAGTTATTCTTTAACACAACAATAACAACAACTAATCAATTAATCAATGTCATTATTGATTTATCTTCAAATTTAATAATAATGAAATAAGTTTAAATTTAATAGCTTATTATGCGAAAAGATGTTAAAAAAAAACACAAACCATGTCTTATAATAATGAAGAAAACCAATCGAGAGACCGCGAAACGGAATTACAAACTAACAATAACGAAAGGTGTCTCCGTCGCGGAGTTCGCAGTCGGTTTTGATTGGCTCGTGTTAGTTTTAACCAGATCAAGCCGGTTCGTGTTATCAATAGCGGCAAGTTCAAAAGTGTCTTATTGTTTTGTATGATGAATCGTGTTATCTTGTGTCTGAAAATGGATTATATACTTCGCAGCTTCGATTATATGCATTAATTATATAGGCTGTGTGGTTAATTAGCTGACTATGTATTGTTAGATACTTTTAGAATTTTTAAATATAAAGAAATAGAGAAAACTTGAATTAAAAATGTAAATATTATATATGATATAGTAGGTAATTCTTATATATTTTCTGTAATAATAACTGAGAAGGGAACTTAATTGATCAAAAGCAAATTGATATGTGTCTAATAAAGAAGCCTCTAGTATTATATTACTGTTTCTCGGAACAACAGACACGGTTTTCAAAGCATTGTTCGTGTAATGCTTAACTTTTCATAAGCTAGCTGTTATACTATTCAAAAGGCTGTCACGTATGCGCAGATGAATCGCTAAGAGAATTACGAATAATTTCTCGACTTCAGTATCTACTCCTTAAAGGGGATGTTTTTTTCGTTCTAAGAAGTGTAATCTTTCGAGAATTTTGATGGACATCTTCGTTAATGTTTTAGAGTATGCTATCTCGAGGGGTGTGAGTTATTAATATTGTCTGTTTCATTCGACTTTGTTCGTTGTTTTAATTATTTTCGTTAATGTTTCGAGAACACAACACTTCTTACAATGCCATTGTCTATGGGCGTTGGTGACCACTTACCATCAGGTGGCCCATATGCCCGCCCGCCTTCCTATACAATAAAAAAAAAAGAGAAACAGTGGTATGTGATATTGTTGTGACCGATTTTAGATTTACCGTGTATTATTGTCTTATAAGTTAATTTGTAAATTCTTTAGGTATGTTGTAAGTGTGCTTTTACAAAAAAATAAATATAGCATCCAAGTGTGCGTACAAATACAGGGCACACTCTATTCCGTCTTATTCATATAATGATCTCGTAAAGCCATCAAGAGATCTGTTGATCTATTCCGTGACAATAAACGCGAGACTCGCCTCAGAAATCGGTCGTGATATGTCACAAAGTGATATGCGACATTGACCGTAATTAATCATAGCATTTCAATAATACACGTATCAAAATAGCGTATCAACATTAGTCGGTTGTCTACATTTCACGGGTAATGAAGTGAGTTCTTACGTAATAGCTTCTCTCGGGTTTCGTTTTCGAGACACGTAAGTGTAACATTTTGACTACATCCCCTAAAGACGAGAAATCCTCACCAGAAAAAGTAAAACATAAAAACTAGCCATCGTCGCGTTTGGACTATACTACCACTTACCATCACGTGGAGCAGAGTCATTTGCCCTTCCGGGTTTTATAAAAAAAAAATGTATCTCAAATCTATAGCATCCAAAACCTTACAAATCAGTCACTAAACCGACGCTGCAGTTACGAATGAAAATACAATATGCTTAATTATTGATTTCTCGTAACATGAAGAAAAACGGAGGGAGGAGAAATTAAAAAAAAAATGGCTTCGTATAATCATTTAATTGATGTAAGAATACATCAAACGAATAAATGTAAATCAAATGTTTCACCATTCAACCATAATTTTATGGGGTGCGTCTATTTTAGACATCAGAAGAAATTTCTTTATATTTTCGATATTGAAATTATTCTATATAGACTAGGGTAGATAATTTTTAAAACCAAAAAAAATAATAGTAGGATAAAATCCATTATAAAAGGAGGGGAATATTATAAAAATGAAAGGAAAAATAATTTACGGGCGATCTGAGGTCGGGAAGGGGGTAAGGGGGGGGTTTTAAGGGTAAAAAACGGTTTTTCTCGATTTCCGGCAAAACTAAAAGTACTATCGAAAAAAGTCAAATGGCAAAGTTGTAGGTAAGAAAAAGATCTAAAACTCTTGTATTTATACTTTTTTCACATAACCTCAAAATTTATGTGAAAAATTCAAAAAACCAAGTTTTTGGTTTTGTATTTTTATCTTTTACAAAAATTTTTTTTTTTTAACGAAATTTGGTGAAAACTTACCTTTTTATGTCTCAAATACGCTGTAATTTATTTGATTAAAAATATTTATTTTTTCACCTTATTTTGAATTAATATCGAAAAAACACCCTAATTTTCAATCGAAAATTCACCCGTCAAAATATCAGCTTTTTTCAAAAAGTTGGTATGTTTTTTGTTCGTTGAAACCTCTACTTTCCGATGGTGAAAAAATATATATATGTTACCGTAGTAAATCTTCTCAGAAAATGCAAAAAATCGAAAATAACTCGAATTCCAATTTTTTGCAACAAACAGCAACAGATTGGGGCTGGAAGCAATATCAACGTGGAATTATGCCCAAATCTACACAAAAGAAATTAATTCCGGAAATATTGCTCAAAACTATTTTCTGCAGCTGTGAAACTGCATGTAATAGCTTAAAATGTGGTTGCCGAAAACATGCACAAATTTATGTTCAAATTGTCATGGTTCTGAAAATTGCTCCAATATTGAAGAAGAAACGAATGTTGGAGAGGAAGAAGGTGGTAGTCATGTTTTGAGCAATATTTCCGGAATTAATTTCTTTTGTGTAGATTTGGGCATAATTCCACGTTGATATTGCTTCCAGCCCCAATCTGTTGCTGTTTGTTGCAAAAAATTGGAATTCGAGTTATTTTCGATTTTTTGCATTTTCTGAGAAGATTTACTACGGTAACATATATATATTTTTTCACCATCGGAAAGTAGAGGTTTCAACGAACAAAAAACATACCAACTTTTTGAAAAAAGCTGATATTTTGACGGGTGAATTTTCGATTGAAAATTAGGGTGTTTTTTCGATATTAATTCAAAATAAGGTGAAAAAATAAATATTTTTAATCAAATAAATTACAGCGTATTTGAGACATAAAAAGGTAAGTTTTCACCAAATTTCGTTAAAAAAAAATAATTTTTGTAAAAGATAAAAATACAAAACCAAAAACTTGGTTTTTTGAATTTTTCACATAAATTTTGAGGTTATGTGAAAAAAGTATAAATACAAGAGTTTTAGATCTTTTTCTTACCTACAACTTTGCCATTTGACTTTTTTCGATAGTACTTTTAGTTTTGCCGGAAATCGAGAAAAACCGTTTTTTACCCTTAAAACCCCCCCCTTACCCCCTTCCCGACCTCAGATCGCCCGTAAATTATTTTTCCTTTCATTTTTATAATATTCCCCTCCTTTTCTAATGGATTTCATCCTACTATTATTTTTTTTCACTTTTTATTATTTTTAAAGGCTTCTACCCTAGTCTAATATGCTAGTACAGTACAGTAACATCCTGTGAATGTCCCACTTCTGGACTTAGGCCTCTTCTCCTATTTCGAGGAGAAGGTTTGGAGCTTAATCGACCACGCTCCTCCAATGCGGGTTGGTGGAATACACATGTGACAGAATTTCAGAGAAATTTGACACATGCAGGTTTCCTCACGATGTTTTCCTTCAACGTCAAGCACGAGATGAATATATGGTTGACCAGTATTGAAACTATATCTGTTTTAATATAGTAACGGGGTAGATAGATGCTTAAATATACAGACAGACACATGTATAAGAGAAATGTGTTGTTACAGATACTTGTAAATTACTTAGCGTATTTCTATTACAAATAGAATTAATTCGGTAGGTTTTCTAGAAAACTGTAAGTAAGTGAAAGTAATATCGAAGTTATATTATTTTTTTGTTATGTACCTAACGTGCCCTAAGTAAATAGAAACAGTCATAATTTGTTCCCGATTGTTATTGCTCAGGCTCGGGAGTCTGTTTACATCAGTAATGAAATACTAACTGAATGTAACAAAAGTATACAAGCATATATTTATATTAGGGGGTGATTTTTTTTTAAGTGACCTTTTTATTGGCTGAAGGCCTTTTTTAGCGTGGCTAGTTTATAAGGCTGCAGATCCTGAAGCCCTAAGTTCGGACACCGGGTTCAAATCATTTTCTGTCAATGAATTCTCAATAGCAGTTTAGAGTTGACAATTATACGTGTGCCTCGGATAGCACGTAATCGTCCCGCACCTGAACTTACCCAGTGGTAACGTAAGGTGAGGTAATATAGAGTGTTTGTAGACACACTTGAAACTAACTCACGCGTAGTTAGATAGTCCATCTTCAGTCCTTCTAAAGAGGTTATACTCAAATATCTTTAAACACCTTTGTCCATATACATACCGTTCAGTTTTAACCAAAACAGTAATACGTATAAATCTTATGCGAATACTTAAAAGTGTTTTCAACGTTTTATTCATTCGTTGGAGGCAATTTCGAATTTCGTAAATCTCGTTACGACCCCAAAAGGAGACAACCACCAAAAAAAAAAAATCACCACATTTTCCCGCGTAAAAAAATAAATTCCGTTCGGATAGAACATTAAAATTTTAAATCGGTAGATGGTAATAAGCTATTTTTCTCCGGCGACTCGGTTTGAATGATAATAAGGCGATAGGATCGACTTAAGCCAATTTATGATGTATGAAATTTATGGTTTTTATGCCGGATACGGGTGTGATGGGTTGGCACGAGCCGAGCAGTAACATCGCTAACTGTTAAGTAGAGAGTTATTTTCTCGATCACATTTTATCTCTAATCATATAAAAGAAATACTAAAATGTTAATGTCAAATCATTATCATTTACTTAACATGAAGCAGTATGCTTACTTATTGTTTGATAAATAAGAAACTACCAAAGGTTCGGAAAAGAAATATCCTGACGACAGTAGAACCGGCAATATGGTTCTATCATATATCAGTTACACATATGGCCGAATACTGAAACGTCATTCAAATATGAAGTGGAACTTAATTACTTGAGACGCCGTTAATTTAAAATTTCGCGTACTAAATTTGAAATTAATGGCGTTCCAAATAATTAAGTCCCACTTGATATTATAAACACACTAATTATAAATAATAATCATTTGAACACAAGCGATCCTAATATCGATTATTATATATTTTTATCAAAAGTTAGACTGCACGACAACCTAAAAATGGCAATCCGTATTGAAGATGACCCGGCTAGCTGAATAACATCGAGAACGACCTAGGAATCCATTGAAGATTATTAACACCCCTTCAAGGAGCACAACTCGTTAACGACAAAAAACAATCAAAGGATAATTAAAATTATAATCCTCTCATTTCAATTGTGATCTTGCTTGCTGATGAAAATATGCAAACACATCAAAATAATTATCTCAATAAAAATAAAAGAAAGATACGCCGAAAGCACGGGCATGCCTGTGAAGCTCTGGAATATAAAAAGAATATTATAAAACGAATCGATACTCATCTTTTGTCTAATTGGTTGTTAACCCTTTGTATAATAACGCCTCGAGCCTCCGTAAGCCCTTTGTCGTTGCACTCAACTGTACAAACAAACAAACCTATAGATCATATTAATTAGATATAATATTAGCTAGTGTGACCATGATTAGTGTTTTTTATTAGAGACACTACTCGGTTCCCTCTCGTTTCTGATTTGTCGTTCCATTCGTTTATGACAGAGCGGGTTTAGAGTTAGAGAGTACACTTGTGCTTTCGCACACACTTGTGCACTATAACTACACAATTATCATCCTATACTATCCGAAAAAAAAACAGTATGCCGTGATTATTTCATCTGAATATAAAATTATTAAAGTGCGAAAGAGACATCAGCTTGTGATAAGACGAAGGTGTTGAAAAATGAAAAAAAAAATAACCCGACAAAGTTCTTCGAATTTTAACGAGCACGTCCGAATATTTTTTTTTATTGAGTGGCTTTTTTTTCTAGTTTAGTATTCATCTCGTGCTCAGCGGTCAAAAGAAATTTAGAGCAATAATTACTTTTTTGGTATAAATGTTAATTAATTCTACAGTCAGTGTAATGGTTCTGAATATTTAGATTCATATCCTAACTTACATTATGCAGGATTATTTGTAATGACCCAGCAACCTCCCAGGACTAGATAGCTAACATCATAAGCAACAACTTTTGTTCTACGACTTTTGATAATTTGTTTGATTTTATTGTCATTTAAAAATAATTATTAATTTGATACTTGAACTTTTCTATTTTTTGAATTTTCTAATTTTCATCCGCCAGATTGACTTGAAATTTCTCACAGTTTGCTACTCCTTCCCCGACGTAGACGCTCACTCAAAACGGATAATTCTTAAATTCTATCCAAAATACATTTTTCCTATTATCTACCCGTGCGAAACTGAAACCGCGACGATTAGATGGTATATAATTGAAAACTAAAATTATTAGAGCTTTTTTAATTTACAAATAATAATATTTTCTAAAAGCAATGAATGTTGAACGCGTTATACTCCTTGCCCTGCTCCTAATGTCCTGCAGGTATGAAAAAAAATTATATGACACAATATTAATTTTTTGATGTATGAAAATTACAATATTAATTTCATTCAAGTAAACGCTATCGGGGTTTAATTAAATGTACAGCTACCACCTGAACATATATATGTATATATTCGGAGTATGAAATTATGTAGTTATCGTTTTAATAAGGTATTATGTATGATCGGAGATATTGTTCGATTGTTTTAAGTTGCTTAATTAAAATGACAAAGTTTCAAAAACTGAAAGTGTAACACTTTAGTACATAGTATACCTGTTCCTTTTATTCAACCGTTGAGCTTTTCATGGCAGTTTGAATAGAGTAATCCGTTGTGGCGATACAAAATATTTTAGATCACATGGTTAGCGAACTTGGTACTCACCAAGTACTGCCTCACCTGTACTTTCATCCAGTTGGTTTTGGATAGTTTAAGTGTCAGACGCTGCAGTGGCCACGGACGTATTGAGTCATAGACCCTTGTCTCGAGTTTCTGGTTTGACACGAGGAGGTTTCATCCCTGTCTATCTTGTTCCTAAATCTTTGTGATTACAATTTGATACGGCGATTAACTGACACACAATTTATTTAACATCTCTACTCACCGATCACACATTTAAATAAGTTATTTAAAATGCAATAATGACGCGGTTTTCTTTCACTATTACAACTCATATTGCGATTGTATATGACGATTGTCACAGCTAAGTTAACTTCGAGCTGCGTAAAGACGAACTGATCTCGAATGACGTTTGTGACCCCTTTTTATACACTAACAATCGTAAAAATGTGGGTACACCGTATTTTCTTACTTTCTGGAGCGGTTTCGCTCGATGGTCTCAAAGCTATGCTATATTTTTTCTGTCCTGAGTCTCCGAGAGGATCGTCGACGTCCAGTTTTAGTAATTACTATGAAAAAGTAAATATGGATTTCCTTTTGGTTGTGTGTATGTGTGTGTAATGTGTTTTCCATTCCGGACAAGTGGAAGGCTCACATTAAACCAAACAAAACGAAATATGAAACTTGGTAAGTACTGTTTCTTGGTATCACAAGTTCATGGTCACCCTACAGCGTGTAAACGAGTCCGCCACGCGTCGGGAGTGGGGACACCGCAGCCCTTGTTTCCCAGGATTATAACAATCCGTCCGTTAACCGATTGAAATGATTAGTGTTGTACGTTACAGCTGTATCGATGGTTTTTTTTGTTTTAATTATTATTAATTTGTTTCTTTTTTCTTATTATTCATTGCTTGTAAGTTGCCTACTTTAAATACAGACGTCCTTAGGTAATAAAATGAAAAGTGTTTCACTTTTTTTGCAATGTTCGTTTACACCAATGAATGCGAACACGTAACCTTGATTTATTTAGGGATTTAGGTTAATTAATAAAA
Organism: Nymphalis c-album; assembly: GCA_963151315.1. Classification (NCBI taxonomy): domain Eukaryota; kingdom Metazoa; phylum Arthropoda; class Insecta; order Lepidoptera; family Nymphalidae; genus Nymphalis; species Nymphalis c-album. The sequence continues at coordinate 3,907,109 of OY720615.1, forward strand.
AACACAAAATCTGAAATGTAGATAATCTCACATACATATGTACATACTGACATGAGTTTGAAATATTGAAGCTTATATCGTCAGTAATCAATATAGATAATAATGAAGTTTTAAATAATATGTACAAATGTTTGTTTGTTTGGCCCATGTACATGTCTAAATAATTAAGCCGATTGTGATGAAACTGTAGTGAGTTGTTCTGCGCACACTCAAGAAAGTGCCTGGCCCCAAAAATAACAAGATTTTTTATTTTTAAGTTTGTCCTTCAACAAGTTTTATATAGAACCTTATTCTACCCGTGCGAAGCCGGGCGGATAGCTAGTTTTTCATAAAATGTAAATAAACAGACTAAAGAGATAGATCTCAAGATATCCAAACGTTAAGATGTGAAAGACCAAAGCCAGCCGTGAATTAGGTAATATTTTAATTTCAAAATTGGCTGAACAAAACGTAGAAATGAGTATAAAATTTTATATAGCTCAAAAGTAACGAACCGCAAATCAATCTAACGACCTGTGACACGCGAAGCCGAATTATAAATATAAAAGTATGTATTTGATTATATAAATTGCAACAAGAAAAAGTACACAAATGAACATACGTCGCGTCGGTGTTATTCTCATCCTATTTAGCACGTTTAATCCACTTAGATGCACCACCGAGAGACACTTTAAACGAATGACTCAGATAATTTTAACCGTTGCATTAAATATCTTGTTTTTTTTTTTTTGTTATTATGTCGCCACTCAGCCAAATGGCTTCCTTCCGTTAATTTGAACGTTTATTCTTGTATGTTTTGTCTATGTCGAGTGGTTAGTTAATGAGATATGATAAAATAATTAAATTTGTCGATGTTGGTTATCAATTGCACGTCACTAATATTAGCCGAAGCTCAGTATTGTTTTGCGCGTTATCTTCCACTTTGTTAGTGATGGTGCATATTGTATCGATTTATTATTATGTTTTAATAAAATTATTTTGTGTATTTTTTAATTTTAGATAAGTTTCTCGTTTTTTCTGTAAGGTTTTAACTATAAAATTTTTTTAAGCCCAATTATTGCATTGTTATCTAGAAATGTATTCTAACATACAAAGTTTGTGTTTATATTCTATGAAAAAATAACCTTTATTTTTGTTCAATTATTAAGTCTAACTTACTATTACTATTAACCTAACTAACTGACAATTTAATATAGGTATTACTATTTATTTTACAACGATAAAAAATCCTAGAATAGAGCTATTTTTAGTCACGTCAGAGCTCATTAAAAATTTTTCGAATATTAAGTGTGCATCAATTACTAACATTAATAACATTTGTATGGTGGTAGAAACCGATCGACCAACAAAAGCATTACCAACTAGAGTTGGCGTCTAGCCGAAAACGCCTGCCAAATACATTTTTTTCGCAGTCGTATAAAGCACACTGAACCATATAATATAGAGGTTATCGATAGAGGTTCCTACGATAATCGTTATCGATATATATATTTTTAATATCACATCACTATCTCGCCTAAGGCTGAGTGGCTGCCTGCACGGTGCCTTGCGCCCGTTGCTTTGGATAACGATAAGTACATAGTATTTGTTCTCGATCTGTTATGACTGCTGTTGAACGAAATGTTAGACGTTTCAGAACGATGCTCGACAATAATGTACGATATTGTTTTATAGGGCTGTTAATTTTTAATTGAAAAGATTAAAAAAATTTTTTTTTTCAATAGATTAATTGCGTAGAGTAGGCGTTGTGGAATTAGCGAAATTATTTTCTCGTCTAGTTGATAGGAAGCCCAGCTGAGGCTCACGATGGATTCTTTCGCCGTCGAGGATGTTGAACTCGTGAAGGCATTGTGGTGCTGGCCAGGATCCGAAGCCGCTAACTTCGGTTAAGACTCACTTATATTTATTTTATATATAAAATGAGTGAAGTCGAAGTTTTAGCTAGTCTTATATAATATCTACAATACTATTGAGAAGTTATTGGGTGTAGAGAGTCGAGATGACCCAGTGGTTTGAACGCGTGAATCCTAATCGATTGTTGCCTGTTCAGATCCAGGCAAGCATCAATGTGTTTTCGTGCGCTTAATGTATGTTATTATAGTACTTCTCGTGCTCTATGGTGCCAGAAAACATTGCAAGGTCTAAACCCGCATGTATCTAATGTCACTGAAATTCCCCCGAATGTGTATCCACAAATCCGTATTGTAGCAGCGTAGTGGAACCTTCTCCACGAAGAGTGAGGTTTTAGGTTAAGCCCAGCAGTAGGACATTCACAAGCTGTAACTATAAGGTCCTCCAGACCGATTTCGGCCACGGTTGCCAATCTCAAGTGAGATTCGCGCAAACACAAGTGCACACTCTTTTCCTTAGCTCTCATAATCCGATGGGACGGCAATCCGACACTACCAGAAACAGTTCAGGCGCATGACCAACGGCTTAACGTGCTTTCCGAGGCACGGGATTGTACACACTTCCAACTTCCAGACTAATAACTATTTATTGGCCCGACCTGGGATTTGAACCCAGAACCACCGAGTCTGCGGCCTTATACCGAGCCACAAGACCATCGAGGCAGGCTGTAACTATATCGGGTATATATACGTATTATCTATATTAAATAAAAAATCTCGTATTTAAGTTTTGTAAGCATCGGTAATACCTTATTAACATTGTTTCGTTCGTACCTGTAGTTTCTATCGAAGCGCTTAATCCATTTTATGGAACGAAAAAGATTTTAAAGGATTTGCAATTTCGTTGTTTAGTTTAAAATTAGGATATAATGTGTAATCCTAAATGATATTATGATTACGAAAGTGTGTTCGTTTATTTGTTACGCTTTCATATTCGTAACTACTGAGAAAAGCCTCAATGCCTTATGTATGAGAATTGGAAATCACACAAGACAATATTTACGTATGTATTTTGGCTCATTTATGTTATGTAATTAATTTTATAATCACAATTATAGCATATGAAATATTTATTTATAATTTATTAAGATGCCGAGATGGCCCAGTGGCTACAACGCGTGAATCTTAAACGATGATCGTGGGTTCAAACCCGGGCAGGCGCCACTGAATTTTCAAGTGCTTAATTTGTGTTTATAATTCATCTCGTGCTTAACGGTGAAGGGAAACATCGTGAGGAAACCTGCATGTGTCAAATTTCACTCAAAATCTGCCACATGTGTATTCCACCAACACGCATTGGAGCAGCGTGGTGGAATAAGCTCCAAAACCTTCTCCTCAAAAAAGGAGAAGAGGCCTTAGCCCAGCAGTGGGACATTCACAGGCTGTCACGTCACACGTAATTTATTAAGTCTTTATTAAACACACAAAAACTTAGTTTAGCTCTTATCGGATGTAACAAAGTTAAAATATTTATATGAATAATTTAATTGTTGTCAACGTTTAGACAATACGGAAGGTTCCGTCCCTTCGTTTAGATCTTAATCGATATTTGAACGTTCACGCCTCTATCGGTTTACCGTATTTCTAGGAAACCCTTCAAGTTAATTGGTGGGCTTTATTAGGTCTTAAATTATACAAGTATAAGGGTCATTGACAGCGAATAGTATTGATCTGATTCTATTTTAAACTTAATGTATAACTTCTTCTTTTTATTTTTCCCGGGAGGGCAAATTACTTCACCTGATGGTAAGTGGTAGTAGAGTCCAAACTCGACGACGACTAGTACAGTCGGGAAGAAATATCTACACTAGCCGCACCCGCCTTGGTGGTTTTTTGTCGGAATTCCTTTCTTGGCTTGTGTATCACTAATTAGATGATATGATATAGACAGTTATAATATGCCATATTGCTGTGGATGGGAAACGGCTGTTTTGATGCGATGCGTGGCGGTAATTGATAATCATTGAGTGGGGTACCTTTGGAGTTATTTCTAAAATAAATTGACAATGAATAGGATACGCGTTGACGGTAACGTGACGTTCGGTCAGTAAGTGAGCCCGTCTTATTGCAGGCAGGCATAACTTATTACTATTTATTACAGCGCCAACGTCTATGGGCGTTGGTGATCACTCAATTGATATATATGTTTAAGGTTGTCTGGAAGAAATCGCTCTCTTAGCGATAAGACCGCCTTTTGTGCTACCGGAATATATTATGTTTTTTTTTTATTTCCATTACTGTATGTCTCTGTAACTCTGTGTGTACAATAAAGCATATATCTATCTATCTATCTATCTATCTATCTATCTATCTATGTTTAAAAGTTTAACAACAACTGCAACAACTGCAACAACAAGCATTCCTCTATCAGTTACATTCTTCCCTTAATGTCTATATCGAGCAATAAAACGGATAGTTTCGTTAAGCGATACACTAATCTCAAACGCATGCCGACATTTTTGTGAATTAGAAACAATCTTAACGGCTTCCGATCTCAATAACATCTCGTATTCGACATCCGCGATATAAATCTCGTGCGTTTACGATTGATTAATGTTTGTGCCTTTAATTTGTTTCTATTCGATGTTGGATAGGTGGGAATTTATACTTTTTGATTTTTGTTTATGACTACCAGCTCGCCCTGAGTTTGTTCTAGATGATAATGTTACTGTTTCTTTTACGTCAATAAATGGTTGTTTTTATACTTGAACCCGAATTGGTTTAAATTATTGTCATTTTCGTGTCTAATTTAAGATATATAGGTATATATATATATAGCCTATGTTACTCGTTAATAGTGTAGCTTTTATATATGTGAAAGAATTTTTAAAATAGGTTATATACATTTGCAACAAAGAAACATACATACAATTTACTTGGTAGGGTTTAGTGCAAGCTCGTCGGGGTAGGTACCGGGGTCATCAGATCTTCTATCGCAAAACAGCAGTACTTGGTACTGTTGTGTTACGGTTTGAAGGGCGAGTGAGCCATTGTAATTACAGGCGCAAGGGACATAACATCTTAGTTCCCGATGTTGGTGGCGCTTTGGCGATGTAAGCGATTGTTAACATCTCTTACGATGCCAGTGTAATTCATCTCGTGCTTGACGGTGAAGGCAAATATCGTGAGGGAACATGCGTGTGTCTAATTTCACTGAAATTCTGTCACGTGTGTATTCCACCAACCCGCATCGGAGCAACGTGGTGGAAAGAGCTCCAAAACCTTCTCCTCAAGCGACCTCCCGGCACATTCACAGGCTGTTACTGTACTTCGCGGCCCTCGCGGTTAATTCGAATTCATGAAGAGCGTCCCACTCCCCGGGCCTCCCCACCTTGTGATGGGAAATGCTTGAAGCTTAAACCACGCTGCTCCATAGCGAGTTGATGACTGATGTACATATATGTATAGGTATATGACTATGAATTTCATCCAACACAAGCAGGCCTCAGGTTATTCGGAAACGCATTAAATTAAAACTAGCTAACTAAAAGTTTTACGTAATATAACGATTTTTATGCAGTTTTAAACTTTATTTTCTTATATTATTATTAAAATCTAATAAGGCGGAAGCATTAGTCACACGCATTCTTCTCAAACAATAATGGGCATGGGAAGTTTGTAAAAAGGAGTTAATGGACTTGCACTTTGAGAAGCTCTGTCCTCGGAGTTTCTTTGAATACTTTTTATAAAAATTGTGATCATAGTTTGTTTTAAAAGGAAATTGCAGTTTGTTGATGTTTTGAAAGTTGAGATACAGAGATATGATTTTAATAGTGTTTATTGTTTCTTAAAAGGCGAACTATAATATTTATTATTGTTTAGACATACGAAATATATAATTTTTTATTATTGTTTAGACATACGAAAGAAGAAGACAGCTATAGGTTATTAAAATACAATATACTTTTTTCAAGTACTTTAATAATACTTTTGTATTTTCATATTAAACAAAATTTACTTGGTGGTAGAGCTTTTTGAGCTTTGATAAAACGACTATACAACACAAAAATATTTTTTAAATTCGAACTAGTCGTTCCCTAGATTAGCCGGATCAAACAAACAAACTCTTCAGCTTTATATGAATATATATATTATAGATATGTACACAAATAAACATACATATTACTGACATATTTATTTCTAAACGATGATTAAATTGTCTTTAGATATTTGAAGAGTTATTTATCTTGTGTCGTTAAATACACAAGGGGTACACGTATTAAGTCACACGGTCGGCCGAGCATGAGGAACGTACAATGTACAGTCAGAATAAAAACGATTAATGTATGTATATATACCACATTGGCACGTCGCCATTTTTATATGTACATCGTTTTGTTACGAAATATCGTTTTCACATCGTAACTTTGTGTGGACACCGTCGAACGTTCGTTTTATTATTTAATATATAACAGATATGGTGCCTCAGTAGAAATATTTCCAAGGAGGGTTAGCGTCGAGCATATTGTTAAGACGGTCAGCATTGAAATATATTTTTTATGCAATTCACAAAACAGGAACACAAAAGTACCAAGTACTACTACTACTACTACTACTACTACTACTACTACTACAGTACGTACTACTGTTTTGCGGTAGAATATCTGAAGTGTGGATGGTACCTGCCCAGACGAGTTTGCATTGAGCTCTACCACCGAGTGATGTAATACTTCAAATGTTATAATAATTACAGTAAATATCGCATATCACTTCCTTACATTTCACGATTGTATTCTGTTACGTGTTTGTGTGTTACAGTATGAGCTCTACAGCTCACAATTATACTAAGAGATGGGACTACTTATTTGTTTATTTATTTAATACTTAATGCACGACAAAAAAAACATACAAGTAATAGGACACAACCAAACTACAAATGGTGCGCAAAGGTCGTCTTATCTCTCACAGACACCCTTTGGAGAATGAAGCTTTGCAAGAGAACAGGTAGTTGGAATTGATATTCAAGGGAGAAACTCAATTATATTGCAGGTATTTTTTTTAATGTAAGAGGGGGCAAACGATCAGGAGGCTCACCTGATGGAAAGTGAGTACCACCGCCCATGGACACCTGTAACATCCGAGAACAGATTGCAGATGCATTGCGGGCCTTTGAGGTCATGAGAAAAGAGTACGCTCTTTTCTTGAAGTTTTTTATGCCATATCGGTTCGGAAAAGTCGCCGGCGAAAGCTGGTTCCACAGAGTGATTGTATATTTTTTTGTTTATGCTGAAGTACTATCGGGCGATCAAAAGTGATCGCTTATATTTTTTTTCCCTGAATTTGTGCATGCTTTTGTCTCTACTAGTCTTTACAGCGTCACGAAATTTGAGCTGTCTCATGCTCCGCTTGACGTCTCTCCTGAGGGTTTCTCCTATGAGATTGCCTTGGCTCAGGAGCCTGAACGCCTCAAAGTCAGCCTGGCCTCGTATTATACTATTTATATTAATATGTTTTAATATTGTTTCAGGTAAGGCGAAAACTGAATTGCTCTACATAATTATTGTAAGTTACATAACTTTTAATACAATTTATTCTCTGCCCGCTTCTTTGTCTATTATATACAACGGGAGGTCAGCCAAGTTTATGGTCAAAAGGTTGTTGTTTTTTTTTTCAAGTTGGAATCTTTGAGCTTGATGAAAGAGGAGAAACGAGGTCGAGGTTAAGTGCAACGTATATACAGGGTGTAATAAAAATACGTGTCCGACCCGTGAAGTGGTTATTAGGTATGGTGAGTCGGTTCTATTTATGTAAATGTGCGACCCGTGGTCGGACACTATTTTGTTACACTCTGTATATATAAATGAATATTCTCTAATATGAGAAAGTCGATATATAATCCAGAGTTCGCTAGGGATTAGCGATTAATTAAGAATATGGATGTAATTTTTTTTTCAATCCTTTGTGAATATATTTTACGGTTCAAATAACTTGTTTAATATTTAAATATACAATTTAATATTTGTTTAGCTTTCACTTCGTTAGATGAATGTTAAAATATTACTTTTTTCATATTTATAATAAATTAAAACGTCATATTTTCCTATGTTCTATTGAATGGCGTTTCCGATAGCCATGGCAATGATGCCTGGTCGATTCTATCTCCCTCTCTTTTTAATTCTCCGAGGCAACTATCTTATCTCTCACTCATAGAATCCAACAAAAAATTGCCAACTTCCAAACTGATTCGAATTTTCACGACCATGGAACCATAAAGCCTCATGCTAGATAGCCAGTCGTGGTACCAACGGTACAACCATACCGTCGAAATCGTTAATGATAATTTTGGAAAATCATATACGTACCTATATATATATTAATTTGTATGCTTAGAACATTTTTTGACGTGACAACGTCTAATAAATCGATGAACGCTGGCTGCATGCACGAAAAGTTGTCCCGTTACGCTCATTGTCCCGTTACGCTGATTGTACGTTTGCGCCGTATCTATCTCTCTTTCACTCGTTTGCAGTCATTTCATCAATGTTTTGTTATGACGTTGTCACGTTAAACTATCGACTGTAAACCGACTTTACAGACAACCATCTTGTTTTATTATACTCTTATCGATAGATTAAATTTTAATTGCTAATATTGAAGCTTAAACTTAACAAATAAATAAAAAATACAAGAAAAAAATGCCCTGAGCTGTTCTGTTAAAGCCAATTTTATATATTATACAGGATGTAACAAAATTCGTGTCCGACCCGTGAAGTGGTTATTAGGTATCGTTAGTCGGTTCTATTTTTGTAATAAATTTTAAAATTTTAAGCAAAATTTTACCCCGAAAAAAAATTAATTTGACTAAATAACGACAATTATATTGCAACACAGGCGCCGGCGTCAGCGCTCGATAGTTTTTACCTATCGGGTAGGTCGGAGACGAGGTCATTACCTCAGTTGTCCATGAAATTTTCGTCATTTACAATTGAAAATGAAAAAAAAAAAATTCTATGAGTAATTTTTTTGCATAATATTTTTTTTTTTTTACATAAATAGAACCTACTCACGATACCTAACAACCACTTCACGGGTCGGACACGAATTTTGTTACACTCTGTATATTCTACATAAATTAATATAATATTTACTTGAATTGTTTTGTTTTTATTATTTTTAAATAAGAATAGGCCGACCCCTCATTCCTTGTTTAATATTTATAACGTATGAATCTCGGTTGGTTTTGATGTTTATTTTTAAAGGTAACAATTTTCAGGAACGTTTACAATCATGTTGGATGGAATCATTTTAATCATTTGGATATAATCGCTACATAACATTTTAACAGTACATAGGCTCAAAACCCACACAGAAAGTAAACCTGCCATTCGACTGAACTTTGCGTATATTTGTGATCTTACGTAACAACTATCAAGACTATCTCATCCCTTGTATAATAAAATAAGCAATGATCGAAACCCCCCCCCCCCTCCCCCTCTGAATCGTCTTACGTAATAAAACGTTATGTAGAACGTGATTCTTACAAGCACAATATCTTGGAAATGGTCTTAAAGAAAAAAATTGTCGGAACCATTTTTATAGTGAATTTTGAGATCTACAACTTTGGTCTGAAGTACTTTTTTACTCCGAATAACTATTTTAGCACACGGAATCGATGGTGACTTTTGATGACTTTATTTGTAATAGTAAAGTTCTCTACGAAATATTTGGCTCTGCCGGAATTTTTATTATTTCAATTGTCTTAATTGACCGGACTAGTTACACTGGCGCACTCGTCCTTCAAACCGTAACGCAATAATGCGTAAGTACCAGACAAGCAAATTTCATGTATTATCAGAGTTGAGTGAGCAACACCGCGCGACACTGCTAGTTAACACTAATTTTTTTTATTAATAAATATACCATTACTAACTACTACGTATCAATTTATATATTTACCTTAATTAATTTATTATTCAAAAAGGAATATATATTATACTATAAGTACATATTATGAATCGAAAGTACCCCCCCCCCCCCGCCGCATCTCTCTGCCTGTCTGTTTGAACGCGATAAACTAAAAAACTACCGAACAGATTTTGATACGGTTTTCACCGATGGACGAGTCGAGTCACGAGGAAGGTTTTAGTGTATAATTAATTATAGTATCGTTTAAATTGACTGAAATGTGATTGTTGGAGATGTCGGAAAATATCATGTCGCCTGACAACTCTACTGAGGTGTGCCGTGTAAACCAATATAGTTATATCTACATATTATATGTATTACGATATAAATGTTTCACGTGTTTCATGTAGCTGGGATGGGTGGCTATAGTATTATATAATATATTATTTTATCTCAATATTCTCATGTACTATAATGTTTTAAATAAATTATAGAAGATTTTTTTTCTTCGATTCAGAATGGTGAGGTTGGATTTCTTTTTATTATCTTTACGTTTATACCTTCTAGTAAACGTTGTTGATGTTTTGTCTCGTTCTTTACTAACATCAAGTCATAGATGACGGAATGAGATGTCTCTGTCTCGCTCTACATCGTTTAATATGTTAAATGAGTTATGATTCAGTAAATCTAAAGTTGATTGTTTTTATATATTGTGAAACGAAACAGAACAATATTTAATGTAAGGAACGGTCAGTACAGGAGGTATTAGCATGAACACAAACACACGTTCTGCAACTCTGATACGCATTACGTTCAAATCCGATTACATATACCACGAATACCTCAATTACACCGTAGCGTAATTGAGTTTTCTGCAAAACTGTAGAAGATTTGTCTCTTTATTTCCTTATAGTTACAACGTCGGTGTCTTCAAATCCAAAGTATATACATGTTTATTCAAGGCAAACGCTACATCCTAGACCATGTCGATGCTTTTACATCAGGCAAGTCGGTCAAACGGTGGCCTATAAGTGATAAATAAATAAAAATTTTAACAAAACAAAAACCGACTTCATAAGAAAAACAAATTAATATGCACTAAAAAGTAAAAAAATAATTGCGTATTCTTCTATAATTTGTTAATTAACTAACTATTTTCTACTCATGAATATGTAGATACGAATGTGTTGTGTGGTTGATAATGTATTTACAATTATTGTTACTTTTGGAGTCGATGTCAGCCAAGGTGGGTTTATAACTACATACATAGTTAGTTATAGGTGAGATGTGTTTGTGTCACACTCGCAACTTTACGAGGCGAATGAAAGTCAATCTGTAATGTGTATGTTTTTGTTTGTTTTTAAAAGATTCCCGTACTGCTAGGTATATTAAGTGTTTCCTTAGCTGACATCGACTCCAAAAATAACAATAATTGTAAATACATTATCAACCACACAACACATTCGTATCTACATATTCATGAGTAGAAAATAGTTAGTTAATTAACAAATTATAGAAGAATACGCAATTATTTTTTTACTTTTTAGTGCATATTAATTTGTTTTTCTTATGAAGTCGGTTTTTGTTTTGTTAAAATTTTTATTTATTTTTCGATTTTTAGTGAATCTGAAGTACACTCACTAATTTGTAGAATATGGGTAGACCTACTAAACGTGCAGCTCATATGAGACAGCGCCGCTTTTATTATTATTTAAATATATTAATCTAAAACAGTGAAACGTAAAGAAAAATGCATTTTGGTACTTAATTAATAAATATTAGTTAATATGGTTAAATGTATGAATATAAATTAACACGTTTTGATTAAATAGATTTAGTTGGTGGGGTGTTGGGCAGCCATATCATAATCAAATAATTATTTCTAGTAATAATTAAATAAACTGTATGTTTATACATGTTGTGTAATACCATTCTTCAACATAAAATATGACGGAATGTCTGTATATTAAAAAAGGGGAAGTATCTGTATTATCCTAACTAATATTATAAATGCGAAAGTAAGTCTGTTTGTGACGCTTTCACGCATAAACCACTAAGCCGATTTAAAAAATTCTTTCGCCAATGGAAAGCTACATTATCAGGGAGTAACATAGGCTACATTTTGTCCCCATATTCCCACGGGAACGGGAACTACTTGGGTTAAACCGCGGGAAAAACACTAGTAATTAATATATAAATATACATAAATATAACATGTATATAAGAGTACTTATACGATTCTATATTTATATATATATATATATATATAATTTTCGAAATCGGTCTCAACTTTTAGGAGATGTTCAAATATGTTTCAATTACAAACATGCTTACATGCATAACTCATATTTTAAAGAGGAAAGATTTGATTTTTGTTTGACTTTGTATTACGATTTAACTCAAAAACTACTCGACCGATTTTAAAAATTCTTTCACCCTTAGGAAGCTACGTCTTTACCGAGTAATATAGGCTTTATTATATTTTCAAAAACTTATAGATCTCTACTTAAAATGGAGCAATGTAACCCAAACGTATGAAACTGTTGCCTATAAAAGTTATTATTTCGCGTGCGCTGCGAAAACTATTGACGGTATATAAAGAAGTGTTTTATACAATATTACTAGAATTACTTGATCATAACGATGTTATGGTAGGTGAATGAAAGATCTAGATAGCCTATAAAACATTCGGCCGTGTATCGTTAATTTGCTACTAAGAATTGAATATTTCCGTTACTTTGTCATGGATCCTATAAACAGAATCTAACCAAACTATCATCAAATAACCCTTGAAGTATACTCTTTCAAATAAAAAAAAAATCATCGAAATCGGTTGGCGCGATATTGAGTTATTCGTCCATTTGTCGCGCACATACCTCATGCAAATTTACGACTTATATGGTTTTCTCATGGATTCCATTGTCAAACCTGGACCAAAAAAAAATGGGACCCCATGGGAAGCAACCCCTTTCAAATAAAAAAAAAATGATCAAAATCGATTCACCCAGTAGAAAGTTATGAGGTAACAAACACAAAAAAAAAAAAAAAACATACAGACGAATTGATAACCTCCTCCTTTTTTTGAAGTCGGTTAAAAAGCGAAACATTGTTGATGAACGAAGTTACTTTACGCGGCTTACAGTTGAGTGAAATGGCAGTGCTCTTGGTCATGTCGCATAACAAAATAGCATTATGCCTAGTGAATTTAAAAAGTTTCTTCATCTTTGATTAGAGAGTGGCATAAAGGAGGTTGAAGCGTTTTTTAGTAATAGAAAAATAAAGTTATATATTAAATTGAATTAAAAATTCACACTCAAAAGTCTTTATTCAATGTAGAAATCTATTTAACCGCACTTTTTTTTTTTAATTATTTTCTCTTCTATACAACAAGAGATTTTTTTATATAAGGTACTACAGATATTTGAAATTATACATAAATTAAAACACTAAACTAGAATTATTGTAGAATATAAAAAATGTAACAAATACAGGAAGAATATAAAGAAAGCTCATATTTAAATCAATTTCAAATGCCTTCCGATCCATATAACAAGGGATCCATAGACTAATTATTCTACTTACGTATGTCAACGTCATACGACGTATTCGCACGAAGCGATTTGCTTCCTCTTCTCTCGTGATGTTTATTGTCCATCCGGCGTCTGTCTTTCCTTAACATTACAACCCGGTTGACTTGAAGGCAACAGGGAATAGGCGTTTTCGAGGCAGACGCGTTTCATGTTGGATAACATTTTCTATTCATCGCGTAATCCAAAAAGAAACCTTCAAGAAAGCTGTTATAGCGAATATATTTTTTTAACAATTAATTACCTACTAATAAAAAATATATTAAAAACAACAAAGGCGAATAAAACAGTTTCTTGACGTTTTATAAATTAACTGAAGGGTTCTAAGTTTTTCGTTCAAAAAGTAAATAATAAACTGGCTGATACCCGCGACTTTGTTCGCGTTGCTTGATATATTAACAAAGTTTTCTTATATACAAAGGAAAAAACATCAAAAAGATCGCAAGCAATAATATACTTTGTTTAAACATACATCACTGAACAGTGAACACATAGTGCATATACGAATCGTTGTTTCTTGAAACTTTAATAATTTATTAATTAAATTTATTAAATGAAGACATCGCAATCATTTTTTTTTAATAAGGGCCAAGTGTTTTAATACTTAGGAATTTCATTGAAATCTATCCAGTAGTTTTTCCGTGATGCGCGCACAATTGCAGACCTCTATCATTTTATTTATATAGATAAGTTATGACAATTTATCGATTCATGACTTTTCAATTGATCACATCATTTAGTATAACACGTCGCGTCGGTGTGACGCGCGGCCGGAATTTCATCGCAAGCGGGATTATTCAAAGTACTCCACTAAACAATTTAACATACCGCTCTTAGAATAACTGGTGCTCGCTCGGTAAAGCTTCGGACGTTAATATTTCGCCACGACATGGACATTCGTAACGATTAAGAGTAGTAATTGCTTCGGAAATCGTTTGAAAAAAATCTTCTCCTTCTTCTTCTTTTTCTTCTTCTTCTTCTTCTTCTGTCTAACGATTTCCCGGCCTAGTAACACCATGGTCCTCTTTCCGGCATCTATTCCTCCACTATGCCGATCTAAATCAATCCGCGTTATAGAGTAATCGTTGGAAAAAAATATTGCTGGCGAAATGGTGATGGTCTGATAATAATGGGGTAAAAAGTTTGTTGTCGTTTGTGTCTCGGTAGATTCAACATTCCGAACCAGTGGTAGCTTAATTAACCGAGTGCACATGTGTTTGTGTGCACTTGTGCACTGTCTCTCCTGTGCGGTTTAAATTCGTTTTTTTTTTAATTTATTATTGTATATATAGGTTTGCAGACTTGCAAATGGGCCGCCTGTTAGGATAATGATTAGCATGTTCCTCGTGCGTGTAGTTACACTGGCTCAGATACTCTTCAACCGGAACACAAGTATGCTATACTATACAAAGCACGTAAAGCCGTTGGTCCTGTGACTGAACTCTTTCCCGTCGTGTCGGATTGCCGTCCCATCGGGTTATGGAGTGTACCTGTGTTGGCTTATCTCTTCTGAGATTGGCAGCCGTGGCCGAAATCAGTCAGGAGGACCATTATAATTATACTAGGTATATTGATTTCTGTTTCGCAATAGAATATAATGCGAGTCGTTGTTTAGCTCAGACTGACTTGCACAAAGCTTAACGAAAAATCGATCGATCACATCAATAATCTAGAAAAAAAACTGGTTTTCATCAACTAAACCGTCGGATCGATTGGAAATCCTCTTAGGTTCGTTCCATATAATAGTTTTCCTCGTAAATTAGATTTAAATTGCCGACGAAAGCTTCCCCGAACAGTTATAGCCGCCTCTATCGAGTTTTTAATTTGTAACGGAAAATTAATTCCCCGCTGTCGGATGATTTGAAGTAGATGTTTACTTATGAAATGGTTTCATGAAATTATATTTTATAACATAATTTGTACAATATTATGTTTTATGAAATACTAGCTTTGACCGCGACTTCGCCAGCATAATGGAGATGTGTCCACTCTGTAGGGTATAAAATAGTAGCCTATCGGCCTAATACTGAAACGTTAATTGAGACTTAGTTAATTGAGATGCCGTTAATATTTTAAAATTTCGCATACTAAATTTTAAAATTACCGGCAAATAATTGATCTGCACTTAATATTTTAATGACGTTTCAGTATTCAGCCGTATGTCCTTTCTTGGGGTGCAAGCTTGCTTCGTACCATCTTATCAAAATCGGTTCGGCGATTTCGCCGTGGAAGCGTGACAGACAGACATGAGAGTTACTTTCTCATTTGTAATGTTTATATTATATTATTTGAACGAAGACCCTTGTAGTACGTTACAGTCCAGACGCTTAGTGAATGATCCAAGTCGAAAAAGCCAATAAGACTTTGACGATCGCTACACCAATGCAATAGGTAGTTTGTGTGTCTGTGTGCTTACAGGAAGGCATCTTCGTATTTTATATGATTTAAAAATATATAGGTATATATTAAGTAAATAAAAGTTTTTTTTAATTTATTATTATAATTACTCACGACCAATGATATCGCGTCAATTTGATGGCGAAGTTGTTTATTTGTCTTAAATACTCTTGTGGTTAGAATATGATATATGTAGGTACTTAGTTACCTACTAACATCGTCAGCGCGCCTGCAATTGATAACAGTTGTAACGACCCTTTGAACTTTAATTACACTGTCTTACTCGACCTTCACGATGAAACACAGGAACACGATGTTATTAACACTGTTTCAGAAACGATATTCAATAACAAAAAAATGTTTTAATATATATTTATTACTCGGTGGTAGAGCTTTGTGCAAGCTCGTCTGGGTAGGTACGACATTCTAACGCAAAACAGCAGTATTCGCCTTTGTTGTGTTCCGGTATGAAGGGTGAATGAGCCAGTGTAATTACAGGCCCAAGGGACATAACATCTTAGTTCCCAAGGTTGGTGGCGCATTGGCAATGTAAGCGAAGGGTAAGATCTCTTACAATGCCAATGTCTATGAGCGTTGGTGACCACTTACCATCAGGTGGCCCATATGCTCGTCCCCTTACCTATCCTATAAAATATAACAAACAAAATATACACATTATATAGGCGAACTTGTAAATGGGGTTTCTTTATAGCAAATAATAATCAGCATAGACAAAGAAGCTCTAAAAATGTTTTATTCGTCATTTACGTCATGTCCCTTGTGCCAGTAGTCACTGGCTCACTCAATGTTCAAACCCTGTCACAGCAATATTAAGTACTGCCGTTTGACGGTAGGATATATTATATCTGTGTGTGGTACCTGACTTGCACAGAGTCAATAATTGTAATAAAATAATTATTTCGATGAAGTTTTAAGAGGATTTCTAATACTAAATCGAATTTGTTAAACACGGCTCTGTATTTTTAGGTTTCCTTTGCGAAGAGATTAAAACAAACACGAAATCTAACCGCCGCGAGGCGGACTTTAATAAAACATTTAATATTCTAAACGCGAATTGAAGGAAAACACTCCCCGTAAACTTTAATATTAGATAATGTTTAATGTAATTATAACGTCGATGTTCATTTCATTTAATTGTACTTTTAGATATTTTTTCTTATTAAAAGTCGATATTTATTTATTTGTCACAACACACTTACAACATAGAAAGAATTTAGAAATTAACTTATAGAACAATAAGCCCGCGGATGAAACCTCGGGGCACAGCTAGTTGGATATAATATTATAACAGCTAGTTGGATTTCATAATTAATAAAAACATAATTAATAAAAATCCGCCAAAAATCTTCCTCGATAAAATGTCTATACAATAGAAAAAAAAATAATTCGTGCCAGTAGTTCCTGAGATTAGGCGGATTAAACAAACAAACTCTTCAGCTTTACATATGTCAAATACTAGTGTACATAGTACACTACTTGATTCATAAATTGAAAGTAACAAAAAGTTATAGAAGACTTTATATTTTAGTAATTGTTCATCTTAACTGTAGGCAACTCATATGACGTATAAAATAATTCAACTACATTGAAATTGAGACGTGTAGTGCCGTACACGTATCGATATATATCGATAATTCGATATCGGCACTAGAAATATCACGCGTACTCGTAATTAAATAAGTTGGTTCGCTGTCATACTGATATTACTCTCGTAGACTTATGTCAGGGTTGAAATGCGCTAGTTTTTGTTTAATATATAAACCTTTACGGTTGTCTAGTTAAACATTTAGTTATCTCTTTCTGTCGTCATTGATTCGACATTCGAAAGAAGCAGACGCGTCATTGTTTAATGATTCAACTGCATTAGTTAATTAGAAATGAAAGAATCGTTTCTTGCCCGGGGCCGTAGGTAGCGGTGGCTTAGTTACATCAATGCACCCGCTAATCAACATTTATAAACATAAGTTATTATTAAAGTAAATTAACAGCCTGAGCATCCCGCTACTCGGCCGAGGCGTCATCGTTCGAGGAGAATATTAGCAGCTTATTTCACCAAGCTGTTCCAATGCAGATATACACTTGGTAGATTTTCATTTGACACATGCAGCTTTCCTAAGAACGTTTTCCTGAACCTTCACGAGATGAATTAAAAAATAAGGTTACTACACTTAACAAATCAGTGGTGCTTTTTTTATTGTATAGGAAGACGGACGAGCATATGGGCTACCTGATGGTAAGTCACCAACGCCCATAGACAATGGCATTGTAAGAAATTTTAATTAAACTGGCTCACTCGTCCCTTCAAACCGGAACATTGCAATACAAAGTACTGCTGGTTTGCGGCAGAATAGCTGATGAGTGGGTGGTACCTACCCAGATGAGCTTGCACAAAGCTCTACCACCAAGTAAATTTGAACTCAATATCTTTGGTTAAGATTCAAATATACTAACCACTGCGTCATATTGGTTCAAGTTTTATATAATTATTATTATTCGTAGTAACCAGAACCACATATCATCGGATCAACTGTCAATCAGTGTGTCCGTATATAAATAAATTGAATACAAATTATCGTCTATACAAAAGGAGGATATCCCGTTAGGCAGGTGGACACGAAACTTGGGCTATGTCTGCGCTGACGTGACGCTTCGTTTGCATACAACTGTCTGAATTCATCGCGACGAATGCAGGAACGCTTCGCCGTAGATTCGTGAACGATATTGTGCGAGATGAACAACTTTTGTGATGCATCGGATTTGAATACACGGGCACAAGGGACATAGCATCTTAGTTCCCAATGTTCAGCGTAACGGGACAATGAGTCATCCTTCATAATCAGAGTTCATCGATTTATTAGACGTTGTCACGTCAAAACTACTAGACGGACACTTTAATTTTATTTATCTGTATATAAATATCAACCTATTATACTATAAATACTGTTCGACTAAAAATTACGCTATTAATATTGTATTACAGTTCGTAAGGCGTACCCTACACTCGACTTCGGTAACAACTTGTCTAAAGCCGTGTCGCTTACAATGCTAATATTCGTATAAGCCGATCAAGTCATTACGCTCAATTTACTTCGCAATAAAAATATATAATTCTCTTTAACTTGACAGGATTATATCGCGAAGGTAAAAAAAAAATAATAATTTGTTCGAAACTCGATAAGTCGTGGGTTGATGTTAATGTACTTTGAAATTAAATCGTAACTCAAGAAATAAGCTTTCTTTTGATCATTCGTACAAATTAAGTATATTATGCACATATGTTTAGGTTGTATTGTTATTGAAAATTAATTTGTAACAGATTATAAAAAAATATATGTGTATGAAAATGGGTGAGCAGACGCACAAATGGGTCATAGATATTGGTGTTTGTAAAAGTTTAACAATTATGCGCTATTATCGTTGGAAATTAAGATGTTATGTCCCTCATTCCGGTAGTTAGCTGCTCGCACTCTCTTTACCAAAGTAATACGAAGTAGTACTGTTTGGCTGAAGAATATGTGATAAGTGGGCTCTATTTGTGTATTTTTTATAGAATAGGTAAGCGGACGGGCATATCGGCCACCTGATGGTAAGTGGTCACCAACACTCATAGACATTGGCATTGTAAGATATGTTATCCATCGCTTTCATCGCCAATGCGCCACCAACCTTGGGAACTAAGATGTTATGTCCCTAGTACCTGCAATTACACTGGCTCACTCACCCATCAAACCAGAACACAACAGTACCAACTACTGCGGTAGATTATCTGATGAGTGGGTGATATCTACCCAGACGAGCTTGCACAAAGCTCTACCACCGAGTGAAATAATCGAGAATTGAATCTAATCTCATAAGGGATTACATTCAATAGCTCGATGAAGAATTCCTTATCTTTATCGATAAATAAATTCTCTAACATCTCTATCACATCTTAATACTTTAGTAAGAAAAACTCGCGTCATATTTTATTTATAACGACGTATCATAATATGTACTCGAGTTATTCGTCGAAGCGAGTTTACTTACGTTAATGTCAGAGGAAACGATCTGTTTACGTGTTTGTTAGCTTATAACTCGTGTACGGAACGTCGTGTGCGTTGGAAATGGTATCGAGTGTTCGATTTATTTATAAAAACCTTTAAACGAAATCAGCTGATTGTCAATGTCATATTGATGTCGCAGCCAACTAGCTTAATTAGCCGTTCAATCAACAGCCTAGCCTCTTTACTAAACAGCGCCGTTTAACTAGAGGTCTGAATGATGTTTAGTCATTTGATCAAACAACTAGGCAAATATCTCCTCCCTCCTAAATTCTATTTTAAACAAGTTGATTCTATTTTGAACAAAAGTTGTTGCTTATGATGTTAGCTATCTAGTCCTGCGAGGTAGCTGGGTCATTATCAATAACCCTGTATAATTAAAACTGTAACTACAGACACAAGGAACATATCATTTTTATAGTTATCAATATTGGCGCATTGGCGGTGTAAGTGTTGGTTAACGTTTCTAACTGTGCCAATGTCTATCAGCGCTGGAGACATATAAAATAAATTGAAATGAAACCTTATAAAAATGTATAAATGTATATTTAAATTGGCTCACTCATTCCCAATAGTAAGTAAGATGCTAATTCGAGTTTTGAAGGTATTATTCGTGTTAGTCAGTAGCGAAGATCTCTCCTCCTTTGGTATAGTCACAGTCAATTTGTTCGTCGTATTTATTTAAAGTATGTTTATAGCTTTTGATATAATATGTAATTGAAAATGAATTATTCATTCGATAACGCGCTTTGACGTTGTAGATTAACGTATAATAAATATGTATAAAAATACGTTTTAAATATTTTTTTATATTATCTAATTTCCATAGATTTATATTTAAAAAAAAGATTATATAATTTACTTGGTGGTAGAGCTTTGTGCAAACTCGTCTGGGTAGGTACCACCCACTCATCAGATATTCTGCCGCAAAACAGCAGTACTTTGTATTGCTGTGTTCCGGTTTGAAGGGTGAGTAAGCCAGTGTAATTACAGGCGCAAGGGACATAACATCTTAGTTCCCAAGGTTGGTGGCGCATTGGCGATGTAAGCGATGGTTAACATTTCTTACAATGCCATTGTCTATGGGCGTTGGTGACCACTTAACATCAGGTGGCCCATATGCTCGTCCGCCTTGCTATACAATAAAAAAAAAAACTGTACTAATAAATAATGTCTAAAGTTGTTATAATAACTAGGGCTGAATTCTACTAATCTTTTAGCTACGATTCGATTCAGATCCAACTTCGACTGTTCTATATTTAGTCGTGACTGCCTCGTTGGTCTAGTGGCTTGATATAAGGCCGCAGACTCGATGGTCCTGGGTTCAATACCCAGGTCGGGCCAATAAAATTCTCAGTAGCAGCCCGGAGTCTGGAAGTTGGAAGTGTGTACACTCCCGTGCCTCGGAAAGCACGTTAATCCGTTGGTCCTGCGCCTGAACTCTTTCCGGTCGTGTCGGATTGCCGTCCCATCGGATTATGAGAGCTAAGGAAAAGAGAGTGCACCTGTGTCTGCTCACACACTTGTGCACTATAATATCTCCTGCGCAGTTGGCTAATCTCTCTTGAGATTGGCCGCCGTGGCCGAAATCGGTATGGAAGACCTTATTTATTCGTATCGGAACCGAACCGATACGATGTTAACATATACCGTTATGTCAAAACCAAACTTAATCGTTAACTTCTATGCCAATAGTCGATAATTAATTTAATGAATAGGAAAACGGATACACGACAACGATCGCGCTTCGATTCGACTGGGATAAAGTGACAATTTGTTAGTAGTATAAAATAATTAATAATAAAAAAATAAGATTTAATTTGAATTAGATTAAATATTCACGACGATACGAATAAACTTTTATATTATATTGTTATATATTTTTTATTTTTATTTATGCACTTACCTGTTCTCTTACAAAGCTCCTTCCAATAAAGGTTGTCTGTGAGAGATCGCTATAAGCGATAAGACCGCCTTTGCGCACTAATTTTTGATGTTTCTTTTTTTACTTTGGTGTTATTTATTATATGTTGTTGTGCAATAAAGTATTAAATAAATAAATAAATTGTTGTGTAAGATTGTTTTTTTTTAATTATTATTACATAGGAAGGCGGACGAGCATATGGGCCACCTGATGGTAAGTGTTCACCAACGCCCATAGACATTGGCATTGTAAGAGATGTTAACCATCGCTTACATCACCAATGCGCCACCAACCTTGGGAACTAAGATTTTATGTCCCTTGTACCTGTAATTACACTGGCTCACTCACCCTTCAAACCGGAACACAACAGTACCAAGTACTGCTGTTTTGCGGTAGAATATCTGATGAGTGGGTGGTACCTACCCAGACGTGCCTGCACAAAGCTCTACCACCAAGTAAAATTGTTCTGATATCCAAAACACAGATGGCATCTTCAAAGCGATTCCTGTTCTATGGTACCTTATAAATATTTCAATATATATTGTATACATATGTGGGTTATATATTCGAATTCTATTTCGTGTTTATTCGTAACTGAAGTACATAATTGAAGTTATTTGTGAGTGTTGCTAGGGAGTAATTGCTGTGATGGGGGATGTTATTGAATAATTTATGTATGTTACGCGTATCGTTGATGGTGCGATCGTCTCGTCTGGCTATACGCTAGCTCGTTAGTTTGCAGATTTCGTGATCGAGATGGCCCAGTGGTTAAAACGTGTGACTGTTAACCGATGATCGTAAGTACGAATCCGGGTAAGCACCACTGATTTTTTTTTTTTTAATGTATAGGTAGGCGGACGAGCATATGGGCCACCTGATGGTAAGTGGTCACCAACACCCATAGACAATGGCGTTGTAAGAAATGTTAACCATCGCTTACATCGCCAATGCGCCGCTAACCTTGGGAACTAAGATGTTATGTCCCCTGTGCCTGTAATTACACTGGCTCACTCACCCTTCAAACCGGAACACAACAATACAAGGTACTGCTGCTTTGCGGTAGAATATAAAATTTCTCACGTGTGCTTATAATTCATCTCGTACCTACATGTGTCATATTTCACTAAAATTTCGCCTCATGTGTATTCCACCAAAGGATCAGAGTTCTGCTGTATTATTACCGTTAGGCTTCTATAATGCACTTACATTTATATCTTAGACTAGCAGTGCCCCGCGGTTTCATTCGCGTATGATTAATAAAAATATAATGAATAAAATGCCTTCCTCGATAAAAGGACTAGATAACACAAATATAATTTTTAAATCTATTTCGAACCAGTATTTCCTGAGATTAGCCGGATCAAACAAACAAACTCTTCAGCTTTATATATTAGTATAGATTTCGCTTTAGTGACTAATGAGGTTTTGTTCAGTATATTTTCCGACTTCCGTCATTGCTTGACTTTTAGTTTTCGGTTTCCCGATCGATAAGTATGCGTGTACAGCACTGTTGAATTTGAAATATCGATAATATTCGTATTAGAAAAATCGCATCACTTATACAAAGTCACGTACCGTTCTTCGGAGAGGTACATTTTATCCCTAAGCGTATTGTCGACGGGTTTTTTTTTCTCTCCTTCAACTTTCTATTTACGAACGCGGAAGTTTCACGAATTTTGTTAATATATATACTTACCTTATTGTGTATGTTTCTATCGATTTTAATATAGGGAAGTTTTTACATTGTGATTTTATGATATACGTATATATAGTTACATATGTTCCTAAATCGATTTGAATGGATTATTTCACACCATCTATAGAATTGGTCATGCCTAGATGGTGTAGTGGTTGGTTTTTAAGGCTTTAGATTCCGTGGACCTAAGTTCAAATTGGGACAAATAGTTTCAGTGTTTCTAAAAATTTTTAACCGACTTCAAAAAAAGGGGGAGGTTATCAATTCGTCGGTATGTTTTTTTTTTAATTATTCTATGTGAATATGTGTATTCTACGTGGAACCTCCCTCCAGAGCGAGGAGTCTGGACAAGCTGTCAAGATCCCACAACTGGGAATAGCTTAGCTTACAATAGTTTCCGAATTCGTAACGTCGAAATAATAGTTAGGGCCGTTTAAGTCGCATTTTGAGTAAGTTTCGTTAATTTTTTTTGCCTTATTCGGTGGTTTTCTGTAACTGAAGGAGCACATAGATTTTTTACTAGCATAATTTATTTAAACATGTCATGTGTATTCCTTGTTGGAGATCCTCTAAAATAAAAAAAATAAAAAAGAAACAAATGACGGCTAATTTGTGTCACTTGTTTTGTGTGTGTGTGTGTGTGTGTGTGTGATTTTGTTGGATTGCAACAGCTAATATTTTAGTATATAAAGAATATTTACAATTAAATTTCATTTAATTCCATTTGTAATACTATATAAACAGTTAAAAGTAAACTAGAATTATTTGAAAGGAATACTGTTGCACGGAATGAATAACTTAAGTGTACTCCGGACCCCAAGCGTGGTTCCGTATAGGGGTCGGTAGGGTCATGAGGAGCACCGTTTCGTAATATGAAAAAAAAACTAGAAAAATTAAAAACAAAAACTCCTTGTTAATGCGTATAGAAGTGAGCCCGCGTTGACTCAGTGGGGCGTCGGTTAGAGAATAAGATTGCCAACCGATCATTGTGAGTCAAACCCGGGTCATCAAGCACTAAGTTACCATGGGCCTAATTTGTCTTAATTAATCGTTGCATTGATTGGTAAGATGTCGGCAAAAGCTTTTTTTCTTCTTACATCTCGTGCTTCGTGAGGAAACCCGCATGTGTCTGAAATTCTACCACATGTTTATTCCACCGAGCTGAATTGGAGAAGCGATGTGGAGTAAGCTCCGAACCTTCTCAAAAAGGAGGGGCCTTAGCCAAGTAAAGTAACAGCCTGTGAATGTCTCACTGCTGAGCTAAGGCCTCTTCTCTTTTTTTGGGGAGAAGGTTTTTGAGCTTATTCCACCACGGTGCTCCAATCCGGGTTGGTGTATTCCACACATGTGGCCGAATTTGAGTGAAATTTGACACATGCAGGTTTCCTCACTAAGTTTTCCTTCACTTTAATTTATATAACCTTTAATTATAAACAGAAATAAAGCGCTTGAAAAGTTAGTGGTGCCTGCCCGGGTTTGATCCCACGATCATCGGTTAAGATTCGCGCGTTGTAGCCACTGGGCCATCTCGTTAGCCAAGTAGCGGTAGACATTCACAGGCTGTCAGTGTAATACCCAAAATCCTTGATTAACGCAACTCAAACACTATTCGACAAAACTGCACAATTATGAAATTTAAAAACAATTATTTTAAGGAACGCTTGTGTGCCAAAGGTTATTACACAATGACTTTTTGGATGACTCCAGGGTATGTCAAATAAAGAAAAAAAACTGTTATTGTATAAATTGCATGTATTGTAAAGATGAGATGCCTATATAAAAATAAAAAAATCCCGCTGAGTTTCTTTCGCTAGTTCTTCTCAGGTCTGAGGTGGTAGATTTACGACAATCAATAGGTAAGTGTAACGCTTGAATATTGAATAAAGATTTTGACTTTGACTTCGACATTAGGTCACCCACGCATTCCTTCATATTGCATCGACCCATTGCACTGCGATGAAAGTCGAAAGTTTTATTATTATTGCTTCGATAAACTTTGATTCATATTGAGCGAATCAACGCTCCGTTTTCCGTAAACTGCACTAATGAAGTCTATCCGTTATTTAGCATCCGTTGTTTCCTAAACGCGTTCGAGTTTTGCTCGTGCCCCATTTAATAAATATTCGTTTTGTGGTTGAGTGTTGTTGCAGCATCTCTACTTCTCTCTATCTCGAAGGTTTTGTGCAATCGCGACTGTGTGGCTCCTCATAATCACATATGTGACCGCTGCATCATAGTGGTCGAAGTTGTTGGCGTCTGTTGGCTTTAGTGATGTAAGGAACGATTAAAATTTCTTTCAACGCCAATTACTGTGGGCGATGAGACCACCTATCACTAGGTATTACTCTGTGGTACAGCTTTGTGTTAGCTCGTCTAGGTAGGTACCACCCACTCATCAGGTATTCTACCGCAAAACACCAGTACTTTGTATTGTTGTGTTTCGGTTTGAAGGGTGGGTGAGCCAGTGTAATTACAGGCACAAGGGACGTAACATCATAGTTGCCAAGGTGTCGTTGTTGTTGTCATTTGCACGTCCGATGTAGTTTGGACTTCTTCTGGATCCTGTTGTAAATCCAGTCAGTCCCCCCCCCCCAACACACGAAGAGTTACTGAAGTACACGGACATGCACTGCATAACATTTATATTACATATTACATATATTACAAACACAAATATAAATAATTATTTAATAGTAATGATATTCAACTAAGGCTCTCTGAAGTTAGGAGTTTGTAATGCTATCAGTACAACTTGCGGACCCCCGAAATCCCGTGTGTTCCGTATATTAGTCGTATCACATATATTGTCCGTCGAAATGTTATTTGCATGTATAATTCTATAAGGGCTTCCGACCGAATCTTCATTGAATTTAATATGTAAACATACGGGTTTAAATTACGAACGGGTGCGATGCGATTTTTTTTTTAATTGAGCGTTTGTATGAAAAATATTTCATCGTTTTTTGTGTATCAATTATGCACATACTAGTATGTAGTTCGATAGGATCATATATTGGATCAAATAAGTTTTATTATTCAGTATCGTTATAAGACATTTGTATACACACTGAAAACGGCGTTTATAATGTAATATATAGCCGTATGTATTATATTAAAATAATCTTTACATGAGAGGTCTCTCGGGTTCAGGTACCCAACTTTAGGTAAGGCAAGGGCTGAGACGCTTAGACGCGAAAGTAATCCACGAGAGGAGTCCCACCGCTGGGTGAAGATGTATTGGAGGAGAAAATCACAATCGAAATACACGCTGTTCAGCCATTCGAGTGTGAAGCTACTTCCGGTTTAATACGAAGAACCGGAAACTAATACCCGGCTACTTATTTGTTGAATAATATATACGATGGAACAGAGAAAAACATCGTTTCTATAACTTAGTTGACACTCACACACACACAAGTACAAACACACAGGCATACACTTCACTGTAAATAATGTTAATTATAGATCTTATATGTAATTAGTAATACTTAATTAAGTAAGTGGTCATGCTTAATTTTATGTAAATGTTATCTATACGTATAATATAAATGCGAAAACAACTGTCCGTCTGTTGAACAAGCTTTAACCCCGAGTACGGACATATGCTTCTTCATTTACTTAACCCAGTCGATGGAGTAACATTTCGATTTACATGTAACGTAGTTTACATTTAATTTCAAAAAATAAACAACGTAATATATGCTCACAATCTTCTTAGATAAATAATGAGAATAATAAAAAAAACAATTGAAGAAACGAAGGTTCCAATTAACGTGTGTTTACAAGTAGCGCAGCGGTTAAAGAAAATTTCGTGAGGAAATTAAAATGTGTCGGAAAATACGATCGTATAACACGGCTACCTATTTGCAATAAACCACCACGAATCACGTTTTTCGAGAGATCTCTCCTTCAAGGAAGACAGAGATATCCCCCCCCCTCCTCCCTCTTCTCAACGGTAAGGAATGTGTACACGAACATTTTGCCTATTCAAATATATTACACGAACCGATACCGAACGAATGTAATTTAAATTTAATAAGCTGCGCAGGCGCCGTTCTCTCGAACAATGTTTGCTTCGTGTTTTGTTACCGGTGTGTCTATATATAGAAAGTGGCCGGTTCTGTCGTGACGTATCATCGCTGTTCGAATCCACAGTATATTTCGATATTTTAGCGTTCGTTAGGTTTCAGTCGTATTGTATAGCTCTAAGCGGAACTTAAGCTTTGCTATTGATAATATACAAAGATATCAAAGGGATTTTCTTGGTGGTAGAGTTTTGTGCAAGCTCGTCTGGGTAGGTACCACCCACTCATCAGATATTCTACCGCAAAACAGCAGTACTTGGTATTGTTGTGTTCCGGTTTGTAGGGTGAGTGAGCCAGTGTATTATTACAGGCACAAGGGACATAACATCTTAGTTCTCAAGGTGATGGCACCTTTTGGCGATATATTTTTTTTAAATGTGCATTGCCAATGTCAATGGGCGTTGGACACCACTTATCATCAGGTGGCCCATATGCTCGTCCGCCTACCTCTATACAATAAAATAATAAAACAATATTATAAATCTTTCGTCTGCCGGTTCCTCTCGGTAAGAATCTACATTCCGAAACTGTTATAGCTTTAAATTTAATTCAATATGTAACCTGACGATTTAAAAGTGCCCTCGAATAAAGAATTATTTGATTGATTGTACAATGCGATTAAGATACCTGAAAGAGATCGCTGTAAGTGATAGGGCCCGCCTTTGCATACTCTATCAGTTCTTTCATACCCATACATCTATACATATAAATAAAATTGAAGTGTCTGTTTTTAATATTTAAATAACCGCTTTTTACTACATGCATATGAATATATATATGGTACATACACCAAAATAACATTTTTTTACAATTTTTGTTTGTCTGTCTGTCTGTCTGTATGTCTGTTTGTTCCGGCTAATCTCTGAAATGGCTGGACCGATTTTGACGGGACTTTTATTGGCAGGTAGCTGATGCAATAAGGAGTAACTTAGGTTACTTTTAATTTTGAAAAAATTGATAATTAAAATAAAAAACCAAAAAAAAACTAATAAACTTTTTTGTTAAATTCCACGCGTTTATATATTGTGTACAATAAATACATAATGAATAAGATATTTATTTTATTTAACACCGTCCCGTGACGTCACATTTGTGTTTTTCGCAATAAGTTTCAATTTTTGGAGGGTTCGACTCGGACGAACGGAAACTTGGCTTTCAACGTCTCGAATGTGTTCAGAAGTCGCATCGTTTGTTTCTCGTTGCACTCCGACCCG
This sequence comes from Nymphalis c-album, assembly GCA_963151315.1. Classification (NCBI taxonomy): domain Eukaryota; kingdom Metazoa; phylum Arthropoda; class Insecta; order Lepidoptera; family Nymphalidae; genus Nymphalis; species Nymphalis c-album. Next base: position 3,935,828 of record OY720615.1, read on the forward strand.
GTCAGCGGCGACATATCTCTGTTTAAGTTAAAAGAGGAGTTTACTGCGTGTGTGAGACCACGGTGATTCCTCGTTAGTTGCTCCCGTGGTAACAATTTAAATTATTAGTGAGATAAGAATATGTCGGTGTGTTGTGAAAATTTTGATAAAAGGGGTTTTTTCCCCTTTTATCAAAATTTTGTCTTAGTGTTATTCAAACTTTATCAAGATTAATATAAATTATATAAAAAAATGTCACACGTCCGCGTGGAATTTAACAGAAAAGTTATTGTTCAGTTCGCAGTTTACGATAACATATCAATTCTGTATTCCGCGTACAGGAATACCTGTGCTTATTTTATAAATCGATGTTTTTTTTCCCGAAATAAAAGTAGCTTGTTACTTCTTATTACATCAGATATCTGCCAAAATCGGGCCAGCCGTTTCGGAGACTAGCCGGAATAAACAGACAGATAGAAAATTATTTTGGTATAGGTACATATTATGTACCGTGTATGCATTTAGTAAGAAGTGGTTATTTTGATATTCCAAACAAACACCCCAATTTTATTTATTTGTATAACTAAACACAGAATTGAGGCAGAATCGAACCTCGGGACGTAGGCAGGATCACTGTCAACTGGCCCGTCAAAGGATTGTATATGTATGTATGTATGTATATATGTATGTTTGTTTGTTTGTTTGTTTGTTGAAATTTAATAATAATGCATTGGTTTTGTTCTCGTGTTTATAAAACATTTCGTTACTGAAGCGATTGTTACTTACGTTCCGGTACAATGTAATCTTCGTGACGTATTTCCTGTCTATATAAGGTCGTAACAGGTACATTCGTGATGGTGTACACTCTCTTGAATATTCCTCACGTTTCGTTATAGGACGATGCCGTAGTGTGGGCTGATTTAATGCCGTGCGATCGTTATTATTACTAGTAGTACAAATGTGTGAGTGAGTTTGTTTGTTAAGCTTTCGTCCGATTATTCTAAGGTCTGATGTGTTTATTTTCTAACCGGTGGTGGATGGTAGAGAATCAATGAATCAAGTGTAACGCTACTGTATCGAATATAGGTTGTTGACGTTTGACGTTTTACCTGCTACGCCGATTATCGTGAATTATTACATAGAAGATGTCGGTCGTAAGAATAGATAGATAGATAGGATACCTACCTAACACTTGACACTCCCCTCGTGGCCTCTTTCTACACGGGTGCGGAAACTAGTTTCTATCTATATAGATATTATACCTAAATGTGAAAGTATGTCTGTCTAGCTTTAACAGCTGTACCAATGAATAGATTTGATGAAATTCAGTATGAAGCGAGCTCGAACCCCAAGGATGGAAAAGATTTTTTTTTAGTGGTAAGAACGCGTGAATCTTAACTGATGTTTTCCTTCACCGCTGAGAACGAGATGAATCACAAATTGTACACGTTAAAACAAAACATAGGTAGTTGACATAATTTGACACCCGAGATCTTCAATTAAGATTACACTGCGCAACAAAAAAAATGGTTGTCTGTAAAGTCGGTTTACGGACGATAGTTTAAGATAAGCGTACAATCGGCGTAACGGGACAATGAGCGTAACGGGACAATGAGTCATCCTTTTTCGTGCATGCAGCCGGCGTTCATCGATTTATTAGACGTTGTCACGTCAAAAAGTTGAACGTTTCCTTTACTTCATCAGTCAATTCTTACTAATTTTGGGTTAAGAAAAACGAATAGGACAAAGGAAAAACTATTAGCTCTACATTTTTTTATATGTAAATGATGAAAATAATAATTGTTTCTAAGACATTGGTAAATATGACTTACATATACTAACAACATTCAAAGTGTGATTGCACTATAAATGATACTTAAATTCAAAATTCTTCAACAAACACTAGCCAGGTGTTTAGATCTATGACGAATCAACTGATTACTTTGATCGAGATCTTTTAGCTAGCCTATTGTAAGTGACCTCTGAAGCATCTCTATATTAAAACCATTTTCATTGTTTATGTCCATTTTTATTGTCATTTCACGTGTAATATTTGCTCCTGCCTTATATATAAGCTATAGCTTTCAATAGTTTAATGTCGCGTTGAACGTCGACCTTTATGAATCGACTTGCAAGTAGTAAGTACGTTTCGATATATCTTCGAATCGATGACTATAATTTGAGAGTCTATAATAATATTATAAATGTCAAGTAGTTGTGTCTGTCTGTCACGATTTTTACGGTTGAACCCCGAGGAAAGAAATGCTACTTCCTTATTTCCTATTGCCTTCCTTATTATATATTTTTTCTATTATATTTAGGTATATCTATTTATCGCTCTTTAAGCGATAAGACCGCCTTTTGTACATTAACACTGTTCTTAAATAGTATTTATAACTGTATGTTTCCCTGATCATGTATGTGTTGTACAATAATGCATATTATTCTATTCTATTCTATTTTATTTATTAATTCAGAACTTTTTTATACAAGATTTTGTTACAATTATCCTTAGCAGTTAAAAACAAAGATAATGTGTTTGTCTTTTTTATATTTTCTTTAATTAAATTATACTTTGTTTTTCATTTTATATTTAACAAGTGAAAATGTGCTGTCGGACGGACAATTCGGAGGGCGGTAGTAACTACGACACAGTGCAATACTATAGTAGTTACTGTCGTATACATTGTTTACTATAATATGTATTAATTGTTCAAAATTAATAAATAAATATTTTATTTTATAACTATTCACGCGATGCCGCTGGCGGATATTAGTTTATAAATATAAATCAAATGAGCCAATTTAGTCAAATAGATAACAATTGTATATTAAAATTTAATTTATCGTCTCTAATTACGTTTCTAAATTTATTATTGTTTTAATTTCGCTTCACAGATTTATTCGAATCTAGATTATTTATTTATTCGGCCAGGAACGATCATGATTTTAATTATATATTATGAAAACAATAGTAAATAGAGCAACACAAAAATATGTAGATAGAGTACCTATATATTATATTATACGTTTTTTCACTTTTATGTATATATTGATATTTATTTTAGAAGTAGGTAATTACACGGTGATACTTATATTTGTGTGTGTGTGTGTGTTTGTGTATTATTTATGTTTGAGTATAATTTTGGAAATTGTAGTTAAGAGTTTTAGGAATACATCTTATTGAAATGATTTGACGACATAGGCAAACGATAAATATTCCTAGTTCTCTAGTATCCCTAGTTTTGTAGATCATAACATTCCTACAAGCCGTTATATCACTTGAATCGTTATATCACCGTTTCTGTGATATAACGATTCAAAAGTTTGTAAAAGTTAGTTTTGTGCTAAGTGATATATTGTGTGCCGAGCCACGTCACCTAATATATTTTATAAGAAACGTATCAAGTTTTTTGATTACTTCTTTGCTCGGTGGTAGCCCAAGTTACCATTTATTCCACCGTCAAACAGTTGTACCATAACTGTTGTAGTAGTACTAAGACAATGGGGTTGTGACAATCGCTCCGGGTCTTACTTCGCGCAAAGGTTGTCCATTGCCGTACAGCGCGGTAACGCGGCCTGTGTGGTGGGCAGCTTTGCGTCGAGTGAGAATCGTGAGGAAATATTTTAAAATTGGTTTATTATTTTAATGTGATGTTTTTTAATATTGTATAGGAAGGCGGACGAGCATATGGGCCAACTGATGGTAAGTGGTCACCAACGCCCATAGACAATGGTATTTTAAGAAATGTTAACCATCGCTTACATCGCCAATGCGCCACCAACCTTGGGAACTAAGATGTTATGTACTTTGTGCCTGTATATACACTGGCTCACTCACCCTTCAAACCGGAACACAGCAATACAAAGTACTGATGTTTTGCGGCAGAATATCTGATGAGTGGTTGGTACCTACCCAGACGAGCTAGCACAAATCTCTACCACCAAGTAGAATAATAATAATTACTATCAACTATTGAATATTGAAATCAATCACTAAGAAATTGTAAATATATTAAAAGTAACATAAAAGAAAGAGTCACATTCTCCTTTATAATAATATTATAGATTTTATAATCGTATTTACGATAGACATTAGTGTACGTTTATCAGTTTTCTTTTTTTAATACGAGGGTGGTCGCGACACCCCTTTGAATATTAACGCGGGACGAGAAATTGTATTGTACTGTTAAAGGTCGATGAGTCCAATATGTTATAAATATCTTATATTTATTATTTGTACGGCTTTGATTATTGTATTTCACTTGTTACGATTTTAGCGGTAATATAATAATTTTGTGAGAATTTACAGGGCTATTTGTAATGACCCAGCAACCTCGCAGGACTAGATAGCTAATATCATAAGCAACAACTTTTGTTCTACGACTTTTGATTATTTGTTAGATTTTATTTTCATAAAAAAATAAGTATTAATTTAATTTCCCGCTTGAACTTTTATAAATCTACGCGCAAAACAAAGATCGACGCGTCGCGTCGTCCTTTCGTGTATGAATGAAATAAAGACCTACGAATGTCAAGACAGTACGACAATAATCTTTTTTTTTTCATGTTTTGAGTTATGTCCGAAGTCGTAAAACAAAAGTTGTTGCTTATGATGTTAGCTACCTAGTCCGGCGAGGTGGCTGGGTCATTAAAAATAACTCTTTATATATATAGATATCAATTATAGACTAACTTAATATTCAAATAAGAACATATCTTATTGACGAAAACAAAAAAAAAACATTTGTTTTTATTGTATAGGTATGCGGACGAGCATATGGGCCACCTGATGGTAAGTGGTCACCAACGCCCATAGACATTGGCATTGTAAGATATGTTAACCATCGCTTACATCGCCAATGCGCCACCCCAACCGCTAGGCCGCTAACATAAGTATAATTTTATTCATATGTTTCAAAGAAAAACGTTCTCGCAACAATTATAATTGTTGTTGTTGTTAATTACTCGTCACACGACGACGTGAGAATCGACGACGATTTGCATGTAACGAAAGAAAAATTGTTTTATGGAAGTACATTACAATTTACATAATTATGTACTACTTGTAGTAATAGAATATAACAGCCCCCAAGTAGAAGTCGAATCGAGTTTCAAAAAATTTCGATTTCTCTCTCTCTCTCTTTCTCTCTCTTTCTCTTTATGTAATCAGTCAAGACAAAGTTTTATTATACAATAGTTAAGCTATATACATAAGTAAGGTTATAAGTATATTAGTAACGAGTAAATTTAATAGTTAAATCCATAGATTATCACGTCAAATCGATTGCGAAATTTTAATTTATTTCGTTGTGTGCGTCACGCCGGGAATTATTAGGATGCAATCAAATAATACGTTCATATATCATCGGCCCTAACCTAACGGTTCGGATTACAACAATTTTGGGGATAGTGATGTCCGTGCGATTAATCGATGATTATCGATATCGATAGATTTAGTGAGTCGTGTGATTGTGGATTTTTTTCGATATCTATCGCTAGATTTTTTTGTTTTCTTGTTATATGATTATGGAGTGCTATTTTTATTGTTATATTGTGTTGTTTGTTTATCTTTACGCTGAATTCGCGGAAATAAAATAGCTTGCCATCCTATGTACATATAAAGAATAAACATGAAATAATTATTACACATTCTAACAAAAACCCGAGTCTAACAATGTATTATATTTATATATGGAGTTAAAAAAACAGCACGACTCCGACTCGAACTTGAGACCTTTCCCTTTATCGTCGGCCATATTATTATTTATGAGTACTCGCTAGTAATTGCATGTTAATTAAACACAACTCCGCGCCATTGTTTGACGTTCATGGCGTACTTTTTTTTTTCATTTAATTGCTCTCGTGTTAAATGAATGCAAAGGAATGTTAAGAAATTTGAATATAATATGCAATTTTCTTTATTGTTATCAAGTCATGGGGTACGACTTCATGGAATGACTTTATGGTTAGTACATTCTGAGCTGTTTATTCCTAACTTTGTAGACCATGAAACAGTCACTGTATCCCCCCTTTATAAGTGAAACTCATAAAAAATTATTACCTTTGATATGGGCGTAAAACTTCTATCAGTTTTTTTTTTCTATTAATTTGTTGTTTAGAATTATATTTATCAAAGGTAATTATTATTATAATCATTGATTCCTTCTTGTTATGTGAAATTTCTATTGATGATATCTTCGATTGAGTTTTTCATTATTATACGTCATTATATGTATATATGTATATATTAATGTATGATTATTGTTTGTCTTTGTGTCATTGAACGACTGGAACGATTTTGATGATTTTTTTTTTCGTTTGTACGTTTTCGAGTCTCAGGATTTTGGATCGGCGCTGGGATCGGATCCGGGTTTTTTTTTTGAAAAAGTATATAAATACTTTCTTAAATTTTTCACGCATTAAGACTGGCTCACATACTAAGATAACATAAGGAAAATCTATGTAAAAAAAAAAACAACTTTAATCTCTTAAACTGATCTCTTCTTAACACGATGTCAATTATGGAACGATATCTAGACAATTTTATTACCAATTCTGTATAATAATATGAAATTTAAAATTTTGTATTAAGAATCGTTTAAAGTAATTTTATATTCAAATATTTATAATAACAATTTAATAGATTCTTCTACATAATTATTGAAACCATAGGAACGTAAACAATTTTAATAATTATTTTGCCTTTAATGATAATAATTGAAATCGCTTAAGTAATTACATTGATAAAACATTGTCGATTGCAGATAATCGAAAATTTACATCACATCAATCATTAATCGAAAATTATCGATATTAATAACATTGATGCAACGTCACTAGTGCAGGCTCGCATTTTAATAGGCGTTTTGTTTACAATGCCAACTGAAGGGGAATAGCATCTGTCCAGTACAAATGGACTTAACATTTGAACGATGAATATCAACTGTAACACATATCAAAATAAAGGCTAATATCGTTTGAAACTATTCCCGTTCTCCATCTATAGTGCTTAATAACGAAACAGTCCCAGTACAAACATTTGATAGATCGTATTGCTATGGATTTATGGACGATATTCGTTTGTGGTTTTTTTCTTTCGTAGATTTTATATATACAAGTGTTTATGAGAACACGAGATCAATAACTCAGATTGAGTTCCCGTCGCCTATCTTCGGTTAACTGTAACTTTTTTTTTATTTTTTTTGTCGGTGAAGGTTGTATTGTATTTGCATATGCGTGTGTGCGGTTTACTTTCGTTGTATGCAAATCGTTTTGACGATTCTCACGATGTGTGAAGAGTACTTACAATAATTACACGTTTAGGTTTTTTTTTTTAATTTATGGAAATGCTAAAGACCTTATTTCTTTGAACCATATTATTTATTAAGTATTAATTAGAAGGAGAATAAGAGTAGATATGAATAAACGATTTTAACGTTTAATTGAAGTAGTTTAATTGATCGATATTTTGAGAAAAAAAAAATAGGTTTGTGATGTTCGTGAAAAAAATGGCGTTTTGATTATCGGTTAATATGTTATCTGTACTTTGGAAGTAAAATTGAAATGTATGTCGCAGTTAATAACAAAAATAATAATAATAACAGTAGAGTTTCTGGCCCGATTTGAACCCGAGACCATTCGCTAACCGCAGAGCTATATTCGGCTCTCGATACACGGTAACCTATTCTAATCTCTCTGACCTAAATCTATCGGAGTCTGCGATTATACGCTAAATCAAACACATTACGCTAATTGAAATCGTAGTAATTACTGAATTAAATTGGATAAATTCAATTGAATACTAGTACTGTTATATATATATGTGTTACGAGTTCGTTTTATAGAATAGGAAGGTGGACGGACATATGGGCCACCTGATGGTAAGTGGTGCACCAACGCCGTTAGACATGGGCATTGTAAGAGATGTTTAGGATCGCTTACATCGCCAATGCGCCGCCAACCTTGGAAACTAAGTTGTTATGTCCCTTGTGCTTGTAATTACACTGGCTCACTCACCCTTCAAACCGGAACACAACAATACAAAGTACCTACTGCTGTTTTGCGGTTGAATATCTGATGAGCGGGTGGTGGATGGTGGTACACTCTACCACCAATTAGTAATAGTGGTTAGAATGCGTGTTTCTTAACCGAAGATCATAGGCTCGAATTCCTGCACCGATAAATTTTCATGGGCGTCTTTCTGTTTCTGATTAAGCTCCAAATGTTGATTTAATAGTCTGATTGCTCGGATTAAATATATATTTTTTTGGTTATATATATGTAGGTGATCGCATTTATTAATTTCCCATCCTGCGGTAATTAAAAAAAAGAAACAAATTACATCAGAAATATTCATAGATAAAGGTTTGATTAGGTATCCTCACGTGATCCAATTAATCGTCTACGAATACGGCCCGCTGTGAACAAAAAAAAATTTCTGCTGATTAGCTTAGAACAATAGTTACGCAAGCACTGAATGCGCTTTGATAATAATAACGTACTAGTCGAAATGGAATGTTTGTCTGTACGTCTGCGGATCGTATGCCAGTCGACTGCCGGACAATGGTACGGAACAAAGGGTCGTTAACCGCGACGCTGTTTGTTTTGCTTGTTTTTTTTTTTTTTCAAATCATACCATACACTTATTTCTTTATTCTGAATTCGCGGATTCAGGAAATGAGTTAATTAACCGACTTCAAAAAAAGGAGGAGGTTATCAATTCGTCTTTTTCACCTCATAACTTTCGACTGGGTGAATCGATTTTGATGATTTCATCATTTGATGATTCCAAAATTTAACAATAATTGTAACTACATTATCAACCACTAAACACAATCGTACCTACATATTGATGAGTAGAAAATAGTAAGTTAATTATCAAATTATAAAAGAATACGCAATTATTTTTTTACTTTTTAGTGCATATTAATTTGTTTTTCCCTTGAAGTCGGTTTTTGTTTTGTTGAAATTTTTGTTTATTTATGTTTGTGTTCCGAATTTAAAAAAAAATGGAGGGGGTTATTGTATGAATGTATGTTCGCGGATTACTCGGAAAGGTTTTTAGATCGATTTCGATTTAAAATTTATCGTATTGAAGTTGTACCCCAAGCGTTCCCGCTATATTCGATTATGTAGTTAAATTTAAAAGCGAGTAATAAGATGAGTGACGGTGAAGTTCTCCGATGGGGTTGTGTTAATTGGCGCTGATAGCACATTAGCACTTTGAGGTCGATTCGTTCATATATAGTAACTTTTTTTTAAAATGTTATATCGATGGTATTGATAGAACTATTGACGAACATTTAAAAAAATAAAGCCGTGATGGCCTAGTGGTTAGGACGCGTGAATCTTAACCGATGATCGTGGGTTCAAACCCGGGCAGGCTGAATCACTGAATTTTTAATTTTGTTGTGTTTATAATTCATTTAGTATATTCAATTGACAATTATTAATTTCATAGTATAGTGAAAGTAAACTAGTACCGGTTCAGGAAAAAAAAACCTAAAAAGAATATCTTACCAGAGAAGCTTACAATTTCGAATATGATAAGGAAATAGGTACATATATGATATGATGAAGGCGAAATATGTACGTACTAAGTGTGTACTTATCGTGTATTTTGGGTTTCGTTTCATTACTGAATGTTTTTTTTTAATTTACAAACAGATACGCTTTCTAGTTTCTTGTAATAAAACCGTATTTGCTTGTGGGGGGGAATCCCCACAAAAGAGTTAGTGACTCTATGCGGTTGACTGATGACTCTCTTAAGATGACTCTCTTTTGACGTCATTTAGTAACCAACGTCTTGTGTTCCCGTACCTTATATTACACTGATTCACTTCACCTTGAAATCGGACCACAGAAATACAGTCTGTATCATCTATAGATATATAATAAAGCGGGGAAGTAAGTCCGTTTGTGCGTTTGTTTGTCTGATCGTCCGCGCTAATCTCAGGTACTATTGGTCGGATTTGTAAAAATACATTTTTCATTTGCAAGCCCAATTCTCGTGGAAGGTTACGGGCTGTTTATTATCATTATGTTTATGTCGCGCTGTCGCTGACCAAGAACGCTTAACGCATGACAAACCGTGCAAAAATGCTAGTTATCACTAAAATTCTAAAGGCGTATTTGTACGAGAGCAATTTCTTATTCGCCTCGAAACCGCTCGAGCATCTCTTCTACTCAGTAGCTTTGGAATTTTGAAGATTAACAATTAATCACTTGTGATAGCGTACATGTATCTTACTGATAAAAAAAATGATTGTCTGTGAAGTCGGTTTACGGACGATAGTTTAACGTGACAACGTCATAACAAAACATTGATGACATGACTGCAATCGAGTGAAAGAGAGAAACCGCAAGCGTACAATCAGCGTAACGGGACAATGAGCGTAACGGGACAATTTTTTGTGCATGCAGCCAGCGTTCATCGATTTATTAGACGTTGTCACGTCAAAAAACGCGCGCAAGCTTAGTACGCTTATCATACTACTAAAAAAAACATTCATAATTTATTTCTCTGGCTTTCGTCGTACCGTTGACAGAGGCGAGTTTTAAAATTTATAAACAAACATAAAACTTAGCGGCGATATTGTCGGCTCGCAATTATAACAACACTACTACGGCCCACGGTTAAATCGACTCTGAAATTGTCGCGGTCGACGGAAACTTCGCGCTGTAACCACAGGTTTAGGGGTTCAATGCGAAACGGGCGTAACGCACGCGCTATCACGTCAGGGGACTTTCGACTTAAAAGTTTTAAATGTCACATTCAAATCGTATTAGTTAAATGATCTATGTTAAGTTACAATGTTCAAAAAACGATTCGTTTTTTATTTCTTTTTTTATAGAAAGGCAGAGTCGATAACGGATGGTAATTTGTTATCACCGCCCGTAGGTATTGATACTAAGAATTTTTATTAAGAAAGTTAACCGTCAGTTCGCAATTAACTTTGGGAATTATGTTGATAATGTTACCCCAGTCGATACGCTGGCACACTCTTCAAACAGGAACTTTTTTTTTAATTGCTTTTAAATTAAAAATATGCTTTTTAATTTAAAGTGGTAGACCAATCTTATGAATTTTGGTGCGAGTGGTGATGATAGTGGTGGCGACGATATGTGGTTTTGGCCACGGCGGATATTCTCAAGAGAGGCTAGTCAACTGCGCAGGATATGGTTATTCAGGCAGTGCACAAGTGTGTGCACATAATACAAGTGCACTCTCTTTTCTCTTACTCTCGACGACCGACGGCTTCACATGCTTTCCGTTTCACCGGAGATTTATTCTACGGAAAAACTCAATACCTCTCTTAGGCCCCACTTGGGGTCAGAACCCACGACCTGCGGGCCGTATGATCTAGTTAATAGATTTACGAAGCGTTAACAGCAGTTATAATATTGGCAACAGACGGTATTTCTGAGACGCATACATTCGAGAGCCAACGCACTCAGCACCCCGCCCCCCATCCCCGTTTCGACATCATACACGTTGAACTAATAACGAAACTTTAACACGGGACCATGGATACGTCAGCTAGAACTATAATTTGTATTGTTCGGTCTGTCGCGAATGGTGTTCGAACAAGTTGCTACTAAGCAAGTATATTGGTACGTAGGTACAGGTAGGAGAGGTGTGGTTTTCTATACACTCTGTGAGGTATCAACTCACTTTTGTATTTATGTTATTAGTAATAGGACTCGTTATATATATCACTCGCTGTGCCCCGCGGTTTCATCTGCGTTTTAATTAATAAAAATCAGTCTAGAGACTACCCCGATGTTAAAAAAAGGACTACACAAAAAGATTTTTTAAATTCGAACCAGTAGTTCCTGAGATTAGCCGGATCAAACAAACAAACTCTTCAGCTTTATATATTAGTAGAGATAATTTATCTAAGGTAGAGTTTTTTGTCAGAAATGTACATATGGTATCTGTTGGATTATTAATTAATAATTAAATAAACTATATAAGCAAAAAATATAATCTTGTACAAAAAGGTTGCATACTTAAATTATATTTATGAGCCGCTGGCTGGTGATAATAGAATCTGTCAATTTTAAATATTTCGTTTTCCTTCTACTACAGTCTTATTAATTCATTACATATCGAGAATATATCTCTTTTGAAACGTAGTTGCTCCTTTTATTTTCCCTAACCTCCTATAGGTTATGGGCCCAGTTACAGTTTATTAAATGTATAGATATGTAATATATATACATATAAATATATACATTAAAATCTCCAGATGTTCATGTAAGTTTTAAAATGGATAATGTAAAAATGAAACGTAATATAAAATTTTTCAGTGGCGAAAAATACAGCACATGGAAATTTCGTATTCGTGTTATATTGAATTAAACGTATTAAAATTAATCGACGAAGACTCATCATACCGAATGGCAAATGGGAGATAAACAATAGGATCGTTGTGGAATATTTGTCTGACTCTCTTCTCGGTTTCGTTAAGGAATATTATCGGCACGACATATAATTAAATATTTAGACCGGCTGTACGAGTGGAAAATTGTTGTGACCCGAATTGCACTGCGTAAGAAATTATTGTCGGTAAACATTTTGTTTTATTTGACGAATAAATATCCATCGTCTTACGACGGAGTTCTAAATGCAATCGAAACGCTAACGACATAATTATAGTTTAATATTGGCATTTGTAAAAAAAAAAGGACATTATATAAAAAGAAAATCGACAGAAACAATGGGTTAAGTCTAGTAAAAGAAAGAAGTCAAACTTTATAAATTGCTATCTGGTACGTATTTGGGAACTCTATACAAAGCATCTTGGAGGATGTGCTTTACTGCCCTGTTGTACCATACCATCTACTCTCAACGACGAAAAAATCAACATGCTGGGCTGACCATAGTTGTCAATCAAAATGTCGCCGAAATAAAGGATAAAGTGGTAATGTATTATGCGAGGTATGTGTAAAAAAATAATTTGATTAATATTATTTTTGTGACATCATTGTATGTGAGTCACTCTGTTTCAATGTGTATAATAGTAATAATAATATATTTAAATAATGGCATGAAGGTTTGTGTCATTTAAGTAAAAATATATATATTTTTTTTAGAATTAGTCTAATAAAATGTTTGAAGACTTATGAAATTGATACAATGTTTGCAACTAATAATTTATCTGAAACCTGTTTAAATGAAAAACTGATTAGGCTGCTATTTGATCGAGCTAAAGCATAAAAACTTTTATTTAATGTGCATTCAGATGTGTGTGGGGCCTATCACTCCTTCCTTCTACAATTGAAAAAAAAATATATATGTTTGTCCTTTACGTTGATCAGTATAAGTACTCATTACGGTGTAGTATATTTCATTGTATATAAATCTGACGTCTGTTCTGCTTTTAATGATTTTGTGGCTAAGAGTAAGTCAAAATTTAATACAATAATAATTAAATGATTTTGTGGTAATGGGGTATTCATTACATTGAATGCAGACTTACTTTGATAAAAAGGTATATAATATGACTTAATAGTACCTAGTATTCCACGGTTAAATGGTTTGTCTTAATGAATGGTAAAAACCATTACAGAAAAAGCTCGTTTGTTAGGTAGTGAAAAAAAAAAATAATTAAATAAAGTATTTTGGGGAGACGCGGTGTTAACTGCTGTTTATCTAATAAACATATCTCTAACCTAAGCTTTAAAACGAAATAAAATACCGTATGGTACGGTACGGTGATACGGTGGAAAACCTCGAGTTAAATGTTTAAAAGTATTTGGTTCAACTGTTTTGTTCACTATCACAATCAAGTTATGAATCGTTAAGTTCGAAAAAGTCATGGAAATGTATACTCATGTATACTCTTGGGCTATGCACCAAACAGTTATAAAGTTTGGAATCCATTGAGTGAAAAAATATGTTTTGTAAGAGACGTTATTGTTGGCGAGATTCATTTTATTGAAATCCAGGCCTACGTGCAATCCTGAAGAGAATATAAAAAATTCTCAGGACAAAACTGATAATGACTATGTTGAAATCAGTATAAGCATATCTTGAAGGAGTGCCCGAAATCAGATGCCTCTAAATCTGATATGTATAAATGACTGCCTTAGTAAAATAATCATGACATTGGTGAGTAAGAACAAACAGTTGATGTAGTCAGATGATAGTTCTAGTTTAAATAAAAACGCAGAATATACTGATGATAGTTTTGGACTGAGAAGGAGTGCTAGACTTAAAAAATATTGCCCTTATTTCTTACACTGATGATAGTTTTAATGACTATCTAATGTGCGCCCAACTCTATTTATGTAACGTTCCTAATACATTTGATGAAATTAAAAATAGAGAAGATTGTGTGATTCTGTGGGATAATACTATTAAAGATAGTTAAATTCCTTGTTAGAAAATTAAACGTGGACACTAGTACCGAAGCCTAAAAATAAAAATATTGTAGATTGTAAATGGGCATTTAAAATGACGAGTTTGGAAATCCATTAATATATAAAGCTCGTCTTGTGGCTAGAGGTTTCACTCAGAAATATCTTATTGATGACAACGAAAATTTCGCACCAGTTGCGAGAATAGCGAATTTTATGTATATGATTAGTTTCGCTAACCAATACAATTTGTTAGTTCATCATATGGCCGTAAAACTGTTTTTCTTAACAGTGAACTAAAGGAAGAAATTTATATGAAAATTCCTTAAGGTGTAAAATGTAAAGGGAATTATGTTTATATGGGTTAAAGCAGGCGGCTAGGAGTTAGTTTGAAAAGTTAGATCAGGCACTTAAAGAAATAGATTTTAACATTCTTTGGTTGAAAGGTGCATTTACATATAAGACAAAGGTGATATTTGTAGAAACATTTACATACTTCTATATGTTGACGACTCAGTTATAAAAAGTGGTGACATAAATACAATGAACGATTTTAAAATGTACTTAGCAAATTTAAAATGACAGATTTAAGTCATTAAATTGTTTCTCGGTATAAAAGTGTCTAGGCATAATGATCAAATAAAATTGGATCAAAGTGTTTACATTAAAACTGTTCTGATCTGCCTTGTTGGTCTAGTGGCTTGATACAAGGCCGCAGACTCGGTGGTCCTGGGTTCAATTCCTAGGTCGGGCCAATAAATATTTAATGGGGGTTTTCTGTCAGATAATTCTCAGTAACAGCCCGGTGTCTGGAAGTTGGAAGTGTGTACACTCCCATGCCTCGGAAAGTACGTTAAGCCGTTGGTCCTGCGCCTGAACTCTTTCCGGTCGTTGTCGGATAGCCGTCTCATCGGATTATGAGAGCTAAGGAAAAGAGGGTGCACCTATGTTTGCGCACACACTTGTCCACTATAATATCTCCTGCGCAGTTGGCTAATCTCTCTTGGGATTAGCTGCTGTGGCCGAAATCGGTCTGGAGGACCTTATTATTATTATTCTGAAACAGTTCAATATATACTAATGTAAAACAGTTAATAATACGCCTTTGCAGAACAAAATTGATTTCGAAACTGAAGAAAAATATACAGCGCTTTGTCGAAACATTATAGGTTGTATAATGTATATAATGTTATGTACTAGACCAAATTTAAGTACTAGTGTTAATATTCTTATCAGGTACCCAAATAAAAATAATAAAGAATTGTGGCAATGTCTTAAAAGAGTTCTAAGATATTTAAAAGCTACAACTGATTTTAAATTGTGTTTTAAAAATATGTGATTATATTTGATGTGGTTATGTTGACATTGACTGGGGTGGAAGCAATACAAAAGATAGAAAAAGTACCACTGGGTATATATTTCAATTATTTGACCAGTGTACTATATCTTGGTGTACCAAGAAACGAGTGTCAGTGGTTGCATCTTCTACTGAGTTCGAATATATGGCTTTATATAGTTACGGGAAGCATTGTGGCTTAATTAATTAACAGATAGTGTAAATATTTGTATTAAAAAGCCTATAATTATATTTGAAAATAATAATGGTTGTATAAATATTGCAAATAACCTCACCAGTCTAAAGAGATCGAAAACATATTAACATAAACATAAATTTTAATTTTTCTAGAGAGCAGGTTGACAAAAATGTAATAAAATTAAATTACATTCCTACAGGTCCACCAAACCCGCATTGGAGCAGCGTGGTTGGACTAAGCTCCGAACTTTCTCCTCAAAAGAGGGGCGGGAAGCCTTAGCCCAGCAGTGGGACATTCACAGGCTGTTACTGATTCCTACAGGTCCAAAATTGCCAGATGGGCTTACGAAGCCAGTACCAGCGATGGCTTTTCAAGAAATGTAAAACAAATTCGGTTTACAATGATTTTGTTTATATTAGTATGTAGTGATTTTGTTTGGGTTTGATTTAAATTGCAAATATTGATTGAATTTAATTAATTTGAAATTAATTATTGTAGATTAGTGACTTGACATTAATATTCAAGTCACAAATGGTCTGATTAGGTTTTTCTGGGTTTTCCCTAATCCTTGCAACAAATGTTGGACCATTCTTATGTATGTCCCAGAGAAAGACTGTAGTAGCTTAAATTAATCTAATAATGTGTGGTTTAAAGATTATTTTTTTGAGGGGGCGTGTTGGATTATTAATTAATAATTAAATAAACTATATAAGCAAAAAATATAATCTTGTACAAAAAGGTTGCATACTTAAATTATATTTATGAGCCGCTGGCTGGTGATAATAGAATCTGTCAATTTTAAATATTTCGTTTTCCTTCTACTACAGTCTTATTAATTCATTACATATCGAGAATATATCTCTTTTGAAACGGAGTTGCTCCTTTTATTTTCCCTAACCTCCTATAGTATCAAATACCTCCCCACTATTAAAAGTGGGTGAAGCCACGCGTTGAAACTAGTAAGTGTTATACAGGAAGCACTCCGTAGGTTTCGTTATATTATTGACCTTAAGTCAAGAGGGTTAATTCGTGTCATTATAAGGGCAAATAATATATTTTGCAGTGTGTTTAAATTTGGTTCTGATTCTAATCGGGTTGTTATTTTTGTAATTTCTTATTTAATGTATTCTGGGTTCCATGTGCTTTGTCCTTAATTTTGAAATAAATTAATGTGTATGTATATATATTGTGTCAATATACAAGTCGTGATGGCCCAGTGGGTAGAACGAGAGAAACTCCGATCATCGTAGGTTCTAATCCGGGCAAGCACCACTGAATTTTCATGTGCTTAATTTATGTTTATAATTTATCTCTTGCTTGACGGTGAAAAAAACATCGTGAAGAAATCTGCATATTGTGTCTAATTTCACTGAAATGTGTGTCACATGTGTATTCCACCAACCACCATTGGAGTAGCGTGATGGAATGAGCTCCAAACCTTCTCCTCAATAAGGAAAGAAGCTCTTTAGCCCAGCATTGAGACATTCACAGGCTGTTACTGTACATATATTATGTATTTGACTTACAAATCCTTCCATTTCACGTACTATCAGACCACCCATCGTATATTAAATATATGTATAAATAAAATGTTATTAATAAAATATTTTTTTGTTCGCAGGTAAGGAATCGCATTGAAAATTTTAAATTATGCTGTTATATTATTGTACATATTGGTGAGTCTTGTATTAGTTTCATAATTTGTCAGTTTGTCTGCCTAAAATATGAGGTAAATTATAAGTACCTATTTACATAAACTCTCTTGGGCTTGTCTTGTCAAGTCAAAGAACTGTGTGATGAAACAACGAATATGGTGGTAGAGCTGTGTGCAGGCTCGTCTCGGTAGGTACCACCCACTCACCAGATATTCTACCGCAAAACAACAGTACTCGTTACTGTTGTGTTCCGGTTTGAAGGGTGAGTGAGCCAGTGTAATTACAGGCACAGGGGACATAACATCTTAGTTCCCAAGGTTGGTGGCGCATTGGCGATGTAAGCGATGGTTGACACTTCTTGCAATGCCATTGTCTACGGGCGTTGGTGACCACTTACCATCAGGTGGCCCATATGCTCGTCCGCCTTCCTATAAAATAAAAAAAATATGTTCCTCGTGTTGTATCGCGTAACGAATACGCAAGTATTCGATTTCATTACAAAGTAAAGGAATAAAATATAATTACGCCCTCAGGGAGGATTTCCTGATAAATAAGAAACAATGGGGAGTTGGCAACGTCGCGATGCCTTCTGAGTTCTGATATTTCACGAGATGGAAGACGATGATGTGACATACTACCTTGTCACAGTAACGTTTAGTTGAAATACGTTTATATATGTTTCGTATCGATGATACCACAAGGTTCTTAATTCAATTATATGGCGATATAAGCGATGGTTATTATTTCTTACAACACCACTGTGTATTGGCGGGTGGCCCATTTGCCCGTTCGCCTAGCTATTCCACACGCACACACACACACACACACGCACGCAAGCACGCACGCACACACGCACGCACACACATACACAATTACACACACACGAGCTTATAACTCAAAGAATTCGCGTTAAAGTTCAGCAAACCATGACAGGCCTCACTTCGGATCACTAACAACATTTACGTGCAAAACAGACTGACTTTGTTATATAAAATTAACATTACGCTATAAACAGGGAGGAGGAGGGTTGGGGGGGGGGGGTCGATTTGAATAATTCACGCGACAAAACACTAATGGCGGGTGACGGGGCGGAATAGGTCGGGGTTACAATGAGATTTGTTTGTACGAAATGTTTATTAAATGTTCGACATTGTTCTTTTGTAATGAGTAATATCGATATCGTGTTTTAATTACTTTTTATTACAATAGTGTTTGATGAATGTATTATTTAAACTGTCGATTATTATTCATATTGATGACTTTGAGTAGGGATTTGACGTGACTTGGGTAGTTTATCATTATGAATGTTTATTTTTATTTTTAATGTTATATTTTGTTAGATCCTTCGATATATGATTAAAACATTATTATTATATATGTATTTTGAAATGATTTAATTCGGAGTTAATTAATGTTATTTAATATTGTACCGCTAATCTTTGACCTATATAATTATACTTACGTGGCAAAATTAATTACATTGAATAGTTAGAGTAAAATATTATTTTATTTAAAATGTTGGTAAATATAACATAGGTAGAAATGAAAATGACTGCATGGACAGACATTTGTGTGCATGAACATGTCTGCTTCTCCTGAGTCTGGGTGTAAATATTGTCTATGTAAGTATGTATTTACAAAAGAAAAGTAATATATGTCATTAACGTAAGTATATACGAGGCCCTAGCCAAGTTGACATTCTACAATTGTAAACGCTAATAGAAAACTAAAAATTGTATGAGAATGACCACGTGACTTATCGTTGAGAGATGTCATTCTCATACATTTGCTTAGTTTTCTATTAGCGTTTACGATTGTAGAATGTCAACTTGGCTAGGGCCTCAGTTGTCTGGTTTGCATAGTACGAGCTCTGCTTAGTTTGGGATCAGATGGCCTTGTGTGAATAATGTTCCAGGACATTATTATATTTTATTTTAAATATTATTTTTAGTATAGGTAGACGGACTGTGAAATAGACACCCTGCGCACGTACCTATATATCCTATTGATTTCTAAGCAAGAAGATATTCCGCGCTCGGTGTGCCCACACCTCAATCGTACATAGGAATTATAAATAATAGTCTTTGCAATATTAAAGATGTTGCCAATTAATTATCAATTATATCTCGACGACAAATATCATCTCAAACGTTGTATTATGAATAATCACTGTAATTATTTAACACCGTTGTGTGTACGTTTTAATAATAATATAATTAATATTTATTAAAATAAGATGAAGATAGATTAGGAGGCAGGCTATCTGCCTCGTCGGTCCCGATTCTGATTTTGCTTTTGTATTTAGTTCGAAATAATGAAAACTCCGGTTCAAATTCTGGACCAGTAAAACGTTGTGTGTTTACCGTCGAGAAACTGTCAAGTTGCCGGTGTTAACACCGGGAGTGTTGCCTCGTTGAGCACGTAAAAGTATTGCTCAGAAGATATATAATCTATAATAGTATATTTAAATATAGATATATACATATATTTATGTATGTATGTATGTATGTGTGTATGTATGTATGTATATATGTATGTATGTATGTATATATGTATGTATATTGGTATGTATGTATGGAATAGTATGTAGATTACAATTATCTATATTTAATTTTATATTATATTGTTATATATATATTTTTTTTTTATTTTGCACTTACCTGTTCTCTTACACAGCTCCTTCCAATAAAGGTTGTCTGTGAGAGATCGCTATAAGCGATAAGACCGCCTTTGCGCACCATTTGTTAATGTTTCTTTTTTTCCTTTGGTGTTATTTATATGTTGTTGTGCAATAAAGTATTAAATAAATAAATATTTAGACGTATAATATGAGCTGAGCATATAAAACCAAAAGTGTCAGTGTCTTTGTGTTTCTTTTTTCTTTTTTTTTAAATATAAATTTTTGATTTGCGATTCATTTGGGCAAACGATAAAAAGCAAAATAGAATAAATGTAAAATAAGTAATGTTAATAAGTGTAAACTCTATATAACGACACTCAAGGGACTGTGCATATTTCGACGTTATAGAGAGTTGTCGTTAAATAGAGAGAAGAAAAATCAGTGTTAGAAAAATGAAAAGTTTCTTTCAGATTAGTGTTAGTAATTAAAAGCACTGTCAATGGTCGTAATTAGGTTTCTTTAATTTTTTTTGGAATATTTTCCATCCTTCTCTCCTTGTAGATTTTTTTCTTTCATTCAAGAAAAAGTTTTTTGTTTTGTATTAAATATTTATATATTTTTTTTGTTTATAAGAAACTAGTAAAATTGTTTGTTTCTATTCATAATCATTTTTGTCTTTGTTGTAATAATTTGCTCTTTGCTTCTTATTTGTATTGTATATTTGTGGAAACTTGATTGGTTTATGTGTTATTTTATTGTTTTTTTTTATTGTATATGTATAGCTGAACTGTTTGTTTCCCAAAAAATATATAAATAAATAAATAAACTTAAAAAGTACTTTTTCGTCGTTATTGAGAGTGGATGTAATGCTATATAGAGTGCGTCATTGTATGGAAGATAATTTAGCTTATCAAAGCCGAGTGATTTCGACGCTTTAGGGAGTTTGTCGTTAAATCGAGTGACGTTATATGGAGTTCACACTGTATTATTATTTCGAGTGAATTATTAAGTTCACGTTAGAATAGTTCAAGGAAATGTGAAGCTACCCACGGTTCGGAACCGGTAAGAAACTCGGTTTGTTTCGCGCTGTGGTTTTTTTTTTTTTTTTTTTTTTTTTTTTTATGTCAGAGGGGGCAAACGAGCAGGAGGCTCACCTGATGGAAAGTGACTACCACCGCCCATGGACACCTGCAACATCCGAGGACTTGCAGGTGCGTTGCCGGCCTTGGAGGAAAGAGTACGCTCTCTTCTTGAAGGTTTTTATGTCATATCGGTTCGGAAAAGTCGCCGGCGAAAGCTGGTTCCACAGAGTGATTGTGCGAGGCAGGAAATGCCTTAAGAAACGCACTGTTGTGGATTTCCAGACATCGAGGTGATGGGGATGGAATTTGGAGTTCTGGCGCGATGTCCGGTGGTGAAATTCAGCTGCCGGGACTAAACCAAACAACTCCTCAGAACACTCCCCGTGATATATGCGATAGAGTATGCAGAGTGACCCAACATCTCTACGCAAGGCCAAAGGATCAAGCCGGTCGGTAATAGCCTGATCGTCGACAATTCGAACCGCTCTACGTTGAATGCGGTCAAAAGGAAGAAGCTGGTACTGGGGAGCTCCCGCCCAGAGGTGAGAACAGTACTCCATGTGGGGCCGAATTTGCGCCTTGTAAAGTTTTAGGCGATGGTCCGACGTGAAGTACCGTCTCGCCTTGTTGAGCACTCCAAGCTTTTTAGAAGCCAATTTGGCTTTAACTTCCAATTGACCGCGGAACTGAACAGTGTTCGAAATCTCGACGCCAAGTATACCGATACTGGCTGTGGCAGCAAGGGGAGTATTCTCGAAATGAGGGGATATGACAAAAGGAGATTTTTTAGCGGTTAACGCGCAAACTTGTGTCTTATTGGGGTTGAATTGGACCAAGTTCAGTCGGCCCCAGTCCGAGACCTTGGTTAACAAGGTCTCGACTTCAGACACAAGTTTGTTCCGACACTCGTCGACGTGTTCCCGAGACATATTTGCACGGCCGGTGTAATGGACGTCTACAGTGCTGTCATCCGCATAGCAGTGAATGTTACTGATTTGTAACATATCATTGATATGCAGAAGAAACAGAGTAGGTGATAGAACGCAGCCTTGTGGAACACCAGAATTGACGAAATTTAAGTCAGAGCATGCACCGTCGACAACGACCTTGATGCTCCGATCTGCCAAAAAACTGGTGATCCACTTGCACAATTTCTCGGGAAGCCCGTAGGATGGAAGCTTGGAGAGTAGCGCTTTATGCCATACCCGATCGAAGGCTTTCGCTATGTCCAGACTGACTGCTAATGCCTCCCCCTTGGACTCAACCGCCGTAGCCCATCTGTGAGTAAGGTAAACTAGAAGATCACCAGCTGAGCGACCCCGACGGAAGCCGTACTGGCGGTCGCTAATCAGCTGATGCTCCTCTAGGTACCGCAGGAGCTGGCAGTTAATGATGGACTCCATCACCTTGGAGAACAAGGAGGTGATAGCAATAGGCCTATAATTTGTTGGATCAGAGCGATTGCCTTTTTTAGGGATCGGGTGCACTAAAGCCGTCTTCCAAGAATTCGGGACAACGCCTAATGTGTAAGAGTGGCGGAAAAGACGCGTTAAGACCGGTGCCAGCTCGGGAGCACAAGTGCGCAGCACAATCGGAGGAATGCCATCGGGCCCACTCGACTTATGGATGTCCAAGGAAAAAAGTGCTTTACGAACTGCACTCTGCCGGAATTTAATTTCCGGCATCGTGGTATCACACCGCAAGATTGTCGGTGGTGTCTTTCCTTGATCATCAAGAGTCGAGTTGTACGCGAAGAGAGATCCCAAAAGGTCGGCTTTCTCTTTCGCAGAATGGGCCAACGAGTCATCGCTCCTGTGCAGAGATGGAAGGGAGGGCTGACAGAAATTCCCTAAGACAGCCTTAGCGAGAGACCAGAATGCACGTGTTCCCGAAGGAAGACGCACCAATCTCTCGCCAATCCTGCCTATGTGCTCCGATTTCGCCTTGGCAATAACACTTTTGAAAGACCTGGAGGCAGAGTTGTATTCCTTTTTAAATGCGCTGGTATTTACATCACGCGATGCCGATGCTTCAGCCCAGGCTTGATAGCATTCTACCTTTCGACGTGACGCCGTTTTGCAGAAGCGACCAAACCAAGGCTGGGATCTGCCGCCGATGGGTATTGCAGAGTACGGAATGAAGAGTTCCATACCCTGAAACACCACATCAGCGACCGAGTCAGCAACGACATCGGGATCATCCGGCGAGAAACAAATCCGCCCCCATGGGTAGGATGCAAAGAAGGACCGCATCCCATCCCAGTCCGCTAACCTGTAGTGCCACACACGGCGACAACCCACGAACCGAGGCCGTGAGGTGCGTGTAATCGGCACTGTACTCCGGACAAGGCAGTGGTCCGACGAGCCAAGAGGAGGCTCTACGGAAACATGGTACCCGTCCGGATGAGAGGTCAGCAGAAGGTCTAACAGGGAAGGTGTATGATCCTCCACATCTGGGATTCGCGTTGGCGAGGTAACCAGTTGTGTCAGATCATATGCCAAGGCAAAATCGACCACAGATCTCCCCGCATGATCGGTGGTACGTGATCCAAGCCATTCGGCATGGTGGGCGTTAAAATCGCCAAGAATCACGATCTCTGCGGATGGGATCTGCTGCAGCACGGAATCTGTAACCCATTGGATGTGCTCAACGAGCCGGTCAGTTTCGGCATTACCGCTATGGGACCTATATAGGCACGCGTAGATTCGCGGATGATCATCGCAGTCTACGCGCAGCCATAGAATGGATAGGTCCCTCCCTTCAAGATGGGCGAGGCGACGAGAGCAGATATCCTCTCTGACGTAAACACACACTCCAGCCCGTGGCACAAAGGAATGTTCCAACTTGTACCCCGGGTAGGAGAGGAATGAGGTGTCCGTCGGAGACAATATCTGGGTCTCGGTTAAAAAGAGCAAGGCCGGCTTCGCCGTCTCGAGATGGAAGTGGACGGCGTTTAAGTTGGAATTCAGTCCCCTAATGTTGCAGAAGTCCACAGTGAGGGTGGAAGGGGTTGCCTTAAGATGCCTGCTCCGTTTGCCCCGACCATTTAAGAGCGCAAAATTGCCCCCCCCAGAATTCGAAGGGCAGCCTGGGCATCCCTGCTCAGGTGGTGTATGTCCTGAGCATGGATGTCCAGAGAGGGATTGTCCATCGCAGGCGCAGATGGTACCCTCCTGGGGTAGTTGCTCTTTATTCTGCGCACTCATTTTGTTGGGGGGGGGGGGGGGGAATTGGGCCTCCGGAACTCTCACATACCGAACGAAACGCGGTAGCTTGGCTACCACTTCACGCCGATTTTAAGTGAGAGAGTGGTACTTCCCCGGGCGTGCCGGCCCATTCGGCTACAACCTGAAGGTATGCAGCATGGCACTACCACTATAAAAATATAATTGTATTATAAAGTGGTATAATTTATCTATTAATATAACTTAGATTGTTCATCTGTATTCTGTATGCAGTTGAGGACCCGTTCCTCCTCCGACCTTTCAACGGTTCCTGTCACCTGTCAATCCCTCCCCTGCTGAATAATAATTAAAACAAATGTCACTAGCGACGCCATCTTTTTTCCGTCGTCGTAATTGAATGAATGGTAATAGAAAAATATTGTTGAGTATTTTTTTTTTAAATAGCATTCTTCAAAGTGCATTTATGTTATATAAATATGTTTGTTTGCAGCTGTAGAGAATTATATGTTTTTATTTTGAATTTTTTGCAAGTCAACGGTGTACAACGAATACATCCTTAAATAAAAAAATAAATAAAGGTAATGGTACACGCTTACAAGCTTATTCAACTCTTAATTTATGACGTTATTACTTATTTCCTTTTAAAAAAGATTTTAATATTATGCAAATATATAAAGTAAACTATTCAATAAAAAATATATAATAATTTCGACGCCTATAATATCCATTTTGGTACAACCAAACGTTAGCGCGATTCAGAAAATGTATATTTCTATACAAAACTTATAATGCAAAAATTTACTATCTTTTTACATTTTTTAAAGTGAGTTTTTTAAAGTGTATGTCTTGCTAATAAAATTTGTGCCAAAATTGTAATATATTTTTTTTAATTTCTTTCTAATTTGAATAAGATTTTATTAACGATATTGTATCAAAGAGCAACACTCACTTAGTTACACCCTACACGTTAAACGCGTTAATTAATTAAACGATCGTTAAACGTAGTTTATTACTTATTTTATATTATATTTATCAACTTAATAAAAGTTTATAACGCCAAATATGCTTTTAAAAATAATATATATGTATATGTATGTGAAATTTATGAGATTTTCTTGAAATGTACATTAGTGAAATATACAGTAGAATTTTATTATTATTTTTTTATATTTTTTCCAACTTTAATGAATACAAGATTAAGGGTTGGGGGTTGGGGGTAACTCATGACAAACCACGACAAGCCCTACTGGGCTCTTACATATCAGATCACTAGTGTTTACCATCGGACAACTGATAAACTACATAATATAGTATTTTTATTTTGTAAATACATACTTATATAGATAATCACATCCAGAGTCCAGACTCAGGACAAACATACATGTTCGTGTAGACAAATATCTGTCCTGAATGGGAATCGAACTTTCGACCTGCGCGCAGGTCGACCTGGCCGCAGCTGCGGTGTGAAAGGCAAGTACCTACCAACCACGCCAACCGGCTCGTCTATTTGTTATTTCTTATTTCTGTGTAATTTAACTGTTTGTTTCCCAAAAAATAATTAAAGAAATAAAATAAATAAACGAAATAATACATAATGAAAACTTCAGCGCCGATATCCAGAGTTTGAAACCGCGGGATCTATGGCCATGCAGTCACTAGACTAAAAGCAGTCAGTGCATAATACAGCAAAGGTTTTATCAAATCGCATTGAATATGAAAATCTAAGGTTGTTTATCCTTCCTGCTTCTGCCATTGGAATATTGCTTCGAAAATGTTTTTAATTCCATACCAAGAATCGTACGTTTACCGGATATACGTATTCCGGATGTCCGGAGCTACAATCCGGTGTTGTATCGATTCGAAAAAAAAATTACGAAAATTTTAATTCTCTCTCCTAATATATACTGTATAGCCTTTTTTTTAGATCGTAAACCGGATGTGCCTAGACCGGAACGGCTTTTCTCATTGCTTAGAGCTTTTAGGTTTAATAATTTGTGTTAAAAGCTTCAGCATGATAACGATGAAAAATTTCAAGCTTTGAACTGAAAATCTTTAAACCAATTAATAGATTTTTATTTTTCATGTAAGGTTGTATGTTTATATATATCAACAAGGCTAAATTGGTGTAGTGACTGCTTCGTTGGTCTAGTGGCTAGATATAAGGCCGTAGACTCGGTGGTCCTGGGTTCAATTCTCAGGTTGGGCCAATAAAAAGTTATTGGGTTTTTCTGTCAGAAAATTTTCAGTAGCATCCCGGAGTCTGGAAGTTGGAAGTGTGTACACTCCCGTGCCTCGGAAAGCACGTTAAGCCGTTGGTCCTGCGCCTGAACCCTTTCCGGTCATATCGGATTGCCGTCCCATCGGATTATGAGAGCTAAGGAAAAGAGAGTGCACCTGTGTTTGCGCACACACTTGTGCACCATAATATCTCCTGCGCAGTTGGCTAACCTCTCTTGAGATTGGCCGCCGTACCCGAAAATTGGTCTATATTATATTAATTATTATTATATTGGTGTAGTTATATAATAAAACTGTAGTTCCCAGTTTTGAACCTATAATACGTCAGTTAAGATCCACATATTCTAAACACTGGGCCATCTAGTATTATTTATTATTTAAAAAACGTAACTTTACATGACACAAATTTTAAATTTTTTGAACGAATGAAAAAAAAAGAAACATTAGGAAATAGAAGATTCATCGAGAAATCATATTCGATTTACGATTTTCGATTGGCTATTAGTAATTAGGTCATCGCTAGCGATAACTATGTTATCCAGACTGATTTCGTGTTTCATCTGAGTTATTAGATATTGCTAAAGATAGAAAGAGAAGGAGAAAATGTGATTATTGTTTAACAGCGGTGAATAGATGTTTTATATGCTTAATTTGTGTTTATAATGAAGGAAAACCTATCGAGGAAACCTGAACGTGTAGAATGAAACCACCAATTCGCATTGAAGTATGGTGGAATAAGCTCTAAGGAAGTGGACTTTGAGCGGTACGTTTACACTTACTTATTATTCCACCAACCCGCATTAGAGCAGCGTGGTGGAATAAGCTCCAAAACCTTCTCCTCACAAAGAGGAGAAGAGGCCTTAGCCCAGAAGTGGGACATTCACAGGCTGTTGCTTTACTTACTTATATGTACATAATAACTTGATACATAAGAATTTGAATAAATAAAACTTTGGTATATATAGACTACACATATCTCTATGAGATAACACAAGATAAACTGGCTCGTTTCTAATGTACTTATAGTTTTATATATATATTTGTGACTAGTTGAGTTAAAAGTGAAATAAAGTCAGCTTGTCACCTACCGATGGCCACCCCTAATACATCCGCGGGCCCCCAGAGGCTTGTGATTAATGATCGAAACGCATAAACTTGATCGTGAACTATAATCGAAATAAAAAGTCATGAATAAATGATTGTTTCGTGTAAATGTAATATAAAATAAAACTATATATTATATTATAAATATGGACTTTATCGGCCGAATACTGAAACGTCACTCAAAGTTAAACACTACTTAACATTGAGAAGCTCCTAAATTAGTATGCGAAATTTGTATTTAACGGCGTCTCAAATAATTAAATTGCATTTAATATTTAAGTGACGTTTCAGTATTCGGCCGTAAATGCTTCAAAACCCTGGCTGGAATACCGCAAGTACATTTTTAAGAGAAATATGTAAGATAGTAAGTGGTTCACCAACGCATTTTGAAGAATATTAACCATCCCTTACACGGTCAATGCAATAAGAACCTTCGGAACGAAGGTGTTATGTCCCTCGTGTCTCTGTTGACTGACTCACTCGTTGTAGAATACCTGATGAGTCGATGTCACCTTCCCAGACCGAGATATATGTGATTAGTTTAAAAAAATCCCGCTTAGTTTCTTTCGCCGGTTCTTCTCAGATCTGAGGTGCTTACGAACCGGTGGTAGCTTTATGACAATCAATATGTAAGTATAACTCTTAGATATTGTATAAAGTTTTTTGAATATGAATTAGAGACGAGCTCGCACACCGCTCTACCATCAAGTAAAGCGTTCCGAAGTCGAATGAATTAGACGTAGATATTAAATTGATAGTCAAAATAACGTTTTCAATATACGAAATAAAGAGACAGAAGGCGATGGTTTCATTTTCAAGTTACGTTATTATCTACAAATCTAATAATCTATATAAATAAAATGATAGAGGTCTGCAGTTGTGCGCGCATCACGGAAAAACTACTGGATAGATTTCAATGAAATTTTCTAAATTTTATTTCTTAGACACTTGGCCCTTATCAAAAAAAAATGATTGCGATATCTTCATTTAATAAAAAGTTATTAAAGTTTCAAGAAACAACGATTTGTATATGCACTGCGTGTTCAATGATGTATGTTTAAACAAAGTATATTTTCGCTTGCGATCTTTTTGATGTTTTTTCCTTCGTACATAAAAAAAACTTTGTTAACATATTAAGCAACGCAGACGAAGTCGCGGGTATCAGCTAGTTGTATAATAATCTTTATTTGCTAAAGAACATGTTTCCTTCAGAGTTTAAAACTTAGCAAAAGCGCCAGAACCGTATACCGTGAGGTATACGGTAGAGTTACTGACTCTATGCAGTCGAGAAATAAGAGTCATTATTCAGGTCTTGACTTATGACATTTTGGATTCCATTGTTAGCATTGACAATGTATGGTATAATCTGCCTCGCTGGTCTAGTGGCTAGATATAAAGTCGGAGGTCCCGAGTTCCTGAAGCAGCACGGGGCCTGTGTCCAACCTCAGAGAGCACGTAAAGCCGTTGGTCCTGCACGAGAACACACACATATTTTTAATTCTTGACCGACGAAAATGTGATTTCAATTTTATTTATTACTAGCTGTGCCCCGCGGTTTCACCCGCGTATAATTAATGAAAATATAATGAATAAAAAATCAGCCTACAACCTTCCTCGATAAAAGGACTACACAACACAAAAATGTTTTTTAAATTCGGACCAGTAATTCCTGAGATTAGGCGGATCAAACAAAGACACTATTCAGCTTTATATAGTTATTAGTATAGATTTGTTTGTATTATTTTGAATACCTTCTAATTTTAAAATCGAAAACCGACGTCACAGCGGGCTTAGTAACCGTATTATTCGTTCAATTGCGTTGCGTCACTTGCTGTGACGTATTTTTACCGAATATTTCCCCCAGCCCTCGTTGAGTGAGTGATTAATGATTGAATCGAACGCATAGTTCGATTGTGGACTCCCGCGATCGTAATCAGCGATCGCCCGAGCAATTTGAAAAGTCGGTCGAGTGGGGAATGTTTGCGTAACGAAGTGGTGGTATCCTGTTTGTATATTTGTTACAAAGTAGAGTCGAAACTATGCACCTATCTATCTTCGTTGAAGATTTGTAGGTATGTCTCAAGTTTTCTGAGTGTAGTGGACTATGTGATTTCATTCAATTGTCTCGTCGGTCTAGTCGAAGCCTAGCCTATACAGCCTAGCCTATACAGCCTATTCTATACATTGGCTAGATATTGAAGCTGGGAAAGTCTTAAGGTGTGAGGTTCGGGTGAGATAAATAAAATAAAATTGCGTTCTCTATCAAGATTTATTAATATTCAAAAATAAGTTATAGTTCCATTTTTAAGTTCAATTTATTTTTCTTTAACAAGATTAAGAAGAAGAATATATATAGGTATATATTATGTCTCCATATATATTTAAGTTTTGTATTTGTTTATTATTTTGTTCATCGTTAACTTTGAGTACGTCTGTAATTGTCACTCATATCAGTTCTCTAAAATATTCTTCAGTATTATTTATCTCTAAGTGTTATATAGTTGTGATGTTGATATAAAATTTTATATAAATAAATAAGATTCTCAGTTGACCGATTTCTCAGTCGATACTCCATCAACCATGGGCACTAATATGTAATATATATATATATATATATATAATGTGTCTGTAGTTACACTGACTTACTAACCCTTTAAACCGTAAGACAACAATATTAACTATTTCCGTTTCGTTGTAAGAATATTGTATGAGTAGGTGGAATCTACCCAGATGGGATGTTGAAAATAATTTCAATAGAATTCGTCAGTCACCAATGACTCGCTACTTAAAACTATTTGTGAATAACGATTCGAGCGTATAAGAATGACTGACGAGATAATGACTGCAACTTATGTTACAGTCACGTTCGCACAATCAGTCATTTACAAAATTGACCGATAAAATATGTTTTTAATATATATATATATTCGGCACCGCGTTCCGAATCCCCTATCCTAACGATAAAAGCCCGACCAATTATGCAATGGGATAACTTAATCATTTCTGTTAACTGTTATGACTTGGCGGTTTTTTCGGAATACGTTTATGATCAACGGGGGGGGGGGGGGGAGATTTCGTGTGGCGTCAGTTGTATTTGTGACGTAATCAAAATCAGGACCAACGGCTTTACGTGCTTTCCGAGGAACGGGAGTGTACACACTTCCAACTGCCAGACGCTGGGCTTCTACTGAGAAAATCTCAATAACATTTTATTGGCCCGACCTGGGATTTGAAACCAGAACCTCCGAGTTTGCGGCCTTAATCCTAGCCACTAGACCGACGTGGCAGTCAGACGACATGATACGATAGTACACAGCACCTGGTCTAAACCCCAATACATTGTTTTGGGAAGTTGAATCATTTTGTTCCAGAGTTTGTCAATAACTAGAATACATTACCATCTATTAATTAACATACATATATACAATATACTTGTACATCATAGTGTTTGTGTAGAAGTACATACGTATGTAAATATACATGCATAAATACGCGTACGCATGAACCACGACAACATATGCCGTCGAACGATACCCCCCCTCATTACACGGTCAGATACGCAAGTCATCCCTCTGATTGAGATAACACACGCTATGGAGGATTCGTATATTTCACGGTTAATTATTAACGAGCAGTGCTCGTGAGCAGCGTTCGTGAGCACTGCTCGCCAATAAGTAAGAATAGCTATATTTTAATATTATTAACTTCCATCTTAAAATATAAATGTAATTTAAAACTATTATTAAGTTTATTTCAAATCAATCCAGCAAGTTAAAATGTGAAGAGAAGTTAAGGCTCTACCACTCGGTGGTAGAGTTTTGTGCAAGCTCGTCTTGGTAGTTGCCACCCACTCATCAGATATTTTACCGCAAAACAGCATTACTTGGTATTGTTATGTTCCGATTTGAAGGGTGAGTGAGCCAGTGTAATTACAGACTCAAGGGACATAACATCTTAGTTCCCTAGATTGGTGGCGCATTGGCGATATAAGCGATGGTAAACATTTCTTACAATGTAATTGTCTATGGTCGTTGGTGACCACTCACCATCAGGTGGCCCAAATGCTGGTTCGCCTACCTATACAATAAAAAAAAAACAAAAAAAGTTAGAAACATAAATACAGGAATTATAATAGTTTGTTAATGAGTTAAGTTTTGTTTGTGTGCGTGTTGTGTGACTTGTGATTGGGTGCAATGTTTTATGCTCACCGTTTTTTAAACGATTTAAAATAGCCCGGTGATTTGAAAATATAAAATAATTAAATACATAGAAAAAGTAACAATTTTATGTGATGTGAAAAAAAAAAACTTTAATTAAGATCTTTGTTAATCTGTGAGATATTTACCAAGTCTATAATCAAACGCAGTATAATGCACAAACGGTTAACTCGAAACAGATAATATTTAAACTAAACTCGAAGTACAAATGAGGACTATAACTCATGTCGCCGTTTCGCGCGTCAGTTGACGTTCAAACAGCATCTATGACAGACGGATGTGTAGCGTGTGGCTAAGGCTCGCTGTTCACATAATATATAATCCTTACTAATATTATTAACTAGCTTTGCCCCGCGATTTCACCTGCGTAAAATTAATAAAAATAAGCCTAGAACCTCCCTCGATAAAAGGACTATCCAAAACAAAAATATTTTTTAAATTCGAACTACTACTAGTTCTGAGATTGGTCGGATCAAACAAACAAACTCTTCAGCTTTATATATTAGTATAGATGTGAAGTTACATTGCACGCTTTTACTTAAATAAATCAGAGTGATAAAGTGTTTAGTGTTTATCATTATTGTTCCTGATCAAGCCTGCGTTGGATCGTAAATCCAAGCACCTTTACCCGAAAAGTATTCTTTTAATTACCTCTTTCTATACTGTACATATATACAAATATCTTATTCGAGTTGGTTAGGTAGTTGTCACGAGATAAATGCACCACCTTCGATATATAAGCCGTCATGGCAAAAAAAAATGGTTGTCTATAAATTCGTAACGGGACAATTTCGTGCATGCAGCCAGCCAGCCGCCAGCCATCCAGCCGTTCATCGATTTATTAGACGTTGTCACGTCAAAAGTATGATCGCGATCAAAATATGAATTTGATGACGTAAATAATAATATATATATTATAGGTATACTATAGCAAGCCGCCTGACGCCAGCTTTATCCGGCTATTTTGCTGGAATACGGATTTATGAGTTTAACAACGCATTTAAAAGCTTTGACGTTCCTTTATGAGCGTCACAGCCTAGGTTTTAATTATAGGGACTTATATAGGCCTTTGTGCTAGGCTAGACGATAATATCGGGTAGTCTTTGTGAAACGACGACCTACATCTCTCCGGTGTCCCGGGGTTCGGATCCCGTTCGCGGTTTGTAACGTTGAAATTATTTCAATGATTTTTAAATTCAAATCGAATCTAATCGAATTTTGTTTGTTCGTGTAATAAATTTTCTGTATGGTGATATTTTGACCAGTTAAGCCTTGTTAATATCGCTTTTGGTGATTGGTTAGATTTATATCTCTACTAGCGCCTCTACCCGCACCGGCTTCGCCCGAGTAGCACATTAAATATTCCTAAAAAAAATCTGTCGTAGTTTTGTATAAGCTTTTAGCAACCGTGGGGGACTTGAATATTTAGTGATTTGCTTTACTCATTATTGCTTAGCGTGTGATCAGTTAAATAATGCCGTCTCTTTCCTTCGAATGTCAATACAATGATGTCTGAAAGAGGGAGATATGGTCTTTCAATAAATAGTCGCTAAGCAAAGTTTGTAAGTAAGGCCGTACTCTTCTGTACGTGTATACCAGCTTGACCGATTTTGATGTATTTTGCTGTCTTTTTTGTGGATTTTTTCTACGATCGGTTTCTAAGATAGTTTCTTTAACAAATATTAATTTAAATTAATTTTAAAACCTTCATCTCTAGGCTATTTGATTTCACATAGTGTCCTCTAGTTCGAATGAAGCGTTTTCTCGCGTTCAAGTACATTGTATTTATTTCCACGTAGGTACATGTAAAATAATAATAATAATAGAAGAATCAAATATATCAGCTCGCCGCCGCTCCGGAGCGGGTGACAGATGTTAACCAATATCGCCGTGTCACCGCCGTTTATTTTCGGGGAGAACTTTGATGTTTTTGCGATTAATAGAATCGGATGAGATTCAATTTTGGTGTTTCGTTTCGTTTTATTCTTTTTGAATGTTAGAATCGAATGGTCGTTGGTCTACTGGCTAGACATGACGCCTATATACACTGCCGGCCAAAAGTTTGAGACCACTTGTAAAGATCTTCTTCGCCAACCAAATATTTCGAAAGTACATATGATAAAGATCTAATTTGAACACCTGCGTATTCTATTATTATTAAAGAATATCTATGAAGCATTATTTTTGTATATTTTTATGTTATCATCCTATAAAGGTCTATTGTTACAAAACATTAATGATTGCCGCGTAAGTACCAGATGGTAGAGTCATTGTGATATTTTTATGAGGCGCTCGTTACTAATTATTTTGGTTTTGTTTCGGGTTTATAGAAAAACAGGATTATTTTGGCTTCCTAAAACATATTTTCCACCTGAGTTTTTATAGAGTTTTAATCTTTCTCTATCTTGGTTAGTCTGAGCTGGTCATTGTTATAGTGAAGACAATAAAATGGGTAAAGTGCGCCAAATTAGTACTGAAACTCGTTGTGCCATAGTTGTTTTACACAACGAAGGCAAATCTGAACGTGCGATTGCCTCTCAATTTAAGTTATCGAAGACTTGTGTTCATAACACAATGATCCGATACAAAGAGACTTGCAGTAATCAAGGTCGTTCGCGACCGAGAAGGCCGAGAACTAGCACTTCTAGCGAGGATCATTTCATCGTCGTTACCAGCAAGCGGAATAGACGCCTAACAGCACCAGAAATTCGCGCAGAAGTGAACAAATCCCGATCTAAGCCGGTGTCGTTGACTACAGTAAAAAGACGATTGAGGGATGCTAAGTTATTTGGTCGCGTTGCCGTTCGAAAACCACTACTAAGACCGCAAAATAAGAACAAACGGATGCAGTGGGCCCTTACCCATCGAGGCTGGACTAAAGAAGACTTAAAAAAAGTTCTTTGGACAGATGAATCCAAATTTGAAATATTTGGATCAAAACGACGAATTTATGTTCGACGTAGTGCCGAGGAAAAGATGATGCCACACTGTGTGGTGCCAAAGATCTGGCATGGTGGTGGTTCTGTTATGGTCTGGGGATGCTTCTGGGGCCATGGAACCGGAGATTAGGAGTCGAATGAATTATGAAAAAGGAGCAGTATAAACGAATACTACAGCAAAATGCCGTTCCGTCTGGCTTAAGATTAATTGGAAATGGATTTTTTTTCCAACAAGATAATGATCCCAAACATAGTTCAAAATTATGCAGGGGTTATTTAGAACATAAAGAAACTGAAGGGGTTTTAAAAAATATGGTGTGGTCTCCTCAGAGCCCGGATCTCAACCCAATAGAGCTTTTGTGGGAAGAGCTTGATAGGAATGTACGCAATGCTTGTCCCTCCTCGCAAGAAGATATGTGGAAGACTTAACAAGAAAGCTGGAACAATATTTCACAAGATACAATTGATAAATTGATTGCTCGTATGCCAAGACTAGTGAAAAAAGTTATAAAATGCAAGGGAGGGTATTTTGACGAAAGAACTGTTTAAAATATGTACTACATTTTAAACGTAAGTATTAGTATTTTTTGTTTTCTTGTTGATTATGTGTATTAGTAAATAAGTATTTTAATTATTACTTAAATTAAAATGAAACCTCTTGCTTCATATTTCGAGTTTTATTTCATTTTCCTTATTTGATATAGGTGGTCTCAAACTTTTGGCCGGCAGTGTATATATAGAAGAGGATATACATCTCGTCCGGTGGTCTAGTTGCTGCTGATCCCGAGGCCAAGGAAAGCTAATTGTAAGTAGTAGTTCCTTATGTCTCTCCTGTCGTAGTTGATAATGAGAGTGAGATGCTTATGCATCTCGTGCTCAGCACTGAAGGAAAACATCCTGAGGTAAACTGCATGTGTCTTAATTAACTGAAATTCTGGCACGTGTGTTTCAATGCAGGTTGTAAACTTTCCACTCGATCGGGGAGGACGCTCGAGCCCAGCTGTGGGACATTGACAGGCTGTTACTTTTTTTTACTTTAAAGCAGTCCAGAATTATTGATGGAACGAATCAATACAATACAACACAATACATATCTATATAAATAAAATGATAGAGGTCTGCAGTTGTGCGCGCATCACGGAAAAACTACTGGATAGATTTCAATGATTTTTTTTTTATTTTATTTCTTTTATTTGCGATATCTTCATTTAATAAAAAGTTATTAAAGTTTCAAGAAACAACGATTTGTATATGCACCTCGCCGTCAGTGATGTATGTTTAAACAAAGTATATTTTTGCTTGCGATCTTTTTGATGTTTTTTCCTTCGTAGTTAATATATCAAGCAACGCGGACGAAGTCGCGGGTATCAGCTAATTCACTGATAATTATGTAAGATCTAAATCTAAGTGATCTCGGTGATAAAAACTTATACGTATTTGATGAAAACTATTTTTTATTTTACCACAGTCTAAAAAACATTAATTTTCGAAATGGCAACTGACAGTCCACGTCGCGGTGCAAGTCGTAAAACGGTCCTCGTGACGAATGCCCGTCGACGTCAATTTATACTTATACATGTTGCTGTTTTTACGACTAGTAGGTAGTAATCGTTTTAAGTATATAGGGGTGGTAGTGATGTCATTACAATATCGAAGGTATGGTATGTATTTTATCGTGTTTTATAGATTTTCGTATGCGACGCTACTAAACGTCTTGAATAGTTTTAGATATACGTATTCGAGACACGATATAGTTTTGGTGATATCGGATGTCTTTAGTTTTATATGTGTACACTTTTATTCATGTTATCTTAGCGCTCTGTTCGATGTAGCTAAGTGAGACTTCGATATCGAGCGTCAGACGAGTAAGCGTAAGACATATACACACACACACACACACACACACACACGCACACAATTATTATTTTTATAAAAGATCCTTGTTTTTTTTTGAACATGTTCATTTGTTTTAATTTTAAGAGTAATCGAGAGTGAGTTATTTACATCAATCTGTATGATTTGGTGTTCTATTTTTAAAAAGACCAATTCGATCACTCCTAGATGCTAAATGTATAAATACCCTACGACAATCGATATAGCAATGAACGGTTAAGTATTAGTTATATAAATAAAACCCGCGTTACAATCGATATCATAAGAGACATCGCATCGCAATTACGGGATTCGAACTCGGGGACAGACGGCGCGGGTTAGGAAACGGGATTACGGGATTAGGGTCGGGACAGCGAGATACAAACCACTAACGAGTAAGAACTGCTTGTATTTGTTCCGTTCCGTGTACGAGGTTCCGCTTACGACTTTTTTCGTATTAACATGTTTCGCTACTGAGTTTGTTTTTTTGTTGTTCACACGACTGTGACGTAAATAGGAGAGTTGTGTGTTTTATGTTTTAAAGGTATAAGTGTATTATGGTGTTTTTATATATTAGATGTCGTTAATAAAAATGCAGCATATAAAATCGTATTATATGTAATTTTGTAAATTTCGTGTTGATTGATGGATTTTTTTCTTTTAAACATAAAAAGAAAAATAAAATGTTTCTTATTAAAATAATGATATTAAAAAATTATCTACCTATCGAGTTCTCACGGAACGGACAAACATTTATAAAATTTAACTGTTTTTTTTTAATACAATAAGACAATTAATTCTTGCGGCCTGTTTTTTTCTTAACGGGACATTTTAATGAATCGCTTTAGAACCATGGGGCTCGGGGATTGATAGCGGGACTGTCCCGCTCAAAGCTATGAACGTATGCTCACTTTAGTCTCGGATATGTTAAGTTAATTTTGTGAGCTTATTCGTGCAACTTACTAAGACACTGACTGCCTCGTTGTTCTAGTGACTAGGTATAATAGTAATGACCTGAAGTCCTGCGAATTTGCTGTCCCATCGTATTCAGAGAGTTCCTATGTTTGCGCACACACTTGTGCACTATAATATTGTACCGCGCATTTCGCTCGAAAATTTTTGCTCACTTGAAATCTTTTTTTCTTTTGTGTAATTCCTCGTCTCTAAATTTCTTGATATAATTGTTTAAAATGTTTTTTTTTCTAATTTTTGTTGTTGTTAACATGTCTCTCGGTAGTAGAGCTTTGTGCAAGCTCGCCTGGGTAGGTACCACCGACTCATCAGATATTCTACCGCAAAACAACAGTACTTGCTATTGTTGTGTTCCGGTTTGATGGGTGATGAGCCAGTGTAATTACAGGCACAAG
Organism: Nymphalis c-album; assembly: GCA_963151315.1. Taxonomy (NCBI): domain Eukaryota; kingdom Metazoa; phylum Arthropoda; class Insecta; order Lepidoptera; family Nymphalidae; genus Nymphalis; species Nymphalis c-album. Next base: position 3,973,988 of record OY720615.1, read on the forward strand.
GGACATAACATCTTAGTTCCCAAGGTTTGGTGGCGCATTGGCGATGTAAGCGATGGTTAACCTCTCTTACAATGCCAATGTGTATGTGCGTTGGTGACCACTTATCAATCATCAGATGGCCCATACGCTCGTCCGCCTTCCTATGCAATAAAAAAAATCACCCGCCGGTTAGCTAATAGCCAGTAGTAATCTAATGTATACTAATCGTCTCCATTTAAAAAGTAATTAAATAAAGTGCAGAATGTTCGTCGCGAGCGTCGCGTGTCTGTATCCAATACAAGTGCCCCGGGGAGACACATATATATACCTCACCTTATCCTACTCGAGCTGTAGTGCCGTGACTATTGTTATAATACGTCCTTATAATGTACTATATATATATAATATTGTTAATTTCCGTCCGTGCTGCTTAAAGGGGCTGCGAGAGAGAATTATGAGCGAGGGTACTGACAATGAGAGAGGATCTGTGATAAATACCTACACTCTACACCTACCGTTGAGAGTGAGTGAGTGAGTTATAATAATAATAATAATAATAATAATCTTTATTCACATAAAAAGTAACAAATTATAATGAAGTCCCTGATTTCTGAGCTAGGCTCAAAGACCTGTATTACAGAAATCAGTGTCCTCTCTCATATTTAAGTGACATATCGTTCTATGTAAATAAATGAATGAATATTTCTAACTGTATACTAAAATGAAGTGTCAGAAGATTTGTGTAGGGTATGTATGTATGTGTATTTTTGCGTGCGTGCGTGTGTGTGTGTGTGTGTGTGTGTTTATGTATGTGTATGTGTGTGTGTGTGTGTGTGTGTGTGTGTGTGCGTGTGTCTATTTTGTTTCACAAGATATTATAGCAACAACAGTTCAGTTTGTTCATAATCTAGTCCTAGCAGCCAATTTTTAATAATTACTTTAGCTTCCCGATTACATAAGGGGTGTATATTTTTTATTTTATTTATTTTGTTATACAAATAAACTGCTTTAAAATCATGTTGTCGTCTGGCTGAAGCTGTTCGACATTTAACAGGTGGACATACTTTTTTAATGACACGTTGTTTACTGTATTCGAAGTTTAACTTGAAGTGCAACAGCACATGCGGAACATGGAGCTGTAGGTAAAGTCATCACGTGCTAGAGTTCTTCACGCTTAGACAAGCGTAGTGTAGGATGCTGGGGCAAGATGAACCGACGATTTAAAAAAAAGGTGGCGCGTACGGGTTTGATGCGGGCTGCCCAAGATCAGGATGGTTGGTGTTCTATGAGGGCTTTCGTCTAGCAGCGGATGGCGATTCGAACTTGTAGTATAGCTTCATATTGAATCATTTAAAATTCAGAAGTGCTCGTTATTTTATTGAATAAAGTATGATTTGATTTTGACTGAATGTCATCAATCATCAGTCAAGAAAGAATTGGTATAGCGTAATACATGTTTCTATAGTTTAGCAGAATTCGTGTTCAAATTTATTGACGTCATTTTATATTAGGATTAATATTATATTTGTATAGCAGCTTGTCGTTGCTATGGGCTGTATTACCAAAAATGTACAAACAGCTTTGTAAATAAATTAATTTGTATTTCGAAAAGACAAATTAATCTAAACGAAAAAGTTAATAACACGAAAACGTTGTCCGAAATAAGATTGAGTATATATACTTTTTTTTTTAATTTTGCCAACACTTAATCCTCCCTACTTATATTTTAACAAAACCGTTTTTTAAAATAAAAAAAAAACGAAATATGTTTATTAGGTAAATGCGATGGACGAAGAATTCATTGTTGTTTTTGTTGTTAGTGTGAGTGAATCGAGTTGATTGCTAATTGTTGTTTTACATAATTCGCTTATACGTTGGTTCAAAACAAATGAACATTAAGGAAAAAATAAAACCACTAATTATTTCCAAACTCAAGGCTGTCATCGAAAATTTCTAGACAGAGAAATCATTTTTTTTTTGTTGTGTCCGGTTTGAAGTGTATGTGAGGCACTGTAACTACAGGAGTAAGGGAGATAAGATCTTAGTTCCCAGCGTTAGTGGCGTTTTGGCGATGTAAGAGATGGTTAATATTGGTTAAAGTGACAACACAACATCAGGTGGATCTTTCGCCAGTTTTTTTTTTATGTAAGAGGGGACAAAAGAGCTGGAGGCTCACCTGATGGAAAGTGACTACCACCGCCCATGGACACATCAACATCCGAGGGTGTTGCCGGCATAAAAGTTTACATACATTTTTTAAATAATATAAAATAAATAAATGTAAGTCAATGTGCAGTAGTTGTAATTGTTTTATCGATTGAAAGAATAAATAATGGAACTAAAATATTCTTTAGTTATTTTCACGGGTGAAATAACATATCTATTCATCACAGCGCGATACAAGAACTTGTACCAGAGCCAGTATACTGGATGTCTGTAAAACTGTAAGCCAGGGTAATAAAAAAAACTCCTGGGATAGCGAAAAAGTATGATAGATTGAAACGCGAGAACACTGATTAATGAAGCTCTCATCGCGTAAGACTTGCAAGGTTGGAAACGAGTTGTTCTGTTATGTTTCGTAACGAAATATCTGTATCGGTGCTATATATTATATATACCTACGATATGTTTTAACGTAGTGTAGGACGCCCTGTGGCGAGGTGGACTGACGATTTAAAAAAGGTGGCAGGTACGGGATGGATGCGGGCTGCCCAGGATCGGGATGGTTGGCGTTCTATGGGGGAGGCTTTCGTCCAGCAGTGGATGGCAAAAGGCTGAAAAAAAATATGTTTTAACAACGATACATACACATATACATTAACCATTTTTTAATTATATAAAAGTACAGTAAATTAATTTATTATTTATGCCATGGTAAAGTAAAGTAACGTAACAGCCTGTTTAAGTTTTGGAGCTTATCCCATCACGCTAGTCAAAAGTTGGGCTGGTGAATAAACATGTGGCGGAAATGAATGATATCAGTCACACCGGGAGAACAGGAGTCAGGAGGAGAAGGATATACCACTATCGTCTCACTCTTCGTTTTTTTGTTTCAGTGTGAATGGTTAGTGAGCCGGTGTAATTACAGTCACAAGTGTGTAAATAACATATTAATTCTCTCATATCACTGTCTGCTCTACCACCATCATCTTTTGACAATTTCTAGCAATATACAAATCAATTATAAAATTTGACTATCATATAATATTATATAAAGTTTTAAATGTTTTCTTTTAATATATAAATAACAAGAAATGTCGTTGAATGTACGTTTTCATTACGTTCCGATGATAATCTCGTGTCGTGTCGGTTCGTCGTCGGGGTTTAATTTAATTCGAGTGCAATATTTCTAGACGAGATTGAGGACTTTTCTGGATTAACGTTGATTAAAAACAGTGCCGTGTCGACACATTGACATATTACGTGTCTACTACACACATACTCGTACATATGTCCGATATCAAATTATTATTTATACACGTATGGCCGTGATAGTCCAGTGTGGTCCGGTAGATTGATCGTGTGGAATCTTGAACAATGATGGCGGCTTCAAATCCGGTAAACGAGAGTTTTACGGCCGAATACTGAAACGTCATTGAAATATGAAGTGGAAATTAATTATTTGAGTTGCCGTTAATTTAAAATTTCGCATACTAAATTTGAAATTAATGACGTTCCAAATCATTAAGTCCCACTTCATATTTGAATGACAAATCATTAAGTCCCACTTCATATTTGAATGACGTTTCAGTATTCGGCCATTAGTATGCTCGATTTTTGTTTACAAGTTCGTCTGGTTGTTAATTGGAATAAAATTATGCTTACTGTCGATGTTGAATCGTGGTTGTCGAATGAGCTATTAGTTGTAGAAGCGAGATATTTTTTTCAGTACTGCGACGTTATTCCTGGTTCATATTATTTAACTATATATATATTTTTAAAGTATAGGTAGGTGGAAAACCATATGGGTCATAGACATTGCGATGGTTAACATCTCTTACAACTCCCATAGACATTTGTTTTGTAAGAGATGTTAACCATCGCTTACATCGCCAATGCGCCACCAACCTTGGGAACTAAGATGTAATATCCCTTGTGTCTGTAATTACACTGACTCACTCACATTTTAAACCGGAACACAACAGTACCAAGTACTGCTGTTTTGCGGTATAATATCTAATGTGCGGGTGGTACCTACCCAGACGAGCTTGCACAAAGCTCCACCACCAAAAAAGAAAAATCTTTAACTAAAATCGATTAATTATTTTATTTATATACAAAGCGAAGATAACGAATACATTCGAATTCATAATATTCGTATATATGTACGTTGAAAGCTCCCCGTGATCGTATTTAATAATTGTTCAACGATTTTTGTAACGAAGTTTTTAAAGCTTCATTGAATCCCCCTCTTATCTTTCAAATACATTTTATGTTTCACTAATTTGTGGAAAATTCAGTGGTTTTTATGTTTTTAATATTGTTTGTTTATCGAATAGAGTGAATACATAAATAAACTGTGATGACTATATGTATATAGAAGGTTATTTTTTTTATTGCATAGTAGTAAGGTGGACGAGCATATAGACCATCTGATGGTAAGTGGTCACCAACTCCCATAGACAATGGCATTGTAAGAAATGTTAACCATCGCTTACACCCAATGCGCCACCAACCTTGGGAACTGAGATATTATGTCTGCAACAATACAAAGTAACTGCTGTTTTGCGGTAGAATATCTGAATATGTACATACATATATATCTATACATATAGATGGTTATTTATTTGGAGATGTTGTTCGAGGATGAATGGCTATTTTTAAAGGAAAAAAACTGTCCGTGTACAATGCAAGACATATTACAGTGCACAATTGTGTGCGCACTCTCTATTCCCTAATTCTAATAAGCCATCTGCGCAGGTGTAATATCAGTAGATATTATAGTGCACAACAAGTGTGTGCGTTAACACAGGTGCACTCTCTGTTCCCTTAGCTTTCATAAGCCGAAGGGACGATTCGACACGCAACGCGCAACACGCGCAACACCAACGGCTTTTCGTGCTTTCCGAGGCACGGGAGTGTACACACTCTCAATTTCCATGGGTTGATACTTGATGCCGAGACATTATTTTCAGAATAAACCTGACCTAAATATATATGTATATATTTATGTAGGTTTGTTTTTGATCCGAACGTATCTCGAGGGACCGATGATAAGATTGTCTTACATATTTTAGGATTCGCAAAGGGAACGAAACGCTTTGAAGTGTCTGAAGTCATTTATATTATTTTAACATCACTATTACGGATGATGAAATGTCTCGTTGGTCTGGTGGTTGAGGTTAGCGTCCACGGCTATAGTGCCTGAAGTAGAGGGTTCGATCTCGAGTTGGACCAACGAAAATTTGTGTTAAAGAATGATAGTTAATATCCATCCATAATATCCATATTAAATACGTGTACTGTATTGGTATTAACCACGTTAATATAACCTCGCAAACCAAATAAAAAATACTCGTTTTTCCAAAGATGCTTTGTCAACTAAAACGACTGCTTCGCATTTTCTTTTTGTGTAAAATATTTTTGTAGAAAATAAAAAAAATGTCATCGAAGTTTAGTTCGTAAGAACGAAATTTGAAACGCAATTTTTTTTTTTTTGTGATTTCTAGAGATCATTCAAGATATCGAAAACTGATATCGCTTCAATTAAATATCAAAGTTATTTATTATTTAAAAAGAAGTTTTTATATTGGTGAAGACATGCTGGCTGGTTGTAACCTCATTTCTGTCTGTCTGTCACGTGGAGAGTGGAGAATTTATCCAGGCTCCTCTTATCGTCGGGCTAACTAAGCCCTTCCCGGCTAGGATTGAACTAATAGACGAGACGATTTCCGATTGATCTGTCAGCGGGCTAAGTCTCATTCGATCGATTTGATATTCGACTGTCTCTAGCTTTCAGCTTAAAGGAGCGAATACATATATTATTAAACGGTTAAGAGCGTCTGAGAGCGTTACCGACCACTTACCATCCGGTGGCCCATATATATGCTCGTCCGCCTACTTATCCTATACGAAATTTTTTTTTTTTTATTGCATAGGAAGGCGGACGAGCATATGGGCCACCTGATGGTAAGTGGTCACCAATGCCCATAGACATTGGCGTTGTAAGAGCTGTCAACCATCTCTTACATCGCCAATGCGCCACCAACCTTGGGAACTAAGATGTTACGAGTATGTCCCTTGTGCCTGTAATTACACTGGCTCACTCACCCTTCAAACCGGAACACAACAATACCAAGTACTGCTGTTTTGCGGTAGAATATCTGATGAGTGGGTGGTACCTACCCAGACGAGCTTGCACAAAGCTCTACCACCAAGTAAATTAATTTAAAAATCACTACAGTTTCGTAATATACGTAAATAGATTCTACGGAAAGAAAAAAATCTAGTAAAAACTAGTTTAAACCAGTTTCGTAATTAAAATACCACCGATAGATAGACAAACGTTTAAATCTAACAGCAAAGCGGCTGTTTAGAAAACAAATAATTTTTCAATGAAAGCATTTCTTACCGCTTATATTTAAGAAACTTGGGGATATGATGAGTGCTCTGAAAAGCTGAAGCCGTCACGCTGGCTCACTCGAAACATTACTATCGTAAGGTTAATATATCCATTTGTTACGGCGAAGCTCGTAAAACTCGTAACTTTAATAAATAACCTTCATGATACAAAGCGCAGGATCGCTGAGTAGGTGTCGTTCGTATCTTCTTAATATTATAAACGAAAATGAATGTCTGTATGTTCGTTCTATATACGTTACTAAACCATTCATCCGTTTGTGATGAAACTTCGGTGAGATGTTCGTTATCGTGTTTTTATATGTTTGTCTTTAAATAATAGGTAGGCAGACTGACAAAAACCATGGCCATCTGATGATGGGAATTGGTAACCACCGCTTATAGATATTGACGCTGTAAGAACCGATGAGTATTACTAAATGGCGGTGAAATATGGGGGGCGGACGAGTGGGTGATATCCTACCCAGACCATTTGCACAAAGCCCTCAAACCAAGGCTTCAGCTAGTTGTTTCTGTGAATATAATTATCAAGTATCTTTACAACTGCCAAATGTAGTTTTCTTGTAATTGTAAATGACATTTGGATCGCAAACGCAATGCAATACTTGATTAAACGACGATTCAAAACCAAGTTTTAAGTAGAGTTTAATTAAGTACTGAACGAAATCACGATATTATTATGAAATTTTAATACATATAATTTAAATATGGTCGTTAGTTAAGCGGGTTGGTTAAATATGTTTCGACTTTTCATTGACGTATATGATCGCCTCGTTGGTCTAGTAACTAGCTTACAAGGCTGTAAATTTCGGGGTCCTGGCTTCAAACCCTCGGTCAATCCAATGGGAAGTTATTGGGTTAAATGATGTAGGGGAGTTAAAATATTCACATACACAAACGAAATCGTTACACTAATTTTTTGGGCTGTCGTGAATATGGTGTCTACGTGTCAGACGCTAGACCGTGAAGTACCGGCTTCCCAGAGCTAAGAGGGTTTTCAGAACAGTCATAGTTTGGGGGTGAAAGGAACAGGGTGTAAAGTTCCTCATCCACCATTGAAAAGGGAGGATCCTCCGACCAGACGGGTTGATGCCTCTGGTAGGCTACTGCCCGGCGGATGTTGTCGGTTTAGGTAGTTCATACGATAAATACAAAACACGTGTAATGTATCATTTCATCTTATGTATCGTAGGTACATAAGTATTGTTATCGTATTGCCTTGACAAAATTCTAGTGAAAAAAAAACATTCATTGAAATTAACTTATCTTTTGTTTTTTGTTTTTTTAAAATATAACGTATAATATGGTTTAATTAATAACTTTATTTTGGTTTTTAAGTATATGTCGATAAGGATTATCGTAAGCCGCGTTTGTTCGACATGTTTTTTCACTGTTCACCATTGAAAAGGGAGGATCCTCCGACCAGAAGGATTGATGCCTCTCGTAGGCTACTGCCCGACGGTTGTTGTCGGGTTCTTGTATATTATTCAATCGCTCGGATAACTTTAATATCGCGATGTAGGATACGTCAGTTTTTAGTTCTTATGTGGCGTGATACGAGTAGATGTCGCTACAATAGTACCGAAATAAAATTTCGGCATCCACATGAGAACCTATTCAAGAGAATAATGTACGGTCGAAGAATTCAAATGCCCGACGACAAAGATAAATACTATGTTGTTTATGTACGTTTCTATTTGTAAATGTATTTAAGGAAACAATTGTCTCTGTTGTTAGAATTTGCAATTGAATATAGGTATATATCTACAAAAGAAAAGATGTATGTCAGTCGAATAATTCTCCTTAGCAGACCTGATTCTGGATGTTTTAAGTTGAACGCACGTAAAACGCCTGAACTCATTCAGGTCATGAGTGTGAGAGTGCCTCTGTAGATGAGCACACACGTCTTTCCTATAGTATATCCTGGGTTGTTATTTCCTATGAAATACATCAAGTTGTAATATTTTACGGCCGAATACTGAAACGTCATTCAAATATTAAGTGCAACTTAATTATTATATCGTACTCTATCCTCAAAGGTCGGCAACGCACCTGCAAGTCCTCGGATGTTGCAGATGTCCATCGGCGGTGGTAGTCACTTTCCATCAGGTGAGCCTCCTGCTCGTTTGCCCCCTCTTACATAAAAAAAATGATGATTTGATGATGAACGAATTTGATTTAATTACGTTTCAATATTTGAATACATTAGACTTATAAATAAGCACTTTTTTCAATGCATTTGATAATGTTTATTTTAATGTAAAACTTTCCACAGCTTCGGTACGTCGATTCTACCAAGAAAATCTTGTTAATCTTGTTCATCAATTAAAAAATGTACGTAAATGATTAACTACGTGTAAAATTGCGTATGATGAAACATTAATTCAGAGCTTTAACTATTTTAAAAGAAGAATATATGTTTATATGATATATATAGAATATTTAAAGTCGTAATTCTCGAAAACTGCTCCTATATATTATGTCATAAAATAACGTGAAATATAACTCTATGTCGGCGGGCCAGTCGTCACGGCGACCGGTTTACGACTTGCGCGACGTGACGGTCGACTATCGCAACTGAGGATTGTAATTTGTTACCATCGACAATTCTACGGTAATGTATTAAATGCGAAATGTGGGTTTGACTATTTGCTATGTATTTTTTTTTAAATATTCAATTCATACTGACTAGTTATTTATACGAACAGCAATATATTATATGTATTTGATGTGTTCTGATTTGAAGGGTGTGTGAGTGATAAGAGAACTATTTAATTAAATGAGCTACTTAAAAACTTAATAAATTATTATTGGTAGGTCTTAACTCTTAACGCCAATGGTTCATTGATCGAGTATCGTAGATTCAAATCCGAATAAGTTAACTTAAGTTTTCAAGTTTATTCGTATTTATAAATTAGATTTTCGTCTCGTGCGTTAATGTAATAATAATGTGCGTTAATCATAAAGAAACTATATATATGTCCTATAGTATGTATCACAGTAATAGCCTGTGAATGTCCCATTGCTGGGCTTCTTCGCCACGCTACTCCAATGCGGGTTGGTGGAATCCACATGTGACAGAATTTCAGTGAAATTTGACACGTGTAGGATTCCTCGCGATGTCCTTCTTCATCGTCAAGCACGTGATGAATAATAATCATAAATTAAGCACATGAAATTCAGTGGTGCTTGCCCGGGTATGAACCCACGATCATCGGTTAACATTCACGCGTTCTTACCCCTGGATCATCACGGCTTACTTTATTACATATAGTATATACGAGTAGATGTGCAAGCACCGGAAGTCGGAACTGTTTAATAATTTCATTGACACACACATTTCTCACGATCCGTTTAAAATTCAACGCTTTAATTAAACAATAACAACATTTATTTATCTATAATAACACCACAGATTAAAAATAAAGCACTCGAAACCCCGTTTTTTTTTTCATCTATATAATAAAAGAATGAAAACATAATGAAATTTCAGATGAGTGGGCACGAATAATTTCACTATTACGTACAGACGGCGACTAAATATAAAACCGTTTAAAAATAAGCTTTAACACTATGTAAATAAGGTATTAAATAGAACAATAGCATTATAACGTTGGGGATCGAACAGAGGACACAATACAATACTATTTTTTAACAAAGAATTTTATAGGGTGGCTTTTATAAGGGATATAGATAGATGTAAAAATAATTTCAATATAAAAAAGCTATCGAGTGCGTGCTATGTGAGGGCTTCGTATTTCTCTAAGTAATAAAAATATTTTTATATGACATCTAAGTTCGGTCGATGTGACTCAGGTTTTATCGTCGCACGTCGTGACTAGTGGTCTTTGGTGGTTTGGTAGTTTGGGAGGCTGCTGTTACTGATCTTCTTGGTTTGAGGTCCGCGTTGGGTCGATTGTATATTGTTTGGGGTTTTCTGACATTTCGGTAGTCCAAGAATACTTTTATTGTTTTTTTATATGGTAGTCGGACGATAATGTAGGCCACCTGGTTGTAAATGGTCACCAACGTGCATTGACATTGGCGTTGTAAGAAATGATAACCATCGCTTACATCGCCAATACACCGCCAACCTTGGGAACTAAGATGTTATGTCTCTTGTGCCTGTAATTACACTAGTTCACTCACCCTGCAAACGGGAAAACAACAAGACCAAGTACTGCTGTTTTGCGGTAGAATATCTGATGAGTGGGTGGTATCTACCCAGACGAGCTTGCACAAAGTCCTACACGGTGTGAACTACTTGCTCGTGACAAACAAAAGTTCATCTTTAATCCGATAAAACGGTAAGATCCAATACGACCGTAAAGAGCTTAGGCGCACCGACCTATACGCGTTCTCCTAAATCACGACAGTGTGTACAGTGTCAACTTCCAGACTCCGGGCCGCTACTGACCCAGTGACCTCAAACGGCCCGACCCGGTTTTCCACACTGGGATCTGTGGGTTCGAAAACTAGCCACAAGACCGGTTAGGTAGTTCATACGATAAATACAAAACACGTGTAATGTATCATTTCATCTTATGTATCGTACGTACATAAGTATTGTTATCGTATTGCCTTGACAAATTTCTAGTGAAAAAGAAACATAGGTACATTGAACTTAGCTTATCTTTGTTTTTTGTTTTTTTTTTTTAAATATAACGAATAATATGGTTTAATTAACAACTTTATTTTTTTTAAAAGTATATGTCGATAAGTATTATCGTATCGTATTTGTTCGACATGTTTTTTAACCGACTTCAAAAAAAGGAGGAGGTTTGTTACCTCATAACTTGAATCGACTGGGTGAATCGATTTGATAATTTTTTTTTTATTTGAAAGGGGGTGCTTCCTGTGGGGTCCCATTTTTAGTCCAGTTTTGACACTGGCATCCATGACAAAACCATATAAGTCGTAAATTTGCATAAATATGTGCGCGACAAATGGACGAATAACTCGATATCTTTTCAACCGATTTCGATGTTTTTTTTTTATTAGAAAGAGTGTACTTCATGGGTTGTTTGATGACAGTTTGGTTAGATTCTGATTATATTCTGCGTTGATATTTTTCTTTATACTAATTATAGGTATAGTCAGCCGCCTATCCGTACGGGCCTGCAATAAACCGAACTAGCGAGTGATTAAATATTAAGTAGTAGTATTCAAGTCATAGCTGACACGCGCCCCTCTTTTAGCTGCGGCGTAGCGAGGATCATCTATCCTGAGCTGATTTAAAAGTAAAAACACAATGTTGACTTAATATTATCAAAGTCAATAAATGTAATACATTATCCGATCATCATCGACATCTAAACTAGACCGTATCTAGACTTGGTGGTAGGGCTTCGTGCAAGCTCGTCTGGGTAGGTACCACCCACTCATCAGATATTCTACCGCAAAACAGCAGTACTTTGTATTGTTGTGTTCCGGTTTGAAGGGTGAGTGAGCCAGTGTACAAGAGACATAACATCATAGTTCCCAAGGTTGGTGGCGCATTTGCGATGTAAGCGATGGTTAACGTTTCTTACAATGCAAATGTCTATGAGCGTTGGTGACCACTTACCAACGGATGGCCTTTACGCTCATCCGCCTACCTATGCTTTAAATAATCCACTTATTTATTATATACTACACTAAATAAATATCTAACCTTTAACAAATATAATGTCCGTATATAGAATACGCAAGAGATTTTCTTCAAAATTGGATGAATAGTTAAGGAACGCATCGCGGACAAACATATTAACAATATCGTAGAAGGAGTTACATAGACACAAGTTAATCTCGGATTTACTCGTTCCATGCGATTCGCTAATATCGCTGGCCGATATGCTCGTCGGCCTTCCTATCCTATAAAAAAATAATCGAAAAAATTAATATGAAGCTATCGACTGATCTATACAACACGTCCCACAATTTAATTGACTCGAATTCGAATCATGTGTCAATCTATCGGATTACCGCGTTGTTGCCGTGACACACTTTCCATCGAACACTATGTACGAAACGATTATGTGCACTATGTAATACATACATAATAGAAAGGTATAATGACGATAATAATAGTGGATGAGATTGTTCCAAATGTTAGATATTAAGTCTATTTGACGAGCGGGTTGGCGTCGTTGTTGGTAGATACTTTCGGCGCTGCAGGTCGTGGGTTCGATTCCCACCCAGGATAGACATTTGTGTGTATAAACATTTCTTTTGTGCTGAGTCTGAGTGTAATTTTCTATATAAGTATGTATTTACAAAAGAACAGTAGTATATGTAGTGTATTAGTTGTTTGGTTTCCATGGTAAAAGCTCTGCTTAGTTTTTGGATCAGATGGCTTTGTGTGAATTATGATCCAGGATATTATTATTATAAGCTGATTTCATCAAAATCCGTCAATTAGTTTTTGCGGGAAAGAGTAACAAAGATACATTCATCCTCCACAAACATTCGTGTTTATATGTATGCTTAACGGTGAAGGAAAACATCGTGAGGAAACCTGCATGTGTCAAATTTCACTGAAATTCTGTCTCGTGTGTATTCCACCAACCCGCATTGGAGCAGCGTGGTGGAATAAGCTCCAAACCTTCTCTTCAAAAAGAGGAGAAGAGGCCTTAGCCCAGCAGTGGGACATTCACAGGCTGTTATTATTATTACTATCATTTATTTTATTTTATTATCGCATTCGTAGAATGTTATATTAGTATTATATATTTATTGGTTTCTTATGTAAGTTAATTAATTATTATTCTTAATGAGAAATGAATTGTTAAATGTGATATGTTTGAAAAAAGGTCGATTTGTCCAAAACTACCGTAATTTCGACAGTAAACGGATAATCTGAATACTCAATGTATGTACCTATGTCTGTCATTACAGACAGTAACCAATATATATTGACACGCACACTAACATATGGTTATATATGTAATACATCAAATGCACTATGAATGATTGAATTCATTATGTACTATGTATCAGCTGAAGGTACTAGGGTTATATACTCTTCCCTTACGGTTTCCACGTGCTTCGCGAGCCGCTAGTTTAATACATATATAACCGTAAAGTAAATAAATTAAAATTTCATTCCGACGTCTTTCCGTTAATAAAACCCATAATATTTTTATAACGAATTAGACAACCCTTCGTAACAATTTTAATAACTCCCGTTAAGGTTATTTGATTAGGAACGTATTTCTCGATTGGCCGGATCTAGCTATTCGATTACGGGCCGGTTAGGTCCGTTCGAGTGAAAAATGCACTAATAGACGTTGGGGTGGAGTTTTCGAATCGCGTTAATGTCGGAAAGAAATATTAACGATTTATTGAAGAGCCGGTTGGCGTGGTTGGTAGATGCTTGCCTTTCGCGCATTGTCGTGTGTTCGATTCCCACCCAGGAGAGAAACTTGTGTACATGAACATATCTGTTTGTCCTGAGTCTGGCTGTAATTATATATATATATATATATATATATATATATATATATATATATATATATATATATATATATATATATATATATAAGTATGTATTTACAAAAGAAAAGTAGTATATGTAGTATATCAGTTGTCCGGTTTCCATAGTAGGTACGAGCTCTGCTTAGTTTGGGATCAGATGGCCTAGTGAGGATAATGTCCCAGGATACATTACACTAAGTCACTAAGGTAATCGTCCTGGAATCGCACGGGTAGATAAGAAGAAAAATGTATTTTGGATAGAATTTGAGTAAAATACGTTTGTTGTGAGCGTCTACGAGCGCATGGTTTAGGAGTACGCGTGATGAGTGGTATGTATGTATGTATGTATGTATGTAGGTATGTAATAATAACAATAATATAAAAAGATTACATCTGTTTCGATGTCATTCGCGAAAATATCAAATTGTTTTACTACTAGATATTCTTTTTTAATATTTGTGTATACTGAAGCAAAGGTCTAATCCGTCAACCGTTACGATAGTACATTAAAAATAGCCCCACAGTGTAGGGGTGTGTGCCAGTTATTTTAGATGATTAGATTTATTAAAATGGATATAATTATATTTTTAACTTGTGTTTGGAATTCGAATTATGTACGAATTGACATCACGGGGCACTTGACTGTTAGCTGTCACCACCATTTCTTACATTGTCAATGCATTTATCGATCTAGGGGGAACTAAAATGATATCTTATGCCTGTAGTTACGGTGGCTCACGCTCAATCACTCTTCAAACCAAAACCAAGCAAATTCAATTGCTGCTTGGCAATAAAATGTGTGATGAGTTGGTGGCAGCTAATCAGACTGGCACAACGCTCTTACAACAATTATGTTTGACGACTCACTCATTTGTCAATTGTCTTGCACTATTTTGATGTTTTATATTTGAGGTTTATTTTAAATAACAATGATGTGAAAACGAAGGCTAAGATATCAATTCATATAAATACTCCATGTAGTCGTTTTTTTTTTTTTAAATTAATAATGAAAATGAATCAATTTCATATTACAAATATAAACAAGCCACCGTTCATTGCCTTTCATTAATATCGAGGTCGGTAAATACTTCGTGTACCGAACGACGTACAGGAACAACATATATATACAGGGATGTTGTGAAAACAAACAGCGACTCCAAATAGGCTGTATTGCGCGCCGGATGTGATGTGACGTCATCGGCGGAGCCATTTCCGGTCGCCATTATCCAATCGTTGGCGGGAAATTGTTCAATATGACACAAGTTTCGAGTTCGCCTCTAAAGAGGTTTGAAATTTCTTTGCCGTTTAAAAATATATCGTTTTGTGATACGTGGATTGTTTTTTTTAAACATGTCGCTTTTTCTTATGAACCACTCACCTTCCCGTCGCGGTTTTGCACGGGTCGAAAAATTGTCTGTATCTATATGTATATATATATGTATGTTTATGGGTCGAGATGGCCCAGTGTCTAGAACGCGTGAATCTTAACCGACGATCAAACCCGGGCAAGCACCGCTGAATTTTCACGTGCTTAATTTGTGTTTATAATTCATCTCGTGCTCGGCGGTGAAGGAAATCAACGTGACGAAACGTGCATGTGTCAAATTTCGTGGTGGAATAAACTCCAAACCTTCTCCTCAAAAAAGGAGGAGAAGCCTTAGCTCAGCAGTGGGACATTCACAGGCTGTTGCTTTGCTTATATGTATATAGTAATTATATATATATATATGCGGAGTTTCCTGGCACAGGCTTTTCATATGCTTAAAAGGAGACTCCAACAACTTTATATTTAAGTACAAACTTGTTAAAGAAAATAAAGATTTTTTTTTTTTTTATAGTATAGGATAAACTCTAAGAATATTTTACTTTTATTTTTGACGTGACAACGTCTAATAAATCGATGAACGCTGCCTGCATGCACGAAAAAGTATGACTCATTGTCCCGTTACGCTCATTGTCCCGTTACGCTGATTGTACGCTTGCGCCGCATCTATCTCGCTTTCACTCGATTGCAGTCATTTCATCAATGTTTTGTTATGACGTTGTCACGTTAAACTATCGTCCGTAAACCGACTTTACAGACAACCATTTTTCTCTTGGAGCGATTTTTTTTATTAATAACTTTAAAGCTCTTAGATAGTTGCCGAACGAAAAACAAATCGTCTTTGCTATGGCAGATACTATATCTTGTTATTACGATGTAAGTGAGCCAGTGTGATTAAAGGCAATAGGGATCACGAATCTGGTCCCCTGGCATTCCCAACGTATAGACGCGAGTAATGATATTAACCCACACAAGTATACAGATATATCACACATATATACACTTTTATCTTTGTTTACAAACTGCTTCGAGTCCCTGATTTTGCCGTCTTACTGATATGACCAGCAATTAGGTCGAAACCTAATCTTTTTTTGTGCTGATGACGCTATACGCAAACTATAAGTAAAATTATTTTATGCACAACAATTTTTTTTTAATAAAATATTTTTTTATTTTCAGGTAAGGACTACGTCGTATTTGTCGATGAAACGATGGCTTTGGTAATGTATTTTAATATTATTGTTATATATTTGAAGAGAAAGAGATAGAGAGATGTATTTATTTTAAACCAACACATATGTACATACCAATAAGTACCTACTTGATATCACGTAAACATCTGGGTGGTAGAGCTTTGTGCAACTCCTTTGGCAAAACAGCAGTACTTGCTATTTGTTGTGGTCCGGTTTGAAGGGTGAGTGAACTAGTGTAATTACAGGAGCAAGGGACATAACATCTCAGTTCCCAAGGTTGGTGGCGTATTGGCGATGTAAGCGATAGTTAATATCTCTTACAATGCCAATATCTATGGGCGTTGGTGACCACTTACCAACGGATGGTCTATAAGCTCATCCGCCTACCCATGCTTTAAATAATCCACTTATTTATTATATACTACACTAAATAAATGATAACCTTTAACACATAAAATAACAAATATAATGTCCGTATATAGAATAACGCAAGAGATTTTCTTCAAAATCGCATGAACAGTTAAGGAACGCATCGCGGACAAACATATTAACAATATCGTAGGAGTTACATAGACACAAGTTAATCTCGGATTTACTCATTCCATGCGATTCGCTAATACCATGCTTACTTAGCTAGCTTATGCACTACGAAACCGTTCTCGATTAATTTATATCTATCAATATCTATAATAGAATAATTGACTGTGCCTAACATGCAACCGCCAAATGCAACAGCGGAAAACCGGTCGTAAATTATCAGATAGTGATATACGATATTGATCATTATAATCATTACAAGAATACGCTCATCAAAATAGTATGTCACAATAAGTCGTTTGTCAATATATCACGGGAGTTTTTCTTTCTTTTTTTTTTTGATTGTAAGTCACCAACGGCCATAGATAATGGCATTCAAATTCAAATTTAAAAATACTTTATTCAATATTGAAGTATTACACTTACTTATTGATTGTCTAACTGGAAACTACTACCGGTTCGGAAAAGAAACACCCCAGCCCTGAGAAGAACCGGCGAAAGAAACTCAGCGGGTTGTTGCATTGTGAGCCATCGCTTACATCGCCAATGCGCCACCTACATTGGGGAACTAAGATGTTATTTCCCTTTTGCCTGTAATTACACTGGCTCTCTCACCCTTCAAACCGGAACAACAATACCAAGTACTTTTGTTTTGCGGCAGAATATCTGATGAGTGGGTGGTACCTACCCAAACGAGCTAGCACAAAGCTCTACCGATTATGATTAAATGAGTTTTTGCAGAATAGCTGCTCATACTATTATCTTGTGAATTCGTCAAGATAATAATAAAACTTAGTCACAATATTATGTTTAAATATAATTATTATCTATGTACACATATATTTGTACATAAATAGGTCCTAGCTCTGTCTAGTGGACTACAATTGTCTCTGACGTTCAACTTGAAGTTTAGTTGTTAATTTGTTTCCTTCGTGAGGATCGATACGACACGCGAGAGGTCGTTCGTTTCCATTGTCGTACGGTAACGGTTTTATTTTTACTCGTCGTATTCTAGCCACGATAAACGCTTGGCTTTGCGAAAAATGGTACCCTAAGGATGCTATTGCAAATTTAATGTCAATTTTCCCATTAAATCTACTTCTATAGCAACTTCAAAGATCTATTGTAATGTATGTCGGCTTTTCACATATTTCTCTTAAACAAACTTTTTTTTTTAAATTGGCAAAGTAGATCCTAATATTAGCGTACTGTTTTGCCTCCCGGGTACTTATTTTTCTTGATATTAAAACAATCCTATAGATAATTGTTATTATGAAACGTATCAGCGGCCTCATTTTGATAATGAATGATATGTAAGTATGTATGTAATGATTAATATAGTCTTTAAACTCCACTCCAGTAGCTATGTGATCATCATGTTCTTCTTTCACGTCTTGCTTCATTGCTGTAGATTTTTCCATATATTTCACCACGCTCCCACCGATGCAGGTTTAATGGATACGAGTGACATATTTTCATCTAACACATGCAATTTTTTGTCATGTTTTATTTTACCACTAGCTGTACCTGCGACTTTGTTCGCGTGGAATTTAACAAAAAAGTTAATTAGTTTATTTAGTTTTTTTTTTTTTGGTTTTTGCATTTTTATTTTAAACATCATTTTTTTTCTAAAATAAAAGTAGCCTAAGTTACTCCTTATTACACCAGCTACCTGCCAATAAAAGTCCCGTCAAAATCAGTCCAGCCATTTCAGAGATTAGCCGGAACAGACAGACAGACAGACAAAAATTGTAAAAAATGTCATTTTAGTGTATGTACCGTATATATATTCATATGCATGTAGTAAAAAGCGGTTATTTTAATATTACAAACAGACACTCCAATTTTATTTATATGTATAGATGTATAGATTAAGCACGTGCTAAATTACATCACATACAATCAAATTAAACACATGAAAATTCACTGGTGCTTCCTCGGATGCGACACCGCAAATATTTGATTTACCATTTAGTTAAATAAATAAATAAAATGTCGTGTCGTGTGTGTTTAATTATATTATTCGTATAATGTCGAGGCTATTTCACGTCGTCCATTGGAAATAACAGTTCTACGTGCCCTCAACCCTATGGCACTTGTGATGCTGTATGCGGATTGTGTTCCTCGGCACCGGGGACCCTTATTGGCTGAAGATATGCTTGAGGGTTTCAATTATACGAGCTTTTTTATCATCAGTGGACTATTTTGTTGCGTAAAATCATGATGGTTATGTTATAAATAAAAGGATAGTTCTTTATTTTTGCTGTTTGTATGACTAATGGCCGAATACTGAAACGTCTTTCAAATATGAAGTGGGACTTAATTATTTGGAACGTCATTAATTTCAAATTTCGCATACAAAATTTTGAAGTTAATGACGTCCCAAATAATTCTTCCAAATTAATTATTCAGCCGTTATATATATTATATGTGTAATAGAATTGTATATACCATTGAAATTAACATTCCAACATACCATACATAATATGCCCGAGCATCATTGATGTGTTCAAAGGAATTGAATTGATCTATGTTTTTTTCTATGGTTTTTATGGTGGTATGATAATTACCCCTGAGGATTTTTTGTTAGAAACCCATAAATAACAAATCATCGAAAATGTTTGTCATATTTACTCGATGGAATGGCTTTCTCCAAGCTCTTCTGGTTACGTACCACACACTCATCAGATATGCTACCGCAAAACAACATCGCTAAGTGTTGTTGTGTTTCCGTTTGAAAGGTAATTACTAGTGTAATTAGAGACACGAGGGAAATAACATCTTAATTCCCAAGCTTGCTTAGCATATTGGAGGTGTAAGGGATGGTTAATATACCTTACAATGCCATGGTCTATAAGCGGCGATGATCACTTACCACCACCACTTGCAAGTATGCCTACCAAATTATAAATATATATATAAATAAAACATTTGATAAGAAAATATATTTATTGCACAAAATGTTTTAAATAAATTCAGATAACTTTTTTTATTGCATAGGAAGGCGGACTGGTGGTATGTGGTTACCAACATCCCTGGACAATGGCATTGTAAGAAATGTTAACCATCGCTTACATCGCCAATGCGCCACCAACCTTGGGAACTAAGATATTATTTCTGTAATTACACTGGCTCACTCACCCTTCAAACCGGCGAACAACAGTACCAAGTACTGCTGTTTTGCGGTAGAAGATCTGATGAGTGAGTGATACCTACCCAGACGAGCTTGCACAAAGGTCTACCACCGAGAACTTTAAAAAAAATACTAATATATGCCATTAAAATTAACATCCCAACACACCAAGGATATAATTTATGTATCATTCGTGTCATTCAATCGAGTATCATTTATGTGTTCAAAGGAATTGAATTTATTTGATTTTTCTATGGTTTGTTTTTTATCCGGTTGGCAGTATGGAAACCTTAAAGACTTTTGTTATAAAAACATAAATAATAAATCTTGGTTGATGTTTTCAATAATTATTAAGTAGATTATGTCTTTGTTATCGACTAATTTTATTCGTTGGAATGGCTTTGTGCAAGCTCTAAAACCGTTAAGCATGTATCTTTGGTATCCTTATAAAATTTTCTGGTTATTGTTTGACTTGACCTTTAATTAGCACGTTTGGGTAAGGTGTGACTTATTTCGTCATCAGCTCGTCTACCTGTACCTGTACCTGTGGGTTCGAGGGTTGAATGAGTCAGTTTATTTATAAAATATCACCACGACTAAGAAGTGTACTTTCCAAGATATTAAAAAATTATATACAATGGTACGCACCCGTTGTAAGCAGTGGGTCTAAGCAGTGGTATCACTTACTTCGCAATCAATTCGTCTACCACTAAACAAAATACTTTGCTGTGTGGCTGAAGCCAGTGTACTTAGAATCACAAAGGATAACATTTTCTTTTACATTGTTAACGGCGTGTCGACGTATCGCATCGATGTCTATAGCCGTTGATCACCACTCACCATCGTATGACCGTTTTGACTGTTCTACCACCACGCGATCTACAAAGAATTTCATAAGATACGTTCATTTCATCACACGATGTCTTCGTTTACCACCATACATACATGAATTGAATTATAATCGTGGCCATGGTGGTAGTCACTTTCAATCAGGCGAGCCCCTGTCCAATTCTAAAATAAAACAATCAAGAAGTAAATTAAGGTGCCCGGATCGGATTGAAGCTCGTGTCGTCGTTTTAGATGATCGACTTCTAACGACTGAGCCATATCAGTGTCATCGATACACTCTTCGTTGATAAATAATTCCATACGCTTATCCAAAAACAATTACATGGAGCGCGAGAACACACGACGCTGATTAGCGTGCACGAGCCCCTATTAATATTCGTAACGCGATGGCAACACTGATTCAGCTTTACATCGTGTAAATGATATTACGCTGGCAACTCTGAACACGTCGCCCGCCTCTATTCGGTTTCCTGTTATTTTATTAATTTCACAATTTTTTTTTTCTTTTTTTTTTTTTTGCCGGGTTAATTTTTACCATGGAAAATAATTTGTACGATAGCCAATTTTTGTTGTTGATGATTTTTATCTTTTATGTTTAAAGGCGTGAAAGATTAAATTAATAAACTATTTTATTAACTTGATAAATTAAAACACGCTACGTCCGTGAATTAATGAATAAATTTGTAGCCAGTGACTCGGTATGATGGAAGTATTATAAGTTAGAATCCTTAGACCTTACATTCATCGGAATCTGTTCAGACAATTGGTGGTAGAACTTTGTGCAAGCTCGTCTGGGCAGGTACCACCCACTCATCAGATATTCTGCCGCAAAACAGCAGTTCTTTGTATTGCTGTGTTCCGGTTTGAAGGGTGAGTGAGCCAGTGTAATTACAGGCACAAGGACATAACATCTTAGTTCCCAAGGTCGGTGGCACATTGGCAATGTAAGCGATGGTTAACATTTCTTACAATGCCATTGTCTATGGGCGTTGGTGACCAATTACCATCAGGTGGCCCATATGCTCGTCCGCCTTCCTATACAATAAAAAAAAACTTAAAAGTTATGATGAAATATACTCTAATACATACATACATACTTACAAACATCGAAAACTATAAAAAAAATACACTTCTATAGACAATCAAAATACCACAGGGTCAATTGACTACTCTACGATATGCACACACTATATACATGTGGGTTTGTTATTCAATGTAACCACTAACAATACGGTCTTAAGAACAAAGATGAAGATACACAAGGAAAACGTTCAAATCCTAATTAATGTGTTTGTTGACAAATATGTTCCTCGGGGAATTAATTCGTGACAGCCTTTGAAGACACATATGTACATGATACAGTCTATTCCATTCAAAGAAGGACTACAGATAAATAAATCTCGATTTGAGAATTCCATGCGATTTGCTAATAGATATTTTTTTATAGCATAAATAGACGGACAAGCGTATGGGCCACCTGATGATAAGTGGTCACCAACGCCCATAGACATTGGCATTGTAAGAGATGTTAACCATCGCCTACGTCGCCAATACGCCACCAACCTTGGGAAATAGCCCACTTGCTCGTCTTCTTATCTATAACATTAAAAAAAAAAACAGTTGATTATATGTTTTTATTTATTTCACTTAACTATACTTCCAAAGTTCCGATAGCAATGTCAACGTTCGCCGATAATAATCAAGAGGTCTTTTTTATGCGAATCTATACCGAAGATAACGCGTTCGAATCCGAGATAGCATTTGTGGTAAGATCACCCTTGCAGTTGATTATATTAAGATCACCAGACCTTTACCCGGTGATGGGACATTCACGAAGTTATAGGTACATACCAGCTATGCGACGGCTCGCGTCGTCGACGTCACTACCGGGCAATAAAATACGATACATGTGTTTTTACGATCCCGCAAATGGGGAAAGATCCCATTTTATTATTTTCACCGCGAAACTAATACATCTAGCTGTCAGACGGGACGGCTATTTATTATCTGTGACCGATATGACTTGAGGTCCGGACACACACGACAACGCGGTCCATCTGTAAAGCTAAGGTCTCGTATATATACGTGAACGATTTTTTTTTTAAATTGATATCTTCACGTCAAATAGGATTTTTTATGATATTCTTTATTTTTAATTTGGCGGTATTATTGGCAATATTTTTTTTCATATTGATATTTTGATTTTATTTTCCTACTAGCTGAGACCCGCAGCTTCACCCGCGTAAATTTAATAAAAATATAATGAATTATTTAGTCTAACATTTGCGCCATCACATGTTCTTTGTGTGTACCAATTTTCATCAAGATTGGTCAAGCCGTTCTTGAATTATCAGAAGACATACAGACAGACAGACAATAATGAAAAAAAAAATAGTATAATGCTATGCATCATAAAACGATTAAACATCACAAAATTAGGTGGAAAAAAAAATGTACAGACAGAACCAATAGATTTATATAGTAGTATAGATATATAAAAATTAAATAATATAATGACGCGTTGTCGGTTTAAAAATGTCCGCAATGGGAATTTCTTTCTACCGCAGATCTAACTCCGAGCTAGACTTTAAACGAGTGTCGTTTGTGACCTATAAAATCTAGAACACATGTCGTCTCCAGTCCCAGGTGCGTTGGAATCCAGTGTTTATTTCCTTGGATATGGCGGGATGCCAATTGAATTGTAACCTACTGTATGATGACAAAATAAAACGGATTTTTTGACGTGACAACGTCTTATAAATTGGTTTGCCGGGTGACACTTCAAGAAACTGCGTTACGCTCCGCTCACGTTATGCGCTCACAATGAGAGCGAGTGAGAGGCACGCGTCCCTTCCACTCGGGCATGGTTAGCCCGCCTAAGAGCGAGAGAGACAGACATAAAAAGTGAAAGGCACGCGTCTTCTTCCTACTATACGAATGAATATTCACATTAAAATTATTTTACCACTCAAAGTCGTTGTCACGTAAAACTTTCGCCCGTATACCGACTTTACAGGCAACCATTTTTTTTTAAGGGACTGCTACTTATACAACGGAACTAAGATGTTATGTCCCATATGCTTGTTATACTGGCTTACTCACCCTTCAAACCGGAACGCGAAAAATATAAATATTGCTGTAATGAGTGGGCGGTAGTTACCACCAAGTAATAACAGTGTAACGTGGTGAATTAAGCTCTAAACTTTGCCACGATTAATCCACCCACAGGGGTACGTTGACGAAAGCTCTACCCTTCCAATCGACTAGGTGACTAGGCCCTTTGTCCAGCTACAGGCAATGATCCAATAGGTAAGAACGCAACTTTAAACTTTTCATATTTAATTTGTTGCATTCAGAAATTTATTCTGTACCTAGTAAATAAACACGAGATATAAATTTTATTCGCTATATACAGATACACTAGCTCGTCGTCCAGGCTCTCTTCTTGTTTACGACTGTTTAAGAGCCTCGGTTTATGGGTTGTATGAAAGGAGGAATGGTTTTATAGTTCGCTGCAGAGCTGGAATCTAGGACATGAGACGGCGGAATTATTACGTATTGTGAAATGTCCTCGTTTAAAATTGAATTTGTATTACAAATGTTTTTTATAATTTAAGATTTATCATCAGCACATATACTTATAATGATATGTAGTATTAGTTAAAGGCCGGCAATGCACCAGCAAGCCCTCGGGTGTTGCAGATGTCCATGGGCGGTGGAAGTCACTTTCTATCAGTTGAGCCTCCTGCTCGTTTGTCCACTTTTACCTAAAAAAAAAAGTTAAGAGAAAATGTTTGCAATAATATTTTTTTAGTAACAGCCTGTGGATGTCCCAGAGCTGGGCTAAGTTTCTCCTGTTTTTGAGTAGAAGGTTTAGAGCTTATTCCACCACGGTTGGTAGAATACACATGTGGCAGAATTTCAGTGAAATAAGACACTTACAGGTTTTTCCACGATGTTTTCCTTCACCACCAAGCACGAGATGAATTATAAACACAAATTAAGCATATGAAAATTCAGTGTTGCTACCGCCAAACAATTATACAAGGTATTCCTAAAATGTTATATATAATTAAGCAAACAGATATTTAGAGGTACTGGAAGGAAATGACGACGCTGAAGCTAGCCGACAGATGACATACCTAAGCCTAAACTTTTAAATAACACTTGAACGCGTTGACTTAGAAACTGGCATAGGGCACCTTACAGATAGACACACAGACACTGACACAAGCACGATGTTGGGGTAACTAGTAGTTCAATACGGACGACCATACCGGCGTGCTGCCCGATGGTAAGTGGTCACCAATGCCCATACAGTGGCATTGTACATTTCTTTTAAAAAAAAACATCGCCAATGCGTCACCAACTTTGGGAAGTGCTCCAATGCTTCTTCACACATAGAATATAGTAAGTTTATTTCGATTTAACCTTGAAAAACCTCTCAGACACATAAAAAGGGTTTTTCCTCTTACATCTTTACCGATAAAGTAAGTACTATCAATTATTAACACAGCCATAAAAATTCCTTTCGATGACACCACAGTAGGGATGGGGTAGAGAGCTCGGATCACTCCCCCGGCGACAGTAAACCGAATGTGTACAACTGCCCTTACTATACACCTGAACCTTAACGTCATACATTTAAGAGCTAAATTCGAACACAATAATATACCTTCCTTAATATAAGCGATATGTTTCTAGTTCTTATCCTCAATGAGATAAAGACGAAAATTGTTCAAATGTATCTCTAATATACTCGACTATTCGCTATAAGACGGCGATTAGATTGTGCAAAAGTTAATCTTATTTGTATAAAAATAGAGTTTAAAATGAGTGGTACGTGAATTGTATGACAGTATTTAAAGGTATCGTTTTGTACAAATATTGCGTGAAAAAATAAAGTGGCGGTGAAGTCTATTTGTGTTGATATCATTACTTGAAGTGTTTGAAGTCGATATAAATACTGAAATAGTTTGTTTTCAAATAAGAAAATATATACAGAGTGTAACAAAATTCGTGTCCGACCCATGAAGTGGTTATTAGGTATCGTGAGTCGGTTCTATTTATGTAAAAAAAAAAAAAATATGCAAAAAAATTACCCTAAAGAAATTTTTATAGACATTTTCAATTATAAATGACGAAAATTTCATGGAAATCTAAGGTAACCTCGTGTCCGAGCTACCCGATTGGCAAGAGCTATTGAGCGCTAACGCCCGCGCCTGTATTGCAATGTAATTGTCGTTATTTAGTTAAATTAAGTTTTATTTGGAGAATTTTTTTGCTTAAAATTTTAAAAATGATTACATAAATAGAACCGACTCACGATACCCAACAACCACTGCACGGGTCGGACACGAATTTTGTTACATCCTGTATAACAAGGTAAATATAATAAAATGTTTGTTTGTGTGTAGTTGTTTCACAGGAATAAATTTTAATGGATGAACTTTTGAATCGTATTTATTCGACTCACTCACCAGATATTCAAAGCTCAAAGCAAAAGTAATTATTTTTGTGTTCCGGATTAAATAGTAAGTGATCTAGTTCAGCTACAGGCACGATGGACATTGCATATTAATTCCCGAAGGTTGGTGGCACGTTGGTTTAACGTGCTATAAGGGACATCGTTTGAGTCATATAAAGAACGAATGCGTGGGCGTCATCGATCGAGATGAGTTTGCCTAAAACCCGATCACTCAAAGAAGACCCTTTTTGTTATATCGTAATATCCTATAAATTAATTAAATTAATTTCTCAAAGTAATACTTATTCAGAGCGATTAGCGTTTGACGATCTCGTATCACAAGGAATATTACGAAGTCGTAAAAGTTGAGTCGATTGATGTCTATCGATCAATCGTAGTGGCTGTGACGTCACGCATTAGCCTCGTTACACAAACGGCGCGCCCGTCGTTCCCCCGACGCTACGGTCTCGGTGTGTGCACGTCCTAATGATATTGAAACAAACATCTACAATGGAGTTTGCATTGAAATCATTACGTTATAGGTACTATCCTGTACATGGTATTATATATCTTGAGTCTTGACAAATAACTTACTTATGTGTAGACGATACCAGCGCCGCAATTGTACTGATACTGTGAGTAAGAATAATTATGATTGATTTATTGAATATGTGAAAACTTCTTTAGCGGCGTTGAGCACTTTTTTGCGATGGGTAAAAAAAATTGTTAAACTCGCGTCAGATCACGTGACCCTGATTGAAAATTAGTAAGACGAATTCTGAAGTGTTAAATTTTTAATGTAATATAAATTGTCATGTTTGTTTGTGTACGATAGCGCAATAAATTAATATTGTATTTTATCACATAAATGAGAATACTTTTATACTGACAATTCGTGCAATTTTTTTTCCCTTGCCATTCCAAAGTATCAAAAATGCACAACGTTTTCACTTGTGCCGTCACTCCCGGAGTGCAAGCCGTTGTTTTTTAATTTACTAGCTAACCGTCCCGGCTTCGTACGGGTAGAATAAGGTTTACATTGAAGGACTGACATAAGTACAAGAAAAATAAAGTGTACGCAAATAAATATGCATTCTCTATCGCAATCCGACACGATCAGAAAGATTCTAGGCGCAGAACCGACAGCTTTACGTGCTCTCCGAGGCACGGGCACGCTACTGAGAATCATCGACAGTAAAGCTCTATAACATTTTTTCGGCCTATTGAACCCAGGGTCTCTGGATATGCGGCCTTATATCTAGCCACTCTAGCAGACTCAAGACCGACGGGGTAGTTTTTCTTTTCTTCATCTAAAATAAGCAATGAAAATTTTCTTCTGAATTTTCAGATAAACGTATTGTAAATCAGACAAGGTGCTTACTCGGGTACATGTCGTCCTTGAAACATTTAGATTGTTTTATATCGGGGACCTTTTCGCACCGACTTTTAGTTCGAACGGCACATTGATTAATATATGTTCGGTATACCCGTGTCACGTGATGTGGGCGTCGTGACCGGTTAAACTTTGAACTTGGGTGAATATATTTTTTGTACATTATCTTACGATTTGAGATTTATTTGATTTCATGATTATATGTCACTTTACATTTGCTTATCATATATGTTATGATTGGAAATCTATATACTACATAATATTCACTGGCTTACCATTACGACTGCCAGCTACCCCCCCTCCTCTGGTGTACGTGAGGTGAGATATATCTACACGATGGCTACCAACACTATAGCCACCTGAGGCCCTAGCCAAGTTGACATTCTACAATCGTAAACGCTATAGAAAAATAACAAATATATGAGAATGACATCTTTCAACGATAAGCCACGTGGTCATTCTCATACATTTGTTTAGTTTTCTATAGCGTTTACGATTATAGAATTTCAATTTGTCTAGGGCCTCTGGATCGATTATATTTTTGACGTCTACCTTGACATAGTATGCAAAATATAAAATAATTATATCGCTTATGTTCGGTATGTGATTGGAAGTTGTAATGATGTGATAGTTTTATATCGTTTGGTTTAGTAGATTTTAGAATAGATTAATTACGAAATTACTTGTAATTTGAATTTAAAACAATTTTGTAAAATTATAATAGAAAATAAAGAAGTAAAAGTACTTAATATATTTTGTTATCGATTAAACGTTTCTCGAATTCTGTCATTATATATTTCTGCTGAACTTTAAGAGATATATTTAACAATCCATAATATAAAAAAAGAAAAAATAAAATCCGGTCGATCTAAAAACAAATACGATAGAATTGCGACAAGTTCAAAGTTTTCGTGTCGCCATTACGACACGTGAAAGGTCCGCGAAATAATTTAAATGAAAGGTCGAGAATAATTGGGACCCTGTAATGGCGACGATTGGAGTTTTAGGGTTTCGTCATTACATGTATACCTGTAAGGGTTGTTTGTCTGTCCGTGATGACATTAATAATAATTATCATAAATATATAATTAGAATACACTCTGTAGGCGGACGAGCATATGGGCCACCTGATGGTAAGCTGTCTGCTTACTAACGCCCATAGACAATGCTATTGAAAGAAATGTATCGCCAATGCACCACCGACCTTGGGAACTAAGGTGTTACGGTTTGAACGGTGAATGAGCCAGTGTAACTACAGGCACAAGTG
This sequence comes from Nymphalis c-album, assembly GCA_963151315.1. Classification (NCBI taxonomy): domain Eukaryota; kingdom Metazoa; phylum Arthropoda; class Insecta; order Lepidoptera; family Nymphalidae; genus Nymphalis; species Nymphalis c-album. Next base: position 4,003,164 of record OY720615.1, read on the forward strand.
ACATTGCGTGTGTGTGTGTATGTGTGTGTGTTTGTGTGTGTGTGTGTGTGTGTGACATGTAGTACCAAATATTTAACCAACCAATTATTGTTAGTAAACACAAACCTACAAAAGTTTTTTTCAAAATCCTTTGTATGTTGTTTTGTTTCGTTATTTTCTTATAAATTGAACTGAAGTTATCAAAAATATATCTGATATACAGACATACATATACATAACCTTGAGCGTAAGTCACACATATCGACATACGGTTCCAAAAATGTTTATTTAAAACAAAGGATAGCCTGCATGTAGTAAAACTCAGGCAAACAGCAATATCCATAAGGGCAGACTGTGTACTTAATGTCCACTGCAGATACACCGTCGCCCACGAAAAGTATACGTAGGTATGTAAATAATATTATATTGAAAATGTTTCGCATCGGAGTTGATAATATTGGATGTCATATTCAGATGTATATTTATTATCGTGTTTTTTTATGTGAATACATCTTAGCGCTTCATGGACAATATGGGCTAACTGAGATTTCGAGCGTCTGATGACGTGTGCGTTAGATCTGTTGTTAAGATTTGTTTACTGTAAGAAAATTCTCAGTAGCAGCCAGGAGTCTGGAAGTTAAAAGTGTGTACACTCCCGTTCCTCGGAAAGCACGTAAAGCCGTTGGTCCTGTGCCTGAACTCTTTCTGGTCGTGTCGGATTACCGTCCCATCGGATTATGAGAGCTAGGTAATTGTGGCTAATCTCTCTTGAATTTTGCCGCCGTGACCGAAATTGGTTTGGAGGACATTATTATTATATATCTATATATTTTAATGTGCGTAGCCCTAATCATGCACTGATGTGTACGAGTTAATTAAACGCACTCACAGCCTACGAAGTTCCGGTGTGCTAACTGTCCTCATGGGTCAGTAATGTGATATCGTCCTTATAACGTTACGGCTGCTGACCGCGGTTTGACCGGCGTTATATTATACACACCGAACAAAACACTTGGTTAGTCTTCAGTTGTTTATTTCTAGAAAATAATACAATCGGAAAAGTTTTAAACCGTTACAGGGACTGTTGAACTACATGGGGCCCCTGGCTAAGGGCCAGATTACCTACTGGAAACCAGTGGTTCGGTTTCTGTTATTTGTGGGACGTCATGGGATTGTTTGCGCATGCTACCGTGTCGTCTCGACGGCTGGTCTGTCTCTGCAGGCCTTCTTCGTCGAAGTGAATTAGCGGAAGCAGATCGCTCCTCTTTAATCTCTGCTACCTTCGTCAATGCGATGAACGCCTGGTAGATGGATGGAGGACCCAAGCGGACAGTACTTCAAAATATTATTTGGTGGTAGGGCTTGGTGCAAGCCCACATATTCTACAGCTGATAGGCCACATTATTGTTGTGTTCCGGTTTGAAGAGTAAGGGAGTCACTGCACAGAAAAAAGCAAAAATAATATAATATCTTAGTTCCCAAAGTTGGTGATGTATTAGCGATGCAAGATATAATTATAGTGCCGATGTCTTTGGATTATCAGTCTGCTACATCATAGTAGAAAAACGCTTCATCGATAAAATAATCCATACAAAATTAGTAGTAATTGCGTGACAAACAAACTGACGAAATCTACCTTTGCCATTTATATGACATCTATATGTATAAATTGATGTTTGTTTGTATGCTTAGAATGAGTTTCTATACCATTCAACCAATTGCGATGAAACTGAAGTGTGTTGTTGTGCGAGCGATTGCAGGCTCTCCGAATTAACACAACCATTTTTAAATGGCGGACAACGGCTTGTTTATTGCATAATTCGTGTTATGAAATTATAAATATGTAGACAAACATTTATTTGTTATAGCTTTTGTTATACTCAACCGTTTTTCATGAAACACAAACTAAAGAACTATTGAATACTATATTAAGTAGTCTAATTATTTTTTAAAGATTAAACCGGACAAACATATTGACAAAAATACATATGTCGACACAGGTGACAGACATTATTCCTATATAACACACACACATACTTTATATAACACTTTATAATTATAATGCAAGATGTGCACCGGGCAACTGATGTCGAAAGAATGAATGCTCGCTTAGTCGAGCGCTGCTTTTTTGTAGGGTTTTAGTTATGGGTAGTTGACAATTGTACGTGCTGCTTTTAAAACAAGACGGCGGCGCCGTCACATATAATATGTAGTTGTTTTGTCCTGGTAATTTGCAAATAGCCTGGTAACTTAAAAGAGGCAGTTATTTTGAAATTACAGACCGTCACTTTAATTTTATTTATACGTTGAAATTAGTATTAATTGTTTGAGTCTTAGTTATTTACATTTTTGTTTTTTATAATAATAAAATTGCATTAAATTGGTCTTTAACTTTTGTTTTTTGAAACGCACTCATCAAAAATAGATTAGCTTATTCGGCTTTAATCTTAACGCTCATTGGTCGGATATTACGTCATCGACTGCCACCAACCAATGACCTTTCAGATTTAAGTCGAATTAGTTGATTTGTTTTTAATCAGCCCGTCAGAAACTCGTAACGATGACGAATTTATGCTCGTAGGGATGTGGACACCACCATCTATAAAGAGTCAACATCCATTTCGAAGGATGACTGGAACTGACTGTATTTTTATGATAGAAGGGTGACTTCCTTTTGATGGCTACCAATTCCCCACAGGATATATGGTCCCCACCACCCATAGAAATTTTTTAACGGTGACAATGCCTATGTTGTGTCCCTATTGCCTGAAATTCTAGCCATCGTCTTGAATATTCATAATTAAAGACCTCATTTGTAAAAGTTTTTTAGTAGCTGTCTATTTAACATCGATTTATCTCTTTTCATCATCACTGATTTGTCATTCGAATAAAGAAGACGGCACTCAACAAATCACCTTTTTAAACAAATTTTATAAATAAAGTCTTAGTGTAAATAAATTATAGTTTAAAAACTAAAAAACACGCGACACGACCTCGTCCCGGCTGCACGATAACGCACTTAGGATAGTGGGGGGGGGGGCGTTGTCACAGGGTGGTGAGACAGTTAAATTTTTGTATTGTCATCGGTTTTTAATAATTGTCCAAATTTTTAAATCAATTGGACGTCTTGAAGTGGGTGATAATTGCGTTGAAAGATTCCGTTACATACAAGTCAAGCTAATAAAAGCGTGTTAAAAATATCTTATGTAATTTTTTTTTTTTTTTTTTATTGCATAGGAAGGCGGACGAGCATATGGGCCACCTGATGGTAGGTCACCAACGCCCATAGACATTGGCGTTGTAAGAGCTGTTAACCATCTCTTACATCGCCAATGCGCCACCAACCTTGGGAACTAAGATGTTATGTCCCTTGTGCCTGTAATTACACTGGCTCACTCACCCTTCAAACCGGAACACAGCAATAACAAGTACTGCTGTTTTGCGGTAGAATATCTGATGAGTGGGTGGTACCAGACGAGCTTGCACAAAGCTCTACCACCAAGTAAATATATATAAATAATAATTAAACTCATATTAATTTGCACATGTTCAACAAAATTGGAGAAATATTATTTCAAAATATTTTTGGAGCAGACTAAACTGAAACTGTTATTAACTTTTCTACAAAGTCGGAATTTATATTTACTTTAAAAACTGAAACGGCTCGCGCGCGCGCGTGTCTGTGTGTGTGTATGTGCACGTGTTAAATTGAAATAGTTTTAATTAATTTTCTGGTTAATTTCTACTGTTTGTATTTAAATAAGTAGGAGGCGACTGCAAATGACTTTCATTTGTAAAACACTTGATATGTGTCCACGGGTTTATACAGATGAAATGTGTAATGATAATGATTCTGTTTGCATTAATAAAGTTTTATTATCTATATAATATTCTATTTATCTTCTCGGTGGTAGAGCTTTTTTGTTATTTCGTCTGGGTAGGTACCACCCACTCATCAGATATTCTACCGTAAAACAGCAGTACTTGGTATTGTTGTGATTCGGTTTGAAGGGTGAGTGAGCCAGTGTAATTACAGGCACAAGGGACGTAACATCTTAGTTCCCAAGGTTGGTGGCGCATTGGCGATGTAAGCGATGGTTAAAAGTTCTTACAATGCCATTGTCTAAAGGCGTTGGAGACCACATACCATCAGGTGGCCCATATGTTCGTCTGCCTACCTAAACAATAAAAATACATTTCCAAAGATAAACTATGTTATTCTCGGATTGAAAGTTGAGCTTTTGTAATAATTCGATGTCTTGGTAGGCGTAGCTCTGATAGTGTAAATAATGGTGTACATTTATTTGAGGAACCAATAGTCCAGTTGATTTTTTTGTTCTCAATTCGTCCCAGGCTGTAAAATCTTTATCAAAATTAGTTCAATGGTGTAGTCGTGAAAGCGTAGCAGACGGACTCTACGAATTTTTAACCAGCCGTATTGTAATATACCTTAGCCTTATTCTTGTTAATAAGATTAAAATTTATTTATAGAAAATCAGTTATAAGTATCTGCGGAATCTTATTATAGAAACGAATACCTTGCTCAGTAAAAGATTTTTTGAATTTTTCGCCGTCGAAATTTTGCTATATTTAGTATTTTTATCCGCATTCTTGTTAAAAAATAAATTGTCGAATTGTAGACACCTATTTATTCTATTTAAGATACTAGCTGTGCTCGGCGGTTTTACCCGCGTATAATTAATAAAAATTAAATAAATAAAAGTAAGCCTAGATAGAGCCTTCCTCGATAAAAGGACTATCCTACACAAAAATATTTTTGAAATTCGAATCAGTAGTTCCTGATATTAGATGGATCCAACAAACAAACTCTTCAGCTTTATATATATTAGTAAAGATTATGTTGAGTTAAATTAAATTTCTATCATTTTATAAGAACTAGGGAATTGTATATGTACGTATATTTCGATCGAACCTTCGTATCGGAGTGGTCACATTTCATTTGATAGTCACAATCTCGACGTCTACAAAGGCTTCTGAAGTTAGGGTCGCCACGCGTTACGCTGTGGTGTGGACACTTCGACTGATACATGCGAGGAGAGTGACGTTTTTGTCCCGTTTTTTTGTTAGATCGTAAACTATTAGGAATTTAATTATGTACTTAACAATCTTATACTCATACAATATAATAAGTATAACATCATTCTTGTATAGTCTACAGTACGTCTACGACGTCTACGACGTAGGCGTCTCGACACGGCTTTTGCGCCCAGGGTTATTTCGTAGCATTTATATTTATAATAGATTCATCCTCTCTTTAAAAAGTTTCACTGACTGAGGTGATATGATTCATTGGTGAGAACACGTTATTGTTAATCAAAGATCGCGGGTTCAAACCCAGACAAGTACTTGTGAGTTTTCGTATTTTTAATTCACCTTTTGTTCGACTATCAGGGAACTTGTACGACGTGTTGATTGAAAATCTACCGCATGTTACCCATCAACCCGCATTGGAGTAGTGCCGTAGAACATCCTCTAAACGAAATTAAAAAAACAAAAAATCGAAATAAAAATTGTATCATTTTATTATTTACAACATCCAAAGATAGTAACGTGTTTTTTTTTTAAATATCACCTGTTTGTTATGTACATGTTTAATACATGAAAAGTGTCGCACAATCCGTTATATATACTTACTTTAACGTAATTTAGCGTCGTAATTCGATCTAGTCCTGCACTTTTCGAATTGAAGGTAACCCGATTCAATGGGCGTGCGGTCTAGTGGCCACCCGACGCTTTCAATACTTACGTACGTACCTGTAAATGTATTGAAAATAATTTATTTCATTCGAACGAGACCTTTAATGATACAGGCGTGAGTAGTTTATTTATGTGTGCTACGATTTGATTTTGTCGGTTCTCTTCGGTTCTGTTAAGGCGCTACGTGCGACACGTGGCTCGGTGTTGCCGTATAGCCTCGTTTGTAGGTTGTAGTTATCCTTAGTGTAGTGGGGAAATTGGAATTGGTAGATTTCATCAGAAACGTTGACCACGAAAAATATGTCGTGTGTGTTTATTATTGTTACTTTTATTATTTATTTAATTAACTAATAAACCATTTTTTTTATTGTATAGGTTGGTACGAGCATAAGGGCCACCTGATAGTTAGTGGTCACCAACGCCCATAGACGTTGGCATTGTAAGATATGTTAACCATCGCTTACATCGCCAATGCGCTACCAACCTTGGAAACTAAGATGTTATGTCCCTTGTGCCTGTAATTACACTGGCTCAATTACCCTTCTAAGCGGAACACAACAATACAAAGTACTGCTGTTTTACGGTAGAATATATGATGAGTGGGTGGTACCTACCCAGACGAGCTTGCACAAAGCTCTACCGCAGAGTAAAACCACCATATCGCAAATAAGCGAATTAGAAACATTAAATTCATCGTTGCTTCGATTTGAACATCAATATTTTCTATCGACTATAAATGGCGTATTGTTGTTTGTTGTTGTTGTTGTTGTATTCGTTTTAGACTAAAAATTAAACATTGACTTTAGATGTACATGTGTTTTTTTTTAATAACGAAGACGTGTTAACATAGTTTTGATATGATATGATAGTATGTTTGTATATAATTTTTCATATCTAATATTAGACGTCTGAAACTAATTCAATTCGGTTCCCTCGGCGAGTCGCCTGGCGTCTTCACACACTGCATGTTCAAAGTTTTAAAACTTGCATTTTATTTCTTAATAGTTCACATCGTCCCTCGGTGTTTATAAGTTCTTTGTATGATAAGTCGTAATGGTCCATTGGTGAGAAGACGGGAATCTTGACAGATGATTCCGATTTCAAACCCTGGTAAATCACCATTCAATTTTCATCATGAGCTAATTTGTGTTCATAATTCACCTCGTGCAAGGAAAACATCGTGAGGAACTCTGCATGTAGCGGATGAAAAATCTGCTACCTGTTTCCACCAATCCGCATCGGAAGAACGTGCTTGAGTGAGCTTTGAAGTTCCTGTCATGAAGAATAATACGAAAAATAAGTGTGTTTAAAATACTAGTTTTGAATTCGTGTACGTACAGTTTATTGCAGTTTTATTTTGTTTCCTTGACCGTCAAGTGTCAAATAAATCGCCATTTTAATTGTATAGACTAATAAATAAGATGAGAAAAACGATATTTTGTTGAGTCCAGATTCGAAGCCGCTACCTTCACCGCCGGTTAAGTTCAACGGCCCGCCTGCGATCCTCAGCTATTCTTACAATTGTAGTGTAGCTTCAGCGTTATATCAAAACACAATTAAGCAGGTATATAATTAAAGTTTCATGTTCAACCGCGAGTGAATCGCTTTGTGATGTTAATCACGCTGAAGAGCTGTTGCTAACAGTTTGAGACCGTGTTTAATCTTCGGTTAACTGACTGTCCAATCAGAGTGTTTTGTGTTCAAATGAATATACGTTTTGTAAATATGCCCTTTGAAGTTTTGCCGTCTTTGTTTATTTAAAGTATTTCTCTGAAAGTATCGCAATAGCAGACAGAGGCCTCTACCTTCAAGGAGATGGTTTGGTGTGTATTCCATCACGTTGCTCTAATGTGGGTTGGTTAGAAGGTTTGTCCATTTTGTATAATAAATATAGCAAATTGTTTTTGCCTACGGAGTGGGGGATTGTTAGATGCCTTTTACTTTGTTTTGTACCCCTGATCATTATGCGTTAGATATTGAGAAAATCTACGAGCGGCGCGGTAAAGTAAAGTTAGTCAGTGTAGTAGTAGAGTTAGTAAAGTTAGTAATAAGTCAGTAAAGTTTAAATCGGACGCAACCGCGCGGGGCAGCTAGTCTAAGGGTGCGGTAAGGCTTATCATTTTAAATATACGACCGTTAACAAATTAATAAGTAAAATAATCTATTTCGTATGATAAAACTGCGACTTGTTTTTGTTACAGAAATGAAAATCCCAATTTCACAATACCTACTTCATCATTTAATTATTTTTCAAGAGTACAATGAATTCCATTGGAACTAAAGCTTGCTGGCTTTGTCTGGTGAATACCGGTTCAAACGAGCTACTAAGAGCACAGTCCGCTATTATATTAACGGCATAATTAGGTCGAGCGAGATATAGTTTTTATTAAAAGGACAACAGATGCGGTGAGCGACAAAGCGAACCGTCCAAGAAATAGGTATTTTCTCTTGTAAAATGATTATTTCTCGTGTTGCGTTTAGTTTACGTCTAATGTTATATTGCTAATAATGCAATGTCCAACTGCTAGGCTAAGGCCTCTTCTCCTCTTTGTGAAGAAAAGTTATGGAGCTTATTCCATCACGCCGCTCCAATGCGGATTGGTGGAATACACGTGTGACAGAATTTCAGTGAAATTTGACACGGGCCGGTTTCCTCACGATGTTTTCCTTCACCGTCAAGCCCGCGTTTGAATCCATGATCATCGGTTAACATTCGGTTTATACTTATAGTGTATTGTTGTGTTCTAGTTTGAAGTGTAACGGAGCCAGCGAAACTGACACGACATCTGAGTGCCCAAATTTGGTGGTACATTGTCCGATGTAAAGAATGAACAGATTTACAATTTAAATTCCTATAGACAGAAGACGAAATTCCATAAATTCCAGACGCCTTGATGGCCGATGGAGCCGACACGTGTTAGAGTGGAGACCACGCTTAGGTAAACGTAGTGTAGGACGCCCTGTGGCGAGGTGGACTGACGATTTAAAAAAGGTGGCAGGTACGGGATGGATGCGGGCTGCCCAGGATCGGGATCGGCGTTCTATGGGGGAGGCTTTCGTCCAGCAGTGGATGGCAAAAGGCTGAAAAAAGAAAAAAAAAAAAAATAGAAGAAATGAGAACTTTAAATTTAATTTAGTCATACATATCATATGATTGCAATTTTAAAATCTTCCAAAAGTAACACGCGAACGTCATGAAAAAGAAACGTCACGAAAAGTCAACACGAGTGGAAACTTTTTAAAGAAGTTTCGAACCTTGAAAATCCTCTGAGAATTAAAGTCAACTATTGAAATAAAATATTAACAATAGACCACGCGGGGAGTCTTGAACTTTATACAAGTTTCGAATAACTCTTGACGACATAGAAAACCTTTTAAAATCAGCGACTTCTTAAATAAGTCGTACTTTTAAATTGTTGTTCATGCTGAATTTGATGATGTTTTTGTTATGGAATTTGTCTTAACTTTCGCGAGCATTTAATGGCCGAATACTGAAACGTCTGTCAAATATGAAGTGGGACTTCATTATTTGGAACGCCATTAATTTCAAATTTCGCATACTAAATTTTGAAATTAATGACGTTCCAAATAATTAAGTCCCACTTCATTTTGAATAACGTTTCAGTATTCGGCCGTTAGTGTGTTGGACCACCGTTCAAGCATACAATATGTCTTTAAATAATTATATATTATTAAATATCCGTCGTTCCTTGACGCCCGTACAATCTAGTCAACATAAAACGTTACGTATATGTATTGGTTTACGCGGCGCACGCCAGTCAATATCAACAATAACTGTCATATTTCAACCAATTTACACAAAACTTTAATGAAATGTACACTTTAACTTTTCTCGTTAATCACTCGGTCCATTGGTAAAAAACCATATGAAAATCCGTTTCGTAGATTTTGTATTATTCGGAGACAGACGCGACGATAGACTTTGTTTAATTATATCGTGTTTATTATTTTATTTGTTATTAAAAAAAAACCGAGATGGCCCAGTGGTAAGAACGCATGAATATTAAGATCTTGGGTTCAAACCCAGGCAAACAGCACTGAATTTCATGTGCTTAATTTATGCTTAACCGTGAAAGAAAACATCTTGAGGGAACCTGCATGTTTCAAATTTCACCGAAACTCTATCACATGTATAATGTGTATTCCACTAATCCTCAGTGGAGCAGCGTGGTGGAATAAGCTCCAAACTTTCTCCTAAAAAAAGAGGAGAAGAGGCCTTAGCCCAGCAGTGGGACATTCACAGGCTGTTACTTATTATTATTTTATTTACATCGTCAAAATTGGCGGCCTCTGTCTAAACTGTAGTCGAGAAAAAAACCACATGTAAATATATATTGCGTGGAATTTCTTTATTACATAAAAGATATAAAATTTACATGATCAACGATGAATACATGCTCGCCTGAGCAATGTAAACTCGGTATCGTTTCGAAGATGTTGAGAGAATATATATCTCGATGTTTTTCTTTCTCGGTGAATGTTACGTGTTTTATGTAAATTATGTATTTATACAGGCTGTAACAAAATTCGTGTCCGACCCGTGAAGTGGTTATTAGGTATCGAGATTCTATTTATGTAAAAAAATATATATATATTATGCATAAAAGTTACCCATAAAAAATATTAATTGTCATTTTAAATTGTAAATGACGAAAATTTCATGAACAACTGACGTCATGAACTCGTTTCCGAGCTACCCGATAGGTAAGAGCTATCGAGCGCTGACGCCCGCGCCTGTGTTGTAGTTATTTAGTTAAATTAAATTTTATTCGGGGTAAAATTTTTGCTTACAATTTTAAAAATGATTACATAAATAGAACCGACTCACGATACCTAATAACTACTTCACGGGTCAGACACGAATTTTGTTACACTCTGTATAGATATACATATATGTATATATATTTATTATTCTATGTGTTATTACAATCGAAGATCGTTTTGGCGTTATGACTTTGATTAACCGTTGTGTATATATAATGTATTCACTCGTATATTGTTATGTATAATAGCAAAATCCGGGTGTTTTCCTATATATAGCTACATAATTACTGCTTTTTAGTATAAAGCTAATAAACTATAGTTTACTGATTGAAGTCCCGAGGTTTCTTTTTTTATTGTATGGAGAGGTGGTCTCGGACTGGGGCCGACTGAACTTGATCCAATTCAACTCCAATAAGACACAAGTTTGCGCGTTAACCGCTAAAAAATCTCCTTTTGTCATATGCCCTCATTTCGAGAATACGAACACTGTTCAGTTCCGCGGTCAATTGGAAGTTAAAGCCAAATTGGCTTCTAAAAAGCTTGGAGTGCTCAACAAGGCGAGACGGTACTTCACGTCGGACCATCGCCTAAAACTTTACAAGGCGCAAATTCGGCCCCACATGGAGTACTGCTCTCACCTCTGGGCGGGAGCTCCACAGTACCAGCTTCTTCCTTTTGACCGCATTCAACGTAGAGCGGTTCGAATTGTCGACGATCAGGCTATTACCGACCGGCTTGATCCTTTGGCCTTGCGTCGAGATGTTGGGTCACTCTGCATCCTCTATCGCATATATCACGGGGAGTGTTCTGAGGAGTTGTTTGGATTAGTCCCGGCAGCTGAATTTCACCACCGGACATCGCGTCAGAACTCTAAATTCCATCCCCATCACCTCGATGTCTGGAAATCCACAACAGTGCGTTTCTTAAGGCATTTCCTGCCTCGCACGATCACTCTGTGGAACCAGCTTTCGCCGGCGACTTTTCCGAACCGATATGACATAAAAAACCTTCAAGAATAGAGCGTACTCTTTCCTCCAAGGCCGGCAACGCACCTGCAAGTCCTCGGATGTTGCAGGTGTCCATGGGCGGTGGTAGTCACTTTCCATCAGGTGAGCCTCCTGCTCGTTTGCCCCCTCTTACATAAAAAAAAGAAAAAAAAGAATATGACAATGACATTGTATGAAACGTTAACCCATCGCTTACATCGCCAATGCGCTACCAACCTTGGGAACTAAGATGTTATGTCTCTTGTGCCTGTAATTACACTGGCTCACTCGCCCTTCAAACCGGAACGCAACAATACCAAGTACTGCTGTTTTACGATAGAATAACTGATGAGTGGGTGGTACCTACACCGACGAACCTGCACAAAGCTCAACCACCAAGCATTTTGGATAAGTGAGAGTCGAGAACAGAATGAAATTTGTTATAAGTTATACATTTAATATAAAATAAATAAAATAAAAAATAAATAAAAATAAATTTATTAACATAAAAGATTACATAGTCAAAAACCATCCAGTGGCCCCGCACTAGGCAAGCCTGTCTTGCGGGTACCAACTACCAGTTATACTTTCTCACGTTTATATAGTGGCTCGGGCGTTATAAAATCCCATATATAGTTAAATAATAATAAAGTTTCTTTATACAAAAAATACAGTGGTAATATAATAATGTAAAATAACTAGAGAACAAAAAAATAAATTAATAAAGAAAATATAAACGGTGTGATTGATAAGAGAGTCTTATATAAAAAATGTTTGTAGAGTGGTGATTGAATTTTAATGTACATTAGGAGCTAGGTCAATGGTGCCAAAAGATGTTCAACCGCTTCGTATGTCATGGGTATTAACCAATCAAATAGTTTTTGTTTCGCTTCACGAATATTGCATTTTTTGATATCGCATAAACTGGTAACTTTATTATATATGTAGTGCTCTTTAAATTTACCGAAACGTCTAGCAAAGGGAGTGTTTATGCGTGGTACTTCAATTTTGTACACTCGTCGGTTAATAAGATTTAGATAATCGGCCGAATTTAAAGTAGTTTGATGAACCTTAGCTGCGGTTTTAAATATAAATAATTTACGCACGCTAAGGAGATCAATTTCTTCAAACAACTTTTGTGTCGGATACCTAAAAGGCTTCTTAAGCATCGTTTTAAGCACGGATCTCTGGGCTCTTTCCAGTTGGAGCAAAGAACACTTTGATGCACTTCCCCAGCTAGAAATACAGTAGGTGAGTAATGACTGAGTTAAAGCAAAGTATACAGATTTTAGTATATCTCTCGTTGCCGAGGCACGAAGATGGCGCATTATATTTGCTGTTTTACTTATCCTAGATGAGAGGGATTTTATGTGTGCTTTAAAGCTTAAGTTTGAGTCAATAATTACGCCTAGGTACCTGACAGTATCAGAGGATTTTATAGATTCACAGCTACAGGTATCCAGAGCATTGCACTTGTGTAAATTTATAATGGGTGTGGTACGCGGTGACGAAGCAGATGTTTTATGAAAACATAGAAAATTAGTTTTTCTGTAATTTAATGTCAGGAGATTTGACTGAAGCCAACCCAATATCTGCTTCATTCCTTGCTCCGCATTCAATAACGCTTCATCCCACGATCCTCCTTCGTATAGAATAGCTGTGTCGTCTGCGTAGCAAATTACTTCTGCATCTGTACAATAGTGTATGTCGTTCATATACATTATGAATAAAGTCGGGCCAAGTATGCTTCCCTGCGGTATACCAAAGGTGACGGGCTGTAGATTACTTGCATGATCTCCAATTCTAACACACTGTTTCCTATCAGTGAGATAGCTCTTGAACCATTCCAGAGGAATACCCCTTATTCCGAATTGGTTTTCTAATTTTCGCAGTAGAATTGGAAATGATACAGTATCAAATGCCTTAGCCAAATCGAGGAAGATACCTATACTGTATCTGTTATTATCAAGCTGTTTAGCAACAGTAGAGGTAAGCAAATTAACAGCATCCTCTGTCGATCTTCCGCTTCTAAAGCCAAACTGCCTTTCGGAGATCAGGTTATTTACCTCAATGAAGTTAACGAGTCTCTTGTTAACTACTTTTTCTAAGAGCTTTGAGAAAGCGGACAAGAGTGAAATGGGCCGATAACTTTCAACGCTATGTTTGGGTCCACTTTTATATACTGGAGTAATAGAGGCAATCTTCCAAGCAATTGGAAATACACCCGACTGTAAGCTTAGATTTATGATATTTGTGAGAGGTGGTACTATTACTTTTCGGATTTCCTTTAATATGGCATTGGACAGACCATCCATACCTGGAGCTTTATTCGTTTTAAGCGAGAGTATATAAGAATCTACTTCGGTCTCATCGACAGGCTGCAGAAAGAAAGAGTCAGAAATATGTTGGCTATTGATTTTAGTCGCTAATGCTTCTTCATTTGTATGGAGGTTGCTATCCAGAATTGAAACTGATTTTATAAACTATCAAATAATGCCGATGTAAATGACTCACTCGATTACTCTTAAAAATCAAAATAACACACTTGAACACTTTCGATGAATCACAAGTCGCGCCAATAAATAATTAATTGATTGTTTTACCTTTCTGTCTACTAACAAAATGGCAGTTAAATTACCGTTTTTTTTTTGACGTGACAGCGTCTAATAAATCGATGAACGCTGGCTGCATGCACGAAAAAAGATGACTCATTGTCCCGTTACGCTGATTGTACGCTTGCGCCGCATCTATCTGTTATGACGTTGTCACGTTAAACTATTGTCCGTAAACCGACTTTACAGACAACCATTTTTTTAACAACGCTCTTGTATGGATCTAGGACCCTCGTAACTACATGGTAACTATCATCGTTACAAGTAGCCGATGTCACATAAGCGGTCCGAACGACCGATTACTAATCGATTGTATCTATTTCGATTCGATGAATAATAAAAGTTATGATTAACTATTCTCGGACGATAATTTTATCGATATTTTTATGCAATTTCTTCACAGGTAACAATAGGTTGTAATGCAGTTTTCAACGGTCGTTGAACCGCGGTGACGAAAATTTTCAGTTGCTTATTATAAATTCGATGATCACGATTGATTGAACAGATCCCCTAGTCGTAAGTTGAGACCCAGGTTACTTCTTGGGGTTAAAGTCTCAGTAGTAACAGTAGCGTGTGGAAGTGAATGAGCGCGCCTCAATTTTCTCTGGTCATATCGGTTTTGCCAACGGATTTTATGAGTGACGGAACAAAGTGTGCACTTATGTTGAATGCACAAACATGTGTGCTGTAATGTGTCCTGGGCTGGCTATTCTCACTTAGTCGCCATGGTCGATTTTGACGTGACAACGTCTTATAAATTGGTTTGCCGGGTGACACTTCAAGAAACTGCGTTACGCTCCGCTCACGTTATGCGCTCACAATGAGAGCGAGTGAGAGGCACGCGTCCCTTCCACTCGGGCATGGTTAGCCCGCCTAAGAGCGAGAGAGACAGACATAAAAAGTGAAATTCAGTGCGAGATTCTTTGTATAAATTAATGTTTTAAATATAATTCTTTGTATAAATAAATGTTTTAAATTGTTACTATTATTTCATCCTTCTTCCTACGAATGAATATTCACATTAAAATTATTTTACCACTCAAAGTCGTTGTCACGTAAAACTTTCGCCCGTATACCGACTTTACAGGCAACCAATTTTTTTTTTTTCAAATCATATGGTCTCAAATGTTTAATGATAAAATAGTATGAGTTTTTATAACAATATGTAGTCAGATAAACTGTTTAATATATTTTTTATGATAGTTGCCGGATGTAGCCGATAAGCCGAGATGGCCCTGTGGTAAGAATAAGTGAATCTTAGCCGCTGATCGTGGGTTCAAACCGTGGCAAGCGCCACTGAGTGTCATGTGCTTAATTTGTTATTAAAATTCATTCAAATTGACGGTGAATGAAAACATCGTGAGGAGACCTGCATGTGTCAAATTTCACTGAAATCCTGTCACATGTGTATTCCACCAACCCGCATTGGAGCAGCGTGGTGGAATAAGCTCCAAACCTTCTCCTCAAAAGAGGAGAAAGGGCCATAGCCCAGCTGTGGGAAATTGACAAGCTGTTACTGTACATAATATGTTGAAATGACACTACTGGACGTACAATTAAACGATGTTAACAATTTTAAAAGGGGAATAAAACAAAAGCTGCGGCCACATATTCGTCATTATTCAACACTTTGTTGGTGTAATATTTACAGTACGTAAACGATGGAGATATATCCCTCTCTCGGCCCCGCGAGGGTTTCGTACATGGGCATTCCATTTGGATGGGCATGAAATGTCGTCCCCGGGGATCGAACCAGTTTACCCGCTCCGTTGTAACCGTTGGCTAGCTACGGTGATATGCGTAAAAGAAAAAAAAAACCCGTTTCGTTATGCGAATTTTTGTTTGATATATACAAGGTTTTTACTATATATGTATATAGATTATTTTCAAGTAAATAATATAATTTACATAATAATTTTATATACTGGTTTGCCCGTTTAATGTATATCGGCTTAGTAGTTTTTTTTTTTTAAGTTAACGTTTAAAATAAAAGAACAGTAACAGCCTGTGAATGTCCCACTACTGGGCTAAGGCCTCTTTTTTTATTCGAGGTGATGGTTTGGAGCTTATTGCACCACGCCGCTCCAATGCTGGTTTGTTTCCTCGCGATGTTTTACTTCACCGACAAGCACGAGATAAATTTTCTTTAATTTAATAAGTTCAAATCAAATAAAGATGATACTTTATTGAAATATGCACTTTTGGATCGTCATTTTCAAAGATTTTTTTTATAGTTTGGTTAGGCCCAATAGCTAGGCTCTTAAGGCTGCTGATAACAAAATCCGCGGTTTTTCTATAATTAAGATTTTTTTACCAATAGATAATCGTTCTACATACAATTTACCGTCTTAATTTTATTCCTAATAAGAAAAACCGAAGCACATGAAACGTAACAAAGAGTAAAACTATATATATATATATATACATATCTACATATATAAAAAAACAGATCGTCCGGCCGAGTGCCAATCACTTAACGACGCGTGGTGACGATCAAAACTTGTCGGTTATATAACTGGTATAGCGAAACCGATACACTTTGATCATTCGTTACATAGTTTTCGGATTAGATTGTACGTGGACGGTAGAAGTATATTTATATTAGAGTAAGGAAATGTAGGTTGTTTTTACAATAGATACATATAAGGTCCTCCAGACCGATTTCGGCCAAGGCGGCCAAGACAGATTAGCCAACTGCGCAGGAGATATTGAAGTGCACAAGTGTGTGCGCAAACACAGGTGCACTCTCTTTTTCTTAGCTCTCATAATCAGATGGAACGGCAATCCGACACGACCGGAAAGAGTTCAGGCTCAGGACCAACGGCTTAACGTGCTTTCCGAGGCACGGGAGTGTACACGCTTCAAACTTCCAGACTACGGGCAGCTACTTAGAATTTTCTAACAGAAAAACCAACGAGGCTGTCAATCGATGCAGGCAATAGATATAATATACTTGTCATCTTAACAGCGATCTGTTTCGAGTCGTAAAGTACTTATCAAAGACTGGTAGCATGCATGTATGTGTTTTGTATGTAAATGTATGTATGTAGTTATAGATGTTGACATGTGTGTGTGGAATGATTTTAATTGTAAGTTAACTAAATACATATAATATTATTTAAACACGAAACCACTGTATACGAAACCGAAGCAGAAGTAAACAGGGTACAAGGGAATAGCAAAAAGTCATAGTAATTAAAAATGTGGAGTAAGTATTGTAGTGAAGTAAGTGCAAGAAATAATTAAGTATGATAAAAGGATAAAATCGCTATTGACGTAATCTTGACCATGTGATTCTTGGAATTTTTTTTTTTAAAGTTTTTTTTTTAAATATTCAGTTGGTGGTAGAGCTTTGTGCAAGCTCGTCTGGGTAGGTATACTCATCAGATATTCTACAGCAAAACAGCAGTACTTGTTATTGTTGTGTTCCGGTTTGAAGGGTGAGTGACCCAGAGTAGTTACAGGCACGAGGGACATAACATCTGTTCCCAAGGTTGGTGGCGCATTGGCGATGTAAGCGATGGTTAACATTTACCAGGTGGCCCATACGCTCGTCCGCCTTACTAATTCAATAAAAAAAATATAGATATTAAAAATAAGTCAAGTATCAATCGGTCACGATCGCCGTATAATTCACTATCGATAAATCGTTTCGATGAAGAGTCTACTTCGTTCACGCGATTTCGTTCGTGTCCGGTTCCTTTGGACGATCATGACGAGTTGATGGTTCGTAATATCCTATTGACGCCTGACTTTGTTTAATTTTTATTTGAAAATCGCTTAGTTGAATGCCTCTTCGAATTGTTATTTTTTGTAAACAATTTATGTGTATGATTTTATAACCTCAGAGGCAGATGAGGCGGGGGGAAGAAATTTGTAACAACCTGCCTAGTACTACTTAGCATCCAAAAGTGAAAACTGATTTTATCAAAATCTCGAATTAACCTCGAATAGAACACACCAGATCGTATAAATTGATGTACTCAAATAACTCACTCAATAATTTTTAAAAATCGAAATGATACAATTGAACACATTCAACTATTCACAAGTCGCGTCAATAATCTATACATACTCTATACTAATATATAAAGCTGAAGAGTTTGTTTGTTTGATCCGGCTAATCTCAGGAACTAAAGGTTCGAATTTAAAAAATATTTTTGTGATGTATCGTCCTTTTATAGAGGAAGGTTCTAGGCTGATTTATATTCATTATACGCGGGGGACAGCTACTAGGAAATATTTATCAATCTCCTTAATCATCTCTCATGTACCAAGAGATCATAGATAATGAGACAGCTCACCGAACGCCGGATTAAGAGTTTTTTTTTATTAATTATATTTTTTTTAATTATACTCGGGTGAAACCGCAGGGCACAGGTAGTGAATTATAATTACTTTACTTTTTGTATATATAAGTACTGTGTATAATATGTAAGTAAGTAAGTAAGTAAGGTCCTCCAGACCGATTTCGGCCACGGCGGCCAATCTCAAGAGAGATTAGCCAACTGCGCAGGATATATTATAGTGCACAAGTGTGTGCGCAAACACAGGTGCACTCCCTTTTCCTTAGCTCTCATAATCCGATGGGGCGGCAATCCGACACGACTGGAAAGAGTTCAGGCGTAGGACCAACGGCTTAACGTACTTTCCGAGGCACGGGAGTGTACACACTTCCAACTTCCAGACTCCGGGCTGCTACTGAGAATTTTCCGACAGAAAATAACTAATTAATAAACTAATTATTGTCCCGACCTGGGAATTGAACCCAGGACCACCGAGTCTGCGGCCTTATATCAAGCCACTAGACCAACGAGGCAGTCGTATAATATATTGGTGTTATAATATCATTCCGTCCAACGATGCTTTGTTATAAATATACAAAAATACGATATACTCCTAAACAAATATTCGTAGTGGATTCGCGCAGAAAACGAACCCACTACCAGTTTACCAAATAAATATAAATTATCATAATAATAATAATGTATATTTTTTTATTAACAATTTCTAATATTATGTAGTTCCAGAAAAATATAAATAATTCCTTCCACAGTACGACGGAAGCGGATGAGTCGTTTCGGGCGAACGATAAATATTAATAGACGGACAAATTTGGTACAATATAATATGTTATCTATCTTATCTATATCTATTTTGATTTTATGGTGTTGTAAATGATTTTGTATTCTGTGTTCCGATTGGTAAATGTAGTGTGGAAGTTGACTCTCGTTCGTCTAGTGGCTTCATATAAGGAAGAGAGTTCCTGGTTACAAATACATCTGTCCTAAGTTCTTAGTGGCAACTTTGGTGGTAGGGCTTGTCTGGGTAGGTACCACCCACTCATCAGATACACTACCGCAAAACAACAATGCTTCGTACTGTTGTGTTCCGATTTGAAGGGTGATTACAGGCACAAGGGACATAATATCTTAGTTCCCAATGTTGGTGGTGGCAAGTAAGTGATGGTTAACATATTTTACAATGCCAATGTCTATAGGCGTTGGTGACCACTTACCATCAGGTGGCCCATATGCTCGTCCGCCTACCTATGCTATAAAAAAAACCCCGGAATCTAGAAGTTGAGAGTGTGTATCCCGTGCCTATAAGCACGTAAAGCCATTGGTCCTTTGCCTGATGTCATACAGGTCGTGTCGGTTTGCCATCGGATTTTTAAGAGTGAGGGAATATACTGTAGTATACCGTAGTATAGTAGTGGCGGTGGTAACCACGTAACGCCAGGTGGCCCATTTGCAACTCTGCCTACCTTTAATATAACAATATGGTTGTCTGTAAAGTCGGTATACGGACGATAATTTACCGTGACAACGTCATATCAAATCATTGATGAAATGACTGCAATCGAGTGAACGAGAGATAGATGCAGCGCAAGGGTACAATCAGTGTAACGGGACAATGAGCGTAACGGGTCAATTTTTCGTGCATGCAGCCAGCGTTCATCGATTTATTAGACGTTTTCACGTCAAAAAAAAAACCAGTAAAACTGTGTATGCTTTCCGTTGACAATCGCTATGAAAAACAATTTGATAACTGTCAAGCCTCAGTTTCGTAGGCCCCTTTCCCCCCCCCCCTTTTTCATCGCGATACTCCCACTTCCGACCGCTTCACAACTTCATTATGAATACGATGTTAAAAACTTGATAAACTGCAATATTATGTAAAAATATAAACACAATTAAGAAGTCGGTCATTATAAAAGAATATTAATAAAATAATAATAATAATGAGTATTCATTTATATTACTTAAATTGTCGTAAAACAAGGATCCTCGTGGTGTCTGGACAATTAAAAAAGAAAAAATATATCTGAAGAACGTTATAATTAATGATGTGAAATTAAGGGTTTTTGAAGCATTTGGAGGTGGAGGTGGTTCCGTGGTTAATTGTCATAGATTCGTTTAGTGCTATTGTTTCAATGGATTGGCACCAAACCGAGATGGCCCAGTGGTAAGAACGCGTGACCATGACCGATGATCATGGGTTCAAACCACCACTGAATTTTATGTGCATAATTTGTGATTATAATTCATCTTGTGCTTAACGGTGAAGGAAAAACATCGGGAAGAAACTTTCATGTGTTGTATTTAACTTAAATTCTGCCACATTGGTATTCCACCAACCCGCCTTGGAGCAGCGTGGTGGAATAAGCTCCAAAACCTTCTCCTCAAAAGGGAGTGGAGGCCTTAGCCCAGCAGTGGGACATTCACGGGCTATTACGGGCCAAGACGGGCTCAAAAAAAGCCCTACAATCCAGTGTTTTTTTATATTAAATAGGTAGACAGACTCGCAAATAGGCATTGTGGCATTGCGTCGCCAACATTGTGATCACAATAACACTAACTATAGCGGTAAAATATGTGATCTGTGGATGGTATCTAACCCAGACGGGGTGGGCTTGTATGCTGGTGGTACAGCTTGATACGTTAAGCTCTTAGCTGGCATAGGAATCATTTTTGACGTGATAACGTCTAATATATCTATGAACGCCTGCTGCACGCACGAAAAAGCATGACTCATTGTAACGTTCCGCCTCAGCCGAGCGTGAGAGAGAGCTGGAACACGCGATAGAGAGGCACGATTCGCCTAAGCGTTCGGCTTGTGACGCGTCTATCTCTCTTCTACTCCATCGGCCGATGCGTCCGAGTATTCGTCAATGTTTTCTTATGACGTCATCACTTTACAGACAGCTATTTGTTTTTTTTTTAATTAAATAATATAACAAATAAAAAAAATCTAACTTTGTCACTCTCAGGCACGCTACTTATATGATGACGTCACTCGACCTAGATCTCTCCGTGTCTTCGATACCGTCTATGTACATTACATAGTGTATCGTGACTAAGTAACATAAATAAATTTAGTTAGTTATCCATTTTATGTATATATATATATATATATATGTATATTTAAACTTGGACGTAACATTGAAGTCGCTCCGGTATATAATTTACTAGAATTCGATGCATGTAACTGTCGACAGTAAATAATGTTAGTTGCAAGTATCTACGCCGTAGATAATTCTAATAAATCGTTTGACTGACTCTTAGGTATCGGTTTCATCTAGATAAGCTAAGATTTAATATTATATCGCTATCGTTTTGTTGCGAGGTTTTTTATTTTATATTTCTTAATTAAAGTTAAATGAAATAACGTTGTTTTATTCTATTTTCTTTTTAATGACATAATCGACTTCTGTTTCTTTTTTTTATATTGTCAGACAGACAAACTTTTGATTGTATAGTATTAATAAAATAGCGATCAATAAATATATGTATCTATATAAACTATGTTCAGTGTGTACTTAGTATTGTAGTGTTCCGATTTGTAGGGCGCCGACAACCAGTATAACTACAGGCATGAAGGGCATAACATGTTAGTTCCCAAGGTCGGTGGGGCATTGGCGATGTAAGCGATGGTTATTATTTCTTACAATGCGAATGTCTGTGGCCAATTACCATCAGGTGGCCAATTTGCCCATCCGTCTACCTTTTTAACCTGCCGTAATTGATGAACAATATCAAGGGTTTAAGCATGCGTTCGCGCACCCACACAACAACGCTTTCACGTTATAACGGACCATCTTGATATTTTTCATACACGTCGTCGTCGGGGGTACAGGACAAGGACATGAAATCAAAAGCGAGAGGGGTCTCGCTCGCTCATACGTGGGGATAGCCGCGTTCGAAAAAACCGTACGTAATAATTGCGTTTATGAGAGTCGGTTTATGTATAAAACGAATTTACTCAATTCGAAAGTCACTCGTACGTTTATATCCCGCAGTACGACCTTAGGTTAATGTTACTCGTAACTGTTCAACTTTATCGGTTCGCGTAATACCGTCACGCGAACAGACAACATACAGTGTTATATTTACTCTATCGAAAATTGTTTCAGAGATACATACATGTATCACAACAGATTATAAAACAAAGTCTCCCGCGGCGTCTGTCTGTCTGTATGAACGCGATCATCTAAAAAACTACTAAGCTGATTTTCATACGGTTTTCACCAATGGATTACCACTAAATAAATGCAAGCGGTACCACACCGATCATACTAACGAGCGATGCAACCACCCACGCGCTCAAGCGACCCCGCTGTCGCCCATTTTGGTACAATACCTAACTACGACAGATATTTTTTTTAGAAATGTTTACTCTGCTACCCGAGCGAAGCTGGGGCGGGTCGATAGTAATAATATAAAAAAACATTTATTGCTATCTATTATGTATGGGAGTTTTGCATCATGGTTAAATTTAAATCTAAGATTTGAATTTTAAAGATATGCTACTAATATTAGAAATGTGTTTATATGTTTGTTAATCAGTCATGCGATAACGGTTGAACAGATTTAGATAAAATTTGGAATAGAGATAGCTGACTTAATAGGCTAACCAACCGTCCACCTGCCCTTCCCTTCACGTATGTAAGCGACGTTGTTTGTATACAAAAAAAAAAACTTATGGAATTCAACCCACGTCCGTCAATCATAACGGAGAAGATCCAATTACGTTCTCGTAGTCCGATGGGACGACAATCCGAGACGGCTGACGAGAGATCAGCAGTTGAACCATTCGGCTTTCCGTGCTTAAGGTTAGGTTAGTTAACGTCGCCAGGTAAGCTATTCACATCCTGGCCGCTGATGATAATTTTTTAAACAGATAACCCTAAAAACTTTTCTTGGTCCAATTCAAAATTCGAATCACCGCTGTCATCATTGATTTGAAATGTCATGTCAAATAAAAACATTGGTTAATCTATACTAATATATAAAGCTGAAGAGTTTGTTTGTTTGATTCGGCTAATCTCAGGAACTACAGGTTCGAATTTCAAAATTATTTTTGTATTGTATATTCTTTTTATCGAGAAAGGTTCTAGGCTGATTTTTGTTCATTATATTTTAATTAATTATACGCGCTAGTCTGCTAGTAAGTTTATATACTTGATTAAAAAATATTAAAATAGTAGTGACTTGGCTGTATTCGAGTTAACGTTTGCCTGAATAAGTAAGAGTTTTCTATTTTTAAAACACTAGATGTCGTCTATTGGTGCTCGTTACAAATTTTTAATGGTGTGCTTCTACTTTTTTTTGTGAAATGTGTTTTTCTGTAACAAATGAATTGTTCAGGTTACACTAGAGAAATTTTCTTATATAATTTCTAATCAAAATTAATGTAGACGCCGAAAATGCGTGAAGCTTGTGTACTAACTACTATTCTTGTGTTCAAGTACAAGTATTGTTGTGTTCCTGTTAGATGGTGAGTGAGCCAGTGTAATTACAGGCACAAGGGACGTAACATCTTAATTCGTAGATGTAAGCGATGGTTAACACTTCTTACAATGCCATTGTCAATGGGCGTTGGTCACCACTTACCATCATGTGGCCCATATGCTCGTGCGCCTGCCTACCTATACATTAAAAAAATGTATATTTATATAAAGTATATAATCAAAGGCTGTGGTAGGATTGGCTTGGTGGTATAGTTTGTTTATAAAAAAGAAAATGCCGC
The DNA here is from genome assembly GCA_963151315.1 of Nymphalis c-album. Classification (NCBI taxonomy): domain Eukaryota; kingdom Metazoa; phylum Arthropoda; class Insecta; order Lepidoptera; family Nymphalidae; genus Nymphalis; species Nymphalis c-album. Next base: position 4,027,276 of record OY720615.1, read on the forward strand.
TCGTTCATACGTACAAGAATTTCGCGTTTTTCATTGTTTTATTTCAGATGAAAATTTTCAATCTTCAGCTAGCCAGCAGATTCTTCCATGTTTGTATTTCTTAATAGGAAGAACGGCAATTGCTTTTTTGTTTTTTTTTTTCGTTTTGCCACAGACAAACAATCATTCGAATGTCTATGGACGTTACCGATTATTAAAATATGTTTTTTTCTATCGAAGCCCTACAATGTTCAGAAGTATAAGCTTTCGATTGTATTTTTTTTTTTATTGCAATTGGAATTATTAATCTTTTGTTTTTATATTTATCTGGACGAAGATCGTCTTAAAAGTCTGCATATCCTGATGACAAACCGGTTCAATCCAGTTATTTACTTATTTGATTTCTGTCAAGAATCGGTCTTTCGCCTGATCTTTCGTCAGCTATGTTCAATTATCCCCAACGGATTAATAATGTGCGAACGTCGACACTTTAACCGTCTCTGTGCATACACTTGTGCAGTGTGATAAATCTCCCGAACAGTTGGCTGGTCGTCGAGATTGGCCTCCGTGACCGAAAATCGCTCCAGAAGACATTATTTTCTTCCACCGCAGACCAAGACAACACTCAGATGTCTGGATTGGAGCCAGCTATCAATAACATAAATTAATGTTATGTATGCCCACTATACTAATACGGTTCTTCGCGTAGCCTATACTAATATAATAATAATAATAATAATAAAAGTCCTCTATTATAAAGAGATAAGATTTCTTTTTTTGTATGTGTGTTTGTAATGGATAATCTCAAAAAGTACAAGACCAATTTGAGAAAATCTTTCACCTACAGAAAACCTAGTAGTCAGCGAATAATATAGTAAGTAATATAATAGGCTGTGTTGTTATTTTCAAAATAAATTGAGATCATTACGAAAACTTCAATAATGTAAGGCGAGGTGTCAAATGTTACAAGATATCTACTATGATAGATACTACTTACTTACTACTACTACTATGATAGATGGTTTTGTTCAACGCAGACGAAGTCGGGGCGGGCCGCCAGTATATACATAATATAAATTAAAATCAAATTCTTTGTAAATTCACATCGTGTCTAGATCGAACTTTATAACTCATAACTTAAGTAAAATGCACACCGAGCTGAAAGTTTATCTATGAGTTAGTTAACAGTTTAACAAGCTGTTTATAACATACTTTTATAGATTACGAAGCGTTATCGAACTTACGCGAAGTACGCTTCTATTTTAATACTTCTAAGGATGCGTCTTTTTTTTTTAAATGTGCCGAGTGGCAAACGCGCCACCTGAGGATGTGTTCCTCGCCTCTTAGACATCGGCGCTGTAAGAAAGCCATAGCAACGTCAATGCGCCACCAACCTTGGGAACTAAGATGTTATATTCCTTGTACTTGTAGTTACAATGGATTACTTGCCCTTAAAACTAGAAAATATAGAATTACTAAGCAATTTACAGCGAAGTCTTCATCTTCAATTTGCCATACAATCTTCATTTCAGTTCTTTGCGTAATTATATTACCAATGATACGTAGGATGAAGAAGACACGAAAGTTTTTGTGCGATAATTAATTATTTATTATATTTAAAAATAGAACAGTTATTAGCGCACAAACATTGTTTTTCGATTTCATGAAGTACGATCGGCTCGGTCGCACGTCATCGACGATATTGCAGTCGATCGCGCGTCACGTCAACGTCAAAATGACAGCTGTCAACCCGGTGCTGATACTAAATTGAGTGCCAGTCGGTTTTCGAGTGTGTGTTGATTGAGTTTCGGATCTTAAAGCTTTATCTGCACTACAAGCTGTTGACCCGTAGGTCTCATAATTTTTTTTTGTAATACGTTGACTAAAAGCCGCATTTGCATACGGATAATAGAATTGTTTACAATTTTTTATTACGACTTTACTATGTGATCATACAGTAATCTTGATATATATATGTACTATACTATCCGTTGTACGTAGCGTCGGAGTCTATTAATCTCACACAGATATAATAACATCCATTTTATATATATATAAGTTTTTCTCTGGAAATATTTGCAAATGGAATATTTTTCCTTATAACTTATTTTTCTGTATTAAAAAGGTATTATAAATTTGCTCAAAGATTTTCCAGTTTTTTATGTCAATAATGGCGGCGTATATTTTGCTTTCAATAACAACAAAAAAAATGCTTTACAATCCGCACATAGCCGAGGCCAACCGAACCGACGATATTTTACTTTAAAGGTGTAGATAGCAAACGCCGAGCGTCGGCCATCTTGGATTTCACAAAATTTTATTACACAGATAAGAAAATGGCAGGAAGCCAGTGGTGTTCAAAAAGAGCTGTCAAATACATTATACAGGCTAAGTGAAAATTTTTAAACTGTGGAATTTCTATAGATTTTAAAAGGGTGTTTTTTTTTTTATTAAAAGATTACATAAAGAAACATTTTTATTATTTTCAATGGCATGATTGTTTTAATATAGAGAAATAGGTATCGTTTGAAATTGGTATTTAATGTTTCGAAGTATATTGCGCTTGTGATTGACTCGTTGGATTAGTGGTTGGTGTTTATTCCGAGACCCGAGATTAAACCTCGTCAGTCGTAACCCCGGTTTAAAAAGTCGTGCCAATAGTAGATCATTGAGTTTTTCTGTCAGCAAACTTCTATTAGTATCCAGGTTTTTGCTGGTGTTTCGTAAAGCACGGAAAGCCTTCGCCTAATGTCGTTCCGGTCGTGTGAGTGTAGGATCAGAGCTCGTACTTGTGTAGTGCACACACACTTGTGCACTATAACTTGATCAGCGCAGGTGACTTATCTCAATAGAATAGAATATCTTATAGAATTATATAACTATCGAAATGAGTAACTATAAAACACACTTGTTGATCCGGTTTGTATGACGCTAAATACCAATTATTATTATTGTTGTGTTCTGGGTGGAAGGGTGAATGAACCAAGTAACAACAAGCACAAGGTGTATGGCGCTTTGGCGCAATGTCAGTGTAATCATTCAAGCAGCATCCCAACCTTTTTTTTTGTATAGGAAGGCGGACGAGCATATGGGCCACCTGATGGTAAGTGGTCACCAACGCCCATAGACAATGGCATTGTAAGAAATGTTAACCATCGCTTACATCGGCAATGCGCCACCAACCTTGGGAACTAAGATGTTATGTCCCTTGTGCCTGTACAATTACACTGGCTCACTCACCCTTCAAACCGGAACACAGCAATACAAAGTACTGCTGTTTTGCGGCCGAATATCTGATGAGTGGGTGGTACCTACCCAGACGAGCTTGCACAAAGCTCTACCACCAAGTAAAATATAAGTAACCTATCTATCAGACACAACATCGACGTCCCCAATGCTAGTGCGATGCATGAAACGGTAAATATTCCTAGCAGCGCCATATGGCAGCGTGTAGCGCCATTGTCTATGGGCGATAGTGGACACTTACCACCAGGTGTACCCATTAACTCGTTCGCCTACCTATTTCGAAATACTTGTAGTACTTACTACTCATATTGGTTTTTGTATTTTTGTCTAGTATAAAAAAGTTATACCTACATTTTTAATGTTTTTTTTTCTTTGTTTCAGGTATGTGTTAAATGCAGAGTTATTTACTGAGAGGTATATAAATATGTACGTGTACACCAAGCAAACAAAGTGTATAATATTTTGGTTTCAAAACTCAACATCAAAAAGAACAAGAATGGTATGCTAGATTATTTATTATTATATAGTTTGTCTATTTAGAAGAAACTGCCTCGTTAGTCTAGTGGGTACATGTAAGGTGATACTGGGATCGAATCCCAGGTCGAGCAGAATTTTTTTTTGATATTTTGTGTCGAAATTTCTCTTTGGTCTGCGCCTGAAGTATTTGCGGTTGTGTCGGATTGCCCATCGGATTAAGAGAGCTGGATAAAAGAGAGTGCATTTGTGTATGCCCACACACTTGTTCACTATAATATCTCCTACGCAGTTAGCAAATCTATCTAGAGATTGGCCGCCGTGATGTTAGTCGGTCAGGAGCACATTATTACATCGAACACGTGCTTTACGTTCACTAAAACTATATATGTACTACCGATCATAGGAGAAGATCACGATCCTCAAGTTCAGATGACAATGCACTTTATGATCACCATGACTCTACTCCTTGACTCGATTCTACATCGAGGTTTGGCTCCAGACGAGAGAACCCTTCAAAGCTAACGATCACTGGCTCATTCACTCATCGAACCAGATCACAGCGAAACAAAGTACAAAGATTAGTGGTGGAATACATTTATAGCTTCTTTAGGGTTCCGTAACCAAAGGGCAAAACGGGACCCTATTAACTAAGACTTCGCTGTCCGTCCGTCCGTCCGTCCGTCCGGCTAGTCTGTATCTCATGAACAGCGATAGTTAGGCAGGTGAAATTTTCAAAAATACATATTTAAGGGAGGCTCTGATACAACAGACATGATTTTTTATGCCATTTTTATAAATAATGGTACAGAACTCTTCGTACGCGGGTCCAACTTACATTCGGCCGGTTTTCTTTTGTTAAATAGTGTATTATTTTAGTGACTGTAATTAGTTATGTGTGCGTAATATATGAATAGGTCGATGAGTTGGTGGTACAAACCCAGACCCGCACGAGTCCCTACCGCCGAGCGAACTTTAGAAGATATTATTAACTCGTTTCAAAGTTTTATTCGCATAGTTGTGTGTATCGACTACGATTCTCTCGGTATTTGCGCTGAGATTCCAGCTCTTAAAAACAATATTTGTCATAGTTTGATAGATGCTCCGCTCTAGTGATGGGCGTAAATTTATCGATATTGTTTTTTTTATACTTATTTTTAACTTATATTCGATTTTTGTTGTCAGACATTTTACTACAGATTATACATATATATTTATCAGGCTGTCTTTCGTTTAATTTGACAGATGATTAGAAGCGCCATGATCGTGCTTTGGTTGTGAGCGTTGTGACGTCACATTTTATTCAATATGGTGTCCTCCACCAGACTAAATACAGAACTATTTAATAAAAATATATATGTTTTGTTATTATCTGTAAATTATTTGAATTTTAAAATACACGCGTCTTATAAGAAATCTGTAACACGTATGTACATGTAAGGCACTGCGAGTAACTCAGTCGAATTTATCCTTCGTTTAAGGTTCACGTGTTTTATCTCTGCTCGTAGTATTAAGGTAAGTTCCTCCTGACCGATTTCGGCCACGGCGGCCAATCTCAAGAGAGAGTAGCCAACTGCGAAGGAGATATTATAGTGCACAAGTGTGTGCGCAAACACAGGTGCACTCTCTTTTCCCTAGCTCTCATAATCCGATGGGACGGCCATCCGACACGACCGGAAAGAGTTCAGGCGCAGGACCAACGGCTTACCAACCAACTATTTATTGGCCCGACCTGGAAATTGAACCCAGGACCACCGGTTCTGCGGCCTTATATCTAGCCACTAGACCAACGAGGCAGTAGTTGTAGTTGTAGTAATAGTAATATAATAACAGTTAGTTTAAACTAAAAACGAAACAAAATACTTATTTAAACAAAGTCGATATAAACATCGTCGCCGACTCTTCCATCTCAATAAAACAAGAGCTCTAGGGGCTCACGGCAAGAAAAACGTCTCCGTAACACACCTGGGTCCTGCCTGGCGGGCTGTAGCGCGGCTTATAGTCTCGAGACTTTGATATTTCACGTAATTTATTTGAAATGTTTCGTCTTCTAGTACCTATATAATAACGTCGTTGTATTTATTCGATTCGCAGAGCTGGGTAAGTGATCGGTATGTGTTAATATTTTCGTTGCAGCGTGGTGGTAAACGCTCTAAATATTCTTAGGATAGAGAAGTTTTCGCCTAGCTGTGGCGTATTTAGTATTGGAGATATTTTTATTTAAGACTAGCTGTGCCCTGAGGTTTCACCTGCGTATAGTTAATAAAAATATAATGATTAAAAATGAGCCTAGTGCCTTCGTCGATAAAAGGACTATATAACACAAAAATATTTTTTTAAATTTGAACCAGTAGTTCCTTAGAATACCCGGATCAAAAAAACAAACTCTTCAGCTTTATGTATTAGTATATATATTCTTATTTATTGACGTGCAAGTGTTATATATGGAGTTGAGATGGCCATGGCTTATAGTTGAGCTAGTTGAGCGCCAATTAATTTACATGTGCTTAATTTGTCTTTATCATAAATCTCGTGTGTTCTGGTCAAGTACGTGAGAAAACCTGCATAACTTGCCTTTCACTGATATTCTGCTATTTGTTTACCCACCGATCCGTAGTTGAGAAGCGTGTTGGAAGAAGCCCCAAACATTCTCCTTAAAGAGAGAAGCCTTGCAATGGGACATTCACAGGCTGTTACTTTTGTTTTAGTTACATAATGTATGAATAAAAAAATGAACAAATATTTTGCGAATACTTTGTTTTTTAAAACAAATATGTGTATGTAAATTCGGTTTTTAATATTTTCTGTATTTTTTATAGAAGCGAAGCCAGATTGATACTAAAAGAAAGATAAAACTAATAAATCCACAACTCTATATTATAGTTACATCGTATTCGAAATAATAAATGGTTAAAGTATCAAGATCGTGGCGTCGCGGTACGCGCAGGTGTCCCCAACCTCAGACACAATTACGGACTTATTAATTTCAATTTATTTATATACAGGGGTTCATTTTATTTATATATAACATTTTAAACATCGCTCGAATGGAATTAGATTGGTCCGCGAGTTAATTGAAACAGTTTTAACTAACTAACTAACTATTGGGAAGTTAAGTGAATAAAAACGTGATGAGTTGGTTGTTTTGTTCGTATTTAAGAGTTAAAATCGAAATTTCTCGACTATTTTTGACGATACTTTTTTGTATTGATACATTTTTTGTGAAGACGGTTAATAGGTTTTCCGGAACGACAAACCTGAAATTAATTAAGAAATTAATCAAAATCGAACGCCGCTGTGATGTGATGAAAGCCTATGATGATGATGGGGGCATGATAATGGGGGGTGGCTACTCTCAAGAGTGACGAGTAAACAACGCGGGACTTTATAGTGCACAAGTGTGTGCGCTAACACAGGTGCACTTTTCCTTTACTCTCAATAATCCGATGGGACGGCAACCCTAAGCGACCGGAAAGAGTTCAGTCGCAGGATCCAAAGGTTTTACTTGCTTTCCGAGACACGGGGGTATAAACACTGTTAATTTTGAACTCGTTTTTGGTTTGTTGTCTCCTATTTAGCCATTTAGAAATTCTCAATAGAACAACTGATTTTTTTTGATGGCTTGCCCGGAGTTTGTATCCAGGTCTTTGATATCTGCGGCCTTCTGAGATAGCAACTTAACAAACGAGGCAAACAAAATTCAATGCAAATTAACTTAAATGAAATATAAGAATAAAACATTGTAACAAGTCCTACTACGAACTAAATTGGTTACACTTTATCGTTTGCGATTCCTACGAAATCGTTTATGCGCAGGCGCAGCTTAAATAATTCCCACAATCAACTCCCGAGTTGTTAGTAATATTATGATAATGCCGCACGTCTCGGTTACTCGACGGTTGTCGTTTAGTTAAATTGTTGTACAATTGTATTTGACATATTCAATTGTATAATACGGTCTCTCACGTCTAGAGCTCGTCGCCCCCCCTCCGCGATGACTCGGTCGGACTTGGGCGGTTTCGTGCGAGATGCAGCCGTTTATGTATTAGATTGTAATTATATGGTGTATGAATCGTCCTGGCGAACGTCGTGTAGGACGCCCTCCTGCTGAGTGGAGTGACGATATAAGTACCTAGGCTGCCAGCGGATGGAGATTGAGAGCTGAAGATGATGGACCTCAGTGGTGTGCCATTGGAGAGAACTATGTCTGTAAGGACGAAAAAGGGTTGATGATGATAATGATGATGTATGAATTGAAAATTGTCGTTAACAATACCGCAACGGTCCCCAAGTTCGCCCAGTTTCCAAGGTGTTGGTGGCGTTTCGGTGACCTAAGTGGTGGTTAACATCTCTTACAATACTATATAGTCTATGGGCGTTAGTGGCCCTTATTTAAGCACGTCCGCCTACCTATTCTGTAAAAAATTAAAAAAAAAATGTGATATTTGAATTTCGATTACGTTTTCTCTATATTAAAAGAGAACTTTATAAAGTAATCATCAAATAAAAATGTAATTTGTAACATCATAATAATAATATAACAAAAAAAACCCTCAAAATTGTACGTAATAAAACAATCAAAGATAAACATCTAAATGTATATCGTCATTAAGCATACGGTAACGATCGGCGTTTCCGAGTTATACGCGAGCTTACAAACAGACATAATAGACGATCGGTTTCGAGATAAGCTCCCCTCTAACAATAACTGTGGTTTGTGTTCGATCGACTGTAGCATCGTTTTACGCTTGTTTAATTTTGTGCTACTAGTTTGTTTGTCCGGTTTTGTTTTTGGATTCGTTTTAACGGGCTGTGTTGTAGATTAAAAATATTTATATAGGTACTCCCACTGTTGGGAAAAGGCTTCTCCACTGAAGCCTAAAGCCTATTACTATGTAACTGGATATATGTCTGACATAATAGCGTAGATTGTTTTTTTTTTATTGTATAGGAAGGCGGACGAGCATATGGGCCACCTGATGGTAAGTGGTCACCAACGCCCATATACAATGGCATTGTAGGAAATGTTAACCATCGCTTACATCGCCACGGCGCCACCAACCTTGGCAACTAAGATGTTATGTCCCTTGTGCCTGTAATTACACCGGCTCACTCACCCTTCAAACCGGAACACAGCAATAAAAAATACTGCTGTTTTGCGGCAGAATATCTGATGAGTGGGTGGTACCGACCCGGACGAGCTCGCACAAAGCTCTACCACCAAGTAACTATGACGGCTGGTTCTCATGTAGGAATTAAGCGTATGTAATTAATACGAATTTGTAATTATGTTAAAAATAATGCACGTTTGGGGAACCCATGTCAGAAACAAATAGGTATTTTACATAAATAAAGAATATTTTAAATACGCTGGAATAAGCGGATTACTTTTACTCGGTGGTAGAGCTTTGTACAAGCTGGGTAGGTACCACCCACTCAACATATATTCTACCGCAAAACAGCAGTACTTGTTATTGTTGTGTTCCCGTTTGAAGGGTGAGTCGGCCAGTGTAATTACAGTCACATGGGTCGTAACATCTTAGTTCCCAAGATTGGTGGCGCACTGACGATGTAAGCGATAGTTATCATTTCTTACATTCCCATTGTCTATGGGCCTTGGTGACCGCTTAACATCAGTTGGCCCATATGCTCGTCCACCTACCTAAACAATTAAAAAAAAGCTCCAAGCCTTCTCAAAAAGAGGAGTAGAGGCCTTAGCTCAGCAGTGGGACATTCACAGGCTTACCTGTTATTTTACCTTACTTTAGTTTATTTAGTCGATCGTGCGCGACTGATAGATGAGTACACAGAGCCGGGAACGAACCGAGCGGTTTGTACGGAGCTTACATCGATTTGTCACGTGATTCGTCCGTATGTCACACGATTGTAATTTACTTAATGGTATCAAATTCACATCATTAGAACGTATGTCCCGACATATTATGTCGTTCTCTATCGTTATCGTGATATACGTATCAATCATTATTAACCAAAACTTGAATAATTTGTGTCGTTACGTTACGTTACGTTACGTTACGTTTAAAAGTACATTTAGTGATACTAATGTCAGACGTAGCGTTGTTAATTTGTTGGCATAATATCATGGATAATAGGTTCGAACCCCGCGTCGGGACAGTGAAATGTTTGAGTTTTTATGTCGAAGATTCTCAGTTTCAGTGACTACTGGTTCAAATTTAAACATTATATTTTTGTGTTGTATGTATAGTCCTTTTATCGAGTAAGGCTCTGCTAATTTTTGTTCATTATATTTTTATTAATTGTACTCGGGGCACAGCTAGTATACTATATGAAGTAAGAACTTAATTTAGTAAAAAGGTCGTATATATTTTTTTTATTAACGTTGGCTGTATTTACAAAAAAAAACAACTAGTAATCAACTCGCACTTAATCCGGTAAAAAATTAGGTTTGTAAATAGCTTCCCGCCATAATCGCCATTCTATAATGACGTAAACAAGCCGTTGTTGTTGTTGTTGTTGTTCTTGGGTGACCGGGTTTTATTCTGTTGTTTTACTGGGTAGTATAAATTGTATTGAAAGAAATAGGTATATTTATCGAATATGGGATTTGTTTTTTGAGTAAGAAGTATTTTCCTGTTTTCTCTGTAGTAGATCTTTGTGCAAGCTCACCTGGGTAGGTAACACACATCAGATATTCTACCGCAAAACAGCAATATTTTGTATTGTTGTGTTCCGGTTTGAACGGTGAGTGAGCCAGTGTAATTACAGTTACAAGGGACATAACATCTTAGCTACCAAGGTTGGTGGCGCATTGGCGATGTAAGCGATGGTTAACATTTCTTACAATGCCAATGTCTATGAGCGTTGGTGACAACATCATTATCAGGTACCTACACAATAAAAAAAAGAAATATTAACCATTCATTACATCGCCAATGCGCCATCAACATTGATTTCGAAGACGTTTGGTTCCTTTTCAAAGCCTAGCTGTGGGACATTACGTAATTATCATTTTTAATTGGTATCCCAACGGTTTTGTTTTTTATGGTAAAATTTAAAGTGTGTTTTTTTTATATATAGCCGAATTGGCCCAGTGGTAAGAACGCGTGAATCTTAACCGATGATCGTGGGTTGAAACCCGGGCAAGCAACACTGAATTTTCATGTGCTTCATATTGATTATTAAATCGATCATGCTCGAGTCCTAAGTGATACTTCGGGTGTGATTTAAGTAAATTAACGTCGCGTTAAATTCCTCCGTCCAGGTTATAGACGTGTTCCGTTTCCAGCCGAGCGAGCGTGCACTCTGTGCAATTAAATACATATATGCAAAGCGCACATTGCTTTGATGTTCGCCGCTAAAATTGAAACGCGATTCGCGATATGTGTACGATTATTATCGGTGATTACAGAAGATTTTGTCACTGACATGCTTTGAACAGAACGAGTGTTGCCAATTTCGCATTGTTGACAAATTTTATCGTAACGTTATATCATTTTATTTGTTAATAGTTGTTTCTGAAAAAAGTCGGGTAAGCAAAACTGAATTTTTCATGTGCTCAATTTGTGTTTATAATTCATCTCGTTGACTGTGAAGGAAAACATCGTGAGGAAACCTACATGTGTCTAATTTGACTGAAATTCTGTCACATGACGCGTAACCCATCAACCCGCATTAGAGCAGCGCGGTGGACTGAAACACCAAACCTTTTCCTCAAAAAGGAGAGGAGGCCTTAACCCAGAAGTGCGCTTCGCACGTGGGGTGTATAACAATATAGAAAATAGATGAGAAATAGTATCCCCCAAAGGCAATGTTCGGTTTTCTCTTGAAGAGAAGGGCTTATTCCACCATATTGCTCCTACACGTGCAGCGTGAAATGACTTAGAAAAACAAATGAAACACCTGATAAGTCATTGCTGCTTCCGTCGGGTTTCTTCGATTCAATGATTTAGCCACAACAAAAAAAAATCCTTTATTATAATCTATCTATCCTAATTTGTAATGTGTATGTTTTTGTTTATTATAAAAGATTCCCGTATCATTATTGCTAGGTATATTATAGTGTATCCTTAGCTGACATCGACTCCAAAAATAACAATAATTGTAAATACATTATCAACCACACAACACATTCGTACCTACATATTGATGAGTAGAAAATAGTAAGTTAATTATCAAATTATAGAAGAATACGCAATTATTTTTTTACTTTTTAGTGCATATTAATTTGTTTTTCCTATGAAGTCGGTTTTTGTTTTGTTAACATTTTTATTTATTATGTACTTAAATGTTATTTTTCTTTAGTTTCATGAAAACAGATATAGATCGATACAGTTTTGTTTTTTATCAATTTCCGCACTGAGCCGCTTATCTTTATCCTGTGAGTTTTTTCATCGTATCGAACGAGGTAAGAGCGAAATCAGTTTGTTTATGAAAATTTCGTTAACGTATATCTATTTATTTTTTACTGCATAGGAAGGCGGACGAGCATGTGGGCCACCTGATGGTAAGTGATCACCAACATAGACATTGGCGTTGTAAGATATGTTAATAATCGCTTACATCGCCAATGCGCCACCAACCTTGGGAACTAAGATGCTATGTCCCATGTGCCTGTAATTACACTGGCTCACTCACCCTTCATACCGGAACACAACAATAGCAAGTACTGCTGTTTTGCGGTAGAATATCTGATGAGTGGATGGTATCTACCCAGTCGAGTTCGCACAAAGCCCTACCAAGTAAAATCTATGCCGAACATCCTTCGTATTACTTTATACATTTACTACTTCTACAAATACTACATTTCTTTTGTAAATACATACTTATATAGACAATTAAACCCAGACTCAGGACAAACAGACATGTACATGCACACAAATGTCTGTCCTGGGTGGGAATCGAACTCTTTGCCTTCAGAAACAAACTTCTGTGCGAATTTTTTCGACTCAAAACCTTTTTTTAATGTAGATTTTTGTACAGTATTTATTTTTAATTTTGGTCTTTAAACATATACTTAATTAAGTTCGTTATATAATAATATATTAAACGAGGGTAACAGGTGTATACATCTTTTCGACATTGCTTAAATATAAAAGTGATTAAACCTGTCGCATTTTGACATTTCGCATTTGACGAGCCGGTTGGCGTGGTTGGTAAGACACTTGCCTTACACGCCGCAGGTCGTGGGTTCGAGTCTGGGTGTAATTATCTATATAAGTATGTATTTACAAAAAAAATAAAAGTAGTATAAGTAGTATATCAGTTGTCTGGTTTCCATATTACAAGCTCTGCTTAGTTTGGGATCAGATGGCCGTGTGTGAATAATGTCCCAGGATATTTATTTATTTGTCTGCGACTTTGTACGGGGAAGCCCGTCTGGGTAGGTACCAGCTACTCATAAGATATTCTACCGCTAAACGGCATACTCAGTATTTTTGCGTTTCACTTTGAACGGTGAGTGGGTGAGTCAGTGTAACTACTGATACAAGGGACATTACAACTTCATTTCCAAGGTTGGTGGCGCATTGGTGATACAAGGAATGGTTAATACTCCTTACATTGCCAATGTCTATGGTGATAACATCAGATGGTCCATTCGACCGCCCTTGCCTACCAATTAAAAAAAAAATATATATAAAAAGGTTGGATTTTAAATTGAATATTACTGTATATATACGTTGTTTACTGACAGTGGAAGCTCTGAGAGCATTTTTCGAAGAGAAATCAATAATAATATAAATTAATTGAACCGAAATCGCCTTTTCAACGAGTCGCTTTAAAGTTCATATCGGAGGGGGATTATTTTGACGTTTCCGTGTCACCGTTCTTTTGAAACGATAAAAGAGGTTTACTATTTTTTATCATTTAAAAATATGAGATGAAAAATTGTTTCATATATGCATATTTTTTCGGCTTATGGAGAATAAATTTTGCTCGGTGGTAGAGCTTTGTAAAGCTCGTCTGGGTAGGTACCACTCACTCATCAGATATTCTACCGTTAAACAGTACTTGGAATTTTTGTGTTCCGGTTTGAAGGGTGAGTGAGCCAGTGTATAATTACACAATCATTACCTTTAATTATGTTATTGCCTGATTACAGGCACAAGCGACATACCATCTTAGTTATCAAAGTTGGTCTGTCATGTGTATGTGTGGGTTGGTGTATCATTTCTTAGAATATTAATGTCTATGGGCGTTGATGTCCACTTACCATCACGTGGCCCATATGCTTGCCCGCCAACCTATACAATAAAAAATGGTAATATTTTGCCGATTGTAACACAAACAGTGAAATTCCAATTTCAGTAGTGATCGTGTCTCATAATTATTGATTCGAAGGTCGTCTTGTATAATGGCAATCATCTTTCCAATACTATCACACTATATGGCTTTTCAGTTGTCAGTTTCAGTTCGGTTCAGTTCTTTACAGTGCCAAGAATCGATAATTAATATTTTAATTATTTTCAAACACGAGTATGACCGTGCCTTCACAATTTTATTACATTCATATAAATTGCTGAAAATATGTTATACCACTTAAATCTTTCAGGCGAAGTGTAAAATATTCAATCGTAAAATAAATTTCACGAATATGCAGGCGGCACTTTATTGAATAGAAAATTAATAAGCTAATGCATGAAAGTGACGCGTTTTAATTAACATTAACCTTATGTCGTAAGCGTTAAAGTTCATAATTCGTTACAATATAACAAATGAGTCGAAAACATTCACGTCACACCCCTTTGAATACGTGTTTGACGAAAATATGTCGTACCCGGTCCGGCGACGGGGTGTGATGTACGAGATGGAAAGAGACAAAAGATTGGACGGTAAATGAGGCGAGTTCATTACGAATTCAGAATATGTAACTCTATCATATTATTTCCTGGCGCGTTTTAGATGGGACCGCTTTATGCAACAGAGCTGACTCGCCATGAATTTATTAAAGTTTTAAAGGTATTATTTAAGCGAGACATCTTGGAGCGGAGGCTGGCGTTGTGGTCGAGACGAGTGGAACGATAACCGATGATTGCGGGCTCAAACCCTTTGTGCTTATGAATCATCTCGTGCTGGGCGTCGAAGGGGGATTCCCCTAACTTACAAGGAGTTTTGAATAGACTTTTTCTGAGTAAATGTATGGCAGATATTATATTTCATTAATCAGGAAAATATTTTATTTTTGTATTTTAATAGTCTACAAAATATGATATGGCTATCACTGCATGAAATCGTCCATCGTTGACAACGCGATTAGTAGAGCTTTGAAGAGAACATAATTCGATTACAAGTACTTAATATTAGACGGCATATATTCTTATACGTCATTAATATACGAATATGATGTCGATACAGACATAGAACTATATGCCCCAATAACGATAGTAAGAGCATCTAATGATAGAATCGGAAACCAGACAATTCTGTGAAGAGTTATTTTTTACCAACATAGCTGGCAAGATGAAGTGACAGTGGGCTCGTCAAGTCTGTCGAAGTATCGACGGTCGTTGTACCAGACGATGAAGACTGCAAATCGGCAAACGCAGCGTAGGCCAGCTTCCAACCAGGTGGACGGTTTTGATGCAAGAGGCTTACGGCCGGAAGTAGATTGCGATTGATTGATTGATTTAATGATGATGATGTTAATGAATGGTACTTTGATATTCCAGGCCAGGTCAGCCAGGACCTTTGTATTTTTTATGGCATAGGAAGGCGTACGAGCATATGGGCCACCTGATGGTAAGTGGTCACCAACGTCCATAGACTCTGACACTGTAAGAGACGTTAACCATTGCTTACATTGCCAATGCGCCTTGGGAACTAAGATGTTATGTCCCTTGTGCCTGTAATTACACTGGCTCACTCACCCTTCAAACCGGAACAAAACAATAGCAAGTACTGCTGTTTTGCGGTAGAATATCTCATGAGTGGGTGGTACATACCCAGACAAATTTACACGAAGCCCTACCACCGAGTAAATTTCATGTCAAGATATAAATATAAGCTCGGATTTTATATAAGATTATTCAAAACAGAGAAATATAAAGTTTCGAGTGTACAGCATATCGTTCACATAACTCTTTTTAACCGACGGACGGACAGACAACGGACGTTAAAACTTAGAGCATAACTTTAGTCCCACAGGTATGTAGAATATTATATACTCTGTAAGTATTACGACTATAACTTGCCTGTCCACACTTTAACACAGTTTTAACTTTGTAAATCTGTCATTTTCAAGTGAGATGTAAGTCAAGAAGGAAAGACGATGATTCATAGTGTTTTAGAGAATTAAAGAAGAAAATCAGTTCTGTGAGAAAATTCTCGCCCAAAATTTGACGGCCGAATACTGAAACGTCACATAAATATTAAATGCAACTTAATTATTTGAGGCGCCGTTAATTTCAAATTTCGCTTACCAATTTAGGAGCTTCTCAATGTTAAGTAGCGTTTAACTTTGAGGGACGTTTCAGTATTCGGCGGTTAGACTGTAGGGGTAGATATTGTGAAAGAGCGAACTCGTAAGTCACCGCAGAAACTAGTCGCGAAATGTGAGAAAGTGATATGCGATATTGACCATAATAATTATAACATTTCAAGAACACAAGCATCAAAATGGAATAACAACATAAGTCGGTATAGCGCTGCCGGACAGTCTCTCGAATTAAGAAATTATAATGACAATACAAAAACTTACAAAACGAGACCTTATACAAAATGTAGTACCCACTTGAGGAACCCTAAACATCAGTACACAGTCCACGGAACCCGCAATGAACACCTGGCGATTTTAAAACAAAGCCAACTTTAACAATGGCGGTTAATAAATGTATGGAAGCGGTGTGAGGTATAAGCGGTAGCGGGTTTGGTTTGGTTGTATGATACACAAATTAATGTATTTTTTTTTATTTAATTCATCAATCTATACTAATATATAAAGCTGAAGAGTTTGTTTGTTTGATCCGGCTAATCTCAGGAACTACTGGTACGAATTTAATTTATTTTTTCGTTTTGTATAGCAGTCCTTTTATCGAGGAAGGCTCAAGACTGATTTTTATTCATTATATTTAACTTATTAATTATACGCGAGTGAAACCTCGGGGAAAGGCTAGTGATAAACAAAGCCGAGATGGCATAGTGGTAGGTAGTTTAGACAGGTTTGTTACGTACGAGTCTAGACAAAATCACATAGCATCTTATTGACGTGACAACGTCTAATAAATCGATGAACGCTGGCTGCATGCACGAAAAAAGGATGACTCATTATCCCGTTATGCTCATTGTCCCGTTGCGCTAAATGTACGCTTGCGCCGCATCTCTCTCTTTCACTCGATTGGCTTATGCAAAGTACATTTGCATACACAAAGTACAAGTCATTTCATCAATGTTTTATTATGACGTTGTCACGTTAAACTATCGTCCGTAACCATTTTTTTTTCGTTTGTAGAAAGACTATCTATTTATTTATTGAATACTTTAGACGAAAGCAAAGTTCGAAGTTGTCTAGCCCGCCACGTTGTAATTCCACAAGGACATACAGTTGTTGTGTGAAGTTTGCACGAGAGTTCAATTCAAATATTAAGTGCAACTTAATTATTTGAGACGCCGTTAATTTAAAATTTAGTATGCGAAATTTGATATGAACGGCGTCTCAAATAATTGAGTTACACGTTATATTTGAATGACGTTTCAGTATTCGGTCGTAACTATATTATCGTAACTTATGTATGTAAGTTGGTTGTCAACATCTCACGGGTGAGATGCGAAGTGATTTCTTAGAGGAAAATGCTGCTGAAAACGAAAATCTTTATAGAAAATGTAACAGACCGTAATTGTCTAACTTCTGGGATAAAGTCTCCTCATCAAGACATGGCTTGGAGCCTATTCCACCTTGCTGTTCCAGTGAGGGTTGTTAGATATACGTAAGGATGATTGTGACGTACACATAAATAAAAACAAGTTAAACACATGAAAAAATAGCGATGCCTGGGTTTGAATCCAACGCGGTTTTTGAAAGAGTTTTTCTAAGAGTTTATTTTTTTGTATTTAATATAGAAACTTAAAATCGCTTACCTCTTTAAACTTGTGACGTTATCATAAAGAGCTTATTCGTCATCGCCTCGCACTTGTATTTCACGAATGAAATAAATAAATTAGAACAAAGGTCCTTTAAAACCTAGGCGGTCTATTAGACCTGACTATTGTTAACCGACCCTCGACATAGCCAGGCCGTTGTTTCAACCATTCGTGCGCCGTCACACGTGCCACTGGTACTCGTTTCAATTCTAACGCATTTCATGTCTAAAGTAATGCATTTTTTGTATTGAATACATTATGTATTAAAACTATACTTCAATTGTGAAGTGCATTTTACCTTTAAAATTATTTTTATCATACACTAGCGACCCGCCCCGGCTACGCCGGAGTAGCTGAGTAAATATTCCTAAAAAAAAACTGTTGTAGTACATATTGTATAAACTTTTAGCCACAGTGGGTGACAGCGGGAGCGTGCAGGCGGTTGTATCACGCGTTAGTATGATCGGTGTGGGACCGCTTGAATTTATTTAGAGCGCGATAGTTTTAAAATTACGATAACTCCTAACATATTAATTTGAATTGGGTGGTGTAAACGGCAATTATAATATACATGAACTGCTTAAAGTAAATGACGTATTAATATCATATCCGTTTTTATAACTTTTCAATTACCACATTATTATGTAACCATTTTTTAAACATTAAAGTGGGTATAGTTAGCTGTCCTTAAAAGATAGACATATGCCATCGCGGACTTTTCTGTAGCTCTATGAAAGGGGAACAATATCACCATACATTATTTTGTTATATTTTAAAGGGATTAAAGGTTTTCGATGAAAGCTCCCAATCTACTCGTTTTTTTCCGACTTCTTCAACAATTATCGTCATATTAATATTATAAGAATACTAAACATAAACTATGAATAATCCTTATAACTCCATATTTTTTACGTTTGTAACTTTTACTCATTTCGAAGATATCGGAGGACAAACAGACGGACAAAAGTAATAGTTGTTTGGGTTTTAGTAAATTAACTGTCGTTTTCATTCGTTTAATTTGTGCTTGTAATTCATCTCGCCGGTGTATGGAAACCAGCACGTATCGGGATGGAATTCTGTCACATGACACATCCAATGGAAATAGGCCTCAAATCTTCTTGGCGTAGAGTAGAGGAGGCTTTACAGACACTTACAGTGTTGTTCTTTGTTGACGAGCCGGTTGGCGTGGTTGATAGTTTCTGCCTTTCGCGCCGCAGGTCGTGGGTTCGATTCCCATCCAGGACAGACATTTGTGTGTACGAACATGTCTGTTTGTCCTGAGACTGGGTGTAATTATCTATATAAGTATGTATTTACAAAAAGAAAAGTAGTATATGTAGTTATATATCAGTTGTCTTGTTGCCATAGTACGAGCTCTGCTTAGTTTTAGATCAGATGGCCTTATGTGAATTATGTCCCAGGATATTATATTGTTATTATTATTAGTTTAATTTTTAATTTTAACTATTCTAACACGACGTTTTCTGTCTCTTTCTTTTCCTTTACAGGATAATACAATCACATTACTGGTGACTCTATTCATCAATCGTGCTCTTCTCTCATTACAGGCGGAGGTTGCACCTTTCCCGCCGAGTGGACGGGTAGCTGGTTCCAATCCGGATACCCGGGTTTAATAGCCATCAACTCGACGCACATACAGTCGAAGGGCGAGTGTTCAGAGACTGAATCCTACGATAAGTTCCTATTGTATGACAGGTGAGTCGATTTTTTTTATCATAATATTTAAGTTGGAATGGCGAATTAATACATAATAATTATGTAAAGTCTGTTCTCAAGTATGTGACTGTAATATGTCCTATTGAGAATACATGTATAAACCTGGGCCACCTGATGGTAAGTGGTCACGAACGCCCATAGACAATGGCATTTAGAATTATAAGTAATGTTAACCATCGCTTACATCGCCAATGCGCCACCAACCTTGGGAACTAAGATGTTATGTCCCTTGTGATTGTAATTATACTGGCTCACTCACCCTTCAAACCGGAACACAACATACCAAGTGCTGCTGTTTTGCGGTAGAATATCTGATGAGTGGGTGGTACCTACCCAGGCGTGCATGCACAAAGCTCTATCACCTAATAATAATAATATAATATGGTATCTAATATATGGTTTCCCAAATCGGCCCATTATTTTAAAAATGAAAAGTCATCTTAAATTCTGGTTCAGTTAAATTATAAAATGCAATAATTTCGTCAGTTTTAGCGCTACACTTTATGGGTCACACTAAATCTTTTATGGCACAATATATGGGGGTTTTATAAGCACGGTCTCCGAACACTCGCGACGACGTTACTGTTGTTAAATTTAAAATGTTGTTATTAAATTCTGAAGACGTACTTAATTATTTAAAGAAAATAACTATTTAAGAGTAAAGGAAAAATAACATGCATTTATCTGCATAGACTGAAGCATTTGTATCAACATAGGAGTAACGTGGTGGGATACACTCGAAACCCCAGTTCCCTCAAAGAACTCCTCTAGGCTGAAACGCCTCCTACCTTGACCGAGCAGTGTGAAATTTTCTTTTTGTTTTTTACTTTTAAGAAATAGATCTAGAAATATTAACGGAAGCAAAACAAATGTATTTTTCTTATCCTGACTGAATTTCGAAACATTTCTGAAATTATTTTTAATTACTATAATAATTACTTGCTCATTAATCACTTGTGCTCTAATTCGCTATAACTTTTGATCTACTCGACCGATTTTGATGAAACATGACTTAACGGTACCGTTCTAAAAATCCCTGTTATAACGATTATTATTAAAAAATTGTAATTTTATTTTTTTTATTTTGAAAATGTAATCAATTTCAATTTTATTTACTTTTCAGGAGCTTCGACTGCTACAGATGTATGGTCATACACGAAAAGCACAAGTATGTCCTGCAGTATAAAGAAAGTAAGTTCGTTTTCGTACGCCTACTTGAAAGACACAGACACACACACGCGCACAACAATGTGCGCAACAATTTTAATGTGTTTGTCAATTTTTATATTACATTTAATTAAATTATATTTTGTTTATTTTAGTTTATGTTTGAACAAATATTATAAAATGATAATGTGCTGTCGATTTGGAGGGCGTTAGTAACTACGACACAGTGAAATACTATTGTAGTTGCTATCGTATAAATTGTTTGGGATAATTATGTATTATTGTTCAAATAAATAAATAAATAAAAAAAAAACAACAACACACACACACATAAAAGCGCTTATTAATCAAATCTATGTTTTCATTCTCCTTTATACTAGCCCAATACTTTGTAGCCTATTATTAAAAGGGTGATGATGTCCGCCTGACCGATTGGGGCCACGGTGGCCACTCTCAACAGAGAGATTTGCCAACTGCGCAGGACACATATATATATATATATATATATATATATATGTACATAAGAATAACTATTTGACTTACTGACATATCAAAGCACAGCCCCAACTACTGCACGCTTTTTATTAGCTTAACCTGAATGTATCCATGTAACGGAATCTTTCAACGCAATCCACAATCCATCACCCACTTCAAGACGTTTAATTGATTTAAAAATTTTGCATACATATTAAAGAACGATGACAATACAAAAATTTAACTGTCTCACAATCCTGTGACAACACATGCACCCCCCCCCCCCCCGTCTATCCCAAGTGCGTCTATCCATCCGTTGTGTGTTTGTTTTTTTTTTAGTTTTTTAAACTATAATTTATTTGATTTTTCATTTCAATTGAATTCCTTGACGCCTATTCATTATATATTTATTCATAATATATTTATTCCTAGCATAATTCGTACGATTTACGTAATCGACTGTCGCGCGCTCGAATATGTTTGACCGCGGCAGATTGCATTCGATCGTAAAGCGGTCAATGAGTTTTCGTTTTAGCGTATAAATATACGTATATAATTTATAAAATTTAAATTGAATCCAGTTTGCTAATTTTCTAGTACGATATTATAATAGTTTCGTGATTTTGGAGCTTTTTGCATGAAATCGTAAACATACAGCTTTACGGGATAACTCTCTAAAACTCCATTGATTGTTAAATGAGATGCAAAATAAGTATTAAATCTAACCCAAATATAGAAAATAAAGGGTCTTGACAGACAGACAGACAGACAGACAGACGGACGGACGGACGGACGGACAACAAAGTGATCTAGAAAGGGTACCGTTTTTACCTTTTGAGGTACGGAAACCCAAAAATTCATCATTAGATGATCGTCGGTTCAAACCCGGACAAACACCCCCGAATTTCATTTGTTGAATTTGTGATTATAGTTCTTGACGGTGAAGGAAAACATCGTGAGGAAACCTACACGTGCTAAATTTCATTGAAAATCTGTAATGTATGCACTATGTATTTCACCGGGTTGTATTGGAGCAGCGTGGTGGCATTAGCTCCTTCAACACCACAAAAAAAGGGGACGAGGCCTTAACCCAGCCGTGGAAAATATTTTTTTTTCCATGTATTGAGTTAGGTATATCCGAAGTCGTAGAACAAAAGTTGTTGCTTTTGGTGTTAGCTATCTAGTCCTGCGAGGTTGCTGGGTCGTTACAAATAACCCTGGATACATATATATTTTTACAACCGTAGTTAAGCTTAAAGTGTTAAAGCTCATAATACAAAACAGCCCATGGGGTCAACTATTGGAACCTTTCGTGTTGATGACGTATTCAATTATATTTTTGTCTCGCTTTCAGCGTACTGCAGTCAGAAGGATTCGCTGTCGTCGATTTGCGACGAGATCAGCGGTGACGCGCCTCTGTACTCGATGTTCAGGAAGGAGCCGAGGCCGGAGCCGCAGCCCTGTCCCTTCCACCCTGCACCGTTCACGTTCACTTACAGCAGGTTTGTATATATTACTAGCTGTGCCCGGCGGTTTCTCACGCGTTTAATAAATAAAAATATAATAAATAAAAATACGCCTAGAACCTTTCTCGATAAAAAGACTGTACAACGCACAAATAAATTCGAACCAGTAGTTCCCGAGATTAGTCGGATCAAACAAACAAACCCTTTAGCTTTATATATTAGTATAGATACAATAACCGCTTCAAATACTAGCATTTTTTTATAGCTTACGTAGGCAGACGAGCAAATGTGCCCCGTGATGTTATGTGGTCACCAACGCCCATAGACAATGGCATTGTAAGAAATGTTAACCATCGCTCACATCGCCAATGCGCCACCAACCTTAGGAATTAAGATGTAATATCTTCAGCTTATGTCCCAGTATATTATTATTACGTACACCAAGAATACGTATAGCAAGTGAAGAAATGAATAAAGTAAATTATTGTATAGCATTACCTCCCCCCCCCCCATTGTAATTAAGCAGGTATTAAGATACCACATGCGGTATTAACGTAGAGAATATCCGGCAGTATTACACTGACCCACTAGCCCATCAAATTGTAATACAACAATACTATGTATTGACAGAATGTATTGACGAGCCGGTTGGTGTGATTGGTAGATACCCTGCCTTTCGCGCCGCAGGTCGTGGGTTCGATTCCCACCCAGGACAGACATTTATGTGCATGAACATGTCTGTTTGTCCTGAGTCTGGTTGTAATTATCTATATAAGTATGTATTTACAAAAGAAAAAGTAGTATATCAGTTGTCTGGTTTCCATCGTACGAGCTCTGCTTAGTTTGGGATCAGATGACCGTGTGTGAAAAATGTCCCAAGATATTATTAAGATATTATTATTAAAGAATTTGTGATGAGGCCGGTACCTACCCTGACGCGTAGACGGCTGGCTGGAAAATATAATATAATAGCCTTTAATAAATGCTAAGAAGATAACAGATTCCATATAATATGTCGTTTACTTTATATTTATATATAAGAACGAATGTCGTTTCTCGTTCCAGGGGTTCAGGAGATTGCGCGTATCCACCGTCACGTGCGGAGTCCTGCACGGACGACTCGAGATTGCTTCTGAGATACATGGCCTGTCCCGATGTACCCGGCACGGAGAGCAACGGTAACTAAACAATTATTTTATATTTTATCAGCCTGGCGTGTCCCACTGCTGCTGGGCAAAGGCCTCTCTACTTTCTCTCCACTTTTTTCCGCCACATCAAACCAATCCATCTCCGTCGAGGCCTGCCGCGATGTCGTTGCCCATTACGGGAGAGCCATTTGGTTGTTGCTTCGGGCCAGAAATAATCTGTCTTTCGACAGATATGTCCTGCCCAGTTCCATTTCAACGTTTCAACTAAACAATAGTCGTTATTAAATTGTGTTTTTAACTGCATTAAAAGCCTATGACAGACTGTTTGAAAGGCGCCCCGCAGACCTGATGCATGTGTTTGAGAGCCTGTAACAAGGAAACGTCTCAGGTGAGCGGGCTCAACCCTCTAACAGTCCCGCAGTGCCTCGACCTTCTAAACTAGGAAGTCCACAAATGAAAGACCAGTCCCCTGTTTGATGTCTTCTGTTTTACTCACCACCGTCCACCATACAGTTCATTAAGGCAATAAGTGCTGATGGTATTAACTAACACAAACGTTGGCGTATTGCGTATGTCATATATACTCTAGCTGAAAAGACACGGCAATTATTTAAGTAGGAATAATGATGCAGAAATAGAGCTTCTTAAAGAAGTTTGCCTTGATTGAGGTAATGTATCTTTTTCTCTTAATTTTCAGTGGAAGAGCTGGTGTGCCTGGCTACTTGGAAGGAAGGTTCGACGAGGTACCTCGTGGGTCAGATCTCACAAGTGCAAAGGAGGAATTCCATTGCGTCAGATGAAGATACTTATAGGTAACATCCGGTTTACTATTTTCAACCCTGACCTTAAATTTCCAACAAATAACGTTACTCTCTTTTGTGGAGAGGGAACGGCTTAGTTTTCAGTCGGCATGATTTTGCCGTCATCATCAACAAACACGCCGCCATTGCCGACATCTTCAACCAACATTAATGAATTGAACACCTTACAGAAACCCACAGACAGACAGACAGATAGATGCGATAACACTCTGTTTTATAACATATTTGATGTTTGTCCGAGATTTTTGACAAATTTTGACGAATATTAGTACTGTATTATGCGTCTCATTTCCAGATGTTTCATCTACAAGGGTCAGCACGGTGACAAAAGCACGTCGTATATAATAGCTCAGTCGGGCGACGCGACCTGCAACGGTCTGTCATCGCCCACGGACGGCAGCCGGACCATGAAGCTGACGACGAGTGAGTGGAATTACATTTCTATGTCCACACCATGGACCAGTATGTGAGACGATTAAAATGTCACCATATCCTACAGCTAGAAGATCAGAAGGTAGCTCTAGGCTCTTTACTTGGTGGTAGAGCTTTGTGCAAGCTCGTCTGGGTAGGTACCACCCACTCATCAGATATTCTGCCGCAAAACAGCAGTACTTTGTACCGTTGTGTTCCGGTTTGAAGGGTGAGTGAGCCAGTGTAATTATAGGCACAAGGGACATAACATCTTAGTTCCCAAGGTTAACATCTCTTACAATGCCATTGTCTATGGGCGTTGGTGACCACTTACCATCAGGTGGCCCAAATGCTCGTCCGCCTTCCTATGAAATAAAAAAAAAGAAAACATGAGTAGGTGCTTCAAATGGGAAGCTACTTAGCACGACAGCTTTACAGATTTGCTCAAAGTCTCAGGGTCTTAGGATCTTATTCGGCCGCGCTACACCAATGCAGAGTTGGTGGATACCATGTGGCAAATTTCGTTCAAAACGTGCAGGATTCCTTGAGAAAGTATTTGTTCGTCGACACCAAACTAATTGTTCAACTCATGTGAATTCGATGATCATGATCAAGTAGTGACCGTTCGAACACGTAAGCTTCTATTAAAATTGTGGTGTTCTAATCACTGAACAATTTCGACTCACCATTCTTGAATCATCCTCCCTTATATAATTAACATAATCTCTATTTATCTATATAAATAAAATGATAGAGGTCTGCGCGAATGAATTATAGTTGTGCGCGCATCACGGAAAAACTACTGGATAGATTTCAATGATTTTTTTAAATTTTATTTCTTATATACTTGGCCCTTACACAAAAAAATTATAGCGAAATCTTCATTTAATAAAAGTTATTAAAGTTTCAAGAAACAACGATTTGTATATGCACTGCGTGTTCAGTGATGTATGTTTAAACAAAGTATATTTTTGCTTGCGATCTTTTTGATGTTTTTTCCTTCGTACATAAGAAAACTTTGTTAATATATCAAGCAACGCGGACGAAGTCGCGGGTATCAGCTAGTATATTATATATTCATTGGTAGTGTCAACGTATCCATAGTATTGCCTGCTTTTAACCCAGCAAGGAGGATGTATTGAAATTTCAGAGTAATAAACTTGGTGTTACATGTTTGTTTAACGTTATGCGTTCCAGGTGACGACGAACACAATCGATGTCACTTTCCGAGCTGGATCGTCGATCATCACAAATGGTTCAGCCTCGACCACACCCACCAGTACCACTTCACCACCAAGAATGCTACACTCAAGGTTTGAATTGTGTTTTTGTTTTTTTTACTAATAGTTTCCTGGTGGCATTGGGTGGTGTTAGAAACATTCACCAATCCTTACGTCGTCAATTCACCACCGACCTTGATAACTAAAGTATCTTTTATGCCTGTTGTTACACTGGCTCACTCACAAATTGTTGCAATGTAACAATTGCAACGGTTTCGATTGATTGATATTTCGTATTATTGTGTTTACTTATGCTTTGTGAGTGAGCCAGTGTAAAATAAGTCGCAAAGAATATATTATTACACTCAACAGTAATGAAGTTCTAATCAATGACTGTGTTTTTGGATGAATATGAAATTTAGAATTTCATATTTTTATTTGAAAAATATGTTATTATATGCCATGGCACGTAGAATTAGCTTGCTGAAGTGGAACTGAGCTGGTCATGTGTCTCCAGACGCCTAAATGTCCGATGGAGCCGATACGTGCTAGAGTGGAGACCATGCTTATGCGAACGTAGTGTAGGACTGGACCGATGATTAAAAAGAGGTGGCAGGTGCGGAATGGATGGGGGCTGCCCTAGATCGGGATGTTTGGCGTTCTATGGGGGAGACTTTCGCCAAAAGTAGACGGCAAACGGCCGAATAAAAAACACACCATTATTTATATTATTAATAAAACTAATAAGATATAGCATTCAATTGCACCGACAACAATGAATGCATCGGTATACAGCGCTCTAGTATCTTGCTCAATAATAGTGTGTTGCCATGCAAGCGAGTGTTGCCACTAGTATAGTATTCATTTTCCTTTTTTTTTGTCACAGATAATGAACACGGACGGCTCATTCGAAGAGAAGCGGCTCGTCTGTCACTCTATACTGGAACAGAAGGACAAGAAGCACATTAAGCTGGTGGCGCACGTCACCAAAGGATGGTGAGTCGTCTAGAACTATTGATGGGAAGGTTGCAGAACCCAAAGTCGAGCCAGTAAAACGGCTTTGGGTTTTATCTTCGATCAACAATACTATTAGATAACGCTTCACGAACATAAACTCAAATGTGGCACCGACACTAAAAATCTCTAAAATGAAGAAAACGATGTAAAGGTCTAATCATTTTCAACCTAAACTATGCCTTGTTCCCGAGCAATAAAGTGCGGTTTAGATTGTACACGTCATGAATGACAGAAAGACATAGGAAATGTACAATAACGGTTGCTCCATATTAAATCTTATTTCTTTAGCAATAAGTTATGTTTGGACCATACTAATTTGAAACTAAAATAACCTTACAAAAGTCATTGTGTTCTTAATTTTCGGGCCGTTATTGAAGCGCTTACCGGTAATCGGTACATTATTGATCGAAGGGTTCTATTGATAAGAAATTTTCTGTTTGAATGAGTTTGGAAGTTGGAAAAACTTCCGTACCTTCCGAGGTAAAGCTGAGAAAAAAAAAAGATCCGAAAATCTTAATATTTTAGTATAGCGCTCGCTATACAAAGATTTTCTTTTGTTAAATTTCTCTATTACTTATTTATAATAATTAATATTATATTTATTGCATTTATTAATATTTTGAAAAATTAACTTTTAAAATTAATTTTGAATATTTTATTTATTAAGTCATGATCTGCTGATCTTAAATAATAAAAAAGAAAATGTGATTTTTATTTAAAAAAAAAATATTGTATAAAAATAATGTGACTTCCAGCATGTCGGGTCACGTGTGCCTCAAGTTCTTCCGGCGCGAAGGGAACATCCTGGAGCTGCAGCAGGGCTCCGAGCTGTGGGAGCAGCCGCAGGACGCCTGCGCCGAGCCCGGGAACCCGCCCTTCGTCACGCTCATCAGTGAGTTACGTCTAGACCTCGAATTCGTGACGTGACGGATGTGACGTCATCGGTCGAGATATAAAACATAATCTGTGATGTTCATTATGGATTCGTTAAACAATTGTATTTTGCTTTCCGTTACATGAAGTCATGTACATGAATATATGTGTAAGTGTTGATGTCGTGCGTTCCAGCCACGTCGCTGTCGCCGCAGCCGTGCCCGCTGGCCGGCCGGTACTCCGTGCGCGTCGCGCGCAGCCGCCGCCGCCGGGACGGTACCACTCACCTACCTATAGCTCACTTAGCCTACAGACGGCACCGTCATCGGTGACCGCTCTCTGTCTCTGTATTGGTACCACCCTTATATTACCACCGATCTATATAGACGTCGGTTAACTTTAATTGACATTTTCGTATCACCGTCTACACAAATGTATACATGAAAAAAATGGTGATAATTAATTAAGTAGTACCACCAATACTTTGTATCATGTTAAGCTTAGGCACAAGAAAGTTTTAATATTATAATCGGTAGTACAGTACCAATACTGACATTCGTCTAATTCTCGTAATGACAACGTCTTCTGTTCGTGGTGACCGTCTACCGCATTCCCTGCTCGCTACAGTAGTGTGTGTCCGCAGACGAGGCCGCGGGGGCGGCGCCCTGCGCGGGGGCGGAGCCCGACAGCGCGCGCGTGGGCTGCGGGCGCGACCGCGACACCATCGAGCTGCGCTCTGCCTGCTCCTCCACCGGTGAGTACGACGGTTGACGGTACAGGCAGAGATAGAGTATAAAAACGATTGTATTTATACTTTATACGGCATCTACAGATTAATAAATAATTGATGAAATATTTTTTTATTCAATATAATATGTATGTATAAAGTAAGCTAAGAAACGAGTATTCAGTCAGTCAGAGGTCGTCTGAAAGTAGCACCAATAGATGAAAAGTTGATGAATAATAAATTAGCGCGGTATGAGGGATGAAAAGCATGTTACTAGAAGGATGATGAGTATGAATGTTGATGGATAGGAGACGGGGAAGGTCCAAGAAAGTGTGGATGAAATGCGTAAGAAAGGATAATATGTGTACAAAAGGGTTCACTACTGAGATGAGTGACAAAAAGATGTGTATGAAATAGACATGTACCGACCCCACGTTACGAGATAAGGGTAAGAAGAAGATTTTTTTATATACATTATCTTGTATCGTTACTTTTGTTGTGCATAATCAACAATGGTTTTGTCCCGGCAGCGTACACGTGCTACGGCAGCTGGCGCGAGGGCGCGCGCGGGTTCGTGGTCGCCGCGCCGCGCGCCCGCCCGCCCGCCGCGCTCTGCCTCGTCTACACCGTGCGCAACGGTCCGTCTCGCTCGCACGCAGCCGCTCCCCGCGCACGCGAGCGAGACGCTAACGGTTCCCTTTGTCCCGCAGAGACGGGCGGCGCCGTGTCGCTGTGGCTGAGCGCGCGGCGCGCGTGCGAGCGCGGGGCGCCGCGCCGGGACGCGTACGACCTCAGCGGGAACGGTGCGACACACACACACCCCCACCTCACCCCACCCCACCTCACCTCACCTCACCCCGCGCTAATTACATTCGCTCAATGTGTTAGCACTTGACCTCGATTCGACAGTGCAGACGTTTCCATCTGTAATACTATATTTATAATTTTCCAGGCACGTGCGAGCAGAGCAGCAAGTACAATAGCGGCGGGGTGCGAGCGGGACGGCCGGCGCGCTGGCTGGCGGCGCTGGCGGCGCTGTACGTCGCCGCCAGGTGATATGACCGCTGGACGGCCGCCCGCTAGATTCGCTGCGTCGTTTCGAGTTCGTCGGGGTATTAAGACTGCTTTACAATTGATACCGATCGATAGATAACAATTTTTTTTTTTCTTTAAGAAATATTCAGTAACGGCATTCGTCTCAGATATTTGTGACATTTTTTCCTATGTATCGCCCAGTGATTTAATATATCTGAGATTTTGTAACTGAAGGATTTGAAAATAATGTAAAATGCGATTTTGTTTAGAGATTTAATGGAATCAAAAAACCGCCTCCAAGTATTGGTCAACCGACTATCTCTATAACATATTATAGACGACATCAATAGATTGTGTAAAAATATTTATATCGTATTTAACATCTCTATAATCAAAATAAAATTATGTTTATGTTATATACTCAGATATAAATATTAAATAAACAAAAATCTAAATAAATATTTAATATTTTTTTTTAATCTGTAATCGCGAACGTATCCTTATATAGACAGAACGCAACAATACAAAGTATTGCTCTTTGATGTTAGAATATCTAATTAGTGGGTGGGTGGTACCTCTACCTACCCAGACGAGCTTGCACTAAGCTCTACCACCGAGTAATTAATTGACAACACCACATAAATAGAATACAATCTCAACTAGTATTTTGGGGGCGGTGTGATTGGTTGATAATAGATTTGGATTTGATGGAAGGTTCGAGAAAGTTATAATTTTTTGTTTTTTTTTTTTTAAATGGAACTTAGATCGGTATTTCGAACTGTTTTTTTTTTTTAATTTTTCGAACTTTTTGTGTTCTTCTCTTAGATAATATGTACGATATATTTAATATTTATTGATTAATTAATTTTTACTATTATTATTAATTTTTCAATCGGTGTAACCGTTTTTCTCTGAGTAAATAAAAAATTAAAATTATCATTTTCTATTATATCACTTTTTTTTACATTTAGCTATATATAGTTATCTTATCTTTTTTAAAAACCGGTTCAATCTGACAAGTTCTTTGTATTTGCTAATTAGAATTAACAATGAGATCTGAAAAAACCAGTTTGAACTCGTTTGAATAAAAGAAATGTATTTTTTCAAATAAATCAACGCCATCTATGTTTCATTTGTGAACTAATTTAGAATTAATTTACTCTTTGCAAACGGTTACAATAATTGTACTATGGGTTGTATTCTATATTCAAATGACAGGGGGATTTTGTTAATAGCTCTGCTTTATTATGTACATACAATTATTAATCAATATAATTATATTTATTTATAATACAACACTGTTCCACTAAAATAAAGTCAAACGACATTCGAATTTCAAATTATTTAGATTTCAAACGTCAAATTAGATTTTTTATCTACGATCCTCCTGTCATTCGAATTGTACAAGTGAACCAGTGTAAGCAGTTATAGTTTTTAATACTCTAGAGAATAATGACTATTTTCGAACGACAAGCCGACAACAGCGAAACACACTTTCAGCTACAATTTATAAAAGTTTTAGGTTAGTCGGGAACTGAACAGAGTTAAAAGGAAACGAAGCAACGTGATCATAATGTAAATATAAGACGATATTAAGAATGGAAAAAAAATAATTAAATAAAAATAAATATGCATTTTTAATGTTACTTATGTATTTTTTGAAATTAAGCATCATGTCCCTGGAAAATTTAAAAAAAAAAATTATATAATGTATAATTGTTACCATTTTATACGTTCTGGGACTTATTTATAATGTATAATTATTGATAGAAAAAAAAAAAACGCTTTCCAAGTATACATTTGTACGTTACGGCTATACAGATTTAATTGATAAGTCTAAATTATTAAATAGATAGACTAAAATGTAGACGAATTGTGCTCAGCGTTATGTGTTTTTTTTTTTCTCAAACGTCCAGTTTTTTCACTTTTTGATTTGCGAGCGTTCCTTGTAAACAATTATCACGTGACTTGAAAGTGAAAAATATTTTTTTATTAAATAGAGGAATCATTTTTATAGTTACGCGTGTCTTGGTATATTTTCCTTGTAAATTAATTCAGTACAGGCTTCGATCAATAATGTACTAGATTACCGGTAAGCGCTTCAAAAACGACCCGAAAAGTAAGAACACAATGACGTTTGTGAGGTTATTCCAAATTAGTATGGTCCAATCATAACTTATTGCTAAGGAAATAAGGTTGAATATGGAACAACCGTTATTGTACATTTCCTATGTCTTTCTGTCATTCATAGCGTAAGATCGTAAGTGAATGTCAATACAATCTAAACCGCACTTTATTGCTCGGGAACAAGGCATAGTTTAGGTTGAAATTATTAAACCTTTACATCGTTTTCTTAATTATATGGTCGGTGCCACATTTGAGTATTGTTTTTGTTCGTGGCGCGTTGTCTAGTAGTATTGTTGATCGAAGAGTACAGGTAATATTATAGTTTTGTTTTTTGACGTCAGACATATTGAATACTTGAAAATTAATCGAATTGTTGGTTTGTTCTTCATTAGCTTTTTAAAGAGACGCTTCACGCGAACGCTATACATAAAAATCCTGACCAATAGTAGTTAAAATATAATTGCTCATAAAATAGTGTGAAAATTTTTATTTGTGATATAAAAATTACTTAAGGATAAAAAAAATAAAATAAATAATAATAATAATATGTAAATATTTACTAGACGAGTTCCTGACAGTTTTCTTTTTCGACTTTTTTGTGATAATTTTTAATGAATATTCGAAAATATAGTTTGTAAGTAAAGAATTGAAGATGTCAATGCTTGCCTACACAGACCTACTAAAAAAAAAGTATATAAAACTTAGCCGAAAATGATATTGTACATAAATTAAGCCGATAATTTATATACCAATATTTTGTAAGTGTAACGCATTTAAAAAAAAAGTACAGGACGAAAGTATTAATTTAAAAAAAAAAAATTACCGAAGATAATAAATAGCGTTTAATAATTGAATTGTAAAGGAATTCGAACAGCCATTTTTGAAAATAAAGTGTTGAATGCACAGTATAATAAGATAATTTTCACAACTTAGTAAATAAGGCAGCTTATGTTATTTCATTTTTATTTATTATTAAAAAAAAATATTATATATAAGATATATTTCACATTGTGAATAAATTGCACTGAATTTTTTATGTATTTAAAAAAAAATGTAATAATCTATGGGAATTGTAATTTGATTTTTTGGCCCCAGTTTTGTTGGCTTAGTCCACTTTGTATAGCTGATAAGCATTTGTTGATATGTTTTTTGGTTTCGCTTTATGTTCTCGCCGAGCGGTCACGCCATGGAATACGATTTGTAACTATTACCGTATAAGCCTATTATTATATTTTGATTACTGAAATGTATTTAAAAATCATATCTTGTTTTATTTTACAATTGACCCTCATTGTTAGATATATCCTAGAAATTTCAGGTTTGGAAACGCGATGAATTTACAATAAAAATATTGACAACTAGTAAATACATACATATTATAATTTTGTGCTAAATTCAATTTAACCGATTCGTTGCGGCAAGAACACACGTATACACAGTAACACGCCTGGCGTGTCTAACGTCATAGAAGTTGATGACGCGCCTTTTGGTTCAGCAGCAACTTTTGTTCTTCGACTTTTGATAATTTGTTAGATTTTATTTTCATACGAAAATAAGTATTAATTTAATTTCCCGCTTGTTTATAAATCTATGCGCATCGCAAAGATCGACGCGTCGCGTCATCCTGTCGTGTATGAATGAAATATAGACTTACAAATGTCACGGCAGTACGACAAAAACTTGTAAAAATCATTTTTTTTAATCTATTGAGTTATGTCCGACGTCGTAGAACAAAAGTTGCTGCTTGTGGTGTTAGCTATCTAGCCCTGCGAGGTTGCTGGGTCGTTACAAATAACCTATTCACAACCTCAGATATCATATTAGTCAATCATTACAAGGATTAATGACTAAAATAGATAAATAAAAC
Source organism: Nymphalis c-album (assembly GCA_963151315.1). Taxonomy (NCBI): domain Eukaryota; kingdom Metazoa; phylum Arthropoda; class Insecta; order Lepidoptera; family Nymphalidae; genus Nymphalis; species Nymphalis c-album. The sequence continues at coordinate 4,061,120 of OY720615.1, forward strand.
TAAGTTTAATATACAATATTTTTTTAGTTAGAATGATTTATTCATGATGCTGGTTAAAATTATTATGATTATGTGACGCATTACCGATAATGTAGATAAGGCTGTTTGCAAGACTACATACGAAGCCCTGTCGACCAATCGTCGCAGCCCTACGATCCGACGTCATCGCCCGAGGAGAAGGGACCCTGCAACGACGACACTTTTTTTCGAGATCTCTGGGCGCTCGGCGCTAAATCATTTGTTTCTATATTTTATCATTTTGAGATTACCATAAGGTCCTGTAATCTTATTTTGAGCATTAAATAGATTTTGTACGTGCTCGAAGTTTAACTGTAGTTAGGCTTCCTAAAATTTCTGTGTCCGAGACATGCATATAAAATCTTATAAAATCATGTATAAAATCATGTAAATACATATAAAATCTTAAAACTATATATGACGAGCCGGTTGGCGTGATTGGTAGATACCCTGTCTTTCGTGCCGCAGGTCGTGGGTTCGATTCCCACCCAGGACAGACATTTGTTTGCATGAACATGTCTGTTTGTCCTGAGTCTGGTTGTAATTATCTATATAAGTATGTATTTACAAAAGAAAAAGTAGTATATGTAGTATATCAGTTGTCTGGTTTCCATAGTACGAGCTCTGCTTAGTTTGGGATCAGATGACCTTGTGTGAAAAATGTCCCAAGATATTATTATTATTATGTATTATATACATATTAAGCGAACAATATAATTAACGTGAGAATCATAGTATTTTTCAATAATGGCGACATTTTTCACTTTTAATTTATTCTCCTGGTAACATTTCTGATTTAAAGAATCTGGTGCTACGTCTTGCATCTTTTAGTAGGAACCCAAGTCCAAAAACTTTTTTCTTTACGTGAAGTATTTTTCTAAAACATGATAAGACATGAAATATCCTAGTGTTTAGATTATCACTAAATTTAGTAAATTCATTGATAATTTTACGTACATACATAACATTTTCAAAACTATATTAAGACGCAACAGTCAATACATACTTTAATTTCTTTGTAATTTTTTTTCAAAGAATATGTACAACCAAGATTGTGAATTGCACAAATAGCTCGACATATAACTGGGGAAGTAACTAATACAAACGAGTTTTGCTGTTACACACTACATCACTGTAATTAACATTTTTTTTCTAACTGCGAATTCTGCTGAGCTAAGTTTATTCGACAACTTAGAAATATAATAAATATAAACATCAACCCTGTGAGATTATATACTTCAAACGTATATATAATTATTTATAATTTGCAAATAAAAGTGTTTTATAAAAGGTTGTCAACTCCTGACATTGAAATTTTCAAAATACCTAGAATCTACGGTAGCAGGCATATTCTACTTCAAAATAATTATCATTTTATTCAGGGAAATTTTTTTAAAAACCTAAATTGAGTGATTTATAACAAATTTAAAAATGACGCGACTCTCGTTTCACCACACAGAAAAATAATAAATGACACGTCTGTCGGGTCAACCGCAGCGAATCGGTAAATAAAAAAGTGGCTTGGTGAACAATTCTAGTAGCTTCCAGCATATTCTTCAGTTCTTGATAGATTTTAAACCAATAGTTTTTTTCAGACCAGTAGTCGAAATTCAGAAATTAATCCACAAGCGTACAGTTTCATCTGACAAAATTAATAATCAGCGAAAAAAACATATGATCCGCGTTGAGCTGTCTCACTGTGTATGATCTTCTGGTACAAGAGACACTCATGTAACAAGCCTATCCAAGCTACCTACAATAAATTAATGATTAAGGAGTTTGATAAATATTTCATAATAGCTGTCCCACGCGGTTTAACCCACCCACCTATAATTGAAAAAAAATATAATGAATAAAAATCAGCCTAGAACATTCCTCGATAAAAGGACTACACAACACAAAAATAATTTTTAAATTCGAACCAGTAGTTCCTGAGATTAGCCGGATCAAACAAACAAACTCTTCAGCTTTATTTATTTGTATAGATTAATAGTACCAATTCAATCGCGCACGAAGACATTTGGCAACTCTTTTCTTTGTCACGCTTCCAAAACATTAGTCTTCACCAGCACACGTCTTCCCCTCCTCTTATGACCTGGGTTCCTTCAAACGAGGAGTGAAGAGGCATCTTGCGGGCCGGCAAGACGGGGGCGGCTAGTGCAGATCACTCTTCTCGACTGCACTAGCCGTCGTCACGTTTGGACTCTACTACGACTTACCAACAGGTGGAGTAGTCATTTGCCCTCTTGGGCTATATAAAAAAATAGTATATTTTATTTATGTTATTTTGATTTCCCATATTTCATCCCTTTTGTTATAATTTATAAGTTTTTATATTGGCAACACAGCCTTTAAAAAAAGGCGGGAATGTTGTAAAAGATGTTTGATAATAAATGGCTGCCGAGCTGGATATTAGTTTTTTACTTATAAACAATATTGACCACCCGCCGAACGCATCTACTTTTAATACGCAACTCAATAGAATAACCAATGAAATAGAAATGCAAGATTTCCAACCGATATTTCAGTCAAATAAAAAAAAAATTAGCACATAGGATGAAAAAAAACAAAAATAAGTTTTTCATTTATTTATTTTTTTAATATTAACCAATGGTCTCTTAAGCAAATACAGTATAGCGCAGCAGATCGTATTGTACAAGATCCGGTCTCAAACACAACACCACATACATACAGATGTTAGTACATAATTATATATAGATAAACACTCGCAGACCGATATATAGCAGTAATTATATATTACAAATAATTTCACGAACACTTCAAAAATATAATAATGAAATTGATATTTACGAATTTATTCCAATTAAGTATAACTATACATGTATATTAAAATACAAATAGATAAATAATTTAAAAAAAATAATCATAGATAATAAATAATATAGAATCAAAAACAAGAAAAAAATTGCGTAATTTTCTTTTGTTTACAGATTATGTATCTCCTAAACATCAACTACAAGACCAGATGAAAAATTTTTGCCCTTAACAATTACCGAGTACAAAATTACACTCTTTAAGTAAAATATATTAAACTTTTAACATTCGAATCAAGGCATCCTTCACAAATGATACTAGCATTGTTTTGAATTTCTTAAAGCCATAGACAATACCGTCTATAATTTTGATTAAAAAAAAAACTTAACATAATTATGCAACAATAAATATGCCAATAAAGATTTAAAAAATAATAATAATAATAATAAATAATTATTAATCAAGCCATGACAGATCTATTTGAGAAAACTTAATTATCTATGTAAAACAATGTTACTATTATAAAAAAAAAAACGAAAATAGTTCTATTTCATTCATCCATACAATATCAACATTTATTTATATTTTTAACATTTTCAAGCATTTTACATATTTTCTCTTAATACAAAAAGCATTTATGATATGTGATGAAAGTGTTATATTATGAATTTACGATTTATCAAGACAATGGGAATGGTGTACAGGTTTTTTTTTTAAAATAAAATCAGCAGACATAAAATTTTGCCGCCAAAAATAATTATGTTATATGGTAACATTACGATAATATTGTATAATTTAAATTAAGAGTACATTTAATTTTTTAAATAAAAGCATTAATTTATCAGATAAACATCACAAATTTTACAGCTAACGCTGCCTTTATAATTCATAACAAAAAAAAAATAACTAAGAAAATTTACATATTATTTTAATAAAAAAAAAAAAATTACAATAATACGTGTACTATCTAATGAAATGTTTATTAATTAAAAATATTAACATTAAAGTCATGGGCTTTATCTGTCTGAAGATGTACTTAGAAAAAAAAAAAAACGTTTTGCCAAAAACGTACGAATTCAAGCAAATATAGCCCAGAGCCTGTACATAAAAAAATATTATTATTTTTTTTTAACATGATTCTTACAGACAACCATTTTTATTTTAATTAATGTGCGCATTCAATCATTCACGCGTTTCGCTAATTACATACAATTATCTATATATTATTTACAAGGGAACAAATCGCTTTATATACAAAGTGTAATGTAATATGCGGATGAATATTGCAACAACATTAAAAATATACCAAATAAATTAGTATTTTTGAAACTTATTTTTTCTGTACTTTTAACTTTATTTTCTCTGACATGCATGGATTTATTCTACATTGGATGATATACTATTCTATATCTTCATATCTAAAAATGAGACATTTTTTGTAACAAAAAATATATACTAAACCTTATACCTAATGATGCATATATGAAGCATTTCGGATAGTTTTAGTATATAATCTAAAATCTTATTACATAAGCAATGCTTCGCAGTTTCAACATTAAAATTTATATTGTTACAAACGCGAATTTTAGGTTTTTTTTTTATAGCCCGGGAGGGCAAATGACTACTACACCATGTTATTGTGATTTATATAATTATCTAGTTTTGAAGATTTTCTCGCATGTTAGGTGTGAGGTAGGTCTTAGGTACCCGTTTACTGACAATATATATGCATAATTTCATTAAGATCAATTAAATAGTTTAGACGTGAAAGCGGAACAAACAAACACTTTCGCAATTAAACCTTAAATTATTAAAAAAAAAAAAAAATATGGAACCTGATTATCGCAAATTACATTACAATTTGTAGCAAAAAAAAAAAACGCCAACAACATAAAACATAGCCGATTAATTTTAACTCTTACAGCGACAGCGTAAGGTACATAATAGCTTGTGTTTGCTTTATACATTTCCCATACATTAATCTAAATTGTATATCCAATTTTAATTCGCCTCGAACATACAACAATTACTATAATATTTAAATGACTATCATTGTAGTTGTGTATATGATTGAAAAACTATGTGATTTGGACATTGACTTGACTAAATTTAATTGGCTCAAAGTACTATTAGTTGATATTTGAATTTCGAACTAGTCGAATACAACGCATGCATATCCGCTTTAATTATTATATATATATACAAAATCCGATCATCGCTTCAAACATTCAACAGCGATTTAGACACTTTTTTTTTTAATAAATTTAAAAAATAACATTTTTTAATTGAATCGACATTTTAATTGCGTTTTTTCCGATATATTTGATTATCTCAATTGATCGATAACGCAATCCGGTGACAATTTGGATTATATTTAAAAAGGATTAATTAAAAACTTTTTTTGATATTAATTATTTTTTTTATATATGGCAACACTCGTGTCTTAGTTGCACATGTTCTCCAGCTAAAGTGCAAACTATTTACTTACAAACTATCACATAAGCTAACTTAACGGCAGTAGGACGAGGGTTACTCTTAAATACATTGATAAATTGCAAAAATACTGCATTCATTTGAGGCCCCTAATTAAAATAGCATAAATCAGTACATGCATTTTATATACTTTTTTTTTTTTTAAATATATGGCCGGTTTCAGTATGTATTTCATTCCAAACACATAAATATAAGCCTAATTATATACTTGTATTATATAAAAAACATTTTACTAAACGCGTCGCATTTTGGTGTCAAAGGTGTTGCTGTATGTAAAATAAAATCGGAGATATCAAAACTGTCACTAGCAATCGAGTCACTTTTTTTTTTTAAATAATTCGTGAATGAAGTTCTTGGTATTTTGCTAAAGCTATAACATTAAGGATGGATATATTTATTTATTGGAAAAGGACGAATCTTGGCAGTTATTAGGAAACTTTTATCGAAACAAATCAATTATAATTCTTACATAATATATTAACAAAATGCCTTTTATGTACAGGGTTATTTATAACGACCCAGCAACCTCGCAGGACGAGATAGCTAACACCATAAGCAACAACTTTTGTTCTACGACTTTTGATAATTTTCATACAAAAATTAGTATTAATTTAATTGCCCGCCTGAACGTTTATAAATCTACGCGCAACGCAAAGACGCGTCGCGTCGTCGTGTTTATGGATGAAATATAGACCTACAAATGTCACGACAGTACGACAAAAGTTGTTGTTTATGGTGTTAGCTATCTCGTCCTGCGAGGTTGCTGGTGTGTTACAAATAACTATGTATTAAAATAATTTAAATAATAAATCTTTGCTAAGGTTGCAAAAAAATATTTTAATATATATCATTTAATTTATTAAAGTTTTTAATTTTTTAATCGTTTTTATTACTATTTAGAAAAGATTGAATTTATTTTATTGAAAGGATATTTTTATAAAGACAAAAAAACTAATTAAAAGTTATTCATATTAAGATACAATGATTCAGCACCTTTGGACAACCTTCAACACTACAAAGACGCTTAAACTCCTCAAAATCGAAAATCTCACGCGATGGATGTAGTAGGGGGATCCCGGGAAAAGTCCCGGCGGGACTCCCTGAGGGAGTTGTTTCTCCGGAGTTCGTCTTTGATTGAACTTTCGCGGGATTCAAGTCCTCGTCGTGGGGAGGAGGTCGCCTCCCGGCATTCAGACGACGACCGCTTCGTATGAGTACCTGCCCCGGGAAAAATTTATGAAATTAAAATTCACATAAAAAAAACACGACAAAAATGAATACAATAATATTCACGATTGTTGACAACTTCGGTTAATTACAGAAACTCGTGTTGACAACAAAAACAACACACGAGTGTTGATTAAAAAAATTTTTTTTTTTTTGATAATTTTAAATAAGCAAATTGATGTACGTTCGTCTGTCCTAGTATAAAATCAATAATCTTCTTCTTCGTGACACTCTTGTCAGAGCGGCCGTGGTCATGTAGAGTCTATTATTGGTGAGCCTGGTGCACTCATGCAAAGGACCGCCAACAGTTACTTTTTATTCAGTCGGTCCATCGCATGGTTGTCCTACCACGTGGTTAACTAAATAATTAATAACAAATCAATCATATACCGTATTTTATCAAGTTCCCTGTCCATACAACAGACACAATATTCAAACAACAGCCATTAGTCAAATTCTATTCACAGGCAGTCTCATCATGGGCTACACTCGACCCGGAGTTGTTCATCGAAATAGCACTCGCTACCTCGTGTGTGTGCGTGTGTGTGTGCGTGTGTGTGTGCGTGTGTGTGTGCGTGCGCGTGACGTCACTCACCGGGCAGGTCGCGGCCGCAGCTCATGATCTCGTGGTCGAGGGAGGCGGAGGCGGGGTCTGCGGCGCGCCGGCCGCGCACGCCTTGCTGCAATCCCAAGACTGATTGTATGCGTATTGTGTTGTCCACTTGCGATTACACCGCTATTGATTCCTTATACTCTCAACATAGCCCCCCCCCCCATACTTAACTATAAGTTAAGGATAACTTGTAGAGTCTAAACACTAACTATCTCAACCAATATAATTATCATGTTAATACAATGTACTTAGTTGTATAAGTATCTTTAGCATATACAAAAAACAAAACCAATTGTCTTCGAACACAAAAAACAAAGTAGTTTTAGTTCTATGTCAGATAGTGATATGCGACATTGACCATTATAATCATATAATTACAAGTATACACGGATCAAAATAGCATATCAACATAAGTCGCTTATCGACATTATACTTCACACATATCACTTCTATCCATAGAAAGAAAAGTAACTAAATCTCCAATGACTAATCACATATAATACTAAAATAAATTTTACTTAAATAATAACTTAAATAAATGTTAATTTATTACTTACTTTGTATCCACTGGAACCGCTAGTCACGGACGAACTTGATCCTAAAGCGTGGCTACCATTCTGGAATAAAAACGAAGCCGGTATAAAAACACCTCGTGGTAGGAATTTGGAATAATTTTTTTTATAGCCCGGGAGGGCAAATGACTTCACTCCACCTGATGGTAAGTGGTAGTAGAGTCCAAACGCGACGACGGCTAGTGCCGTCGGGAAGAATGTTCTGCACTAGCCGCCCCCGCCTTGCCGGCCCGTAAGATGCCTCTTCACGCCTCGTTTGAAGGAATATTATTAGTAATATTTAGAATATCGAACAAATTATACACTAGATTTCAGGCTTCGCCTGCCTGTCCTCCTAGGACAGGGTTATTTGCAGGGAAGGTTTTCTTATTGACGTGACAACGTCTAATAAATCGATGAACGCTGGCTGCATGCACGAAAAAGGATGACTCGTTGTCCCGTTACGTTGATTGTACGCTTGCGTCGCATCTATCTCTCTTTCACTCGATTGGCCTATGCGTCCGTTATTTCATCAATGTTTTGTTATGACTTTGTCACGTTAAACTAGCGTCCGTGAACCGACTGTTCCGACCGACAGACAACAATTTTTTTTTATTGTATAGGAAGGCGAACGAACATATGGGCCGCCTGGTGGTCACTAGCCCATAGATAATGATATTATAGGAAATGTTAACCATCGCTTACATCTCCAATGCGTCACCAACCTTGGGAACTAAGATGTTATGTCCCTTGTGTAATTACACTGGCTAACTCACCCTTCAAACCGGAACACGACAATAATAAGTACTGCTGTTTTGCGGTAGAATATCTGATGAGTGGGTGGTACCTACCCAGACGAGCTTGCACAAAGCTCTACCACCGAGTAATAGGTTACTCATAACTTCCTAATAAAAGTATTAGGTATTCATTGCCCTTCTAATGTAAAAAAAACTTAGAATTCCAAATTCAGAATGATTTTCTAAAGCAAATCTATTGATTTGTTTTCCCGCCGTTCAACCTTTTTTTTACGTATTGCTCTTTCTGTGACCAAGGAAATATCGCAATTGTGCCTTACTTTCGAATATGGGGTTGTCAAAAAATGACCTTTGAATAGTTTAGTGTTAAATATTTGTTTTTTTTTTTTCTTAATAAGATGTCAATTTCGTAGCTACAGTTACTACCGTAGTTTAATATCACCTGATCT